>CM076606.1:1291250-2582500 GCA_038502835.1 Octonoba sinensis | reverse complement strand
ACTATTTATACTTCAGAGAAGAAGAAATGTTAAGAACAAAACGAAGAGAAAATGTAATCTATTAAGCGAATGTCAATGCAAAATGTTACTGGTCTTAAGGTGTCAGTTAATCCATTTCCAAAGTATATATATGATAAGTGAGTCAGATTGTTTGTCCAGTACAACATAAAGCAAAATAAAATACAATTTGAAGCTAATACTGTCTAACATAGTATAAAGGGAAATAATAGTTGCGGTATTGTTAGCTCATTATTGCGGTTAGTTACTCATTATTTGGCTTCGAATCAACGTTTCGCGAGTTTGTTGATTTGCATTATCGTTTTGAACTCTTGATTGAATTGAAAGTGAGTGTTTGTATTTCTGATTTATTCAACAATAATAGGGCGACATGATAAAATTTATTTCAATTTTCTTTACAGGTGAAGGAGTAAAGAAAGATAAAATTTATGATAATATGCGTTACAAAAGCACTAAATTAACTTATTCAGTGGTCAATCAGTGATCGCTAATTGAAATATTTGAACTAAACAAACTGTTGTCAAACAGTAAAACTAAAATGTCTCAGAGGTTTAAACGTTCGAAGCTGAACTTCAAAATTTAAAGAATTGCGGTTGAATCCCGACCGCTATTAGAACTCTAGTTCTTTGAAAATAGTTTAAGATCCATAACGCCAGAACAAATGGACATATTTTTTTCAAACTTTAATAGAATGATAATTCAAAATTTTTGAAATTTTTTTGAGCCACTATATATTTTGGATAGTTAAATGGCGGGAAAAAAATAGTTATGAAAGTTAACCACTGTTTGAACAGCATGGTAGATATTGCAACAAAGTTCCAAAAACGGTTAAATTTTAAAAGTCGTTAAGATCCTTGATAGAATTTAATTTTCAATGCCAAATAATAAGGCTAAATTTCCGGTGAATTGGGTGGATAAACCACGTTCGTATGATTATTTTTACAGAAATAATTTAAAGAAATGAAAGAGGTAAAAGGGGGAGATTCATTTCTAATCAGTCGACACATCACTCACACCATGAAAACTACTTTTTAGTTGGATAAATTTTCAACATGCAAGGAAATTGGGAACGCAATGTACAGCACCACCGAAGTTAGTTTATAAGCAGAATTTCCACGCAGAGAAAAAATAAGAGAAAAAAGTTCAGCGACAAGATGAAACGTTCAGTGACAAGATGAAACGTTCAGGACAAGATAGAAGTGAAGTTATAGAAGATACAAGCCAATAGTCGCAACCCCTAATAAATATAAGAAATCAAGTATTTAATGGGCTAAGCATAGAAATTCGTTTCAACCACAGAAATGTTTATCTGCAACAATTGTAAGTAAAAGGGACATTGAAGAGTTCGGAAATATAGTAAAGCGTGTATTTTTGTTTACAGTATTTTAAAAGAGGCTTTAAGATATTTTTTTATTTTAAGCAGCCAAAACACGTTTTTCTTTGACATTCTCTTCTAAGAATGTTAAGATATTGAAAGCAGTTAAATATATTCATTAGGAAATTTAGAAAAAGATAATGAAGTCATCTTAGTGAGCTGGTTTATATTTTTAATACACGATTTATCATAACAACTTTTAACTTTTTACCATAAGAGGTTTTAAGTAAAGGAAAATCAGCAACAGAAGATTAACGTGAGATTTTACCGCCCTCTATTATTAATATCTTGCTAACCGGAGGCTCCCATTTTTCCGAAAATGTATTTACTTCTAAATAAAACATTATCTAATTCTGTAAACATTTTCGTAATATTTCAGTCCCCACCATATTTAAATCGATTACTTAAATGGGCTAAAATGAGTTAAATAAATATCCCTCGTTTGTTGCATCAACTTTGAAAAATGTGATTTTTGAGTTGATATTATAGGGTAACTACAATGATGGATGAAGTAATTCCTGTAATATTAACTCAAAAATTTTAAATTTTGAGTTGTGTCGTTGTTGCAGCAAATGAGCGATATGACTTTACATCAACGCCCATATTAAATGTCATTTAACATTTTCAAAATAAATTTGCAAGCAATTGAAACATTTCCTAAAATTATCAATTTTAATCAAATTTTTTTTTAAGAAGAAAAGAAAATAAAGGCGCGTTCGTCGTAATTGGGATTTTTGGGAAAATAAATGCTAGAAAATATTAGTTCTATTATTAACAACAACTTCTAGAAGTAAACATACGGCATAGTAAGTTAAAATAAAGTTCCTCTTGCTTACCTGTGTGTTTTCGGGAGCTGTGGTGAGGCATTCATCCCAAGTCATCGACAAGTCAGCTAGCACCCCCCATATAAAAACCTTTTCTCACCCTCCTTCGGTTTAAAGGGGCGTGTTACAATGCCTCTCCGCCAATCAGTTTTTGCTTCCACCCACGCACTTCCAGCATCACCGTCTGTCTCACCCCCTTTATGCCCACTTGCGGATGAGTGAAATATAAATCACACTTTTCATTCTCTCTCTAGCTTTCTTTGAAAGTTTTCTTTTCGTATAAGTGACATCCTCACCTGTTGACAATAAAAAAAGGAGAGAGAAAGGAAAAGAAACTGTCTTGCTTTCAAAAAGCATTCTCTTTTCACTGCGGTCAAGCATTTAACTTTTATTTTTGTATTTATTTATTATTGACATTACTTTAACGATGAACATTTACTTGAAAGAAAAAGCTTTTGGAATAAAATTATTTCTTAAAAGTTTTCTGTAACAGATGCTTTTTATAGTGTTTGGAGGAAAAATTATGATAAATTTTATTATTTTGTTATCCTTACGCACTCAAAATATTGTATTTAAGTACCGCACAGCTTATTTTTAATGCAGTTTTTTTTCAAGAATGATGTAATATAAGGCAA
Organism: Octonoba sinensis; assembly: GCA_038502835.1. Classification (NCBI taxonomy): domain Eukaryota; kingdom Metazoa; phylum Arthropoda; class Arachnida; order Araneae; family Uloboridae; genus Octonoba; species Octonoba sinensis. The sequence continues at coordinate 2,579,648 of CM076606.1, read as the reverse complement.
AGTGCCCTAGAGCTGACAGCCAAAAAACGGTTCCTAAAGCTGACACCCTCAAATAAAAAAATATTTAAAGTATCATCAATTTCCTAAAATTATTTAAAATGATATTTTCTTTCTTTTTGAATGATATCACTTCCTAAATCCATTCACTTCTTAAATCTCTTCAAACTGCTAATACTTTTAATGTTTTTTTATTTGAGGGTGTCAGCTTTAGGGCACTTTACCTTATACATGTGCATCTTACATTCTTGAAAGTACACACACATACAGTCTGTGGTAATTGGTTGCAAGGACTTCTCTTTTAAAAAAAAGTTTCTAATAGTTTCCCTTCCTTGGACAGTAAGTTTCACCAACATTCTTTGCTATTTTATCCTGTGTTGAAATGGTTCGTCGGCCGCTTATTTTATTATTTAGAGAATGTGTCTTTTTGTTATCATCCTAATTTGATAAAATAACAAATTAAATTTGTGCTAAGAAAACTGTAATAAGAAGAATTTCACCCTAAGCCTTCCCTTCCGTGTTACTTCTACTGCCACTTCCATGTTGCCTTTATTCTCATCGGTTTTCAGATAAATCTTAGGCTATATAAGCCTTGTTTTTGTTGTTTTGTCTGCTTTGTTTGGATGTTTTTGCATCTAGAAGCTCCCTATCGCATTGAAAAAGGGATTCCAAGCAATCCCGAAACAAGTGTCTGCATTTTAATGCTGATTTGTACTTTCTTAACGTGAAAAAAAAAATTTATTACAGTATCCTTATTTGATACTTAGCTGCTCTGAACGTTAATGGTGTAAGAAGATTCTACGGAGAAACAATTAATAATCTTTAGGAAAATTCCTACTTCGCTATTATAAGAGAGAGCCGGATTATTTATAGGTGCAGGGAAAAAAACTAAACTGGAAAAGAAAGTCAACATGCTATTTTGAGGACGTTATTTATATTCTTGATTTGTAATATTAAAAACGAGAGGTTAGGGTAAGAATGTAAACGTAGGTAGCTGAAATTTTTTTAAACGTCATTGGAATTGAATTTACATCCGTTAGAATGCTAGGATTTTGATGCACTTATGAACCTATAGCAACGTTGTCATAGGGTTTAAAAGGCTGAAAAACACTCACAAGTAATAGATAAAGAATATCACTATAGCAAGTAGTTTATCTGTAATTAGGAGGTAATGTTGCCATTATAACATCTTTTTTTGTAGTCGTATTTAGTTCTTCTTCAGTGGATAGACTCTTGTAATTGGACAAACTCAAAATTGGTGGATTAAGATTGGCAGATTTACAGTGAAAACTGATAAGTTCATTAACCATAAATAAAATGTCACTATTATCCATACTGAAGTTGTAATCAGTTCTAACGTTCTAGAAGGTACATCATGTCATATATAAGGTAAATGGTGTAAACACTATCACTACGGCACTCCCAGGATGCAGCGTTACAGTTTTAGTTGCAGCTTTTTGAAGTGACATTTTTTTCACTTTTTGTATTTGTATTTGTGTATACTTTGTGCAATATTTTCCGCACAGACTTTTCAATGATGCTTGAGTGAAACATTCTGTCTCTCTCTTACTTTTCCTCTTTCTATCTAATAGCGTAAGCATTATCACTAATACGGTAACATTTCTGTGCATAACTTTATTTTTATTGCGGTTTTTTTTCTCCTAATTCTTTCCGTAACACAAGTCAAAGTATGAATAGTAATAATTATTAAAATTAAATTCTGTAATATAATTAGTTTGCTTAGGACTACAGTGGCAAAACAAATCTCCCGGTCTGAAACAACAAAGCCGCACTGCTAAGGAATAAACCATAATTTAACTAAATATTTGTCTCTTCAATCTAAATCAGATATTTTGAAACTTTTTCAGTCCCGGAATATGTTTTAAATTAGAAATTCAACGTGGTGCAATCAATTTTTCTCGCAGCTAAGAAGAGGAGGGTGGACCGCAACGAGACATTTTAATTTTAACCCCTCTGCTTCCCATACACCTGCATTATTACACAGAACGACAAAGTAGCATAGACGTTATGAAACAGTTTCGTCATTGAAGCTTGCAAGGTAGAAAATTTCTTCGTTTATTTTATTTATTTATTTTTTTTTTTTTTGTACTAATTTATCACGCCACATGGAAAAAAAATTTTTGCTTTTCAACTTTGAAATATATTCAATATACTTTTCAATTATAAACATATGCTATTCAGTAAGTGCTCCGCGTAGTACAACTTGGGAAACTCTGATTTAAATGAAACTCTATAACCGTCTCCCCCCTCCCTCCCTCTTCCCAAAATATGAATTTTTCAAGACTTTTTCGAATTCAAAATGCAATGCAGTAGCAATTTGCGCTCAAACCTTCTAAAATATTTCTAGTGAAGGTTTAAATTTAGAAAGGAAGCTCTTATAAAAAGTAAAGTGCAATGGCCTGTATAGTTTTAGTATAGAAAAAGCAATTCTTAATTTTTTTCCTTCTTAATTAAGAATTACGATGATTAAATAACACATTTCAGCGAAAAATGCTTCAACATCGAAAATAAATGTCTTTAAAAATGAATTCAGTAAAAGAAAATACGAAATGGCATGAGAGCATTTAGATACATTACGCCATTTTATTTTTCGTATTTCGTGTGAGAAAGTGAAATAAATGCATCTACAAAAAGAACATCTGTTGCTTTCAAATGATTAAAGATAATAATGAGATTAAGAATGCTTCTTGTATATTTTCGTCAAGATATCGATTTGGTATGCTTCACTTTGAATAACATGTAAGTTATTTGTTTGAATCATTATCAAAAGATTTGTTTTTGATAGTTAAAATAGGGGTGAAAAGTTCTCTGACACTAAAAATTCTGCTGTATTTGCTGCATAGAGGTTGAATATCCCTTCACGGGACACTTATTTTTTGAGTACCCGATGATGGCGAAATCGTTTCCGGAGGTTCTTATTAACTCTGTTTGGTTTACTTGGCCAAATGAAACGTTTTCTAATTTCACAATGGAAAACCAAAATGGCTTCCGAAGTAACTTATTAGCTCTGATTATTTATCTAAGTCATTTTTGTTACATAAATTATTTTGACCTCATTAACTTTGTTGCAGTTATTTAGCTAAATGTCATTGTATGAAAATAATGATATATCTATAGTAATAAGCAAAAAAATAGAGAAAAAAAATAATAAATTGACAGTAACATTCTTTCAAACATAACTTTATTCTTCTGTTGTCGGAAAATTTTACGAAACTGACTTGACAAACTGACTGAATGAAAAGAACAATGGTTAAGGGGGGTGTCATCATATTGTAAAAATGATTTCCTGCCTTTAAATTAATTAATTCTAGTAAAACTCCAGAACACAGACCATTAAAAACAAGAAGTTCGTCTAGAACTATACGAGCCTACTTTCCCGTATACACCAGCTTCAAATTTATAATCTAGCTCTGTCTCTCTTTCTCGTTTCGCTTTATTTCTTAATTGCTTCAAATATACCTTTTTCAACGGTTAATACATTTTTCAAATATACCTTTTTCAACGGTTCAATACCAATATTTCCCCACAGACTTTAAATTTATGGGGTAAGAAATCATTAAATCATCAAGTCATATTATTTTCACTCATTTATTCATTCATTATTTTGTTTATTCATTTAATCTTTCATTAATTAAAAAATATTCCTGAAAATCCCGATCAAAAAATTTCATAAGAAAATAGGCTCGTTAGTTCTGGATGAACTTTCTATTTGTACATGTTCTACGTCATAAGAGCTTTCCGATAAAGTTTGTTCCAAGCAAATCGGCCCGTTAGATCAGGATTTATATAGGATTGAAATTTCCCCATAGGCACTATGTTAATTTTTTTTTTTTTTTTGAACTGTTCAAAAATGAACAAAAATTGTTCAAATCAATATTTCACGCCAAGAACTTCTTCCAGTGAGCTTGTTCATTGGAACTTGGATCTTGTACCTAGAGTTTACATAATTTGCTTCATTTTCGCCCATAGGCGCTAATGTTAAAATTTTTTGAACTGTTCAAAATTGAACAAAAAATTGTTCAAATCAAAAAATAAAAATGGAAATGAGATGTCCTCGCCGAGATCTTTCGAATGCAAAAAGAATTTTTCGAAACGGACAATTCGTTCAAAAGTTATTAGGGGGGACAGACCGACAGACCGACCGACAGACCGACAGACACACTTTTTCCCCATCTCAAAACCCTACTTTAAAATTTTTTATTTTTTAATCTTTATTTAATTAATTAATTTATTTTTGACTTTTCTTGATTTCTAACGATATTTTCACGATACATTAAGCCTTCTTTCATGCTTTATTATTATTTTTTTTACTTTTACGGGAAAGTAGGCTAAAAACGATTAAACAGCAGCAGGCAAAATGGCACTCATTGCTGTCATCGAACAACATGCCGTTCGAACAACGTAACAACGTATTTAAATTTGTATTATACATCCGTTTCTCGTTATTTCAGCCAAAAAAGCTATTTCTGATACGTAAATAATTTATCACGGGAAACTGTTAAAGTATGCAAATTTTTCTCAATCACTATTCAAATGTTTGTATGCCGATGTCATTCTTAAAACTGAAAAATGAGAGACTATCTATTTTGAACATGAGGCTCTTACACAACAATATCGGGATGCAACTGTGGATTTCAGCTAATTATCATCATCAGTCTTGTTTAAGAGAAAAGTGGGACCACCCCAACCTGCGATCATTTTTCTTCATTGCCTCCCACGCAGTGGTTTTGCTCCCAAAGCGACAATAAGCATGTCATAACGTGAATGACGTAGGCTTAGGTTTATAGATTTCTCAATTTTTGCATAAAAAACTTACAACAAAGTACCGCATGAAAATCATGATTCAAAACAGCTCATTATTTTTCAAATAATTGCTCAGTATTTTCTCTTTTGGGGTAACATGTAAAAAACAATATTTGTATGGTTACAAAACTAAAATAGAAGATTTAGAAAAAACTGGTGTTATGAGAAAAACTGAACTATACATTTTGATAAGCTTTAAAATGCAGCCAACTTAAACTCGAAACTGCTGGTACACAATCAGTTTTCTAGCACTGATATGTTCTTACTTTCTGAAAATAATTTAGTCTGTGTGAACATATTATGTAGGTTATAGTTATTTGATTACGATATTGATGATTATTATATTAATGAAATTCTTTAATGTTCATTGAATTATTTAATTAATGTTTACTAGACTAAAATGCTTTTTCGCTATTTTATTATTATGGATACGTATTTCCTCCAATTTCTGTATTTCAACTTTTATTAAAATAATAAATAATTCTCAAACGCCGAGGAATCAAAAGTTTTCTCATTAACGTGCAAAAATTTATTTTTATTTTTCGAAATAGGAGATACTAACGCAATATCCGAAGATAAGAGTAGCTATGCAGCAACTATATATAAATTTAGGAGGAAGTTCATACCTGCAAAACCAAACTAGAGAAACAACTTAAAAACCTAACTCCCCCCCCCCCCCTGAAAACGAACCCCAAAAAAAAAGATTTGTTACAAACAACTGATGGTTCAAAATTTTTTACAGAGCTTAAACTGATGTACCCAAGATAATGTTCTTAATTAAAATTCAAAACATCGTTGCATTATCCAAACAATTCCATACAAAGCTATCGTTGCCATTCGAAAAATACTATTTTTGATAATTTCCTCAGAGCCAAAAGTATTATTTTTTTTCTTAATTAACGTTATAATAAATTATTAGATGGATGGAATATTGTATTGTCATCGGGAAGATAAGCTTGTGTGCAAAATTTGAAAATAATTTGTACAGTAATAGAGGTTGAAAACCGCGTAACAAACTTCCGTGACAAATCAGGTTAAATAAAACCGTGTAAAAAAAGTAAAATTCATTGCTCTATTTTGTCCTCGTAAAACTGCATTCTGTACTGCCCCAAATTCAAATGGAAATTGTAATTTTGAAATGTTTTAATTAAAATACTAAGTGTTTGTTTGACATAAAAAATTGATTTGCAACTTTGTTCCCATATCAGGTAAATTATTTTCAAAACGACTACAGTCAAAGTAAGTTTTTTAATTAAGTTATTTATTTGTTTAAGTTCATTGTCCTCCAAAATCTTAATAAAAATAGCAAGAACTAGCTGTGACGCCCGGCGTTGTACGGTCTATCTTAAAATATATTTTGCAAATACAGCGATGCCTCATCAACATGCTAGAAACATTGATTATTAATATATTTGATTTGTTTAACAATGGCAACTGCATTGATTTGTTTGTTCACACGGCATCTGTAACAATTGTTGAAACAATGCAACAATGCAAATGAAATAAAACGGTCATCATCAGAGTCAACTAAAATTCAAGTTGATTACCGTGAAAAAATACTTTCAAACTACAGAGAAAAACGCTCATAACTTCTTTTCTATTTAATTTAGAGGCTTCCAATTTTAGCACGAAGGACAGAACTCTGTCTATGATAGTTTTTTACGGGCTTTTCAATGGTATGAAGCAGGAAAGGATGCGATCATTTCTTTCGATAGAAAAGGACTATTTTATGCAATTTTCGGAACTCCGCTCCAATTGGTCTTAGCGTGATGATATATAGCCTATAGCCTTCCTCCATAAATGGGCTATCTAACACTGAAAGAATTTTTCAAATCGGACCAGTAGTTCCTGAGATTAGCGCGTTCAAGCAAACAAACTCTACAGCTTTATAATTAACCGACTTCACAAAGGAAGGAGGTTATACATTCATATTGTATGTATGTCTTTTTTTTTTTGTCCAATCATAACTTCTTACCGGATGAACCGATTTTCATGGGTTTTTTTTAATTGATCGAAGGTGGTTTCCCATAGGTCCCATACCTTTGTTTGACAATATTCGATAATTAGAAAATAGTTATGGGCTGAAATGGGGTCATTTTTTTGCTTTTCAACCATAACTTTTGACTAAATGAACCTATTTTGATGATTTTTTCTTTAATCGATAGATGGTAGTCTAACTCAAATATCGAACATCAATTTGACTACATTTGTTTTTAAAAAAAAAACGTTATGGGTGAAAAATAAGCTTTCTTTCATTTTAATTGGAAAGGCTGGGCTTGATTTTTCTTTGTTGGGAAAATTGTTAAACCTGAAACTCATTGTTTAAAAAGAGCTTGCTGCCATTGAGATGTAATATTAAAAGCAATTATAACAAGAAATAGACTGAAGGCTTCCCTGGAGAAAAAATTAAATCCAATCAGTTTGTTTGCTCTAGAAACCTTTTTAAATCGATTTCAGAACGAAATTTATCATACAAACGGTTAGTTTTTAGTGTATTTTTTAAAAATAGAGTATTTATATAAAAATGTATTTACACTAAAAAGAATAAAATAAAATAATTTTTGAAAAAAAAAATAGAACCTACTTCAAACTATAAATTGCGCTAAAAAGTAAAAATAAAATAATTCTTTAAGCAACTTCGATACGATTTTAAACATAATTTTTGAAGTCGGTGCAAAATTATGATGGATTTTGATGCATGATTCCTTTTATAACTATGAATCAATTGCAAATATAAATGGCGTAGAGTTTGCAACAGTTTCAATGTAAAATAACGCATGGCCTAATGATAATTAGACTGTCATAATTTTGCACCGACTTCAAAAATTATGTTTAAAATCGTATCTAAATTTAAAGAATTATTTTATTTTTTACTTTTTAGCGCAATTTATAGTTTGAAGTCGGTTCTATTTTTTTTTTTTTTTCAAAAATTATTTTATACTAGCTGACATGCCCGGCGTTGCGCGGGATAAAATTGCTTCATTCGCAGGGCAAATGATGCATGTCCAAAATTCTGTAGTAAATGTATAGGGGAAAATCTTCTTAAAAAATCCAAGTAGGAGATGGGCAACAGTCCATAAAAATCCAATTTAGACAGTAAAATTCGTTAAAAACCACGATTGCATTAAAACGAACAGCCCAGAAAAATTCCTTTTAGACCAAAAATAAGTCCATAAAAATCAACATTAAAGTGCCAACAAAAGTTAATAGAAATTACCATTAGAGTAAGAGAAACAGTAACTAAAATGCACATATGTAGAGGGATAATTGTGGCAAAATGATATCAAGATCCCGTAAAAATCGTATTAAAAATATCCCATCAGAAAAAGAACAGTATTCTCTTTAAAAATGTCCATCAGATCAAGAACAGCTCTCCCTGAATATTTGTGCTACCATAAGGAAAACATTCTTTAAAACCCCCATTTCAATAAAGACAACTATTCCTAAACATTCCTAATAGAATAATGACATTAGTCCCAAAAAAATATCCATTAGAATAAAGACGTCAGTAACTAAAAATAGAATACTGACCTTCAAGAGCTACTGTTCCTAAAATTACCCAGCCGTCCATCTTAAATTCCCCATCAAAATAAGGACAACCGTTCCTAAAAATCCCACTTGCAAAATCGCCAAAACATTTCCTGAAAATTCAATTGAATAACACTTTCATAAAATTCGGATAAAAACGAAAGAAAGGAAAGCATTATTTCAAAAGGCAAATGCTCATTTAAATTACGAAATGTTTAGTACTGAACAAATTCTGACGTGTGAAATTTAATTTGATAGAAAGACATAACTAAATACTTCCCAAATGGCGCCAAATAGACAGTACAAAAACTAAATAAGTGTTAGAAAATAAATCACTTGTGTAAAATACGGAACCAATAATCGCTACGTAAAAAAGTTAAAATGAAGCAGAAGATCGCCAAATTGTACTAAAGTATTATGGAAGCATTCGGCAAATACGCCATGATCCTGCAGTGTAAATCACGTATTGAATTAAATAAGAACAATATTATTGATAAGGATTATTGGGCGCAGTTTGGAAAAGTAACGAAGCGCAAAATAATATATTGAGAATAATTAACAGGATGGTGGGCGAGTAAAATGTCATCACCACTTGGCGAAATTTTAAATTTCATCAAAAATAAGCGATATCGAAGACCTTCCAACCTAGTTTTTATCGAAGAAATGAATATTAAATCGTCAAAAAAGAAAGAAGAAGCAACATTTAAAATCGCATGCAGTTAATAATCCACAAAATATCCATAAATATGAAAAGAATTTTTAGAATTTGTTTCGTTGATAATGCGGATACTCTACCATAAAATTTCATGCAATTGTTCAACTGCTACTATACTATTAAATCATTAAATCGCCAAAAGAGGAAGGAGAGTCAACCTCAAGGTATAGTAATTAAGACTCGTCTGTAGTTCTACAAAATATGTATAAAAATGAAATGAATTTTTAGAATTTGTTTCGCTCATAAAACGGCATGAATAAAGATAAAATAGCATTTTTTCAAGCTTACGTTAACAGAAATCAGCCAGTTGGTGACAAAAGTACTATTTATTTTGGCGAAAACACGCAAATTGAGCAGATAAACTCAGAGGTAAGCCTTGCATTAAAGTTCGAAAACTACTTCAAATGAATATTGCGCGTGCTCTATTTGTTTTACGAATTTCAGAAAGAGATCATCTTGTGCAGTTTTTTACGGGCATCAATATGCGGCAAAAATCGAAAAGGTGTGACGTTCCTTCGATGAGATATTCCTAAAATTAACAGTTTCGCTTAAATTGGAATGAAAGAAGAACAAATTCGAATTTTCGGAAAAACGCTTCGAGGTGCACGAGGACCTGACCCAAGGTACCCGTAACCAAAATTCCGTACTCCTAGACCGTTCCATCTCGCCAGGAAGCGATCGACAGACACACACACACACACACACACACACACACACACACACACACACACACACACACACACACACACAAACTTTTGGTTTTATTTATATAGATTAGTAAAGATTTAAAATTTCACAGCATTTTCAATACCCTTTTGGGCGTTTTTATTACTGATGAGCTGTTTACTAAGTTTTATTATTTTAATGGTTTCGCTCGTACCAAAAGGTACAAAAACCAAGTACGGAATAAATTTTATTTATAAAGACAGTTAGAGATGTATTAGTGAAAAAGTTGATTTACTTAGCCACAAGCACAATGTCCAGCTAATGGAGACATTGGCGACAAACCTTTCGGTGTGATGCGTCTTCTGAAGCCAGGTTTAATTCTTACCCAGAGAAAAACAGATAGCCTATTTACTTGATTTATGCGCTCTTTAAGTATCCGTTACGCTATTAAACGCATTACTCCTCCTAATCAGCTAGACTCTCTAGCCAGAGAGACCTTACCAAAACTTATTTTAAGGGACAAAAAACAGCCCGTAAAGGTTTTTTTTTATAATAAAGAAAAAATATGTTGCTTTCCTCAAAATAACAAACTTTCATAGAACTATAAACTTCATCGATTTTTATTCTTGGGAAAAAATGAATTATATCTCATCATTGCTGCTAGATTATTAATAAAAGTTTTGAAAAATATTTTGCAGAACTTTCAATGATAGTAGCAACAAACCCTTCAGAACTCGCGCCGTGAGCAAAATACTCACAACAAGAAAAAAAAAATGCATCTGATATTAAGGCTGTCATAATATTTCACAAAAGCAGTGCACCTATTCGATAAATTATGAATAATGCAATTATTTTGTATAACATTTGGTTTTTAATATAAACAACAAAAATGAGTTTTTAGTTGAAAATATTTCATGTATCAGCATTTTTTGTAGGCAGAAACATTTTCACGAGCGAGCCCTTAGGTCAGTCATTTTGACGTGAGTTCTGAAGGGTTAATGGTTCTTTATTTACTCTCTAAAGTTTGAATAAAAGCTGTTTGCAATATGATTTTGTAAGGGTTTTTTTTTTCAAAAAATGCTTATTAGCAGTAGATAGACTTTATCATTGAATCGTAGAAATAGTACTTAAATCAAAATCTTGTCCAAATAAAACATACTAGTTCGCTCTTAAAAATTGAGGTGGGGAGAAACATACTTTTGTAAAACAAGTTTTTTTAAAAATGAAGTTAATTCCATTTTCTATAATATGGGATGTCATCTACCTTTATTTACAGCAAACAAAAGTATATTACAAAAATTTATTAGTATATGGCACCATTAACATACTTATGCAAAATACCGTTTTTCTGAAAATATTAATCGCTTGACTTACACCATTATGTTTCTCAATTATTTATACCTTATCTTTGATATAGTTAAAACTGGAAATACTCATTTCGGTTGAATTTCACTTACTTTAAGCATCAATCAATATAGTTTTCATTAAGGTGCTGAAAATTTGTACTGTGTATTAATCGTGAATGTATGTGTATAAAGAAGAATTTAAAAAATATATATAAATGAAACATGCGTCTAATATTATGTTAATTAATTTATGTTTAAGAATTGATAATAATTTTCTTTTGGTTCCTCATAGAGTATTTTAACCAGGCAGACTGAAGACTTATGCATTTTAAAGGCGTACCTAGTCGGGCGTGATAATCCCCATGAGTCTCTGGGGGACCTACACTCTCAGAAACGCATGCTCAATTTTTACGAAACTTTCGCCGTATTCGACGAAATAGCTTCGTGAAAAATGTTCCGAGTATACCTTTCGTCAAATTAGCGAAATGTGTGCAGTAACTTTTTTAAGTCACGTGATCACGCGAGGAAAGAATCGTTATAAATGACGAAGTTTTCTTGACGATTGGAGAATCGTCAAAAGTGAGATCTCCATTTCTGAGAGTGTACATTACAGTATTTAGTTGAATCCGAACCACTACGACAGAGGACCTAGGAAGAAGTACAATTTCCGGGCCGGAACCTAAGCTACGGGGGAAAATCCTGTACCGCCTATACCACTTTCAGTAAATGACACTCACATTATGAAAAGATTGTTCTAAAAAGCTTTCAGAGAAAATCAATAAAACCTTAATAACAATCAGTGTTACAAAGGGGGGGGGGGGATCTCGGAAATAAATCGAATTATTTAGGAAGTGAAAGTTGAAAATTCAGTTCCCTGTCCATGAAGATTAAAAACGCTCGTCACGAAGAAATTTGAAAGATGAAACTTTTTTTTTTATTCGTTTGTGATTCGAGGGAGCCCGATACCAAGCAAAACAGCCTATAATATTCTGAATGGACCACAACCTGTTAGACCGGAAAATAACTATATTAATTGATATTGTATTTAGGTCATGGGATAGTTAGAAATAATAACAATATCTATATAAATAAAAATGTAAGCGTTCGTTTGTGCATAGCCGCAAATCTCCGAAAGTACTTCGCCGATTGCTTTGAAATTTTGCCAGTAAACAGAGTGATTCAAGAAGATGGTTTATAGACACGATAGAAAAAAATCCGAATAGTTCCTTTTTTATTCCAATTTTAAGCAAATTTCTACATAAATTTCCCATGATGGGGGTGAAAAAAACCTTGCACATATTAATGTAATATATCGATCGAAAGCGCTGATTTTTCTGCACAAGATGGAATTTGTTCGAAGTTTGTAAGTCGAAAAGAACGCCAGTTATAAGCTTTTTAGTTCGATTTCTTAAAGCTGACCTTGATCCAAAAATAATAATTAGCAGTTTCCTCAACTCCGGGTAATATAAGCTATATAAATAAAAATGTAAGCGTTCGTTTGTTCATTCAAGGCTGAACGTGATCCAGTTTACGGTTACGAGCCTTGGTACATAACCTCAAATCTCCGTAAGTACTTCACAAATTCAGAACATGTGTTTTTATGTATCACTTTTAATTTATTGCAACTTTGATTTAATTATTTCTTTTTTTAATGTTTCATTATGGAGAATGAGCCACTGCAACAATTGGCAGGGTACAGCTATTTTCATTTTGATTTAATAATTTTTTCTGTTTGTGTTGAAGTATTTTTGCACTCGACGATTAAGGAGAACTTTAAAACAAAGATGAACATTACTTATTTTTAATAGCAACAGTTTAATTTAGCTATTTTCATTTTTATTCAAAAATTTTGTGTTTATTCTGTTTGCATTGATGTATTTGTTAGTATTTTTGCACACGAAGATTAAATGGAACTTTAAAACAAAGATTACTTATTTTGAATGTTAACAGTTTCATTTAGCTATTTTCATCCTGATGTTAAAATTTTGTGTTTTTTCTGTTTGTGTTGAAGTACTTTTTTAATATTTTTGAACTTAACGATTAAGGGAACTTTAAAACACAGATAACTTATTTTGAACGGCAAATTTTTAATTTAGAATTTTTGTGTTTGTGTTTCTTCTGTTTGGATAAGGCTTATGTTGGAATTTTTCAATGTGCCGAGCCAGACAATATCAAAATCTTCACAGACAATGGAACAAAAAAAAAAAAGATGCCCGAAAAGCATTGTGAAAAAACATAAAGCTCAAGACCAATCAATCAAATTGAGCAGTTTAGATCTTCTCATGTGTACAATTATATATTGCGTGTTCTAGAATAGGTAAACCAGACAATCTATATTTTCAGACAATGAAACAACAAGCATTGTCAAATGAAACATATTAGAAATATGTGCTTTTTCTTGCTTTTCCATCGAACCATACTGAGCCACAGCAACGCGTGGCCGGGTACAGCTAGTAATTGAATATTTATTATTGCAGTAGTATTAATGAAAACGTGTACTCATGATATGAAAATTCGCTGTAAAAAGATATTCATTGCCTAAGTGCATCGCATTTTTAACGGGGTTAACTCAAGAATTTGCCATTGGCTATTGAAATTGTGTTTATGTCCCTAACTAAATTATGTTGTTGTGAATCTGGCTTTATTGCCTAAATTTAAAAAATAATGTTCGTTTTTTTAAGCCTAAAATAAATTTTAAGAACTTTTAACTGTTATTACTTACACAGCGAGATTTTTTAAATAGTTGATTTCGTAATGGCTTAAGTCAATCAGTTTTCGTAAATTTCTACGCACAAAAACGATGAATCTGTAACAAAGATTCTGAGAACTATTCAATGGCAATATAATCAAAAATTTGTAACATGCTGTACAATGACTTCTTCTTTAAACAACATTAAGTGTCGCATTGATAACCGGCTTTTACACTTAAATGAAAAAAAAAAATATATAAGTTTTATTTGTAAAAGAAAAATAGAAGAAAATATTTCTGATATGAAATCAATGCATTTAACGCAGAGATAAATTACGTGGACTTCACTCTAGAAATGACGTCAGTTTCACTTCTTGTTGTGAAACGTCCAGAAGTTCGATACTACTTTCAAGATTTTTCATCGTGAATTATTTTACTATTTGGAGCTGCACGGTTCTTTAAATTTTTGCTACAGTTTGTTCCTGTATTTAAAATTAAGTAGAAAAGTTTTAAAAGAAAAATTCAAAAAAAAAAAAAAAAAGAAAGAAAGAAAAGAAAACCAAAATAAGTAAAGGAAATATAAGAAGAATGTAGTTTCTGTACAAGAATATTCTTTATTTTGTACTTGGAACAACACCAGCGCAAATGGAATTTTCTTATAAGGGGAAATTGATTTAAACGAGTCCTTACATTGAATATATATATATATATATATATATATTACCATACTAGTATTGGCAATATGGCTTAAAACGAAAGGTTCAGGTGGGATTAACTCTAAGCCCTGGCTTTCCTTCGCTGAGTCCTTGACTTTGAACTATGATATTTCACCATCTCTCACTTGTTGTAACATTTTGTGACTTTTTTTTAATTACATTTTCAAGCTCCTTCTTTACTTATTAATTTACTAGTAGTGATTACATGTAGATTTATTAACATATTAAGATTGACAATATGGTTTAAAACCAATTTTTCTGAATGGTAACCCCCACTTTCACACACCGGGTTACACCCATGTCTCTGTAAAAACCGCAAACCTGTAATAAAAAGAATTACTTTTTATGGAATTCAAACAACCAATAGTAAATTCTATTTCAACTGTTGGCTATTGCACTATGTTTTATGAGTTTTCAAAGAATTGAAATGGTTTCAGCTTAATGCTTATTTGCTAGCTCTGAAGAAGCATAACATTCAAGACAAAACAGTGGTACCTTATCTTAACTGCAAATTTGATTCAATATCTTCCTATTTCAGCTGCATCAAAAACTATGCATGATTTGATCTGTCTTCTGCTGCTGATCTGGGTAAATCTGGCAACAAGTTGTCCTCCAGAGGAAAGCATCGGCCCCAAATGCTACTGCAGGAATTACCAGTTGGGCCCCATGATGTGGTGTGACAACATATTAAGCACAGATGAACTTGTTCCGCTCATCAAAACCACGGAAGACTACGACATGTTTTCCCTCGCTGTCAATAATTCAGTGTTCCAGTACATACCTAGCGACCTTTTCAAAAATACCAGATTCAAAAGGGTAAGCAGATATTCACGGATTAACCAAGCGCGATAAAATACATTGCTGCTGTCCCCGCCGTAATGTAACAGACACACCAACAGCTGTGATTTTCCTCCTTCATTTATGTTACAGATACTAATATTAACCCTCTTGAGTAGTAATGTGAATACAGTTTTGAATGATGGAATAAATGCTAGCCAGTGAGAAGGGCGATCGGTAATAAGAGAACGGGGTAATCAAAACAAGTAAAATCAGTGATAGTTTCAAAAGATTTTTTCTCGTAACTGATCCCGCTCGACAACGAAAAATAAAGCCTTTTTTCACCCTTTAAACTTTTGGCCACGGTAACAGAGAGGAATATAGTACTGGGCAAATAGTGACAGAGATGATGTATCCGTCGCTTCCAGAGTGGTTCCAACTTTAGATTTGTTCAATCTCGCTTTTAGTGCTTAATAAAGAAGATCTGCCCAATACCATAGCCATGAATCTTGACGTGGGGTTCAAGGAGATTATTTAAAGGGTCTTGAATATTAAAGTATGTATTTTAAATAAGGAAATAAAATCTGTCTTAAACGTTTGCACTTAACTGCGTAGTTTTGAGAAGAAAAATAACATTTTAAGACTTTTTTTTATGAACTTGCCATTCGTTTCTCTACTAAAAATTTGTTGTAGGAAGATTGTGAGTTTTTGCATTTTGGAAGATTTGCATTTTTCATTTCATAAAGAAAGAAATTTCTTTGGCGTTTGCCCTTTGATTACCTTCAAAAAGCATAACTTTTAACGATAATGTGCCTTAACCTTTCTCACGCTCAACGGTAATTCTTAAAATGCGGTCCTATCTCCACACACAATTATATTTTCTGGAAACATAAGTTATGAATGCACTAGACACTAAAAACATTACATGCTACTGATCCTCTGAATCAAAAATAAAGTTCGTCGTTCTGTATATTTGAAAAAAATTGGGCATAGGGAAGGAGTATTCTCGTCAACAGTTTGCTTTTTATTCACTGGTATACCGAAACACCAAACAAAAATGGTGATTACCTAGTATTGTTAATATATTTTCAGTTACGGTTCCAGTACACACAGATTATGGCTTTGACCGACTCGGATGTAGCTTTCGAAGGTCTTGAAGATCGCCTGGAACAAATACAGATCTTGGAAGGCCATTTCGTTGCAAACTGGGATTGGGATGCGCTGAAGAATCTTCGTCGCATTGAAAACTTAGATGTCAGCGGCATCTCACTGACAGCCATAGAAATGCCTCTGCCCCCATTGCACAGTTTGATCGCGCTTGGATTTTCCAAAGCTGATATTTCCTTAGTTGTCGACTCAGCTTTTGCAAACCTCCAAAATTTGAAGATTATGGTCATGAAGCAAAATGGTCTCAAAGAACTTAAAAGAAACATTCTTCCAGAGCCTGCTTTACACCTGAGTGTGTTAGATTTCAGGTAAGTAACGCATATTGTTTAATTGTCTGGTGCACATTAAGACCACGATGGTTTTTGCTGATAGTATCACTCATACAATTCGCATATTATTTAATTATTAATTGCTGTTGCACACTAAGACTACGTTAGTCTTTTCTTATAGTTTCACTCATATAATTCGCATATTTATCAGTGGTGCCAAAACAGCTCACATTTAGTCATGATGCATAAAAATATGAAAATAGCTGAGAAACTGTTGCAATAAAAAGCACATGAAGAGAGAAGCACCATTTTTAGATCCCTTGTACCTCAGATTCATAGCATAAATGCATAAAAAATGGAACGAAAATAGGCTGCTGGGGTTTTCTTAAAGCTTTTGTTATAATTAGGAAAATCTTCGCAAATTTAGCCATATGATTACAGTTGCTATGCAATATAAAATCTTGAACTTAAAGAATTTCTTGCACAAATTTGTGATTATATTTTACAAATTTACAAGCTTTTAAAAATGCACCAAATTACTAATTTACCTTTCCGCTTAACTAAAGGGAAATTCTTAATTTCTCCTTCACATCTTGACTGTGGATATTTTATAACGAGTTTGACACGCACATGTATAACATGCAAGTCCACGACAAATTTTGGTTAGCCCTTATGCTACTGTAAAATGTTTTACTAATCTATACTAATAAGAGGTTTTTTCAACTATTTGACTTTTTTGACTTTCGTCAACATGATAAAAACGAAAGCATAACAATTTGATCAGTTTATATAATTCTACTCATTTATACATTCTTAGCTCGAATCAATTGAGTGCACTTCCAGAAAATATGTTCGAAGGCATGCCAGAATTACAGACTCTATATTTGGGCAACAACCTGTTCACAACTTTGAATGAAGCCACATTCGCATGGCCCATGGAGAATATTGTTACTTTATCCTTGTCTGGTAAGTTGATCGTCTGATTCTCATTTAAAAAAAATCATTTTTGAAACTCGAAAGATTGTGGAAATATGATTGTTTTGACGCTTCGCGTGTGATTATAGTTTTTTAATTTGCATCCAAATAATTGAGTATTTCTACAGCATACAGTCTCTAGTTCCTTTCTCAATCGTACTTACACACGTGGGGACCTCTACCTGTAATTTTTAAGGTACTTACACACGTGGTAACCTCTAGTATATTTTTAGGCTTCACACATTTTTCTTTTCTATCCGTGCTGCGTATTGACTTATCACCCTTGAAGACATATTGCATTCCCCAGCTATTAGTAAACAAATCTTTCAAGAGCACCACTATTAGTGTAGAAACGTCACCACATCAGAATTTTGACGCCCAGTTTCCCCACTTCAGGGGGAACAACTCGGCTCTCTCGATGCGAATTTTGAACTAGGAATTTAATTTGACCAAGGACTATCCAAGCGGAATACTAGATACCAAAGGAATCTTTAACCTGACACACATAATAACCAATTAAACTGATAAACTTCTCAGGTTAAATGTGATTTAAAGAAAAGAATAATAATTTTGTAAAGAAGGTTTTAAATGTCAGCAAAATATTGTAGGAGCATAAACAAGGGACGCATTCAATAACAGCTAAATCAGAACAAGTTAATAATACGTAGGTTAATTTTCATTCTATTAATTTCTATTTAACGAGTATTTATTTTAACGAGGTTTTTCTTTCCTTACGTAGTAATAAACTAACATAGTTTAATCACGCAATATTATATTAAAAGCCTATTTCAAATAGTGAATGCGTTATACAGATACGATTTAAAAAGGAAAAGAATTAAAATCACAAAAAAATTTACTCTTGCACTATAATATTCTTCTTGCATACAAAAAAATACGGCTATACAGTGTACAATCTACTCTGAAAATAGCAGAATACTTCACGGAAAACAGAAAGAGACACACAAAGTACATCTTCTGATATTTAATTCATTTGAAAACACGTGCCCTTGTATCTCTATTGTTTCAAAGGTAAGAATATTTTAGTACTTAGACCTTGAATTTGTTACTAATATTAAAAAACGTAACATGCGTTCGACATGAAAAGAAATCATATTTCAAAATTTAAAATGCTGTAAAAGAAGTGAGTATGTTCTTTTTTGCTTATAACGTGCTTTTAATGTAAATGTAATTATTACGCAGTGAAGAACATGGTAAATTATAAAACAGCTATATTAACAAAATTCACCAGAAAAATTGAAATTAATACTGTTTCATAAATTAATAAGTAGCGAAAGTGGATAAACGTTTCCAAATTGGCCGTAATGAAATGCATGTATAAATAAAAGTTTGAATCACAAGATTCCAATAGAAACCAAACAAGAGCTGAAAACGATGACGAAACATAAATCCCGAAAAAGTAATAATAAAAAAAAGAAAGAGAGTAAGAAAGAAATTCGTTCCATAAGATTTAACGACTTGACTTTCCCGTTACCTGCATCGAATTTGTAATACTAGAACCTCTACGCTTCGGCAATATTTTAAAGAACATCGCAGTCTAAAGTAATTCTTTAAACCAACATTACTTTTGCGTGAAGGAATATTAGTATTTATTGTAAAACCGATTTCAGATTCCTTTTTTCTTATTGCGAGACATTATGTTAAAGAAAGCTCCGAATATAAAAATGTTTTAACAGTAAAACTTACAATACATAGTTTAATAAAATAGTTTTTGGAAAAAATAGAACCGACTTCAAATTATAAATTGCGCTGAAGTGTGAAAAATAAATTAATTCTTTAAAAAACATCGATACGACTTTGATACATAATTTTTGAAGTCAATGCAAATTACCACTGTGCCATGTATTACTTTACATTGAAACTATTGCAAATTCTAGGCCATTTATACTTCTAATTGATTCATGATTACATAAGTAATCATGAATCAAAACCTATCATAATTTTTCACCGACTTCAAAAATTATGTATAAAAGTCGTATCGATGTTGCTTAAAGAACTAATTTATTTTTCACTTTCAGCTCAATTTATAAACTTGAAGTCGGTCGCTTCTATTTTTTTTCTAAAAATTATTTTATTTTATTCTCTTTAGAGTAAATACATTTTCGATATAAATACTCTATTTTTAAAAAATCCATATCAAGGGCAAACCTTTTTCAGTGAATGCCCTAAAAACTGATCATCTATACTATTAAAATCTGCCCGCGTCTGTGTGTGTGTGTCTGTCACCTCATCTCCTCGAGAACGGCAGGTTGCCCGACGTCGGGACGGGTATCGTCGGATTCGGAATTTTCCGGGGAAGCCATATCGCCCGGTCTCATCCGTGTCCGGCTTTAATTAGCGGAGATATTAATTAAAAACGCAATTTTTTTGAAGTTTCATTTTATTTTTGCATTGTTAGCATCGTTCCAACAATATATAATACAGTTGCCGTGTGAATTAAAATCAATGCAGTTGTTGCCATTTTTGTAACAAATCAACAATACTAATAATCAATAATAATAAAATTACACGTTAATTTAAAGCACAAATGAGCATTTTATTGCTCATTTGTGCTTTAAATTAACGTGTATTTTATTATTATTGTTTACTTGCACAAAGTTAAATTATTTTTATAATAATCAATGTTTCTCTAGCATTTTGAGTGAGGCTTCGCTGCATTTGCAATAATAAATTTTATCCTTCTTTCTTTTTCATTTATTTATAGTCTGCTATTTAATAAAAACTATTTTTCGTGAGGATCGCTGTATTTGCAATCTGAGCAATTAATATTAATATTTCTTTCTTTTTGATTTATTTATTTATCGTACTCGCTTTTTGTATATATCTTAGAGTGGCAGCGGTCTTTTTTCCAGTTTCGATAAAATTATTGTTTTGAAATTTCGTTAAAACTTTTGCTTTGAAAAGCATTAAACTTTGAAAGTTCTTATCTTGGATATTAATATATATTTTGATGATATAGTAATTAATATTTCTATTTTACAGATTATTATAACTTTGTTTTACAGATTGGTAAGACTATATATCGAAATTATATATGTGTTAGTTTTGAAATTTCGTTAAAACTTTTGCTTTGATAAGCATAAAATTTTGAAATTTCTTATCTTGGATATTGATACATATTTTGATGATATAATACTTGGATATTAATATATATTTTGATGATATAGTAAATAATATTTTTATTTAACAGATTATAATAAGATTATTTACAGTAAACTTTATTTTACTACCTGCATTTAGTTTTTCGACATTTATTTACATTCTGAATCGGATAAATATATTTTTCTTTTTATGTGCAATTAGTTATTTTGAACTTTACATTATGATGATATAGTAAATAATATTTTTATTTTTTTGAAATTAGATTATTATAAGATTATTTTACAGATTATTTACAGTAAACTTTATTTTACTACCTGTTAAATATCTTTTCGACTTTATGTGCATTTAGTTTTTCGACATTTATTTACATCCTGAATCTGATAAATATCAATTTAGTATTTGATATATATAGTATACTGATTCAATTTAGTATTTGCAATAATGGGCCGTGGTAGCCTAGTGGTTAGCACGTCGGACTTCCACCTGGAAGGTCGCGCGTTCGATGCCCACTGAAGACCACCATGTATACTTGGGGATATGTGCATGTAAAATCCGTAGACCCCACTACCTCTCCCCGTGCGTAAGCAATCCTAAGGCCTCGGCTAACAGGTGGGGGTCTGGTGGAGAAAAGTATTTGCAATAATAAGGGCCGTGGTAGCCTAGGTTAGCACGTCGGACTTTCACCTGGAAGGTCGCGCGTTCGATACCCACTGAAGACCACCATGTATACTTGGGGATATGTGCATGTAAAATCCGTAGACCCCACTACCTCTCCCCGTGCGTCCTAAGGCCTCGGCTAACAGGTAGGTGTCTGGTGGAGAAAAGTATTTGCAATAATAAATTTAATCCTTCTTTCTTTTTAATTTATTTATCAACTGCTATCTAACAAAAACTATTTTTCGCATTTTAACGGGGACTTTTAAATTAATTGTCCTTATTCTAATGCAACTCTTTTGAATTTCTCTATTATTATTTCTCTATTATTAATATCGGTCCGGGTCTGTATGGCTGTGTATGGATAGATAATAAAGTTTTTCAATGCCGTGTTGTATTTAAGCGCGCGCAGCGCCGGGCGTACAACGGTTTCTTAACAAAAATCGAACGTCAAAAAAAAAAAAAAAAAAAATACGAGCATTATAATCAATTAATCTGTATGTCTGTGTATGGATAGTATATAATAAAGAATTTCAATGCCGTGTTGTATTTAAGCTCGTGCAGCGCCGGGCGTACAACGGTTTCTTAACAAAAATCGAACGCCAAAAGAAAAACTACTTTTTTGGAAGCAATGTACTTAATTAATCTATGATTTTTAGGGACTGTTGCTCTTATTTAGGCTCGCGCGACGGCCATTGCTTATTAATATCGGTCCGGGTCTGTATGTCTGTGTATGGATAGATAATAAAGAATTTCAACGCCGTGTTGTATTTAAGCACGCGCAGAGCCGGGCGATTTAGCCCGGGCAACGCACGGGCTGAAATAATAGAATGACATACGTACGTAAAATCCAAGGCTAACTCTTATATGTAATTTTTTGTACGTAAAAGTACAGGACATTGAAACTACGATTCTATGGTATTCAACGATCTGTAACAAACAAACTGATTTCCTTTTTAAAAGTTTCCAAGAAAACAAAAAGGGTCATTTTCAAAATATCCATACGTATACTGTCCCACGGTTAAAGCCCGGTTTAGCCCGGGCGGCACGCCTAGTTTGTACTATAAATTCCGTTTTGAAGTCGATTTTAAAAGGTCACTAGATCCAAAGAGTAATCATAGACAGAGTTAAGGGGCCGCTCATAAATGACGTAACGCTTTTTTCCCATATATTTGAGCCCCCTCCCCCCCTTTGTCACAATATGTCACACTTCAGTGAACCCCCCCCCCCCCCTTGTCACGCGTCACGCTATGTTGCGTAATGCATGATGTCAAACTTTCTCTGACCCCCTCCCCTCCCCTTGTCACACTTTGTCACAATTTTACGAACCCCCCTCCCTCCCTCGAAACGTGACATCATTTATGAATGATCCCTAATCATAGAAATCAAAGTATTACCTTTAATACCCAGTTATGTTGCAGATGGGAGTTGACTACCAGTAGTCTAAAACCTGCCGAAAGTATAAATATAATTTCGTCTGACGCAGTAGGCACGGAGCAGGAGCAAATGCTTCTGAGTGACGAAAGCTTTGACGCTGTTGCTCCAGCTCCGCCTAAATTAACGAAAGACCACAGGGAAATCATTTACTAGAGGGTCAACTCTCAAGCCGAGTAAAACAGGATTTAATTTTAAAAACTATTCTGAAATTCATGCAAAGCTATAGATTTTATATGTATGGAAAGTAATAGAAGCAGTTCTCCATAACCTGTAAAAATTACTGACATTTATTCACAAATAACAGAAATGAGTATTAGTTATAGGGTGTGACGTCAATAACTGTAATAGCCCAGAATGGGGAGTAACAACAATTGAAGTAACAACAAAACCGTCAAAAGTAGTTCCTGTTTTTCTCTGTGGGGGGCGCTGAACGCAGTTTTTGACTACATAGGAATTAAAATCTGGTCTATGATTACTCTGGGACTAGAGGAAAAACTAATTGGATTTAATTTTTGTTTCAGAGAAGCCTTCAGTCAAACTCTTGTTAGAATTGCTTTGAATATCACAGCTTAATGACAACAAACTTTTTCACCAATGCGTTTTATATTTGTTAATAATTTTCCCAACACATAAAAATCAAGCCAAGCCTTTCCAATTAAAATAAAAAATACCTATTTTCGCCCATAACATTTTTTCTAAGAAACAAATGTATTTAAATTAATGTGCGATATCTGAGTTAGATGGCCCTCTATAGATTAAAGAAAAAATCATCAAAATCGGTTCATTTAGTCTAAAGTTATGAACTAAAACACAAGGAAATGACTACATTTCTGCGCTTATTTTTTTTTAACTATCAAATATGGTCAAAGGCAGGTTCAGGACCTATGGGAAACCACACTCGATCGTTTAAAAAAATCATGAAAATGGTTCATTCGGTGGAAAGCTATGGGTGGACAAACAAACAAACCAAAAAAAAAAAAGACATACATATAGTATGAATGTATAACCTCCTCTTTTGTGAAGTCGGTGAAAAATCAAAGGCTAACTCATATATGTAACTTTTTGTACGTAAAAGTACAGGACATTGAAACTACGATTGTATGGTATTCAACGATGTGTAACAAACAAACTGATTTCCTTTTCAATAGTTTCCAAGAAAACAAAAAGGGTCATTTTCAAAATATCCATACGTATACTGTCCCATGGTTAAACAAGAAGTTCCGTCTAGAACTATACGAGCCTACTTTCCCGTATACACCAAATTCAAATTTATAATCTAGCTATCTCTTTCTCTCTCTTTCTTATTTATCTTTAGTTCTAATTATTGAAAATATACCTTTTTCAACGGATAATACATATTCATTCACTCACTCATTCATTCTTTCATGTATTCAGCCATGCATTTATTCATTCATTCGATACCTCATTCAAGTGTTTATTCATTCATTTACGCATTCATGTATTTATTCACTCATTTATTTATATTTTCATTTATTCAATAATTTATTCATTCATTCTTTTCCTCATTCATTTATTCATTGATTTATTCTTTCACTCTTTCATTTATTCATTCATTCATTATTTCACTCATTGAGTCACTGAGAAATATCCTTGAAAATCCCGATCAAAAAATTTCATAACAAAATAGGCCCGTAAGTTCTGGATAAACTTTCTATTTCTACATGTTCTACGTTATAAGAGCTTTCCGATAAAGTTTGTTCCAAGCAAATCGGTCCGTTAGATCAGGATTTATATAGGGTTGAAATTTCCCCGTAAGCTCTGTGTTAATTTTTTGAACTGTTCAAAAATGAACAAAAACTGTTCAAATCAATATTTCACGCCGAGAACTCCTTTCAATAAGCTTTCAATAGGAACTTGGCTCTTGTGCCCAGAGTTTACAGAATTTGCTTCAATTTTGTCCATAGGCGCTAATGTTAAAATTTTTTGAACTGTTCAACATTGAACAAAAAATTGTTCAAATCAAAAAGTAAAATATAGAAATGAGATGTCTTCGCCGAGATCTTTCGAATGCAAAAAGAATTTTTCCAATCGGACAATTCGTTCAAAAGTTATTAGGGGGGGGGGGGGACAGACCGACAGACAGACAGACCGACAGACAGACCGACAGACACACTTTTTCCCCATCTCAATACCCTACTTTCAATTTTTTTTATTTTTCAATCTTTATTTAATTACTTCACTTATTTTTGACTTTTCTTGATTTTTAACGATATTTTCACGATACATTAAGCCTTTTTTCATGCTTTATTGTTTTTTTTTTTTACTTTTACGGGAAAGTAGGCTAAAAAGTGGTCATACTCAAAATACGTTAATTAAAACTGACTATAAATACTACTGTAATAAAAAATAATTTCACGTTATTTTAAAGCACAAATGAGCATTAAAATGCATTAAAAAATCATTTCACGTTATTTTAAAGCACGAATGAGCTTTTTTATTACAGTTTACTTGCACAAAGTTAAATTTTTATTATAAATACTACATTTATTTTGGGTACTCTACACAACAAAGCTCCAAACGAAAAAAAAAGTTCATTTTTTTACCGCAAAGATAGACTTTTATGTCAAGTAGATGAAAAAAAAAACTGCTCCTCTTCTGTATTTTATAATTCAGTATATTCACCTTTAATTATGTTTAACACTATAAAAGGAAAAAAAATTTTGAATTTCACTCTAAAATATCATCATTTTAAAATCCTTCGATTATTCCTGCAAAAATAAATTTAAAAAAATTATTTAAGGATTTCTACAAAGCATTTTGTCTCTCATATTTGTCAAGCCCGTTTTCCACGATACAGTTTCATGAAAAAAGGTTTAAAATTCTACCAATAGAGGTCAACACATTTTCAATAAAAACACTTGTTCCAGTTGCATATTTGCCTGTAGCTATTTATTTTTTGCAATTGCAAATCAAGAGTGTAGTGGTGTAAACAATTTCCTTTAAGGTGAGTATTTTTATTCAATATCAAATCTTTTACTTAGATTTTTGTGTTAAAAATATTAATTCAGTTCTTTCTTTTGCTTGAAAATTATTTGCAAGTTAAATTTTCTAAAGATTTTTTTTTGTTTCTTCTTGTTGTTGTTACTATTACCCCTGGCATAGGAAAGTCAAATACCAGGTCCAGAAGATCCATATCCACTGGCTTAGGGTGATATGCAGCTTCATTTTAGAGCGAGGAACCACGAGGGCTGAAGACTGACTTGACCTCAAATTTTGTGGTCTCTTAATTTTTGAACCAGATCCCAGATGAGAGACCGTCACCTGGGATTGGCACTCCCAGAGGTATCGTTTCACTTGGAGGACATTGGAGCTACGACCTATTTAACGTGCACCAGCTTCCTTTAGGGTACCCACAGGAAACAGCCGCGGGAGGTTGTCACCCTCCTAACACTGACCTAAGTCGATGTTGCTTCACTTTCGGTGTTCTGTGGGAACCGAGCTTCTACTGCTTTTCCACTGCGGGACACTTTGTTTCTTAGTGATATTAATTTAGCATGTAGATTTTGAAAGATATTTCGCTGTTAATGTTAATTCCGGAACCATGTAACTGATAGAATGCAAAAGTCTGTATCTTAGCAATAAAAATATGTAAAGGATATTTTTTGTGTTGGAAATATGTACCCGAAAGAAATGTTTTATTTACAGTCAGTTGAAATTAATATTTTCTTGAGTATAATCACTTTTTTCACTGTGCGACAATATATGTATAGATATTTTTTAAATGACCCAAAATGTAATGAGAGTATAAAACAGTTAAGATTAAAAATTAAAATTTTCATCTGGAAAAATTGTTAGAAAAAAGTTTGGTTTCTTTTAGTTTTGTTTCTCTTGAGCAATAAACAAGACGTTTAAAATTTCGCAACTCTGAAGTAGAGTCTACTTAATTCGATTAATTCGTTTACTCCGATTCAATGATTCGTTGTTAAGTCTATAGCGTTTCCTTTCAACTTTTTAATTCTAAGCTTTTGAACTGTTTAAACAGTATTATTAAAACGCTTAAACCAAACTATCCTTTCCCTTGCATGTTTTACTTTAAAAGCTGTTTCAAATAAAATCCCCCTCTCCCCAAATAAGAAACAAAATTCACCTGGCAGGTTCGCTGTAATGATTTTTTTTCCCTTTTTTTTTTTTGTGTTGTTAATTTTTAGGCAATGAGATCCGCTGCGACTGTCGATTGCAATGGCTGTCTTCGCGAAAGAAACCTTTGGAATTCTATGGTACCTGCAGTTCTCCTGAATCTCTCAAAGGAATGGAACTTTCCAAAATACAAGCCAAATTTCTTCTGTGTTGAATTATTTACCTTTAAATAAACTATAAATTCATACAATATCACGAAATGTAGTTGTGTTCATTTGATCAGGAATTCGACTGTTTCTCAATCTCTCTCTCTCTCTCTCATAATTTTTTGTTGGAAAAAATTGAATAAATGGAGTTTTAATAGTAAACCTAAAGATTGCACATCATTCGCAACTTGGCGAAAATTCGGCAGGAAATATCTATAAAAAAACATCTTTTATCGACAATAAGCAAAATGTGTGAACTATTCTACAGGGTGTGGCGGAAGCAATGACCCGGTTTTGAGAGGGTATAAAAAAAACAATACAATTTGAGACTTAAAACTTTTTTACTTTGATCTGTATATAATCCCCTTTTTTTACATTAAGTTTTGATTACCACTTCAGCAAGGTGGCGGCCTTTAGCAACAATACACTGATGAAGTCTATTTCTGAAGTATTTGGAAACTTTTTTGCACATTTCAAGGGGTATGGGGGATATTTCCTCCGTCTTTCAGCTCTTCTGAAGTACGGGGGCGATGTTTCCAAACTTTCGCCTTCAAATAACCTCACAGAAAAAGGCTTCCGCTAGGAACTGTAAAATCACGCGGAATATTGAAATGCACACGAAGAGCTCTCTGCATAGAAAGAAGGACTGCATCAGTATATTGCTGCTGAAGGCCGCCATCTTGTGTGGTGGTATTCAAAATTTAATGCAAAAAATGGGATTTCATACATATCAAAATATAAAAAGTTTTAAGTCTCGAACTGTATTAGTTTTTTATGCCCCCTTAAAACTGGGTCATTTACTTCTGCCCCACCCTGTATATGCTTTGCTCACGTTTTCTCTTGTAAAAAAATCACATAGCTGTGTTCTCGAGAATTTTTTTGCACGCAGATTGTAAAAACTTCATTCAGGAAGGATGTTCAAAATCTACAAGTAATATGTCGTTAAGATACGCAACTGAAATGTACGCACTACCTAAAACCTGTGAAGAGAAATTTTTCCAAATTTACAAAATTATCCCTTATCGATAGTTTTTCTATATAACTAGTTTGTTGAGGCCATCACGGAATATTCTTCTATATCCTTCATCAGAATATTACTACTCGCGAAATATCCCTATTATGATACCAATCCTTATTGCAAAAAAAAATTAAATAAATGAGTTGCATAAAAATAATTATTTGAAACCAAAAAAAAAAAGTAATTAAAACGCGTGTGCTACCAACGAAGCATCAAATAGCTAAAAATATTGATAATAATTTTAATTGTTAACGTGTAAGTGAAATGGAAGCAATAAAATACTAAACAACAAAAAGTCTGCAATAAAAAATAATTTCACGTTAAGAAAGCACAAATAAGCATCAAAATGCAGACATATGTTTCGGGATCTTGTTTCTTGGCGCAACTGAAGCCAGAATATAATTAACACGTTTTCCCATTGAGATACTTACAATTTTGTTTGAATGACCACATGTTTTCTCTGAACGGGTATTAAAGAAACTGGTTCTGCATTCAGATAAATGCTTAATAGTGCTGTAATTATGTGAAAAAGTGGTCGATAGTCTCTTAGTTTCTCTTTGTGGAGGTTGTCTATAGTTAATGTTTTTTCAATTAAATTTGAAACTTTTATTTTTTAAATCGACCTGTGCAATAATTTACCATGAAATTTAAATAAAATTTAATTTCAATCTAAATGTCATCGTACAAGCAATCATCTCAACTTTTGACATTACAATGCCTTCATTTTTAATTAACCACATCAATAAGAATCTGATGAACTTGATAAGGGGTTTTGAAGCAAGTGTTAAAGAAGCGATTCAGCACCGAAATTGGCCAATTATGTGCAGCCACTGCATCAACTCTACTAATAATAAAGCAGCAAATATGTCTATTTATAATGTCTGTCTGTGACCGGCGTAAGGCCAAGATCGTTCGGCGCATTCTTCTGAAATTTCCCCAGAAATTAGTTTGGAGCATGGGGGTGTGCACCTCGAAGAGTTTTATCTGAAATTCGAATTTGCTCTCTTTTTATTCCAATTTATAGACGAAAATTGCATAAAATGGTCTTTTTCTATAGGAAGAAATGATCGCATCGTTTCGAGCTTGATACCATTGAAAAGCTCGTAAAAAACCACCCCAGACGGAGTTTTGACCGTGGTGCTAAAATTCGAAAGCTCTAAATTCACTGGAAAAGAAGTTATAAGCGTTTTTCGCAGTAGTTAGAAATTATTTTTCCACGGTAATTAACTTTACTTTTATTTCAATTGTGACCATGCCGACTGGCTTATGATCTTTTTTTTTACGAATTAAAATTTATTTCTTGCAATTTTTAGCATTTTGAGGAGCAGCCTGTTTTTAATTTCTTTCTTTCTTTTTTTTTTTTTTTTGGATTTTGATTATTCTTTTTTTTAACGAATTAAAATTTATTTCCTGCGGCTCACAGGCGATCGATAGCTTTATTTTGATTTACTTATTTTGACATGCATTTTACGGGACCATTCTCCATACTGCACAGGGGTTTTTTAAATAAATGTTATTCTTTATAACGATTTTTGTTATTCCAACTTATTATTACTATTTACATTTTTATTTTTTGTTTTATTTTTTCTCCAGTGAATTAGCACACATGTTGTTTGCCTATTTGAGCTCGGATGAAAAGTTTTTCCTCTTTCAAATCTGTGCTTGCTGCTGCTTTACTGTTAATGTATAATGAAAACTAATTATGCTAAAAATTTATTAATTAAAACTATTTTAATGGATTATAATCGTCCTTTTTGTGTGGGTACTTTGAACTAAACAAAAAAATGCTTTGTCTACTAAAATATTTTCTTTTTCGTTTTGTTTCTTTTCTTTTTCTTTTCTTTTTTTTTTTATTGTGTGTGTTTTGTATAAAAAAAAAGCTTTAATGTGTAGGATCGCTGGTTGATTGCCGTGGGCGGATAAGTTTTAATTATGTGGAATGCTATACATTTTAATAAAATAACATAATTTACACATAAAAAAGTTACCACTATATACACAATGGCGAACCGACTGGTCTTTTCATTTTTTAACACGGGCATAGCCGTGCGGTCATAAAATAACAATCCAGATGCTCAGCAAAATACCTCAAGGACTATATATTATACAAAGGAATTTTCATATTATGAAAACCTTATCGTGACACAGTGAAATATTCAACTGGTTTTTTTTTGTGTATATATACAGTGCACTCTTTATATAATTAGTAATCTGATTAATTCGAATAATGGTATAAATAGAACTTGGGTAATTTTAAATTATGGGATGAAACTGAATTTTTGTATTTTTTGGTTTTGTAAAAATTTGTATTTATGGTCTACCAACATTCGCAGGAACTAGGCTTCCCAAATTCAAAGTAGTTCAGTAAAATTACACTACCATCTAGCAGAACTGTTCTCTCAGTCACGGTTAAACATTCGAGTTCATAGTTAATTTAATTCTTGATGTAATAAATTGCTTATGCTGGAGGTAATCAATTCCAATAATAAATTCTTTAAGCTAATGCGATTCATCTGGATAAAAATTTAATATATCTTCTAACAAATTAAAATATAGAATCCTTTTCAACATACACATATTCTCGGGTCAGGGTATTTGCCATCTGAACGGACATTTTTTTCAAAACATATTTCAATCACCTCTTTTTATAATAATATTCCACGAAAACAGTTGAATTTACGAGAAATATTGGTGTTTTTGAAAATAAAAGTAATTTTTCGATAATAATCAAATGGCGTATCATTGATTCTAGGATTTCTTATCAAGACGATAAAATGCTTGGGAGCTTAACATATGCTGAATGTCGAGATTTTTATTTGTTGTTTGTGTGAAATGAAGTGAAACGCTTAGCCTATAGCCGTAAGTATTCTTTCAAAATGTGTTAATACTTGTATTGTATTGAAACATGTTTTTTCTTAAATGACAGACGTATCATTTTCACAGCATTCATGAGATGATCTGTAGTTGAGAGCTGAGGAATACATTGAGAAAATAAAATAAAGCATTAATTAACCCTTTACCTACCGCATTATGATCTCCAATAATTATTTTTACAAAGTTACATTTATTAAAAGTCATTGAGTCCAAATCGCCTGCTTTAACCCTTTATCTACTACATTATTTTCTGCAGTAATTATTTTTACAGAAATAGTTTGTTTACGTATTTACACTGAAAATTAAGGGATTTACATAAATAAAATGCTCAGTCTATATGTATTTACTTATTTACAGCTAATAAGTGCCACAGAGTATTTACCCTCAGAAATTAATTACATGCACTTTTTAATCAAAATATTTCTTCAAATAGTTTTCTGAGTTCTTAACTAACACATTAAAAAAATCAGTGACTTGATTCTTGAATTTTACTGCTTTTCTGGAGCGAAACTCTAAGGAAGCAATCTAAACAAAATGGAAGTTCAAAGCACAGCATCGGTTTCAAGACTATCTATGTTCCTTTCCTCGCTAAAATACTCTTTATAGAACCCTTGCTGATATGTATCCTGAAAAAGGGGAATGTAAAGACTGTCCCTGCAAAGTACCATCAGAATATTGGTAAAAATAATTGCTGGGATGGAATTTATAGAGAATGGTACTTATAAGTACCGTCGGTAGATAAAGAGTTAAAGTTCCTCTACTTTTTTTACGATTTGATTTTCCTTCTTAAATGACAGACTCCTGATTTTCAGCCACAATATTTGACTTTGAGTGCTGAGGACGTTAGTAGGAGAGTAAATCCAAGGATTAGTCAAGATCCCTCTACTTTTTAAGGATTTTTTTTCCTTAAAAACAGGCATTTTATTTTCACATCAATCTTGAGATCATCTGTATTCGATCACCGAGAACGATAATGTAATTTACTAAACTCTACACCAGTGGTCGGCAATCCGTCGATTACGATCGACCGGTCGATCGCGAGCCCATTTTCGGTCGATCGCGACAGCATTTTGGACAGTTTATAGTTTAAAAAAATAAATAAAATAACTTTTGAATTGGGTGGCGAATTTATTTTCCCTTCAGAAAATGTTTATTAGTTTATCAGACCATTCACCGGACCTAAAAATTCTTCCAATAATATGGAATGTCATTCGTCACAATAACTATGCTTTCGGCGAGAGTTAATTCAAGAATGTAACTGCATTTCACATGTGTGTTTCAGTTAAAAAACAAAACAAAAAACAACTAACAGTTTTTTTAATCAAATTCCAAAGAAATAATATATTAGTATAATTTTGATGCGAGTTAACGGTGTTAACAAATATTTTAGAAATTTTAAAGTAGGTATTTTATAA
Organism: Octonoba sinensis; assembly: GCA_038502835.1. Lineage (NCBI taxonomy): Eukaryota > Metazoa > Arthropoda > Arachnida > Araneae > Uloboridae > Octonoba > Octonoba sinensis. The sequence goes on along the minus strand of CM076606.1, from coordinate 2,547,157 downwards.
GCATAAAAACTTGTTCTGACAAGAATTAACTTACAATTTGAAGACAAGCGCAATCCCGACATTCCCTATTAATAGTGTATATTACCCCCCCCCCTCCCCCCTTCGAATCGATCTTGGTGTTCCCCGAACGTGGAACGTAGATCTTCCGTCAATTTAGGTTGCCGACCGCTGCTCTACACTTTCAATTAATTGCTTTCTAAGCTTATTAAAGAACAATGCTGTATACTATCTTCTTTAAATTTGATGTTATTTTTATTGTTGATGCAAGATAATTAAGCCATATGTTAGAAAAAAAAAAACGTTTAAGTTTTTTTTCTCGAATTACATGCAGGGTGATTCATGGACAAACTTGGAGGGGTGACTGAGCGTACTATAATATTTGCATTTGTAAAGGAATGTAGCGTTTAAAGTGACGTGTTAAGGCTCTAACGCTAAAAATTACACGAGAAGGAAAATGTATTTACTTAGCAAATCAGTGCAAAGTGCTTCTTTGAAGGAATATAGTATTCACAATAAATGTTCAAAGTTACACCCGCTAACAATAATACGGTCTACAGCTGTGATTGGAGCTCGTTATTCATTCTGTCTGCAAGGGGGCGCGAAATGCCATCCATTTTTCAAATTGTTCGCCAATCCCTGCTGTGACGCTATCAAACTTGTAATTACTGTTGGTTTGACGATTTGGACATCATTTATTGCAGTACTGTATTGCTACGAAAGAAGCTCTTGGCGTTGGTTTTGTATATACGCACATTTTCCCTCTCGTGTCATTTTCTGCGTTCGAGCCTTAACACGTCACGTTGGACGCTACATTCTTATACAAAAAATTCGTGTTTAATATGCTGAAGCACCCCTCCAAGTCTGTTCCCGAATCGTAGAATCCCCCGGTATATATATATGTGTGTGTGTATGTGTGTATGTGTGTGTAATAATAACAGTTACGAGCAGCCGCTCTCTCTCTCTCAGTTACATCAATATTTTGACGAGCTATAAAGTCAATGCAAGTCGTAGGCCGGGCCTATCAATCAATACTTAGTTTATTTGCAGTCTCATCTTTACAAAACAACTTATTATTTTAATAACAAGTAGGATTAGCGACAACGTAAAATTAACAGCACAGGACGAAGACAACACAAAACATCAAAGTCTATACTACAATATTTACATCGGGAATCCCTCGCGAGCCCTAGCGAACTGCCTTTAAATCATCTTTCGAGGTCTCAGTCACGTGACAAAAAAAATGATTAACCATTGGCTCGTTCTTATAAAATTTGCTCATCTTACGTAATTCTTTCCCGGGTTAGTTTCCCGGGCTAAAGGAAACGTATATAAAGTTTTTATGTTTTAAAATCGAAACTGAATTTAAAAAAGGGTTTAAAAGAATTATTTATTTTTTAATGTTATATTTATATATATATTGATAAACACAGATAAACCAACTTAACTTGTGCATTCCAGTTATAACTTGTTTCGTCACATTTTATGCAAATGTTACTCAAATTTCCCCTTTAATCTAACAGAATAACGTCGTAACACTCGAACTCCAGATAATACCATTTTGCAATTTTTAAATGCATGTAATACCCCTGGCTGACTAAATGGCTGGTTTGGCCAACTCAACAGTAAATTAAATTAGCCTTAGAAACTAAATAAATAAAAGTTTGCAGGGGGTTAAGTACTCAAAGATTGTCTTTTAAAAAATGTTTTTTTTTTGACTGTCTTGCATAAAGAAATGTTTCTGGAAACATGCACCCTGAAACCTTCAGAAAGATTAAAACAATTTTCATTGATCTGAGATCTATAGTAATAGCAGAGGTTTCATTTTACAGGTTTTCAACATCCTTGAACTTTTATCATGCTGCCATCTTCAATCACAAAGCTGTTTGTTGGACTGCTCACTGCGTGCGGCTTGGGAACCTGCTGTCCTACAGCTGAAGACATCGCTCCGTCCTGCATCTGCGAAAACCATGGCAACGGTCCCATGATGATCTGCTACCACATTCGAAGCCCCGACGAACTAGTAAAACCCATGAAATCAGCTGAACCCTACGACATGTTTTCACTAGCCATCAGCAACTCTACTTTGCAATACCTACCCAGTGAGCTCTTCCACGGCATGAGATTTCGCAGTGTATGTAGAGTAGTGCTGGGAAAAAAGTCGTCAACTAACACTCTATCTCAAAAAATAAGCAATAAAGAGTAAAATTAGTATAACTTCTGAAGAAGAAAGGTTACAACAACACATTTTGAATGGGTGCAGCCTTGGCCACGGAGGTGCCGTCTGCATTGACATGCGTAACCAATTCTGCGGTTAAGTATTTGCAAAGCCACACATGGTGCTGTGTAATGCGATGGATATAAAAACTGGTTCTCCATTTCAGCAGTTGCTAATATGGCTTGTTGCTATTATGTCAGAAGCAATTAAAATAGCCGCTTGAATCGTCGGATCGAGCTTCCATCTCCAGGAGAGGGAATAGCAAGTCCTACTGCAGCGGTTCTCAACCTGTGGGGCGCGCCCCTAGGGGCGCGAGCACAAGAGAAGGGGGGCGCGAGAATATCCAAGAGAAAATATTACTTTAAATTGATTAACTAACTGAAAGGAAAGCACACATACACATAGAAAACAAAATGCATTTCGACATATTTAATAACTTATTAAAGTAAAGCAAATTACTAAATTAAAACTTTCTCAATCAAAGCATACTAACTTAAAAACAAATTTAATAATTACTAGTGAATTCCTTGGGCCTGTCTTTCAAAGCAAAGTTTTTTGAAGGAAGGCTTAATATTAGAAACAGCCACTCTCAGTTGTTTCTATATTTAGCCGAGATCTATAGTTTGTCTTCAAAGAAGCCACAGCAGAAAATCCAGTTTTACAAAAGTAGGACGTTGAAAATGGTATGCGAAATGCCCTTGTTTTTAGTGGAGAAATTCATAATCTACTAATGCCCAAAATTCAAATAGTGATTTATTACTAAATTAATTTTATTACTAAATTACTCGTTTTTACTCTTGTTTTGGCAGTCAGTTAAAAATAATTCAAAAGCAGAATCAATACTCAATGTATAGTATTGTTGTATACATCTTGTGGTAAGTGGGGGGTGCGATGAAAATTATGATAGAAAATTGGGCCGCGAATAGTGAAAGGTTGAGAAACGCTGTCCTACTGGTAAATGTTTAAAACTAATCATGTTTTAACACAAGTTAGGAACAATATTGTTTATACTGCTTGTTTCAAAACTAATGGTTTTCAGCTGTTATTCTGCACGGCTTTGCCTCCTCTTCTGATCAACAACCGGTGAACATTTTGTAGCGTTTCAATAAATTCTTTTCATTTTATTACCATTTTTCTTTTTGTTGCTCGCTTTTTGAGACATAGTGTAAGCTATAAGAAGCAGCAGAAAATATTTGAAATATACATTGTATTCAAGCGATTTAAGTACAGGTTGGGGCAAAATTATGCTTCACCCGGTTTTGAAGGGTTATAAAAAAAAAACTAATACCGTTTGAGACCTAATTTTTTTTTTTATTTTGATCTGTGTATAATACCATTTTTTCACATTAAGTTTGAAATACCACTTGAGCAAGATGGTGGCCTTTAGTATGAATACACTGATTCAGTCCATTCCTGAAGTTTTGGGAAACTTTTCTGCAAATTTCAAGGGGGTATGGTGAATATTTTCTCAATAATTCGGTCCTTCAGCTCTTCAAAAGTATGAAGAACTTTCTCCTCCAAATAACCCCACAAAAAAAAAAACTTAGGGACCGTAACATTGCGCGGGATATTGAAATGCACACAAAGATGCAATCTATTCTCTCTAAGTGGAAAAACAGACTTCTTCAGTGTATTGCTGCAGAAGGCCGCCCTCTTGCTGAAGTTGTATTCAAAACTTAATGTAAAAAGTGGTATTATAAACAGATCAAAATTAAATTAGTTTTACGTCTCAAACTGTATTAGTTTTTTTTATATAACCCTTCAAAGCCGGGTCATTACTTTTGCCCCACCCTGTATAAGAAAATCATTCATGCTCCTTTATTCATTTTCCCACAGATCAGATTTATGCACACTCAGCTAATGTCACTGACGGACTCGGACGTGGCTTTTGAAGGGTTGGAGAACTACCTGGAGAAACTTCAAATCTTAGAAGGCCATTACGTAGCACGCTGGGAGTGGGCTCAACTTAGGAACCTGAAGAAACTCGAGCTGCTGGACGTGAACGCCATTTCTTTGACTTCGATAGACGAACCACTTCCTGAAATCAAGACTTTAGAGGCTTTGGGCTTCGTCAACGCGGATATTTCATTTATAGTTGAGAGGGCATTTGCGAGCTTGGAGAATCTCAGGATCTTGAACCTGAAAGGAAACTCGCTCAGTGAAGTCAAGCGAGACATTTTGCCGAACCCCGCGGAGAAACTTCACTTTCTCGATTTCAGGTAACTCACCGACTCATTTTTCTGACACATTCTTACCTAAACAGCAATATGAATATTTTCCTATCCAAATGTCTTTAAACAGAGGGTGAAAACACTAGTTATTTTTACTATACCGATGAGGGCATTTCGTCGAAATCAGTATGCGCTATCATTTTAGTGATTCCCCACACTGTAAAAAATGTCTGTAAAAGCACAGAAGGGAAACTGGAGGTTTCTTCGCATTTACAAATAACTTACGAAATAATGAATAACAGGCTTCCCAACTCGGGGGGGGGGAGGGCCATCCCCCACCACATTGTGTACCAAAACAGCAATTCAGCATGCCCATAGATGGCGACGCCACTGCGGCACATTAATTGTTGCAATCAATATACATAAGGTTTTCTGTTTTTTATTCTCTGCAATTTCCCGCTTCAAATACTTTGCACTTATTGTTTTTAAATTCTTTGTAATTTTGCGTTAGACTCCGGATAATTGATTTCCGAGAGATTGTCATGAATTTCCGGTCACAATTTTTTACAGTGTGGACTATATTTTTTGAGAAGAGAAGGATATCATTGGATGGAAATTCTTATAATTGATAAAAGAACGTAAAATATTCCACAATATCTGTCTGAGTAACTACGAAGTGCGAAGCTTTGATGGCTGATAAAAAAAACTTCCAGTTAACATGCGTTTAACTGGATGTTTTTTAACTTAGCAAAATAGCTAATTTAGGCGTATGATGATAAATTATAAGTTTAAATACAGTATTTACATTTTTTAAATTAAATAATTATGTAATAATGCTTAGTTTTTTAATTGTCATCCTTTTTATCTAAAATGATTTTCAGTGGCAACAAACTGGAATATTTGCCTGATGATATGTTCAGTGACTTACCAAACCTAGTTGATGTAGATCTTGAGAACAACCGCTTCTCGACACTTAACGAAGCAACTTTTTCTTGGCCTTTGTATAATCTTGAAGCTTTAGTGCTACGCGGTAAGTATCACGTTTATGAAGCTAAAACCATCATAATGATTTGTATGAAGTATAAATTGTTCGAAATGTGTATAATGATTTTCTTTTTTTAATGTGGAACTTGCTGTCATAAAAAATACATCATCTTTCTTATTATTATTATTGTTGTTGTTGTTGTTGTTGTTATTAATATTAATATTGTTATTAAAGGAAGTTCACCAATGTCGGACCCCACCACGTAAGTAGGAAACCCGGCTATTTTTTCCAAATTCATTTCTCTTTTCATTTCTAGTTCTTTAATGTATAAACATAAATAAACAAATGTAAACCGTAATTTCGTTTAGTTTTTACATTGTTGACGATTTTTTAAGTGTAGGGGTCCGAGTTAGGAGCACTTTTCCAAAATCATCATTTCCCCCACTTTTTACTAAATTCAAAAATGCTATTTAAAATTTTTTTACATGAAGCTTACGACCATGGGATTCTTGAGCAATTAAATAAAGCATGTTTTATCATTAGAAAAGCTATTTTATTTTAAATACACTGTTAGCAATTTCATCATGAAATTAAGGTTAAATGACCGGCAGCAGTCTGCCCATCTAATTCACCGTTAAATTTACGGTTTGGAACATTTTTCTATCTTTACGGGACCTAACCATTTCCAATCAGCTTATTTAAAAAGCCGAAAATACAAAAGTTTACGGTTTTATAACCATTTAAAAATGGTTTCAAAACAAAATTTTTATCGTTTTTGAACCATTTCGAGGCGTAGAAACCGTAAACGATGCTTGCGGGAATCGAACCCGGTTGTATGGTACACCAACCTTGCCATGCGGCCATCTACACCACGTGAAGCGGCCGTTTATTTATCAATAAATCTTCTTTTCCAAAAAGCAAACTGCATTAAAATTGAGATTTCAGTTTTTGATTGGATCCAAAGCCATCTTTGGTTTAAATTTACTGCATATTGACGAAATTCATTTTATTTGCTGCAAAAATTGAGCTTCAGCAGCTCAAATGATGGGTTCGCTCATTCGCAAACAGTTCGGGAATCCGATGTCTCCAATTTTTGATTTACGTGTGTATATCAATTACGTGTGTTCTATTTAGTAACCACTGCTTAAGCCACTTTTTTTCCTTCTTTTTTTATATACACATACAGATTTGAACTGATAAAACTTTATTCCTATTTTAACAACAACGTACGCCCAGTAAGGTTTCGCAACCAAGATGGACTCCCGTTTCTTATTTTCTTATTGAATGCTTGAAAGTTACGGTTAGTTAAACGTTTCTTAGGTTAACAGAGAATAAACGATTTTTTTTTCGCAATCAGCGGATAGAGTACCATCTTTTTAATGGTTATTCAACTGTTGTAATTAAATATGGTAAAATAACAATCAAATAAATGGCTATTTTACTATTTTCTTACGGACATTTTTAACAGTGTATTAACGAAGTTGTAGAAAAAAAGGAATTAGGGGTCTGACTTTGGTGCACTTCTTCAGTTACTATTATTAGTTGCAGGTGAGTATGTGAGTCGAGAATATCCCATGAGAATATTTTCGAAGAACGGGAATATTCTGGATCTGAGAATAGTATCTTGAAATTCGGAGAATAATCGAGAAAATATTGTTTTTCTTAAAAGTAGATAAAAGTAATACAAGCAACCTTAATATTATTAAATAATAGTCAGTTATTATTGTCAAAGTATGTAAATAACGCTATTTTGAACTTAATTTCCCCTTATGATGATAATTTAATTTAAGGTAATTTTCTCTGAGCCATGCAAGATTTTGGGCAGTTGCGTAAATTCTGTGTAACAAAGTGGTTAAGGAAATGCTTATGAATTTAAAAGGCATATTTAACCTTTTTTAAATTTATTTATGTTACAAAGAAAACTTTAAAATTTCAAAATGTTACTAAATAAAAGCCTTTTTAAAATATCCTACCATTCAAGTTACAGATAATTGAAATGATTTATTATTAAACATAGTTAATGTGAATTTAAATGAAATTAGTTTTTAAAAATAATCTTTCTAAATGCTTCGTTTTCACTTAAATTGTAGATTGTAACTGTTGAATGGTTATTAAGAACACTTTATATTATTTTTGAGAATAAATTTGAACCATCAATCTTGTTTAAGAACTATTCTCAGTATTCTTGAACAATGACAGTAAATGTCATTTTTAATTGTTTGAGTAGTTCCTTTTGCTTTACGGAAAATCTTAAATACACCTTGTTAAACAATACTGCATTTATAACTTAATGTTTATTTTGTAAATTTGTCGATCACTTACGTATTTTGGTATTTTGACGTTACTCATTTGCATCAAAGATGGGCAATATTTTACATCGCTAGATACAGAACATTTTTAAGAAATGGATCGAGAAAACTGCACATAAATGGTGAATGCAATAATCGAAGAGAAAGGATTGTGATATTTTCTATGCATATTGTAACAAAGTTTTTTTTTTTACTGCATTAGCACTTCGCTGGCAAGGAAACTGCTTTTACAGAATTTGTATTGGGCATCTACCTTAAAGGGTATTTTGACCAAATTTTATAAAGTTCGAGAACTCCGCGAGATTTCATGAGAAACCTTAATGCCTCAAAAAACAATAGGAAGGGTCTAGAGCGTTCTTAGTATTCAATATGCAGCGTTCCCAAAATACTTCCAAACTGCGTGACGTCAGTTACTAGAGGAGCATGATAGAGATGGAGCAGATGAAATTTATTTGAGATTATCTCGATTTTAAGTGAGATATTTGGATAGTCTACGATATTTTTCGGACTGTTTTTACTCGGTATTACAGTTGCTACTGGAGTATTCTGAATTTTGCAACATTTTATTGAAACATTTGTTGATGTAAAGTTTTCTAACTTCTTAGAAACAGCTTTTATATTGTCGAAATGTCTTAATTTATCAAAGTTACGAGTCTCTTATGACGACGCAACAATATTTATCAACGAGTTCAAGCATCTAAGAACAAAATATTTTGTTTCCATCTAAAAATTTTAATGACATTTTTCTATATTACATTATTTTTACCTTTCGTTCACCCAATATATCAATGAGTGATTAAAAAGCTGTTTATTATTATTATTATTAGTTATGTTTGTTTTTTTAATTCAGAGAAAAATACATTTACAAGCAGGTACTGGGGATGCATTTTAAGTATATGTTTGTTGGTAGTGTTTCCATGATGCATAGCTGTTCTGAAATTCGAATGAATCACAGTTTTTAACCAAAAACAAGATTCTGGAATAAAATTTTGTTTGTCATTTTGATTTAGAATTTTCTAAACTTTAATTGAATAAACCCACGAAAGTCTCTTGCAATAATTTTCTGCTTTCTAATGCTGTCCCAAAGTTGCTTTAAGCGAAGAGAATTCAAGTAAGTTTTTTAAAATAAAAAATAAAAAAAAAGAGCAAAAGCAAAAATTAAATTAATATACAAGAAACACACTTTATTTTGAGGAAATAGCCGCATAAAATGTATGGCGGTGGATTTCTTTCATAGATGAAATTCAAAAATAGTTTAAATATGTCATTCTTGAAATATTTTTAAATGAATATCAACAATAAAAGCATGAATTTAACAGACCCAATAATGCACCTACAGTGGCCAATCCACTAGATTTCAACCAAGAAAGCAGAAATTGAAGTCAACGATTTAATGTGAAGATAAATAAAATTGTAGACTTTTTGCAGCTCAAATGTGCCACATTTTAAACTATACTTTGAACTCATGTTACAGGATATAATATCTTTTCAGGTAATCCGTTCAAATGTGATTGTCGTCTTCGTTGGATCGTCGACATAAATAAACCGAACCACTTTTCCGGGAAATGTGAGAGCCCCGAACACCTTAAAGAACGAGATCTCTCTTCGCTAGATAAAAAGTCTCTTTCCTGCTGACAGCATTTGAAATAAAAGTACTTGCTACATGTAATATTTTTATAAATAAATATTTATAACTTTCTGAGAAAAAAAAACGTAAGTCATGTTTTTCGTTTAAAAGCTCAAAAACTCCATTGGGTTATGTACACTGCTAGAAATTTCATCATGAAATTACGGTTAAAGAACCGGCATCAGTCTGTCCATCTAATTCCCCGTTAAATTTACGGTTTGGAACCTTTTTCTATCTTTTCGGGACCTAAACCATTTCCAATCAGCTTGGTTAAAAATCCGTAAATACAAAAGTTTACGGTTTCGTAACCATTTATAAATGGTTTCAAAACTGTAAAACATGAGTTCTTACGGTTTTTGAACCATTTCGAGGCGTATAAACCTTAAACGCAGAGAGCGGGAATCGAACCCCGGGTGTATAGTATACCAAACTGGCGCTCTAACCATTCGGCTATCTACACTACCCAAAGCAGCCGTTTATTTATCAATAAATCTTAGTTTCCAACAGGCAAACTGCATTAAAATTGAGATTTCAGTTTTCGATTATATCCAAAGTCATTTTTCGTCTAAATTTACTGTATATTGACGAAAATCATTTTATTTGCTGCAAAAATTAAGATACAAACAAGCTTCAGCAGCTCAAATTATGGGTTCGGTCATTCGCTAACAGTTCGGGAATCCGATGTCAACTATTTTTGATTTACGTGTGTATGTGTTTCTATTTAGTAACCACTGCTTAAGCCATTTTTTTTTTCTTCTTTTTCATATACACATGCAGATTTGAACTGATAAATCTTTATTCATATTTTAACAACAATGTACGACAGGTAAGTTTCCACAACCAAGATGGACGCCCGATTCTTATTGGCTACGAGAATTAGTGGCGCTTATAAATTACGGTTAGTTAAACATTCTTTAGGAGAAATAGAGAATAAACGATTTTTTTCGCAATCAGTGGTTTGAGTACCATCTTTTTAATGGTTATTCAACTGTTGCAACTAAATATGGTAAAATAACAATCAAATAAATGCTTTTATTGCTATTTTCTTAAATTAATAATGAATATTTTAACAGTGTAGCGCCGGACGAGATTTACTTCGGTGCATTGCACCTTTCCTGTAAAGTAATCTTCATGGGAGAACTTTCGAAAGTATACTTCGTATTTCCTTCTTGAATAGGAAAGAACCAGGAAAACTCATCTCAAGCTACTCAATGAGGGTTATCAACATCAGCTTTCTTTCTCAATGTTTCATTAGAACCAGAGATCATGAGTTAGTCGCAGAGAAATCTTGGCTGTCCGAGTTATCCAGAATTAGAATAATTTTCTCGAATTTCGTGACAAGTTGCTTAATTTTAGTTTCTTGATTAATTGCAAAGCTTCCATCTTCAAATCGTTCTACTTGAACTCCCAAGTAATACGTTATCTTCCCTAAATCTGTAATTTCAAAATGATCTTGAAACATGTTTATCATTTTCAATTCTGTTTCTTCATCTAAAGTATATATCAGAATGTAAAATATAGCTCCAACCATTTGATTCTTTTCTTCTAAAGAAACATGGATCTATTTTACTACAAAAATAACCATTTGAAGCTGAAACTTTGTTGATCTTTTCGTTCCAAACTCTTGCAGACTGCTTTAAACCATAAAGACCTTTCTTTAACTTGTATACTTTGTCTTTTTCAGTTTCTTTTCTATAGCCTTCTGGTTGTTTTACGTATAATTCTTCTGTAATTTCAGCATTCAGAAAAGCATTTTTGACATCTAGATGTTTAATTTTCATATTTCTTGCTGCTGCAATTGTGAGCAATATTCTAAATGTTGCATTATTTGCAACTGGGGCAAATGTTTCCTTAAAATCCTCACCAGGGCTTTGAGTAAATCCTCTCGCACAAAGTCTTGTTTTATAACGGTTTATCTGTCCTGTTTCGTCTTGTTTGAGTTTAAATACCCACTTCGTATCAATTGCTGCTCTTCCTTTCGGTAAATCTGTTAATTCCCACACATCTCTTTTTTTCATAGAATTCATTTCTTCATTTGCAGCTTCTATCCATTTTTCTTGTTCTTCTTGTGGTAACGTTTTCATTTCTTTCCAAGAAGAAGGTTCTTGAACTAATTGAACCGTTTTATAAGCGCATACGTATCTATCTGGAGGTACACCCTTATTCGATCTCTCCGAACGTCTATACTTTTCCTTTGGCTCTTCAACTTTATAATTAACTTCCTTTTCTTCATATAGATCACAAGCTACTTCATTATTTTGTCTTCTATCTTCCTCAACGCTTGTTAAAATTTCATTTCTTCTGCTGTCAATACAAATTACATTTCTCGTTACAATTACTTTGTTAGTTTCTCTATCCATTACGAGCTATCCTTTTGATTTATCTGCATATCCAAGAAATATACCTTCTTTTCCTCTATTTTTCAATTTTGTTCCCTGTACAGATGGTATATAATATACAACATCGCTACCAAAAATCTTTAAATGTTGAACTGTTAGTTTTCTTCTATTCCAAATTTCATATGGAGTCAATATACAAGCTTTCGTCGGTAAACGATTTTGCAAATAACAGGCTGTGATTACTGCAGCTCCCCAAAACTTTTGATCTAACTTGGAATCTTTCAACATACACTTAACCATTTCAACTAAGTATCTATTTCTTCTTTCTGCAACACCATTTTGTGGAGGAGAATATGGTACTGTTAGCTGGTGTTCTATACCATTCTTATTTAAATAATTCTTTAGCTTCTCATTTACGAATTCCCTACCTCGATCAGTACGTAGTACTTTTGGTGTTCTTTAAAACTTAGTTTTCACAAAATTAAAAAATTCTTCAATCTTATTTGCTGCTTCATCTTTCCTTCTCATCAGATAAACAGTAAGGAATCTTGACTTATCATCTATTAAAGTTAATATGTAACGCATTCCAGAAAATGTCTGTTGAGTAAATGGCCCTCAAATATCTGCATGAAACAGGTCCCCAACTTTCGCTGATCTATTTTCACTTTGCACGGGATAAGGATTCTGAACAATCTTCGGTTTTACGCAACATACACACTTCATTTTACATTTACAGTCTCTCATTCTAAGACCAGTAACTAAATTTTCATCTTGTAGTTGCTGAATCGCGCGAGGCTCACGATGGCCAAATATTCTATGCCACATGTGTATGCAGTTTATGCGCGACTCTTCTGTAACTTTACTTGCAACTTCATTCGTATTCAATTTATATAAATCATTTACTAAACTCCCTTCAATTATAATTTCATTATCTTTCTTCATTTAACACATACCGGTATGCAGTTTATGCGCGACTCTTCTGTAACTTTACTTGCAACTTCATTCGTATTCAATTTATATAAATCATTTACTAAACTCCCTTCAATTATAATTTCATTATCTTTCTTCATTTAACACATACCGGATCCAAAAGTTATATAAAAGTCACTAATATACAATACATCGCAAATTTTTATGTATTTTGTTTCATTATCTTTTCCTTTATATTCAATGAAACAATCACCAGTTCCTTTAATGTCCAGTAATTATCCACTAGCAACCTTTACTTTTCCTTCTTTTGGTCTCATATTTCCGGAATAAAAATTTTTATCATTCGTCATGTGTGCAGACGCAGCTGAATCAATATACCAATTTGTATAAGAAGTTTTAGAATTTATTTTAAAACATTGAAAATCTTTATCTTCTCTGTGTTTGTCTTCTATACTAAGATTTTCTTCCAAAATTTTATTTACTATATGATTTTGTGATTTACGCTGCTTAGCTTTCCACAAATAGCAAAATTTCTTAATATGAATAGGTTTCTTACAATAGTGACAAACTCTTTTAAATTTATTCTCAGTGACTATTTTAAAATGTTCATTTTTAACTTGATTTTTAACAGCTATTTTTAAAGCATTTTGCTCAATGTTTAATTTTATAGTTTCTTCCCTGCGTTCATATATAGCAATTAATTTTCCTTTTACATATTCTAACGATAACTCTTCAGAAGGTCGTGCTTCTAAACTTGTAATTAAGGCATCATAACTTTCGGGCATTCCGCATAACAATAGTGCTACAACATCATCTTCAGGAATAATTTTTCCTATGCCTCTAAGTTGATCAACAATTTCCAAAATATTATGAATATAATCTTTCATACTAACAGATTCTTCATATTTTAAACTGTATAATTTTCTTTGCAAGAATAACTTTGTATTCAAATGCTTCTGTTCATAAACTTTACGGAAAGAATTCCACATACCTGTCGCAGTTTCTTTATGCTTGATGTGAATTAACTGGTTATCTTCTACACACAACGCAATTTTAGCTCGTGCAGATTTATTAGCTTTAGTCCAAGCATTCTGTTCATCGCCAGCTTTTTCAGGTTTATCATGTAAAATTGCTTCCCACAAATCTTTATCTGTCAAGTACATTTCCATTTTAAACTTTCAAACATCATAATTTGTGTCGTTAAGTTTCACAAAAGTTACTTTTTCTTCTGCCATTTTATTCTTACTAACAATTCAGCCAAAATTTACTAGTAAACTGTCGAGAAATAACTCCTGGGCCCATAACCTGTTGGTTGTATTTAGCAGAGATAGGCAGTTTTCTCAAATAAAATAAAATTTATTCTGACTTAGAATTGAACATGGCAAAATAAAAGTAACAAAATTAACTAACGTAAATTTAAGACACAAACACATACATGGAAAAAACGTTTAACCACACATCTGGCGAAAGGCAAGAAAAACATAGCACATGAACATTTTTAACAAAAACTGTTGCCAATACTGAAAATCAAAATGGTATAACACTGTAAATTATTTGCATACTGCTGGTTGCCAAATACAAAAAAATATTAAACCTAACAAAAACATTGGACTATAGATGAGAAAGAAATAATATAGATGAAAATATTTTATTGCATTAGTATTTATCAAAATAAACGAGAAATTCAAATAAAAACTCATTTATATTTTAAGAAAAAGCATTGGATACGTACGGTCCTTGGCCAAGAGCGCACTACAGATTTTTCGTAATTTTATATTCAACTTACTTTTATTTGTCTGATGCAAAAACCCCCGTTTTTTTTGTCCAAGTTTTAATGTACAATTTTCATACTTTCCAATAAAAATTTATTTGCTCCTGCATTTAGGGGACCATGAACAAATTGAAAAAGCAGAAAAATGTTTTGGATGATCTTGCGTCGCAAAACACTGGTAATAAGCTGTAAATTTCAGAAAATAGTTTAATTATCATGTACAAATGCACTGTGCATTTTCGTAAAAATTGTCTTTATACTCACGAAGATATGGGCATTCCTCCAATATCCTTTGTACGTTTTTGGCTTTTAACATGCAAAGTTTTTCACAAAACGTTACCAAACTTTCAGAAAACCTGACTACATATAAGTGAATTCTTATACAGTAAAACCCCGTAATACCGCGGAATCGCATATACCGCGGTGATTATCATGTCCCCCGACGTTTAAACCACCCTTTATCACTGCCACTTAAAGGTGATTCCTTATTTACCTTTGTAAATAAATCCATCCCAAGCACAGAAATATTCTAGATAAAGTGCTCCAATTTCCTCATCACACACACTAACAGGTAAAGCCCTATTGTAATAGGCCTGATATACACCTTTTGGTTTGTAACCTATCGCTCGATAGACTGATTGCGCAGTTGAGATGTGTGCTTCTTGCACAGCAATTACAGTTAATAAAATGGCACCAAAGAAGAAAAGAAAAATTGTGCTATAGAAGAAAAGGCACGAGTAATTGATAAAGTTAAAAATGATGCAATAAAAGTGAGTATTTTTTGGATAATGTGGTTACGCGGTATAGTTTCACTATACCGCGGTTATGTTATAACGCGGGTGGCAAACATGTCCCCCGACACATACGCTTTAACGGGGTTTTACTGTAGTACTGAAATGTGAAACAAAAATGTTGAATACTTGATAAATTATGGAACTCTAAAGAAGTAAATTTGTTACTGCTTATGCACCGAAAACAGTTTTTAATAATCATAATTTCAAATCCAATTGTGAAGAATTAGAGGACATCCTTACCAAGAACCTGGATTGAGAGGGTTTGTTCAAAAAAATTGAATGTTTATCACAAATCACAGCACAAATGCACTGAATGATTGCAAGCACTTGTAAAGGATTTGTGATCACCCCTTAAGAAATAGTTCTTTCCAAAATATGTTGAAATACACCTCAATAAATTGCCAACATCTTTCTGAATTTTCAACATATTCAACTGACATTTTTTAGGAATTTCCTCGTACATTTGGGTTTGAAATTATGACATTTAAAAACTGCTATCGTTCGCGCATAAGCAGCAAAAAATTAATTTCTTTAAAAGTCCATAATTCATCAAATATTCAGCATTTTTATTTCAAATTTTAGTATAAGAGCGTCATGGCACATGGTAATCAAACTATCTTCTGAAACACAGCTTGTTACCAGTTGTTTGAGATGCAGGATCATCCAAAATATTTTTCTGCTTTTTCAAATTTGTTGACGGTCCCCTAAATGCAGGAACAAATGAATTTTTGCTGGAAAGTATAAACATTGTATATTAAAACATGACCAAATAAATAAACAAAAGCTCCGTCTAGAACTGTACGAGCCTAATTTCCTCTATACACCAATATCAAATTGATAATCTCTTTCTCTCTCTCGCTCTCTCTCTCTTTCTTATTTAGATTTTGTTCTTAATTACTTCAAATATACCTTGTCCAACGGTTTATACATATTCATTCACTCATTCATTTATTCATTCATTCATTCAGAAATGCCCTTAAAAACACTGTTAAAAATGTCTGTAAGAAAATAGTAAAATAACCATTTATTTGATTGTTATTTTACCATATTTAATTACAACAGTTGAATAACCATTAACAAGATGGTACTCAAAAAAATCGTTTATTCTCTGTTTATCCTAAATAACGTTTAACTAACCGTAATTTTCAAGCGCTCAATAAGAATCGAGCGTCCATCTTGGTTGCGAAACCTTACCGGTCGGACGTTGTTGTTAAAATATAAATAAAGATTTATCAGTTCAAATCTGCATGTGTGTATAAACAAGAAGTTCCGTCTAGAACTATACGAGCCTACTTTCCCGTATACACCAAATTCAAATTTATAATCTAGCTATCTCTTTCTCTCTCTTTCTTATTTATCTTTAGTTCTAATTATTGAAAATATACCTTTTTCAACAGATAATACACATTCATTCACTCACTCATTCATTCTTTCATTTATTCAGCCATGCATTTATTCATTCATTCGTTACCTCATTCAAGTGTTTATTCATTCATTTACGCATTCATGTATTTATTCACTCATTTATTTATATTTTCATTTATTCAATAATTTATTCATTCATTCTTTTCCTCATTCATTTATTCATTGATTTATTCTTTCACTCTTTCATTTATTCATTCATTCATTATTTCACTCATTGAGTCACTGAGAAATATCCTTGAAAATCCCGATCAAAAAATTTCATAGCAAAATAGGCTCGTAAGTTCTGGATAAACTTTCTATTTCTACATGTTCTACGTTATAAGAGCTTTCCGATAAAGTTTGTTCCAAGCAAATCGGTCCGTTGGATCAGGATTTATATAGGGTTGAAATTTCCCCGTAAGCTTTGTGTTAATTTTTTGAACTGTTCAAAAATGAACAAAAACTGTTCAAATCAATATTTCACGCGAGAACTCCTTTCAATAAGCTTGCAATAGGAACTTGGCTCTTGTGCCCAGAGTTTACAGAATTTGCTTCAATTTTGTCCATAGGCGCTAATGTTAAAATTTTTTGAACTGTTCAAAATTGAACAAAAAATTGTTCAAATCAAAAAGTAAAATATAGAAATGAGATGTCCTCGCCGAGATTTTTCGAATGCAAAAAGAATTTTTCCAATCGGACAATTCGTTCAAAAGTTATTAGGGGGGGACAGACCGACAGACCGACAGACAGACAGACCGACAGACACACTTTTTCCCCATCTCAATACCCTACTTTCAAATTTTTTATTTTTCAATCTTTATTTAATTACTTCACTTATTTTTGACTTTTCTTGATTTTTAACGATATTTTCACGATACATTAAGCCTTCTTTCATGCTTTATTATTATTATTTTTTACTTTTACGGGAAAGTAGGCTAAAAAGGAGAAAAAAGGATTTATTGATAAATAAACGGCCGCTTTAAGTGGTCTAGATAGCCAAATGACTAGAGCGCAAGGTTGGTATGCCATACACCCGGGTTCGATTCCCGCACGCTTCCTTTACGGTTTCTACGACTCAAAATGGTTCAAAACCAGTAAGAATTTTGTTTGAAACCATTTTTAAATGGTTATAAAACCGTAAACTTTTGTATTTACGGCTTTTAACCAAGTTGATTGGAAATGGTTAGATCCCGTAAAGATAGATAAATGTTCCAAACCGTAAATTTAACGGTGAATTAGATGGGCAGACTGCTGCCGGATATTTAACTGTAATTTCATGATGAAATTTGTAACAGTGAATTCATATTAAGAAGTTTCGTGGGAAATAGGCTCGTTTAGTTCTGGATGAACTGCGTATTTGTACATGTTCTACCATCATAACATCCTTCTGGTAAAGTTGTTTCCAAGCAAATCCGTCTAGATCAGGATTTATATATAATTGAAATTTCCAGGTAGTAGTAATTTTTTTTTTTTTTTTTTTGAACTGTTCAAATTTGAACAAAAGTTGTTCAAATTAAAAAACATTTCAGTTCAAATTTTAACTCAAATGATTGCTTCTTCCAATAAGCTTGTTCAAAGGAACTTGGATCTTATGCCCAGAGTTTATATAATTTGCTTCATTTTTGCCCATAGGAGCTAATGTTCAGAACTTTTTTAACTGTTTAAAATTAAAGAAAAAGGTTTTCAAATCAAAAAGTAAAATTTAGAAATGAGATGTCCTCGCCCAGATCTTTCGAATGCAAAAAAAAAAATATTTCGACTCGAACAATTCCTTTTTACAGTTATAAGGGAGACAGAGAGACCGTCAGACACACATTTTCCCCATCTCAAAACCCTACTTTACACTGTTAGAAATTTCATCATGAAATTACGGTTAAATGACCGGAAACAGTCTGTCCATCTAATTCACCGTTAAATTTACGGTTTGGAACATTTTTCTATCTTTACGGGACCTAACCATTTCCAATTGACTTGGTTAAAAAGCCGTAAATACAAAAGTTTACGGTTTTATAACCATATAAAAATGGTTTCAAAACAAAATTTTCACCGTGTTTGAACCATTTCGAGGTGTAGAATCTTTGAGGCGTAGAAACCATAAACGAAGCTTGCAGGATTCGAACTCCCAATGCGTTTTCTACTAGTCTTGCTCTCTATCCACTCGGCCACCGTCATCAAGTAAAGCGGACGTTTATTTATCAATAAATCTTCTTTTCCAACAGGCAAACAGCCATAAAATTGAGATTTCAGTTTTTGATTGGATCTAAATTTATTTTTTGTCTAAATTTACTGTATATTGACGAAAATCATTTTATTTGCTGCAAAAATTAAAATAGAAACAAGCTTCAGCAGCTCAAATTATGGGTTCGCTCATTCGCAAACAGATGGGAATCTGATGTCTCCAATTTTTGATTTATGTGTGTATGTGTTTCTATTTAGTATCCACTGCTTAAGCCATTTTTGTTTTCTTCTTTTTTTATATACACATGCAGATTTTAACTGATAAATCCCTATTCCTATTTTAAAACAACGTACGGCCGATGAGGTTTCGCAACCAAGATGGACGTCCGATTCTTATTGAGCGCTTAAAAATTACGGTTAGTTAAACGTTCTTTAGGATAAACAAAGAATAAACTATTTTTTTCGAAATCAGCGGTTTGAGTACCATCTCTTTAATGGTTATTCAACTGTTGTAATTAAATATGGTAAAATAACAATCAAATAAATGGTTGTTTTACTATTTTCCTACGGAAATTTTTAACAGTGTAATTTTTTTTATTTCTTAATATTTATTTAAATACAGAACTTATTTTTGACTTTTTATTATTTTTAACGGAATTTTTACTATACCATTGAACCTTATTCATTCTTTTTTTTACCTTTACGGGAAAGCAGGCTGAGTGTTAAGTATGAAATTACAAAAACTCTGTAGTACGTCTATTATATTTTTTTCAGATTCAAACTCAAATTCTTTATTGAAATATAAATAAATTTCCATACAAAATTCAAGTATTATTTTTAACAACAATTCTATAACTTGAATACAAATAGCTCAATATAACATGCATTTTCCGAAGATGAAAGAAAGTAAACTTTAATAAGGAGTCATGAGTAAAGCAATAAAAGTACGCCTGGGAAACGCAGGACTCCTTAAATTAAAATAAATAAATCTAGAGCAGCCATCCAAAGAAATTCAAAATTGGGGACAATTTTTCCAGGGAATGTAAAGAGCTTGATAGCATTCTAAACAGTGAAGGGTTTTTATTACTGGTATTTTACGGCACAAACACTTCAAAGGCTGCCCAGACGTTGAAAAGACATTTTCATCTTGAGGAATGATATAAAGTGAGACCGTCTAACTACAGGAAACTTTGCAAAACATATTATAACTTATACTAATCTTAAGGCCAAGGAAGGGGCAGAATCAGATCAGCTAGACATACTACTCACTCTTAGCAGGGCAAAATGTCAAATTACTATCACAGTAAACAACTTCACCCAAAGAGCCCTTAGAACCCTCAGTATTTGCAAAAAGTGGGAAAGTCTTGCCTCGGTGCAACCAATACCAAGTGCTCGATTAATCACTGGACACGACTACCTTAAACTTGCCTCTGACGAGATCTGCCCTGTGTGCAACCTCGCAGAATTTTCAGTGAACATTAGGACTATCACGAATACCCTCTAATAAAGAAGACGTCATAGTTCGCTACTGGGAACTGCGGCGTCGAATGGTAGAAATACCACCTACGGGCATTGGCTAAATCAAAAGTAAGCAACATTATAATTTATAGCAATAAAAGTAATTACTATAAATACCATTTTTGTGAATAATTGTGCTTATATATATATTTATCGCCTTAACGTTAAGAGACTAAATGTTAATCGCTTTTCATTCAGATGCTACAACTTCAAGTAAAACATTATTAGTGCATATTTTAATTATGTTTTAGTGCATACGCGTATTTTAATGGTATTTTAATGCTTATAATTCGAGTTCTGTTAGTTATAAATCAAAAACATGCCGAATGATACTTATGCTCTCTCTCTCTCTCTCTCTCTCTCTCTCTCTTTGTTTTAAAGTGTTGTTTGAAATGTAATTCTCTAACTAAATTTCACAATCAGAAACCCATATGTCAAGAAGCAACCAATAGAGCTGGCTAGTAAAGACATATCTATCCGAAACATATTATTGATGGTGAGATACAATGGTTCTATGTTAGAAAGAAATTCTAGGTGTTTGATATGTTTTTGATTTTGAGTATCTGACTTCAATATGGCAGAACTTCTTAAATATTGAAAGCTTTTTCTCCAAAGAACAGAGGAAAGTGTTACGTTTGATGAGGTACTTATGATCAAAAGTATAAAAAGGCAACAGATAAATGCAGTGATGATAGATTCTTGAATGACCAAACCAGATAAGATGCCACTCTGACCGAGACTCAGAGACAAAGAAGAAAACGTGCCCATCGCGTAAGTTAGCATCATGCATAGCAGTGGGAAAGAAAAATAGTTTTCAACCTTATTGTGGAGATGCAGCACCATCCGGTAATACCGCAACTGGTTCGCGATATTCTGCAAGTTTGCTTCCTGTCTCATTGCATCGATTGTCTTACTTAGCACGATATTGAAGGCACATAACTCTGCAGCTGCAATACCGGGTACCAAGAACGTACTGTAGTACACTGCTATGGAAATTGACACAACTAATATTTCGAGTTGTTCCTGTCCTGGAGAAGTAACTCCATACGTCCAGTATTTAAGATACAAGGGGTCTACTCTGATGGAACATAAAAATATACCTGTAGAAATACCGAATAGTGCAGAACCTAAAACACTGAACATCAGAATTGCTTTTATTTTATAACAGTCCTTCTTACACATAGCTGGTGCATGCACTTCGTCAATGTGGTTTGTGAAATGAAACACCAAACGATGAAATTCTCTTTGTTTTGTTTGCAATACAAGCCATAAAGTCAATGAGAACAGGCTCCGTATCAGATCATATACGCACGGTTTCGTAAACGATGCGTCCACAAGTACTATCAGGACGCTGTGAATCATTGAAACGTATAAATAAATATTGAACAAAATGATTCTCCACTTTGTCTTCCACCTCGAAGATAGCACATTTTTCAGGCTTATGTTGAACACAAGCACGGTTTGGAGAAACCAAGTTTGGTTTAAAGTGAATTTCTTCTCCAGCTTCGACGCTTTTCTTTTTGCGGGAACATATTGAAGACTACTTTTTATTAGCATTTTTTCGCTCTTAATAAACATATCTCCTGCAATATTTTCAAAAAAATAGCTCATATTGATCAGTTATTATTGCGGTTTTAATAAGTACTTATAAAAAGGAACAGTCTTGACAATACCGCTTAAAATCGACTTTTTTTCTATTTTGGCGCAACAATTGACGTTAGCTTATTTGCACAGTAGAAGGAACTGAAAAATTTTCTGAATCACTGTTATGAACATGCATTTTGATTTAACCACTTGTTAATCACAACAACTTCACTACTAAGGCTTGACTTATTTTCACAAGCAGCTTATCCTTCGTACACTAACAAATACGTTTAGAAGAACGTTAAATAATTTTGTACGTTTTCGGTGATCATTAAACAAGATCTTCACAAAACATTTCTACGCAGAATGTCTGTTTTGTTTTCAGATCAGAAAGAGGGCCAACTAATAGATCATTTTGAATATAATGGGGTCCAAGAACAATTTACATAATTAAATATAATTATTGTAGTATTTTTCTGTTTAACATGACGTTTACATTTCGCCACCAAGTTTGATTTTATCGATCTTAATCATGTAAAAACTTCATTTCAGAGGGAAAATTAATGCATTAGTTGAACGCTCGAGCGCCAAATTTCATTATTTATTAAAGTTAAGTCATTTGATTTTGTAAAATTTTAGAAAAATTAATGAGCTATTAATCTAGTGTACTACAATAGAACGCGATATGAATAATTCATTTATTGTTTATAAGTGCCACCCTTCAGAAATGCTGATGGAACGTAGCTGGCGAAGTATTGAACAGAACTATTGGCGTGAAAAAGAAATACTTTTTTTTTAAATATTCATACCACGATCAAACCAATAATTGTTCAGATGCAAATTATGTTTTCGATCAAGTGTTCTAAAATTATTTCATGCATATTTGAAATAATAAAATGTTTCATTTCATTTTAAAGCATTTTTTGAAGTAAAATATAAACCTATTTGAATATTTTCCAACACGATAGAAAACATTTAGAATTATGTTCTAATCTCAAACTTGACATCATTAGAAGTATAAGTAGAAACTGAGTCACTATTGGGCATATTTGATTTGGTTGACCAACATGGGGCTTGAAAATACTATACTGACTATAAAATTTTGATTTTTTTCACGTTAAAATTTTTAGCTGAAGAATGTAAGACTTACCTCTACATTTTTTTCGTTGAAGGTTGTACCTTATAATTTCTTTCTCAGATGAAGTATGAAACATTTGGAGGCTTTGCTTCATTTTAGCCAAACGTGACTCTCTCCCTTTTTTTTACAATATTACGCGAATAACTTTCGTATAGAAGTACGTGTGTCACCAAATTTTTTATAAAGATAGGAATATTATTTTAAAAATTTGGAGCCTCGAAATGAACCTAAAAATTAGTTATATTTCCATATTATTTTCACATATAAAAGTCATCAAACTTCCTACTTTTATTTATTGTGTAATGTATAATGTTTGCTTTTTTTACGCGTAATTAATTATTTTATTGTGAGATAAAGCCAAGATTGAAAAAAGAAGATAATTGCCCATTTTGCATTTTCAGTCTTATTGCATTCCTTTCATTTTTATATCAATTTCTCTTACGTTTTTCACATATTGATCGTCAAATGGAATAGATACACTAGATCTGTTCTCTTTCGACTGCGGTACTATTGATAGGCTACCATTCATCAACAAATTTGGTGCCATTTCAAAACTCTATCATATAGTTTTAGATTCTATGGAATTTTCGGGTTTAAAATTTATTGGAAATTTCATTGGTTCCAAGTTATTTAGTTCAAACGCCGTGTTGTTCACCGCTTAAGCATTGGAGTTTTCTATTCCATCATAAAAAGTTGTTATCTCCGAAGGATCATGATTTGTTGAATGCGCTATGACGTAAGAAGAAATAGATAAATCACCGCTGTTAGCGTGATATCCATATTAATTGCAGATTGAACCAGACGCATCTTGTTGCCGTTGCAGTGTATAACAAGAAGTTCCGTCTAGAACTATACGAGCCTACTTTCCCGTATACACCAGCTCCAAATTTATAATCTAGCTATCTCTCTGTCTCGTTTAGCTTTAGTTCTTAATTGCTTCAAATATACCTTTTTCAACGGTTAATACATATTTATTAAATCATTCATTTATTCAGTCATTCATGTATTTATTCACTCGTTTATTCGTTCATTCTTTCGCTTATTCATTTAATCATTCATTAATTCAAAACTATTCTTGAAAATCCCGATTAAAAATTTCATTGGAAAATAGGCTCGTTAGATCTGGAAGAACTTTCTATCTGTACATGTTCTACGTCATAAAAGCTTTCCGATAAAGTTTGTTCCAAGCAAATCGGTCCGTTAGATCATTATTTATATAGGATTGACATTTCCCCGTAGGCGCTATGTTAAGTTTTTTTGAACTGTTCAAAAATAAACAAAAATTGTTCAAATCAGTATTTCACGCCAAGAACTTCTTTCAGTGAGCTTGTTCATTGGAACTTGGTACTTGTACCCAGAGTTTACATAATTTGCTTCATTTTCACCCATAGGCGCAAATGTTAAAATTTTTTGAACCGTTCAAAATTGAACAAAAATGCGAATCAAATGGAAATGAGATGTCCTCGCCGAGATATTTCGAATGCAAAAAGAATTTTTCGAATCGGACAATTCGTTCAAAAGTTATTAGGAGGGGACAGACCGACAGACACTTTTCCCCCATCTCAAAACCCTACTTTCAATTTTTTTATTTTTCAATCTTTATTTAATTACTTAGCTTATTTTTGACTTGTCTTGATTTCTAACGATATTTTTCACGATACATTAAGCCTTCTTTCATTCTTTATTATTATTTTTTTTACTTTTACGGGAAAGTAGGCTAAAAATGAGCATAAACTGATTGTTATAAATACTCATTATTATATAGTTTTCTCACAGCAAAACTCCCCGAACAGTCACAAGGTCATGTATATTGCATAGTCCAGCAGTGAAAATGAGAGCAGTAAAACTCTACAACGATCACAGTTTATTTATTATTTTAAGAAACTTTTGAAGCCACTCATATTCTTCTTTTGTGATAACAATTTCACATTTTGATAGTTGAAAGACTGGTTTATGTTGGGCTGCTCGCAGCCCACCGTCCCTCGATACAATGAGAAAAACATTTTTATCGCTGCTTTGAAAAATATTCTGCAGATAATTCGACCTTTTGCCTTTTAAAGCACATTTTTACATTCTGCATTTTAAAGCACATTCTGAAATTCTGTCTTTTAAAGCACATTTTTACATCCTGCATTTTAAAGCACATTCTGAAATTCTGCCTTTTAAATCACATTTTGACATTTTGCCTTTTAAAGCACATTTTTACATCCTGCATTTTAAAGCACATTCTGAAATTCTGCCTTTTAAATCACATTTTTACATTTTGCCTTTTAATGCACTTCATTTAGGGCATGTTGCCAAAAGCTTTAATCTGAGAGAAGCAGCTTCGCCATTGGGAGTACGACTGACACATACTCACTGTGAAAAAACTAGTACTACTAGAAAATCTCTAGGAAATTGGGATTCCGTGACTTTTTCTAATAACCGATACAGCTTGTTCTTAAGTAACGTTACTGCACTAAACGTAATAAAGGACACTTTCTTTAGGAAACAAACAAAGAAAGTATTAGTAGCAATGCAGTTGCTTTCTTTGAATGTTTACTAGGAAACTGGTCAGTAGTATTACAAGTCAGCAGTGTAGCATAGCAAGTAACAAAGCTAACAGAATGCTTGGATTTATCAATAGGGCTATTTCTAACAAGTCCAACGACTTATATTGTCATTATACAGAAGTTTGGTAAGACCTCCATTTAGAGTATGCTCTTCAGTTCTGGTCTCAATATCTAAAAACGGATATTACGTTATTCAAAGAGGGTTATTAAGTTGATAAGAGTTATAAATATTATGAGGTCAAGCTTATAAGGCTCAATTTGTATAGTTTCGAGCAAAAGAGTCAGAGAAAACATGGTTCAGTTATTTAAATTCGTTAAAAGAGAACATGTTGATGGGCTTCATTTCTGCACAGAAGGAAGAACCAGAGGTCATTGTTTTAAACTTTTCCAATATCCAGCTAATCATGAAATTAGGAGAAATTACTATTTTAATAGGGTTGCAGGCAGTTGGAATAGTTTACCGGAAGCGACTGTTACATTCAATGGGGTAAAAAGTTTTAAGGAAGCTCTCAGGTTCGTTGGGGATTAGTAAATTGGCCAGGAACAGCCTAGCTGGGCTAAGAGCTTCTCACTGGTCGTGTTTCTATTTGGCTCTTTATTTTTATTTATTTATTTATTTAGTTATTATTTTTCACTCATTATATTTAAATCCTCTATTTATTTATTGCAACCTTTTTAGCCTAATTTCCTGTGAAAGTAAAAAAAAAATAATAATAAAGCATGAAAGAAGGCGTAATGTATCGTAAAATTATCGTTAAAAACAAAGAAAAGTCAATTAATAAGTGAAGTAATTAAATAAAGACTGAAAAATAAAAAATTTGAAAGCACGGTTTTGAGATAGGGGAAAATGTGTGTCTGTCGGTCTGTCTGCCCCCCCTCCCCCCAATTAACTTTTGAACGAATTGTCCGGTTCGAAACTTTTTTTTTTTGCATTCGAAAAATCTCGGCAAGACATCTTTTTTCAACATTTCAATTTTTGATTTGAACAATTCAAAAAACCTTAACATTAGCGCCTATGGGCAAATTACATAAACTCTGGGCGTAAGATCCAAGTTCCTATAAGCAAGCTTATTGGAAGAAGCTCTCCGGGAGAAATATTTTTTTTATTTCAACAATTTTTGTTCATTTTTGAACAGTTCAAAAAAATTAACATAGTGCCTACGGAGAAATTTCAATCCTATATAAATCCTGATCTAACAGACCGATTTGCTTGGAGCACACTTGATCGGAAAGATATTACGACGTACAACATGTACAGATGTGTACATGTTCTACGTAGACATGTTTAACCAGAACTAAACGAGCCTATTTTCCTATTAAATATTTTGATCGGGATTTTTAAGGATATTTTCAAATGAATGAATGATTAAATGAATGAGTAAAGGAATGAATGAATAAATGAGTGAATAAATGAGTAAATAAATAAGAAAATAAACTAATGGGTGAATAAATGATAAAATAAATAAATAAGTGAGTGAATGAAAATAATGCATGAATAAATACATAAATAAGCAAATGAATGAATAAATGAAAGAGTGAATGAGTAATGAGTGAGTGAATGAATATGTATTAATCGTTGAAAAAGGTATATTTGAAGCAATCTAGAACTAAAGCGAAATGAGAAAGAGATAATTATTATTATCTTTTTCGATATAATTATAAATTTGTAGTTGGTGTATACGGGAAAGTAGGCTTGTATAGTTCTACACGTAACTTCTTGTTTATATTTTTTTTAGTTAATTCACGAAGCAACCAGAGAATTTTTTAACTTAAGGAAGCTGTGTATCATTTTTTGTCACGAAAATGTTTCCTCTAAGGAAACATAATTTGTATTATTAAGAGATGAATATGCTAAATAAATAGTGAGTTAAAACTTCAAAGTTTTATAAACAATATTATATTTTTAACGAAGCAACGAAAAGGAAGAAAATGGCAAAAATGTTGTTGAAAAATATATACGCAGCAAAAAAAATTGAACATAATTACAAAAAGCAAAAATATGTGTGTGAAGATCTAATCGAAGAATTTTCACCTCCCTTAGTAACTCCACTCGACTTCGTCCATGCGTAATCAGGAATACACGAACTTCATAAAAAAACACGCTAGTCTAATATCTTTAAAAGGAAGCGGAAACATATTTTCGTTGATTTTTCAATCCTTGAGATGTGTGATTTATGTACACATTCCAAGAAATTTATCTCATGTACTTTGCAAGAGATTTCAAGATCGAACACACTTATCCTTCTTTTTTTTTTCTACAAAGGAAAATTTTGCCATGTGATCTCTTTCCGGTTGCTAAGGCCTTTTTAAAACCTTTTTACTGAACTTTCTGCATTGAATAGTAAGCGATAAAGTACTCCATAATTATTTAAAAAGTAAACGAAAATATATGTAACATAGTAATAGTATATATAACATACTAATAAGTATGCATAACTTATCAAAGCAATACATAGCAAAATGTTCAAGTTCTTTTGGCGTCAGATCGTGATTTTTAGTTAACCTTTCAAAGTGTAGGAATAATGCAAAAGGAAATATAGCAACATTTTTTTTATGGGTTAGTGTACTTTTTCAGGAACCTGGAAATACTTCGAGAAAAATGTACTTCAATAAAGTAAAGCTTTGAAAATACATGATCTGCAAAAAAAAAAAAGAAAAAAGATTTCAACAAGGCATATTCAAAAGCAAAAAGAAAAAAAAAGATGTGTTCTGAAAAATTACTAACAGTAACTGAATAACTAAATTCTATTGTTCATTTTTACTTTTTTTTTTGTGTGTGTAATTTGAGTTTATTGTGAAGAGAAAATTGCACGTTTAATCTTTTCAAACTTTTTACACTATGTTATGCATTCTTATCAACAACAGTAACAGTTCTATAAAACCATATCATAAACAATAGCTTTCATTTTTTGTGCACTTAAGGAATGTTAGCACAAGTACGATTAGTAAAGTTCTACTGAAGATATTTTTTGCTGAGTACATTGTACCAGATATTGTTTTCAGAAAATCTAATATAATAGATTCTTAATTTTCTACATTGCTAATTCAGTTGATAAAGTAATTCCCACAAGTTTCACTCTTTATTTAAATGCATATATAATTAACTCTATAGCTACAAAGACACTGAGATACAGCGAATACGAATTTAGTGAATCTTTTTACTGGTACCAACTGAACTCCTATTTAACTAAAGTTATTCCAAACGCTTATTTTATGAAGTGAAACTTTCCTTTTACACATTTATTTTTAATTTATTTTTTCAAAGATAAATACTTTTACACATGCGTGTTGGTATCACGAAGTACAGTACTTATCAAGTTTTGTCTCGAATCTCAGTATCATCCCGTCATTTAACTGCCGGATATTTAACTAGAACTTTTTTGTGAGTTGCCAGTCATATACTTTGGTTATGAATTATGAAGCTTAAAATTGTTATCTTTCGGGCATGCGCAGTAAAAATTAATTGCTTTAAATGCTGATAATTATTGTCGAATATCTAATATCTTTATTTCAATTTCTAGTGCAATTGTTCCCTTGTATGCTTGCACGTTATTAACTTTTCGATAAGTTTGGGGAAATTTCATGTAAAGCTGCGTATTGTAGGCAAAACCATACGGAGAAAATTACCATTTTAGACTAAAATGCTTGTAGCTTCGTGAATATACTTGCTAGTTTTACGAAAATGTGTAAAGTTATTGTTCAAAGCAAGTAAACTATTTTGTTGAAATTTACGGTTAATTTCAGGCTTTTTACGGTATAGGGTGATTAGTTTGATTTGTTGCTAAGTGCCCTAAATGGACGCGTGATAAAATTTTCACTGGAAGGGGCAACCTTAAGCATGCCCTTTATGTGACTGAAGTGAAGATCAATTCACCTCTGTAAATTCGAAAAGATGTGCAAAATTGAAAGTGTCCGGATTTTAATACATCGTGTACCTAGACTTTAAGCACGCGTCATTGACGCTGCATGATGCAGTCAGCACGCTCTTGTTTCTGAGTGTCAACATAGAAGTCGGCGAAATTTTTTTCCAACTGTGATAGTTCAGTTAAACCGGTACTAATTTAATTTCACCGAAATGGAAAAAAAAAAAAAAAAACACGTCAAAGATATAGCCGCCATTATTTTTTAACCACAATTTGCATTTTCCTCCTGACAGCCATTTCCTACTTTAACAAAATGAAAGGCGCACTCTTTATTACCATTGCTCTGAGGAATCCATTGAATGATTACCCAATCTTTGTATTTTTTTACCCCTTGAAAGTTAGAACAGTAATGAAACTAACCATTTTACAACAGAAATGTTCGAGGAAAAGGCAATGGATTTTTAATTCTCTTCAAAATGTATATGTAAGACACAAAGTTTTTCAAACATAATTTAGTAATTAATAAAATGTATAAATTTCAATTGAATCGATCCTACGGAAATATGTCAAGCAACAGTTATTCGTTTGAGTCAGTTTTTGTTCATTAATTAATTGG
Organism: Octonoba sinensis; assembly: GCA_038502835.1. Classification (NCBI taxonomy): domain Eukaryota; kingdom Metazoa; phylum Arthropoda; class Arachnida; order Araneae; family Uloboridae; genus Octonoba; species Octonoba sinensis. The sequence goes on along the minus strand of CM076606.1, from coordinate 2,517,163 downwards.
ATGCTTTATTAATGTGTAATTTTCAGAAAAAAAATATATGTTATTCAGTTTTTTTCTTTTTGATAAAATGCATATAGTCAAAACTCTATTATAGTGAGTTAACTCTACTGCCAGAATTTCATTAAACATTTCAATGAACAGAACCGCTTGCAAATTACGATAATCAAGACAAAAGAAAAAAAAGTCCTATTTTTGCTATCAATCTAAAATTGAATATTGGGAGCATTTTTTTCTCCTCTTAATGGTTTCAAAATAATTTTATGGCAGATGCATAAAAAATATATCATAAAATGTCAAATTTTAATCGCAATTTCCCAATCTAGAAAAAAAAACAGAAAGTAAACGCTAAAAATAAATCTTATCGTTGAGAAAGGGCGAAAAAAAAGAGGAAAATAAAATTCCGAAAACACTCCATTCACCAATCAGATGTTGAGATTGCCGTTGCCAGGTCCTTCAAAAGTGGAGGCCACGCTGGTCAAAAGCCGAGTTCGCCCTTTCCTGAATCTCCCGGCCACAGCGTCAGACGCGGTGATACCGCAGTACATTTATACAGTCAAACTCCCTTCTCATTGCTAACTCAATGCAGCAGTATCACTCACTCCTTCTCTGCGTCTTATGGTCTGTATTTGCTTTTGCACAGGCTGCCTGCCCTGCGCGCGAAAACATCTCACCTTGCGGGTGCAGAGCGACCAAAAATGGATTTTTACTAGAATGCAGTGGACCAGAGGAAACGGATCGAATCATCTCTGTTCTCAAAAATTTAACAGGTAAGAATACATATTACAAATTTCACGATATCCCTAAAAAAAATTATTCCCCTGCACTTTTATTACCCCTTTATTGTAATTTTACCTCTTTAATCCGAAGTTCATCTTCTTTATTCTCGATAACTAAGAACAGTAAAACTTGTAAAGTTGACCACCTTTGTAAGTTGACCACCTGTCTAAGTTGACCACTTTTGTCAGGAACAGAACTAGCCCTTCACCCTCTATCCTCACCCTCTGTAAGTTGACCACCTGTCTAAGTGGACCACTAAATTGCCGCACCGCGAGTGGTCAACTTACACAGGTTTCACTGTATTTTTCTTCCCTCAAATTATTTCGTGCTTTCATTTATGCTTCTTATTATTTCCAACCCTCAAAACTCCGGTTTCAAAATGCCATCGGATTTGAATAGTCAGTTGCCAATGCACTAGAACCTCTGCTAACTGGCTTAATTGGGACCGCTGGTAAGCCAGTTAAGTAAAAATGCGGTTAAAGCGGGGGATAGCAAAAAATGGGAGATATATTATGCAATTTAAAAGAGAGAGTGGTGGTGTGATGATTTATTGCGTTTTGGTAGTTACTTTGAGAGTTACATACCAGTTATCAAGCGCTTGGGCGAGGCTGAATTGACTGACCCACTGAACATGAGATTCGCCAATAGCCGCACTAAATTTCATTTACCCGTACGCGGATTCCCAGAACACCCCCTCCCTCTCTCTGACATCGGAATGTCGCTTTTGTCCGTGGAGATTTAAAGGGTTCCACGAAATAATTCCCTCGAGTACCGCAGCGCCTGCTTCTTCCATATAATTAGTGCTCTAAAAGCTATTTTTATATTTTGAAAATATGGGCCGGATAAAGCAAAGGCCGGTTAATCCGGAGCCGGTTAAGAGAGTTTCTACTGTATTTCATTTTCCATAGAATTTCTACCTATCTTTTCGGGAAGAGACCTGGACCTTTGCTGAGAATAGAATGTGGGTTTTTATTGAATGCCACCATACATGCCCCTAAAAGCATTTCAAGTCATTCAACATTGAGAAAATAGTTCATGCCAAAAGAAAAAATAATACCATTCAATTGTTTTTTATAGATATTTTCGATAAAGAATGTTTACTTTAGTCGAAATAATTTTCATTGAATTTTCGATAACTCAAATTTGCAATAAGTCGAATTATTATTTCTTCCCTTTGATTTCGAGACAGCAAGAATTGACTCATAACTTTCATTTAATGCTCCTTTGAGGATAACAACTCATGTACCTGATCTTGTGCTTTGTTTTTAAATAATTGTTTTTAATCGAAGCAAAACTTCAGTTGATACGAATTTTCAAGTTAATCAAAAAGCAATCTCCAGGTATTATGAATTGAAGAATTGAACAAATTTCTGCCAGCTATACAATATATATATCATTGCAGAAAGAATTTACCTAAAACTTTTTTTGGCTTGAAATATTTAATTTGGTAACCTTTATCCTAAAATAACATAATTAATTGACATGAAAATAATGCCTTTCGTGGCATTGAAAAGGATTCAGTAGAAGCCTGAAAAATTGATCACTTTTGTAAAGTGACCTGAAGATAATTATTGAGGAGACTGTCCTATATAGCGAACACCTGCTTAAGATGGCCAATTTCGTCGGTCCCGCGGATAATCACATTATACAGGTCCAAATGTATTTTGGCCCACTCCTCAATCGGCTTTCCTTACCACAAGAAGGATTATACGTCGGCGGCTTGATAACTGTTTCAAAAGTTCAAAATCGCAGAAATCCATCCATCAGGAGAACTGGCAGATATTGGTGAAGGACATTGCCCTAATACCAGTTTATTGTTCTATTTTTTCCAAGAAATAGGAAATGAATTTGTGATGGTGTGGTTGCTCGCTTTATCTTGATGCAGTTCAACAGATTGATGGGGCTGAGGTGAAAAGAAATGGTATTTCACGTTTGAATCTTGGGAATAAAATATGTTGCTCATAGTATGAGGAATTTCTCTTAACATTCTTTCTATTTTCCTTAATTTGTTGTCATTTTCTCTTCGGCAAAATTCACATATTCTCCTTTTTTCTTCTTTTCTTTCGTTTCTATTACTAATCCCTACTAAAGATCTGGATACAGAAAAATAATGCATTTCACAGAATTTTACAATCATTGACTTCTTCAGATATTGCAAAAATGTAGAAGTCCAGCCCTTTAAAATCATCATTGTGCACGTAAAGAAAAGCTTCAGTTGTCAATCGATAAATTATACTATCTCTAACATATTTATTTCCGAAAATAATTCCTGTAGCCAGATCATTTTGTATAAGTATTACACCAAACCAAACTCGTCTGAAAAATACGAGAAGCCACTATGCGATAAAATTAAACATAATTTAATACCAAGCAAAAAATGTCTCTCTAGGTTTTTTTTTTTCACATCCCCCTCCCCCATCCCCCCCCCCCCAAAGAGGAGAGGAATTTTTTTTTTCACAAAGAGTGAAGAAAAAAAAATGTCCTGCACAAGACTTCTGCCTTATTAGAAATTCGGCACTGCATAGTTGAGATACTCCTAAAAACATTGTATATAGCAGCACTTTTGGCAATTAAAAAAATATATACAATCGAACATCCCTTTATTGACATACATAAAAACAAACGATTATTATCGTCACTATCTGAACCACCATTACATAAGCAGAAAGAGCTATTCGACCTTCTTTAAGATTAGATAAAAGATTTAAAAATGAAAATTCAATTCTAAAAAAGTGATCCTCTCATTCTTAGTTCATGAATGAAAATAAAAGTTGCTTCTTATCTAGAGAAAAATCTACTCAAGACGAGTGACTATCTGTATAATCTACAGAATTAATAAAGACGAATGAAAGCTCATTAAAAATGATTTAATTCGTGGGAACAACCATGAACTGAAACAGAAAATTTTAAGCTACTGTACACACATACAATTTATTTTATTTTTATTTATTTATTTAATTTTTGTTATAATTACTATTTTTCTTTTGTTTTAATGTTTTAAAACTTTTTTGGTTGTTTCTCCTTGTGTGTTTGCTCTGAGTGTCTTTACACGCCAACAAATGATGTATTCATCAAGTGTTGCTCCTAGAAATTAAAAAAAAAAACTATTTTTTATTTTTTTAATTTTTGTTTTAATTTCACAACAATGTGTTCAAATCACAAAATGAACCACAGTGAACGGAGGCTACCTTTTGAATACGCGGAATAGAGTAATTAGCTCAGCTATTATTAGGCAGGGGAGCAGACAAGCAGACACTTGCCTCGATCAGAACTTTCATGCACTGTTAAAAATTTCCGTAAGAAAATAGTAAAATAACCATTTATTTGATCGTTATTTTACCATATTTAATTACAACAGTTGAATAACCATTAAAAAGATGATACTCAAACCGCTGACTGCGAAAAAAATCGTTTATTCTATGTTTATCCCAAAGAACGTTTAACTAACCGTAATTTTCAAGCGCTCAATAAGAATCGGGCGTCCATCTTGGTTGCGAAACCTTACCGGTCGTACGTTGTTGTTAAAATATCAATAAAAATTCATCAGTTCAAATCTACATGTGTATATAAACAAGAAGTTCCGTCTAGAACTATACGAGCCTACTTTCCCGTATACCCCAGCTTCAAATTTATAATCTAACTATATCTCTCTCTTTCTCGTTTAGCTTTAGTTCTTAATTGCTTCAAATATGCCTTTTTCAACGGTTGATATAGATTCGTTCAATCATTCATTTATTCAGTCATTCATGTATTTATTCACTCATTTATTCACTCATTATTTTGTTTATTCAATTAATCTTTCATTAATTCAAAAATATTCTTGAAAATCCCGATCAAAAAATTTCATAAGAAAATAGGCTCGTTAGTTCTGGATGAACTTTTTATCTGTACATATTCTACGTCATAAGAGCTTTCCGATAAAGTTTGTTCCAAGCAAATCGGCCCGTTAGATCAGGATTTATATAGGATTGAAATTTCCTCGTAGGCACTATGTTAAATTTTTTTTTAAACTGTTCAAAAATGAACAAAAATTGTTCAAATAAATATTTCACGCCAAGAACTTCTTCCAGTGAGCTTGTTCATTGGATCTTGAATCTTGTACCCAGAGTTTATATAATTTGCTTCATTTTCGCCCATAGGCGCTAATGTTAAAATTTTTTGAACTGTTCAAAATTGAACAAAAAATTGTTCAAATCAAAAAATAAAAATGGAAATTATATGTCCTCACCGAGATCTTTCGAATGCAAAAAGAATTTTTCGAATCGGACAATTCGTTCAAAAGTTATTAGGGGGGGACAGACCGACAGACAGACCGACAGACACACTTTTTCCCCATCTCAAAACCCTACTTTCAAATTTTTTATTTTTCAATCTTTATTTAATGACTTAATTTATTTTTGACTTTTCTTGATTTCTAACGATATTTTCACGATACATTAAGCCTTCTTTCATGCTTTATTATTATTTTTTTTTACTTTTACGGGAAAGTAGGCTAAAAAGAAGAAGAAAAAGTGGCTTAAGCAGTGGATACTAAATAGAAACACATACAACCGTAAGTTAAAAATTGGAGACATCGGATTTCCGAACTGTTTGCGAATGAGAGAACCCATAATTTGAGCTGCTGAAGCTTGTTTGTATTTTAATTTTTGCAGCAAATAAAATGATTTTCGTCAAAATACAGTACATTTGGACTAAAAAGGACTTTAGATCCAATCAAAAACTGAAATCTCAATTTTAAGGCAGTTTGCCTGTTGGAAAAGAAGATTTATTGATAAATAAACGGCCGCTTCACGTGGTGTAGATGGCCGAATGGCTAGAGAGCAAGGCTGGTATACCGTACATCCGGGTTTGATTCCTGTAAGCTTCGTTTATGGTTTCTACGCCTCGAAATGGGGCAAAAACAGTAAAAATTTTGTTATGAAACCATTTTTAAATGGTTATAAAACCGTAAACTTTTGTATTTACGGCTTTTTAACCAAGTTGATTGGAAATGGTTAGATCCCGTAAAGATAGAAAAATGTTCCAAACCGTAAATTTAACGGTAAATTAGATGGACAGACTGCTGCCGGTCATTTAACCGTAATTTCATGATGAAATTTCTAACAGTGTGGGAAAAGAATATAAACCTGTTTCATCATAGCTGAAAAGTAAATAAATTAGCAGCAATAGCTTATGCTCTATTTACTGCAAAATTTTCGGGGGAAAAAATAATGCCTTCTCTGCTGTTTTTTCATCAGTTATGAAAAAGGCGTGAACAAAGAAAAAGAAAAGAAAAAACTTTAAAAAATTCCACTATTGTATTAGTGGCTAAATTATTAGAATTTTTTAAAGCTACCTTTTAAATTTTGATTTTCCGCGGGTTATTTAATTTTGTGCTAAATACTGTTCGAAACCATCAATAGATGTGGAAATGTACAGCATTCAAGCAAACAAACACAGAATTTCATATTTTTAAACTTAGATTATTTAAGTATTGTAAAATTGTGATTTTTTTACCTCTCTCTCTTTTTTATGTATTCCGACTTTTTTCTTAACTTCTACATAAGCATTTGAAAATTTCGCCACTGTAATTTTATTTTCATGAACCCCTGAGGGGGAGGGGGTTCATATAACATAACTTACTTTGAATGAAAAAGTGAGCATATCCAAAGGTAAGAAGCGAAACACAAATAAAAACTTTCCCAGGTTGGCGAACCCCCAGGGTTCCCATGAGGTAGGAAGGGGATTCGCGAAAATAAAATTGCAATGGCAGAATTTTTAAATGGTAGCATAAAAGAAAAAACGAAATTATAAATTTTCATACATACTATTAGGACATAGCGTAAAAATATTTTTTTTTCTTGTACATAAATAGTTTTCCCGATAACACGGAGAGCTTTTGAACTGGCAAAAGAAGCATACGTATAAAATTTGAAATGCGGCTATTTCTACTTTTGCCTAGTTTTAAAAATTCGGAAGTAGTTCATTGATCGAAAGACATTTGATATAAATTTTGAAAGTATATTTTTCTTACCATTTCCCCCTTTTTCCGCTCTAGCACGAAAAAAAGATTCTAAAATATAAAATTTTGCATTCTTTTTGGCTAATTTCTTATGTATGGACTTCAAAGGGGAACCGGAAGATATTAACTTTTAAATTTTGTAGTCACATTTATGATGCTATGCGTTATGATACGTTTCTGCACTATCGCAATTAGAAATTTGAAAGTATGCAAAGTTTCACTGTTAGAAATTTCATCATGAAAATACGGTTAAATAACCGGCAGCAGTCTGCCCATCTAATTTACCGTTAAATTTACGGTTTGGAACATTTTTCTATCTTTACGGGACCAAAACCATTTCCAATCAGCTTGGTTAAAAAGCCGTAAATACAAAAGTTTACGGTTTTATAACCATTTAAAAATGGTTTCAAAACAGAATCTTTACCGTTTTTGAACCATTTCGAGGCGTAGAAACCGTAAATGAAGCGTACGAGAATCGAACCCTGGTGTATGGTATACCAGCCTTGCGCTCTAGTCATTCGGCCATCTACACCACGTAAAGCGGCCGTTTATTTATCAATAAATCTTATTTTCTAACAGGAAAACTGCCTTAAAATTGAGATTTCAGTTTTTGATTGGATCCGAAGTCATTTTTGGTGTAAATTTACTGTATAGTGACGAAAATCATTTTATTTGTGCGAAAATTAAAATACAAACAAGCTTCAGCACCTCAAATTATGGGTTCGCTCATTCGCAAACAGTTCGGGAATCCGATGTCTCCAATTTTTGATTTACGTGTGTATATCAATTACGTGTATTCTATTTAGTAACCATTGCTTAAGCCACTTTTTCTTCTTCTTTTTTTATATACACATGTAGATTTGAACTGATGAATCTTTATTCATATTTTGACAACAACGTACGACCGGTAAGGTTTCGCAACCAAGATGGACGCCCGATTCTTATTGAGCGCTTGAAAATTACGGTTAGCTAAACGTTCTTTAGGATAAACATAGAATAAACGATTTTTTTTTTCATAATCAGCGGTTTGAGTACCATCTTTTTAATGGCTATTCAACTGTTGTAATTAAATATGGTAAAATAACAATCAAAGAAAAGGTTATTTTACTATTTCCTTACGGAAATTTTTAACAGTGTTTAATTAGTTCCGTAAATTTCCATAAATTTTGCATTTTGTATAAAGCAACCGGAAATGGAACCGAAAGATATTGATTGATTGATTAAAAAATTTGTACTTATAGTTCTCATGCCATTCCACAACTTTTTCACACTATCGGGGAAATAATTATTGATAATTTTTAAAAAATATATCCACTTTTTCTCTACCAATCATTTGAGCTTCGATATTTTACACAATTGTGTTTTCATTTCCTGTTATGAACTGTTGTGCAACTTGGAAACAAATGTGCTAGCAAATTTTATAGTTTCTTACCCATTACTAATGGGTTCCCTATTTTCTTTTGATTTAAAAAGGAGTTCGCAAGGAGGAAAAAGTTAGGAACCACTGATCTACAATATATAAATAGAAACAGTGTGTGATATATGTTACGTATGTTCAATGCATAAATCCAAAGTGTACGTCGGATCAAATTTGAAGCGTAGGTACTTGCACTCGGAGATGTTCATAGGGTATTGGGGGAGGGGGGCAGTTCAAACGTTAAAACGTTTTAAACCGTTCGAATTTTTATTTTAAAACAATAAAATTGTTTTCTTACGAGAGAAATATCACTTCGTTTCTAAGTTGGTGCCATTGAAAAGCCTGCAAAAACTGCATTTTATGGAGTTTATTGGAAGCCTGTATGACAATTAGAAGATTTGGAACAATTGTTTCTAACAAAATTTATTTTAATTTATTTTGCTTGGCTAGATTTTTTCCATCGTATGCGCGAGTTATTATGATTAGCATGGAAAAAACAAACAAATTGGAAGACTGCATTGATTGAAATATTTTTTAAGTTGAATAAAAAATATTTTGCTTTTGTTTCCTCAGTTCAGTCTTTAAGGTATACAATGAATAATAACCTTTAAAAAATGGTGTACCAGTAAAGAGCTATTTTTTTTTCTTTTAAGGGGAAAAAATCCTTTCTATTCTTTGAACTCTTTGGACCTACTATACATCACATTCATGAAAAATGTATTTCATTTTATGTACTTTCTCTGCATTTGCTTCTTTCATAATTCCAGGGAGAACAGGCTATGAAATCCAACTCGAAGCCTTAGCCGTCGAAGATCTACCGCAAACTGTGCAAAAGGCATCAGCAATTCGCTTAAGACAGTGCAGTCTCGGACGTCTGATCAGTTCTTCATCTCCTCTGTGGCCGAGGTTAACTGAAGTGGTCTTCGAATCAATGTCCATACGGGACAATCCGTGGTCGCAGCTAAAAAGAGCATCCTCGCTGCGTTACCTTAAAGTCAAAGCGTTCCCCATGCCAGTCATCGGCTCTGATTTCCGAGATGTCCCCAACAGTGTAGCTTATCTGGAACTGAAGGAAACGGACACAGCATTGTTGGAGCCCGGAAGCATATCGCATCTAAACGGTTTGGTGTACTTGCATATGGTGGATGTACCTCTGAAAGAGTTCCCCAGAACTGCTCTGCCTGAAAAAATGCTGCACCTGCATACGTTTATTCTAGGGTATGCAATTTATTTTTTTATTTTTTTTCTATACGATCCACTTGCTCGACTAGAATTTTCCTCTCGGTGGAGGGGATGCTTTGGTTTGTAAAAGATCTTTTGCTCATATATTACTGTACTAGAATAGGCAATATGATTTAGTCCTTTATCTACTTTATTATGGTCTGCAGAATTTTTTTTTTTCACGTAATAGTTTTTTTGGGTAACTACACTGAAAATTAAGGGGATTTACATAAATGAAATACTCAACCTATAGACATTTTATTCGTTACAGCTAATAAATACCACATAGTACTTCACCTATGGCATCAATTCCATACACTAATTGAGGAGCAAACAGTCAAACCGTGTTTTCTCAACAATAAAAAAATAATAAACTTAAAGTTACTGGTTTTTCTTTGAACTCCTCATTAACTGGTACAAAAGTATGTTGTTATTTGTAACCAAAACAAGCTTTAAACCTGTTTTTGTTACAGGTTTAACATACTTTTGTACTAGTTAATGCGGAGTTCAAAGAAAAGCCAGTAAAATTAATTTTATTTATTTATTTATTTATTTTGAGAAAGCCCGGTTTGACTGTTTGCTCCTCAATTAATAAAAGGAACTTTGTGCACAAGTAAAGTTTAAAAATTGCACGTTATTTATAGCACAAATAACACTGCTCTACAGTGATTCCCTAACAACAACCAAATTAATATTTTTATTATAGATTCATATTGTTATTCAAATACCTGCAAGTAAAAAAGTTCCACCACGTCACATTTTTGCGTAACAAAAATGTGAGCTTTCTGCTATTTTTCATGATTTTTTTGTCGCATGTGGCAACCCAACGCTTCTGGTACCCTACAATCTAGTTATTTCTAGCATCCCATTATGTAAACCATCCTTGTTGAATATAGTTGTGGGTTTTTTTATTATAGTTCATGTTGAAAATGGCAAATTTTGAGCGCAGACATTGCAAAACTATGCCAGATAAGTTTTGTTACATTTGTGGGCGGTTTATTTTTAAATCTCAAGGTAAAAAAATGTGAATAAGGCTTATTCCTTGTACTTCAGGTGCCAAGTTGGTGACCAAGATGAAAATTGGGCTCCTCACGTGTGTTACGTGAGTTGCAATGTGGTTCTTGGTCAGTGGATGAAAGGCAAAAAAAGCGCTTTACCACTTGCTGTCCCAATGGTGTGGCGAGGACCTTCAAATGCTTTTGGAGATTGTTACTTTTGTCTTACAAACATAGAAGGATATTCCAAAACGCAAATACCTAAAATTGAGTATCCGAATATCCCATCTGCACAGAATGGAACACGTTTCAAGGTGTTTTTGATGTTTTTCTGTGTTTTATTTTATCAAAATTAAACGTGTTACAGGGTTCACACTGGGAAAAAATACAAGGTGGGATTTCACAAGGTTTTAATCTAAGTGGGAACTTTTATTTTTGTTTTTGTTTTTAAAAGTATTACTAAATTGTCCGAACATGATATAATACAAACTAAATAAATGGTGACTATCGAATCTATGCTCAGCAAGGAAAGAATAAACATTAAAATGGTTCACACAAAACGGTTCCTTCACAAAATCCGCGATCGCAAAAAATGGGTGCTTTATGAAATGTTAAACATGAAAAAGATCCTCTTAAATAACTAAAATTCTTTAATGTGTGATTCTTACAAAAAAATCCTAAAAATTAGTTTAATATTTACTCTATTTTTTTCTGATCATATGTCATTTTATCTATTGGATTTTTTAATGAAAACGATACATTTTAGAAACCAGCATTCTCTTCTAAATTGTAAAAGTGAAAGTTCTTCAATGTATAGCGCTTGTAACGACTTAAATGATTCCCGTCAATTTTGTCAATGCATTGTGTCAACTATAGTGCAAAAATTCAAAATAAGGTTCTTCTTTTCGTTAGTGGGAATTAGATGGCAGTTAAAAACTAACATACTCCATTTAGTTTGTATTGAATTATCAGTTTTAAAAAAATAGTTTCGTTCCGCGGTGTTTATGAACGCGCGTCCGCTAGTTGCGGGAACCGCGCGCAAATGAACTTTTTTCGAGTGGGATTTCAAAAAATATTGCGGGAATCGCGCAGTCGCGCTGCCTAGCGCGAACCCTGAATGTTATATATATTAATGCAAAAATGAAGTTTTGATACATCATTTGTAAAACTAAATAGATTAAATATTGTCTTATTTTTATTTGAGATAAAAACTATTGATTGTTACTTAAAAAAAGGCAGACTAAACTATTGTTTAATACTTAAAAAGATGCAGTTATGGCCAATGCGCCCCTAAGAGCTTTGCGCCCTGAGGCGGGCGCCTCATCGCCTCAGCCTAGCTCCGGCCCTGGGTGTAATAAAAATGATAATAAAAATAAATCATTCTTTTACCTTCAACAGTATAAAGAAGCGATAATATCATTCATGCAAATGGCCAAACGAAAACAATAAGCTGAAAGTTTTTTTTGCCTATATATTAGTTAAATGTATCTCTTTTATTGAGCTAGATGTCAACAATATGCATCTTTGAAGTATTAACCCCTGCCCCTTAAATTAAAAAAAAGTTTTTAAAAGCAATATTTATTTACTGATTACTTGTTAAGAGCTGCTCCCACTTGCTTTATTGATAATTGTTTAGAATGTAGATGATTTAGTAACAATTTTCATGCAAAAAAATATTTATTTACTTTGAAACTAAATTTAATAAATAGTATCGAATCCCAAATTTGAAATCCCGAAATTCGGCTCTTTTTCGAAAATTCCCGATTTTTGTTTATTCATGAAAAAATTTCCCCTCGAGTCCCTAAAAGTCCGTTTTTCAAATTTTATTCCTTTTTCTTTTCTTTTTTAAAAGCAAAATGAGGGAACTTGTGTGATTTATTTTTCTGGGGTCTTAAATGGTACCCAGTAACTGGGCACCATTGCATTTTGTACAAATGCTTGTGTTTTGATTCGATTTCTTTTACTAATATTTATTTATTTTTTAGATGTAGCTCGATTTTCTTTTTCATACAATTGCAGGAAATAGCAAATTGGGAGCTGCCATGTGGGTGGGTACAAGTTAATTTTAACTGAATTGGGTGTTGCAGTTTGAAGCATTTTATCAAAATCCATGAACCTTTTCTTTTTGTCAAAATATATAACACATCAATTTACTTATAACTTTTCAAAAAAAAGAAAAAATGTTACTTATTTATTTACCAGTTGAGAAAGCACTGAAATTTGTAGTAAAAATGCGATGATGTTTATGTAAGTCCCATTTTTGGTCCTGTCAATCCGCCGTTTTGGTTCTGTCCGAAAGCCGCGATAGTACCAGACCCGAGCAAACTCAATTTCAGGTTTGATTAAGTAGTTGAAATGAAAGAAGTTTGATTCTTGTGAAGAATACAAAACATAGCAAAACAAATAAATAGAGCGCATGGGTACCTTCTTAGTTTAACAAAAAAAAATAAGCACCTGGAATAAAAAAATAAGGACAATTTAAGGACTTTTTAAGGCCTTAAAAATGAAAATTAAGGACTTTCTAAGGACCTTTAAGGACCGTACGAACCCTGATAGTGAAATGGTGAACTATCATGTGGGTATGGTTTAGTTTTTGCTTATTTGTGTGTTGTAATTTGGAGTGTTTTACTAAAATCCATGAATAAGTTTTTTTTTGTTTGGTAAAATATATTAACACATGTATTTACTTCTATTTCCTTTTCAAAAAAAAAAAGTAACTTATTTATCAACCCGTTGAGAAAACAGTGCAATTTGAAGTAAAATGAGCATATCAAAGTTGATGTTCACATAAATCCGCCATTTTTGGTCCTGTAAATCCACCATTTTGGGTCAGGCTCCGAAATTGGAAAAATTCCGAAATAAGGCCTAGCGCTATCTTGTGGTTAAAAATATAGTGTTCTTAAATATGTTTAAGGGTTGGGGGTGGGGGGTGGGGGAGGGGGGTGAAGATATTACATTATTCGCGTATAATTCACACCTGGGAAACTTGTGAACTTTTTTTAACATAGTTAACTAAAGTGGCCTGAAATCCGCACAACCACTTCTCCCAAGTTGTGCGGATTTTTGACCCTCGACTGTATTTTTAAATATCAGAAATATTAAGAGACGAAATTATATGATAATGGTGTGATCTCATCGCACCCACCAAATGTTAATACATTTAAATTTTAAAGAAAGTAGAAGCAATAAATAAATCGGGATAAGAGACTCTTATTCATTCATTTTTTAGGTTCTGAATGAAATTTTAAAATAATATACCAGAGCAGTAGAACACAAGAAATTTCCTTACTTTGGTTCCGCTCCAGTTTCGAGGAAAATTTGCTCTGCTACTTCGCGTCCCTCCTCCCATTTACCGCTCCAGCTGATCCCTGAATAAAAGATACGTCCTCCGAGTGCCCAAAAATACAATCCCCAATGGATACGATCTCTGTAGAATAGATGCGTTCCTTCTGAGCATCAAATTGTCTAACCAGCAGTGTCTCGTCACACGACTGTTAGCAGTGGATACATTTCATGGATTATTTTTAGTTTATGTAAAAACATTTTTCAAACTTTATCGTTATTTGTTATAACATGTAATTCATTGAGTAAGCCATGACATGCCGGATAACCGATTCTTTAGTGCAGGGGTTGGATCGGATTCCGGATATTTAAAAATCAGTCGGATACCGGAAATTTGTATCTCAGATGCCCTGTGGGGGGCACCCATCTCGTTTTCGCCCCTCCCCGTCGGTGCGCCCAGGCTACACAAAACAAATAACCAATTGTGTGCTGAGCGTTTCTGCAGTGATGAAGTGGATCCTATTTAAGCCCAGAAGTATCTTGGTTTGCAGTAATTATTTGACAATTAGTGCAATTTTATACGGAGATTATTCCTTTTGCCCTTATTTTACCTCAGCAAACTAAGAATTATCTGATGAGAGGTAATAGAGAAGTTTCGACCTATTTTGACAGCTAATTATGGTTAAGACCATAAAAAAAACTAAAATTCATCAACGCCAGACTCAGTAAACCAATTATTGATTTTTTAAATATTCCACGCGCAAAAGGTAGAGAGGATTCCACGCGGTAGAGCAAAACGCGCCAACCTCTGATGTCACAATTTATGTTCTACAGTAGACTGCTTTGTTCTTAACTGATTTGCTTTCTTCTCATCACTATTTCATTGTTACATTTAAATTATTACTTCATTGTGGAGTTTGGATTGGTAAAAGGTCAATCGACAGCATGCCAAAAGTGATATCATTGATTCTATCACCCGAGTTTAATGTTTCAGAAACGAGAGGAGGGGAGCGAAATTTCTTATTACTCGCAGCCCTGATGCAGATGAGAGATGAATCTTGTTCTAAGAGTCCTGTTTGGCGGACATCCCTCGGAACTCAAGCTCCGTGGGTGTCGCTCTTATTGGGATCAAGTTTTCGTGTCACCACAGAGTAGCGACGTTTTTTCTTAAAGTATGACACACGCGCACAGAAAGTTGTTTTGGCGTCGCTTCTGCGCTTGAACATTTAAAATTATTTAAGAACAATTCTTTTTTCAGAGTTGATCTTTATAGACGTTATTCCATCAAATAAAAATAAAACCAAAAAATCGAAAACTTCCCTACTCTTAAACATAATGTTATAGACATGAAACAAAAAAAAATAGGTGCCGTGTACTTTTATTTTAGGTACACAATTTTGGTCTATTTGCATAATTATTTGTACAGCGGAGCCTAAGAGTGTCAATACTTAAATATATTGCATTTTCAGGAACACTGACATTGAATCACTGGAAGCAACATTTTTCGAAGGCATGCCGAAATTGGAAGTTCTTATGCTAAATGGAAATAAATTTTCTACATTAGATAGCCGGCTCTTTGTCCCGATAACTCAACTTACACACTTATTGATTGAAAGTAAGTATCCCTTTCAATAACTTTTATTAGCCAAACTTCTTAGCATTCAGATTTTTTTTTTCTGAAAAATAAGGACATCGTTTTTTACACCAAAGTGCATTAAAACCATTTTAATTAGTTATAATACTTTCACATTAAACTTTCTTAACAGTAACAGTATCCTTAATAGTTAGGACATCCTTAAAATATTATTTAAAAAATTGGTTAATATTTTTTGTTTTGAAACACATCATTATTTACTATTAATAAAGGCTTTTTTTATCTGCCAAGAGAAAAAAAAGCCCATCTCTTGTCACAAAGGGCTAAATTAAACTAAAAGTAGATTCTGAATTTGCTAATCAAGACTTATGTACTCTTACAGCTGAAGAGCTCATTTTTCCACATTCCATAACATAGCTTCTCTTCTATTACCTTAACTCCCAGATTGCATTCATTTTTAAAAAGTTGCTGCGCAGCAGCCATCAATTCCACGCATTAAAGTTTGGTTTTATATTTCAAACTAAATTAAAGTCAAAAACGTGGATCATAATTCAATTTTAACATGCTTGTTAATTTTCAACAGGTAATCCTTTAGTATGTCAATGTGGACTTGCAAAATGGATTAAAAACTTGAACTTGAAGAACTCGGTTAGAATTTTGGCAACTTGCTACGACAACATCACTCAAGAATCAAAAGAAGTCATCAGTCTTAATGAGAATCAACACTGTCAGTAAAAATGTACTGTTCATTCCTGAAGATGAAAACAAAAACACATCCATGCCTCCTTTTCTCAATGAAATAGAAACATTTCAAATTCAGTAAGGTATATTAAAATTCTTTAGTATACTATTCTGAATTTGGCCATTTTCAATTATAAATTTTTTTTTCTGAAATGCAGTTTTTTAATGAATGTATCAAAAGTTTCTATACGTTGTATATAAATAATATATTTTACACAAAATTATAAGAGTATTCTTCTTCAGTTAAATTTCCCAAACCATGCTCCTAAAATACAATTCGTTTTTCGATCAGAGTAAACAGATCCCGAGAATTACTGGCAGCCGTTAAATGCAGTTTCAACAGCATTATAGATGCTCAAGGTTAGGATAATTTGAGTTTCGGACTCGGCTCCTTTTCCGTGATATGGAAGATACAGACAAGTAAGAAAAGATCTTGCATACAAACAGCTTTATAGAAAGGATAAAAAAATCAGAAAAAGTACGACTGAATTCGTTTGTGATATGATGCAATAATCAAAACACAACATAAATGAAAATAACGGTGAAGACCGGGAGTGACACAAAGGAAAAATGTAGATGAACGGGCACGTTGCGACATGCTCTATTCTGTAAAACATACCTAAACAAGGTAAAAAGGAAAATTTATTAGCTGTCAAGATGCATTTTCAGCAAGAAATGATGGATCAGTTTGTTTTACGTAATTTTTTTAACTTTATTTTTTAATAAACCATTCCCTTAATATTACTATTTATGAATATCATTCAATTTTTACATTAAACGAAAGGATGCTGCTGAAGGTGCCGCATGAAAAAATATTTTCACTACTTAGCCGAGATATAAATCTGCAAATGTTATTGTATTTGCAACATAAATTTTAATAGTACATGACAAATGATAACCCATCTATTTTAGAAAGCTTTATTTCAAAGTATAACATAACTGAATCTTGTAACACCAAAAAAAAAAACTTAACAGAAGAACATTATGAAAATGTAATCAAATAGTATACACAGAAACCATTGAGAAAAAAAATATTATTTCAGATCTCTTTCTCTAGGCTAAGGAAACACAAGATTTCTCATAAGTTGATTTTACATTCCCAATGTTGTCCCAAGTACAGAAAAAAATATTTATCAATTAAAAACACTTACTGTGACATAATACATACTGAACCATTGAATTAGGGCAGTTTTGATCAGAAATGAAACCAAAACCTTTTAGTAGAGGAGTTAAGTGCCATTCAAAGAACTTGGGTCGCCAATAATGTTACTTTTTACTGTTAACCAAAAAAGCTAAAACTTAATAGAAGAACATTATGAAAATGAAAACAAATAGTATACACAGAAACTATGGAGAAAAAAAATATTATTTCAGATCTCTTTCTCTAGGCTAAGGAAAAATAAGATTTCTCATAAGTTGATTTTACATTCCCAATGTTTTGCTGATGTACAGACTGTAATAACTTTTATCTTTTATAGTGCATTAGTGGCAAAAAAATCTTTCTTTTTAATTATTACAAGAATTTGTAAGAAAGTACAGAAAAAAATATTTATCAATTAAAAACACTTACTGTGAAATAATACATACTGAACCATTGAATTAGGCCAGTTTTGATCAGAAATGAAACCAAAACCTTTTAGTAGAGGAGTTTAGTGCCATTCAAAGAACTTGGGTCGCCAATAATGTTACTTTATACTGTTAACCCAAAAAGCTAAAACTTTTGGGCTTGTTCAGGTCAGAGGTTGCATGTGTACGTGTTAAACGCACATGCACACCATCAATCTCTCAATTCTACGTTGACTCTTTTAAGCCTCTATCTCAATTGTAAGTCAACTGTCAATTGTCAAAGTCATGACCAAGTATATCAAATTAATGTACTTTCACTTAGTCGATTGTGCATAACTGCAAAAGCTACCCCCTACCACACTCCTCAAAAATGGCTACAAACCTAAACATTTCAAGGGAAGTATGTGCTTTGCTCCCCCCCAACACCCCGTGGGCCCAACTGTTTAAATGCTATGTATGCATTAATTCAGAAGCATCTCCAAATCATGCAAGTAAACTTTTTACATTTTACGTTTTTTTTCCTCCTATTATTTTCAAAAATAAGGGGAATCAATAATTATACAAGACACTGATAAACCTGCTTAACGTATGAACATTTGCATGGATCAAAAGGCTTATTTTAAATCATGTGAAAAAATTAAAAATGTGCTTCTAACATTGTAAGGTTATCTGTAAGTTACGCAGATTTTATTTTAACTTTGTTTCTGTTAACATTGCATTACACTGGGAAATAAATAATCAAAAGTCATTAAAGTTAACCAGCAATTCTTCTATCATTTTATTTGGTATTTATTTACATTTAGAATGAATCTGATCTAAAACTAAATTATATTTCATTTACACATTTCGCTCTCTAACACATTTTTTATGGCTGGTCCTTAAGTCATTGTATACAGGGCCGAATTCAGCTTAATGCAGCCCATAGGCAGATATGAAATCTGACACCCCCCCCCCCCCCCATGGGCAATCTTGCTTTATAAAACAGTCATTACAAGCATGAGTTGAATTTAGCAACCATTTTTTCATGCTTTTTTAAAAATTTCTCTTCAGAAATAAGTTTGACGAAATTCTATTAAAATTTTAATTTAAAAAATGGAATTTTACAAGAAGTGAATAATGCAAAAAAAAACTTTTTGAAAATTTGCAAAAAGTATAATTCATATTCCTCTTCAATTCCAATGGTAACAGTTTCCGAAAACTGAAAACAAAATAAATTTCAAACAACACTGACCGGCATCTTTTCTTTTTCCTTGTACAATAAATTGTCAGAGTTCGGGTAAAAGTTCCTAAGTTCAAAACTCTCACTTTGAGAGAATGTGGGCTTAAAATTTCAAATTTCATTATGAATGAATAACTAAAATTATTTTAAAGATCCTTACTTCTCAAGTAGGCGTTAACTTGTGAAACTTTTAAACTGTGCTATTAGTTTGTATCATGAAATAACCGACTGAAAATTGCTCATCCTCTTCAGTAGTACATCCTAATTCAGTTTGAGAACTTCATGCAGGGTCCCCACCAAGAATATGATACAAAAAAAGTGGAAAAAATGACCATTTAAGAAAAAAAAGTGACCAAAAAGTGATCAATTAAAAAAAAAAGTGACCAAATGAGAATAAGCTTTGCGTTACCACTAAAACACATGTAGAAAAGAGGTTTATAGGTTTTTAAGCATAAAAAAATATACCATTACATTTATTTTCTTCACATGCAAAAGTTCCATCTAGAACTATGTGAGCTTACTTTCGTACATTCCAACTTCAGATTTATACTCTTGCTATCTCTCTCTCTCTCTAAATTCTCATTTAGCTCTAGTTTTTGATTACTTCAAATGTACCGTTTTCAATGGTTAATATATATTCATTCACTCATTAATAAATTTACTCGTTCATGAATTTGTACACTTATTTATTTTTTCACTCATTCATTTATTTACTCATTCATTCTTTCACTCATTCAGTTATTCATTGATTTATTCTTTCACTTATTCATTCATTCCTTGAGAAATATCCTTAAAAATCCCGGTCAACAAATTTCATAAAAAAATAGGCTCATTTAGTTCAGGTTGAACTTCATATCTGTACATGTTCTTTGGCCTAACATCTTTCCGATAAAGTTTGTTCCAAGCGAATCCATCAGTTAGATCAGGATTTATATAGGATTGAAATTTCCCCGTAGGCGCTATTGTTAATTTTTTTGATGATCTGTTCAAAAAGGAACAAAAATTGTTCAAATCTAAAAAAATATTTCACACCGAAAGCTTCTTCCAATAAGCTTGTCCATACGAACTTGGATCATATGCCTAGTGTTTACATAATGTGCTTTATTTTTGCCCATAAGCACTAACATTAAGATTTTTTTAACTGTTCAAAATTAAACGAAAATGAAATGTTCAAATGAAAAAGTAAAATATGGAAATGAGATGTCCTGGCCAAGATTTTTTGAATGGGCCAATTTCCTCAAAAGTTATTGGGGGGGGGGGGGGCAACAGACGCACATTTTGCCCATCTCAAAACCCTACTTTCAAATTTTTCATTTAAATTTTTCATTCCTTATTGAATTACTTCTTCGACTTTTCTTTATTTTTAATGATATTTTTACGATACATTAAGCCTTTTTCCCCCTTTTTTCTTTTGGGAAAGTAGGCTAAAAACAGCAGAAAGTTCAATCCGTAACTAATCTTCCATAATAACATCACTATCATCTTAAATAAAAAATCATTTTAAAATACCAATGGTTTTTTATCAGACACAGAAAGAAAGCAGTCATACATATATATGCCAGGGGTGACCGATAATGCTAGCAATCTACAGAATCAACTTTATTTTTTAATGTGTGAAACAAGAAAAATTATTTTAAATGTTTTATCACAAAAATAAAATTAATTACAGGTAATAAAAACATTTCGAATATCAGAGGAGCATGTGCAAAATATTTGAAACAATTAGATAAATTAAAGGTATGTATATACAAGGAATATTTTAATCCTTTATTAAAAAATTTAATTCAGAATATTCTTTGATGCCAAAATTAAAACACCAAAGCTAAGTACAGTGAAACCTGTGTAAGTTGACCACTTGCTGTGCAGCACTTTAGTGGTCAACTTACAGAGGGTGAGGTAGAGGGTGAAGGGCTGATTCCGTTCCTGAAAAAAGTGGTCAGCTTAAACAGGTGGTCAACTTACAAAGGTGGGCAACTTTACAGATTTTACTGTACTTCAAATGCATGGTAGTGCAAGGCTCAAAAGAGAAAAAAAGTTTAATATTTCAAAATTTGCTTTCATTGGGATTACTTCAGAAATAAAGTTAATTTGAATATTTTTTATATTTACGTCAAATTACATATTTTAGAGCAAGTAAAAATAAAAATCTTTTGGTTGACAACTAAAGAAGCAAATAAATCAATTATAAGCATGAAAAACAGGAAAAGGATCAATGTCCAGTTAAATCAAGCAAGGAAATCGCTACATTAAATGCATTCTGTTCAAATCATTCTACAAGAAATGATTTTGATTTTATAATCCTTTGTGCAAAGCTAATTTAGAAAGTACAGATACCAAAAGTAAAATACTTGAAAAGTATACTTTAAGTGCTTACTTATCCTGTAGCAAAAAGTTTTTAACTTGCAAATCATTCAAAGGCTAAAAATGAAAATGATATGATAGAATAGACCTTGAAAAGCAAAAAAAAAATCAGAAAAGAAATTCAATACAGTAGGAATGCTCAAAAATTTTAAATGTTAATATAAAAATCTCAAAAAAGAATGCTTCACAAGTTTAGAGAACTGTCACCCCTGGTATATAAATGGCAGCCCCCCCCCCCCCCATTCTGTAAAAATTCCAATTTATAGTCTTAGATTTCTTTTGAAAAAATGTTGTGATTACGGAAGATTTTTTTCTTATAATTTTTTTTTTCAATTTTTGTGCCCCTTTGCTCTGTGCTCATCTTCATCAGCTTTTATAGATTTAGCATCCTCTATCATTGCCCGAGCAAGCTGTATTTCTGTAAAATCTTGATTTCTAATGCCCTCCTTTAACTTTCCATTTGCTTCGGCAAGTAGCTTTGTGGAGACTATTTTATTAGCATTTTTCCTGGCATTTGTACTTTTCCTGGTGTTTATAAGAAAAGGTTGGTGGTTATTTATCACTTTATGAGATACCCCATAAAAAAGGTGATTTTAGGCGACAATTTGCTACAAAAAATGACTTGAAGTGACCAATGCAAAAAAAAAGTGATTTTAGGTGACTTATTGCTACAAAAAGTGACTTTAAGTGACCAATGAAAAAAAAAGTGATTTTAGGTGAAAAAAGTGACTTGGTGGGAACCCTGACTTCATGACTTTTACCAGAAAGTAGATGAAATGATAAAAAATACAAAGAATTCTTATGAATCATTTTTATTAAATTCAAATTTATGCGATTTGAATATATAGTAAACCAATTTATTATGAGAACTCAGATTTAATGAGCAAATTGACTCAGTCCCTTCACCCTCCTTGTGACTGAATTTGACTGTAATAATGTTTGTGGAGGCGAGGAAATCATTTAAACATTCAATTTAAAAAATGATGATCCACCCTCAAGTATTCTGGCAGTTTACTTCTTGACTCGATTGATAATAACAATCAATAATTTAACATATACATCATTAATAAATATTTACAACAGAAGTTAAAAAGTAAAGCTCTCTCATTCTACATTGAAACTTATTTTTCAACTAGGTTGATGCTTTCTAATGGGTAACAAGGATCCAAACAACACATGTTGAATCACCGGATGTTTTCCAAGGACCTACAATTAACAAAAAGAAAATATTGGTTCTAATCATTATAGTTAATTACATGATATATGCACAAGAAATAACAAATAAAAATAAATGGGGAAAATATTTTAAAAAAATACATATTTAAACCCTCTTCACAATTGTTAAACTCACAAAATAGATTTACTCTATACAAGGGTCATGCTCATTTTTCAAAGCCAAAAATAGGGTCTGCATTTTACAAAATCAAAAATGAAAAGTTCACAAGACCTTTTTAAAAAGTAACTTTATAATTTTAAGATCTATCAAAAAATTATCTACCATTCTTCTTTCCTTTTTTTCCCCACCTTTTCTTTTCTAGTTCTGAACAAAAAATATTCCAATACAATGTAACAATAATTTTGAATGAAAAACATGCTACAATCTTGAAAAAGTGAATTTTAATACATGAGAAAGAAAATCAAGTAATTAATTAATGTAATTTAAAGCCTCCATCGAGAAAGCAATATATATATATATATATATATAACAGAAATGTAGTAAAATATTTTTGAAAAGTCTAAAAATCAAAAAACTTTTTCTTTTTAATTTTGAAAATGAGACAAGGTTGTTGGTCAGCGTTGGTTTGTCTCAAAAAATAAGCGATGCAGAGCACCTCACAAATTTCAAGCAAAATTACACTAGAGCCAACAGCAGTGTTCGGGAAAAGCATAGGCCAAAAAATATTTAGAACAAGCATAAAAACAAAAATTGAAATACAAAATGATGAGGACAAAGAGAAAACGTGGGGTTTTGTCCATGCCAGTCCTAAGATTACAATAAGCGACACACCAACACACTTTGTATTGAAGGAAAAAATTGCTGATGAATGATTTATCAAAATTAAGTGTCACCAATAATGCAATGACTAAAGGGGTGTAAAAAGTAAAAATCAATTATCAGGCTGTTAATAGATTTTTAAAAGTGCCTTTTCGTGACCGTTCAGTGACACATTGCAGGTTGATTCTGCTGGATATCTGATGCCCGGTGTCTCCTGTACGGCGCATAGATAGGGGAGAGCGGGGCTATACCGTACACATAAGGGAGATTCGTCGATACATAGCAAATTACAAAGTAAAGGATATATGAACAAAAGCAATATCTAATTTGATTATTCGGCTACTGATCACACATAAACAATTTGGAACTATTCCACTTTTTACACATAAAAATTGGTGATTAAAAAAAAAGTTACCTTGTACGAATTAGCCCGTGGGTCGGGGCTATCTGTACAGTAGCAGGGGCTATACCGTACAGTTTAAAAACCATCTGTTTAGGTAAGTAATGATTGTAATGCAATAGATTACTGTGCAAAAACTTTTTATTACTTATAAAGATCGTAACTAAGAAACTGTGTATTACAATTGTAAAATTTTAGAACAAATTACAATACAAAAGAAATCAGGTTAACTTTAATAAAAAAGTTCTAAGATTTCATTACAAACCTAAAAGAGAGCAGAAAAAAAGGTCACACGTTAAGCGTGTACATAAATCACAAATGTAGTTGTCTGCAGACTAAGCAGCACTGCAAGCTGAATGGAATGGCCTGAACATGAGCAGCACCTGCACTACAGCTCTTTGTCCTTGCCGAAATCGCCGCACAAAATGCAAACATCCTTGGATCCTGAAGCTTCTCTTGTGAACCCTTTATCAAGAAATTACTTCATTGAAACCGACTTTCATCTAAATAACCGTCTTCGACAATGTCTTTCATATCAGGAAGTTCGTCTTCTGATGATGAATCATCAAATTTGATGCAATTCTTCTGCTTTTAGATTTTGCAGATACTGTTGTTTTAGAAATTGTTTTCTTGGGTTTAGGATTCGCTTTGGTTTTACTTTTGAGTTCCATTATCACCTGTGTTGAATTTTTCTACCCTACCTATTCAGCTTTTATCTTTCACTGCAGTTGTTGAATTTTTTCCTTCAGCTCTTTTACTTTAGCTGACTCTTCCAGTTGTGACTTTTTATACCTAGCAAGTCATAATTTTCTTATAACTATAAAAAAATTGTTAGGAAGAAATATAAAACTTTAACATTTATGGTAGGCCTACTTTCCTCGTAAGTTACAATCGATGTAGGTATCTTGCCATAGCAAACCATTTGGGGCTAAACCGTACACTTCTGTACGATTTAGCCCCAATCTGTACCTCGTGGAAATATATTAAAATAACCTTCATTCTATCACTTAACCAATCATCGCTAACAACCAAAAGAGAGCTTAAGAGAAGTAGTTTATTATGATCTTACAGTTACTGGCATACAAGAAAAGATTCTTCGCTTAACTTTTATTTAGTCCTGGACAAAAATTAGAAGAAAAAGAGTAAAAACAGGTTTTTTTACTGAGACACTGATACTCATACGCATAGCGAAACGATATCTATACTGTAAACTTGCGCGATCTGCAGCTAGACTGCAGCACTTGACGGGATCGTCTAGCTTGAAATCTAGGCCAAAAAATGGGTGTACGGTTTAGCCCCGCTCTCCCCTACTGGATAACTGGCTCAGATATTTGAAACTTCTAAATTCTTTACATCTTTTTTGACATCCCACAGCTTCTAAATACATACTAAGCTAATAATTCACATATTTTCAAAACTTGTTGATTCCAGATATTTAAAAACTATTTGAATAAAGAATATCCGATGCCTTCTGTTGGTCAGAAAATGTTTATTACCTATTTGTAATTTTTATGACTTTTTCGGTACTTTTTTGACTGATTCCCAAATTCGTGACTTTTTCTGAACTTTTGTAACTTGTAAACATTCTGATTGTAAAGCCATTTGAGAGTTTGAAATGGTGTGGGAGTGTTTGAAAAAGGCTGTAGGACACATCGTAATGGGAACAGGGCATATTTGAAGGACAGCAGCACACAATAAATGCGAAAACGCAGCAGGTCATGCCCTGCCAAAAAATGATAGAGTCACCACTAGCTACAAGAAGAACTAGGAACCCTATAGAGAAAAAACATTCTTCGTTCCTTAAGTATGATGTACATAATTGAAAAGAGTTTTGCAAGTTTCCTCTGCTTGTATTGCCCATTAACAAGCAATCACTCCTGACACAATTATTGAAATTCTCTCACTTTCAAGAAATACAAGAATAAGGAGAAAAAGTAATAACATACCTCTTTCTTATACATTTTAATCAGTCCAGAATTCACTTTTTCCCAATTTGTAACTGCACTAATGTTCCATAGCTGATTTGAGTGTTCAGAAAAAGGTCCAGTTTTAACCTGCAGTAAAAGAAATACTTAGTTCATTGTTGAAAATATGATCAGCAAAAGAGCTTAAAAGTTATAATTTTTTCAGTTATATACATACAGCTTTTATTTGACAGTTATGCATCTTTAGTGTAATTATACGTAATTGTATCAAAAGTTAAATATACTCGGGGGAAAAAAACAAAACTGGCAAAAGAGTGAGACAGAAAAGCAGCTATTGTCAGTTCTTTTGGAAATTTGTGCATCCTAGAACTCATATGTTAAAATGATCCCTATAAGTGTGATTGATCATCTTTCTCTCTTTTAAGTTTAAGATATTAGGTAGTTGAATGAGTTCTCCCTGCTTTCCAACAATAGGCATTACAGGAACTGATTGCGTCAGTTTATGATAGCAAAACATCTATTTACAAGCACTATGAGCAAGCTTGAAATTCAGGAACTGATTGCGTCAGTTTATGATAGCAAAACATCTATTTACAAGCACTATGAGCAAGCTTGAAATTCAGTGTCAAACAACTTTCACTTTATTTTTCATTGTATTAAATATGTCAAATTTCCTGATTCCAAAAAAAAAAGTATTTGCGGGGAATTTGACTGCACTATTTTATTTTTTAAAAAGCTGCAGTTGAAGCTCACAGAATTTTTGCTGAGACTTACGTCAATCATGCTCTGCTGTAGAGATTGGTTAAGGCACTTTAAAAATAATTATTTTTATCTTAAAACTGATTGCGTCAGTTTATGATAGCAAAACATCTATTTACAAGCACTATGAGCAAGCTTGAAATTCAGTGTCAAACAACTTTCACTTTATTTTTCATTGTATTAAATATGTCAAATTTCCTGATTCAAAAAAAAAAGTATTTGCGGGGAATTTGACTGCACTATTTTATTTTTTAAAAAGCTGCAGTTGAAGCTCACAGAATTTTTGCTGAGACTTACGTCAATCATGCTCTGCTGTAGAGATTGGTTAAGGCAACTTTAAAAATAATTATTTTTATCTTAAAGATAAAGAATGCTTTGGTGCTCCATTGGAAGATGACCAATTAGAATCATTACTTCATGAAGACTTATGTCAAACCCTAGCTGAACTTGCAGAATCATTAGGAGTTCATCATCAAAACGGCCGCTATACGAGCAGAGACACAACAAGGTCGTTTTGCAGCATGAGAACGCTCGGCCAATTGTTGCAAAACCTGTAAAAGCCTACTTAGAAACTCTTAAGTGGGAAGTCCTACCCCACCCGCTGTATTCACCTGACATTGCCCCTTCTTGCTACCACTTGTTCTGGTTGATGACAAATGACCCGGCTGAGCAGCACTTCTGTTCTTATGAAGATGCCAAAAATTGGGTCTACTTTTGGATAGCTTCAAAAGATGTTGTTTTTCCGACCTGGAATTCAAATACTGCTAGAAAGATGGGGAAGAGTAGTGGCTAGCGATGGATAATACTTTCAGTAATATGTTTTTAAATATTTTTTTTAATAAAGCATTAATTTCCACACAAAAAACAGTGAGAATATATTCAACATCCCAATAGTTAACACCTAGGAGTAATCTTGTGTGAAGGGTATGTGTGATTCTTATAAAAAAAAATTCTGAACTTAACCCTCTGACTGATTATCCCACGATTTCCACATTCAACTTAAATGTAGCGAAAATTGCTCATCCCGCGATTTCCACAGGCATGAGCTCTTTAAGTGTATTTAAAATATTATCCCAACGTTTCATAGTTAAAACATCAGTAATGCAATTTCTCAAGTGTTTGGACATTAATTGAGGTTTTTCTCCAGAGGTGGCTTAAGTTGCACCAATGCATAAAGTACAACAATTTTTAGTGAATCAAATTCAATAAAAAAAAATGAGCAGTAGGAGGGTTAATACAAAGTTTTCGGAAAATATATGTATCATGAAAGTAAAATAAAAAATGTAATTAAGTGAACACCCCTCTCCCCCTCCACACACGCGCACATACACAATGCACACATATACATAAACTCAAAAAAATCAAGTGATGAAATGGAAGTTTACGTAATATTCACACCAGAAATTACTTTTTCCAGAAATATTGTTATAAGTTTTTGAAAGTACTAAATAGTTTGCTTGTCTCATCACGGTTAAAAGAGTAACACAAACATTATTGGTCAAAGAAATCAAAATAATAAATTACAAAAATTTTTGGAAATAATTTTCAAAATTTTTTAAAGATTTTTAGCAATTTCAGTATGAATCACATAAGGCAAAGGATTAAATCAAAACAATTCAACTTCGAAAAACAAATTCCAAATAACAACACCAAACAATCATGCTTAAGTATTATTTTTTGTTGTTTATTATATACTTATTGATGTGCCATGCATATGTAGTTTTAAAATATTAAAGACATAATTCTCCAACAGCATTTTCATTAATTGATTGATTATTATGCATTAAATCAATTGTAAAATTTTGTAAAATATTTGTAAAAAATAATTGTAAAAAAGCAATCTAGAAAAATGTACATGCTTTAAATTTAGAGAATTCTTTTAAGCCAAATTATAAATATAACAAATCAGACAACCATATTAATCTGGAAAAATACTAAGGAAATATTCATCAAAAAAAATTGAACGACAAGCAGAGAAATAACCAGGGCATATGACCAACAAATGAAATAACAAACTTGATTTATAAACTTGATGCAGCCCATAAACATATAATCTTTTGCAAAAGATGCAGCAATATCCTCATCCGGAAAAGAACGTGGCTCTAGACGAGGATGTCCTAGGAAAAAAAGCTCTTTAGCTTGCTAACATTTTCCAAACAAATGTATAACACAACATGAAATTAAAAACGTTTTTACTAAAAATAAATACTTAGCATTGTATTTTAGAGCTTCGGGGGGAGGGGATATAACACACCTTATTTATTTATTTTCTTATTTACTTTAATTTCCTTTTTAAGTGGAATGAGACAAGCACACACATGTACATGCATGTTGATTCAAAACTTTCTGTTCAACTTATTAATGGAGGTAAGTACAAATGAACTATGTATTAATTTTCCATCCCTTTGAAGTTCATCTTCAAAACTTCAAGTGTTATTAATTCAAGTTCATTAGTTAACACAGGTTTTATTATGGTAGTTGGAAAACAATCTTCTTGAGTATATTTAATACAGTATTAGAATACCAATGAAAAGTTTGCAAAATATAGAACTGAAGTCCTGCTTTTGGCATAAAACAATCTTCGGTTCAACTTTTTACATCCAAAAGATCTTATTTTTTCTTAAAAAATGCAAAAGGCTCTTTAGTGATGCTGAAAACTATTTTGAGCTTTTTGATAGACATTAAATTGGTTAAACATAATACAATTTTTTCTTATTGCAGCACTTAAGAAGCAAAGGGCTAAAAGTGAAAAAATTGGAAAATTGGAGATAACTAGCAAAAATGATATGGGAAGCATCCATATGTGTTGTAGGAAGAGATGTTTAGTCTGAAAAGGTGCTGCTATCCAGCATGATTTTTAAAAAAAAATTACGTATATGATTTAAATTTTGTCTGTTTTTTACTCGAAATGATTTTTAAAATGAGAGGTTAAAATAATCTTAAGCTTTGCAAAAATTAAGAGTTTAATTATTTAAATATTTCCACACTATACCTATTAGTTGAGAACTGCCCCAAATAAATGGTAGGAATTGATAATCGTCCAAACTCCATACACCATGACTTCCAGCCGGTTCCATGCGGTAAGTAACTTGCAGTTTCCTCATCAATATCAAATACCTGCATTAAAAGAAGGACATATGAGAAAATTAAATATAGTTCAGAGAAAAATTAATATTGCAGAAAATAAAGAAGAAAAGAAAATCATTAAAAATGTATAAAGTTTATTGATTTTAGGTTGCTCTTAAGAGACAAATATAAATATTCTGGTAAAAGTAGGTCCATAACTTCAATTTTGAGATATTATGAATTTAAACTTTGAAATTGTTATGAAAAATAATAAAAACCATTCTTTACAGATTTCTAACTCCTAGAGTATTTTTACTTATGAGCTACTAAATTATGTAATTGGTTCACCTCATGAAATAACTAATTGCAAATTTTTACCAGCTACAGTAGTTAAACAAATTTTTTTGTGTACTTAATGATTTTTACCAGAATGCCTTTGATATGTTAATCTGAAAAAGAACGAACTGAGTTATCAAAAAATAAATTTTCTTTTATGACTTCTAAATTGAACAACTCACCCAGAAATTGCAAAAAAATAAATAAATAGAGCAATAAAATCTTGAAAAAACATCCTTTCAAAAGAATTGTCACCACCATTATTCAACATAACTGAGAACAAATGCAAAAAGCAGTTTATACATAATATACTTATTTATGCAAACACATACCTATCAAAAACTTTCAGAATTACTTGATCAGCATCTTCAGCTTTAAAGTATCCTACTTTGAATAAGCAGCACAGGAGCATTGCAAAAGACATTTCATGACCTGAATTCACAACAAAATTAAGTAATAAAAATAAAGTAAAATAGTATTAAGAAATGATATTTTAGAACAGAACTTTAAAAAGCACAAGATTTTCCCATTTTTCACATCCTTTTCCATTTCTCACACACAGTAAATTTATTTTTACGCCGTAAACAAGTTTGAATTTACAAGAAGACAAGCACTAAAATAGGAAACAATTTAAAATGAGATATCAAAGGAAAGAAATGTGTAAGTGAAAAGCTTCAGGCAAAAAAATAACAAATTACCAGTTCCATAATCTATTCTTGTGGAATTTCCAACACCCTCAGTTAAATAAGTAGCTATTTCAACAATACAAGGGTGCAGGTCTTCTGGTAATGCCTCTTTGAGTAGATTTGCAGACTCCTAAAAAAAGAAGTGCACATGAATTATTGCACATAATTATCAACAAACAAAAGCAGCATACAAAGGATTTATTTTTTTCACCAGAGGAAGTGATAATAGAAAAAAACATGTAAAAAACACACTGGAATTGTTACACATAATCACTGAGCTTTTTTTTTTTGGTCATGGGAAACCACATGCAAGCTATTATTTACAAGGATCCATTATTAGTGAAGCAGAAACAGTTTTTGGATATAGGAGTATTAATTAATCAAAACTTAAACTTTAATGAGCAGTGTACCATAGCAAGTAACAAGGCTAACAGAAGGCTTGGGTTTATTGATAGGGCTATTTCGAATGAGTCTAAGAATGGTATGCTGCCATTATACAGAAGTTTGGCAAGACCTCCTTTGGAGTACGCTGTTCAGTTCTGGCCTCCTTATCTAAAGAAGGACATTACCTTATTGGGTAATATCCTTAGGGTTCAAAGGAGGACTACTAGGTTGGTAAGTGGCTTTTCTGGCTTAGATTATGAGGTTAGACTTAAAAGGCTCAGTGTGTATAGCCTGGACTTAGAGTGTATTCAGTTACTTAAACTCATTAAAATGGAAAATGTTGATGGGCTACATTTATGCACAGAAGGTAGAACCAGAAGTCATTGCCTTAAGCTTTTCATATCTCAGGCTAATCTTGAAATTAGGAAAAATTACTACCTCAATAGGATTATAGGCAGTTGGAATAATTTACTGGCATCAACTGCTACTTGCAGTGGAGTAAAAAGTTTTAAGAGGGCTCTTGCTGTTCATTGGGATTGGTATAATTACCAGGATCAGTCTATCCCAGCCCAGAGCCTGCTGCAGATCTTCACTTTTGTACTCCTACCTTGACAAAAATAACACTTTTTCCCCATTCAATACAATTTCTTAAAAAGTTTTTATGCTATACGATAATGAAATACAACTCTTTTTCAAACAATGGTATATCAATCTGACATATTTATAAGACTTCAATACTTTTGGAAAATAAACTATAAATTAACTTAAAAATAATAGTAATAAATAGATAAATAACTTTATGTCCAAGGGAAAAAGTGTAGTTTAAAAAAAATGTAAATCAATAAATAAATAAATAAATTTAAAAAAAAACAATATGTTCTAATGTAACTTACTAAGGTTTAAAATCATGTTTTTCATAAGTAAGAATAAGATAAATGATAATGTTTAAAATATTTAGCTTTTTTAATTTTTATAAAAACCCAAAACCCTTTTTGAAGGTAATTCTTATTATGTAAATTGATTGAATATTATGTGTAATAAATATGATTTTTTTTTGCTAAAATTACTTGATATTGATGAAATCAAAATACAATAAGTATCAATGGTAGGTTCTACTGTACACTTAGTTTTCAAATTTATTAAAAATATTATATAACATTGAAATGAATGATTATTAAATTGAAATATTATTGAATAAGAGTTACATCTTTCAATTTGGCATAAAAAGTTCGAAAGGCTTTATTTCCAAATCGTTGAGGCTGCTCAATGGGAGGTATTTCATCAATCCACTTGTCAAGTGCTTCCAACAATTCACACATCTTTTTAACATTCTGAAAAGAAACACAGGATGAGTCATATTTCACACTTTGCATACCAGTTTAGATAACATTTTTGCATATGCTAACTAATAACACAATTTCATTGCAGAAAACTTGTAGAAATGTTTTGATACACAAAAATAATCCATGCAAGTAATTAAGGAATAGAGCAGTTAAATAATTATAGAATAAAACTAAAAGGGAAAATTGATATTAAGGTAACGGAAATTTAGATTATATCAGTTTAAAAACATAGACTTTCAAAAGTAAAATTTTGTGACTTTTTTGGGACCATTCAGGGATACATTGGATATTGATCCTGCCAGATATTGGATGTCTGGTGTCCCCTGTATGATGTATACATGCCAGATATTCTGCTCTGATCTTTGAAACTTTTTAATTCTATACATATTTTTAAACATCCTGCATCTTCCAAATACATAGTAAGTTAATAATTCAGATATATTAAAAAAATATTTTAATTAATCAACTTTTAAAAATCAAATTCGACATGATGGATAACTGCATATTTTGTGCAGGGGCTAGATGGGATACCGGATATTTGATGTTTTCTGAGGCAGACCGCTCTCGTTTGACAGAAAATTTCTCTGATCTATTTATAATTTTTGTGACATTTTGGTTACTTTCATGGCCGATTTCCAAATTCATGGCTTTTCTGACCTGTAGACCCTGATATAAAGCTTGAAGAATACTGAGCTCCAAGGCTGTAGCCAGAAATTTTTTTCGGGGGGGGGGAATATATGCTACACTGCAAACAATTTTGGGTTTTTTGGGGGTGGTGGGCCCTCCCTCTGGATACGGCCCTGCAGAGCTCCCAAATTTTACTGTTGAAAAGTAAGAGCTACTTGGAACATACAGAAATTGAAACTTTTTCATACTTCTGCTGCTTCCTTGCTTTCCAACAGGTGGCAAAGCAAACTGAGTTTAAAATAGATTGTCATCTTAATGAAAGTCAAGTCAAAGTCAAATCAATAGTCTTAAACATGTATCATAATTAATTTATTTGCATTATAAAAAGGGTCATTGCCTGTATCCCAAATATTTAGCCCCAAAATTTTAAAGTATCTTTTATTAAGTGTTTTAAGAAGATGCAGGCAAAAGAATGCACCTCTTTTCAAAATATTTTTTAAACCAAAAATATATTTTTAAAATATAGTTAAAAAAAGCTTTGAGACTTTGTGCATTATGATAATAAAATCCTATAATGTAAAAAAATAATAATAACATTAAACAAAATTATTTTTAAAAACTCATGAGCTTTTTTTAGTTATTTCTTTCTTTTCTTTCTTTTTTTAAAAATTTTTTTTTCAAGTAAAGAAGCTTGATTATACATGTATAAGTAGCACTTATCAGCAGCCAATATTCAAGACAGTTAAGATGTAAAATAAAATAAACTGCCAGCAGCAAGAAAAATTACTAAATGTATATAAAATTTATGAGAATAGTAAAAAAAAAAACAGAAATAAGAAATGTATTCCACAATATTATAAAGCATTTTCAAGTAGAATTTTAGCTTTAACTGCAGTTACTCATCATTCAAAAGACAAAAGATCAAAGTTGGGTTAAAACGACAAAAGTGAAAATTTGAACTCACTTCCGATGTTACAAGTACACTTGAGATTTTTTTGCCTTTCACAGCTTCATTCATACTTATCACAAATCCCATATACTCTTGAAAGGCCTAAAATATAAACAGATCACATCTAAAAAATATCTATAATATAAAAGTAATTAGCTGCATTTTTGAACAACTTTTTTTCTGAATATAAACAACTTAATATAACAACTTTTTTCTGAAATTCACTATGAAGTAGGGATGCACCCATTAATCGGCAGTAATAAGGTAATCGGCCACATCGCCAATTATTTATGAACGTCCAATTTTAGTCGATTAATCCAAAAGAAGTATTTTTTACTAAAATTACTTTTAGTTTGTGAAAAACAAGACACCATGCTGCATGAATTTACTAACAACAAATTCATTTACTAGCAATAAATTCATTCAATTAATAAGTAGACATTGTGCCCTCCCTTCAAGAGTTATGGTGCACCCCCCCCCCCCTCCAAAAAATAAGAGAAAAGTATAAGAGTAACATTTATCAAAATATAATTTCATTAAAAAATATATAGCAGATATAACAAAGGAAATGGAAATTTACAACAGCACTGTTTTAATTGATTTTACAAACCTGCCTTCCAAATATTTCCCATGGCACCATGACACTTCCCCCTTGTAGGCACCTCTGCAATAAGTCAATGTAATGTTTTTGCAACATGATAATCATCATGTATCATGTGATACATGTACATGATAAGATATCATGTAAATATACACATGTACATCATATTTCTCAAGGTGGGTGGAGGTATTTGCTCCCTCCTGACCTCCTAGACTGACAGGTCTGGATGTCACAAATCCAAAATCATGAAGGTAAAAAAGTCTTTCTTTATAAACAGAAATTTGTTAGCGCAAATTACGACCAACTACTAATAGTTTTGAATTGCAGCTTTCCTTGCCACCATTATTTCAAAATTTACAAGGCATTATATTGTAAAGGTGGGAGCACACAATTTCTTGGGAAAAAAAATCTGCAAATCAGTGGTCACCCATTTAAATTTGCTTACTTTTCTGAAGAAGAAAAAAAAAAAAACAATGGGGAAGGGGGATCAGTAAAATAAATAATAACCAAAATAAATAAATTAAATACATAGTAATAATAAAACAAAATTATTTTTAAAAAAATTTGGGCATTAATTTTTTTTTAATATTTATAGCATCACATTCAAAAAAAAAAAAAGGGTATATGAGATGAGTATATATGTGTATGTTGATACCACTCCAGCCCCTTCTCACAAACTTTTAAGAGAATGCTCTAATTCAAACAATTTCTTTGTTTAGTTTTTGCTTTCACAGTTTATAAATAAATTTCAATTTACTTTTATATTTGCTACTTTTTCATTCAACAAAAAAATTTATTATTATTAAATATCTTTTGCGTTTTAAAATTTGCATGTACACACTTTGGATCAGCAAAGCTGGACCCTGAGCCTGTTGCTGGTCGTCTCTTTTGTATTTGTATTTCTGTCACTGATGTTTGAAGCATTTTTTAAATATTTATTATTATTGATTTCATTTTTTTCTATTTACAATAAAAATGAATACTGTATTGCTTGTGTATCAATATTTTCCACCATGGTCTAGCTTTAGTATAGTGCTTACACTTAAGATTACTTTACAGATATCACGAGGAATAAAAGTTCTGGATAAAGTGGCTTCCAATAATAAAAACAGTGCCGCTAAATTTAAAATGTTTATTGACCACTGGCTACGATCTAAATGTTTGAACTTTCAAGTCTAGTTAACATAATGTGATTTACAGTAGAATGCACTTCACAGTTCGTAAGAAAATTGGTTCACACCGAATTTAAATAAAATCTGGAAACATTATATTTTAAAATATGAAAATGAGGGAAAATAAGTTATTACTCACAGGAATTAACTATTAGCTAATTTAATGAAGTTGAAAATTGTAAAGAAAAAGAGTAGTCATGGAGAAATGTTAGTATTAATAGTAGGGATGTAACGAATAGTGATTTGGCCGAATAACCGAATACCGAATATTCGGCCATTTCTCCCAGGTCGAAGCCGAATATTTGGCCAGTTCTTTTAGGCCGAATACCGAATATTCAACCAATGACTTAGGCCGAATACCGAATATTCGGCGGCCGAATATTAAAATTTATAGAAAATCGTCGTAATAGAAAGTATTTGTCAAATTTAAAAGTATTCACCAAGTCAAACACCAATTCCACACATTAATCTATGATGTATGACTTAATTATGTTTGTTTAAGAATCTCAACTAGCTAAAGTTAATGCATTTTCTCTATTGTTTTGAATGCAATAAAAATGAGAATATAACCCACAAGTGGGATACAAATGACAGGTTTTAATGTAAGAATTAACACTATTTTACCGATTATTTAATTCAAACTGAAGAAATACTGTTGAACTAGTGAACTTTTACCTTGCTCAAAATAGTTTTATGAAGATATTTTAAATGTTATAAAATTTAATATTTTTATTTTATGTTTTTTTTTACATATAGATATTTTTTAAAAATTATTAAAATTTATTGATTTTAAATGGAATACATTTTTATTTTCAAAAACCGCAATAACTTATGCTATCTTGATATTTATGCAAGATTCTAGGCCTTTCACATTTCTCTTTTACTCAATACTCACAATAACTCAGTCTACCGAACGAAGTCTGACTTCCACTTTGTTAATAGCAATAACAAAATAAAAGTCTCATATTCTCCATCATAATTAACTATTGTCAGCTTTTGGGAACACATGTTATGTATAAAATACAATATTATAACCTTGAAATATGTGTTTTTTTGCTCTGTAAAAAAAATTATGGAATGCTAAGTATTTTTTTATGTTTTTGCTCAGTCAAACCTATAAACAATGTTTAAAAAAAGTAGTTTTTTTTAAATATATTTTTATTTATTAAAACTTTAGAACTATTATGTTCTTTCGAAATAACTATAATAAAATTTTAGAAGTTTAAAATCTAATAATTTTTTCCTTTTTTTTTTCATTTCTACCGTAGCAGAACTATTCGGCCGAATAATCCATCAATATTCGGCCAGGCCGAATTTGATCTTACAGAGTATTCGGCCAGACCGAATATTCGGCTAGGTAGTGAAATAACTATTCGGCCAGAGGGCCGAATACCGAATAGTGGCCAAATACTCGTTACATCCCTAATTAATAGTAACCACCATTATGATTAATTAGCTGCCGATTAATCGGTAACCGGAAAATGTCCTTATTGTTGCATCCCTACACAATTTAAGTTATAAAACTTAGTGAGCAGCTGATTAGGCTATAACTTTCAACTAGGGTTGAGCATTGACCTTTCTATTAAATCTGGCTTTTCTTCAATTTATAGTTAGGTACCCCTTTCCCCTTTCTTTCCAAGTAGCTAAAATACACACATCTATCAAGTTACTATTTTTGCATCAGTTAAGGATCATTCATAAATGATGTCACGCTTCAATGGGGGAGGGGGTTTGTGAAATTGTGACAAGGGGAGGGGGTAACAAGAAGTGTGACATCAGGCTTATTAGTGTTTTGCAGTAGTTAACTGGAAGTAGTTAACTACTAGTGGCAACTACTAGTTAATTAGTAGTTAACTACTAGTGGCAACTACTAGTTAATTAGTAGTTAACTACTAGTTGCAACTACTTTTGTTTTGAACTAGTTAACTGCTAGTTAAACTACTTTTTTCCTAACTACTAGTTACAACTACTTTCAAAATTCCAACTACTTTCGAAAAAAAAAATTAATCTATTTTTTGAAAAAAATAACTATTTTTTAAACATTAAATTATTTAAATTTTTAGCTTATGTATATTACTCACACAAATGTATTTTTCATATTATGTTGTATATTTTATATTATATACTATAATGTTAAAGTACTCATAAAAAATCATAATATTTATTGCAGTATTTGCGCAAATTAGAAAAAGATTTCTAATATAGTCAATAAATAGCGCTCAGCACATGCACAATGAAGTTTCATTTAAAGACCAAATCTTCATTATGGGGCAGCTTTACCTCTACTCCAGTAC
This sequence comes from Octonoba sinensis, assembly GCA_038502835.1. NCBI lineage: Eukaryota > Metazoa > Arthropoda > Arachnida > Araneae > Uloboridae > Octonoba > Octonoba sinensis. Next base: position 2,479,451 of record CM076606.1, on the reverse strand, counting down.
CATTCATGCATTTTGGATGCCATAAAACACAAAAAGAAAGAAAGAATACTGATTTTTATGATTCTCCTTTCAGAAAAAGATGGTGATTTTCATGATTTTTTTAAAAGAAAAAATACTGATTTTTAATGATTTTTTTAAAGAAAAAACTGATTTATTAGACAAAATATTGATTTTTATGAGTTAGAAAAATATTTATATCAGTTTCTTCCAAATTATTAAAATATAGATCTTTTTTTATTATAAATTTTAATATATTCTGATTTCAAGTAATTCATTACAATTTTAACTCACTATATGGTAGACTTAATGCATATGGTCCTCTAGGAAAAGGTGGAATAGCTTCGGTAAGGTGTCGGTCATTTTATCAGAGAAAATAAGTTTTTGGACATGCTGACTACAGCAAAAGCATCAACAGCGCCTTTGGAAAAGGATATTTTCTACATTTGGAATAGTGCACTCAAAATTAAGAAACAGATTGGGGGTTGATAAGGCATCAAAACTGGTATTCTTGATGAAACATCTAAATAGTAAAAATGATTAAGCTGTAGTGAACATTTATGTGATATTTTCTGTCTCTGTTTATATATTCAAAAAGAAATTATCCCTTCAAAAAATTATAATAGTCCATTCCCTCAAAAAATTATAATAGTCCATTCAACTTATTTGTATATATTCAAGAAATTATAGTACATTTAGTCCTGAAATATAGGCTTTCTCTTCTGTGTCTTGTTGTTCTCTATTTATCAAGCATACATTTTTATATAATATAAATAATTAATAATTAATTTAAAACTAGTAATAAGTAATTGTGTCAACTGAAATATCTTATAATTCTTTGAAGACATAAATAATTCCCTGAAATTGTTAGTGTATTTGTGTGCGCATACATATTTTGCTTAAAAGAATCCAAAAATGGGATTTAAATACAAAAAGCATGTTTAACAAAAATAAAATAAAAATCACCAACTCTGCTTTCAACACAATTTGAAAGAATATAATCTAAATTATAAAACATGCGCGCTATAAAGATATTTTGTTAATGAATGAGGGTTGCGTAGAGGGAGAATTTTAAATTGATGTTAAGGGTAAACCCCTTCATTTTACAACGACTGCTGAAAAATTGCTATTTCTTAAAAACATAAAGTATTAACTTTATTCATATTTGCTTTACATATTAATTGCTCAGTGTTATTTGGAAATATTCAGTTTTAATGATTAAAACTAATATTGAGTTGCATTATTAGGATTAAATACTTAAGAACAAGCTTAAAAATGGAAATTCAAATGAATTATACTTAAACTTGCAAGCCCGGCGGTCATACAAAAGGACCGCTGTTCTAGATATTAAGAATATACAATTCTCAACCGGAAATGCACATCAAATCAAACACATATTCATCCGGTAGAACAGTAAACTTTAATGAATAAATAATAAACATATAATAATTTTGGAAAAAAATATTCTTACCAAAAAAAAAAAAAACAGCCAAGTTATAGTAATCTGTTAAATAAAAATACTATTTACTATATAATCAAACTGTTTGTGAAAAATATTTATTTATATCCAACATAATCATCGTCAAAACAATAGTCAGGGCTCGGCGCACTTTGGAGTCTTCAAAATAGTGAAAAAAGTGACCACAGCTTTAAAAAAAGTGACCAAAATAGTGACCAATGAAATATAAATTTGTGTTTTTTTTTTTTTATTTAAACTAAATGGTAACTTGAAAAAGAGCAGTTTCGACATCTTTTGAAAACTAAACTTGAATAAATAGAGTTTTTACCCAACTTAAAAATAAAATTCATAGCCTATTCAAAAATAAGAATTTTTATACCTGTAACTATGTTCATAAATACCTTTTTCAAAACCCATAAATGGCTAAGAGTGAGAGAGACAAAAGTTATTTTTTTTTAATTAATTTCTTTCTCAAATTGTTATTTATTTAAAAATATAAATGAATAAATATGTGGCGGTCGACGTGGCAGGACATGGAGGTAATGGTGGAGGAGGTTGTCTGCCGGAGGCAGGGCCAGAACCTCGGACCTGCTTGATGGAAAGCCAGTGCTTCCGTGCTTTGCCAAAAGGTACCTAATAGCCAGGACAGAAGATAGCTTTTGAAGGTGTCAAATCGTACCGCCACATATACTCCCCCTCCAGTGAACGACAGTATGGAGGTGAGGAGTGAACGATACCAACTATAGATGGGTGCGCCAGTGCCAGGCGTTCTGGCGAGATTGTTAGGCTCGTATCCGCGGTCGGGCGCTGATGAGAGCTTGTGGTCGAGCGCCTCGGTCGGGCGGATGAGTGCGAGCGTTCTCGTGGCGCCATCTATGTGGTGATTGGGTCTCCATTCGTTACGTGTAATTGCCGGGTCACCAAATGTGGCGGTCGACGTGGCAGGACATGGAGGTAATGGTGGAGGAGGTTGTCTGCCGGAGGCAGGGCCAGAACCTCGGACCTTCTTGATGGAAAGCCAGTGCTTCCGTGCTTTGCCAAAAGGTACCTAATAGCCAGGACAGAAGATAGCTTTTGAAGGTGTCAAATCGTACCGCCACATATACTCCCCCTCCAGTGAACGACAGTATGGAGGTGAGGAGTGAACGATACCAACTATAGATGGGTGCGCCAGTGCCAGGCGTTCTGGCGAGATTGTTAGGCTCGTATCCGCGGTCGGGCGCTGATGAGAGCTTGTGGTCGAGCGCCTCGGTCGGGCGGATGAGTGCGAGCGTTCTCGTGGCGCCATCTATGTGGTGATTGGGTCTCCATTCGTTACGTGTAATTGCCGGGTCACCAAATGGGGCGGTCGACGTGGCAGGACATGGAGGTAATGGTGGAGGAGGTTGGCTGCCGGAGGCAGGGCCAGAACCTCGGACCTTCTTGATGGAAAGCCAGTGCTTCCGTGCTTTGCCAAAAGGTACCTAATAGCCAGGACAGAAGATAGCTTTTGAAGGTGTCAAATCGTACCGCCACATATACTCCCCCTCCAGTGAACGACAGTATGGAGGTGAGGAGTGAACGATACCAACTATAGATGGGTGCGCCAGTGCCAGGCGTTCTGGCGAGATTGTTAGGCTCGTATCCGCGGTCGGCCGCTGATGAGAGCTTGTGGTCGAGCGCCTCGGTCGGGCGGATGAGTGCGAGCGTTCTCGTGGCGCCATCTATGTGGTGATTGGGTCTCCATTCGTTACGTGTAATTGCCGGGTCACCAAATGGGGCGGTCGACGTGGCAGGACATGGAGGTAATGGTGGAGGAGGTTGGCTGCCGGAGGCAGGGCCAGAACCTCGGACCTTCTTGATGGAAAGCCAGTGCTTCCGTGCTTTGCCAAAAGGTACCTAATAGCCAGGACAGAAGATAGCTTTTGAAGGTGTCAAATCGTACCGCCACATATACTCCCCCTCCAGTGAACGACAGTATGGAGGTGAGGAGTGAACGATACCAACTATAGATGGGTGCGCCAGTGCCAGGCGTTCTGGCGAGATTGTTAGGCTCGTATCCGCGGTCGGGCGCTGATGAGAGCTTGTGGTCGAGCGCCTCGGTCGGGCGGATGAGTGCGAGCGTTCTCGTGGCGCCATCTATGTGGTGATTGGGTCTCCATTCGTTACGTGTAATTGCCGGGTCACCAAATGTGGCGGTCGACGTGGCAGGACATGGAGGTAATGGTGGAGGAGGTTGTCTGCCGGAGGCAGGGCCAGAACCTCGGACCTTCTTGATGGAAAGCCAGTGCTTCCGTGCTTTGCCAAAAGGTACCTAATAGCCAGGACAGAAGATAGCTTTTGAAGGTGTCAAATCGTACCGCCACAAATATTTATTCAAATCGGCAGAAATTTCAAATTTTAATTTATGTTCAACATTGAATAAAATTTATTTTGCAAATGATACCTTTAAATATTTTTTTTTACTTGTTTAAGGATTAGAAAATTTCACTTAAAATAAATCTAAATTTGATATTTCATCAAAATTATTCAGACTGAAAATACTGTGCTAATCTTCTGTATCATTGTAGGAAACAAACCGATTGATTATTCGATACTGTTTTTGTAATTTCGTGGTAGTAACAAAATCCAAGAAAAATTCCCTGATTGAGCTCCAAAAACTTTCCTTGATTTTATAATTTTAGTTGTGATAGTTACACGGTATCACTGTTATACATAATGACAGTATGAGTGGCACAATCAGAAAAATTCTTTACGGGGAGGGGGGGGGTGCACTATTTTTTTTTCCTATCTGAACTTTGTGCAATTCCTTTTTATTGGGGGGGGGGAAGGGATGGAAATAAAAAGAGGTCATAATGTAATTTTCAGAGCGATATATATAATCAGCAACTGCTAAGAATTTTTCAGATCTAAAGTTTAAGAATTTAGATTCCCCCCTCCCCTGAATCATCATTTAATGATTTCTTGACATGAATAAACAGTATGGGACCCCAATTTTGGAATCCCGAAATCCGGTAAACCCAAAATATGGAACTTTTTCGAAAAAAATCGGCAGCTGAAAAACAAAAAAAAGACAGCTTTTGTTTTTTGAAAAAAAAAAAAAAAAAAGCGAGAAATGTTTTGCACCGTTTTTCTTTTGGAAATAGGAGTTTTAAAGAGAAGGAAAATAAACTGTAATGAACATGTTTAAGATCGGATATGTGCTGTTTTCAAAAAAAAAATATATTTCGCGATTTTCTGAAAAGGGTTTGCTTTTGCAATTAGAGTTTATTAATTGTTGTTTTGAAAACAATCGGGAAATATTTTACACCGTTTTTTTTTTTTTCGGAAATAGGTGTTTTAAAGAGAAGGAAAATAAAATGTAATAAACATGCTTAAGATCGGAAATGTGCCTTTTTTTTTTTTTTCAAAAAAAATTATTTCGCGATTTTTCGAAAAGGGTCCATTTTTGCGATGAGCTTTCCTTTATTGTTGCTATAATTCCGAGTTAATATCATTAAATTTTGCTTATTTCTATTGTTGTTTTCTTATATTTATTTTTTGAAATGAACTCTAATTTTCGCTCGATACAGAACATTCGCGAAATTGAAAATTCCCGTTTCTCGCCTTTTTCCGATGGTTTGATCTTTTTATTACAATAATTTAGTGGCTAGAGAATATAAAACCATATCAAAATTTAACAGAAATCTTTTCTTTAATTGTTTAATTAAATAGGTTAAAATGACATTGAGAAAAGTCTAGATTTTTCGATGCTTTGCCTCGTATGTAAGCCTACTCAAACTTCGTTTTCTGTGCTAAATTTCGCGAGTTATAGGCGAGTATATACCTTAATAAAAATACTATAAATGGGCAAAATGCTAATAAAAAGTTCCAGAGCAAATTACATGGGCTCTGATGCTACTTACAAAATTTTTTGAATGAGGACCCAAAATCCGGAAAGATCGCGGCCCCGAGCGTTCCGGATTTGAGGTCCCATACTGCAACTTTATTTTCTCGAGATGCGTATTGTCTTTTCGTTGAGAAATCCTCACCGAAAATGTTCTTTTGTGATTGTGAGTTAGTTCGGGAGGGGGGGGGGGATGAAAGAAAAGATAAATTAAGGTAATTTTCTGAGTGATATAATCTGCCACTGCTAAAAATTTTTAGTCTGATTTTTTTTTCTTTTCTAACTTAAATATCGCTTTATTTTATTTTCTTAGGATTTGCTCTTCTCGAGTAAAAAAAAAATTAAAAACAATTAAAATCATCATTCAAGATGGGGGGAGAGGTCACGGGCCCTCTAGGCCTCCCCTTCTGGTTGCATCACACTGCAATATCAAACCTTAACTTCAGCACACTCGGGGCCGGCGCCACGCCGAATTTCAAAAAACATGGCGGACTTACAGGACCAAATATGGCGGATACGCGGAAGCTTCAATCCTGGCGCATGTATTTTTATGCAAAATTGCAATGTTTTCTTAATTCATAGACGGACAAATTAACTTTTTTGGTTGGCTCTGCCAGAGAAAGGGCAAAAAAGTGAAAATATTGACCCATTTTTTAAAAAAAGTGAAAATAGTGACCAATTTTTGAAAAAGTGACTAAAAGTAACCAATGCAAGAAAAAGTGACTTTTAGTGAAAAAAGTGACTCGCGCCGACCCCTGAATAGTTTTAACGAAACTGGAAAAAGGAGCGCTACCACTTTAAAATATATAAAAAGCGCAGACGATAAATAAATTAAAACAAAGAAAGAAGGATTTAATTAAATTCGCTTTAACATTAATTTTTAACGGAGAGTGAAAATCTAGCGATGCCTCACTTAAAATGCTAGAGAAATATTTTAGTTATTAGTGTATTGGACATGTGTTACAGCAATGGCAACTGCATTACAGTTACGCGAGCAACCAATAAGCTATCGGTGACAAACATACACTTAAGCCGCTTATATATTATAAGAAGTAGTTAACTAGTAGTTAACTACTTTTAGAGAACAGTTAACTACTAGTTACAACTAGTCTCAGAAAAAAGTAGTTAACTACTAGTTGCAACTAGTTTTGTTTAGGGTAGTTAGTAGTTGGTAGTTAACTACTTTTTGACGAGTAGTTGCCGAACACTACGGCTTATACAACATAGCATGACATGAGACAAAGGGGGGGGGAGGGGGTCAAATATATCAGGAAAAAGCGTGACATCATCTATGAACGGTCTCTTACGTTTCTCACCATTATTTCAAATCTTCTCGTCTCTCCAAAAGTTTTTAGAAATATTGAAAAGGAGCTGATGAAACGCAATTTCACACTTAGGCAAATTAAACTACGCACAGAATGCCCAGTCATCTTCAAATCAGGTAGCAGGTAGACCCAACATACAAACCAAAACTAATTTCAAAATCTTTGTTTCGTTTAAAGCAGAATGCTAACAGGCTTATCATTTAGGGGAGTTAGAGGGGGTAATCCCTCCCCCCCCCCCCCCACTTGAAAATATAATTTTTAGGCTGTGTGAATGAATTTTGTTGTTTTTTAAATGCACAAGGTATACTGCATATGTACTCTTTTCTCCACCCCCAGGAAATTTATGAGAAGATGGTCCTGGCTAATGAGTTCTATATCTTCAATGTTACTGATATTGGTTATAACCTAAAAAGGAAAGACCAGTAACGGAAAATGGATGAGTGAAAAGATCTTTAAATCCAAAAGCACTTTTTATCTGGGGTGAATTCTTAATTCTCCAGTACCAAAACATTTGATTTTGTATAAAAGCAAACAGAAAGAATAGCACTGCCTAAAATGGGCAGCTATATAGAAGTATTTTAGAACCAAGGGTAATGCCAGAGGAAATTCGGGTTCGTTTACGGACCCTTCACAAAATTTCAATCAATCAAAACGGACCTTCATAAAATTCCGAGCTACCAAATCATACTTTTCGTAGAATTATTTATTAAATAAGTGGCCAATAAAAATTTAAAAAATATATCATTATATATTTCTAAATTTTGAATGTTTATAATAATCATTTTAAAATCCTGTTAAAGATTTTGGATTGATCCGTGAAATCTGCTCACATATATTTCAATGTGCAAACAAACATGCTATTCTTATTCAGCACTTGTTTAGTATTATAAAGAAATAAAAAATGATTATAATAAACATGTCAACTAGAAAGATAGAAAAGATGCCAGATAAAAATACATGCCTCAGACTCTTCCCATTTTTTCAAATCTGCCAGTGATGATACTTCTTTAACGGGAGTCATGCAGTTTTGCAGCATTTCTTGACCTATTAAAAGAATGTGAAAAAGCGATCATTAGTTAAAACAATAATTAAATTTAAAAAAAATATCAGGGAGATTATTATGGTTGCAACATTTATATAATTTGATTTTTATCAACTATTACAAATTTTTATACCACAACATAAAGTATGCATTTAATTCTATAGAATTCATCTGATGAAAAAGTAATTTTTCAATTTGAATTTTTATTTTTAAATTGTAAATTTGCCTGTGAGTATAACACTACTATTTACTAGAAGAATTATGGTAAATTATGTATGTATTGATGAGATGGGTTTCCTTTCTCGAAACCCTACTTTAAAATTCTTTTATTTTTCAATAGTTAATCGATTAGCTACTTAACTTATGTTTTATTTTTTTTTTGTTATTAACAATATTTTTAAGATACATTAAGCCTTCTTTCATTTCTATAATATAACATTACAAATCAAATAACTCACTTTCAAATCTCTTTTTAAATTTAGTTTCGATTTTAATAAATAAAAATTTTATATAAGCTTCCTAGCCCAGGAGACTAACGCGGGAAAAATTACGTAACAGGAGCTAAAAATAGATTTGCAGAGTTCATCGGACCAATAAAAAAAAAAAAAAATTGGTGCTTCATCATGTGACCAAAGCCCGGAAAGATTATAAAAAAAACAGTTTCGCAGAAATTTCTGTGGATTCAAGATGTAAATATTCTTGTACAAACGTTGATGTTTATGTTCGTAATGTGCTGTTTATTTTGCGTTGTCACTAATTCTTCTTGTGTTTTAAAATAAAAAGTTGCCTTGTAAAGATGAAGAAACTGCAAATAAATTCAGGATTGATTGATAGACTCGGCCTACAACTTGCGTTGACTTTATAGCACGTCAAACTGTTGGATGTAATTGAACGACTGCTCGTAACTATGATGTAATTTGTATAATTACATATATATAAAACAAATATTTATCTCAATAAGGTATAAAAAGGATCTTTCCTTTTTATACCTTATTGAGACAAATATTTGTTTTATATATATGTAATTATACAAAAATCAGAAAAACAAATCAGAAAATAGATATCAGAAAAATATCAGAAATACAAGATATCAGAAAAACAAATATTAATGTAGAAATTACTGGAACTGATGTGATACAATCCCTCTTGGCTAAATAAACTCACATTTTTAATATATCTTTCATTTTTGCTTATTTTTCATTGATTTGGTAAAATATGCTTTTGTTAAAACTCAACCTGCATAATAATTATTTCTTCAATAATTTGCTGAAAGATCTGTATAAGTAGAGTATTATAATATGTGAATACAGTAAAACCTGTAAAGTTGACCACATTTGCAAGTTGGCCGCCTGTCTAAGTTGACCCCCTTTTGGTCAGGATTAGAATTAGCTCTATATTATTTAGTGTAGGGAAACCTTTGTAACTTGACCACCTGTCTATATTGACCACTTATGTATGCCAAGTTTGGGTGGGAGTATTATAAAAAACTCAATGTAAGTAGGCTGCCTAATTATTACTATATTTGTTTATCTATTTTTGCAAAGATAAAAAAAACAAATAAGTTCTCCAGGATAATATTTTTTATGCTATAATGTTAGACCAATATTTGTTTGGATGGGTGAAACATCAATATAAAGTTTGCCTAAACCTCTGTGTAAGTTAACTATTTGAGAAAACTACCTATGAACACTCTTTTGTTCTCTAAATAAGTTTCTTCTTTTTCTTCTAATTAGTCTAACCATTTCGAAAAATTATGTATTTTTAGGGAATCTTTACAATCAAATAAGTAAACTACCATATTTATCTTTAACTAAGTGCTTTAATTTTAAAATTGTACAGGATACATTGTATGTCATTCAGATTAAATTTATCTAAAGGTATTTTAGATAATTGTTAAGAAAGAACTAATTTTAAAGTAACCTTAATACATGAAGTTATATTTTAATTAGTCACAAATAAACAATTGCATATTGTAAGAAATGACAAAAAAAAAAAAAAAATAAATAAAAATCTCCACCATCTATTAGTTGACCACTAAAGTGCTGCACCATAAGTGGTCAACTTACGCAGGTTTCACTGTAGGTAACTTTCTGAAAAAATAAAAATTATACTTATAAGGTAATTAAAATTCAAGGTTTTAACTTAGTTTTTGAATAAAATATCAATAAATTAATTACTAATAACATTTATTCATAATTAATGATCTAAAATCTCCATGATTTTCCAAAAGTCAAATTAATTTTTCTGCAAATACTATTTCAACCAATAAAACCGGTGTTAAACCAAAAAAACAGTGTTTTTGGGGGTCTTTTCTTCAAAAGAACCAGATTTTTTTTCCAACCCTGTATTTAAACCACATTATTTTGCTCATAAACAGACATCACTTCAGCTTCCAACTGGTTACAAAACATCCAGATTTTGCAGAATTCCAAAATCCGGACCTTACTTGTCTTGTTTATTATCCTTTATAAGATGAAAAGCTGTTGCTTTAATCACTTGCTAAATTTATTCTGAAGTTCAAAAAGCCAGTTTGAGCAAACTGGCTTTTAACTATTTAACTTTGTAATATTGCCATACCAAGGGGCACTTGAGAGAGAAAATGGATTTGATATACTATAAAAATTGCGAAATTCATTTTAGCAAAATTAAATCTTCTTGGGAAGAACTCGAAAACTGAAACTCTTGCAATTTTTGGCCACCAAAAAAGGCTAATGTTTTTCGATTTAAAAGGAAAGAATAAAATGATTATTACCCAAAACTTGGCAACCAAGACAAAAAAAAAATTTCCGAACTACCTCATTTTCCAATTTTTTTTAATGTATACAAAAATATCTGACAAAAGGTACAACAAATAGCACTTAAATGTAAAAGACATAATTTCGTCTTTAATATTAGCAGTGAAAGCCACTTTCTAAAATGTTTGCAGCCTGTTGCTTTATGCCTGAGTTCAGTAAAAAGATTTGATAATGTAAATTGACTAGGACAAGACTAGCTCGGCCCTGTGCCTATTGCTGGTTGTCACTTTCATTATTTAAATTATCAAGTATCATTTAATGTATTCAATTATCAATTTTATTAAGAGCAGAATAAAATATACTTACTTATTGACATTTTAGTTTTTAATTCCTCAAAAGCTATTGCCCTTCAATGGTTAGAAATAAAGAAACCTATGTCGAACCTCTTTTTCAAAATCTTTATTGGGAAAGTAAATAAACAAGGACGTAGCTATTCAGCCTGGGTCAGGCTGATTAGACCCATCATCTATTCAGCCTGGGCCCGGCTGAATAGCTCTGGGGCTATTCGGCAGGGTAAATTCAAGGTATATCTCTTTACGGACGGAGACCAGTCTCGGGTCCTATAGGGCATTCGCAAATGACGTCACGCTGGAGGACAAGCAATCGCTGATGATGATGATGACAGCTAAACTTCTACCTTCGTTCGGCTTCGATGCGATCTTTCACCACGTTGCGTTACAATTATTTTGCTCTTTCCGTTACAATATTTATGTTTAATTAACTTGTTTTGCATTTTTTGTTGTTTTTATGTAGTCTGTTTTGTTTGCTTTACTTTTCTATTTTATTAATTTTGTTGTTTGATTTGTTTTTAAATTGTTTCATTGTTTATTCATTATTGTTAATTGTTTTTGTTTTTTTCATCGATTTTGTTTCTTTATTTTTCTTTTTTGGTTAAAAGTAATGCCCGATATCCAATATGTATACGTCTTACAAGAAACAAATCCGATGTATCAGTGAAAGATCGCGAAATTTCACTTCGAAAATCTGTAAACATCCTGAATGTACTTTATTTCCCGTATTTTTACGTTTCCCCGTATGTTACGTTTTTTTTATTCACTCCATTGGGAAAGTTAAATCGGCTTTTCATGTGTACCTTTTCCATCTTTCTACTGCCTAAATGTTCCTACTGGTTAAATAAATTTTAATATTTTGTTTCTTCAAAGCAGCATCCAAATTTATCCATACTTTGTTTATCTGTTTCCCTTTTTGAAGTTAGTTTCTCTAATTTATTACTATTACAAAATTCAGAAATGTATGTTAGCAAAATTTAAAGCTAAGATACAGGATATTAGCGATTTCCTGAATATTCTCTACATGCACTGAAACAACATCATACTAAACATAATAGAAACATTCACCAGATTTCAAACTATGTTATGGATTACCTTTCTAGAAGTCTGCAGAAGAATAAAAAACTTTTTTTATTATCTCATTCTTATGTACTGGGCTAATATTTGTTTCAGTTTTCAGATTGCTCGTTAAGTTAGATTAACTTTTTTTCCTCACTAAAGTCAATTTCATAAAATTAACAGAATTTTACCAAAATAAATCATACTTCGGCAAAAAGTAATCATTTTTTACATTTAAAAAAATTAAAATTCACTTGAAAAAAAAAAAGGCTGCCGCAAAAAAATTATGATAGACCTTGTATGCCAAATTAATTTTACTCATCCTTCCAGTCACCACATGCATGTTTGCCATTTTCTTGACAAAAACATCTCACACCCATCCACAAGAGAATTGGCTATATGCTAGCAGGCTTTTATAAGCTTTAAACTCCTCATATGTATATGCACCGACACCATAAACTTAAGTAATTTACAAGGCCTATGCAAGTCATGTCCGCCAAATCAGACACATTAGTTGAAAGTTCATTTTTACTTAATTAATATGGGTTCTTATTGTCAATGATCTTGATTTTTTTCGATAAATCTTTGTTTAACTTCATTAGCAAGGCTTTTGCAATGTTCAGAATACATTTTAAACCTAGGAAAAGGATAATGCAGTAATTTTGCATTAGCATCAAGAGGCAACACACATTTGGATTGTGTCAAGCATAAGGGGCTTCCTCTCCCCCTTAGAGTATTCATTTATATATAGCTACAAAATGATTAAATAACAGTTCTTTCTATTTTCATTTAATAAAAAATTAAAAGCAAGTGAAAAACATAGGATTCTTTTTTCAAATACCATAAAAAAATCATTAAATTTGACAAACAAATAAATCTAATGCCTTAACTGTTTGACATTTTATCAAATATTACTGAATAAATAATCACGGATACTAAAAATAAACTATATTTTTTATCAAAAATATTGTTCTGTTATGCATGGAGTTGCTCACTAGCTAGTGTGCAAGTACATCATACAAAAGTGAGCATAAAATAATCACTTGTCATACTTCATTTAAAATAACCAATCATGTGGGTAACGGTATTTTATGTGCAGTGGGAAATTTGTTCATTAGTGTATATTTTTATTGAACTGGAACAGGGGTGCAATTGTTAAAATTTTTGGTTCTGTCTAATTTTTACATTAGGAAAAATGCATAGCTAATTAATTGGACATTTACAAAAAATACTAGATGAGCAAATGGATAAGAGGCAATGACCAAGGAAGGAAACATTACAGGGATTCAGGTGTATCAATAATGGTTAAAAGGAAGTACGAAGGCTTTTTGGGATAATTCTATTTTAGGTACTGCTAAGCGTCTACATAGAACATAACAATGATTCGAGGCATTGATTTTGGAGACCACGATTACAGGGATACACATTACATCAATAAGTAATACACTACCACCCTGCCTCAGTCGTTCCAACTGTTGGGGTTTTTAAAAAAAAACTAAATTGCTGGTTTTCTATGTTCCTTTAGATGACCTCTTTTTTTCTTCAGAAGTGGAAAATTTTAAAGCATTTGATTATTTTAAAGAAAAGTTTCATTCTGCAAAATGTCTTAGTAGAAGTCATCTTCATAACTTACCAGCATTTTAAGACTAACAAATGTATTAAGGACCAACCAGACAGTGGAGCACCTAATATTTCTGAGGATACTAAAAAGGATGAAAGGAAAGAATTTTTTAATATGGTTAGAGGGATTTAGATGATTAGAAAATTCATATTTGAGCAATTAGACTTGAAAAAACAATGGTTAGACTATATTTAAGGGTGCCCCTTGATTTTCGCCAAGCTGGGTGTTGCAAAGCTGCAAACACAGTGATGTAGTCAAAGGGGAGATGACGTCCCCCTACCTTTTTATTTTAATACAATCGTCCCCTCAATCGTTTTGCATTTTAAGATAAGCGTTCCCCACTTTTTGATTTCAATTGCTTATCTTTAATTGTATCAAGCATCTCCCCAACTTTTTTTTCAGGACTACACCACTGTGTAAATAGAAATGGCGCCAAACAAAAATCGCCAATTTCGCAAAGGGTAGTAGCCTTAAGTACATCTTTACGGTAGCGGATTTGGGCTTAGGCTCATGAGACCCTGGCCTAAGGTGGCAAATTTTGAGGGGCGCCAAAATTTTTAAAACGACTGAAATTGAAAATCAATTGGGTTTTCTGTAAACTGTAAGACCAAATTTTACAGTTTATTTTATTGCGCGCTCTTACTATCAAAACATAGTATCATTTTGAGGGAAGAATTTCTTCGTTAAAAGTTAATCAGGCTAGTACTAAAATCTGAATATCTAACAAAAAGATTTTTAAAATTTTTTTTTTTAATGCTAGCATATGTTTAATTTATACCTGAATTAAATTTCTTGTCATTATTGTTTATTTTTACACACACACACATATATATATGTATGTATATATATAAACTTTTCTTTCGTGACAAAGAAAAAGGGTGCCATATCGTCTCGGGCCTAGGGCGCCCTCAAACCTAAATCCGTTACTGTATCTTTACCACTAAAACACTGAAAGAAAGGATGAATTTGCAAAGGTGTGTGGCTGCAGTATCTGCTTTATTTATATTCTAGAAAATAGTGCCAAAATTACAGGATTAACTGGTATTCAACTAAGGATTGATTTTAAAGCAAACTCCACTTAGATTCGTGTTTCCGAAATTATTAAAACAAGTATTCAAGTCGCTGAAATTACTAGACCCGTACCTCCCCTTGCAAGACCAACTGAAACAAAACCTGCCGTCTTTCAGCATTCCAAATTATTAAATGTTGTTCTGACATTGTGTTTGTCCTGCCTTGTAAACTAAAAGCAGCTGATTTACAGCAATACAAAAATATGTGCAAGCCTATGTTTACACTCGATGGGATAATATCCTAAAAGTCGATCAAAAACGAATGCCGTAATAAGTAAAGGGCAAACGTAATCAAAAGACCATTGGGATTTTTTTCCTCCATTCTTTTCAATCAAAAAGTACAATTTGTATAAACATAATTAAGTTACGAAATAGAAATCAAAGCATATACAATTAAAATGCAACATATGCATGTTGAAACAGTGTATCACTAAAGACATGCTATAAAATACAAATGCATATGTCATAAGAAAAAAAGCATGTTGCATAGAATAGCATTTACTAAACAGTTAAAAACAAATTCTAAAACATGTATTTGGGTTGAAAAGTGCACTAATATACAAGTATTTGTTAATTCCGCCAAAAACCACGAATGAATGACTAAGTTCCCTCTTTATATCTCGTTCTAATGTACGGGGTTAATTTCTTTTTTCAGTTTTATGCTAATTTAAGATTTTTAACTATTTTCTCACTAAAGTTAATTTCATAAAATTACCAGTTCTCCAAAAATAAAATAACATTTTGCACTTCAGGAATTAAAATTCACCAAAAAAAGAGCACCAGTAAAATATTTTGGACAGATTCTGCATGCTTTAGCATGCAGACTATTTCTCACCTTTACATAGTCACCACACACATATTTGCTATTTTCTTGGCGAAAACATTTGAAATTCATAAATGAGAAAACTGGTAGAACGCTTGCAGGCTTTTATATGCTTTACATTCATCAGAAGAATATGCACTAACAACGTAAAATAAGTTATTGACATATCTATGTAAGTCAAGTGCGGAAAATCCGATACGTTAGTTGAAAGTTCATTTTTACATAATAAACACAGGTTTTTATTGTTGATGATCTTGATTTTTTCAATATATAATCCCTCAGCTTCATTGTTGAGGCTTTCGCAACACGCAGAAGACATTTTAAAATTAAAAAAAGGATGAAAATATAACTCTGCATCAACAAACTGCATGCAACATATGCGGCAAGCCGAAGTTGCTTGTCCTCCAGCAGCTGTTGCCAGGTTCCGTTGCTATGCAAAAATGACGTCATTGCGAATTCCCTATACCCTTTAAAGACAGAGTAAAATCGTCGCCTAGGAACACAGAATGGATTCCTCGAAAGGAAAAAGTTTGAGAGCTTTCGCGCGGGAAAGCTCGACGCTCCTATTGTGACCATAGATATATGTGGCGGAGCGAAGTTTCTCCCGACTGGCAACGCGCAGTAGATCTGCACAGACGAGCTGCTTCTCGGCGGATATAGCCGCACTCGCTATTGTACTCCCGCTTGGATACGATGTACCTTGTTTTGGTTTGTGTTTGGAAATAAAGAGTTTTATTTTTATAACTAACGAGTTTGTCTCATGGAGTCATCATACGCTTTTACATTCACGATCTCCCACAAATGGTGAACCGGATCACGCAACTTCATTGGTTATTTCCGAAAAGTCTTTAATTTGTTGCATCGTTCAACTTTCGATTCTCGGAACAAAGGATGGCAGAGTCGGCGGCTGTTAAAGTACCTGTCTACAATCCCTTAGACCCAGCCTTGTGGTTTGCAATGTGTGAATCAAAGTTTGAACTGGCTACGCCGAAACCTATTACAGATGCTAAGACAAAATTTAATCATTGTGTGGCGCATTTACCACCAGAAACAGCTTCACTGGTAAGAGATATAATTCTCAAAGCCCGTTCTGATGCGTCATATGACGAATTAAAGACTGCTATTTTGGATCGTTGCGGCGAAAGCCGCACACAAGAAATACGAAAATTGCTCGTTGGAGAGCAATTAGGAGACCGGAAGCCTTCCGAATTACTTCGGGAAATGAATTGTCGTGCGGAGAATCACAGCATTTCAGATGCTCTACTGTTAGAACTTTTCCTGCAACAACTGCCACAGAACGTACAGTCAATTCTCGCTTCTGTCCAGCCTCTCGACTCCCAAAAAGCTGCAAGTATTGCTGACAGAATAATGGAAGTCACATCCCCACAAGTAAGTGAAATTTTTCCTCGAAAATCCAGTGTTGAGGCGGATACCATTACGTTTGAATCTCTTAATTTAGAAGTGCAAAAACTTCGCAAGGAAGTTTCTACGTTACGTAGGCAACGAAGTTTTTCTCGAAACCGGAACCATTACCGGAATCGAAGCCCCTCAGCCCGTGCTGTTTCGGATTCAACCCCCTGCTGCTGGTACCACAAGAAATTCAAAGAAAAGGCAAATAAGTGCACACCCCCGTGTTCTTACACGGAAAACGGAACCGGGAAAGTGTAGCGGCGACGTATACTGTTCCCTCCGAATCGCGTCGCCTTTTCATTCGCGACAATAGAACAAATCTGCGATTTTTGTGTGACACTGGTTCCGACGTCAGCAAAATAGCAGCAACTAAAAAGGAGTTGTGTCAAAAACCAGTCATGACTTTTTCTGCTGCGAATGGAACACCTATTCATGTTTATGGACGTAGAACTTTAAGTTTAGACTTTGGACTTCGTCGAACGTTTAATTTTTCTTTTTATGTGTGCAAAGTTAATTCAAATATTATCGGTTCTGATTTTATGCATTATTTTGATTTAACCCCTGATTTAAGAAGGAAGAAACTGGTTGTTTTAAAAAAAAATTTAAAAGTTTCTTGTATAGTTAACAGTGTTACATTACATTCTGTTAAAACTATAATCGAAGATACTATTTTTCATAAGTTATTGTTGAATTATCTTTCACTGTCGAAATTACCCGATTTCAATCATAGTGTCAAGCATAACACTGCATTTTATCGAAGCTGTTGGTCCTCCTGTTTCATGTAAGCCTCGGAGACTGGCCCCTGATAGACTAAAAATTGCCAAATCTGAATTTCAGAATATGATTAATTTAGGCCATATGAGACCATCAAAAAGTAATTATTCTTCTCCCCTCCACATGGTGCCCAAAAAAGGTATGGATGAATGGAGACCTGTTGGAGATTTTCGCATGTTAAATGCTCAGACAGTGAAGGATAAATATCCTGTACCTAACATATGTGACTTTGCAACAGTTACATGGCTCAAAAATTTTCTCTCATGTCGATTTGATAAAAGCTTATCATCAAATACCCATAAATCCTTCCGACATTCCTAAAACTGCCATTACCACACCATTTGGCCTTTTTGAGAGCACTGTTATGCAATTCGGCTTATGTAACGCTGCTGCAACGTTCCAAAGGTTTATCGACGAAGTTACTCGTGGTCTTCCTGGAATATTTTCTTTTGTCGATGACATTTTAATTGCTTCTAAAAATCAAAATGAACATTTGTCTCATTTGCAACAACTTTTCTCTAGGTTAAGTGATTATGGTCTTTCTATAAACGTTTCAAAATGTCTTTTTGGAGTACCATCTATAGAATTTTTAGGTTTTCATTTATCTGAACAAGGTTTAAAACCATTGCCGCACAGAGTGGAAGTTATTCAAAATTTTCCCAAACCCAACTCTCTAACCCAATTAAGGAAATTTCTCGGTATTTTCAATTTTTACAGACGTTTTGTACCTAGAGCTTCTCATATTTTGGCACCCTTAAATAAATTACTAGAAGGTCAGATTAATAAAAAGAAACCAACTAATCCTTCCAAAAAGGCAGAAGAGCCCCTTAAGTGGAACGATGAAGCTAACGGAGCTTTCTTAAACGCTAAAAGAGCTATGGCCGAAGCTACTCTTCTCAACCATCCCATTCCAGGTGCTACTTTAAGCCTCTTTACAGATGCATCAGACTTAGCGGTTGGAAGTTCTCTAATGCAATTATGCAATGGAAATTGGGAACCTATTGCCTTTTTGTCCATAAAACTCAGCAAAAGTCAGAAAAATTGGTCCACTTATGACCGTGAGCTTTTGGCTATATACCTGTCCATAAAGAAATTTCAGCACTTGCTTGAAGGAAGGGTCTTTTCTATCTATACAGACCAGAAACCCCTAATATACGCCTTCAACCAAAGGCCTGAAAAATGTTCTCCCAGACAACTTCGTCACCTGGATTTCATAAGCCAATTTTCTACAGACATACGGCATATCAAAGGATCTCATAACATTGTGGCGGATGCCTTATCAAGGGTAGAGATCGACGAAATTGCACTCACCCATCTTGACTTTAATAAATTATCACAAGAACAACTTCAGGATCCAGAACTTAAAAATTTTCTTTCCCAGTCTTCAGCAATTCTTAAATTGCAAAAACATTATTTTCCCCTAGAGAATGTTACTCTCTATTGTGACCTTAGTACAGGTACACCCCGTCCTTTCATTCCGGAATCTTACCGTACACTGGTTTTCAACCACATTCACAATCTTTCTCATCCAGGTAATTCGGCAACATCTAAAATGATATCAAAACGGTTCGTTTGGCCTCATATGTACAAATTCATTAAAAACGTCGTGAAATCTTGTCAAAACTGTCAACGTGCTAAAATCCATAGGCACACTAAATCCCCAGTAGGCACTTTTTCATCACCTGATGCCAGATTCTCCCATATCCACATCGACTTCATTGGCCCTCTTCCAGTATCAGATGGTCATCAGTACTGTATGACCATAATCGATCGATTTACTCGATGGCCAGAAGTCATACAGTCGGCCAAAATATTTTACGAGTGACGGGACCCCTGAGAAAAATCAAATAATGGCTAGATGCAGGACTGTTTTTTTTTTTAAAAAATATATATATATATATATATAATATCACACAAATTCTTTTTTTTTTTTTTTTTAAAAATCCAATATTGGCTTGATGCAAGATTTTTCTTTTTAAAAATATATGGTCACAAGTTTTTTTATTATCAAATATATACAAAATATTTTTAAATATATACAATATATACATGGCTTTATACACAAGTTTCTTTTTTTATATATATGATCCAATATTGGCCTTTAAAAAGAGTTTTTTTTTTTTAAATATATATGCACTTAAAAGTACCTTTTTTTTCTATTATTCATCCAAGTAGGCACTCAAATCTTTCATTAGTTCATCGTACGTTACGATCGGAGTTCCCGGTCCAAATTCCGAAAGCGTACTCGGTGGCGGATCCATCATCATCATAGATTCTCCTTCTTCAAATTCAAAGTCACTCATAAATGTCAGTACCGGAGAAGTTGGTTCGAAACTGGTAGATGGAACTGGTTCGAAACTGGTAGAGGGAACTGGTTCGGTTTCAGGATACACTAGCACTTGTTCGGGATAAACGTGGCTCGTGGAGGGAAACGGTACAAGTTCGTGGCTCGTGGAGGGAATCGGTACAAATTCGTGACTCGTGGACGGCCGCACCGCTTTTTTTTTTTTTTTTTTTTTTTTTTTTTTTTTTTTTTTTTTTTTTTTTTTTTTTTTTTTTTTTTTTTTTTTTTTTTTTTTTTTTTTTTTTTTTTTTTTTTTTTTTTTTTTTTTTTTTTTTTTTTTTTTTTTTTTTTTTTTTTTTTTTTTTTTTTTTTTTTTTTTTTTTTTTTTTTTTTTTTTTTTTTTTTTTTTTTTTTTTTTTTTTTTTTTTTTTTTTTTTTTTTTTTTTTTTTTTTTTTTTTTTTTTTTTTTTTTTTTTTTTTTTTTTTTTTTTTTTTTTTTTTTTTTTTTTTTTTTTTTTTTTTTTTTTTTTTTTTTTTTTTTTTTTTTTTTTTTTTTTTTTTTTTTTTTTTTTTTTTTTTTTTTTTTTTTTTTTTTTTTTTTTTTTTTTTTTTTTTTTTTTTTTTTTTTTTTTTTTTTTTTTTTTTTTTTTTTTTTTTTTTTTTTTCTTTGGTTGTATTCAAGTTGTTATTTCTGTATCCCTTTTTAAAATATAATAGCTCATATATGATGCTTTGCGATATGTTATCTATTCATCATACTCAAATATAACTGAAATGAAAGGGGAAAATTTATTACAAAAAAAAAAAAAAAAAAAAAAAACGAGCATTTCTGTTGCTCAACCCATAACAATTTACACGTGTGACATTAATCTCATGCACATGACATGTACAAGTTATTATTTTTTAAATAACAGATTTTTGTTTAGAAACTTGAACTTTGTATTAAGATACATGATGTTTATTTACATTCAAAAATATAAATGTTAAAAGTTAAAGTTTAAAATTCTTTAGTTGTAGTGCAAATATATGCATCCAAATGTCACAACCGCAAAAATGGATGACTACTGTGCAATATTCATTATATTCCTCTTATAACTTTGCAAGCTACATTCCTGTCAACCTCTTCACAAGAAAAAAAGAAAGATTTATGACAACCAAATGGATTTTTTTTTAAAAAACAAACCAGATGACTTCGGCAATAAAATCATTACTCACATTGATCACCGGCGCCCGGAATTTGTCGGACCCTGCTCATAGACATATTGACCACAACACTTATGTTCTTGACTGTCCCCTCACTCAGAGGCGTAGCTAAGTGGAAGGCGGGCCCCAGATACAACAAAAAAAAAAAACCCTTAGAAGCTCCATTGAACAAAGCAAATGCTTCAAATTGAATAATTTTTTCTATCAATTTGTTTCTATTTTCGACTTTGAAAAGTTTCCTTCCCTAAATATATTCGAAGTGTTTTTTAACTGCTAAACACGCCATATTGCCGTCAAGAAATACCGTATAAATATTCTAGTTGGGTAGACGATAGGAATTGGAAATGGCGATGGAAACGCTTAGGGTTACCATTTTGGCGAATTTATCGCTTAAAAATAAAATCAAATAATTCAACTACACTAAGTTACAGATACAGTTAAATTCTACTGTAGCTGTTGAATTTAACTCTACTTAACATGCTACAGTTAAAGATGAAATAATTTAGTAAGAAAAATGAATTCAAGTTCACTGAAAAAAAGATTTAATGCATTATGAAGCATTAAATCTCTTTTTTGTTCATCAATAACGTATGAAGCATATTTATTTTTCTTATGAACGCAGTTTCAAGATTTAATCAATAATCGTTTTGTGAATAGGGACCGTCCACAAATGACGTTATGTTACGAGGGGTTTATGAAATTGCGAGTTTCTGAAAAGGTGATGGGGAGGAATTTGGCAGTTTTGCATCTAAAACCATTGATTCTAATTTTGCTTAAATATAAGTCCTAATTCATAATTTATTAAATTTTGAATTCCATTTGTTCAGGAGTATTAATCAATATATATAATGTTCAAAATACTACCCTTTTGAATTGCCAAATCCCCTAACCGAAACGAGGGGGGAAACAATAAAAAACTCAATTCTCAGTAGTTATATGATGTGCCAAAAATACGAGCGGCCAACTATTGGCATAGTTATTACCTATTCATCTTAATATTTATGTACCAACAAAATAACCTTTAGTTTCTTTCTGAGCCATCTGTCATTCCATGCTAATATTACCCAAATATAGAACATCAAGTACAGTAGAGCCGCAGTTTTCCAAGCTCTGATTAACCGACCGGTTTAACCGAGGTACATAAGTACTTGAAAAAAAGCGCCTTTAACGCGGACCAATGGTGCACCTCCTAAACAGACAACTCTTTATGAACTTCTTCAAGAAATAACTTTTTTAAAATTTGGGAAAATGTACGGCACGTATGTATGTACAGTTACGTATTTGTATGTATGTAACGTCATTTTCTCATTTCAGAATATGTACAGCAAAGGCCTTTTTTCACAGCTTTGACGACGTTTTCATTCATTTTACCAGTTTAACAACATTTCCCTCTTGATTTGGACACAGTCCGTCTTAGCCAAGTTTTTGATTATCTGAGGTATCCTTGGTCTACATTATTTCAGATAACCGAGGCTCTATTGTAACAAGCAGTGATAATAATGGGCAGACAAACCACTGCAAGCTACCAAAAATCCTTCCGTGAGCGACCAGTAGCATGCGATCAATAGTTTGGCAACCACTGGCCGATATTCAAACATTTTGCATTCTCTAATTAGTTAATGCATCAGCACACACTCCATGAAAAAAAAGGGGAAGCAACTAAGAACAAGTAATTTATTACCCAAAATGAATTCAGTTAATTTAACCCAATGTTAATATACAAACGGGTTTAATATAGCAGTAACAGATAAAAACAGCCTTACATAGTTTTATAAAAGAGTTTTTTATAGCACGGAACTGAACGCTACTGAAAAATGGTCTACTGAAGAACTGAATGAAGGCATGCTCTGACAAATAAAAAAGAGTTATTAACATGGGCGATTCTCATCGAAAAAAGTTTCGGAACTTTGCGCAAATGCCCTATCAATTAAAAATAAAATCTGAATACCCTCCCTCAACACAATACATAAGTGTATACGTATACACATATAGGAGTCGCTTTTTTCTAAAACAGTTTTTGCAATGCGAGTTTTTTAAAGTATGTAGTACAAAATATTTTGTTTGTCTGAAGGGAGAAAGCGCAAATACTTTTTGTCAAAGAAATATTAAGCTTGAAACATTTTCGGAAGAGGTTCTAAAAAATTTTCGGAAATGTCAGAGAATTTCTGATTAGAATCACACATGTATTAAGTTAATCAATAACTCTTGTCATTTTCAATTATTCCGACACCTAAAATAAAAGAAAATTTCGAGGTAAAAAATACTGTGGCACGTAATGTTAGCCACAGAAATATGCAAGGACATTAGCAAAATGGCTTACTTCAAACCGAAAAGTATGCCACCACGTAATGCTAATAATACAAGTCAAAACAGAGCAGCATACCATTCAGAATAGTAACAATTGCTCCATTCTTAAACATGATATCACAAAACAATTCTCGAGTTTTAAAGTCCAAGGGGATGGTACCTAAAAAATTACTTTTCCAGTGAATAACTGCCATTATTCACAACTTATTTAGCATTTCTAAAGCAAATGATTGAGAAGTGTGTGGTTATCAGTGATGTAAAAAGAACAGCCAATAGCATTTACATTGATTATTAAGAAAAACGTGTTAAACCGCTATTCTTCGTACCAAAACAACATTGAAGAAAATGTCAAATGTATTTCTAACTTAACCCAGTAGAGTCCCGACTAATCAGCCTAATGTGGACTAGGCTGAGAAGCCGATTTTATGACAGTGCGAGCTATCAGGAATGGGGTTTAAAAGGAATAAGTACAAATGTTTCCTCAAAAAAAACAGTACTGTTCAGGTATGTACAGTGCTTGTGAATACAACAGAGAATGAACTGCACGAATTCCTTTAAACGAAGGAAAAGTATGTATTTCATAAAGGCATACAGCCTTTACTGCATGAAAATAAAAATTAATGAATACGTATGTGTATTCGTGTATTCATTCATTTTTATTATCTGCTACATTTCATGTTTTTCACTCCACGACTTGCAAGCAAGTTTTTTTTTTTTTGACAAACACATCTACTTTTTAAAAGTGTTGCAACCCTGTTATGTCTTTTGCAAAAGTCTAACTGCATTTATTTCAGCTAAGCTAAGTACATTTGTTTTTGAAGGTTTAAATTAAAACAATTAACAAGAATGTATAGTATTTTTGCATTTTTTTCTTGTTCTCATTATCAAAAAAGCAAAAAACAGTGGCAAATACACTAATATATCACACAACCATTTTCATGTTAAAGAATGTTACATTAAAACAGATTGACTTTTTCCCCCAATATATGTGTGGTATATTCAGTGGTGGCACCAGAGATTTTCCGACAGGAGGGAGGGGGGCAAGCCACCACGATGGGGGGAAAGCAGGTGCGTCATATAGGCGATCGGGAGATCTGCCCCCCAGCTTTTAGATGTTTTTCGCTTTCCTTCATACTTTTGTTCTTGCTATGAATATTTTCCATTTTTTAACTACAATCTGCAATCATAAATAGAATAAGTAATACAGCTTGGTTTTAAAAGAGAAATTAAGTAGAACCAATGGTGTAGTCGAGGGGGGATGGCGTCCCCCATTTCTTAATTTTAATACAAACATCCCCCCTCCAAATTTTTTACATAAGCGTCCCCCCTCTTTTGATTTCAATTGTTTATCCTTCTAAGCATAAGCATCCCCCCCCCCCCAACTTGTTTTTCAGGACTACACCACTGAATAGAACTCCTTGAATGATATAACTCTACCAATTGAAGAGGACCTGATTGAACTTGAAAGATAAATGTTGCCTTTATAGATTTGGCTCCGCCCGACAAGAGCCGTCTACTGCGGTCTGTACCAAGCCCAGTCATTTTCAGGCTTTTATTCTTGTTGAAAGATGAATCTCAATTCTACAATATTATTTGCAAAAATGAAAGTTAATGCTGTAAGTAAATTGATTTCAAAATTGTTTATACTAGCTCCCCCCCCCCCTCTTTCCACATTTTTCGAGGAAAATAAAAGAGAATAGTTACAATAAGAATAAGAGTAATATATTCTTATTGTAACTAGTCTCTTTTATTTTCCTATATAATTACAATAAGAACCTCGACCTTGATTATGTTAGATCCACTGTCACTGAAATTTTTTCGGCTAAATTATTCTGCATTCTGCGCACACGAACAACAATAGATATTGGCGAAATATTTGCGTGAAATATTAAACACCAACCTATTATATATCACTGATGATAATAGATTGGACGGCAATGATCCGCAACTCTCCCCCTTCCCCCCCGGAAGGCAAGTATTGCTGAAGATCACATGAGTAACGAACTACAACTAAAATTTTCCTACTTTCTGTAAACTTTTCAGAGAGATGGTAAAATCGCAAAGGCATTGCCCATTCCGGAGCAAATCCGGTATCTACGCCGTCAAACAGTCATTCCCGATTGTTTTGCAGCTAAGGAAACAATATTATTTAAAACAAACTGACAGGGCGGCAGCTGCCCCCTCTACCTGGTGCCGCCCCTGGGTATATTTATTTTGATCAAAAAAATGAATGACTGGACAGAAAAGGAAACAATAGATAAAGGATAGAAACTAAACTTTATGATTTTTGATGAAAATCATGATTTTACATGACAATTTTTGATCACAAACGAAATACATCACCTCCAAGGTTGCAGGGGTACACTGTACACAGTGTACAGTAATTTACCCGCAATGCCAGAACCGAGAAAAATACTTGATGAAAGCATAAAGCATGTATAATGAAAATTATCGAGCTGACTTTGCAAAAGCTGGATACTTTTTTTTTTAAGAAATGCAGAATACCCGAATTTTTCACCCTGCCAGCAATGTAGTTCTGGGAAATAAAGGGGGGGGGGGGGACACTTAGGTTAAAATTTGAAACAAGTGGGGGGGGGGACTTGCTTTGCTTGTGTTAAAATAATAAAGTAGGGGGACGCCGTCTCCCTCAACTACACCACTGCCTGCCAGGGTGTGGCCGAGATATCCGTACTGTAAAGTTTTCAGGACTGTATTGTATTTGCTTATTTAGGGATACAAGAACATAAGATCTCGCTCGTCTATATGGACTTAAAACAAATATAAAACAAAAATTTCATTGTTCTTCACAGGAAAGATTTTCCAATAAATTGATATCACACTAAAAATTTCAATTACCTTGTTTGAATTGCTCGAAATGAATTTTCACTCAACTTCTTTTCGGTTAATTTTATGCAGTAACAAGAGACTATAACGACATATTTCAAATTCTCCAAACAAATTTAGATACAAACAGAACTGGCACGAGTACGATTCATGGGTGATTCTAAGCGGGAAAAAAAAATTTCAGAACTTCCCACAAAATTTTCGAAAAAAGCATACACCATCAATTGAAAATAGCACATGCCTAGGCATATTAAAAAATTTTGAAAACCTATTTTATTTTTGTTTTTTAACTTTCGGAACAGGTAATAGAAATTTTTTAAAATGTCGGAGCACTTCGGATCATGGCATGATTTGCACCTTGGTCCCAAAACATTTTCCATTACCGATATATGCTTTTTGGAATGTGAAAAGTTTTCAATAAATATGTATGTATGAATACTTTTAAATAATGGATATCCATAGGACTAGGACAAATATATTTCTCATAAACCCGACCTGAATTCCCGCTGCGTGCCCCCAGCATTTAATCATTTTGCATACTTTATCTAGACTAATTAAAACAAAATTTTAACTTGGAGAATAAGAAAACCAGTTGACAATATTTCTCTAGAAAATAATGTAATTTTTAATATATGTATACCATCAGTTTAATTTAGGCATTAAAATATTTCGAAGTGTCTAACTATAATTTTACAAATGTATTTGCAGCTGCACATATTTTTAAAATTAAAGCTTCGGTTTTTTATTTGCGTATTATTGTTCTTTTTTTGTATGAACATCAATAAGACTCATAAATTTCAGCCACTTTACATCTTAAAGACATTACAGCACCCATGGTTTCAGTACAAGCACTTTTCCACCTCCTAGGCAATTTTAAGTTACAGTAATAATGTTTTCCTTTAAAAGAAACACCTTTGCGTAAAAACTTGAACGTTATCTTTTGTAAGTAAAAAATATACATCATTTATGACAACCAGGCTTGGAGTCGATTACAAAGAAACGTAATCGATTACGATTACGATTACAAAGGGAGAAATTGAGAGATTATGATTACGATTACGATTGTAATCCTTTGCCAAAAAGTAATTACGATTACGGCAGCGATTACAGTCGTTGAAAAATGTAATCGATTACGATTATGACATCCGATTACGATTTTGATTACGATTAGATTAGCATAAAATTATCCGATTTTATGCATACAGCTCTCATTTTCACAATAGTGTCATAAATCAAAAAGTTATGATTTTTAATTAAATTTTTGATTTTATAAGAGAACTGAAATGATGATGAATGCAATTATAATGAAACAATTTCATCATCACAGTTCTGGAATTATGACGTCGTTGCAGAAATGAAAAATTTGCGTTATATATATATATATATATATGTATAATCAGGAAAGGCACATTCAGTATTTTTCGAATATTTAAAACTCATGTGAGGGATAACTACATTGATCGTATTTTGTATATAAGCAAAGACGATGCACTAAATTTATATATAATGCATAAGTGATTTACCTGGTTCATTGTTATTTTGTGTGCATACAATCAAAATTTAGTTGGCCGCAATTTCTGAAAATGTATATTTCTCCATTGTATTTATTTTCTAGTTTAAATTGTGCAAATATTTCACATAACACCAATTAGTTTACTGAAAATAATAATTTTCTATGACTTTTTATGTATCACTTATAAGATGTGCATGAATTGCACGGGATAACAAAATATTCAGATAGTGTAAGAGATAAATAATCTTTTGAAAATAAATGCTGCATTTTAGAATAATTTCAAAAAATTTGAACATGAACATTCAAATAACTCTTAGCAAAATTAGTAATCGTTAAAAAGTAATATGAAGAATAATTATAATACGAATGACTATAATATTTTAATATGAGTTTTGTGGTTTTCTTTTTTTAACATGCACGAGCATATATTTTTTTCCATGTACTAATTGTTTTAATAAAAAAATAAAGTGCAAGTAATTTTACAACACAAATTTAACGTACAAGATTCAACTGAAATACAAAATTCTGTTGAGGTAATTCTAAGAAGAAAAAGATAATTAATTTTTTAAAATAATTCCTAAATATTAATTCATGCATGTAAAAAACAATTGGGAAAATGTCTGAACATATATCATTTTCTTTTACATACCTATTAATTAAAAAGAATATTAGCATTAAAATATAAATAAATTTAAGATTTAAATGTATGTACTTTTTTAAATATTCGAAGAACATATTTTTAAAAAGAATAATAATCACACGTACCAGGGTTAAGATTTCATGCATCTTAAGCATAGAGCATCATGTAACGCTGCTCCTAAATTGCTGAAGTGTAAATGTGCTATTCTTTAGAAAAATTCTTCACTTCTGCCGTTAAAGAAAGGCGAAAACACAAAAGTCATTTCATGTCTCTTTATGTGTGTAGGTGATAGTACCAACACTAGATTTTCAGGGGGGCAGTCTACTTCGATTAATGAAAGGGAAAATGGGGCGCCCATTCTTAATGCCGGCTCCAAACCGGGACCCCCGCGGAGAGAAGAAAGGGGGAACTCTCCTTTATCGCGGCGGTCCCGTCCAGACTCTCGCCTATTGCCCAACCGTTTGAATATGTTTTGAAGGGGTAATTAAGGAAGCAAAATGACCGATGCATTTGCTCCTTCTATAGACACCTTCCCCTTTCTTATCTACCCCGAAATCTGTGACTTGCGGACAGATTACCGCTCTTGTACCGAAACTGGACCACGCGAGGAGACGGAGACCCCCCCCCCCCCCCTTGAGAGCCCCAAGGCGATGCGAGTGACATATCCAGACCAGACTCCCTTTCTTCTCGGGCTCTCCAGCCATTCCCCATGGAGAGTGGAGCCGCAATTAAGAATTCTGAGAGACCGCAACAAGCAGGACAACAAGCGTCTCTAGCAGACTATTATATGGTCCTGCCATCAAGGCTCTGCGACCGCCACACAGAACCTTTTATATTATGATCGCCCATAGGTTACAGACCGCTTAGGATAGGACTTCAGTACACAGTTTGAATCCTTTTTCTTGTAATCTTATCTCTTCTATCCAAGGGTAGCGCTAAAAATTTCAGCTTTCAGCAGGTCAAGATTACACGATTGCAGGACTAGCAGATTACGGATTTTTTCCTTAAGATTACGATTAAAATTCCGGGAGAAAAAGGATTACGGGATTACACAACTTCGATTATGATTATGAGAATATGCCATCATCAGATTACGATTACGATTACGATTTTGTCAAAATGTAATCGATTACAGCCGATTACGATTACGTAATCGCGATTACTCCAAGCCTGATGACAACATTAGAATGGCTTCAACATACACCACATGTAAATGCTCTTAGTTTTTAGAGCCACATCTGACTTCTAATCTCTTTCAGAAATTTATAAGATATATTCCGTACTTTTAAAATTTTCATGAAGGATCTCTTTAAAAGATAATTATTACTGTAGTCTTTTGCCATAATTTTCTATACTCGGTGACATTTTCAGTTCTACTAATATTTATACGGTGCAGTTCAAAATAATTGTAAAATATTTTGCTCCAAAAGACGAAATATGGGTAAAAATTAAGCAATAATACATCAACTGATTAATAAACAGAATACTTTTTTCGTAATTTTTAAAAAACCGTTACAACTACAAAACATCATGTTCACACTGATTTAATTTTTTGGCAAGTTTTAGAGTTGCAGAGGTTACCGTTTCCAAATTCATTTCCATTTCCTCTGTATACGAATCAATGTAAAACATTGATGGAAATGCCAAATGGAAACGCTTAGGGTTACCTCTTGGCGACTTTATCTTTATTGTACAAAAAATTAATTTATTTCCTTTGGAATGAGCGGTATGGATACAGTTAAATTGTATAGTTAATAGGCTACAATTACTAAGGGTGCATCTGAAAACTCCGAGCGTCCGGTCGACCGGTCGAGAACGTGACGTCACGATATTTCTCTGGTCGATTCGAAAACGACCAGAGTTTTCAGACACACTCGCGGTCGATGCGGTCAGTTTTTGTTTGCAAAAGGAAGTGAAATTCTTATGTAGAAATGGGATACTTTCACGCCGAGAAGAAGAACACCGCGGCGAGGGGGGCAATATGGCAAACAAACGCACGTGGTAATGTTATTTGATTTGGGAAAGTCGCGCTTGCTCTTAAAATCGTCTTTTTTCGTAAAGAAAGATGGGTACCCACTGTTGTGCCTATGGATGCACCAATAATAGTGTAAAGGAAGAATGCAAAGCGAAAAGAATATCGTCTCATTTGCTTACCTATTCTAATCCAGAGCGTTTGAAAGAATGGCTTGTCAAAATCAAACGCGATAACTTCACGCCATCTGTCAACACTTTGAGGCATCCTGTTTCTTATATTAACTGTTATCACAGAAAAGAATGCTGAAGAGTGATTTTGTTCCGAAGATTTTTTCCTTTTCTAGTCCTCCTAAGAAACGAAAGAAGATGAATAATATGTCTGAAGCTTCAGACGCACAGTAAGGTTTTTCCTCCATTTTATTAGTAATGTTTATTCATTTTGCATGTGCCCAAGTAAAAGTAAATGCTATTTCTGGTAGCCAATATATATCGTTTCATTCATTTCTGTAAAAAAAAAATAAGTTATCACAGTTTAATTAGTAGAATTTTAGAAACATTTAGCAGATTTTCGTTTTGTTAATAAAAAAAAAATCGTAAAATTTCCAATTTTTTGATTAATTTTGAGTATACCTATACTTATTTATAAGCTTTTTGTTGAATATGAAAGTTTATCCTACCAGTAACATAGGGAAGGGTCATGTCCTCACCAAAATGATGCACCATAACATTTTTTTCAAATGAAATATATAAATGTTAAAAGCGTTATTAGAAAAACCCTCCCAGTGTGCTGGGACGTAACTAGAGGGGGGGCAGACGGGGCGTATGCCCCTGGCGACAGATTGTTTTACGGACGCTAAATTGACTAAATGTGTGTGTTTGCCTAAATACATATACTTTTTTTTGTCTATCTAAGTGGGGAGGGAGTGTTAAATCCTGGTTTCGCCCCAGTTAAAAAATGACCTAGTTACGTCCCTGCCAGTGTGTGAAGGCACTGGCGTAGATAAGGGGGTGGTTTTGGGGATAAAACCCCCCCTGAAATGGTAAAGATCGTCTAGAATTTAACCAATTTTTCTTGGAAAATAATGAAATTAGCCAACTTTTCGCGAAGAAACCCCCCCCTGAAATCCAGGTTTAGCTACGCCACTGCGTGCAGGTCAGGAAAGTCAGATTTGGAAATCAGTTACGAAAATAACAAAAATTATGATTAGGTCTCGAAAAATTTTCCATCCAACTGGACTGGCCCTGCCTGGAGCCACTATCCCCAAAGAAGACATTGAACATCCCGTGCCCAACAGATTTTCAAATATCTGAAATCCGACCCCGCTGCTGCACCAACTATACAAATGTTCGATTTGTCAAATTTGATTTTAAAAGTTTAATTAACATGTTTTGAAGATGCATGTAAATTACAAACTAATTACGTGGTTGGAAGCTGTGGGACGTCTAAAAATTTATGTAGTAAGTTAGTTAGTACAAAAGTTTAAAAAATATTTCTATTACTGGATCTTATATATTGTACTACTACGTACTTGAAGATGTACCTTTATAGGAGTTCACTGTCGTTCACCTAAAATTTTCCACAGTACAATTGTTTTTTTTTAAGTACATAGTACGTTACTGACAAAATATATGGAAATCTAAGTATCAAAATTTATTTGTATCAGTGGTATAGCTGTGGGGGGGACGCGTCCCTCCACCTTTTTTTCCAGGACTACACCACTGATTTGTATATATACTAAATTTTCTAATCTCTATTAATCATGATTCATTTATTTAAATTTAAAGTATTTGTATTTTATAAATTTGTAAAATTTACCCCCACCCCCCACTTTCTCTATGAACCAACTTTTCATGAGTCACTCTAATGAACCAAATGTTTCTAACCGTCCTCTTTGATGGCGAACCTGAAGTAATTCAGGCTGTTCTATGTAGTTTAGCAATGAATGGGCATGATCTTGCATCCAATTTTTTGGAATCATTTCTTGTCCCCCAGTTTTGCATTAGAGTTACTAAACATGTTTTTATATTGTGTAATTATAATTATATTGCTTAAATTTAATAGTTTAGTCATAAGTAAACAAACATTAAGTTTGCTTAGATGGTATGAATATGTTAAATATTTCATTTGCTTGTCTTTCTGTTGAGTTAAAATGATAAGTTACTTTTTGCTTATGTGGTGTGTCAAGGTTCGTCAGAAATAGAAATGTAAGCAAGAGAGTAATATAAGTGAAAAAAAAAATTGGTTACTACAGAACTCAACATGAGTGTTTATTCAACATATTACTGAAGACAATAAATAAGATGGGTTCTACAAAAAAGTTATAAATTATATTAATTGATTTTATTAGAGCACAAAATGATTACATAAATAAAAGGCCTATTCTGAGAAGATGATGGTTCAGATAATTTGCTTCTCAGATATCAGTATGTATTTGCTGCAAATAACTTCTTATTCTAGCTGGTAATTGAATACGTTACATGTACATGGCACTCAAATAAATAATATTTTACTTGAATTGTTTTTAACTGCAAAAGATGAATGCCAGATAAACTGACAAAAATATTACAATGGTTTAAAATGACATGTTTTTTTTAAAAATCAATGTTTAAAATAGTCGACATATTTTACATCACTACCTGGATCTTTGCTCAGAGACAGAGTTTGTTGTTAAAATTCTGCCCTGTGAATGATCTTGCTGGTGGAAAAATTTGTAAGATTGTTTGGAATTTATAAAAATACAATATAAGTTTAACAGCTAAATAAATGGATTCTGTGACATAATATTTTATTCTACTCCATGGAATAGAATTGTGGTATTTTCCCCGAGATGAAATTTGTTGTTTCATCGGAACCTGTATTATCCAAAGAATTTGAAAGTTATTATATACAGAAAATAGAGAGTGCTCGGATTATTACATTACTCACAATTATGTATGCTACTTCTTGATACAAAAATGCATTTATAAATGAATAAAAATTTGCAATCTTTTTTTCTAGTTACTTATACTTTTATATCTGTTGCTAGTAGATGTATTATTGTTCTACTGTTTTTCTACCTATCTAATTTTTAGTTTATACATTTTGAATTACAAATCATACGAAAACCGTATCTAAATGCACTACTCTCAGAACTTATTTCTAAACTCACAAGAAACATATGCATATTTTATCAGTATTGAATATTGCATTTTTTTTTATTTGGTTTTTAAATATATAGTAAATTTGAAATTGGTAATTTCACAAGATTACGCAAACAAGATTCTATTTTTGCAATTCACAAAAACGGGAACCTACTTGAAAGGACTGGATTTGTTGCCAATTTCATTTTCACAAAATTATTAGCCCCAGTGTTCAGATTCAAAGAACCCATTTCTCCACATTACATAGAGGGTTGAAAGCAGGGATTCCACATTTGTACAGCAACCCTTTTTTTAAATATATTTCTAATGGGCTACTGTTGGTTCTGCCAATTGCAGATCTAGTGTTTTCCCAAGTGATTGGTACCATTTCTTTCAGTGGCACCACAATGAGTGTGGTACCATTGCCACAAGATAATTTCGACGTCCGGTTTCTCCACCAGAAAGGCCAAGCACCCAGACTCTGTTGATGCGAAATTGCACTAGGAATTTACATTAACCGAGAACATCCAAGCTAAATGTCTACTCAAGGGAACTTTTACATACCGCATAATCATACGACATTGGCGCAGACGATTTTCTGCATCTTGAAAATCCACCGACTCAGGCCAGGACCATTATTTGCATTTTCAGCAGTACTAACAGTTTTTATGTTGCACTTTTAATGTTTCTTTTGGATTTTACTTATTCGCATATTTGTCATGGTCTCTTGCATAGACGCATTAGAACTTTGGAAGCGTCATGAAATGCATACTGGGCAGTAAACAATTAGAAATAATTTAACAGTGCAAAATGTGTTTTAAAAAAATTCAGTGGCTTAACCACTATGTAAAACTATACAAAAAATGTTTAACGTATTTCAGGAATATCCTAAAAGCTAACATTAACGAAAGCCAGAGCCTGAAATCAACTCTAGTCAATCGAAAATGAGAGCCATCGGGAGAGCTTTCCTTTATTTATTTCTCGGGGACTCTTTTGTAAACACGTCTCGTCACTTCTCAGTTTAAAAAAGGAAATCAAGCTTACTCTGTCAAGGATTTATGACGTTAAAAGAAAGTGTTGCCTTAATATACAAACTAAATACAACAAGAGAAAGATATAGAAAAATATTTAAATTACGCTCAGTTGTGTAAATGTAACTTGCAATGTCTCAAATTCAATTTGAATTTTCTAATGACTTAACTAGCTCTATAGGAAATTAGAAACAAAATTTCACTTGCCTTTTAGCAACATCCATTTCTTACTATTACAATAAATCTTGTTAAAAAACAAAAAGGCGACTCTTTGGAATATATATTAATGAAAATAGATTTTTGTTTTCATTAATACAGATTATATTAGTTTTGGCATTTTATCAAAGAAAAACAATTAAAAATTGAACATAAAGATATTACGGGATACTCAAAAGGGTATTGGAATTACGTTTTTTGCTGGCGTTCTCCAAGCAATGCGACCACTAAAAATGGCCTTTTTACTTCTGTTAAAACGTATTCGTTTGGATACAAATAATTCAGCTATTTTCTAAATATTGCAAACCTAATTGAAAATTCAAATATCAAAATACATGTTTTAGTTTATATGCAAGAAACGGAGGCGATAACTTCTTTTAACCAATAAAAAGCACCACTTTCCTGCTAGGTTCGAACGTATTGCCTTGTTGTAAGTAGATCGACGGTCAACAAATAAATGCGTCAATTCAAAATATCATTTTTATCAAAAAACGCACAACAAAAGCTCATATTGGTTAAGATGATGGAAAATATACAAACATTGACAACGTGTTTAAGGCAGTTGTCACGTCGCGTGAAAAGCTTGATCACGTAAATAAAAAACATATATAAAATAACTTACTCCATTCTTCCGTCGAATTTGCTTCATCGGCAGTTTGCGGGGTATAGAGCGCCTTTACGCAGGACAAAAAGGAAATAAAAAGGCACTCGGGTGCATTTTTGTATCTGCGGCGCCACATGAACTCTGCAAAGTACGAGTCAAATAGATTTTCGGTTTGAGGATGGCCCTGTTTTCTAAACTCTCGCTTGACTAGGCCCCATAGACCTTCAATGGTGTTCGTATGGGCTCCTGTTACAGGATCTTTAAATGTCACTGAATGAATAACCTTCAGATGAACGAAGCCGTTATCTGAGAGGCAATCATACGACTTCCAACAGTCGGACATGATCGTGGATCCTGGTAAGATATTTTTCTGTATTGCATTCAACAATGTCTCTTTCGTGCGATTTTCCACCACCTCAAAAAAACATTTATTACTACCTCTTTCAACTCCTCCAAATACCCATTTTCCATTCACTCTTTTACCTCTGTTATACTTCCTTTTGCTAAACTTGCTTTCATCAATTTCAACAATCACACCAGGTCCACCAATCTTTTCACTCTCTTTAAAACAAGCATCCACACACACCTCTCTACAAAAATTCCTCCAATCAGCCATTGTTGTGTCACTACTAACATTCACCTCATTCATAATTAGATTCGTGCCAGCCTCATACACCCACAAGTACGTAAAAATTAAAATATCAATTAAGCTCAACTTACTCTCTTCAAACCAGGAACCCTTTCTTACAGACCTTTTTACACGGTGGGGATTATCTCCTTTCACTCGACAAATCCACTCATACCCATCTGATCGATCATTACGCTCCGTCAAATGCATATCTTGCTTACAAATCGGACATTCATACTTAGAAGCAATCAATCCCTCATTCATACACCAATCAACAATAGCTTTCTTTCCCGACAGTTCCAAATTATGAAAAAATTTCATATTTATCTTACCTACAGGAGCCATTTTTAACTATGGGACCTAAAACAAAGCCGACCACCTGATGAGAGCATCCAACGGAAAGTGAAAAACCAGTTTAACCGGTTTAATTCCGATTTGAAAAGACCGCTACTCAAATTTCGCTCCGATGGTCAATACAGCCAATCAGAATTAGGAGCAAGTCAAAAAACAGCCAATCAGAATGAGGCGCAAAAATACGTAAATACAGGGTTACCAGCTTAGAAAAGGAGAGCTATATCAGGGAAAAGCAGGTCGGGTGCAAGATTGAACTATTTATCGCCAATTTGGCGGGGGCCCCCTATTCTGGAGTCAAGCCGATATTACAAATAGGGTAAATGACATTAACAATTGTTAATGGAATATACACACGTTTCTTGGCTGCCCGTTTCTTTCATTAGAGCATTTGCTTTGTTAAACACTAAATAATGGTTCCTATTTTACTTTCTGAAAGTTAAAATACAGACACCTTCGTTGTGGTACTACAAACGTGAATTTCAGCTAATAAAAATATAATACGTACTAAAGCTTGCATTCTGCAAACCGAACCTTTGAAACTCTGCCCAAAATATCAAAATACATTTGTTTTTAAGTTTATGATGCAAAAACGGAGGAAGAATAACTTCTTGTTAACTTTATTTAAAGATCACTTACCTGCTGGAAGCGAATGTTCGAAACGAACTTTATTTTGCCCTTTTTTTATATTCGACTGGATAGGAAATAA
This sequence comes from Octonoba sinensis, assembly GCA_038502835.1. Taxonomy (NCBI): domain Eukaryota; kingdom Metazoa; phylum Arthropoda; class Arachnida; order Araneae; family Uloboridae; genus Octonoba; species Octonoba sinensis. The sequence continues at coordinate 2,442,497 of CM076606.1, read as the reverse complement.
ATGACTCAATCTCTCAAAATAATCGAAAATTTCTAAGCCCACGGGGCTAAAAACTTGCACATTACCACCTTGAAGCCTATTTATTTTGGTTATACGATGCGATGGCTAAGGTGGAACCTGATTGGGTAGCAGCACATAGACCACGTGTCCCATGGCAGTTAGGTCACGTGTCAGCGGGGCAACAAACCGCTCTGACGTCACGTGAAAGTATCCCATTGCGGCATTTAAATCAGATTTAAGAGCGATGTATTACTGGAATTAAGTTTTTTTGAAGAAGAAGAAAAAGAAACAAAACGAAACACACACATACAGATCGTTGTTATTTTGATTTTGAATAACCGAAGAGAGGCCGCAATGAAAATTATCATTCTGCATCGTCGTACGTATTTATGAATGATGTTGTGATTTTACATAAAGCTACCAAAAAAAAAAAGTATATATTTAAAAAAAATCGGAAGTATTAAGCACACAGCTTTTCGTTATAAGTGAATATGTTTCACAGATAACAAATTTTGGGAAAAGCTTCAAAAACAGTAATTTTATTTAATGTGTTAACTATTAATCTTTTTATGGATATTATTACCGCATTGATACATTTATAAACGAAAAACGTTCATATGATGACAAATAACAAGCAGGTGATAGAAATTATCATAACATATTCTTTGTACATTATGAAAGAAAATGAAGTAAACTTTTTTAAAGCGTGTATTTTGCAACATAAAAATGGTAAATAAATCTTTTGCGATATTTCAAATACATTCGATCTATTAATAGTACGATTTACGGGAGGAGCCAAGAGGGGGTTCCCCCCCCCCCCTGAAATGAATTGGCAGAGGTTTTTTTTATACGAACATGTAAATGGCATGACACAAGTAAAATATATTTTCTATGGCATGAGACAAATAAAATATATTTTCTATGCAATGGTGCACATTCTTCTTTCAAAAAAGCCAGAGCCCCCGAAGAACAATGACCCCCTCCCCCAAAAAAGGCTAAAACATTCTGAAAGTACACTCCTAAAAATTTCAATAACACAACCTGTACCATAACCCCTTTACCCATTGTAAAGATGGGGTAAGCTAATATTTTAAATGGTTCATCCCAATTTTTAATTTTAAAAGTTTTTAGCCAAATAAAATGATATGGAAGCCTTTCTTAACAAATTATGTAATGTTTTTCATAGATAGTGGTTAGTGTTACTGCAGGGGCAGGGTTACCCTGATAGGCAAATAACTGATGCATTTTTGGCAAATTGTACCGTTGTGATTTAGTTCAGTGGGAATAAAATGAGGTATAGTCATACGGGTTATGACACCCCCTCCCCCTGATTTTGAATAAAGATGGCATGAAACTTCAATTTCGAAAATATTGCAGACCCTCTCCCTCCACTTCAGCTTGCATAATACAATTCTAGGGTAGTAATGCTAATTTTTTTTTTCAATTACAAATTTCTGGACAAAGAAAGAGGAGGGGAGGACTGGATGACCTGTCATCAGTAGCCGGATCCACCTGGATTCTCAATTTTAGTCTGTCCTCTACTCTACAATAGTAAAATAATTGACAAACTTTAGAGCCTGATGATTAGTGATTATGTTTCTTTTCATTATTGGTAGGAGTGCGGGGATGCTTTGTTGTAATTTTAAAACAAGTTAGGGGGCGCTTGTGGGGAGTCAAAATGGAGAGGGACGCCATCCCCCCTTGACTACACTACTGACTGTTACTAGGTTTTAAGCTAGTATATAACAACACAAGTGCCCTCAATGTTTTTCTTTTTTCTGCTTTTGCAATAGTAAGCGTTCCCCGACTTTTTTCTCCAGGCTGCACCGCAGCCATCAACATTTCCTGTTAAAACAGAATTTTACTGCAAATTATTTGTATTTGTCGCACATGTTCATTTCTGAAATATTTTACTATAATTATGCTGTAAATATTTACAGAAATTATTTTCAAGAGGTGGGGGGTAGCATTTGTGTGCTATTTAAAAGACTACCGATTTGGCTATTGTAAAAAAAAGGTAAAGTACAGCTGTTTTATGTATAATATCAACTAATATTCACTTCTATGTAACAGGAAGTGAATAATACTTGTTAGGCATCAGTCAGAAACTTTATGGTTCATTTAAGACTAACTTGTAACAAGCAATTAGTAGTACAATGTATTTTCTCCAGCTATCAATTTTAAATGAATAAATCTTTCTTCATAGGTTCTGGAATTATATATTTATTTCTACTTTAGCTTTTCTATTATGATTGATGAAAACATGTTTATATTACAACTGCATTTTGTCTTTTTAACTGAGCACTTGAGCCCTAGATAACTGTTAAATTTTACAGAAATTGAAAAAATATATTCTTACAACCAGATTTATAGAAATACAAAAGAAATCAACAGTTTCTAGGACCAAGGAGGGAGGAGGTTGTGCTTGTCAGTTTATAATAACTGCTTGGGGGAAAACTATTACTAATATCTACAAATCTACTGACATAGAAACTTCCTTATTTTCAAGATTAGCCTGAATTAGATTTGCTTAAAACAATGATCCATGATTCAATTTAAAAGTTACAAAATGATGAAAAATATTAATGATCTTTATGTTTGAGTAAATACTATATTTAAAGTCATCATTCATAATCCTGCTTAGAACTTATGTTTTAAATCATTTAACATTGTGGGGTATTTCCCCTAATGAATTATAATAAAAAGTGATTTAAAGAATGTACTTTTTTGCATTATTTTATAAAGCATATAAATTATCATTGTTGAGATATCTAAAACCAAAAAGGGGTGACAATAACAAAAATGAAAACTTGAAGATGCAAATGATAGGATGTATTTTGTGGCAAAACATGTTATGCTGGATGCAGCTATCAAGTAGACTTAGCATGTATGAATAAAAGTGCCTATATTTTTTGAATTTTTACTCATTTTACTCAAAATCATTTCTTTGCATTCCTTTGCTTCTTGCTGCATCATTTCAATTAGGCAAAGCATTTTTTAAAAATAAATTTCTAAAAAATTCATTGAAAAATTTAATACTTTATTACAATATTTATAAAAAAAACTTTTTATGATTTGTGGAACAATGGAACGTGTTTTTTTCTGTCATTTTGAACAATGATAACTCATATTCGTGCTTTAATGTACTGTCATGGTCATAGTAGTTCCTGCATTGGGTACCTTCACACCAAAAGTGACAAAGATAATATTCCCGTCTTTTCTTAGCTGCTCAAGCGCGGGGCATATTTTTGCCTTCAAAAATATGCTCTGCATTTGCACAGATGGGAACAGACAGGCGTTTTGTCTTTGTCGCCTTTGGTGTGAAGGCACCCTTAGATATAGGCTTTATGCATTACAGATACTGTTTTTATGCGTTGACTTTTCAAACTCCTGTTATGTTCATTAGTGGTCACTGATAAATGTCAAAAGTACTTATGGCATATTTGTGGTATAGCTCAATGCCCGGCCATCATGATGGAAGCCAGTTTTTAATCCAAATTAGTTTTTTATAGGCCCATCATATATATATATTTTTTTTTTGGGGGGGGGGGGGAGAGATGTGTACTTAATTAATGCATATTTTAGGTAAAAAAAATAACAATATGCAGAAGAACATGCATAAATAAATTGTATTTTTGAGAATCAGGAAGGGGGCAATTGTACAAATAATAGCTTATTGACCAAATAATGGACCTGTTCTTCTACCAATTTGAACATAAGCTTGTTTGCTAATAGAGAAATATGTTATTGAATGCTTTTTGAAAATCAATATAAACATGTACACACTTTTTGTTATCTAAATCCATGGTAACCTTGTCATATTCTATAGGACCTACTCTTCCTAAAATGATACTGCAAACCATTCAACAGACCACTATTTGTCTCCAGAAAATTCATAAACTGGGTTTTTGTCAGAATTTCAAAAATTTTAAAAACCACTGAAGTTAGGCTTACATGGATATAATTTCTTGCCTTAGCTTCAGACCCCTTTTTCTTGAAGAGTGGCGTTATGTTACACAGCTTATAATCACCTGGCACAATCCCCAAGTTAAAAGAATAGAGATTGAAATTTTTAACATATCATCCACTAATTTCTCTACACATTCTACTAAAATTTTTAGATAAATATTATGAGTTCCTGAAGCCTTATTTGCTTTAATCTTTTTCAACTAAAATAAAACATCCTCCCTTGAAAATACAAAATCCTCAAGCTAAATGTTTGCTGGCGTATCAGCTGTTCAAATTCAGTTTCTGCTAAATATGCTGGGGAAAAAATTATTTGGAGTATTAGCTATTTTCCCATCATTTTGAATTAAGTTCCGGTTCTTATCCACCAGTAAGCGTACTTGACCTTTCAAGCTTCCCCTGGATTAACAAAAATAAAAACCTCTTTCTATTCTTGTTGATATGCATTATTTAATTATTTTATGCCTGTACTTTACATATTGGTTCAAAAATTAGGACTACAAATTAAAATAGTTAGATAACATCTACTAATTCCTCTGCACATACTGAAATTTTTGGATAAATGTTATGAGCTCCTGAAACTCCATGTGCTTTAAACTTCTTCAAATAAAATGAAACATCCTCCCTAGAAAATACAACTTTTATGAAAGAAAAGAAACTCCACTATTTGCATGCTTTATAAAATTGATTAAATTAGTAATCTAAACAAAAAATATATGCAATTTTATTTTTTAAAATCTTTTTGTTAGCCCAAAAAACATATAATTGACAGAACATGGTATGTATTTTAAGAAATTATTAAGTTGCATAAATAGCATAACATTTTTTTTTTTTGCTGTAAAACATATAGCTCTGAAGTGCTACAAATTGTAAGTTATCAAGTTTTAATTTCTTTTATTGATTAAGTATGCTAAGTTATTAGCAGAGATATATTTTGAAGGTGCAAATCAGAAAAATAAGCAGTATTGTATTAGTAAAACCTGGATTTTGCATGTCAAAATGGAAATGAATTCCATAAAGGAATGCTCTTTTGCTGTCACATATTTATTGCACAGGTTAATAGTATTTTTTATTCTACTTGTCTTATGCTAGATTTTATTCAATTAGCAAAAATATGCTGGCTTATTTATAGCTGCTGATTTTTTATTTATTTATTTTTGGCAGTCAAATTTTGTGCTGGATAAGTTTTGCCACTGAACTATTTTTGATGAATCGTGTAATCATAATGGGGCTAAATGCTGATTTTTCTTTAAAATGTTGATTTTTAATACTAAGTAGTATTCTTAAAATGGAAGGAAACATAAATATTTCTGTTGTCAAAAAAAATGCATAAGGGACGCTGATGGATTAGGTTAAAACAGTTTTTTTTAGGTTTACGCCAAGTGAAATGAAATTTTTGTTGATACATTACATTTGAATAATTAAATTTCAATCTGGTTCAAAATATTTTCAATTTAATTTATTGAAAACCTACTTAGAGAATGAAGAGATAAAAAACGATAGTGCAAAAAGTAACATATTAATACATAAATCTGAAACGTACGATCTTGAAAATAACCAACGTTATTGAAACATTTTTTAACTCGAAACTAGCACGTTTCCATTATTATTATTTAATGAATTTTACGAAAATTGCTGTTCTCGGTGGCGTAGCTAAACCCGGATTTCAGGGGGGGTTTCTTCGGGAAAAGTCGGCTAATTTCATTGTTTTCCAAGAAAAATTGGTCAAATTCTAGACAATCTTTACAATTTCAGGGGGGGTTTTAACCCCAAAACCACCCCCTTATCTACGCCAGTGGCTGTTCTCATTGCGATCAAATCTGCATAAATACAAGCGTATACGTCCGCAACAAATTTTTATAACATATGTATCAATGTGCATTTCAAATTTTAAAAGGTAGTTCAGCAATATCACTAAGTTTTCTGGTTTATTGATGTGGAACATCTGTTTAAAATACAAAAGTTTTACGCCACAAAAAGCTTTATTATATACAAATTCGGATGAACGGTATTAATTTTGAAGATAGCAGACGACTTCGTACAGCCGCAACCAATAGAATTTTAGAATTTCTGAAAATACGAAATCGATCGGTCACGTGATACAATCGCCCGACGCAAAACTCCGGGTGCTCTGGTCTAGACCGGTCGACTGTCAAAATGACTTTTCAGACAGACTTGCGTGGCGACCGATCGCTCCGAAAATAGTTTTCAGACAATCGCGGGCTGCCGCGGTCGAACCGATTCGACCGGTCGAGAGTTTTCAGACGCGGCCTAAGATATATGAATTATTAGTTTTTCTCTTTATCTGATTTAATTGCTATGTAATTCCAATTCCTATGCATTATCAATTATGTTTCCGACGATATTACAGAATTCGCTTGCTCTTCAAAGTTTGCCGTGCAAGCTTTTTGAATTTTGCGAAAGGTGAAAATAATACATCCTCATCAAATCAATTATTGCTTGATTGTTGATTATAGAATGGCTAGTAAATCAAAATAATTACTCATTTTTGTATCGGTATGAAAAAAAGAGTCTTAACCTGTCAGTTTCAATAACCTTTTTTTTTTTTTTCAGATTTAGAGGATTGTCCCCGAATCCATTAAATGACTTGGAAACACATGGATTTAGAAACATAATTAATTAATCTATACACGTATAGCTGTAAAATATTTCACCTTTTTTTACTTATTACATGTTTAATAATAGTTAAAAGAATTAATATTAAACTATTTTCGACTATTCCAGTGGAGCAGTTTAATACAAAGATCAAAAGTTGCCTATTAACCTGCGTTATCATAAGACTCTAATTTCGAAAAGTTTATGGGACGAACCTCTAACCCCCCCCCCCTTCTCCTTACATCTAAAATTGAGTTTTTAATACCTTAATTTTGAAAACTTCTAAAAGAGAATAGTGTCCTTTCCCTCACGTCTCCCAAAATTGCAGACCCTTAAATTATTACTTTTTATTTTTCGAAAATAAATATTTCGTTAATATTTTAAACCCTCACAACACTAAACTAAATTGCAATGAAAAAATTACTTATAATTAAGTTACATGTAATATTTATTGAATCAAATGAAGTCTAATCATAAATTTTTGTGTATCTATTTTTTATACATACTGTAAAGCTTTGAAAGTTCCCAGGGCCTTTCGTAAAATAATTAATGTCAAGATAAAATGATTCTGATGGAAAAAGGGATGTCACTGTCTCATGTGGGTTCCTATTTAGTACCACACTATAATAAGAAACTTCATCAAAATAATCATCTTCTGTCAATACACAATTTTGGTCCACATGCAATATATATAGCGCATGTATTATACATTAAAAAAAGATACTAGAAGTTCAAATATTTCAATTTGATTAAATATTTTTTGAGAAAAAACATGGTCCCGGAAAAGATTCTTTATTCATTCAAATTTCTATTTAACAAGGGTGGTCTGGTTGGAGCATATCCACTATACATAGGGTCTCCAATAACTTATGCAGGCCCTGGGAAAATACTGAGTCGCAGGCCCTTCACCTTAATCAGAATAAACCTTTTCCATTGCTTAACTCACCCTACCCCCGTGCCGGGCCCCAAAGATTTTCCCCTTTTTCCTCTTTCTTTGTTCTAATTTTCTGAAATTACTTCTTGCGAGATAATCTTTTTGCTTCAGGAGAAAAAAGTTTGATTGCTCCCACCCCATTAAATAGAATCATGGTAAAAACTAATCAGCAAACCACTTTCCGTCAAAGTCCATATGTATACTAAATTTTAGTCTTTGCAAGGTTTTGAATTAGAGTTGACAAGAAAAAAAAAAGAAAAAAAAAAAAAAACTGATCATATAGACATTTTTAAAAATGGTCAAAACGAGTTCAGCGCCTCTTAAAACAGGTATATACATCCAAATTTGGAAAATTTCACAAATCCAATATTCAGTTATTTATTTTGCCTAGAGAAGAAAGTAAAAATTACATTTGATAGCCAGAATAGCTCTAAATAAGCAGAAGTTACATTGTGGGTTTGTTACAGGTAAAAATGAAAGTTAATAAGGATATATACATTTAATAAAAGGACTTTCTTAAGCCATTAAAAATATTAAAAGCTTAATTCATTTCTTGACTATTAGAATAGAAATGCAGTACATGATTTATATACATAAAAAACTAAATTTAATCTAAAATATCAATGTCATTTTTGCTTTCTTTTAATCATCAGCACAGCACTGATTTTTTTTTTTTCAAGAACATTTTTTAACCCTTTCTAAGGCGGTGGGAAGTATGCTTCTCACCAAATTATAAATGTTCATAGTAAGCTATTTTACCCTTTCTGATTGGCAAAATCTTGCAAAGACTCTGGGAAATATATTTACCACCACATGCATCAATATTCAAATATTATAACTATCCCCTCCTCAAAGGGGGATGGTGGAAAAAATCATGCTAATCTTATTTACTGTCCTATATGAATTTCTCTTTTGAAACAAAACAAAACCTGAAAAATATTTTAACATACCGATACTACAAAAAAAAAAAAAAAAGAAAAAAAGGCCCTTTAAAGGGTTAACAGATATATCTATCATATGAGCAATTTGAAAACATCTAGTTGAGACACTGACAATAAAACTATAATTCAGTCCAAAGTAATTAGAATCAAATCTTGTTAAGAGGTCGCCTTTTCAAAAGTCTAGGCAAATTTCATGGATAATTTTGTACATTTGGTTACAGTTTATATGGTAGTTGAGCAATCTCCATATCCATATGCATGTATAAGGTCACTTTGAGAAGTATTTCTAAAATTGATAATCTTTTTATTTCAGGAACATTTACTCATTTAGATTTTCCTCAAGTGATTGTTCTCAGAATGGAATGGACTGGACTGGATTATAAGGGTTACTTCTTGCCCTCACCAGAAACAGTACCTCATACCGTCCGTTTCTTCATTTTTTAAGAAAATGGGTGAATTGGAGATTCAGATGCTATTAAAGCACTGACCTTTGTTTTTTTGTGCATTGGGTTGCATCTGATGGGCATTTTAAACATATTAATAATCTGGAAAGAGTGTTAATATTATGTCAAGCTGCGGGGTCCTGCATTCAGTTAAATGCCTCTTTTTACATTAAATTTTTACTTTCTTTTTTTTCAAGCTCACCTTTGCAAGAAAAATGATGAAAAATTTCAATGAAGTAGGACTGTATTTTGATTGTGAATTTTCCAGATATTTCCCTTTCATTTTAATCCCCCCCTAAAAAAAGTTGAGGTTCAAATGGTTAACTTGTTTAAATAAAAATACTATGCATACAGTATTATGCATCTAGGAGTAATACTTGTATTGTTTCTTTTATTGATTTGAAGGTCACTTTTATATAATCCTCATGAGGGACATTATAAAAAGGTTTGACTGTTATATATGGTATTTTTAAAATATAACCATTTACCAATTGTTTATTCACTGATTTTCAAGCTGCGAGACTTCATCCTCAAGTATTTGTTGCAAATGTAATTCTAAGAAACTAAACTTAACCATGTACCCTTTGATCATTCAACAACCATGTTCTTCAAAATTCAGTGCGAAACAGTGCAAAATTGTTTGAACTGAAAATATGGCTTAAAATAAACCGAAAAACACAAGTAGAGGAAATGGCAGCAAATTAAGTCAAATCCCTCTACTATGTGCCATTCAGTTAGGGCCATTTTATAAAATTTTAGTAATGTCACAATGTAGTGATATATCAAAATGTAGTAATATATTTTAACAGTGAAAGAGTATGCAATATGGTTTTAAATTTGTTGAATCAAACATTTCTTACAAAAGCACTGGTAATTAATTAGGCCTTAATTCTATTCAAAAATTTTTATTTTCTGTAATTTAAGTGTACTAGCCACAAATAACAGAAATAAAAATTGGACAGGAAAGAATATCAATGCAGCACAGGTAAAATAAATGGACAAAAGGAAAAAAATATATTGCTTTGGTTGCACAGTTTGTTACTCATTCATAATTTATAAAATTCACTAACAGTAAATAATAATTAAAAAAAAAACTAGGATGGAAAAACAATAAGTTATTAAATATATAAATACATGTGTAGGAAATGCAGCAAAACCCAAATGTAGTAAAAAAGTAATAATAATAACGATCAGTATTGAACAGATTTGTGTTTTATAGCAAAATATATGAAAGACATTTTAATACTTTAGGAATAAGTAAAGGAAAAACAGCAACCAGATGTGTCGCCCGGGCCAATCTAGAAAAATTACGCTACACCTATGGTATTACGACAGCCATAAATTGTATTCAGTGTAATGATTTCTGTACCGCCCTACATTTTACATTTAGCAGATGTGAAGTTACATGCCAGGTCACGTAACACCAATGAACTATAACTTAGAACTGCACTCTTAACATCCATAAATTACTTCCTTGGCAATCATTACGACTGTAATCATGAAGTGGTAAGAGCAAACTTTTAGCTTTCATGAATTGTAAATATCTTTATATATTGAACATTGGGCTTTTAGCGACATTCAAGCTTGACACCTGGAGGCTTCCTCTAAAATATCATCGATCAGGGTTTTTTTTCCTTACCTAGGTATCAGCTCTTTCCCTGATCTCAATTTTAGTATCACTAGCCTGTCTCTTAATAAAAGTTTGAATAACATGTTCAAAGCCAAAGAATAAAACTTGAGCATTGTTATAGCATATGCAATTGGCATTTTTGCCCGACACCTGGGGGTTTCCTATAAAATATCAACGATCAGGGGTTTTTTTCATTACCCAGGTATCAGTCCTTTCCCTGATCTCCATTTTAGGATCGTCAGCCTGTTTCTTAATAAGAGTTTGAACAACATGTTCAAAGCCAAATATTACAACATAAGAATCTTTATACCATATGCAATTAAAAATTGAATAACAGATCAATAGAGTCAAAGGTAGGCAACAAATTAAATACTGGGCACAGTGCTTGATTATTGGAGAACTTCTTTGTATACAATATTTTTGGTAAATACTTTATTTGTGCCATTAAGAAGTCTACCTTGCTTTTTCGTATCTTTCACCAAGACACGAACACCGTTCAAAGATGTTGATCTTGAAAAAGCAACATAAAGCATTCCATGACTGAAAACCAGCTGAGGCAAATAAATTCCGACTTTCTTCAATGTTTGTCCCTGAGATTTGTTAAAATAGTCATACAAAATGATAGTCTGATAGTCTTCTCTTAAGTTGGAAAGGTAAGTTTGAATCCGAGGGCGACAGTTCAATCTGGGGAATGAAAAGTTTTGATCCAGCATTTTACCCAGAGATCACCTCGCAATCCAAAACATTGCGCATTGGTCCTCTTACAATAAGACGTGTTCCATTGCAGGGTCCTTGTGATGGATTTAAGTTTCTTAAAAGCATTATTGGAGCACCGATTTTTAAATTTAGACGATGAGGTGACATTAATCAGGCAGTAAAACAAAATATACCACTAGTATTTACTATTCAAAGGATTTCATTTTCGTAATACATGAATTAAATAACATCGTAATTCAATCTTTTTTTTCTCGAATTATTAATTCATGGATTGAGAAACAAGTATAATAACAAAGAAATAAATTAAATAAAAAACATAAAATCCTCAGGATGATTCTTCAGATGAGCATTATTTAACCAAAACACTCAATCTCTGATTATTAGTAATAAGTTAAGAATATCTACAAGCAAAAGAACAGCAAAATCAGAGCAGAAAAATATAAAAGACGGAGCACACGGGGACAAAAATTAAGCCATGCGTTTCCAAACACATTTCCGATTCCTCCGTAGAAATCAATGGAATTGAATTGAATTGAATTGAAAGTATTTTTTGGAGATTTTTGCCTTTCCCGAGAGGGCGGCTTATATCCCGGCAGAAAGGACTATGGTGTTGGAGTTGCAGATACTGAATTTATCAGTTATGAGAGAGCACTGGAGTCATCAATTACCAAAATAAACTTTATTATCACATAACAGAAAATCAAAACAATGGAGCGGCACAGATGCATGTGCATAGCTCGCTGACAGACTCGGAACTGTTTTCGTAATGGCTACGTCACTGATGACGAAACCGAAAGCTGATGGCAGTGCCACCTAAGGGGCTAGAACGGTTCACTACAGAGTATCCCCCCAGTGACGGAGGAACGATACAAACTTTAAAAAAATAATGGGGCAGAGTAACAATGTGTGTTGCACAAATATTACACAATGCGATACACTGCTGTACAAAAATTGATAATGAAACACAATGCTTAAACATAATATGCAAAGTACAGTACAGAAAATGAAATACACAATGCAAATACAAGATACTATAAACAATCAATGAACATGAAATTAAATGATATATTCTTTTACGAGAATCTTAGGGAAATGCACGCGCCGGCCTGATCTGGTAATAGTTGATTTTTCATTCAATTGTGGCAATTCCTTTGCGGTAACTTTTAAAGGTGCAGGAATTTGTTGTGGTTCCTCTGAAATTTGAAAAGCAGGTTTAACTCTATCAATTGATACAGTACTACGTTTGCCATTTAGCTCTATGACAAATGTTTTGTCTGAACGTTCTATTACCAAATGAGGTCCGGTGTATGGAGGTGTTAATGCTGGTTTTATGCTGTCTGTGCGCAAGTAAATATGAGTACAGTTGTGCAATGATTGGTGCACAAAAATAGGTGGTTTGCCATGACGGACAGGTGAAACAGGAGTTAAATCATTCATCATGCGTCTAAGTTGTGCAACATAATCCTCTGTTGGTGAGGTTGGAGTGTTACTACAGTTTAGAATGTCCGATGGCAGTCTCAGAGTAGTACCATATACAAGTTCAGCAGGTGAAGCATTAATGTCACTTTTAATGGCAGAACGTATGCCAAGCAACACTACTGGTAAAATTTCTGACCATTGGGGTGTATTGTGGGCCATAAGGGCGCCTTTTAAATGGCGGTGGAAACGTTCAATGATTCCGTTCGAAGATGGATGGTAACTTGTGGTATGTATCTTATTTGTTCCAAGGATGCAAGTAAGTTCTCTGAATAATTGGGACTCGAAATTTCGCCCTTGATCAGTTGTAATCGTAGCTGGACATCCGAACCGAGATATCCAATTGTTAATGAGGGCTTTACAGGTAGTCACAGCTGTCATATCTTTAGTTGGTATGACTTCTGGCCATCGAGTAAATCGATCGATTATGGTCATACAGTACTGATAACCATCCGATACTGGAAGAGGGCCAATGAAGTCGATGTGTATATGTGAGAATCTGGCATCAGGTGATGAAAAAGTGCCTACTGGGGATTTAGTGTGCCTATGGATTTTAGCACGTTGACAGTTTTGACAAGATTTCACGGCGTTTTTAATGAATTTGTACATATGAGGCCAAACGAACCTTTTTGATATCATTTTAGATGTTGCCGAATAACCTGGATGAGAAAGATTGTGAATGTGGTTGAAAACCAGTGTACGGTAAGATTCCGGGATGAAAGGACGGGGTGTACCTGTACTAAGGTCACAATGGAGAGTAACATTCTCTAGGGGAAAATAATGTTTTTGCAATTTAAGAGTTGTTGAAGATTGGGAAAGGAAATTTTGAAGTTCTGGATCCTGAAGTTGTTCTTGTGATAATTTATTAAAGTCAAGATGGGTGAGTGCAATTTCGTCGATCTCTACCCTTGATAAGGCATCCGCCACAATGTTATCAGATCCTTTGATATGCCGTATGTCTGTAGAAAATTGGCTTATGAAATCCAGTTGGCGCAACTGACGGGGTGAACATTTGTCAGGTTTCTGCTTGAAAGCATAAATAAGAGGTTTCTGGTCAGTAAATATTGAGAAATCTCTAGCTTCAAGCATATGCCTGAAACGTTTAATAGATGTATACACAGCTAAAAGTTCCCTGTCGTAGGTCGACCAATTACGCTGACTTTTAGAAAGTTTGACGGATAGAAATGCAATAGGTTCCCATACATTATTATTATTTTGCATGAGAGTACTACCAACTGCAAAATCTGAAGCATCACACCAGAGACTTAAACGGGCACCGGGAATTGGATGCTTTAATAATGTGGCATCCGCAAGCGCCTGTTTAGCAGCGAGAAAAGCTGATTCTGCTTCATCAGTCCAATGAAGAGGTATCTCAGATTTTGTGGAAGAACGAGGGGATTTTTTACTATTTTTATGACCCTCCAAAAGTTGTACTAGTGGTGCTAAAATATGTGCAGCTTTTCTTAAAAATCTACGATAAAAATTATACATTCCAAGAAATCGACGTAATTGAGTTAGATTTTCGGGTCTAGGAAATTTTACAATGGCCTCAACTCTATCAGGGAGCGGTGAAAGTCCTTCCGCAGAAACCTTAAAACCAAGAAATTCTATATGCGGTACACCTAAAGTACATTTGGACGGCTTAATAGTAAGACCATAATAATTTAGTCTTTCAAAAAGAGCTTTAAGATGTTTAAAATGCTCTTGTTTATTTGCAGATGCGATTAAAATGTCATCTATAAAAGCATAAACACCCTCTAAACCACGAGTAACTTGATCAATAAATCTTTGAAATGTACTGCTGGCGTTGCACAAACCAAATTGCATCCGAGTACTTTCGAAGAGACCGAAAGGTGTACAAATTGCTGTTTTATGCACATCTTCGGAAGCAATCGGAATTTGGTGGTAAGCCTTAACCAAATCTATGTGTGAAAAAATTGTTGTTCCGTGAAGTTCACTGGTGAAGTCAAGAATTGAAGGAATTGGATATTTATCTTTTTTTGTCTGCGCATTTAAAGCACGATAATCACCAACCGGTCGCCAGTCTTGACTTCCCTTTTTTGGAACCATGTGCAATGGAGAAGCATAGTTAGAAGTAGATGGCCGCATATGACCTAAATCTAACATATGTTGAAATTCCATTTTAGCAATTTTGAGCCGGTCCGGAGCCAACCGACGTGGTTTAGCAAAAACTGGAGGACCGAAAGTATCGATATGATGAATAACATCATGCTTAACAACTTGGTTTGCACAAGGCTGTGTTACAATATCAGGAAAATCATATAAAAGTTTATGAAAGTCATTTTCAATATTTACAGTTTTTACAGAAAATATATCAGTAGCATTAATGTGAGCATGCGATTTTATTTTAGTACACATATCAAATAACGTCCGATTTCTTAAATCGGGTTTTAAATTGAAATGATGTAAAAAATCAGCACCAATAATTGCAGTAGAAATATTGCAAATAAAAAATGGAAATACAAACTTTTTCCTTAAACCTAAATCAAGTGAAAGGAGTTTCTGACCAAATACCTGAATTGGTGTCCCATTTGCAGCTGTAAAAATTTGAATTGGCTGTAAACTACGTTCATTTTTTGTAGCAGGGAGAAGGGAACAGTCACTCCCAGTATCTATTAAAAATTGTATATTTTGTTCTCTATCGCGAACAAACAGGCGACGAGAATTGCGAGGCATGGTGTACGTCGCCGCTACGCCAGCCGGTTCGTGTTTTCCGTGTAAGAGCACGGCTGCTTACATTTTGTCGCTTTGTCTTTAAAGGTACGATGATACCAACAAATGTCCTGTGCGCCAGCAGGTGGATTGGAATTTCGTGACCGCGAGTTATACCTACTGCGAGATGAACTGCGGTATCTTTTAAGAGCGGCAACTTCTTTTCTGAGATGTTTAATTTCAGCAAGCAATGTCGAAGATAGTTCCGATGATTCAGCGGGAGCCGATCTGGTTGTAGCGTTGACTTGCAGTGGTGTAATGTCCATGATTTTGTCAGCTACTTCGGCAGCCTTTTCCGGAGTCAATGGGTCGATGGACGCTAGGATGGTCTGAATATTGCTAGGTAATTGCTGCAGAAAAAGTTCCAACAATAAGGAGTCACTTACTTTGTGTGAAGTGGCCCGCCGTTGCATCAAACGTAACAGTTCGGACGGCTTTCTATCACCGAGCTGTTCGCCAGCCAATAAACGCCGAATTTCTTGGGTCGACGATTCGCCGCATCTGGCTATCACTGCTTCCTTCAGTTTCAAGTAAGGGTCGGTAGAATCAGGAGTTAAAATAATATCCCGAACTAGAAGAGCAATATCCGGCGGTAAACTTGCAACGCAGTGATTATATTTGGTTTTACTCTCTGTAATCGGTTTAGGTGAAGCCAGTTCGAATGTAGATTCGACCATTGAAAACCAGAGTTGCGGATCAGTAGAAATAAAGTTCGGAATTTTTACCGCTGACACAGCGTCCGCCATTTCTAGAATCAAAACTAATTGGTCTAACAAAAGAAGAGGATATTTCACAGAAGGATTTAGTTCACTTCCAGAGTCACCATTATGGTGTTGGAGTTGCAGATACTGAATTTATCAGTTATGAGAGAGCACTGGAGTCATCAATTACCAAAATAAACTTTATTATCACATAACAGAAAATCAAAACAATGGAGCGGCACAGATGCATGTGCATAGCTCGCTGACAGACTCGGAACTGTTTTCGTAATGGCTACGTCACTGATGACGAAACCGAAAGCTGATGGCAGTGCCACCTAAGGGGCTAGAACGGTTCACTACAGGACTAAGCGAGATTAAATTGGCGGCGGCCGTTCCGGAGGGGAGCAAGGGAATCCGAGGGAAAAAAAAAAAAAAAAAAAAAAAAAAAAAAAAAAAAAAAAAAAAACGAGGGCAAACCCTCAAAAACGCCCTGAGCGGGCGAGAAAAGCACAAAAAGCTCGAGTAGACGAGCGACAAGCGAAGATAGCTTTGATCACATCAGAAACCGAACTGCCAGAGCAGGGAAGGCCGAGCGAGGAAAACAGAGAACGCCTGATGAGAGCAAAGCGAGAACAAGACAGGAGAAAATGTTCCAAGGTTTCGGGTTGATTGCAGGAGAAGCACATAGGAGAAATGTTCTTGTTGATGCGATGGAGAGTGGTGTTGAGAAGCAACGTTTTGGTGC
Source organism: Octonoba sinensis (assembly GCA_038502835.1). Taxonomy (NCBI): domain Eukaryota; kingdom Metazoa; phylum Arthropoda; class Arachnida; order Araneae; family Uloboridae; genus Octonoba; species Octonoba sinensis. Next base: position 2,425,595 of record CM076606.1, on the reverse strand, counting down.
GGAGGCGGGATAGTAGAACGTTCATTTTACGATTAGGTGTCCAATTGGAATAATTGTGGATGGGAGATAAATAGCTAAAATTTTGATAATATTTACAATTTAGCCAGTCTTCCTCTATTTTCTTAAATGATTCTTTCTTGATGGTTGAAATGATGTCTTCGGTGGAGATATCATAGTGGTAAGAATAATTAAAGGGTCCTTTTTTTGCAAGCATGTCAGCTTTTTCATTGATGAGGATGCCTTGGTGTCCTGGGCACCAAATTAGCTTTATCGAGCTGGCTTTAGAGAGTGCTTCTATGATTGAATCAAGGATGAGAAAGGTAGCAGAACTGGATTTGACTGTAAAGTGATCGAGGGCTATAAGATTAGATTTGCTGTCCGAGAATATGGTGTAGTTTTTATTTTCAGAGATGTATTCAGGAATTGCAAATGCGATGGCTATAGCTTCGGCGGTAAAGACGGAGGTGTTTTTGTTGATGATAGCGGCTTTCCCTTCTTGTGAGCTGTGGTTAAAGGCTGATATGCTAGTAATGGTTTTACTTTTCGATGCATCTGTGCTGATGAGGATATTATTTTCCAGGTGTAGATTAACGTATTCATTAAACAGGGAGTTAGCAGTGGTTGGGTTATTAGCTTTGCTTTGAAAATTTAGTCCGTCGGTAATGATATTGACGTTACAGAGGTTGCTTGGGTTTTCTTTTAGTTTTTTTATAATAATTTTGGCAGGTTGGATTTGGTTGATAAAAAGATAGTTATAAATGATAGGAAAGATATAGTGGTTGTCTCTCTTTTTCCCAGAAGTATTTTGTCTTTGGTCGGTTTTTGAAGAAAGGGGAGATAGTTTGCCAAGGGCAAGATGGCGTAGTCCAAATTTGAGAACGGAAGAGTTACGGCGATCCCAGAGATTGGAGACGCCTGCTTCTCTGAAGAGGAGTGGTATGGGAATCCAGCGGGGTAGTCCGAGGGCCCATCGAAGAGCACTGTGGTAAACAACGTCCAGTTTCTTTAACGCGGAGTGGCTAGCGGAACTGTAGAAAATTGATCCATATTCAATGATGCTTCTGATTAAAGAGTTTGCTATGATTAGAAGATTTTTTGAGCTTGCTCCTCTATTGCAGTTGGCGATAAATTTGAGGAAGTTGATTCGTTTGAAAGCTTTTTTTTTTATGTAGTTTATGTGGTTGTTAAAAAGGAAATTTGAGGTAAAATGAATCCCGAGCCATTTCATTTTCTGTGACCAGGGGATGGCCTGGCCCTGAAGCGTAAGAATTATATCCGGAGTGGTTCTTTTCCTAGAGAGGTTGATAATGGAGCTTTTCTCGGGGGCTATCGACATCTTCCAATGATCACACCATTTTTCAATTAGTTGAAGGGTTCGAGCTAATTTGTTGTGGACTTCTAAAGGATTTTCTCCGGAGGCATAGACAATGATGTCGTCAGCATAGATAATTGTGGTGACTCCAGGTATGGTGGTTTCAAAGAAATCGTGCATGTAGACCATAAACAAAAAGGGGGCTAGGACAGAGCCTTGTGCAATCCCGGTCTTGAGGGAGCTGGTGATAGAAAAAGCGTTCCTCCATCGTACTTTAATTTTCCTGTCAGAGAAAAGGTTGTGGATCCAGTGGGCGACTTTACCGCTTATGCCACAATTGATAAGCTTCAGGGCCAGGCCGTCAATCCAAACTCGATCATATGCTGATTGAAGGTCGAGTTTGACACAAAGGACAAAAAGTTTCTGTTTTCGTAAGGTTTGAATCTCTTCGAAAAAGGACGAGATGGCTGCATTGCAGTCGCGGAAACGAAAAAAACCGAATTGGTTTTTGTTGAAAATGTCATTCTCAAGAGACCAAGTAATCAAACGGGAGAGAATCATTCTTTCTAATATCTTGGAGATGACTGGAGTAAGGGCTATTGGTCTGTAGGCATGAATGTCGGCTGCTGGTTTGTGAGGTTTCTTGATTGGTATAATAATAGCAGTTTTCCAGGAAGCAGGGATTTCTGTTCTCGCCCAGATAAGATTAAGTTGTTCAAGTAAGGCGTCTCTAAAATTATCGGGAAGGCTTTTGTACATACGAGCAGGTATACCATCTTCGCCTGGGGAGGTATTTTTGGTGGATTTGACAGCTTTGTTAAATTCGTCTGGAGAAAAAGGACTATCAAGTTTGGAGTTTAAATTAGAATTGAAGTCGATAGGAAGATGATGGGGAGGAATACGGGAACTAAGGTTTAGAGCAAAAGCGTTGGCTTGAGCAGTAGCAGATGTGATGGTGTTTGTGCCTATCCTGAGGAGGAGATTGGTTTTGTCATCCGGGGTATTTTTGGAAATAATGGATTTGATAATTCCAAAGGCGCCCTTACCTGAGCCTAAGTTGTAGCAGATATTGTTCCAATAGTTTTTTTTTTATTTATTTTTGATTTCTCTACGTAGTTTGGCCGAAAAGTATTTATATTTAATCCAATGATCTTTGTTGATGTCTCTCTTTGCTCTCCGGAGATGTTTCCTCTTTTGGCCTAAATAGTAGCTACATTTGATAGACCACCAGTTTGGGAGGTTTTGAGTATGAAGGTTTTGGATACTTTTGTTGTGATTGAGGATATTTTTTAGAAAAGTTTGGATATTTGCTAAGTTATTGGGGATACTAGTGGTGTTATTTAACTTGTGTTCGATGTTATTCCAGTTGTATCTTATTCTGGAGCTAGGATTATTGAGTTGAGGTGAATTTTTTAAAAAATAGGAGATATCAATGATAATAGGAAAATGGTCCGAGTCAAAGGGATCAGGGTGAATGTTGAAATTTATATGGGGAAACGCATCCAGAGAGCAAAGCGAGAGATCTATGAGAGACTGAGATCCGGAAGGTGCTATATGGGTGGGTTTATTGTTGTTAAGAATCCCGATGTTTTGATTTAGAATCCAGTCGACAAGGATGTCAGAGTTAATGGAATCGAAGGAGCTTCCCCAGTAGCTATGGTGAGTGTTAAAATCACCGAGGATAAGAAAGGAAGAATTTAGTTTTTTTTTTAAATTTTCAAGCCAAATTTTGTTAAAGTTACCTCTAGGGGAATAAATGTTGATGATATCAATTTTTTTGTTATTAATCCAGACGCTAATGCCGAGAATTTCAGTTTCAGGAGTGCAGAGAAAGTCCAGATTCATATCAGTCGACGGGAGAGAGCGGGGAATAATGGTCATAAGACCGCCGCCTGCGTTATTAAGACGATCTCTGCGATAAATAATGGAGTTGGGGAAAGAAAAAACATCACTTTTGAGGAAAGTTTCTTGAAAAACGAAAATTTTGCAATCGTTAAAGGGCGAAAGAGGGAAGAAAAGGCGCTTGTTAAGCAGACTGCGGCAGTTCCATTGGCAAACAAAAAACCCCAGAGCAACCCCAAAAAAAAAAAAAACCCAACAAAGGGGGAGAAAAGGGAAACAAGAACCAGAACAAAAAAAAAAAAAAAACACAAGCGCCCGGCGCGAGAAAAAGCGAGCCTACGAAATACCAGACGGCAGAAAACCCGCAGGAATGGGCATGTTAGAAGAGCCAGAAGGGGAAGGGAGGTGAACGTTAGAGGTGTCCATTTCATTATCGTGATTAACAATTTTGGAATACATTTTAGATAATTTTTCCAGGTTTGAGCTCCCAGTAGACGCGATTTTCCTCGCGCGGGTTGGACTGGGTTGTGAGATTTGAGTCATTTTTTCCAAAGTATTGCTCATGCTTTCCACGGTTTGTAGCATTCTCTGTTGAAAAATTTGTATTTGTGTTTCCATTATGCTAATGATTTTTTCTTCGAAATTTTTTAGCGCGGTGTTCAAGAGGTTTTCGATTTGCGTGTTTGGATTATTGGTACTGTTTTCTATTCTCACGATATTTGCATACGAGTTCTTGTTTTCTCTTCGGTATTGACGTCTAGCTTCTGGAAACGATAAGCTGTTCTTGCATTTAAATTCAAGGAATTTTACTTCTTCTCTGTACGTTTGGCAATTTCGGTCAGACGCGCTGTGTTCTTCTGTGCACAGGGCACATTTTTTCATTGTATTTTTACAGGTCGAAGTTTCATGTTTCTCGGCGCAGTTTCCGCACGTGGTGTCATTTTTGCAGTTTTTAGTAGAGTGATTATATCTTTGGCAGTTCTTACATGCTCTGGGCCGGTCTATGAATGTCGAGATTTTGTGGTTGGTCTACCATAATTTAACCGATGATGGTAAATTGGTACCATAAATGGTCGTCAGGACCGTTTCTGTTTGCTGTTTTATTCCGTTTTTGGTAACTATAAAGCGTCGCATCTCGCTAACATACAATCCTTGGTCATAGAGCTCAGAGGCTACTTCTTCTAATTTGATGTCAATCGGTATATTTTTCAACAGAAACCTTGTTGTTATCCTGTCATTGAGGAGGGATGAAGTTATTTTAGTGTTTAGAATTTCTTTTTTGAGCAATAATTCTTTGGCACATGATGGACTATAAGTTTTGATAATTATGAAGTTATTCTTGGTAAAGTTAATTGTGTCAATATCTTTGTGATTAGTTATGGTTTCTTCAATTTCGCTTTTTAGTTTCTTAGGATTATGATTTGGTATTCCGGTTCCATTTTCAGATTTAATCATGATAGAAAAATTTGAGCCGCCATTGTTCGAAATGGCATCAATGGTGGTAAGAGAATCAGATATGCTAGAGAAAATGTTTACGTCAGGGACAGCCATATCCCACCGGGAAAAGTTCCGCCGGACGGCGGAACCGCAGGTATTTAGAGAAACAAAGTGGCGCTTACCTTGGAACAAAAAGGAAAAACAGAAACGTCAAGACGAAAAGAACCTCGACGTCGGACGACGTAGAGAAATTTCACCTTAACGGCATCTACGGCAAGTAAGGGCTGAAAGATAAAACTTAATACGGGAAAAATTTTTGAGAAGGAAAAAAAGAAAAAATAATAAAAAACAGGACAAAAAGTTAAAGGATGGGTCAGAAGCAACTTGCTTCCGCCCGGCACGGCCGACCGCTTGTGCGGCGGTAGAAACTCGAAAGAACACACGAGGAGCAGTGACAGTTACAGTCACCGCCACTGATCTCAAAAACACATCCAAAAATCCTTTTTCCAATCAATGGAAATGACCGATGGAAAAGCCAAATGGAAACACTTAGGGTTACCTTTTGGCAACTTTATCGCACTATTATAAAATCAATTTCTTTTCGAATAAACGGCACGGATAAAGTTAAATTGCATAATTGACAGGTTACAGTTACTACAAAAAGAATTTCGTATTTAATAATTCATATTACTCATCATCAAGTTATTTTTTATGTAATTTGAAAACGTTTCAAACGACATAATGTAAGCTTATTATCATTAATCGATATTTCACCATAGATTATAATTTTTTAGTTATGATAACTTCTCATCAAATCAATTTACAAGCCAATTAATAATAAATTTAAGAATAGTAAATGACTAAAATTGTCAATTTTTATTCAATTTTATCAAAATAAAAATATTTCACGCATTTCTTAATTCGTCCTATAATGTCAAAACCAACGTACGTCAATATATCAATATTTGGGGACAAGTCCGGAAATATATATGTAGGGACCGCCCATAAATGCGGATATCACGCTTTTTCCCATATATTTGAACCCCTCCCCTCTTTGTGCCAAAATGTCACGCTTGAACATACCACTGTCCCCCCTTTGTCACATAAGCACGATGTTACTCTTCTGATTACCCCCTCCCTCCCTTTGTCACAATTTGTTTCCGATACGCCAGAAAATGGCAGGTGCGGGGGGGGTCTCATGTCACAATTTGTCAAGATTTACAACCCTCCCCCCCTCGAAGTGCGTGACATCATTTCTGAATGATACCTTTTTTTCATATATATATATATATATAATATATAATATATATGTATAGAGAGGGTGGAAGCGTTTAATCATATAAGAGATGAATGCTATTACGCTAAAGAGGACCGCTCGATACGTGAAATTCACGTTATCACGTGAACTGAACATTGACTCTGACCTAGAAACACGCGCTCTTCCTGCAATTGTTTTTATTAAATACTAATAATTTCCTGTAATCGTCATTTTTTGGTAAAAGCCAATTTTTTCGTTCGTGACTTGTGAAACCTTTTGTTGTAGAGCAGAAGATCCTTCAATGTTTCTCATCTTGGAGCCCAGGGACTTCCTTCCACAATTTTGATAGAAGGGGGAAGGGGGGGGGGGGCAAAAGGTACAAAGTCAATGTTGTTTACATTGAAAGAAGAAAAAGGGGGTTTTGCAGTTACACGTACATATAAATACATTATATTTCTTCAGAAGGGGCAGTTGCCTTTTGGGGCCTTTTTGTTCCAGAGTCAACCAGAGCGAAATTCGGAAATTTTAAGACATCACTAGGTAAGGACCCCATCGAATAGAACAATCATAGAAAATGCTGTCTGTGCACCTTTTTTGTCATTGCTTATGCTATATGGTTAATTTGATAATAAAAGCTACATTGCTATAACACTTTTTGTCTGAATTCTTGGGGGGGGGGGGGGGGCCCTTAGACAAACCTTCAGGCCCGCTCCGTCTGAGGGCAAGGTTATGCAGCACATCGGCCCAGTAAAAAGGCGAGGAGTTCTACCCGTAAACAATAAAACCTGGAAAATGCAACCACACCATTGGATTCAGTTTTCGGGAAAAAAAAGTTTTTATTCAACCCTACAAAAGAAGCTCATTAGGCACTGGCATGACGGCACTGGTTAGGCATTGTAGATCTAGTGTGAAATCAGGCTCTGAAGTCAACACTATAAAAGGAAAGCATACTGATTTTAGAACATTAGCATTGTTCGCCATTATAAAAAGCTTCATTAGCAAATGCAAAAATTCCTCTATCAATATTTAGTAAGCTTATAACAACACACCTATGAGAAATTGGTTATTAAAAATAAAAATAATGTATTATTATGAAAATTAGCAGGGTTTATTATAAATTAAAATCTGTTATTTTATGTTAATTTTTAAAACGAAAACTTGAATGATATTATGGAAAAATTTCCTGCACCTAGAACACAGCTCTAGGTGCCCGTGCGACAGTCAAGGCCTACGCGTAGGGCAAATATTTTTCATTTCTCCCGAACGCACGGATACTTTAAAATTTATGATGTGAAACTCGTATCGTAAGTTTATTTAAAATAAGTATAACTTTTATATTTTACATAAAGTATAAATAATTAATGCATCTTTGTGCATTAACATGGAAATGTTACATGGAAGATACTATTGCTATTCCCCCCTCCCGTGGGGAACTATTTCAACACTTTTGGCATGTTTCATTACTTTTTTGTTGCTTTTCCAATTTTTATTCAATTGATGTACTTTATTCAGTCATATCAAAATTGTTAGGAGATTGGCAACTGTGCTGAAGACCCTTTCCACTAGGTATGAAGATGGAAAAGCAATAAACTTTCTCGCGATATTACAGAATAAGGGATAAGTAACAGGTATTCTGTTTTTGAAGCCGAAATTGATGATATCCGTTTCTAAACTGTACCTTAAGTTCTTTATTAGTGCTTAAAAATTTTGCAGAGCCATTAGCTTATATGAGATCCACTACCATTGACCCCCAATTTTTTTTTCACTTGACATGAACCCCTTGCAGGTTGCTGTCGACCCCTGGGGGTCGATATAGTCCACTTTGGGAATCACTGGCCTAAATAATGGGCCTGACTTTATAGATAACTTTCTAAACTGAAGTTCTTTCTTTGTATTATGTCACGCATTTAATTGATTCTTTCAATAAAAATTCCCTTCAATAATCATCGGCCTATCGTTATTTAGAAAGAAATGAAATATATTAGCAAACCAAATAAATCATTAAAATGTTCTTGTTCCTCCTTGGTGTACTAACTTATAAAGTTTTGCATTTTAATGAAACTTCAATAAGTGTAAAATGAATAATATTAGGTGATAGTAGCAAAAGCTTCACCACATTTGTAACTATACCTTAAATTTCCAATACTAGCTTGTATTGTAACAAATAGTAAGCCTTAGAAAATAGATTTTTGCACATAAAGTGTCAAAAATAGGATTAACTATGACCATTCTTTTTCTTCAGAGGTTGAAAGTAAACTAAAATACCAGATGAAAAAAAAATTGAAAAAAATCAAAGTTAAGATGTTGACTGCCAACTACGAGATTACTCATAGCAGGTGAACTTTGCTGAGAGACCAAATTACAAATTATTTCATAATTGCTAACTTATTTTCAATTTTTAGTACATTTATAGGAAGTTTGTAGTTTTTTACTCAATAAGATGCTTTGAACAATGTGATGTGATTAAATTAAACTTTCATCTATGGAGACCCTGAAACTGGGAAAGTCGCTGGAAGTTAGCGTGTCGGCAGTCAATGTGTTAACTTAGTACAGTCACAAATTTGGAACATGTGTGATGGCACAAAGTTAAATAAATATAATGTATGCATCATAATATACAGAAATAGGAATTTCATGAAAAAAGTATATTTTATAACAAAATTAACTAGTATGAAATTATGTGCAAAATTCATTGTAAATTATTTGTTTTTATCATAATTATTATTTATATATACGCAAAATCACAGAATGGAACTGTATAAGCTGCAAATGAATATATTGCTGATATGGGATCAAAATGCAAATTAAGTTACATTCTAAATTGAAATTTTTATTACGCTAAAAACAGAGCATAATGAAATTTCAACTATTTCAGTAGTATCTACATTTATACTGTTTTCGTTCCCTCCCCCCCCCTTTTAGTTTAGAAAGCATATTTGTCAATCAAATTTTAGTTTGGACAAATGAAGTTGGAAAAGACTCTTATGACAGCAGCTGTAGTGTTGTCCTGCACAAAAAGATGGGGGGGGGGGGGGGGACACTTACACATACGAACTAAGTTATTGAATTCAAAATGTGGGGGGACACTAGTGTTAAAATTTTAGAAATGAGGAAGGAGGTTTCTTTAAAACAGAAAAGTAGGGAACACGGTTCCCCTGCGTCCCCCCTCGACTACACAACTGGACAGCTGCTCTAATTGCTGGACACATTTGAAGTTGTGCAACTAATGAGACAAGTCTTTGGAAATTTCAGGCTTTCGAAACCAGTTTTCACATCTATTGTGAAATAAGAATTAAGTAGGGTTTTCCTTTTAGTTTAAAATAGATAATGTAAAGTATAAATTAGGCATCAATTATGGCTCCTTCAGAGGCATTTTTAGTTACTTTCCCAGTGTACAGGTATAAGTAATAAACTTGAACGATGAGTAGTGAAAAATTCATTACTTTGATAAAAGTTTCCACTATAAAAGTAAAATATGAGTTAAACAAGAAATTAGATAAATCAGTTTTAAGGTTTTTAACAACTAATTGAGATTTTTTTCCAATAATGACTAAAATTAATGAATTTACTATTACAAATTTGTACATTTCACGTTGTATAATTATAAAATAAGAACATAGGTATCAAAAGTTAAAAGCATAAAAATCCATCATTAATTTAGAAATTTAAAATAAGACCAAAAATAAGAAAGTAAAATGAAGTTAGAGCTCATTACACAAGGAAATCCAGCTTAAACTCAAACCAACTATCTGGCATGCCAGAAAGAAACGATATCCCTTTAATCCCTAATGATTATGTGGCATTTTCAAAATATATAAGACCAATACTGTAATTGTTTATTTGTGATGTGCATGACTTCATTGTTGTATATATTTTTTTATATTTTCTTACAAGTGAGAAGAGACTTTTCTTTTTCATTCAACAGTCATGTTCTTATTATACTTTAACATTAAATGCAAGAATATCCCAATTGAAAAGAAGTGGCTCAGAAGGATCCGAAAAGCACAAGTAGAGGAAATGGTAACAAATATAACCAAATCTCTCTTCTCCGTGCCATTCAGCTAGGAACTGTTTTAAAGACTAGACATCTGAAATCATAATTTTTTGGAATGTGCAAAGAAAAAAACCACTTCAAATATATATCAATACTTCTTAACAAGGTAAATGGTAGTAGTAGTACACAATATGGTTTTTTAACTTATCAAAAGCAATATCCGATCAAATTCAGTTGTATGTCAATTAGGGATGTAACAAATATTTGACTGCTATCTGGCATCTTCAGAAATTAATGACAAATGATTATTATTCAACCACATAGTTATACTATAGTAATAAAGTAATGTGCGATTTTTTTTGGTAGCTACTACATTGACAATAAATTAACTAAAAATTAAATTCATAAGACTATTATAACTATAAAAGCTTGCTAATTCATATTTTTCACATCAGTGTTACCAATACATAGAAGTAAAATAAAGTTATTTTTATAACTGTTCGGAATAGGTTATGAGTTTGACTAACCGAGATTACATAAAGAGGTGTCTGATGTAGGTATACATGCAAAATCTACATTGCTATCCCACACATGAAAAATTCTTCAAGTGTATGTCAGTAATTCTTTTCTAAAACATGGTAGATACTCTGATCCTTAGTACTCGGCCAAAATGTTACTCAGTACATCACTATTTTGAAACAAATGTTTTATTGGAATTAAATTAAGGGAAGTTATTTAAAGATTATTATTACTTCAGTTGATCGATATAACCAAAAATAGTGGAATAAAGATGGCATTGATGCAACTCGAGCCGAATGATTTTTTTCATTATGGAATGGCTGAATTAAAGAAACAGGTAGCAATTTTTCAGTTGAAACAAAAACATGAACAATATTAAAACAAAAGTTTCTGCATCAACAGCTTCAGAAATGAAAGGCTGCATCATTGTAGGGTACTTATCGGCAGGGTCAGAAAAATCCCGGGCAACTAGTTTGCAAATGAAAATATTACAGCTGGCTACTAAGATTTTCGCACTTTTGTCGGACTCTGCTTATCGGTTAAAGGGCCTAGCTCACCAAAAGATAACTTTCTTTATATAATGTATTTATCACAAACATAAATACCTGTAAGCGATAACTTCATGTTGACGAAGTCGGAAAACCTTCGCTAATCTACAATGCTGGGTACAAATCTTTGTAACCTATTTAAAAAGTTCTTTTTTTTGAAAAATCCAATTTTTTTACTAGGAAATATGGAACATTTTGAGATTTGCCTACTTGCTATTTTTAATTCATCCATATAAAAATAATTTAAAGTACTCTCTGGTAATTTATGCCTCATACAAGATCAATTTCATACTTTTCTCCACCTTCAAACAAAACATTTTGTTTTGTTCAACATTGTGCTGCTTTCACCAGCAAAATGTTGTAAAAGAAAAAACGAACTATGCACTTTCTGCTTGTGTATTGTAACTTCCATTCAATATTTTATAATTTAATGCTTACAAATAAATGCCCTTTGGATCAATGAACTATATTATATTGTTTCCAATCATTAAATATTAAGCATATTCTAAAATTACCTGTTTCGAAGGTTAATAATTTGAACTACTTCCATTGGAAAGGATTGTCGGTTTGCAATCTTATAGGAGAGGAAGATTATAATTCTTTTCTGAAGTGAAATCAGAAGGATTTTTATGGTTCATTGCAATGCAACTTAGGAAAACAAAAAAATAAATAAATAAAACTATTTAATCTTAAGCTTGTATAAGTTCCCAAATAAAAGATTTACTTTTCTATATGGTCAGAAGTTGAAAACTCATTCCATGTGCTGAAATTCCAGATTTTTGATGCAAACCTTCAAACTTGCTTTTTGCTTATGTGTTAAGATTAAACTATATTATCCAGCAAATTTCATTATTATTGAAGGACACCTTTCTCTATCGACAACACGGTTTATACATGAAAATCAACATGAAATATACTTAAAAAGGCAATTTAAAGGGGAAACAAAGTTAAATCATATAAGTTGAGAAAGAAATCCGATCAATTTCTTTAAAAAAAATCAAAGGATTATTATTCGACTGGCATCTGTTCTCCCTGTTTATAGAAAAAACGCAAAGATTTTCAAATAACAGTAATCCAGAAACAGAGATTAACATGAAAGGAATATATATATATAACACATTAATGCAATAAAAACGAACAAAATAATTAACATTGAAAAAGTGTTTTCCATAATAAACGAGAATCTCCATCAATCACTTTGCAGCAAACCAGCAAAAAATAATAAGATATAAATTGCAAGCACGGTTATGCCTCAAAAAATACATTAATTAACGGATTTGTTTCTCGTGATAAAAGAATTACTTACATCAATACTAATAAAAGCATTATCACGTGTATCAAGAATACACGTGGTGATCCTTACAACGAGTAGAATCTATGATGATTAGATGATCGTTTATTTGGCGAGGTTGCCATAAAATGGCGAATTTTCAAGCGTTTCCAGAAGCATTTCCATTCCGATTATCTGCAACAATCCAAGATAGTTCATGAAAGATTTTATTACATCACAAAGAAAGGAAATAACAGAAATACACCCAGGGCAAGGTGGGAATCGAACCCACGACCTCGTTACTGCGCGCAAGCAGCGGGCGGAAACTGGTTAAGACCGCTCGGCCACCGAGGCCGAGGCCCCTTCTCAAGGCTTTTGACGCTAAACGAGATCACGTGACCCCCACATCACGTGACCTAGCAGACGACGCTGAAACAGGTGCATTTTTCTGTAGTTTTATTTGATTAAAAGTTATCTACTGTTAAGAATTTGGATAAAGTTTGAAATGCAGGAAACAAAACTGTTTGTTAGTGGACTGTACTATAAGCTGTTTATTTTACCTTTAATAAAATCATAGGCGTAACTAGGCTTGGGGAAAGGGGGGGGGGGTCACACTAAAAATGTACAGACTAAACACCAATAAGCAGTGCAAAAGAGTTCAAAATTTACTAGTCATAAAGACTTGTCATTACAGATATACTCCGTGTTTATTTCAGGCATCTCTAGGGGGGGTAGTCCCTCGGAGCAAGTCAACTCCGCACCCCCCCCGGGCGAAAAAAATCGGATCACAGTTTTTAAAAGAAGAAAGAAAAGAGAAATTACGCTTTTAAGACACTTTACTTTCAGAAACACTTTCGGGGAAAGGACATCGAATAATATCACGAGCGACACCAAAAGTAACCTAAAAGGTATTAACCCAGACAACCACAGATATCCAAATAGATCCATAATACATCCTGATATCTTCTGGATTTGCTGGATAGCTCATGGATATCCATACATATCCAAATCCTGGACTTGGATTTCTGGATATCCCTGAGCTATCCAGGTAGTAACATGTTTTGGATATGGATCTTTGGACAACCTCTGGATATCCCAGGGATATCCAAGTCATGGATTTGGATTTCTTCATATCCCTGAGACATCCAGATAGTAACAGGTTTTGGATATCTTTGGGAAGACCTTAGGACAGCCTATGAATATACATGGATATCCAAATCATATCCCTGTGAGGTCCAGAATTCCTTATCCCTGAGATGTCCAGTCATCGCTAAAATGTTTGACATGTAGATATTGATGTATTTGCCTATATTTAGGCTTCAGCAGTAAAAATTCTTTACTTAAATATGTTGTAGCTATTACATCATTAATAATAGATACCTAATGTGTGTTTTCATTTTGTATGAAACTGTGAATTCAAGAATTGACTGCAACTTTAATGAACTTTGCTTATCAAAATCGCGGCTTGTACGACACGTTGATCAAGTTCAATTTGGATATAATTTTCAGTTTGTATACTTCTTTCTAAATTTTTTTTTCATGTTATTAGTCTTATTATGATGAAATAGAATTATTTTGTGTTGAAATGATTTAGTTCTTTGTTTTATTTTTTTTGCCACGATTGCTTTAATTTCAGTGACGTAGTGTTTTTGTTGACTAGTTTTCAAAAATCAAATAAAAGGAATTAACTTTCCAATTCTATTAAATATTCGAATAGTAAAGATTGTTTTAATAATGTGAGCGATACTCTTGTCTAACGCAAATGCTTACTGATTATTATTTCTAATAATGTGTCGGATTTTCCTCCCGGAGATTAATTTTACGTTTTGATAGTATAAAATATGTTCAGTATCAACTCCCCAAACACTGTATGAAGAAACCTTCATCTTGTAGGAAGATTTAACCAACTGGTCAACCGAAAATAAAATAACAATGCTACATTCTGTAATTAATATTTTTTAAATACTAAAAACTCAATGAGGCAAGGTTGTTACAAACCTTTTTGTTTAATCACAATTCAAAATGAAATGTCTGGTATATTGATGCTGAAAATGGCATATGGAATTATTGTACCAAATTTTGGTACTGTCCGACTTTGAAGAATAATTTTGTTACTGATCGACCTTTGTCATTATGGCACTGGGAGTAATCCCGAGAGACGGCTGACACTTCCAGATTCTGATACAGTTGAACCTGTCTATCTCGAATATCAAGGGAAGGAAAAAAAATTCGAGATGAAGAGGTTTTGATAAAACTATTAAAATTTGCAACTGAAACAAAGACTATATGTTGTAGGTTAAAAATCTTCTGCCTTAGTTTTATTAAGCATTTTACTGTAATATTATACAGTCGACGCTCGATATAACGACCATCTGCGTCCCACAGAAAAATGTCTTTATAACGAGTGGTCGCTATAAGAGATGGAATTTTCCTTTAAAAATATACATGCATCATGCATATTAAGTGTTTCCATTAAAATTGGTAGTTTTTAAAAGATTCCAACTAAATTATTTTTGGAATTTTTATGTTTGGAATTAGAATTTAGAAAAAAATATCAGTGCAAAATATTATAACAAAATATTAAACAGATTTTAAAGTAGCAAATATAGGGAAAAAAATTACATTCACATTTCTGGAAGCAGAACTTCTGAGCTGACATGACGCCTGGTATGCAGAGGTGTAGCTAGGTAGAGGTAAGGAAGGACAGCTGTCCCCGGGCGCAGCGTCAAAAGGCGCCAAATTAATGTTAATTTGTTTTATTTTTTAATGCGAAAAGAAAATTATTTGAACTGAAGATCTGCAAATCTTATTGGGAATAACCAATGTAGAATAAGAGTGCGTGGGAAATTAGAAAAGTAATTTTGCGAAGCCAAATTGTCCCCATTTTCCCCTTAGAAGTGAATGGTCGCTAATAAGAATGAAAGTTAAAAGGGCTGCTTTTCAGAACTATTTATCATTTAGGAGGCATAAAAGTTTTTAACTCCCTTTAGGGCCGCCCCTAGGCCCCCAGGGGCACAGTTGGGCGCATAACCTTCAGTTGTCCTCGGGCGCTGAAAACCCTAGCTACGCCTCAGCTGGTATGGTCGCTGTATCGGATTAGACGATTCAGAAAGGTCGCTATACCGAAAGCAAATTCACATAGAGTTCATAGGGATAAAGTTGGGACTTTTACCACTGGTCGTTATAATGGAATGGTCTTTATAATGTGTGGTCGTTATACAGAGCGTTGACTGTACTACCTTTTTTTAACGAATTTTATACTCGTAGACAATGAAGAAATAGTATTCAGCATACCCTTTTGCAAGCCTCTCAAAAACAAGACAAGCACTAAACTTTTTTTAGCAAGTACCAGAAAAATAGTCTTTTAGTGTTTTTTGTTGTCTGGTTGTTTTCGCCTCGATTATACTTTTGAGGGTAGAGATCGCTGTAAATCTACCTTGACCAAAATTTTCCTGAAATTCGAGGAAAGTTAATGTTTCAATAGCTTTCTCTGCTTCTTTTTACAGCGACTTTCGCAACATCTTTGTTGTTCTCAACCTCCGCTTCTACTTCCGAATCACCTTTTACGTTCTCTACGATTTCCGCATCAATTTTGCTAGCTGCCGTAAGGTCACTCGGCTTCGAATTCCAAAATGGCAGCAAAACCAGAATTCGAGATATGGAGGTTTTGGGGGGAAACATTTTGAGATAAACCTGAAAAAAATACATTGAATTTGGGGTATAAATGCAGGGAAAATATCAATTTTCGAGATAGGGAGGTTTTCAAGAAAGACAGGTTCGACTGTATAACAAATATTCTGGTGCATAACGCTTTCCTTTATAACATGCAAATATTACTGTAACAGCATTCTTTTAATTTTTAGTATGCTTGCTGTAATGTAACTCACTCCCTTAGCTTTACAAAAGGTCTGAAATGTTTTAAAAAGTATTATTATATCTTAAAATTGTTATCTAGATGGAACAGTAGATGATTGTTTATTCATGGATCATAGTAACAGTGTTGGTGAATTCGATTATGTTGTTAAAGACATGTAACAGAAGATGATTATGACAAAACTTTTTCATATTTTTATTGAGTGTGACAAAGCGCTGTCACATTTCTCTTGTGTTGGTTAAAAACGTATGAAAGCACAATTGCACTGCTGTTTCTTACTTTTTTGTATTAATTGAAAACAGTGATATGCATATCAATTGCAGCTTTTTGTTTTCTTAGTACCTAAACATTACTTTAAAATTATAATTAGTTAATTTATAACAATTTCTCTTGTTTTCCAGTTTATATACAGTAAAATCTAGTTACAGTGAATACGGAAATTTCCGTTAAAATGTAACAAAGTTTTAGTTCCGCTTTAAAGTCCGATAGAATAATTTATTTTCCGTTATAACAAATCTCTGTTTCAACAAAGTATTTTCCTGGTCTCTTGGAGTGTTGTAATGGGATTTCACTGTATACAGTAAAACCCGTTAAGTTCCCGCTTAAGAAGTTTTTAATTTCAATACCAGTTTCATTCCCATCTCCCTAATGTTAAAATAACCCCTTTTAAAAGTTCTGATTGTATTTTTTTTTTCGCTTAATAAGTTTTCATATCGGTCAATTTTTTCTTTCAAATGACACTTTAGACTTCTAAAGTTTCTATTTTTTTCAAGTTTCTTTCAATCTACATAGTTATTTTTCTTTTTAATGGAAAAAATACTAGGAGAAGAATTAGAAAAGCTGTTTTGGTCAGCCTTTTCTCAAGGGTACCCTTTTCTCAACACTAAAAGTTCCAGGAAAACAGGTGACAGAGAGGATTAGTCGGTTATTACGAGAACAATAATGACTGATCAAGGGAGAAGGGAATGTTTGTAGAGTCTGTTAGGGGGGTGTCTATTTTCTGTCTAATTTAAACGTTGTAAAATAATAAAATAATATCATCCCTAAATATTATAAAGTATATCCATTGTCAAACATAGAGCCTACCCGTTTAAGAAGTTTTCCCGCATAAGAAGTGTTTTGCTCTTGGTCCCCTGGAAAACTTCGTAAGCGGGTTTTACTGTATATAAGTGAAATAACTATACATTTATTTTGCACTTACCTTATAGTATATACAAAAAGTTCTTCAGTACTCAAACAGTTAACCAATAAATGAAAATTGTTTAATTTCGTAAATCATGTCTTTTCTTTTTCATAAACATGAACAGTAGTTAGTTACATGTAATATCTAAGTTTTATATTTGCACATTAATTGAGACCAGTTATATTCATATAATTTATTTTTTTAATTATTTTTTTTATTTTTATTGGTAAACATTATTTTTAAATAATAATTAGAGTCAATTTATAACCATTTCTCTTGTTTTCCAATATATAGAGAGTACAATCTTGTTACAGCGAATAACTGTTACAACAAAATTTCCATTAAAACAATTCAAAATGAAATGTCTAGTACATTGTTGTTGAAAATGGCATGAGGAAATATTGTACCAAATTTTGGTACTGTCCAACTTTCAAGAATAATTTTGTTACTGATCGACCTTTGTCATTATGGCACTGGGAGTCATCCTGAAAGACGGCTGACACTTCCAGATTCTGATATAAATTTTTAGTTCCATTTTAAAGCCCAATATGATAATGTATATTATGTTATTAAAAAACATTTTTTTCAACAAAGCATTTTCCTGGTCCCTTGGAGTGGGTTGTAATGGAATTTCACTGTATACTGAAATGAAATAACTACACATTTATTCCACACTTAGCTTATATACAAAAAGTTCTTCAGTACTCAAACGGTTATCCAATTATGAATATTGTTTAATTTCAAAAAGCAAGTCTTTTCTTTTCCATGAACAAGAATTAGTTACATGTAAATATCTAAGTTTTATGTTCATATTTTTTAAGCCCATTTTTATATCCTTTGTATCATGTGCACTTGTAAATTTCAATCTTTTTTTTCCTCGAGAGTTTTTTTAGGCGAGGCTTTTTGGGAGTTCTGCTGCAGAAATCACACTGCCAAGAAAGTTTTGCTGATGAAACATCTACAACAGTTCAAAATCATGTAAAAATGTTTGTTTTTATGAAAAAAATCATGTATGTTTTCGAAATGTAAATAAAGTTGTGTATATGAACTTTTTGCATTCATTTCTCCAAAAAAATGCATTGTTGTTAAAAGTTACACAAATTATATTTTAATTCCAGTAAATTTTGTTATTTTTAATTAAAAAGTACAGATAAATCAAAATGTACTTCTGTATACTGTATTAGTTAGTGTAAATGTTTACATTAAACTTGCACAAGTTGGCTTGCAAAAGTTTATATTAATTATTTAAAAAGGTAACTTTATCCATGATATAACTGACATATTTATTACATGAAAACTGAAAAAAAAAAATCTCTTAATCTATTTACATGATATAAATGTGTACATGATTTTACTTAATTATGTATAAATCTTTCAATACTTAAAGCAGTTGTATACATATCAAATACACTCTGGACCAGACTGTGATGGTTTCTTTCTTTATCTCTTTCTTTTAGATGCCTTAAGTTTTTAAATTTACAGGTTTGTGAATTGTTGAGAGAACTATGTTTATCAAAAGATTGCACATGTTCAAATGAAAAAAAAATCTACCAGCATGTTCAAGGTTTTATAAGTTTTATTTAGTATTACCCTTTTATAGCAACTATAAAAGTTGTCCAATTATCAACAATACAGCCAATTAGTGATTCTTTTTCAGTAGTAAAAAAGAGAAAAAAGTCTTATTGCAGGTCTGAGAAAGAACCTTATGAGTCGGAAAATATATAGATTTGAAAAAAACTTCTATTAAATTATAATTTTTAATATTTAAAAATAATAATTAACTTTACTAATACTAATGAAGCATTATTATTATTTTCTATTTTAAACCTGTAAAATTTAATAGTTTAAAAATTGCAATTTTTGTATAAATAAATAAATTATTTATAAATATCAATATTTTTACTGGTTTATTGTAGTTATTTTGTTCATAATTATGAGTAAACAAATTTCACTCATAAATTATGTATGTAAAAATGTCCTGTATAACTGCATTCAGCCTGTAAAATAAGGTATTCATAAATAATTTATTTTATTAATACAAAAAGTTGCAATTTTTAAACCTCTGTACAGCTTAAAAATATAAAACAAGCATACCCAGATAATATCCCATTGGATAAGTTAGAAAATATATAGGTTTGAAAAGAAACTTGTATTAAATAATAATTTTTATTATTTTCTATTTTAAACCTGTAAAATTTAATAGTTTAAAAATTGCAATTTTTGTATAAATAAATAAATCATTTATAAATATCAATACTTTTACTGGTTTATTGTAGTTATTTTATTTATAATTATGAGTAAACAAATTTCACTTATAATTATGTATGTAAAAACGTCCTATATAACTGCATTCAGCCTGTAAAATAAGGTATTTATAAATAATTTATTTTATTAATACAAAAGAGTTGCAATTTTTAAACCTCTTTACAGCTTAAAAATATAAAACAAACATTATATCCAGATCATATCCTATTGGATATCTCAAAGACATCTAGAAGATTTAAAATAGACATCTATTTAACAGTTACAGGATAGCTAGAAGATATCTGGATATGATATCTTATGGACGGGAAAGAGATATCCACAGGATATCTGTGAGCCATCCAAAACCTCCCCTGCTTATCCCTAGGCTGTCCTATGCACGTCTGGATATCCAGACGTCCATGGGCCGTCCAAACGTTGCAACCTTTTCTACCACTTCTGGATATTCCTGGATCAGTTGGACATCCCACAGATGTCCACAGGATAAGCTTCATATCCAACTCGTAGTCCATTGGATATCTACAGGCTGTAGTGTGGAGATAGGTGGTTGTCTGGGAAGACATTATTTTGAAAAAAATTGCCGGGGACAGAGTAACCAAACTCCTTTCTGTTTCCTCTAATATCACCAAAGAATCCCGAAATTGCATTGACAAGAAAGATTTCAAAAAGTTTCCATGGGAGAGCCCTTGAATACTCACCTATGGTTTTGGACCTACCTCCTGTCCGGATACCTTGCTGAATATGCTGCCCTTCCTTAACATGTCCCCCTTCCCCTGGAGCCAAGGCCGTATCCAGAAATCTTTTTCGGGGGAGCCCAGACTATTAATTTATTTTTTATTTAAAATTCAATAGAAAATTCAATATTTAGCGCTAAGCAATCTTCTAAGTCCAGGTATTCATAATATTAAAACTGGGAAATTGTGGAATTTTAGAGAAAAAAAATCCAAATTTCCCTACGAAAATGCACATCCCCACAATAAATTTCTAAAATTTTTGTTAAATCTATAGCAAAACATACCTCAGAAGTGGAAGCGTCTGAATCAAATTTTCTTTTATTTTTGGATGACGAACGTATCCATCGCTGGAGTGCAAACATTATTATATATCGAAAATAATTAAAAATTTAGCTAAAATATAAATAATACTTTGATTGTAAATTAAAATGCAGCATTAAATCGTAGCAGTGAGCTTGGAAACGTTGAACGGATGATTTCCAGAGTCGTAATGCAATTAGTGATGGACCGTAAGAAAAAAAAAACATTTAAAATATAAGAGATGAGAGAACATCTGTAAATGAGAATGCAATGCAAATACAGTTCATCAGTTTTCCAATCGGCCCATCTACAAAAACGATTTTACCAAAATGGGTGTTTGGACAGGAATAAATAAAAACTGCTGTTTTCTTAAGTTCCTTGATAAGATCCCTTCCTGGCTTTGAGGGTTTAACCCATTAGGACAATTGTTGGCTAGGGGTCCTTCATTTTCAGACCTCAGCGCCTACAGCACCATTTTATCAGAAAACAAACCTCCATCACAGGAGAATATTTTCCAGGAAACTTGTGCGATTGTGTTCCCAAATTGCTGCCTTTGGGTAAAAAAGACATCAAGAAGGAAAGAAAACCCTCTGGAGTGATTGAAAGGATATCTGTTGTCTGTCTGTGTGTGATATGGTGATTGAAAGCCACCTTTCGCTGTAAAATTCCTAAAGGTGATAAGGGGGTTGATTATAACCAGATGAAAAGTCCGCTGTAATATGAGCTGCGTACTTTGGTCATGATCCCAACACTTCAGAAAGAGGAAATAAAATCATATGCATATGTGTTTATTTTTCTTAGGGAAAAAATAGATATGTGCTTTGCAAGGAGTAGCCAGAATTTTTTTTGTATGCCTAATAAATGTGCCTACATAACTAAATACTGAATGGGGGATGAACCCCCAACCCCTGGTTACGCCTATGCGAGCAAAATACCATTTTACAAAAATTTTAACAGGACTTTAGTAAAAAAAAGTTTTTATGCATTTTCATTATTAGTATATGTACACATTAAAATCTTAATACAGTAAAACCTTTTCAAGAAGTTTTTAATTTCAATACCAGTTTCATTCCCATCTCCCTAATGTTAAAATAACCCTTTTAAAAAGTTTTGATTTTATTTTTTTCCCGCTGAATGACTTTTCATATAAAAAACAATACCAATTTAGAAAGTTTCCGTTTGCTAACTCAAGATCGGAAGGAAAATATTAAAACTTACCTAATTACAGTGCAGTAGCGCAAAGAGGAATAAAAAACAATATATACACATAAATATAAAAATATCATTAGAAATATATAATATATATATATTAAGTACTTTCATATTGTACGTTAATTGGGATTTTGTAGGAATATTGATAATATAAGTCAGCAGAAGTCACTTAAAATTATGTTTATAATCCTTTAATATTACTGTTATTAAACTGAAAAGGTAAGTTAGGGAAGGAAAATGCTACGCATTTTGATACTAAATGAGTGATGCATGAATCTGAATTTTTGAACTGCAGAAACTGAAGCACATGAATCTCACAGTACATTGGTAAAAAAGAAAAGAAAGACATTGCACATCTGTAACTATTTTGTGATTTTCTTTCAAGGCTATAGGATACAAAAGACTATCCCGTTGCGTCTTAACCCCCCCCCCCTCCCCAACAAGCTCACATCCCTCGGTTTTCTCGGAAGCTTAGTTGCCGAAAGCAATAGCAACCCCTCCACCAATTCCGTTGGCTACAACAAGTGCAGACGATTGACACCCCTAAATGAAGATTGACAGATGCATCTCCCCTTATCACGTGACTCTCCGTTTTAATTTCAGTTTCTCAACGAATATGAACTAGCAGTGTACCGTGCTCCGGGCCCCGAGGGTCTTGTCCTTCAACGTCCATCTCCACGATTTTGCCCGAGAAAAGGGATGAGGGGAATTCCACATCTTGTCGCCTATGTTGTTCACACGAAGTAAAAAAAAAAAAGGTTTTCCAAGCCCACAACCCGATTGACTTGACATGATTTCCACCAAGTTAAGGGGAAAAAATGAATAAATAACTAAATACCCAATGGGAGGGGGTTTGAACCCCCCCCCCTGGTTACGCCCTTGAATAAAATCATCTAAAAGAATTACGTCATGCAATGATTTTAGAGTCTAACAGCGAGCATTAATGAAAATAAGTCTCTATATATGAATAAACTTAGAGAGACGGGGGAGGGGGAGGGGAATAAAAAAGAGGGCGCAACTTATTAAAAATCAAACAGAACTTCTTAGCAACAAACCAAAAAGCTTGGTCAAATGGTGCCCCCTTTATTAATTGATTTACTTTAATATTTACGAAATCAACTATCAATGCTGGGTTTTTTTTTTTTTAAAGGTAAAAAATCCAACTTCTTTCCAAATGTTTTCATTAAATTTAGACACTATTTAAAAATATGAAATTCATTTAATCCAGAAAGTACAATCAAAGCTTGAATTAAAAAAAAAAAGTTGTAAAGTAATGCCACATCTAAAATATCAGTGCATCTTTTCAGGTAAATATTTGTTATGTGTGTCCTAATACATGAATCTACAATGCATTCAGAGTATACTGTTGCAAAAAAGATTGCACAAAACGTTATAAAATTGAAAAAGTCAACAGCTACACTGATAGCATAATCTTTACCACTTGAAGAACATTTATTATTATTACATTTTTAAGGGAAATATGAAAGAAGCCGCCTCATCTGAAGTATAGAAGGGTAAGTAAACGTAAATCAATAATTTCAAGAACACAGGGCCAGCGAGAACCAGAGGCAGCAAGGCACTTGCCTCACAGCGCAGCTTCCTTAAGGGGGCGGCAATTACTATCTAATCAATTTATTAGGTAGTATTACGCTTCTAATGAATAAGAAAATAGGTATGTCCTATGGGGATCTTGATATATTTACATGTGTATTCAAATGAAAGCAAAATTACAGAAAAAAAAAAAGATTGAATACCACATAAAACTTAAACTTTGAATGCAATTTTTTTTCACACAAAAACAGCACAATATCAAGAACAACTCCTGAACTATTTTTTTCATCTTCAAAACATCTCCAGTAAAATTAAAACCTTGATGCAGTTTTCCATAATAACTGCATCCGGGCTAGAATTCAACCAGCACTTCAGATAATAATCTGAGATATCCAATTATCTGTAAGAAGAAATATAAAATATATTAAGAGCAAATAAAATAGAAAGCACTTTAAGATAAAAAGAATTTTTAAAAAATTCACTGCTTAAACAGTAACAATGTCAAAAATATAGCAGTAATTTTGGGAAGGTAACTTATAAAATATAAAATAGGAAATTATATATGAAGGCATTATAATTTTATACTTTGCACTTAGTGCATCAAACTTTTCAATTAAGGTCTCGCACAGGTAAAGTTTATAAACATGTTTATTATAATAATGCCCCGATACATTATTATATTATAAGGAAACACAACATAAACCTCAAATTGTCCTACAATGGTAACAAACTGACATCTAATATCTAAGGAAAATATGCAATTAGATCACAGTAAAACCTCACAAACTCACTCCTTTCAAAATAAATGAATAGACAATTACATAGTACATAAAAAAATTTCATCTTTTAACATCATTCTGCAAAACCACACAAAGCTTTAGCTACTTTTCCAAAGATGTTAATGAATCTAAAAGGCTCTTATTGCTAGGGAGCTCTGAAGGAAAGCTTTTGTTAGATAGCAAAAAGCAATGTTTAATTTTAACAATTTATTAACCCACTGTTCCTTATTTTTATTCAAAACAAAAATGTGTGTTTTATTGAAAAACACACATTTTTATTGAAAAAAAAATACACAAAGTTTAAAAAATAATAATAACTAGTTAAAAAAAGTAAAAAAAAAATTACAAAAAGCTTTTATTGGAAAAAAAATGATATTGCTTTAATAACAATAATAAATGAGAGCAAACTCCTCTTATCTGGAACGTTAATTTCCTTAGATCTGTTAGAATCAAAAACTACTCTCACACACTCAACGCAGAAAACGAAAACGGCACGCGCATGCGGCTTAAACAGAGTGATGTCAGAGCTCCACGCCTATTGGCGTGACGTCACACTTGGAGAGCGCTCGCACATAATGTGAACTAACGTCCACCATCCGATTGCCCCAACATATCCATCCAAGATGGACATTTTGAAAACAACTAGCGAATCTTTTTAATGAAATTGAAATAAATAACAATATAAAAATAACTATGAAGAACGAAGAATAACTATAAAAAAATAACAATAAAAATGTAACGACGAAAAGCAATAGCAAATAACGAGCAAAATAGCATAAATATCGGCAAAAGCGCAAGGAAAAATGTAAACAACACTAGGTTCGTGAACTGTGACGTCACAACCAATCACAGCGCGTTTAGAAATCACATGATTTTAAAGTCATTTCAAATTTAATTTTTCAATTTCTCAAAACTTTTTTTGACAAATCTGAGCTTATTTTCGAAATCTACAGCATTGAATTTACAAGAATAGTAGAACAGTTCGTGTTTTCACAACCGATGCAAATTCCTCATTCCCTGGCCGAATAGCCCCAGAGCTATTCAGCAGGGCCCAGGCTGAATAGATGATGGGTCTAATCAGCCTGACCCAGGCTGAATAGCTACGTCCTTGTTTATTTACTTTCCCAATAAAGATTTTGAAAAAGAGGTTCGACATAGGTTTCTTTATTTCTAACCATTGAAGGGAAATAGCTTTTGAGGAATTAAAAACTAAAATGTCAATAAGTAAGTATATTTTATTCTACTCTTAATAAAATTGATAATTGAATACATTAAATGATACTTGATAATTTAAATAATGAAAGTGACAACCAGCAATAGGCAGTCTTGTCCTAGTCAATTTACATTATCAAATCTTTTTACTGAACTCGGGCATAAAGCAGCAGGCTGCAAACATTTTAGAAAGTGGCTTTCACTGCTAATATTAAAGACGAAATTATGTCTTTTACATTTAAGTGCTATTTGTTGTACCTTTTGTCAGATATTTTTGTATACATTAAAAAAAATTGGAAAATGAGGTAGTTCGGAAATTTTTTTTCGTCTTGGTTGCCAAGTTTTGGGTAATAATCATTTTATTCTTTCCTTTTAAATCGAAAAACATTAGCCTTTTTTGGTGGCCAAAAATTTGCAAGAGTTTCAGTTTTCGAGTTCTTCCCAAGAAGATTTAATTTTGCTAAAATGAATTTCGCAATTTTTATAGTATATCAAATCCATTTTCTCTCTCAAGTGCCCCTTGGTATGGCAATATTACAAAGTTAAATAGTTAAAAGCCAGTTTGCTCAAACTGGCTTTTTGAACTTCAGAATAAATTTAGCAAGTGATTAAAGCAACAACTTTTCATCTTATAAGGGATAATAAACAAGACAAGTAAGGTCCGGATTTTGGAATTCTGCAAAATCTGGATGTTTTGTAACCAGTTGGAAGCTGAAGTGATGTCTGTTTATGAGCAAAATAATGTGGTTTAAATACAGGGTTGGAAAAAAAATCTGGTTCTTTTGAAGAAAAGACCCCCAAAAACACTTTTTTTGGTTTAACACCGGTTTTATTGGTTGAAATAGTATTTGCAGAAAAATTAATTTGACTTTTGGAAAATCATGGAGATTTTAGATCATTAATTGTGAATAAATGTTATTAGTAATTAATTTATTGATATTTTATTAAAAAACTAAGTTAAAACCTTGAATTTTAATTACCTTATAAGTATAATTTTTATTTTTTCAGAAAGTTACCTACAGTGAAACCTGCGTAAGTTGACCACTTAGGTGCAGCACTTTAGTGGTCAACTAATAGATGGTGGAGATTTTTATTTATTTATTTTTATTGTCATTTCTTACAATATGCAATTGTTTATTTGTGACTAATTAAAATATAACTTCATGTATTAAGGTTACTTTAAAATTAGTTCTTTTTTAACAATTATCTAAAATACCTTTAGATAAATTTAATCTGAATGACATACAATATATCCTGTACAATTTTAAAATTAAAGCACTTAGTTAAAGATAAATATGGTAGTTTACTTATTTGATTGTAAAGATTCCCTAAAAATACATAATTTTTCGAAATGGTTAGACTAATTAGAAGAAAAAGAAGAAACTTATTTAGAGAACAAAAGAGTTCATAGGTAGTTTTCTCAAATAGTTAACTTACACAGAGGTTTAGGCAAACTTTATATTGATGTTTCACCCATCCAAACAAATATTGGTCTAACATTATAGCATAAAAAATATTATCCTGGAGAACTTATTTTTTTTTTATCTTTGCAAAAATAGATAAACAAATATAGTAATAATTAGGCAGCCTAGTTACATTGAGTTTTTTATAATACTCCCACCCAAACTTGGCATACATAAGTGGTCAATATAGACAGGTGGTCAAGTTACAAAGGTTTCCCTACACTAAATAATATAGAGCTAATTCTAATCCTGACCAAAAGGGGGTCAACTTAGACAGGCGGCCAACTTGCAAATGTGGTCAACTTTACAGGTTTTACTGTATTCACATATTATAATACTCTACTTATACAGATCTTTCAGCGAATTATTGAAGAAATAATTAACAAAAGCATATTTTACCAAATCAATGAAAAATAAGCAAAAATGAAAGATATATTAAAAATGTGAGTTGATTTAGCCAAGAGGGATTGTATCACATCAGTTCCAGTAATTTCTACATTAATATTTGTTTTTCTGATATCTTGTATTTCTGATATTTTTCTGATATCTATTTTCTGATTTGTTTTTCTGATTTTTGTATAATTACATATATATAAAACAAATATTTGTCTCAATAAGGTATAAAAAGGAAAGATCCTTTTTATACCTTATTGAGATAAATATTTGTTTTATATATATGTAATTATACAAATTACATCATAGTTACGAGCAGTCGTTCAATTACATCCAACAGTTTGATGTGCTATAAAGTCAACGCAAGTTGTAGGCCGAGTCTATCAATCAATCCTGAATTTATTTGCAGTTTCTTCATCTTTACAAGGCAACTTTTTATTTTAAAACACAAGAAGAATTAGTGACAACGCAAAATAAACAGCACATTATGAACATAAACATCAACGTTTATACAAGAATATTTACATCTTGAATCCACAGAAATTTCTGCGAAACTTTTTTTTTAATAATCTTTCCGGGCTTTGGTCACATGATGAAGCACCAATTTTTTTTTTTTATTATTGGTCCGATGAACTCTGCAAAAACAATTTTTAGCTCTCTGTTACATAATTTTTCCCGCGTTAGTCTCCTGGGCTAGGGAGCTTATATAAAATTTTTATTTATTAAAATCGAAACTAAATTTAAAAAGAGATTTGAAAGTGAGTTATTTGATTTTTAATGTTATATTATAGAAATGAAAGAAGGCTTAATGTATCTTAAAAATATCGTTAATAACAAAAAAAATAAAACATAAGTAGCTAATCGATTAACTATTGAAAAATAAAAGAATTTTAAAGTAGGGTTTTGAGAAAGGAAACCCATCTCATCAATACATACATAATTTACCATAATTCTTCTAGTAAATAGTAGTGTTATACTCACAGGCAAATTTACAATTTAAAAATAAAAATTCAAATTGAAAAGTTACTTTTTCATCAGATGAATTCTATAGAATTAAATGCATACTTTATGTTGTGGTATAAAAATTTGTAATAGTTGATAAAAATCAAATTATATAAATGTTGCAACCATAATAATCTCCCTGATATTTTTTTAAAATTTAATTATTGTTTTAACTAATGATCACTTTTTCATATTCTTTTAATAGGTCAAGAAATGCTGCAAAACTGCATGACTCCCGTTAAAGAAGTATCATCACTGGCAGATTTGAAAAAATGGGAAGAGTCTGAGGCATGTATTTTTATCTGGCATCTTTTCTATCTTTCTAGTTGACATGTTTATTATAATCATTTTTTATTTCTTTATAATACTAAACAAGTGCTGAATAAGAATAGCATGTTTGTTTGCACATTGAAATATATGTGAGCAGATTTCACGGATCAATCCAAAATCTTTAACAGGATTTTAAAATGATTATTATAAACATTCAAAATTTAGAAATATATAATGATATATTTTTTAAATTTTTATTTGCCACTTATTTAATAAATAATTCTACGAAAAGTATGATTTGGTAGCTCGGAATTTTATGAAGGTCCGTTTTGATTGATTGAAATTTTGTGAAGGGTCTGTAAACGAACCCGAATTTCCTCTGGCGTTACCCTTGGTTCTAAAATACTTCTATATAGCTGCCCATTTTAGGCAGTGCTATTCTTTCTGTTTGCTTTTATACAAAATCAAATGTTTTGGTACTGGAAAATTAAGAATTCACCCCAGATAAAAAGTGCTTTTGGATTTAAAGATCTTTTCACTCATCCATTTTCCGTTACTGGTCTTTCCTTTTTAGGTTATAACCAATATCAGTAACATTGAAGATATAGAACTCATTAGCCAGGACCATCTTCTCCTGGGGGTGGAGAAAAGAGTACATATGCAGTATACCTTGTGCATTTAAAAAACAACAAAATTCATTCACACAGCCTAAAAATTATATTTTCAAGTCGGGGGGGGGGGGGGGGGGGAGGGATTACCCCCTCTAACTCCCCTAAATGATAAGCCTGTTAGCATTCTGCTTTAAACAAAACAAAGATTTTGAAATTAGTTTTGGTTAGTATGTTGGGTCTACCTGCAGGGTTCCCACCAAGTCACTTTTTTCACCTAAAATCACTCTTTTTTTCATTGGTCACTTAAAGTCACTTTTTGTAGCAAATAGTCACCTAAAATCACTTTTTTGGGGGTATCATAAAGTGCTAAATAACCCCCAAACTATAAAGTGCTAAATAACCACCAAACTTCCTATAAACACCAGGAAAAATGCAAATAAAATAATTTCCTTCTGCAAAGCTACTTTTTGAAGCAAATAAAAAGTTAAAACAGGGCATTAAAAATCAAGATTTTACAGAAATACAGCATGCTCGGGCAATGATAGAGGGTGCTAAATCTGTAAAAGCTGATGAA
This sequence comes from Octonoba sinensis, assembly GCA_038502835.1. Classification (NCBI taxonomy): domain Eukaryota; kingdom Metazoa; phylum Arthropoda; class Arachnida; order Araneae; family Uloboridae; genus Octonoba; species Octonoba sinensis. Next base: position 2,395,995 of record CM076606.1, on the reverse strand, counting down.
ATTGAGCACAGAGCAAAGGGCACATGAAATTGAAAAAAACTTACAGAAGAGAAAATCTTCCGTAATCACAACTTTTTTTAAAAAGAAATCCAAGACTGATTAAATTGAAACTTTTAGAGTGCTGCCATTTATATACCAGGGGCAGCAGTTCTCTAAATTTTTGAAGTATTCTTTTCTGAAATTTTTATATTAACATTTAAAAATTCTGAGCATTCCTACTGTATTGATTTTCTTTTTGCTTTTCAAGGTCTATTCTATCTTATCATTTTCAGTTTCACCTTTGAACGATTTGCAAGTTAAAAACTTTTTGCTACAGGATAAGTAAGCACTTAAAGTATACTTTTCAAGTATTTTACTTTTGGTATCTGTACTTTCTAAATTAGCTTTGAACAAAGGATTATAATCAAAATCATTTCTTGTACAGAATGCCTTTTTTTTTTTTTTTTTTTTTTTTTTTTTTTTTTTTTTTTTTTTTTTTTTTTTTTTTTTTTTTTTTTTTTTTTTTTTTTTTTTTTTTTTTTTTTTTTTTTTTTTTTTTTTTTTTTTTTTTTTTTTTTTTTTTTTTTTTTTTTTTTTTTTTTTTTTTTTTTTTTTTTTTTTTTTTTTTTTTTTTTTTTTTTTTTTTTTTTTTTTTTTTTTTTTTTTTTTTTTTTTTTTTTTTTTTTTTTTTTTTTTTTTTTTTTTTTTTTTTTTTTTTTTTTTTTTTTTTTTTTTTTTTTTTTTTTTTTTTTTTTTTTTTTTTTTTTTTTTTTTTTTTTTTTTTTTTTTTTTTTTTTTTTTTTTTTTTTTTTTTTTTTTTTTTTTTTTTTTTTTTTTTTTTTTTTTTTTTTTTTTTTTTTTTTTTTTCTAATATGATTTCGTTTTTCGCATGTTCCGTTACGGTGCCTATTGCCAATGAAAGCGAGCCAAAGTCATTTCGAAATCAAGCCGCTACATGTATTCTTCCGAACAAAGCCTATTATTTTAGTGATTTATATGAAAAACTCTACTTGCTTAATATTTTCTCTCCAAAAATTATTTTAGACACAGCCACTTTAAGCCTTCTAGCTCATATTTGGAATTGCTGTCCCTTATCACTCATTCCGTGACACTCCTCCTATTAAAGATTCTAACAGATAAAAGGATCTTAACCTGCAAATGGAAACACAACAAAAACAGCAATTATGGCAACCTCGCTAACGTGCCAGATAAGTAGTTGGGTAGACGATAGGAATTGGAAATGGCGATTGAAACGCTTAGGGTTACCATTTTGGCGAATTCATCGCTTAAAAATAAAATCAAATAATTCAACTACACTAAGTTACAGATACAGTTAAATTCTACTGTAGCTGTTGAATTTAACTCTACTTAACATGCTACAGTTAAAGATGAAATAATTTAATAAGAAAAATGAATTCAAGTTCACTGAAAAAAAGATTTAATGCATTATGAAGCATTAAATCTCTTTTTTGTTCATCAATAACGTATGAAGCATATTTATTTTTCTTATGAACGCAGTTTCAAGATTTAATCAATAATCGTTTTGTGAATAGGGGCCGTCCACAAATGACGTTATGTTACGAGGGGTTTATGAAATTGCGAGTTTCTGAAAAGGTGATGGGGAGGAATTTGGCAGTTTTGCATCTAAAAACATTGATTCTAATTTTGCTTAAATATAAGTCTTAATTCATAATTTATTAAATTTTGAATTCCATTTGTTCAGGAGTATAATCAGATCAATATATATAATGTTCAAAATACTACCCTTTTGAATTGCCAAATCCCCTAACCGAAACGAGGGGGGAAGCAATAAAAAACTCAATTCTCAATAGTTATATGATGTGCCAAAAATACGAGCGGCCGACTATTGGCATAGTTATACCTATTCATCTTAATATTTATGTACCAACAAAATAACCTTTAATTTCTTTCTGAGCCATCTGTCATTCCATGCTAATATTACCCAAATATAGAACATCAAGTAAATTAGAGCCGCAGTTTTCCAAGCTCTGATTAACCGATTTCCGGTTTAACCGAGGTACTAAGTACTTGAAAAAAAGCGCCTTTAACGCGGACCAATGGTGCACCTCCTAAACAGAAAACTCTTTATGAACTTCTTCAAGAAATAACTTTTGAAATTGGAACATGTACGGCACGTATGTATGTATGTACAGTTACGTATTTGTATGTATGTAACGTCATTTTCTCATTTCAGAATATGTACAGCAAAGGCCTTTTTTCACAGCTTTGACGACGTTTTCATTCATTTTACCAGTTTAACGACATTTCCCTCTTGATTTGGACACAGTCCGTCTTATCCAAGTTTTTGATTATCTGAGGTATCCTTGGTCCACATTATTTCAGATAACCGAGGATCTATTGTAACAAGCAGTGATAATAATGGGCAGACAAACCACTGCAAGCTACCAAAAATCCTTCCGTGAGCGACCAGTAGCATGCGATCAAGTTTGGCAACCACTGGCCGATATTCAAACATTTTGCATTCTCTAATTAGTTAATGCATCAGCACACACTCCATCAAAAAAAGGGGGAAGCAACTAAGAACAAGTAATTTATTACCCAAAATGAATTCAGTTAATTTAACCCAATGTTAATATACAAACGGGTTTAATATAGCAGTAACAGATAAAAACAGCCTTACATAGTTTTATAAAAGAGTTTTTTATAGCACGGAACTGAACGCTACTGAAAAATTGTCTACTGAAGAACTGAATGAAGGCATGCTCTGACAAATAAAAAAGAGTTATTAACATGGGCGATTCTCATCGAAAAAAGTTTCGGAACTTTGCGCAAATGCCCTATCAATTAAAAATAAAATCTGAATACCCTCCCTCAACACAATACATAAGTGTATACGTATACACATATAGGAGTCGCTTTTTTCTAAAACAATTTTTGCAATGTGCGTTTTTTAAAGTATGTAGTACAAAATATTTTGTTTGTCTGAAGGGAGAAAGCGCAAATACTTTTTGTCAAAGAAATATTAAGCTTGAAACATTTTCAGAAGAGGTTCTAAAAAATTTTCGGAAATGTCAGAGAATTTCTGATTAGAATCACACATGTATTAAGTTAATCAATAACTCTTGTCATTTTCAATTATTCCGACACCTAAAATAAAAGAAAATTTTGAGGTAAAAAATACTGTGGCACGTAATGTTAGCCACAGAAATATGCAAGGACATTAGCAAAATGACTTACTTCAAACCGAAAAGTATGCCACCATGTAATGCTAATAATACAAGTCAAAACAGAGCAGCATACCATTCAGAATAGTAACAATTGCTCCATTCTTAAACATGATATCACAAAGCAATTCTCGAGTTTTAAAGTCCAAGGGGATGGTACCTAAAAAATTACTTTTCCAGTGAATAACTGCCATTATTCACAACTTATTTAGCATTTCTGAAGCAAATGATTGCGAAGCTTGTGGTTATCAGTGATGTAAAAAGAACAGCCAATAGCATTTACATTGATTATTAAGAAAAACGTGTTAAACCGCTATTCTTCGTACCAAAACAACATCGAAGAAAATGTCAAATGTATTTCTAACTTAACCCAGTAGAGTCCCGACTAATCAGCCTAATGTGGACTAAGCTGAGAAGCCGATTTTATGACAGTGCGAGTTATCAGGAATGGGGTTTAAAAGGAATAAGTACAAATGTTTCCTCAAAAAAAACAGTACTGTTCAGGTATGTACAGTGCTTGTGAATACAACAGAGAATGAACTGCACGAATTCCTTTAAACGAAGGAAAAGTATGTATTTTATAAAGGCATACAGCCTTTACTGCATGAAAATAAAAATTAATGAATACGTGTGTGTATTCGTGTATTCATTAATTTTTATTATCTGCTACATTTCATGTTTTTCACTCCACGACTTACAAGCAAGTTTTTTTTTTTTGACAAACACATCTACTTTTTAAAAGTGTTTCAACCCTGTTATGTCTTTTGCAAAAGTCTAACTGCATTTATTTCAGCTAAGCTAAGTACATTTGTTTTTGAAGGTTTAAATTAAAACAATTAACAAGAATGCATAGTATTTTTGCATTTTTTTCTTGTTCTCATTATCAAAAAAGCAAAAAACAGTGGCAAATACACTAATATATCACACAATCATTTTCAGGTTAAATGTTACATTAAAACAGATTGACTTTTTCCCTCAATATATGCGTGGTATATTCAGTGGTGGCACCAGAGATTTTCCGACAGGAGGGAGGGGGCAAGCCACCACGATGGGGGGAAAGCAGGTCCGTCATATAGGTGATTGGGAGATCCGCCCCCCAGCTTTTAGATGTTTTTCGCTTTCCTTCATACTTTTGTTCTTGCTATGAATATTTTCCATTTTTTAACTACAATCTGCAATCATAAATAGAATAAGTAATACAGCTTGGTTTTAAAAGGGAACTTAAATAGAACCAATGGTGTAGTCGAGGGGGGATGGCGTCCCCCATTTCTTAATTTTAATACAAACATCCCCCGTCCAAGTTTTTACATTTTTAACATAAGCGTCCCCCCTCTTTTGATTTCAATTGTTTATCCTTTTAAGCATAAGCATCCCCCCCCCCAACTTGTTTTTCAGGACTACACCACTGAATAGAACTCCTTGAATGATATAACTCTACCAATTGAGGAGGACCTGATTGAACTTGAAACATAAATGTTGCCTTTATAGATTTGGCTCCGCCCGACAAGAGCCGTCTACTGCGGTCTGTACCAAGCCCAGTCATTTTCAGGCTTTTATTCTTGTTGAAAGATGAATCTCAATACTACAATATTATTTGCAAAAATGAAAGTTAAGACTGTAAGTAAATTGATTTCAAAATTGTTTATACTAGCTCCCCCCCCCTTTCCAAATTTTTCGAGGAAAATAAAAGAGAATAGTTACAATAAGAATAAGAGTAATATATTCTTATTGTAACTAGTCTCTTTTATTTTCCTATATAATTACAATAAGAACCTCGACCTTGATTATGTTAGATCCAGTCACTGAAATTTTTTCGGCTAAATTATTCTGCATTCTGCGCACACGAACAACAATAGATATTGGAATATTTCTGAAATATTAAACACCAACCTATTATATATCAGCGATGATAATAGATTGGACGGCAATGATCCGCAACTCTCCCCCCCCCCCCCCCCCCCGGAAGGCAAGTATTGCTTAAGATCACACGAGTAACGAACTACAACTAAAATTTTCCTACTTTCTGTAAACTTTTCAGAGAGATGGTAAAATCGCAAAGGCATTGCCCATTCCGGAGCAAATCCGGTATCTACGCCGTCAAACAGTCATTCCCGATTGTTTTGCAGCTAAGGAAACAATATTATTTAAAACAAACCGACAGGGCGGCAGCTGCCCCCTCTACCTGGTGCCGCCCCTGGGTATAATTATTTTGATCAAAACAATGAATGACTGGACAGAAAAGGAAACAATAGATAAAGGATAGAAACTAAACTTCATGATTTTTGATGAAAATCATGAGTTTACATGACAAATTTTGATCACAAACGAAATACATGACCTCCCAGGTTGCAGGGGTACACTGTACACAGTGTACAGTAATTTACCCGCAATGCCAGAACCGAGAAAAATACTTGATGAAAGCATAAAGCATGTATAATGAAAATTCTCGAGCTGACTTTGTAAAAGCTGGATACTTTTTTTTTTTAAGAAATGCAGAATACCCGAATTTTTCACCCTGGCAGCAATGTAGTTGTGGGAAATAAAGGGGGGGGACACATACATATACGAACATCAAAAAGTGGGGGGGACACTTAGGTTAAAATTCGAAACAAGTGGGGACTTGCTTTGCTTGTGTTAAAATAATAAAGTAGGGGGAAGCCGTCTCCCTCAACTACACCACTGCCTGCCAGGGTGTGGCCGAGATATCCGTACTGTAAAGTTTTCAGGACTGTATTTTATTTGCTTATTTAGAGATACAAGAACATAAGATCTCGCTCGTCTATATGGACTTAAAACAAATATAAAACAAAAATTTCATTGTTCTTCACAGGAAAGATTTTCCAATAAATTGATATCACACTAAAAATTTCAATTACCTTGTTTGAATTGCTCGAAATGAATTTTCACTCAACTTCTTTTCGGTTAATTTTATGCAGTAACATGAGACTATAACGACATATTTCAAATTCTCCAAACAAATTTAGATACAAACAGAACTGGCACAAGTACGATTCGTGGGTGATTCTAAGCGGGAAAAAAAAAGTTTCGGAACTTCCCACAAAATTTTCGGAAAAAGCATACACCATCAATTGAAAATATAAAATTATATACTTAGGTCAACACATGCATTGGCATATTAAAAAATTTTGAAAACCTATTTTATTTTTGTTTTTTAACTTTCGGAACATTCAATAGAAATTTTTTTAAATGTCGGAGCACTTTGGATCATGGCATGATTTGCACCTTGGTAACAAAACATTTTCCATTACCGATATATGCTTTTTGGAATGTGAAAAGTTTTCAATAAATATGTATGTATGAATACTTTTAAATGATGGATATCCATAGGACTAGGACAAATATATTTCTCATAAACCCGACCTGAATTCCCGCTGCGCGCCCCCAGCATTTAATCTAGACTAATTAAAACAAAATTTTAACTTGGAGAATAAGAAAACCAGTTCACAATATTTCTCTAGAAAATAATGTAATTTTTAATATATGTATACCATCAGTTTAATTTAGGCATTAAAATATTTCGAAGTGCCAAACAAAATATTATATAGTGTCTAACTATAATTTTACAAATGTATTTGCAGCTGCACATATTTTTAAAATTAAAGCTTCGGTTTTTTATTTGCGTATTATTGTTCTTTTTCTGTATAAACATCAATAAGACCCATAAATTTCAGCCACTTTACATCTTAAAGACATTACAGCACCCATGGTTTCCGTACAAGCACTTTTCCACCTCCTAGGCAATTTTAAGTTACAGTAATAATGTGTTTCTTTAAAAGAAACACCTTTGCGTAAAAACTTGAACGTTATCTTTTGTAAAGAAAATATACATCATTTATGACAACATTAGAATGACTTCAACATACACCACATGTAAATGCTCTTGGTTTTTAGAGCCACATCTGACTTCTAATCTCTTTCAGAAATTTATATGATATATTCCGTACTTTTAAATTTTCATGCAAAACCCAAATGTAGTAAAAAAGTAATAATAATAACGATCAGTATTGAACAGATTTGTGTTTTATAGCAAAATATATGAAAGACATTTTAATACTTTAGGAATAAGTAAAGGAAAAACAGCAACCAGATGTGTCGCCCGGGCCAATCTAGAAAAATTACGCTACACCTATGGTATTACGACAGCCATAAATTGTATTCAGTGTAATGATTTCTGTACCGCCCTACATTTTACATTTAGCAGATGTGAAGTTACATGCCAGGTCACGTAACACCAATGAACTATAACTTAGAACTGCACTCTTAACATCCATAAATTACTTCCTTGGCAATCATTACGACTGTAATCATGAAGTGGTAAGAGCAAACTTTTAGCTTTCATGAATTGTAAATATCTTTATATATTGAACATTGGGCTTTTAGCGACATTCAAGCTTGACACCTAGAGGCTTCCTCTAAAATATCATCGATCAGGGTTTTTTTTTCCCTTAACTAGGTATCAGCTCTTTCCCTGATCTCAATTTTAGTATCACTAGCCTGTCTCTTAATAAAAGTTTGAATAACATGTTCAAAGCCAAAGAATAAAACTTGAGCATCGTTATAGCATATGCAATTGGCATTTTTGCCCGACACCTGGGGGTTTCCTATAAAATATCAACGATCAGGGGTTTTTTTCATTACCCAGGTATCAGTCCTTTCCCTGATCTCCATTTTAGGATCGTCAGCCTGTTTCTTAATAAGAGTTTGAACAACATGTTCAAAGCCAAATATTACAACATAAGAATCTTTATACCATATGCAATTAAAAATTGAATAACAAATCAATAGAGTCAAAGGTAGGCAACAAATTAAATACTGGGCACAGTGCTTGATTATTGGAGAACTTCTTTGTATACAATATTTTTGGTAAATACTTTATTTGTGCCATTAAGAAGTCTACCTAGCTTTTTCGTATCTTTCACCAAGACACGAACACCGTTCAAAGATGTTGATCTTGAAAAAGCAACATAAAGCATTCCATGACTGGAAATCAGCTGAGGCAAATAAATTCCGACTTTCTTCAATGTTTGTCCCTGAGATTTGTTAAAATAGTCATACAAAATGATAGTCTGATAGTCTTCTCTTAAGTTGGAAAGGTAAGTTTGAATCCGAGGGCGACAGTTCAATCCGGGGAATGAAAAGTTTTGATCCAGCAATTTTACCCAGAGATCACCTCGCAATCCAAAACATTGCGCATTGGTCCTCTTACAATAAGACATGTTCCATTGCAGGGTCCTTGTGATGGATTTAAGTTTCTTAAAAGCATTATTGGAGCACCGATTTTAAAATTTAGACGATGAGGTGACATTAATCAGGCAATAAAACAAAATATACCACTAGTATTTACTATTCAAAGGATTTCATTTTCGTAATACATGAATTAAATAACATCGTAATTCAATCTTTATTTTCTCGAATTATTAATTCATGGATTGAGAAACAAGTATAATAACATAGAAATAAATTAAGTAAAAAATATAAAATCATCAGGATGATTCTTCAGATGAGCATTATTTAACCAAAACACTCAATCTCTTGATTATTAGTAATAAGTTAAGAATATCTACAAGCAAAAGAACAGCAAAATCAGAGCAGAAAAATATAAAAGACGGAGCACACGGGGGCAAAAATTAAGCAATAATAAAGTAACGGCTATTAAAAATAATATTTCTTTTTCGTAATTTAAAAAAAAAAAAAAAACATAACACAACGCTATTTTTTGGCGAATATACAGGTTATTTTGGCGAAGTTTAGAGCGGCAGAGGTTGCCATGCATTTCCAAACACATTTCCGATTCCTCCGTAGAAATCAATGGAAATGACCGATGGAAAAGCCAAATGGAAACACTTAGGGTTACCTTTTGGCAACTTTATCGCACTATTATAAAATCAATTTCTTTTCGAATAAACGGCACGGATAAAGTTAAATTGCATAATTGACAGGTTACAGTTACTACAAAAAGAATTTCGTATTTAATAATTCATATTACTCATCATCAAGTTATTTTTTATGTAATTTGAAAACGTTTCAAACGACATAATGTAAGCTTATTATCATTAATCGGTATTTCACCATAGATTATAATTTCTTAGTTATGATAACTTCTCATCAAATCAATTTACAAGCCAATTAATAATAAATTTAAGGATAGTAAATGACTAAAATTGTCAATTTTTATTCAATTTTATCAAAATAAAAATATTTCACGCATTTCTTAATTCGTCCTATAATGTCAAAACCAACGTACGTCAATATACCAATATTTGGGGACATGTCCGGAAATATATATGTAGGGACCGCCCATAAATGGGGATATCATGCTTTTTCCCATATATTTGAACCCCTCCCCTCTTTGTGCCAAAATGTCATGCTTGAACATACCACTGTCCTCCCTTTGTCACATAAGCATGATGTTACTCTTCTGATTACCCCCTCCCTCCCTTTGTCACAATTTGTTTCCGATACGCCAGAAAATGGCAGGCGCGGGGGGTCTCATGTCACAATTTGTCAAGATTTACAACCCTCCCCCCCTCGAAGTGCGTGACATCATTTCTGAATGATTATATATGATTCTGAATGATATTATATATATATATATATGTATAGAGAGGGTGGGAAGCGTTTAATCATAAAAGAGATGAACGCTATTACGCTAAAGAGGACCGCTCGATACGTGAAATTCACGTTATCACGTGAACTGAACATTGACTATTTTCCTAGAAACACGCGCTCTTCCTGCAATTGTTTTTATTAAGTACTAATAATTTCCTGTAATCGTCATTTTTTGGTAAAAGCCAATTTTTTCGTTCGTGACTTGTGAAACCTTTTGTCGTAGAGCAGAAGATCCTTCAATGTTTCTCATCTTGGAGCCCAGGGACTTCCTTCCAGAATTTTGATAGAAGGGGGAGGGGTGGGGGCAAAAGGTACAAAGTCAATGTTGTTTACATTGAAAGAACAAAAAGGGGGTTTTGCAGTTACACGTACATATAAATACATTATATTTCTTCAGAAGGGGCAGTTGCCTTCTGGGGGCTTTTTGTTCCAGAGTCAACCAGAGCGAAATTCGGAAATTTTAAGACATCACTAGGTAAGGAACCCATCGAATAGAACAAATCGAATAGAAAATGCTGCCTGTGCACCTTTTTTGTCATTGCTTATGCTATATGGTTAATTTGATAATAAAAGCTACATTGCTATAACACTTTTGGTCTGAATTCTTGGGGGGGGCCCTTACACAAACCTTCAGGCCCGCTCCGTCTGAGGGCAAGGTTATGCAGCACACCGGCCCAGTAAAAAGGCGACGAATTCTACCCGTAAACAATAAAACCTGGAAAATGCAACCACACCATTGGATTCAGTTTTCGGGAAAAAAAGTTTTTATTCAACCCTACAAAAGACGCTCATTAGGCACTGGTTAGGCATTGTAGATCTAGTGTCAAATCAGGCTTGGAAGTCAACACTATAAAAGGAAAGCATACTGATTTTAGAACATTAGCATTGTTCGCCATTATAAAAAGCTTCATTAGCAAATGCAAAAATTCCTCTATCAATAATTAGTAAGCTTATAACAACACACCTATGAGAAATTGGTTATTAAAAATAAAAATAATGTATTATTATGAAAAATTAGCAGGGTTTATTATAAATTAAAATCTGGTATTTTATGTTACAATTTTTCAAAAGAAAACTTGAATGATATTATGGAAAAATTTCCTGCACCTAGAACACAACTCTAGGTGCCCGTGCGACAGTCAAGGCCTACGCGTAGGGCAAATATTTTTCATTTCTCCCGAACGCATGGATACTTTACAATTTATGATGTGAAACTCGTATCGTAAGTTTATTTAAAATAAGTATAACTTTTATATTTTACGTAAAGTATAAATAATTAATGCATCTTTGTGCATTAACATGGAAATGTTACATGGAAGATACTATTGCTATCCCCCCCTCCCGTGGTAAACTATTTTAACACTTTTGGCATGTTTCATTACTTTTTTGTTGCTTTTTCAATTTTTATTCAATTGATGTACTTTATTCAGTCATATCAAAATTGTTAGGAGATTGGCAACTGTGCTGAAGCCCCTTTCCACTAGGTATGAAGATGGAAAAGCAATAAACTTTCTCGCGATATTACAGAATAAGGGATAAGTAACAGGTATTCTTTTTTTGAAGCCGAAATTGCTGATATCCGTTTCTAAACTGTACCTTAAGTTCTTTATTAGTGCTTAAAAATTTTGCAGAGCCATTAGCTTACATGAGATCCACTACCATTGACCCCCAATTTTTTTTTTCACTTGACATGAACCCCTTGCAGGTTGCTGTCGACCCCTGGGGGTCGATATAGTCCACTTTGGGAATCACTGGCCTAAATAATGGGCCTGACTTTATAGATAACTTTCTAAACTGAAGTTCTTGCTTTGTATTATGTCACGCATTTAATTGATTCTTTCAATAAAAATTCCCTTCAATAATCATCGGCCTATCGTTATTTAGAAAGAAATGAAATATATTAGCAAACCAAATAAATCATTAAAATGTTCTTGTTCCTCCTTGGTGTACTAACTTATAAAGTTTTGCATTTTAATGAAACTTCAATAAGTGTAAAATGAATAATATTAGGTGATAGTAGCAAAAGCTTCACCACATTTGTAACTATACCTTAAATTTCCAATACTAGCTTGTATTGTAACAAATAGTAAGCATTAGAAAATAGATTTTTGCACATAAAGTGTCAAAAATAGGATTAACTATGTCCATTCTTTTTCTTCAGAGGTTGAAAGTAAACTAAAACACCAGATGAAAAAAAAATTGAAAAAAATCAAAGTTAAGATGTTGACTGCCAACTACGAGATTACTCATAGCAGGTGAACTTTGCTGAGAGACCAAATTACAAATTATTTCATAATTGCTAACTTATTTTCAATTTTTAGTACATTTATAGGAAATTTGTAGTTTTTTACTCAATAAGATGCTTTGAACAATGTGATGTGATTAAATTAAACTTTCATCTGTGGAGACCCTGAAACTGGGAAAGTCGCTGGAAGTTAGCGTGTCGGCAGTCAACGTGTTAACTTAGTACAGTCACAAATTTGGAACATGTGTGATGGCACAAAGTTAAATAAATATAATGTATGCATCATAATATACAAAAATAGGAATTTCATGAAAAAAGTATATTTTATAACAAAATTAACTATGAAATTATGTGCAAAATTCATTGTAAATTATTTGTTTTTATCATAATTATTATTTATATACACGCAAAATCACAGAATGGAACTGTATAAGCTGCAAATGAATATATTGCTGATATGGGATCAAAACGCAAATTAAGTTACATTCTAAATTGAAATTTTTATTACGCTAAAAACAGAGCATAATGAAATTTCAACTATTTCAGTAGTATCTACATTTATACTGTTTTCGTTCCCTCCCCCCCCCCTTTTAAGTTTAGAAAGCATATTTGTCAGTCAAATTTTAGTTTGGACAAATGAAGTTGGAAAAGACTCTTTTGACAGCAGCTGTAGTGTTGTCCTGCACAAAAAGATGGGGGGGGGGGGGGACACTTACACATACGAACTAAGTTATTGAATTCAAAATGTGGGGGGACGCTAGTGTTAAAATTTTTTAAATGAGGAAGGAGGTTTCTTTAAAACAGAAAAGTAGGGAACACGGTTCCCCTGCGTCCCCCCTCGACTACACAATTGGACAGCTGCTCTAATTGCTGGACACATTTGAAGTTGTGCAACTAATGAGACAAGTCTTTGGAAATTTCAGGCTTTCGAAACCAGTTTTCACATCTATTGTGAAATAAGAATTAAGTAGGGTTTTCCTTTTAGTTTAAAATTGATAATGTAAAGTATAAATTAGGCATCAATTATGCCTCCTTCAGAGGCTTCTTAGTTACTTTCCCAGTGTACAGGTATAAGTAATAAACTTGAACGATGAGTAGTGAAAAATTCATTACTTTGATAAAAGTTTCCACTATAAAAGTAAAATATGAGTTAAACAAGAAATTAGATAAATCAGTTTTAAGGTTTTTAACAACTAATTGAGATTTTTTTCCAATAATGACTAAAATTAATGAATTTACTATTACAAATTTGTACATTTCATGTTGTATAATTATAAAATAAGAACATAGGTATCAAAAGTTAAAAGCATAAAATCCATCATTAATTTAGAAATTTAAAATAAGACCAAAAATAAGAAAGTAAAATGAAGTTAGAGCTCATTACACAAGGAAATCCAGCTTAAACTCAAACCAACTATCTGGCATGCCAGAAAGAAACGATATCCCTTTAATCTCTAGTGATTATGTGGCATTTTCAAAATATATAAGACTAATACTGTAATTGTTTATTTGTGATGTGCATGACTTCATTGTTGTATATATTTTTTTATATTTTCTTACAAGTGAGAAGAGACTTTTCTTTTTCATTCAACAGTCATGTTCTTAATATACTTAAACATTAAATGCAAGAATATCCCAATTGAAAAGAAGTGGCTCAGAAGGATCCGAAAAGCACAAGTAGAGGAAATGGTAACAAATATAACCAAATCTCTCTTCTCGGTGCCATTCAGCTAGGAACTGTTTTAAAGACTAGACATCTGAAATCATAATTTTTTGGAATGTGCAAAGAAAAAAACCACTTCAAATATATATCAATACTTCTTAACAAGGTAAATGGTAGTAGTAGTACACAATATGGTTTTTTAACTTGTCAAAAGCAATATCCGATCAAATTCAGTTGTATGTCAATTAGGGATGTAACAAATATTTGACTGCTATCTGGCATCTTCAGAAATTAATGACAAATGATTATTATTCAACCACATAGTTATACTATAGTAATAAAGTAATGTGCTATTTTTTTTTGGTAGCTACTACATTGACAATAAATTAACTAAAAATTTAATTCATAAGACTATTATAACTATAAAAGCTTGCTAATTCATATTTTTCACATTAGTGTTACCAATACATAGAAGTAAAATAAAGTTATTTTTATAACTGTTCGGAATAGGTTATGAGTTTGACTAACCGAGATTACATAAAGAGGTGTCCGATGTAGGTATACATGCAAAATCTACATTGCTATCCCACACATGAAAAATTCTTCACGTGTATGTCAGTAATTTTTTTCTAAAACATGGTAGATACTCTGATCCTTAGTACTCGGGCAAAATGCTACTCAGTACATCACTATTTTGAAACAAATGTTTTATTGGAATTAAATTAAGGGAAGTTATTTAAAGATTATTATTACTTCAGTTGATCGATATAACCAAAAACAGTGGAATAAAGATGGCATTGATGCAACTCGAGCCGAATGATTTTTTTTCATTATGGAATGGCTGAATTAAAGAAACAGGTAGCAATTTTTCAGTTGAAACAAAAACATGAACAATATTAAAACAAAAGTTTCTGCACCAACAGCTTCAGAAATGAAAGGCTGCATCATTGTAGGGTACTTATCGGCAGGGTCAGACAAATCCCGGGCGCCCAGGCAACTAGTTTGCAAATGAAAATATTACAGCTGGCTACTAAGATTTTCGCACTTTTGTCAGACTCTGCTTATCGGTTAAAGGGCCTAGCTCACCAAAAGATAACTTTCTTTATATAATGTATTTATCACAAACATAAATACCTGTAAGCGATAACTTCGTGTTGACGAAGTCGAAAAACCTTTGCTAATCTACAATGCTGGGTACAAATCTTTGTAACCTATTTAAAAAGTTCTTTTTTTTGAAAAATCCAATTTTTTTACTAGGAAATATGGAACATTTTGCGATTTGCCTACTTGCTATTTTTAATTCATCCATATAAAAATAATTTAAAGTACTCTCTGGTAATTTATGCCTCATACAAGATCAATTTCATACTTTTCTCCACCTGCAAACAAAACATTTTGTTTTGTTCAACATTGTGCTGCTTTCACCAGCAAAATGTTGTAAAAGAAAAAACGAACTATGCAGTTTCTGCTTGTGTATTGTAGCTTCCATTCAATATTTTATAATTTAATGCTTACAAATAAATGCCCTTTGGATCAATGAACTATATTATATTGTTTCCAATCATTAAATATTAAGCATTTTCTAAAATTACCGATTTCGAAGGTTATTTTGAACTACTTCCATTGGAAAGGATTGTCGGCTTGCAATCTTATAGGAGAGGAAGATTATAATTCTTTTCTGAAGTGAAATCAGGAGGATTTTTATGGTTCATTGCAATGCAACTAAGGAAAACAAAAAAATAAATAAATATAACAATTTAATCTTAAGCTTGTATAAGTTCCCAAATAAAAGATTTACTTTTCTATATGGTCAGAAGTTGAAAACTCATTCCATGTGCTGAAATTCCAGATTTTTGATGCAAACCTTCAAACTATTTTTGCTTATGTGTTAAGATTAAACTATATTATCCAGCAAATTTCATTATTATTGAAGGACACCTTTCTTTATCGACAACACGGTTTATACATGAAAATCAACATGAAATATACTTAAAAAGGCAATTTAAAGGGGAAACAACGTTAAACCATATAAGTTGAGAAAGAAATCCGATCAATTTCTTTAAAAAAAATCAAAGGATTCTTATTCAACTGGCATCTGTTCTCACCGTTTATATAAAAAACGCAAAGATTTTCAAATAACACTAATCCAGAAACAGAGATTAACATGAAAGGAATATATATATATAACACATTAATGCAATAAAAACGAACAAAATAATTAACATTGAAAAAGTGTTTTCCATAATAAACGAGAATCTCCATCAATCACTTTGCAGCAAACCAGCAAAAAATAATAAGATATAAATTGCAAGCACGGTTATGCCGCAAAAAATACATTAATTAACGGATTTGTTTCTCGTGATAAAAGAATTACTTACATCAATACTAATAAAAGCATTATCACGTGTATCAAGAATACACGTGGTGATCCTTACAACGAGTAGAATCTATGATGATTAGATGATCGTTTATTTGGCGAGGTTGCCATAAAATGGAGAATTTTCAAGCGTTTCCAGAAGCATTTCCATTCCGATTATCTGCAACAATCCCAGATAGTAGGACCTCAACGCAAAAATGGAAACACTAGGGGTTACCATATTGGCGACTTTATCGCCTTTAAATAAAATTCAAGTATTTTACAGAAGACGTTACGGGTACAGTTAGTTATGCTTATAATAGGTTGCAGTTAAAGAAGAAAGCATTAAAAAAAAAAAAGGAACACATGCGCAATCACTAAGAAATGATCTCATTTACATTAAACATGCCCGTAACTGTTTTTAACTGCTCAATTTTGTATTTTCTTTATCAAATTAATTTTTATTGACTAAAAAAATTTAAAAGAAAAAAATGCTTGTGACATCAGAGGAAGTGGTTACGTGACTTCCGGTTGTTTTGTTTACTGGATTGAATTGTGAAATTTCGAAGAACTTTCATTTTCAGAGAAAGGAAAAATTATGTAGTCCCCGTTATTTATCGTACTGAATGGACAACTTATATTAGAAACTTTCGTTCAGCAGCAGTTCTGCTTACAATTACAGTAGAACTTGGATAATTCGAAGCTAAAGGAAACACAGCCAAACTTCGAATTACACAAATATAATTTTTGTATCATAATTTATGGCCCACGAATGCCGGTAATATTTATTCCGTCAAAAATAACGTCAATAATCTTTTATGGAAAATGTCAAGACATGTATATAAAATAATTGAACATTGTATTTGTCGACAAAATAAATTTTATTTTGTACATAACAAAAAATAAAACTATAGCATATACATACGAAAACAGGAACATATAAGTAGAGTATTACTTTTACAAAATATTCTTTGGTTAAGTTCTGAAAATTATATAAAAAATTTCCTGCTACAGTTTTAAAAACATTGAGAAATTTGGAATTACTTCTCCGAACTGAGTCTTTTAATTTTAACACAGACGAAATATATCTTCTATGCATGATCTGATCATTTTAGCAGCCAATAATAATCAGTCACGTGACTAAACATTGTGAAGAGAGAGGGATTAGGCGTAATTTACTGTTGTAACCAATAAAGTGTTAAAAGAGTACCCTGAAACTTTCAGTCTCGGGGATCAATGCGGGAGGTCAGTTGTCACGTTTCCAACAGGTGAATGAAAAGAATCTTTCACAATAGAAAGCAACACAAATCTCACTGATCTACCATTTGTTGCAAACAAAAAAGTAGGGTAAAATTTTTGCAGACAAAAAAACTATTTCAACCTATTTTTGTCGATTTCAAATGAGAAAGCCTTCAAATTAAAGAAGTTAAACTTTAAATTATCAAAAAATTTTAACTAAATTTTGAATACAAAGTTCAAGGGACCAAGCAAAATCTTCGAATTAAAGACGTTAAAATTATCCAAGTTCTACTGTATTTTCGTTTTTCAATAAATGCACTCACCTGCATTTGATTTTAACTGTATTCAAATACTTATATTTGCAAAACTAAATTTGATTAATAAGCTTTTTGCATGATACTAATGAAATAGCTCATGTTCATTGACATGAGCTTTTTCATTATTATAGAATTTTATCGATCATTTTAATGAGTGAAAGTTTTGTTGGTAGTAGTCGGAAATATCATTTTTTAATGACCTAATAGTCAAGAAACAAAAAGTACTTCCACAAATTAAAAAAACTTTTAAGGGATAAACTAAAGTATATATATTATTCAGATTATCCTGAATGATTTTGCCATTATTCTAACAGCTTTAAAAAATAAAATGTAAGGGGAGGGAGGATTAATTACAGAAAAAAAGACATTAGCAATAATCACTTTAAACCGAAAAGTATACCGCTATGTAATGCTAGTGTAAGTCAAAACAAAGTAGCATACCATTCAGGATAGTGATGATTACTCTGTTACTCCTTTATTACATCATTTCCCCCGTTTTTTTTTCCTTGCCTTGGAACTATAAATATGTTTTGAGTATATATCCAGTATATATATAATAATGGGCTGTAATGGCAGGGAGTTAAGTCTGTTAGTTCAAAAAAACTATATCTACCTTACACTGAACTGTACTTCTTGTTGCATTAAATAAAATGCAACAAAATTTGTATAGTTTATCTTACTTTTTACAGAGTTATTTATTAACCCTGTTAAAATGCTGGATGAACTCCTGATAATTATTACGCTTTATGAATGAAAGTTGTACACTCACGTCAGCTCAAACATCTGTTACAGCATGCATTCTTTGTCAACAACTAATAACTACATTTTGCACACGCATGTAGCTTGCAGTTTATATTCTTCTACCAACATCGACAATAAATGCTTTTAATCCTCAATTTTACTTTTCTGTTCATTCGCATAATACTGATTAAAACTTTCAGTCACACCTTAAACTTTAACTCAAATCTTTCTTGAGTGAATGTCTCCCCTATTTGATACTCTTAGTGATCAGCCTTTAATTGTTGGGAAGAAATTAAAGTGCATGGAAAGCATACAACTTTTCTATTTATTCATTGACTATACAGGAAAAACTTTTCGCAACCAGTAAATACACCAACTTGTTTGTCTTGAAGGGTTTAAATCTAATCAGCTTATTTCTGTGAAATTGTTAACTTTTCAATTCAAACGAAGTGTAGTAGGGCTCCTCGTGCTTTATGCTGGTAACGTCAAATACGCTAAACCAGCAACTGGAAGGCTGCCCTAGTATGGCGGAACAGTCTCAAATGTAGCAAACCTAAACTATACTCTCTCAAAATTGTTTTCTTAGAAAAGGCATGGACCTCAATTTTTAGCTCAAAAAGGCAGATTAGTTACCTTTCAAAGCCCTAATCAACAAAACTTGCAAAGGTATAAAATACCGACACTATTGTTAACAACGGCCCAACAATAACTCTCATAGTCACCACCAATAGGCAAATTTAGGGGTTAAACCCCAAAGCTGTTTGTTTTAAGCGGTATTGTCAATCTTGGTGTGTTAAGATTTACATATGTAAGTACTATTATGAACCAGCCCCCCTACAAAAAACAGAAACCTCTGACTGCTCTAAACGTTGCCTCAAACAAATAATATGAGGCGGTGAGAAGCAAAGGGATGTAAGTGAAGTATCATTTTGAGTAAAACTCATTTTTAAAGTTTAATTCCTATACTAAATTCTAGAGGTTCTTGTTTCTGATGATTAGATTTCGTGTAGGATTTTTTTAAAAACTAGCTCATCTTTACTACACCCATTTGCTTCCAACTAGTTAACTTACACTCCTTTGCCACAAAATGAAAAACATGTTTTGTTCCTTTTGCTAGTTTGCACAGTAATAAAGATAGTTTGTTAGTGATATAAACTTTATTGAAAACTGCATAATATAAATTTCGAAGAATTATATTTATCAATAAACTAAAAATCATTGCCATTAGACAAACTGCCGAAAACAAGATAAAAATATAATCTGCAGACTTTTATTATTATTATTCAACAATTCAGAATTCTTTTACTATTTTTTTCTTCTTCTCCACTTTAAGTTTCGTAAATAGATCTTCTGCTTCGCGTATTTAAACTAACTGAAAAATCAAATAATTTTATTTAGAGGGAAACTGATGTAAGTGCACTTGCATCCCTTTGCCACCAAACGGAATGCAGTTTTTATCTAGTAATTTTTTTAAACCACGCTTTTTTTTTGCAGTATCTGTCAAAGCTACCACTAAAATCTCTTTCCCACAAAACAGAAGGGTATTTAATTTATCATTTGCACCAGCTATCTCAAAATTTTCATTTTGGTCACTTACACCCCTTTGCTTCTAAGTGCCTTATATTAAGTAAAGTAAAATTTATTGACTAGAAGTTAGAAAAAGGAAACTTTAAAACATGCAGTATGTTTGATACAAAATAAAGAGATCCAGTAGCAGGACTGCAGATATGAAAGATCTGTAAGTCGTATGAAACTTGTTCTTGCATAATGAACCAACGAGTAAAATAAAATTTGTAATATTAAATATACAAAATTTTTAGAGATTGTCTAGACAGCACTTGCTCCCCACTTTCAAGGCACACAAATAGCACCACCAAAAACTCAGAATTTGAACACAACAAAGAAAATAAACCTCGAATTTACAACCTGTGATAAGAATTTAAAAAGTATACATACAGAAATTAAAATGAGTACATGAACTTTACCTTTCAAGTATGCTAAAAGAAGCACCTAAATAAGAAAAATTAGATCAGTATTTTTAGATTAGTACTCTAAAATATTCTTGGACCTACAACTTATAAAAATCAAGCAACTGTGACATAAATATATAATATAAATTTCTAGTACAATTGAAAATTGAACAAGCTTAAAAAAACGTGGTGGCTTCCAATTCTATTGATTTGGCGACATAATAACCGTTGTTGTGACTTTTTGGCGAGGTTGCCGTAATTTAAAATGTTTCCGTCCTGCCGTAGAAAACAGTGTTAGTCAGAGGAACTGGACCTCCAAAATGGAAACGCTAGGGTTACCTTCTTGGCAACTTATCTCTTTCAGATAAAACTAGTTGCATTTTAAGTGACCGGTACGGATAAAGTTAAAGTATGTCATAATTTGGTTTACAGTTAAAGAAAAAATCTTTTATGAAAAATATAAGCTTTTAAGAATAAAAATGATTTTATCGTTTTTAAACTGTAGTTAAGTTTAGCAGCAATACTATTAATTATTTTTCTTATCTTCTTAAGTTTGTTAGGTCCGAAACGTTTACAAGACAAATTACTCTGAGTCAGTATAGATACTACTTAAAGATCAATTCAGGGACATATATCTCGAATCCAAGGATGATTTTGAGACAATTTGAAAATAATTTTGTCGTATTTGGGAAGAAACCTATACGCATAACCAGAGTTGTGTGTGGAGGGCTAAATATAAATACTGAAATGAGATCACTATCCACTAACTGATCGGAATAGTCTTTCATTATTACACGATAAATGTTAACACTCTTCCTTGTTATTATCTTTGTTTTGGTGCTTTATAGTTTGTGTTGTGAAAATGGCAACAGTTGTATTTTGTTTAGTTTTGTGTTGTGTTCCATTAAAATGGTTTTTGATTACTTAGCATAGTTTTTGAGTTAATTAATCTTCATGAGTACTTATAATTTTAACTTATTAGGAAATAAAGCGAAAGAAATATTGTGAGATAGTTGAACTGAGCAATTATATTTATTTAACTTCTGATTCGATGTTACCGTTACGGGACATCTGGCGTCCGTGACAGGACTACGACTGTTGATTATTCGGTGAGTTTCGCTTTATTAATTTAACTTTTACAATAATATGGAGGCTGCTAAGAAAACAAGAACTCAACAACGGAGATTATTCAGTAAAGCATGTAATGAGTTCGATGCTGAAGAATCGAATTTAGAAATTTCTGATAAAATTCTTAAATTAAAAGTTATTGAAGAAAAAGCTATGCTAATGGTAAATTCTGAAGAGAATGTTAAACAATTTCTTTTCGCTGAAAACGTTGAAGATAATATTCTAGAGAAAGAGATCGATGAATCCGAAAGCTATATTGACCGTTGGCGGTTATTACAGTTTAAATTGAGAGAATTATCGCATGTGGAAAGGGAAGATATTCTTTCCAATTGCAGCGCTACTCAGCAACATACATTATTGAGGTACCCTAAAATACAGTTACCTACATTTAATGGAGATTTAAGGAACTGGGTTAGATTCTGGGGTCAATTCGAAAAAGTAGATAACGATCCAAATTTAGATTTACATGATAAATTCGCTTATCTTTCTCAATGCATGGAGAAAGGAAGTGTTGCTGAAGAGTTAATTAAAAGCTTTCCACCTGGTGGGAACAGTTATGATAAAGCTGTAGAACAATTAAAATTGCGTTTTGGTAGAGAAGAATTACTTATACAAGTGTATGTTAGAGATCTTTTATCATTAGTTATCCAAAAACAAAATATGCCTAAGAAATCTTTGAGAAACCTTTATGATTCGTTAGAAACGAAACTCCGTGCGCTTGAAGTATTAGGAGTAACCAGGGACAAATACGCATCCATGCTTTTTCCACTTGTGGAGTCTGCGCTAGCTGAGGACACACTTCTAGCCTGGGAACGATACAGATCTACAAACCGCAGGTCGCATGATGAAGAAGATCAAAATGTAAATAAAATTAATGTTAAGACTGATCTCGATTCAATTCTTGATTTTCTTCAAGATGAAGTTCAAGCTGAAGAGCGTATTATTCTAGCTTCACAAGATTTTGGAGTAATAAACAAACATACTTTTAACTTGTCCAAAGAAAAGAAAGTTGTAAATAATAAACATAAATATGCGGAATCTCGTCAAATAGCTAGTGCGGCCGATCTTTTAACTTCTTCGAGGGAACAGAAGCAGTGCATATTTTGCCACAATTTTCACAATTCTGCTGACTGTTTGAAGGCACGAAAGATGTCAATGAGAGATAGAGAAAATCTTGTGGAGAAGTCTGGATGCTGTTTTCTGTGTTTAAAACCAGGGCATCAAGTTCGTAAATGCTATTCAAAGGTAACTTGTTTAGGCTGTGGGAAGAGACATAATATATTACTCTGTCATAATATAAAGCAGCAGGTACACCTACCCACCGGGAAAACAACCGCAGAATTTGATGATATTCCGAAGGAGGATCAAGCACTCGCTAATATATCCAAAGGTCCTAGTGTTATGTTACTGACATTAACAGTTTTAATTAGAGGTGCAGGTAGAAAACGGAAGGCAAGAGCCATTATCGACACTGCATCACAACGTTCTTATATCTTAAAGGACACTGCTAAAGAGATGAAATATAAAAGAGAAAGCTGTGAATATCTTCAACATTCTCTGTTTGGTGGAGAAAATACTGGAGTATATAAACATGATGTATTTACCTTATATCTGTCAAGTTCTGATGGGTCATATAATTGTCATTTCAAAGTATTGAGTCAACCTATTATCTGTGAAAGTACCCCACCTACAATTCCTGTGATTCATATAAAAGAATTTCTTGCCTGTAATATACAAGTAAATGAAGATTATAAGGGTCCCATTGAAATTCTAATAGGAGCTGATGTAGCTGGAAAAATTATTACTGGTGGTTACAAATCCTTACCTTGTGGTTTAACAGCAATGGAAACATGGTTAGGGTGGACTGTAATGGGTCGTATACCACAGACTTTATCAGAAGAGAATGAAACCTCAGTAGCGCATTCTATGCTTTCTACTACCAGAACAATAACAGAGTTATGGACTCTTGACAGTCTTGGAATTGCCGATCCATCTGAGAAGAAAACTAAAGAAGAGCTTCATGAATCCGCCAGAGAGCACTTTATTAATACAGTTCAGGTCGACAAGGAAAATCGTTTTGTGGTACATTTGCCTTGGCTTGCCGATCACCCGCCACTACCTGATAATTTTGACTTAGCTGTAAGGAGGTTGGGCAATACCGTACGAAAATTAAAAGTAGAAAATTTGTATGAGGATTACAATAAAATATTTAAAGAATGGACAAGAGAAGGAATTATTGAAGAAGTTCCTAAGCATGAGATTGAACTATCATCTCATTATTTACCTCACAGACATGTCGTCAAAGAAAATAGCACAACCAGAATCAGGCCTGTGTTTGATGCTTCAGCGAGGATGAAAGGTTCCCCAAGTTTAAATGACTGTCTAGAGAAAGGAGTGAATCTTGTTGAGTTAATTCCTACTATATTAACACGTTTCCGAATGAACAAATTTGGAGTTTCGGCGGACATACGTAAGGCATTTTTACAAATTCGCGTACAGGAAAATGATAAAAACTATTTGAGATTTCTTTGGTCTAGTGAGAACAATGAACTGAAGTACTTTAGACATTGTCGTGTAGTTTTTGGAGTTTCTAGTAGCCCGTTCTTGCTTAATTCTGTTATACAATACCATCTAGAAAATATTTTGGAGGAGGCACAACTCGGGAACTCAAAATATCCTGTAGATGTTCAAAAACTACAAGGCAGCTTTTATGTAGATAATTGTTTGACTACTGTAAAGACCGAGTCAGAATTGCATGAATTCATTCAAGTAGCTACAGATATTATGTCAGAAAAGAAGTTCGACCTTAGAGGGTGGGAGCACAATTATTCCCATTCGTCAACAGAAGGAGAAGATAAAGTCGTTCCGGTGTTAGGCCTGCAATGGGTCTTACGTTCAGACACTCTTTCCGTAAATTTGAAAGAAGTTAATGAAGAAAATGAACCTGTTACTAAGAGAAGCATACTGTCAGAAGTTCATAAAATTTTTGACCCAATCGGGTATACTTGTCCAGTGACTTTATACCCGAAACTAATGTTGCAAGAGTTGTGGAAAATGAAAATAACGTGGGATTCGGAATTACCACCAGCTATTTCTAAAAAATTCGTGAAGTGGGAAAAACAGTTAGACATACTTAGAGAAATTACTATTCCAAGACGTTTGATAAAAGATCCAGATCATTCCAGCACTTTGAGTATACACGTGTTTTGTGATGCAAGCAAGATGGCTTACGCTACCTGTATATATTTAAGGAGTGAAGGAAAAAACTTAGCTTCCTGCCAATTAGTTCAGGCACGGTGCAAAGTAGCTCCACTAAAGTCTATTACAATTCCTCGATTGGAATTGTTAGCTTGCACTATTGGCTGCCGACTGTTGCAAAGAGTTGTGGCAGATATGAAATTGGAAAATACTCCTACCTTTTTTTGGACAGACTCCAGTAACGCTTTATGTTGGATAAAAGGTAGCGAAAACTGGACACCTTTTGTATATAATAGAGTGCGAGAAATTAGACTGGTGAGTGAACCAGAAAACTGGCATTATGTACCTAGTAAATTGAATCCCGCAGATTTACCTTCGAGAGGGTGTTCTGCTAGACAATTGTTAGAGTCAGCTTGGTGGTTAGGCCCTCCTTGGCTCTGTTCTCCAGCTGATGAATGGCCTAAATTTAAATTATCTGTAAATAAAGAGGAAGTATTAAAGGAAAAGAGGAAAGAAATAGTGTCAGCAATGGTGAACGTGCAAGATGTGGGCAATTCCTTTATGTATAAGTTCTCGAGCTATATCAAAACTATAAGAATTACTGGTTGGCTGCTTCGATTCATTAACAATTGTCGTCTTATGAAAGATAGTAGAAAATATGGTATCCTCGATTCCGAAGAAATTTCTGTAGCTGAGTATAGAATTATCAGAATGATACAAGAAGAAAGCTTTATTGATGAGCAAAATGAGAGATTAAAAACTCTGAGAGCCTTCAAAGATAGCCAAGGTATAATCCGTTTGAAGACAAAACTTTTGTATCGGACAGATAGTGAAGATTTTAAAATACCTGCAATTTTACCATCTGAACATGAAGTTGTAAAGCGTATGGTGATGTACTATCATGTAAAAAATGCTCATGCCGGAACTCAAATGCTGCTTAACATCTTAAGGGAAAGGTTCTGGATCTTACATGGAAGAAAGACAGTGAGATCCATCTTATCAAAATGTGTTGTTTGCAAGCGACATTCTGCGAAGAAACTTGACGCTATCACTGCACCTCTTCCAGAAGACCGTTTACGTGAAGCTGCAGTATTTGAAGTATGCGGTATTGACCTAGCCGGACCTTTGTATCTGAGAGATAATCGGAAATCTTGGGTTTGCCTTTTCACCTGCGCAGTGTATAGAGCCGTACACATTGAACTAGTTACTTCTGTATCTACGGAAGCCTTTTTACTGGCTTTACGCAGGTTCATAGCTCGTAGAGGACGATGCAGTATTATCTATTGTGACAATGGCTCCAATTTTGTGGGTGCATCAAATTTGTTAGGTGCGTTAGATTGGAACCTTATTGTGAGTGAGACTGCTTTTCATCCTATTAAGTGGAAGTTTAACCCACCGACCGCGTCTTGGTGGGGCGGATGGTGGGAGCGACTGATAGGTGTTCTTAAAAGATTATTAAGAAGAGTACTAGGCCGATCTTCCTTAACTTATGAGCAAATGATGACGGTGTTGTGCGACTGCGAATCCGTAATTAATTCACGACCTATGACGTATGTTGCGGATAATGAAGCAGAATTGATGGCATTAAGTCCTTCAATGTTTCTACAAGATATCAAAGTGAGTGGTGTTCCTGACTGCGATATAATCGATCACCAGAGTCTTAATCAACGTGTTAAGTATAGACAGAATTTACAAAAGGCATTAAGGAATAGATTTCGATCAGAGTACTTGGGAGCTTTAATACAGAGACCAGAATGTAAAAGAAGTCTCGGAGTATCGGTTGGTGACATTGTCTTGATTGGAAGCGACAACACAAAGCGTGTGAATTGGCCGCTTGGAAAAGTCATTGAGGTAGTCCCGGGCAAAGATGGTGTTACTAGACTTGTAAAGTTAAAGACAGCGAGAGGTGAGTTGCTTCGACCAATACAGCGCCTATATCCTTTAGAGGTGTCGGCAGCAGAGTCGGTTCTAGTTGAGAAGAAATTGTCAAATATTAAATTAAATCCAAAGCCAAAAATCAGCCAGTCAGTTGACTGCAGTCTCAAACCTTTGGAGGAAGCACAAAGAACCAGAAGTGGTCGAGTTATTAAGATGCCTGATAAACTGAACTTGTGAACTGTTTTGAATAATATTATTGCTGTAATTGTATTTGTGATTAGTTATAAGTTAAATTTTAAGATAAAACTTAACTTAGGTGGGAGAATGTTAACACTCTTCCTTGTTATTATCTTTGTTTTGGTGCTTTATAGTTTGTGTTGTGAAAATGGCAACAGTTGTATTTTGTTTAGTTTTGTGTTGTGTTCCATTAAAATGGTTTTTGATTACTTAGCATAGTTTTTGAGTTAATTAATCTTCATGAGTACTTATAATTTTAACTTATTAGGAAATAAAGCGAAAGAAATATTGTGAGATAGTTGAACTGAGCAATTATATTTATTTAACTTCTGATTCGATGTTACCGTTACGGGACATCAAGCGAAATTAAAGTTTTTCTTGTCCACAGTGTCCCATTTCTTATAAAAACACGCTTTCCTTTAGGAGATTGTTTCTATCGTAATGCATATTAATATTTTTTGTAAAAGGCCCAATTTTGATATTATTAGTTTTAGTTGTTGTTTTTTGTTCTTGTTATAATCATATCCGTTTCAATATTCCTCAACGCGGTGGAGGGCGAGGATACAAGGGGATCCGTGTTAAAAGGAGAAAATAGCTCCCCCCCCCCTCCCGAATCATTGCTAAAGATAATATGAATAAATAACTAAAAAAATACAATTTCAAATATTTAGGAGATATAGGTGAAATTTCACAGAAAGACCTCTCCCACCTCATTCTGCAAATTCATGTATCCACACCTGCACAACTGCTCTTTTGCTCTGTAGACAACATTACATAATGTAACACAATTAAGGTTCTTGTTGAACATTTAACATTTGGCACCGTCCATAAATGTTGTTACACTTTTTCACATATATTTGACCCCCCTCCCTCATACCATGCTATGTTGCATAAGCATAATGTGACACTTTTTGATTCCGCCTCCCCTCTCCTTGTCCTTCTGGAAGCGTGACATCATTTATGAATGATCCCCCCCCCCCTTTTTAATAAAAAAGGTATTAGGAGATGTGAGGCAAACAAGATCCTGTTACCGAACAGGAACATTATGAAAGCATTCTGAAAAGAAAAAATATATTAAACTCGATAACTATATTATAATTAATGTCGATTGCTTATTAGTAAATCGGCTTGGAAATTAATTTGAAGAGAATGAATTTCAAGAAGTGTACTATTTATGTATTACGGCATCAAAAGTTTTTTTAATTTAATTTCCTTTTTTAGTTCTTTGTTATAAAAAAAAGCAATATGTAAAGATAATATCTTATTTCTGCAATAGTTATACCATACTTTACTATATTGTTGTTACTGCATATTCCCCTGGCATAGGAAAGCCTACACCAGTTCCAAAAGATCATGTCGCAGAAGTTTGTTGTAAATCCACTCCTGTGCAACAATAAAGTTCCTCAAGAGGCTCCGAGACAGCTAAGAATGTGAGCAGGACTGGCAGGGACGGAGCAAAAACGGTGGAGTTCTTTTCTCCGTTGAGGAATTTAAGTATTTAAGATGACCACTTCTGAAGTGGGTCCAAGATGTCTAGAGGTCAGGTGCCACTGCACGACAGAGACAGGCCTGGGTACATGGCAGCATACCAACTGTGAACTGGCAGGAGGTGCCAAGTATAAAGTAACTTGGTGCAGCAAATTTGGTGTTCAGAACATCACATCCAGATCAAGTAAATCTGCTCTCTCATTGCTGTGCACTCCAACATGCGAAGGAAACCACTGGAGGCTTATTGATATTCTTAGACCAAGCTCATAGAGAAGTACTAGAATATCCTGATCAGGTTCATCATAAATTTTTGACCTGTCTTTTAAATATTGTAAAGAACTATCTGTTAGAATCCATATATTACTTTGAGCAATGATCCAATTATTAATATTATCCGAAGCAAGGGCATACACTTTACTATGCTTACTACAATAGTTCCAATGTTACCTGAAATATGAATAAAACCCACTAAAGTCAAATCTATCGACTAGAAGTCAGAACAAATACATTTTGGAACATGAATATGTTATACAGAAAATGAACAGATCCAGTACCAGGACTGCCCGATATGAAAGATCTGTAAGGTTCCAAATGGTCACTTTGTAAGTATCATATAACACAAAAAGACAATAGCACTTCAAACCGAAAAGTATGCCACAGTGTAATGCTAATGTAAGACAAAACAAAGCAGCACACCATTCAGTATAACGGTTATTATGCTATTCAATTTACATAGAAAGTCTTTAAAGATTTGAACTTCAGAGATGTTTCAAATAGTGGTTTTCAAATCTAAACCATACTATTGTTCACTAGTTTTGGTCACCATTTCTGAGGCAAAGTGTAGACATGAATGAAAAATGGTTAGCTATTAAAAAAAAATAGTTAATCATTGCAAGATTGTTTTTTTATTTTTTGGACTCCCAGAGAAAACCTCTGAATTCTTCAAAAGTATCAATAAAACATTTTGCAAATGAATAGTTTGCAATAAAAACGACAAATTAATCAATTAATATTTATTGGCTCAATTATTTTTTAAATCCAAAACTTACGAATGAGACAAAAAATTTAATGACATGAGTGGTTCGAAATACGAATACATGAACTTTACCTTTCAAGTATGCTGAAGAAAGCATCTAAGAAAAAATAGTTTAGTACTTCAAAATATTCTCGCATTTACAACCTATACAGATCAAGAAACTGACAAGAATATAAAATGTATGGTATGAAGTGATTTTCGATACAAAAATTATCTGAAATGACCAGACTCTAAACAAACATTAATTACCTTCAGGGTTTGCAGGAAGATAATATATGTAATAAATCTGCTTGAAATGAAAGTTAATACAGCCACATGTTGTTAATCAAGCAATTTCTTTAGATCTTCACATAACATAAATATAGCGTGCCATCGAAAAGTGAAAAGCTGTATTTATTTCAAGATTAGTGAAACAGAAATGCATTCATTACTTGATTCAAGTGTAATTACAAAATCAATTTAAAATTAAGCAGCAGGATTTTTTGTTTTCTTTAAATCATCATTAAAAATTTTTTAAGAGAGTGGAGTAAATGATATGCCTTGGACCAGAACTGGAAGCATCCTTTTTTTGGTATGCACTATACAGCCAAGGAAACTGTGGTCCAATCCAAAGTGATTACATGGCATTTTCAAAATATAGTAGAACAATTGAAGTTGTGTCTTCAAACCAAAAAGCAGAAGTGAACCGAAAAGCACCAGTAGAGGAAATGGCAGCAAATGAAACCAAATCTCTCTCCTGTGTGCCATTCAGCTAGGATTGGGAATGTTTTAGGAAGCTGGAGATAAAACATGAAATATTAAAAATTTTTTAATAACATTAACAATCATTTTTAACAATGAAGTAGTTAGACACAACACGATTTTAACCAACTTCACAAAGGGAGGAGGTTATACATTTGTATTCGTACTGTATGTATGTTCTTTTTTGTTGGTTTGTCCACTCATAACTTCTCACCAGATGAACTGATTTTCATGATTTTTTAAAAAATCGATTGAGGGTTGTTTCCCATAGGTATCGTACCTTTGTTTGACCATATTCAATAATTAGGAAAAAAGTTATGGGCAGAAAAGTAGTCATTTCCTGTTTTTTTCATCCATAACTTTCGACTAAATGAACCAATTTTGATATTTTTTTCTTTAATTGATAGAGGGTCGCCTAGCTCAAATATTGCATATCAATTTGACTACATTTGCTTTTTTAGGAAAAATGTTACGAGTGAAAACAGTATTTTTTATTTTCATTGGAAAGGTTCGGCTTGATTTGTCTTTGTTGGGAAAACTATAAATAAATATAAAAGTCATCGTTAAAAAAGAGTTTGCTGCAATTGAGCTGCAATATTAAAAGCAATTATAGCAACAGTTCGGCTGAAGACTTCTTCGAGGCAAAAATTGAATCCGATCAGTTTGTTTGCTAAAATCGACTTCTAAACGGAATTTATGATACAAATGATTAGTTTTTAGTGCATTCATTCAAATAAGATTTGCCCTTTGATATGGATTTTTTGTTAAACAAAGTATTTATATAAAATTATTGACATTAAAAAGAATAAAATAAAACAATTTTTGAGAAAAAAATAGAACAAACTTCAAAGCGGAGCAACTATAAATTGCACTAAAAAGTAAATTCATTCTTTAAACAACATCGCTGTGACTTTTTCACAAAGTTTTAGAAGTCGGTGCAAAATTAGGACAGGTATAATCTTTTGCAATGATTAATCAACTGCAAATCAAAGTTGACTTGTTTAATCAGATTTCTTACTCATAGTAATAGATGTGATGCTAAAAAAAAACTTAAGTGCCATCCTTCTGACATTTTAAAAATTAAGAAATTGCGAGTTATCGTCGCGCCCAGATAACCGTAATCCACCCTATTTTCTTTCAAAATATTGCTAAAATTTCAAAAATAATTAGAAATTTAAATAAAGGTGCCAATTTGTTTTTTCACGCATTCTTAAATTCGTTGAGCATATGCAAGTGCAATATGCTTTGTCCATGTGCACTATGTTCGACCAATAAGAAAAAGATGCAGTAACAACACCGTAAATATGAAAGACCTACAAGTCTTATGAATTTGTAGTCTACCAAGAAAAAAATAAAATTCCCCGTAATAAATACATAAATTAACAAGAAGCAAACAATGCGCCTTACTTTAAGAGTAGCAAAAAGCACCACGAATCTGAAAAGGAGTTTCAATGCGGGTTTTTAAAAAATATGCTTCTTTTCCTATGAATTAAGAAATTGTAGCAAATAAATTTTCAATTTACAGAAAAACGAATAACGATATTAAATTCTTCTGCTTCGTTCTTCTAGCGTTTTGGCGACATCTCAATCATTGTTATGATTTCTGTGGTGAAGTTGCCGTAATTTAAAACGTTTCCAGAATCGAGTCCTCTCGAATAATCCTATGCAGCGAGAGGACGTGGACCCGGAAAATGGAAACGCCAGGGGTTACTTTTTTGGCAACTTATCCCTGCCGGAGAAAACTTATTCATTCTAAACAATTCTAAAACACTTGTACGGATACAGTTAAATTATATTAATGGTTTACAGTTAAAGCTTTTTAGGAAAATAAATATATATATAATTTCATAGCTATTAAACTTCAAATAGGAACTATTTATAAATTATTTATCTTTACCCCATTAAGATGTATATCATTTTAAAACTTTTCAATAACATATGTCCAAATTTAAGGGAGGTCTGGGCAAGGCCGTAGCCAGAAATTTTTTTGGGGGAGGGGGGGCCCTGAATTTGAAACATTTATGTTGAGGAAAGTTTCAAGGAGGAATATATGCTAAATTGCGAAAAATTTTGGAATTTTAGGGGGGGGGCGGGGTTGTCGCCCCCCCCCCCCCCTCCCCCACCCTCTGGATACGGACTTGGGTCTGGGAACATTTGAAAATATCTTGGGTCCCTGTGGAAGGCGTAATAACACATATCTGCATAACATAAAGAAAGATTCCGACCTGTATAGAACGCATACGATATAGATATTTTCTACATTTTAAATGCATATTTTTGCTTGTTCACATATACAATACTTAGGTAGCATCCCAGTGGTTTATAGTCCTATGATCTTAATGAGGCTTTAGTTCTGAAGAGAACGTGTCATGCTCTCTATCCCTCTCATACTGCTAGGAAACCAGTCTTGGACCGCTAAGAAAAGAGCATCGGCAAACTAACCCTGGTCTGGGGTACTACACAATCCTAACCCCTAAATGAGAGCGAATACGCATCCCCAAAAACGATATTCCTCCCCAAATCGGCCAGGTCAGTCAAGCAACCCCAACCACTGTAAAAACAACCCTCCTTAAAATTTTCAATTCAGTGGTGCAGTCATGGGAAAAAAAGTAGCCCTCGACTACATTACTGATTGACCCAACCGCACTAGACCCCTTGGAATGGTATATAGAGTCAAGCTCTGGACGTCCCCCTTCAAGAGCAAGAGTCTCCTCAAAAGTTGCAATACCCTTGCATAAGAGTAGTATCACAGTAAACAACCCCTCCTAAAAATTTAAATGGTGCAATCTGCATCATGACCCCTCTCCAGTGGTGTAGTCCTGGGAGTCTATAAGCAATACAGATCTTTAAGAGATCATGTAAAGGAAATCCATCTTGATAAGTTAGACGAATTGGCTCCATCGCTTCAGGAAAAAAGAACTTTCAAATACTTTTGTATGAGTGTGGCAAAAACTTTCACGACATGAAGAATTTGAACTTTCACAATCGTAGTGTGCACGGAGACAAACAAAATATGTCCTTCTTGCATTCTCCCATCTGCAAAGAAAGTGTGTTTAAGAGTGACATTAGTAGTCACTTTGAAATTAATCATGATCTGACATTTGACACTTTTCTGAAATGGAAAGATGAAGCAGAAAAAAAATTCTAAATGCAGTTTTGTGATAAAGAGAGGATATTGTATAAAACTTCAGAAATTACCAAGCAGTATTTTATATGTCACCGTTCTGGTGAATATATTTCGAAAGGGTCTGGTATTAGACAATTAAAACTAAAAGGTTGCAAAAAAAATTGGAGGGTTTTGTCCGGCAGAAATAAGAGTGACAACTCTGTAAAAGAGAGCATTATTTTTGCTAAAAGACATGTCGGTCATCAGAACGAACTCAAACATATCACTTTGACTACTGATGAACTAAATTTGCTAGCAACTAAAATTGCTTCAAAAATACCCTTTGATACAGTTCTGGATGAAATAAGAGACACTATTTCAGAAGATGGTCTTCAGCGCATTCATTTACTAACAAAAAAAGACATTTTTCAACATTACAAGCAGTTTTAATTTGAATGCTGAAGCTATGCGTCATAAAAATGATACAACTAGTGTTGAGGCTGGGATGAATGAAATGAATTCTCAGGATAATTCATATTATTTTACAAACCACAGCAGACTACTCTGACAGACTATCCTCAAATAGAGAAAAGATGATTTTGTTTTAATTATCACGAATCTTGCTCAGAATAAATTATTAAGAAAGTATGGACTTGACTGTATATGTATTGATGGAACGCATGGAACTAATAGCTACGATTTTGAACTTGCAACTTTGCTCATTCTAGCTGATGTCCAACATGGATCTTTAGTCCCACGTTGCGTGCAGTGCATTGCGTGCAGTCCCACGTTGCGTGCGGTGACATCTGAACATTCACCTTTCGACTCCTGCTGTTCCAACAAGCTCAACATCTAACAATTCCATAGTAAAAATATTCAGCCCCAAGGAAGGTTATTTTCCACCAAAAAGAAACATAAACTTGTCGCAAGTCCTATTGTAAAACCAACACAACAAGAATCGTAGAATATTGCTCTGTCATTAATACTATAATAATATTGAATAACTGACTTTTTTTTGTTTTTGTTTTCATGTTTGCTGAAAGGTAACAAGTTAATATTGTTAAAGATATTTACATCTTCAGTTTGAATTTTTATTATCAAATAATTGTTTATTAAAATTTATTATGATCATTTGAATTTGTATTAAATTAATTTATTACAAATTATTATAATCATTTGAAATATTTTTGTGGTTTCGACTATAATACAGCTTCACGTTTTGAATTTAATTTCGTGGTCTATCTCGTCTAAAAGATATTACACATTAGCAAATAGTTAATGTATTGTATACTAATGTAATGTATGCTATTACTAATTAAGTAAATTCGTGCATAAATAAGCTATAAAAGTTCAGGTTTTACCTGTGTAGAGCCATACGGGGCAATTCATAGACACTTGTTTTACACACACAAAAATGTTTTACTTACTACCACAAAAACATCCTGAAAAATGATAGTCTCAAAAAATCATACTTTTTTTATAAAATATAGCTATATTTAAACCAAAAAAAAAAAAATCTTCTTGATACTATTGTATACTACAAATAGTCTGAACTTTTAACTCTGTTGCATATATTTTGATCATTTTTCAATACATTGGTTACATAAGATTCCCCAATGTGCCCGGGGTAATTCTTGGTCACTGGGGGAGGGGGGAATTTAAAGATTCGGAAGTTTCTCATATTCATTTCAGTCTAATCATTACTGGATCTTAGTTGTTAGGTCTGTACTACATAGTTGTTAATAATACAATTAATCTACTTTTTTTCCAATACATTTTTTTTTTTTGAAGAATTACTCACTTATTCATGATAATAGAAGATGGCAATTATGGATTATGTGCATGTGCATATAAAAACAAAATTAAAGGATTTAGCTATTTTCTACTAAATCAAAGTTATGTTTATTTTTACTTTAACCAGAGTTTTGTTTACTTTAAATCTGACCAGAACATCCAAGATAAAGCTTCTGCAAAAGAGGCAAGAAATTGCAGCTAAAGATTAAGCCACCTTAGAAATGGTTAATATATTTTATGGGCCCGGAAATTTTAAAGGGAAGTAACACTCTTGTTGTGGACATTAGTGTCATTAATAATATTTACAAATATTATACGAAATTCTGCTAAAAATATTAGAGTTGAAACTCTTTTACTTTAATTAAAAGTGTTACGAGATGTGTTTTTCTTCATTATTAATTTTTTAGCAATTATTAAGAGAGGGAGAGTTATTATTGCAATATTTTTAGTCAAAGTGCACTAAACTAAGATAATATATCACATTAATTTACTTCTGACATTTATTTCTATAGGAACAAGGTGTGACCAATATTTACCCCGAAGCAGGGAATGAGTTAAATTAAGCAAAGTGCATATTAATTATTGGTTAAATGAATATAATAATAGGTCACATGCCAAATTTAGTAATATTATCTACTAAACTTATGGAGATATTTAGATCTTGTTATTTTTTGACTAGGAATTAACCCCTTTGACCTTATATACTACTTATTAATCTATTTTCAAATTAATAATTATATGATATCAAGGCGGAAAATTTTGTTTCGACAAATTGAGGTTTTCTAGGTGTCAAAGCTCGATACATTGAGAGTATACTGTAATTTTTTTTATTTATCATATATATCATTGTATAAAATAATATTTTTTAAATTTCACAATAACTAAAATTCCTAGAAAATCGTAAGGGACCGTCCATAAATGATGTCACTTGTTCCCTATATATTTGACCCTGTTCCCCCACCCCTTTGTCACATGTTCCATGTTCCATAAGCATGATGTCACTCTTCTTGCTAACCCCTCCACTCCCCTTGTCAAAATTTCACACCTTGTGTCAATTCGGAAAGGCTGGATATTCGGGCAAAGGGCCAAATACCAAATAGTGGCCGAATATTAGTTTCATCCCTAATAAAAACAAGGGTTATGCAATGCAGGTACGCTAGTTTTATTTATTTTCATATGTTGTTGTTTCTTATCCCCCTGATGTAAGAAAGCCTACACCAGAAACAGAAGATCATGTCGCTGAATACTTATAATTAGCAGTGGTGCCCACCCTTTCACAGCGTTCATGTACCCCCCCCCCCCCATCCCCTAAGGAACTACGGTGCCCCTCAAAATCGACAACCCAACAAATTTGCCAAAAAGTCAACCAAGCCCCCTACCAAAAAAATCGCAATGGGGCAATCTGCACCATGACCTTCACCCCCCCCCCTCCTGGTGAGTACCCCTGTGACTAGTCAAAC
Source organism: Octonoba sinensis (assembly GCA_038502835.1). Lineage (NCBI taxonomy): Eukaryota > Metazoa > Arthropoda > Arachnida > Araneae > Uloboridae > Octonoba > Octonoba sinensis. Next base: position 2,359,583 of record CM076606.1, on the reverse strand, counting down.
TTTTACTTAGGGAAGGGAATCTTTATTCCAAAACGGGAGCCTCGACTCGACCCTAGGGACATGTTTGTAAATCCTCATAGACAGAGTCTGACAAAAATGCGAAAATCTTAGGAGCCTGGGAAAATTTTTAGGAGCCAGCTATAATATTTCCATTTGTCGCAACCTGAAAAACTAGTCGCCAAGACATTTTTTTAGTCGACCTGGCGCCCGGGATTTGTCGGACCCTGCTCATAGACATATTGACCACAACACTTATGTTCTTGACTGTCCCCTCACTCAGTGGCGTAGCTAAGTGGAAGGCGGCCGTTCAAGGGCGACACCCAGATACAACAACAAAAAAAAAAACCCTTAGAAGCTCCATTGAACAGAGCAAATACTTCAAATTGAATAATTTTTTCATTCAATTTCTTTCTATTTTCGACTTTGAAAAGTTTCCTTCCCTAAATATATTCGAAGTGTTTTTTAACTGCTAAACACGCCATATTGCCGTCAAGAAATACCGTATAAATATTCTGACGCCAATGATAAGAATGACATTCCCCCCTCCCTCTTTTTTTCTGTTTCAAAGCTGTGATGATTTTTTTAAAATGTATTGTATCACAATGTGTAATTCACGCTTACATAATTTTTTTTATTTAATCTTTTCTATGGGAAACATTCTTGCTATCTGTGCCACTGCCCTCCCCCTACACCCAAACCTTACTAAACATGTCCCTGAAGCATATATATCCTAAAGCATTCACAAATGTGGTTTTGCCTGGGAAATTCGTTAACTTCATGTTATTTCTCTTACTGTAAATTATTGGGTGGTGGGAATGTCGCAAAGAATATTTTTTGGTGGCGCAAGATGAAAGGGCACACCGGTGCCCTCCCAGTAGGCCAGTCAGCCCCTGCCGCTAATGCAACATATAGGAATGAAATATAAAGAGCATTTGATTGTAACACTTTACATTTCTTTTAACTGAAAAATTATGTTTGAAAAGGCTATCAGCATAACCCAAATCCCTTTTATTATAAAAATTTGTTTTTTACTTAAGAAGCTAGCAATGTCAAGATTTCAGCCATTTAAGAAAAAAGTTCACCCATCCCTTCAGAATAAAAATTTTTAATCTACTAATTTATATTCAACTTTTTAAAAAATTCACCCACACTTATTAAGCATCTGACAGTTTAAATGTCATTTCGACTAAAAGTGTTTTCCTCTCCTCACAAAAAAAAAAAAATATTTTTTAACACTTCTCTATCGCAATACTAAGACCAAATGAATTAATAATATATTTTTATGCTGCTAAATTTTCTTTAAAGTATGATCTTTTTTATTTGTATTTATGGTACTCTACATAATCGATGTAAAATATTCTATTAGTTATAACTACCGTCCCTAACTGATTCAATGTAAACAAACAACGCTAAAAACTCTGCTGTCACACAAAAGCAGAGCACATCATCTATGCACTCTCATGCGTGATTGACTTTAACGCTTCAGTCTCAACTCTTTCTCTTCCTCTTTCCCCACCTCCAACGAAAATGGAACAATCCCTTCTCGTAGGGATCGGTTTCCGATTGAACGGCTAGTAGCGGGGAACGGGCCGAAAACATGGCGCGATTTTTTCACCGCTGTCAGATGGCGCTAGAGTAAAATGTCTTGCCGTTTGATCAAGTAGGGAAAGAGAAATTTCGTTCGACCCCGAGTATTCGGAGAAAGGTAGCGGAAAATCAGCTCGTTTTGGCGGCAGCGGTTCGGGCGTTCGGGCACGCATTAGTCTCTCGCTGTTCCAACAATTGAAATTATTATTTGCAATATGTTATTGCATTTTATTATAAGTTAAACATATAATCAGAATGTTATTTTAGTATCTTATTTAATACATTTTTTGCTTTCGTAAAAAATCACTGTAATTAGCTAGTGACTAGATAATTTAGGATTAAAAGAGGGGTAGCAGACGGTCAGCTGGTATTCGTGCCATAATGAATGCGAGGAAAATGTCGGGGCCAGGGGGCACTCCCCCCCCCCCGACCCTCTTAAATGGAGGGAAGTAAAAACTCATTGTACGTTGCATTAAAAAAACACAAAATACATGTACATACGAAGAAATACATTAAACTATTTTCCAAGTGAGGGGGGAGGTGCAATTGATACCCCTAACACAACGGGTCTGTTGGGCACCCGATTTTTCAACTCCGCACGTCGTTTCTTTTATCTAACGCTTTGCTGTACTTCATTATTTATACTCTTAATAATCTGGAATCAGTTAGTTCATAAACTTCAGGAATGTAAATGTTTTTGAGCGGTTTCCAACACACCACACACACACACACATGCTTTTTTATATATAAATATATTGAGGCGATGCCCCCTCCCCTCCCCAGAGCAATGGCGCCCGCACCTATGAACGATGACCTTTTTCAAAATTCTGCTAAGGGGCCGTCCATAAATGATGTCACGCTTTTTTCCCATGTATTTGACCCCCCCCCCCTTTGTCACAAAATGTCACACTTCAACATACACCTCCCCTCTTTGTCCCATATGCTACGCTATGTTGCATAAGCATGATATCCCACTTATTTTTACCCCCTCCCGTCCCCTTGTCCCAATTTCACGACCGCCCCCCGAAACGTGACATCATTTGGAATGATCCCTAAACTCCTAAAACGACCTCCTTACTGCGCGCAAGGAGCGGGCGGAAACTGGTACTTAAACCGCTCGGCCACACGAAGGTCTGAATCCTTAAATTTCCCCAGTCTATGCGCATGCGCCTTGGCGCACATTCAGAAACCAAATAGCGATAAATGATTGCCAATGGCTGCACTAGGTTTGGGACTTTAATAACGCTGTAGATCGCAATGCTGCGCAATTATTTGCCGTTACGGTTGTGTTGCAGAATATTGAAAAGACATATTATTTGGAGAAAACTTTAGATATATTTGTTTTTGAACGTGATTAATAAAAGCAAAACACAATTAGAATTTTCAAACAAGTTGATTAAGCAAACTGATTTTTGTAAAGAACTGAAAAATAACGTTAAGCACTTTAAACGATAAGAATTGCAGACACGTGTTTCAGAGCTTAAGGGAACTTCTTTTTTTTCCAATGCAGCAATAATAATAATTGTAATAAAAATAAAAGTATAGATGAAACGATGAAAAATATTAGATTTGAGGTAACTGCATGTTATTAATTTGACCAAGATTAGTCTAGCTGGGCCCAGAGCCTGTTTTTCTGTTTGCTGATTCTCGTTTTTGTATTTGTATAAGCTGCTTTTCTAAAATCTTCATTTTCATCACTTTAAAAAAAAATTCCATTCAAAAACACCAAATTAATGAGGAATAGGAACCGCACTTTCTACCTTCCCAAAAGAGCCACACACATACATGAAAGACGCAAGACCCATGGTCTAAAAGAACACACAACGTCCTAAATTTTTCTTTTATTTTGCCCCCAATTACCTCTTTATTTTAATGAGTATTAAAGTTGATGGCTACCCTAAAAAATATGGTTGCGGGGGTGTGCAATCGGGGTGAGAAAAAAAATCAAAGGATTAAGTTAAAATAAAGAGCAACAAAAGGCATTCTGCCAAAAAATCAAGTCTGATGTACAGTTTTTCAATAGAGGTTGCAACTATATGAGCAAATATAGTCCTGCCCATATGGGGGGGGGGACTCTTGCCGGACACAATGGCAGGTTTTTGACTCAATATATAGCTCAAATGTTAAAGGCAAGAAAAGTGACACAATTCAAAAACGAAACAACTTGGCAAAAGGAAATTTATTGTTTTTCCCAATACCATACATTCTTCATTCAAAAGAGTGACATATTGAACTGTAATTCAAATAGTTTGCACTTATATACAGAGAAACCTGTGTATCATGTCCAGTTGCAATGTAGCACTTTAGTTGTCAACTTTTAGGGGGTCAATTTTATAAAGGGTGGAGAGTTTTTTTTTTTTTTTTTGTCATTTATGCATTTATTCATTTGTAACTACTTAAAATAATTAAAATATAGCTTCATGTATTAACGTTACTTTAAAATAGTAATTAGCTATTTCTTTCAATTATCTAGAAAATGCTTAGAAAAAGTTTACCTGAATGACTTACAAACATGTATCCTATACAACGTTAAAAGTAAGTACTTAGAAAATAAAGATATATAACTCATTAAATACGTAAGTTACTTATACGATGGTAAAGATTTCCTAAAAATATATAATTTTTCAAATGGCTATATCAGATAGAAGAGAAAGAAACTTATTTAAAGAATAAAGAGTGTTCATAGTAGTTTTCCCATATGGGTGACTTATAAAGAGCTTTAGGTAAACTTTATATTGATGTTCCCTCCATCCAGATAAATACTGATCAATGGCATAAAAAATATTCTGGGGAAGATATTTTAGCTTTATTAAAAATCTTTTGCAAAAATAGATTTAAAAAAAAAAGTAGTTATAACTAGGCGGTCAACTTTCAAAGGGTTTTTCATAATACTCCCACCCAAATTTGGCTTACATAAGTGATCAATATAGACAGGTGGTCAAGTTACAAAGGTTTCCCTACATTATATATATAATATAGATCTAATTCCATTCCTGAGAAAATTGGTCAACTTAGACAGGTGGTCAGCTTACAAAAGTGATCAATTTGGTCAATTTTACATGTTTTACTGTATAAATTTAATACCAATATATATGAATTTATGAAGCACATATATTTAATACCTTTGCACCATGAGCGACTGCATATTGAAAAATATAGGGGGAACTAATGTTAGTACAGCAGTTTAGTGTGAGAGCTGTATGTTGATTCTGGCCAGTGGCGTACGCAAGGGGGTTTAAACCCCTTCCCTTGAGTCCTAAATAATAGTGCTTTATTACATACTCGAATCTCTTTTAGTAGATTTAGAACATTATGACTCCCCCCCCACCCTTGAAAAAATTCTGCGTACGCCACTGATTCTGGCTATTTGCAGATGGGGGATTTAAACCTGCAAGCTTTCCCCAAATATGCTCATTTTCTGCACAATGTACAAACAAGCAGAAAAAAAAATTGATGGCAAAATATGTAAATTTATAAAATGTACAAATCTGACACTGTTGCACTACAGGGGAGACCAGGGCATTGAAGCCCTTGCCCTTATTTTTTTTTTTTAAAAGTAAAAAGCTATGTGCTTGAAAAAATTACAAATATTTTTCAAACTTTTGTTGTAATGACCTGATTTTTTTGCAACAATATCTGGAATGCATTATGAGTAAAAATATAAGTTGTGTGGATTCAACGAAATAGTCCACTGTGCCCCATTCCTGAGATACAGTGGACCATAGACCAGGGGTCTCCAAACTTTCCAGCCTTAGGGCCATATTGATTACTCCCAGTAAATTCCAAGGGCCAAAACCATATTATCATTAACTGTTGCCGGTGGTAAAAAGTTGAATCAGTCCACTAGTGGTGTAAAATATGATTACTTTTTTGCCAGATGCCATTAGCGACGGGGAAGCTGATCTGTCCGCGGGCCGGATGTGGCCCGCGGGCCGTAGTTTGGAGACCCCTGCCATAGACTATCCTAGATTAACTTGATATAAAATATTTTCTCCTGAGATTACATTCTAATGTGTTTTGGTCTAAGAAACATAATGCAAACAATATCACGAAATAAAATTACCAAATTTTAAAGGAAATCAAAATAAAAAAGAAACCATTGAAACTGAGAAATTTTATTAAGTTTTAAAATTTAATGATGAAATACTGTAAGCCACATTTGAAAACACATCCATGAATTTCCTGAGGACACATATAGGTCAGGAAGAAGCATAACAATGTCCTCCAATGAAGGTGATGTCCTTTATATTAAAAAATTTCGCAACAACATAACGAATGACTTTAGTCTTTCTATATTATTCAAATATTTATTTTATTATTGAGAAATTTACTATTTTCATTACCATTATTTTCATATAAACACTTTGGAAGTTAAGTGTACATGTGAATTTAAGTAAACTAATTAAGCTGCATTTTTAAACAGGTTGATGTTCCACTGTGCCTCATGTTGAAATGAAACAAATAAAGGCACTAAAATTATATATATATGAACTATAAATGTGTAAATAATTTCTAGAAACTTAAATACAGCATGATTTCACCTTTCTGGAAGGACTATTTAATACTCATAGACATTTCAGGCATGATAAAATTAAAAAAAAACTTTAAGATGGAGAAATTATTTTTAGCAGCTCTAAATATAAAATTTTCTCATAACGGGTACCCAAGTATTTCCCATATGACATTTTTGGCATTTTAGTTGCAAACAACCATAACTACGTCTATGAGACTTCATATGAATGGATAGTAACATATTTAAAGAGAGAATCCATTATGTACCGGACCCCCCATATATAGGAAATAATATAAATACACTTCAGTTTTAATGGTAGATATATCTGGCATATTGAGCAGTAATTCAAACAGTTTGTACTCCGTAAATCTGAAAGCTTGCATTTAGTGCATCACAAAATTTGAGAATGTTTGCATTTTAAATTATATTATTATGACTCAGTATTAATATTTTTAAACTAAATAGCATTTTAAATTTCATTAATTTGCATTGTATTTGATGAGAAGATGCTTACTTTCATATAATCAATGAAGCCTAAAATAACAGCTTTTACTGTCAAATGCAGTCATATCTATTAATTAAAATTCAAGTACATGCAACTTCTGACATTGCATGATAACTTCCCCAATGCACTTCAATATGATTAATGAAAAATATTACTTTAAGTAACACAACATAAACCTTAAAAATCAAGAATTGAATTTAATTAGATCACTACAAAACCTGTAAAAGGATTGCCCAAGTCCTAAAAAAAAAAAAAAAAAAAAAGCAAAGAATATTAATATAATAACAAAACAATCACTGAATCCAAACTAATAAGTGCAATATATGTGTAAATATATACGCACACATATATACGAATATAAATTCAATATATATATTAAGAAGAATTATACTTGGGAAATATATGTATAGTGCTTGTGTACCAACACATGAATGCGTTTTCTTTATTAGAATAAATTAAGGGACAAGAATAATCATTTGCAATTTATTAACTGATGTAAATAATATACATTAGAGGGTACGATAAGCTATAAAATAGTTCTACTAGATAAAGTATTCTAATACATTTTTTCTGCCCACACACAGAAATGACATATTACCAAACACATAAAAACACTTTATTTCTACCAACACTTTTTAAAAATATTCACCAGTGAAATTAAACCCTTGATACAGTTTGGACTATCTTCTGCTGTCTATAGGGCTAAAATTCACCTAGTTTAGTAAGGATATTTTTTCAGTTGTATTCTCTAAAAGCATAAAGAGATTAAGAGCAAATAAAGTATAAAAACAGAAGAGTGCAAGCTGAACTGCAGGGGAATAACAATGAAATTTACTGGATAAAATTTTAACTTCAATGACTTTTTTGTCATGTATGCACACATTAGTACATTATCAAGAGAAAATTCCTAATTTCTTTGTCAGCTTCAGATCACCAGTAAAATTAAAACCATGATGCAGAATTTTAAAACATCTGCACCAGGGCTAAAATTCAACTAGAACTTCACATTTCTTAGTTCGCAATGACTCTCTAAAAAAAAAAAAAATCCATGAGAAGGAAATAAAGTATAAACATTTGATTCAAACTATTGGACAAATTTTGAGCTCTAAAACATCAATTTTGTTAAAAATTCAACCTATACCTATTGCCTAGGAATTAAAGAATAAATGAAAAATATTGTTCACTACGAACGTTTATTGAGCTGAAATTAGAATGATAAATTTTGAAATTACCTCGGTTCTAAGTATTAAGGCAGCATTGCAAAAAGATACTTATCTAATTTTAAGCTTTAGTCATTCTCTGATTAAAGTTTACACCACGTGCAAAGTATTCAGATCGCAGCTAATATGCTTTTTTCAGCAGGATATTTGAAATTGCATTACACTTAAAACACTAAGGAAGAAACTGCACTTATATTCAACAGAACATTCTATCATGTACAGGATTTAGCAGAAAAGTTACACATTTCTAAGATATTTACGATTTGAATACAATTTCTGGTTACACAAACAAAAAAATCCTGAAATGAACAATAAAATGGAAAAGAAAAGAATCATGTTTAAAACTGAATCACCTGATTGATTAAATACACATTAATTGAAGAAAAGATTTTCACAACATAACCTACAACAATATCTTAATTACACAAAAGAACACATGCAGAGGAATAAATCCTTTCTCCATGATTGAAGCAAGAAAAAGGTTAATATAAGCTGGCAGTAAGTTTGGCGAGAATTGATTTGGCGAGTTTGTTCCAAGCGCATGCGCATAGCATAGGGGAAATTTAAGAATTCAGACCAGGGAGTCTAAAAGGAAGGAGCCTCAACTAAGCGGGGAACGGGCCGAAAACATGGCGCGATTTTTCCACCGCCGTCAGATGGCGGTAGAGTAAAATGTCTTGCCGTTTGATCAAGTAGGGAAAGAGAAATTTCGTTTGAGCCCGAGTATTCGGAGAAAGGTAGCGGAAAATCAGCTCGTTTTGGCGGCAGCGGCCAGGCGGTTCGGGCACGCATTAGTCTCTCGTTGTTCCAACAATTGAAATTATTATTTGCATTATTTTATTGCATTTTATTATAAGTTAAACATATAATCAGAAGGTTATTTTAGTATCTTATTTAATGCATTTTTTACTATCGTAAAAAATCACTGTAATTAGCTAGTGACTAGATAATTTAGGATTAAAAGAGGGGTAGCAGACGGTCAGCTGGTATTCGTGCCATAATGAATGCGAGGAAAATGTCGGGGCCAGGGGGCACTCCCCCCACCCCGACCCTCTTAAATGGAGGGAAGTAAAAACACATTGTACGTTGCACTAAAACAACACAAAATACATGTACATACGTAGAAATACATTAAATTAATTTCCAAGTGAGGGGGGAGGTGCAATTGATCCTCCTAACACAACGGGTCTGTTGGGCCCCCGATTTTTGAACTCCGCACGTCGTTTCTTTTATCTAACGCTTACTGTACTTCATTATTTATACTCTTAGTAATCTGGAATCTGTTAGTTCATAAACTAAAGGAATGTAAATGTTTTTGAGTGGCTTCCAACACACCACACACACACACACATGCTTTTTTATACATAAATATTATTGAGGCGATGCCCCCTCCCCTCCCCAGAGTAATGGCGCCCGCACCTATGAGCCATGACCTTTTTCAAAATTCTGCTAAGGGGCCGTCCATAAATGATGTCACGCTTTTTTCCCATGTATTTGACCCCCTCCCCCCCCTTTGTCACAAAATGTCACACTTCAACATACCCCTCCCCCCTTTGTCCCATATGCTACGCTATGTTGCATAAGCATGATATCCCACTTATTTTTACCCCCTCCCGTCCCCTTGTCCCAATTTCACGACCCCCCCCCCCGCCCCCGAAGCGTGAAATCATTTGGAATGATCCCTAAACTAATAGAAAAGGACCCCATAAAAAACCCAATATAAAAACATATATATATATATATATACATATCAGTGGCGTCACTACGCGGAGGACCCTTTTGTTGAATGTTGAAGGTGGCACCTAATGCTATTTCAACGCATTATAACTGCAAATAAATGTAGTGAACTAAAATTTGCACAAATAAATAAAATTGAATTTCTTAAGATTCTTTTTTGCACGATTGAAAATATATAAACTATAAGTTTATACAACACAACAAATGTGGAGTTTTTTTTTTTTTTGCGTGTAAAGGGGGTTGTCCCACAAATTACATTACCTCCCCGGCAGGTGGCATTCATGATAGGAACGCCACTGTATATATATATATAACACACACGTATATATATATATATATATACAACGCTCATCGAGGGAATGATCACCCTATATATATACATATAGGGGATGGGATCATTCATAAATGATGTCACGCTTCTTCGAGGGGGGAGGGGGGTTCGTGAAACTGTGCCAAAGTGTGACAAGGGCAGGGTAGGGGATAACAAAAAGTGTGACATCATGCTTATGCAACACAGCGGTATTTGTGACAAAGGGAGTAGGGAGGGTCCTTTGAGGTGCGACACTTTGTGCCAAAGGGAGGAGGGGGCCAAATATATGGGAAAAAGCGTGACATCATTTATGAACGATCCCTAGGGTGATCGTTGAACATTCCACTATGAGCGATGGTGCGTACCCAGAAATTTTTTTCGGGGGAAGGGGCACCTGACTTCGACACACTTATATATGTCAAAGCAAGTTTCAGAGAAGTTAAGAATATATGCTAAATTGAAAAAAAATTCGGGATTTCGTAGGCGGGCGGGCCCGAGGGCCCCTGTCTGGATACGGCCTACGCGGTGAACTCCCCCCAAACGATGACCCCTCTCAAAATTCGGCTCACCTCCACCCTTCGTAAACAACCCCTTAAAATTTTCTATGGAGCAATCGGCAACATGTCCCCCTCCTTCCTTTCGTGTGCGCCCTTGGTATATACTATGTTTATGTATATACCATTTCCGCTCTAAGAGGATGGTGCATCCCGTAAAACGATGTTCCCTTCAAAATTCAACAAATCCAAAACGACCCCTATAAAAATTTTAATGGAGCAATCTGTGCCATGACCCCAAAGGGCACCCCTAATAAATATATACTTACCCCCAATTGTTCACCCCTGAAAAAAAGAAGCCTCCCCCACCCCTTAAAAAAAGCAAAGACACCTAAAACAATCCCCTTAAAAACTTCAATGGCGTGCGGTTTGCACAATACCCACCACCACTGGAGCTCGCATCCTTTTTTTTTTGGGGGGGGCACCTGACTTTGTTACGCCTTGGAGAGGGAGGGTCCACAGCTTTTGGGGAGGCGTGCGTTATCACATTTAATGGACACGTTTTTTACTTAACTTTACATTAAAGTTGAAACCGTTTTTAGTTAAATTATAGTTAAAATTAGCTTTGCAAAGATGTCTAAACGCCTACTTTATTTTCGGAAAAACCGCCCCCCCCCCCGAGAATTTAAAGCAATATCGGGAAGTTTCAAATTTCTAAAAACTGGGATCGTTTCAAAAATAAATACATTTTTATGAAATTTTTATTATAATAGAATTATTTTCCCGAACATTACTGTTAAAGCATTTTAAAATAGACAACATATTTATTTCGTAATGTTGGTACCTGTAAAAAATGTTTCTGTTGAGAATGAAAAAAAGGAAGTTGTTAATATTTTTATTTACATAGGGATCATTCATAAATGATGTCACGCTTCGAGGGGGGGAGGGGGTAACAAGAATTGTAACATCATGCATTATGCAACATAGCGTGACGCATGACAAAAGGGGGGGAAGGGGTCCGCTGAAGTGTGACATATTGTGACAAAGGGGGGTAGGGGGTCAAATATATGGGAAAAAAGCGTGACGTCATTTATGAACGGCCCCATGTGAAACTTGATAGTTGTTTAAGTCATCAATAAAAAACAAAATAACACATAAAAATATTTAAAACCTGCCTTTAAAAAAAATTGTTGAAATGTATAATAGTGCTTTAAACAGTGTTTCTTGTCAAAAAATTACCCCTTCAACTGTGTCGTTAAAGTTGTAATAAAATGCTATGAATAAAACAGATATATTATTGCTTATAATAATTTAAATCAACGAGTAAAGAAAAAAAAATATTTTGAAGGTTAATCTTATTTTCTGGAAAGCAACCAAATCAAATAAATTTTTAGAATCAATAATACTGCAATAAAAAAGCCTATTGAATTTACTAGTTAATTTTTTCAATTATAGATTTGATATAAAATGTTATGTCTGACGCTTGGTCATGTATCTAAAATAAAAATAATATAGCGTTATAATGTTATATGTTCTGTAACAATATTTTAAGACTGAAAACATCTCAAAATTCCCAATGTTCCCAAATTTCCCAGTTTCTTCCCGAAAATTTACGGGCTTTTTGCATCTCTAGTTACAATCATAGCAAACCGAAACCATCCGTAGCAAAGCGAAACCATCAGTCGCAAACCGAAACCATCAGTCGCAAACCGAAACCATCGAACTAAAATAAAATGAACCAAATATAATAAAAAGAAATCACAAACACATTCTGAATCTAAAAGTAGTCCATGATCCTATATCCAGCTTCTAAAAAATTGACTATATCGATTTAAATACTCTTAAAAAAACCCTTTTAAATAATTTTATTTGTAACACTAAATTATGTTGCGAATCACCCTCATGGCAAGACATTTTACATGCGCGCCATCTAGCGCCAGTGAAATCGTCCGGACAAACTTTTACTATGGAGATTCGTCTCCTTCTTTTTACTCCGTGATTCAGACGCTCGTTGCCTACGACAGTATCTTAATTGGTGGACGTTAGTTCACATTATGTGCGAGCGCTCTTCCAAGTGTGACGTCACGCCAGGGGCGTGGAGCTCTGACGTCACTCTGTTAAAGCCGCATGCGCGTCCGTTTTCGTTTTCTGCGTTGAGTGTGTGAGAGTATAGTTTTTGATTCTATGACAGATCTAAGGAAATTAACGTTCCACATAAGAGGAGTTTGCTCTCATTTATTATTGTTATTAAAGCAATATCATTTTTTTCCAATAAAAACTTTGTGTAATTTTTTTTTTACTTTTTTTAACTACAGTTATTATTATTTTTTAAACTTTGTGTATTTTTTTTTTCAATAAAAATGTGTGTTTTTCAATAAAACACACATTTTTGTTTTGAATAAAAATAAGGAACATTGGGTTAATAAATTGTTAAAATTAAACATCGCTTTTTGCTATCTAACAAGAACTTTCCTTCAGAGCTCCCTAAGCAGTAAGAGCCTTTTAGATTCATTAACATCTTTGGAAAAGTAGCTAAAGCTTTGTGTGGTTTTTCAGAATGATGTTGAAAGATGAAATTTTTTTATGTACTATGTAATTAATTGTCTATTCATTTATTTTGAAAATAGTGAGTTTGTGAGGTTTTACTGTGATCTAATTGCATATTTTCCTTAGATATTAGATGTCAGTTTGTTACCATTGTAGGACAATTTGAGGTTTATGTTGTATTTCCTTATAATATAATAACGTATCGGGGCATTATTATAATAAACATGTTTATAAACTTTACCTGTGCGAGACCTTAATTGAAAAGTTTGATGCACTAAGTGCAAAGTATAAAATTATAATGCCTTCATATATAATTTCCTATTTTATATTTTATAAGTTACCTTCCCAAAATTACTGCTATATTTTTGACATTGTTACTGTTTAAACAGTGAATTTTTAAAAAATTCTTTTTATCTTAAAGTGCTTTCTATTTTATTTGCTCTTAATATATTTTATATTTCTTCTTACAGATAATTGGATAACTCAGATTATTATCTGAAGTGCTAGTTGAATTCTAGCCCTGATGCAGTTATTATAGAAAACTGCATCAAGGTTTTAATTTTACTGGAGATGTTTTGAAGATGAAAAAAATAGTTCAGGAGTTGTTCTTGATATTGTGCTGTTTTTGTGGGGAAAAAAATTGCATTCAAAGTTTAAGTTTTATGTGGTATTCAATCTTTTTTTTTTTTTTTTTTGTAATTTTGCTTTCATTTGAATACACATGTAAATATATCAAGATCCCCATAGGACATACCTATTTTCTTATTCATTAGAAGCGTAATACTACCTAATAAATTGATTAGATAGTAATTGCCTCCCCCTTAAGGAAGCTGCGCTGTGAGGCAAGCGCCTTGCTTCCTCTGGTTCTCGCTGGCCCTGTGTTCTTGAAATTATTGATTTACGTTTACTTACCCTTCTATACTTCAGATGAGGCGGCTTCTTTCATATTTCCCTCAAAAATGTAATAATAATAATAATAATAATAATAATAATAATAATAAATGTTCTTCAAGTGGTAAGGATTATGCTATCAGTGTAGCTGTTGACTTTTTCAATTTTATAACGTTTTGTGCAATCTTTTTTACAACAATATACTCTGAATGCATTGTAGATTAATGTATAAGGACATACACAAACAAATATTTACACGAAAAGATACACTGATATTTTAGAAGTGGCATTACTTTACAACTTTTTTTTTTAATTCAAGCTTTGATTGTACTTTCTGGATTAAATGAATTTCGTATTTTTAAATAGTGTCTAAATTTAATGAAAACATTGGGAAAGAAGTTGGATTTTTTTACCTTTAAAAAAAAGCCAGCATTGATAGTTGATTTCGTAAATATTAAAGTAAATCAATTAATAAAGGGAGCACCATTTGTACCAAGCTTTTTGGTTTGTTGCTAAGATGTTCTGCTTGATTTTTAATTGAAATAAAGTTGCGCCCCCTTTTTTATTCCCCTCCCCCTCCCCCGTCTCTCTAAGTTTATTCATATATAGAGACTTATTTTCATTAATGCTCGCTGTTAAACCCTAAAATCATTGCATGACGTAATTCTTTTAGATGATTTTATTAGAGGTAAAATAAACAGCTTATAGTACAGTACACTAACAAACAGTTTTGTTTCCTGCATTTCAAACTTTATCCAAATTCTTAACAGTAGATAACTTTTAATCAAATAAAACTACAGAAAAATCCTAGCTTGAAATTTACGTTCAAAATTGCAGCTTCATTACAATTATATTTTAATTTTAGTTTTCTCTCTCTCATTTTATTTTCTGTAAAAACATAAAGGATTACTTTTTGCATAAGTGGTCGTCCCGCACGTCACAGCCCCTACAACGCAGAGACCACCCTGTTTGTTTGTAATTTGTGACTTTCGGTAATGTTGCTGATGAACTCCCCACAGTTCGGAACTTCTTGTCATTATTTAGTGGCACACTGGAATCCCCTTACTGCGAGAGTGATAATGTGTAATATATATCTATAATGGACACCTGTTAATGTGCTCACCTTCGGACGAAAATCATTTGATAACAATTACCAAGTGCTAATATTAAAAAATAAAAGTTTAATACTTTAAAAATGCGAATAAATACTATGCAGTAGATTTTCGGAGACTACGTTAATTTACGTGTAATTGAAATTGAATGAATATATTTAGCGTGAAATAATAGTTACTAGAAAAGTACAATAAGACTTAGTAAATTATTGATATAAAAATAAAATTTAAAAAAAAAGAAAGGGAGGAGGGGAAGGGGAGGAATCACCGATTGCTGATTGTCTGCTATTTTTTTTTTTCTCTTTAAGCTAAATGCTGAAGCTACTTAATATGTCCAATATCAATCACACACAATTTCAAGCTTTATTAATCATAAATAAAAATTGTCCGAGAAAGCGGACACAACGCAAAACATCAAAATTTTATGACAAAGAATTGTTCCAAATTAAAATATTTTCGTTTGTGTTAAATCTTTATACAGTAGTATCTCCATTAAGGGACACCTCCGAAAAAGGGACACCTCTAATTAAGGAACACTTTTTCTGGTCCCAGTCCCTTTAAATCCACAATGTATTTACCTCTGGATAAGGGACACTCTATTTAAGTGGTATTCAAAGAGAAAAGTTTCAAAAATTAAAGTTATATATAGGCTTGCCATACGTCCCGGTATTTTGCTCTTGTGCTTTGTTTTGTTTTAAAATTTGTCGAATGCGATTGCAAATTTTAATTTGTTTCTTATTTATGAGAATTTCGCACCTAGTTTTTTTTTTTTGTGTTCAGTAATCCAATTTGTTTTTTTTTTTTTTTTTCAAATTTGTCAAATGTGATTTCAAATTTTAATTTGTTTGGGATTTATGCAATAAAAAAGAAATAAAGAATTATGAACAAATGTCTATGATTTTTTTTTTTAAATCAAATTCATACTTCAACTTAATGTTTGGTTGCATTTTGACAAAGTTTTAATGAACAATCTCATATTCTAAATCAAAAGTATTTTCAAATTATTTGTCATCAATTCCTTTAAAATATACTGCACACAATAATTTTTTTAAACTAGTTGAAGGTGATTTAAATTTTCTGAGAAAAATGAACTGGAAAAAAAATTGTACATTTCCCACTATTCCTTATTTTTATTCAAAACAAAAATGTGTGTTTATTGAAAAACACATTTTTATTGAAAAAAAATACACAAAGTTTAAAAAAAAAAATTAACAGTAGTAAAAAAAAGTTAAAAAAAAATACAAAGTTTTTATTGAAAAAAAATGATATTGCTTTAATAACAATAATAAATGAAAGCAAACTCCTCTTATCTGGAACGTTAATTTCCTTAGATCTGTTAGAATCAAAAACTATACTCTCACACACTCAACGCAGAAAACGAAAACGGACGCGCATGCGGCTTTAACAGAGTGACGTCAGAGCTCCACGCCCCTGGCGTGACGTCACACTTGGAAGAGCGCTCGCACATAATGTGAACTAACGTCCACCATCTTAATTACACAAAAGAACACGCGCAGAGGAATAAATCCTTTCTCCATGATTGAAGCAAGAAAAAGGTTAATATAAGATAGCAGTAAGTTTGGCGAGAATAGGTTTGGCGAGTTTGTTCCTAGCGCATGCACATAGCATAGGGGAAATTTAAGAATTCAGACACTCGTCTCGGCCACCGAGGCCCCATCACGTTGTCATTAATGAAAAAATCAAAATGTAAACACTGTCCGCGAATCTGATGACGTCACCCCAAGCCTCGAAACCAAAACGTTTTCGAGGCTATTTAATCTCATTTGCAGACTCTCTAGTGCGAACCGTTTAAAAATATTCGATCCGGATTTCATGATCCCTAATCTTTTTAACCCGGATTAACTTCCCAGTGCGAACAGGGTATAAGTCCACAGTACCCTGGATTTACCCTGGCTGAATAGCTCCGGAGCTATTCAGCCTGGGAATTCCCAGGCCGAATAGCCGCAAAGCTATTCTGCCTGTCTCCGGCTGAATAGATGTGGGGTCTAATCAGCCTGGCCCAAGCTGAATAGCCTCACTCGTGAGTCGTGAACGACGTGGGATACCGTTCAACATAACCCAATTCCACTGCTTCTGCGCATGCGTTGAATACCTCGCAGTGCAGGTTTACCACATAAGTTTTTTATCGCTATAAAGTAGTTTGCATTGATTTTTCAGCAGTGTTGCCAATGATAAATGTAAAAAAAATGGTTTATGTTGGTGATGCCATATTGAATTGAATTCTAAAAGTTCAGATGCACGTAAAAAAAAAGAAATAGTCTAAAGTCTCTGGGGCACCAAAAATCCCAAAATGTAAACATTTGTGAGATTATCTCAACATTTGAAATCGTCAAAAAAACAATAATGATAAAAAATACTTTCATAAAAGATTTTGCGCTAGGACTTAATATTCAAAAGTCAAATCTAAACTAAAGGCCAAAAATCAAGAAAATTTATGAAAAGTGGATATTATGTATAGATGTGTTTTGTACATCTAACGTTTTATCAAGGGTGATTGATTCTCAAAGAAAAAAACATTTCGGAACTTCACACAAAATTAAGTAATTCAATGAAAGGTCTAAAATTAATACCAGACGCCTTTTCCCCCCCCCAAAAAAAGTTATTTAGAGCTTTATTTAAAGTAGTAACAAATATTTTGAGTGTATGAAGGTATTTTTTTTTTTTTTTTTTTTTTTTTTTTTTTTTTTTTTTTTTTTTTTTTTTTTTTTTTTTTTTTTTTTTTTTTTTTTTTTTTTTTTTTTTTTTTTTTTTTTTTTTTTTTTTTTTTTTTTTTTTTTTTTTTTTTTTTTTTTTTTTTTTTTTTTTTTTTTTTTTTTTTTTTTTTTTTTTTTTTTTTTTTTTTTTTTTTTTTTTTTTTTTTTTTTTTTTTTTTTTTTTTTTTTTTTTTTTTTTTTTTTTTTTTTTTTTTTTTTTTTTTTTTTTTTTTTTTTTTTTTTTTTTTTTTTTTTTTTTTTTTTTTTTTTTTTTTTTTTTTTTTTTTTTTTTTTTTTTTTTTTTTTTTTTTTTTTTTTTTTTTTTTTTTTTTTTTTTTTTTTTTTTTTTTTTTTTTTTTTTTTTTTTTTTTTTTTTTTTTTTTTTTTTTTTTTTTTTTTTTTTTTTTTTTTTTTTTGTTCTTAGGTATAAATTACATAAAAATTTATCCACGAGATTTAAAATGCATCTTTTATAAGTTATTCCTTTTTAAAAGATAATTTAGAGCAAAAAATAAAAATATTTACGCAATTATAAGAACTTTTATGTGGTTATGAAATGCCGAAACACTAAACAAAAAAGTTGTGTTATGAAACTACACCCTGTAAAAACCATTTGAAAACAAAATTGACATAAGTATTAACCTTCTTTAAGTAGTCTAAATTTCTATTACAAAAAGATGGATGAAACTGAAGAGAATCGAGGCCTTTTTTTTTTTCTCTTTTCTTAAAAAGCAGGAGAAATTTCTGTATTGGCAGGAGGTAGGAAATTGAACAGAAAAGCAGGAGTCTTCTGCCAAAAGCAGGAGAGTTGGCATGTCTGCACTAAAGACATGCTATAAAATACAAATGCTTATGTCAGAAAAAAAAACATGTTGCATAGAATACCATTTACTAAACAGTTAAAAACAAATTCTAAAACATGTATTTGGGAAATTTAAAATGTCCGAAACAGTCTTTCTGACATGAAATATACTGCATTAGATTTCGGTGATTTAGACAATTGGAAAAGTTCCCTTTAATATTGATGCACACCTTTACGGGATCCATTTGAAAAGTGCACTAGTATACAAGTATTTGTTAATTACACCAAAAACCACGAATAAATGACCAAGTTCCCTTTTTATATCTCGTTCGGGTATGTAAGGGGTTAATTTCTTTTTTCAGTTTTATGCTAATTTAAGATTTTTAACTATTTTCTCACTAAAGTTAATTTCATAAAATTAACAGTTCTCCAAAAATAAAATAACATTTTGCACTTCAGGAATTAAAATTCACCAAAAAAAGAGCAGCAGTAAAATATTTTGGACAGATTCTGCATACTTTAGCATGCAGACTATTTCTCACCTTACATAGTCACCACACACATATTTGCTATTTTCTTGGCGAAAACATTCGAAATTCATAAATGAAAAAACTGGTAGAACGCTTGCAGGCTTTTATATGCTTTACATTCATCAGAAGAATATGCACTAACAACGTAAAATAAGTTATTGAAATATCTATGAAAGTCAAGTGTGGAAAATTCGATACGTCAGTTGAAAGTTCATTTTTACATAATAAACACAGGTTTTTATTGTTGGTGATCTTGATTTTTTCAATATATAATCCCTCAGCTTCATTGTTGAGGCTTTCGCAACACGCAGAAGACATTTTAAAATTTAAAAAAGGATGAAAATATAACCCTGCATCAACAAACTGCATGCTACATATGCGGCAGGGAGTCTAGAAGGAAGGAGCCTCAACTAAGCGGGGAACGGGCCGAAAATATGGCGCGATTTTTTCACCGCCGTCAGATGGCGCTAGAGTAAAATGTCTTGCCGTTTGATCAAGTAGGGAAAGAGAAATTTCGTTTGACCCCGAGTATTCGGAGAAAGGTAGCGGAAAATCAGCTCGTTTTGGCGGCAGCGGTTCGGGCGTTCGGGCACGCATTAGTCTCTCGCTGTTCCAACAATTGAAATTATTATTTGCAATATTTTAGTGCATTTTATTATAAGTTAAACATATAATCAGAATGTTATTTTAGTATCTTATTTAATACATTTTTTGCTTTCGTAAAAAATCACTGTAATTAGCTAGTGACTAGATAATTTAGGATTAAAAGAGGGGTAGCAGACGGTCAGCTGGTATTCGTGCCATAATGAATGCGAGGAAAATGTCGGGGCCAGGGGGCACTCCCCCCCCCCGACCCTCTTCAATGGAGGGAAGTAAAAACTCATTGTACGTTGCATTAAAAAAACACAAAATACATGTACATACGAAGAAATACATTAAACTATTTTCCAAGTGAGGGGGGAGGTGCAATTGATACCCCTAACACAACGGGTCTGTTGGGCACCCGATTTTTCAACTCCGCACGTCGTTTCTTTTATCTAACGCTTTGCTGTACTTCATTATTTATACTCTTAATAATCTGGAATCAGTTAGTTCATAAACTTCAGGAATGTAAATGTTTTTGAGCGGTTTCCAACACACCACACACACACACTGTTGTATCTTTTAGGTGGTTGAGTGGCATATTTATATATATATGATGAAACAGTTACTATAACACAAACACATTTATTACTGCACACTTATCACACAATATATATAATTAATAATTTTGATTTAGATGGATTTTGATATACATGTTAAATATGAATCTAACATTTCTTTGGGAACGTTCATACGAACGACGCGTATGATTGAATTGAATTGAAAGTGTTTTTGGAGATTTTTGCCTTTCCCGAGAGGGCGGCTTATATCCCGGCAGAAAGGACTAGGCGAGATTACAATGGCGGCGGCCGTTCCGGAGGGGAGCAAGGGAAGCCGAGGAAAAAAAAAAAAAAAAAAAAAAAAAACGAGGGAAGACCCTCAAAAACGCCCTGAGCGGGCGAGAAAAGCACAAAAAGCTCGAGTAGACGAGCGACAAGCAAAGATAGCTTTGATCACATCAGAGACCGAACTGCCAGAGCAGGGAAGACCGAGCGAGGAAAACAGAGAACGTCTGAGGAGAGCAAAGCGAGAACAAGACAGGAGAAAATGTTCCAAGGTTTCGAGTTGATTGCAGGAGAAGCACATAGGAGAGATGTTCTTGTTGATGCGATGGAGAGTGGTGTTGAGAAGCAACGTTTTGGTGCGGAGACGGGATAGTAGAACGTTCATTTTACGATTAGGTGTCCAATTGGAATAATTGTGGATGGAAGATAAATAACTAAAATTTTGATAATATTTACAATTTAGCCAGTCTTCCTCTATTTTCTTAAGTGATTCTTTCTTGATGGTTGAAATGATGTCTTCGGTGGAGATATCGTGGTGATAAGAATAGTTAAAGGGTCCTTTTTTAGCAAGCATGTCAGCTTTTTCATTGATGAGGATGCCTTGGTGTCCTGGGCACCATATTAGCTTTATCGAGCTAGCTTTAGAGAGTGCTTCTGTGATTGAATCAAGGATAAGAAAGGTAGCAGAACTGGATTTGACTGTAAAGTGATCGAGGGCTATAAGATTAGATTTGCTGTCCGAGAATATGGTGTAGTTTTTATTTTCAGAGATGTATTCAGAAATTGCAAATGCGATGGCTATAGCTTCGGCGGTAAAAACGGAGGTGTTTTTGTTGATGATAGCGGCTTTCCCTTCTTGTGAGCTGTGGTTGTAGGCTGATATGCTAGTAATGGTTTTACTTTTCGATGCATCTGTGCTGATGAGGATATTATTTTCCAGGTGTAGATTAACGTATTCATTAAACAGGAAGTTAGCAGTGGTTGGGTTATTAGCTTTGCTTTGAAAATTTAGTCCGTCGGTAATGATATTGACGTTACAGAGGTTGCTTGGGTTTTCTTTTAGTTTTTTGATAATAATTTTGGTAGGTTGGATTTGGTTGGTAAAAAGATAGTTATAGATGATAGGAAAGATATAGTGGTTGTCTCTCTTTTTCTCAGAAGTTTTTTGTCTTTGGTCGGTTTTTGAAGAAAGGGGAGATAGTTTGCCAAGGGCAAGATGGCGTAGTCCAAATTTGAGAACGGAAGAGTTACGGCGATCCCAGAGATTGGAGACGCCTGCTTCTCTGAAGAGGAGTGGAATGGGAGTCCAGCGGGGTAGTCCGAGGGCCCAACGAAGAGCACTGTGGTAAACAACGTCCAGTTTCTTTAACGCGGAGTGGCTAGCAGAACTGTAGAAAATTGATCCATATTCAATGATGCTTCTGATTAAAGAATTTGCTATGATTAGAAGATTTTTTGAGCTTGCTCCTCTATTGCAATTGGCGATAAATTTGAGGAAGTTGATTCGTTTGAAAGCTTTTTTTTTTATGTAGTTTATGTGGTTGTTGAAAAGGAAGTTTGAGGTAAAATGAATCCCGAGCCATTTCATTTCCTGTGACCAGGGGATGGCCTGGCCTTGAAGCGTAAGAATTATATCCGGAGTGGTTCTTTTCCTAGAGAGGTTGATAATGGAGCTTTTCTCGGGGGCTATCGACATCTTCCAATGATCACACCATTTTTCTATTAGTTGGAGGGTTCGAGCTAATTTGTTGTGAACTTCTAAAGGATTTACACCGGAGGCATAGACAATGATGTCGTCTGCATAGATAATTGTGGTGACTCCAGGTATGGTGGTTTCAAAGAAATCGTACATGTAGACCATAAACAAGAAGGGGGCTAGGACTGAGCCTTGTGCAATCCCCGTCTTGAGGGAGCTGGTGATAGAAAAAGCGTTCCTCCATCGTACTTTAATTTTCCTGTCAGAGAAAAGGTTATGAATCCAGTGGGCGACTTTACCGCTTATGCCACAATTGATAAGCTTCAGGGCCAGGCCGTCAATCCAAACTCGATCATATGCAGATTGAAGGTCGAGTTTGACACAAAGGACAAAAAGTTTCTGTTTTCGTAAGGTTTGAATCTCTTCGAAAAAGGACGAGATGGCTGCATTGCAGTCGCGGAAAGGAAAAAAACCGAATTGGTTTTTGTTGAAAATGTCATTCTCAAGAGACCAAGTAATCAAACGAGAGAGAATCATTCTTTCTAATATCTTGGAGATGACGGGAGTAAGGGCAATTGGCCTGTAGGCATGAATGTCGGCTGCTGGTTTGTGAGGTTTCTTGATTGGTATAATAATAGCAGTTTTCCAGGAAGCAGGGATTTCTGTTCTCTCCCAGATAAGATTAAGTTGTTCAAGTAAGGCGTCTCTAAAATTATCGGGAAGGCTTTTGTACATACGAGCAGGGATACCATCTTCGCCTGGGGAGGTATTTTTGGTGGATTTGACTGCTTTGTTAAATTCGTCTAGAGAAAAAGGACTATCTAGTTTGGAGTTTAAATTAGAATTGAAGTCAATAGGAAGATGATGGGGAGGAATACGGGAACTAAGGTTTAGAGCAAAAGCGTTGGCTTGAGCAGTAGCTGATGTGATGGTGTTTGTGCCTATCCTGAGGAGGAGATTGGTTTTGTCATCCGGGGTATTTTTGGAAATGATGGATTTGATAATTCCAAAGGCGCCCTTACCTGAGCCTAAGTTGTAGCAGATATTGTTCCAATAGTTTTTTTTTTTATTTTTAATTTCTCTACGTAGTTTGGCCGAAAAGTATTTATATTTAATCCAATGATCTTTGTTGATGTCTCTCTTTGCTCTCCGGAGATGTTTCCTCTTTTGGCCTAAATAGTAGCTACATTTGCTAGACCACCAGTTTGGGAGGTTTTGAGTATGAAGGTTTTGGATACTTTTGTTGTGATTGAGGGTGTTTTTTAGAAAAGTTTGGATATTTGCTAAGTTATTGGGGATACTAGTGGTGTTATTTAACTTGAGTTCGATGTTATTCCAGTTGTATCTTATTCTGGAGCTAGGATTATTGAGTTGAGGTAAATTTTTGAAAAAATAGGAGATATCAATGATAATAGGAAAATGGTCCGAGTCAAAGGGATCAGGGTGAATGTTGAAATTTATATGGGGAAACGCATCCAGAGAGCAAAGCGAGAGATCTATGAGAGACTGAGAGCCGGAAGGTGCTCTATGAGTGGGTTTATTGTTGTTGAGAATCCCGATGTTTTGATTAAGAATCCAGTCGACAAGGATATCAGAGTTAATGGAATCGAAGGAGCTTCCCCAGTAGCTATGGTGAGTGTTAAAATCACCGAGGATAAGAAAGGAAGAATTTAGTTTTTTTTTTAAATTTTCAAGCCAAATTTTGTTAAAGTTACCTCTAGGGGAATAAATGTTGATGATATCAATTTTTTTGTTATTAATCCAGACGCTAACGCCGAGAATTTCAGTTTCAGGAGTGCAGAGAAAATCCAGATTCATATCAGACGACGGAAGAGAGCGGGGGATAATGGTCATAAGACCACCGCCTGCGTTATTGAGACGATCTCTGCGATAAATAATGGAGTTGGGGAAAGAAAAAACATCTCTTTTGAGGAAAGTTTCTTGAAAAACGAAAATTTTGCAATCGTAAAAAGGCGAAAGAGGGAAGAAAAGGCGCTTGTTAAGCAAACTGCGGCAGTTCCATTGGCAAACAAAAAACCCCAGGGCAAGCCCACAAAAAAGACCCAAAAAAGGGGGAGAAAAAGGGAGACAAGAACCAGAACAAAAAAAGGAAACACAAGCGCCCGGCGCGAGAAAAAGCGAGCCTACGAAAAACCAGACGGCAGAAAACCCCCAGGAAAGGGCATGTTAGAAGAGCCAGATGAGGAAGGGAGGTGAACGTTAGAGGTGTCCATTTCATTTTCGTGATTAACGTTTTTGACATTCATTTTAGATAATTTTTCCAGGTTTGAGCTCCCAGTAGACGCGATTTTCCTCGCGCGGGTTGGACTGGGTTGCGAGATTTGAGCCATTTTTTCCAAAGTATTGCTTATGCTTTCCACGGTTTGTAGCATTCTCTGTTGAAAAACTTGTATTTGTGTTTCCATTATGCTAATGATTTTTTCTTCAAAATTTTTTAGCGCGGTGTTCAAGAGGTTTTCGATTTGCGTGTTTGGATTATTGGTACTGTTTTCTATTCTCACTATATTTGCATACGAGTTCTTGTTTTCTCTTCGGTATTGACGTCTAGCTTCTGGAAACGATAAGCTGTTATTGCATTTAAATTCAAGGAATTTTACTTCTTCTCTGTACTTTTGGCAATTTCGGTCAGACGCGCTGTGTTCTTCTGTGCACAGGGCACATTTTTTCATTGTGTTTTTACAGGTCGAAGTTTCATGTTTCTCAGCGCAGTTTCCGCACGTGGTATCATTTTTGCAGTTTTTGGTAGAGTGGTTATATCTTTGGCAGTTCTTACATGCTCTGGGCCGGTCTATGAATGTCGAGATTTTGTGGTGTGTGTACCATAATTTAACCGACGACGGTAAATTGGTACCATAAATGGTCGTCAGGACCGTTTCTGTTTGCTGTTTTATTCCGTTTTTGGTAACTATAAAGCGTCGCATCTCGCTAACGTACAGTCCTTGGTCATAGAGCTCAGAGGCTACTTCTTCTAATTTGATATCAATCGGTATATTTTTTAACAGAAACCTTGTTGTTATCCTGTCATTGAGGAGGGATGAAGTTATTTTAGTGTTTAGAATCTCTTTTTTGAGCAATAATTCTTTGGCACATGATGGACTATAAGTTTTGATAATTATGAAGTTATTCTTAGTAAAGTTAATTGTGTCAATATCTTTGTGATTAGTTATGGTTTCTTCAATTTCGCTTTTTAGTTTCTTAGGATTATGATTTGGTATTCCGGTTCCATTTTCAGATTTAATCATGATAGAAAAATTTGAGCCGCCGTTGTTCGAAATGGCATCAATGGTGGTAAGAGAATCAGATATGCTAGAGAAGATGTTTGCGTCAGAGACAGCCATATCCCTCCGGAAAAAGTTCCGCCGGACGGCGGAAACACAGGTAATTAGAGATACAAAGTGGCGCTTACCTTGGGACAAAAAGGAAAAACAGAAACGCCAAGACGAAAAGAACCTCGACGTCGGACGACGTGGAGAAACTTCACCTTAACGGCATCTACGGCAAGTAAGAGCTGAAAGATAAAACTTGATACGGGGAAAAATTTTGAGAATGAAAAAAGAAATAAAAATAAAAACCAGGACAAAAAGTTAAAGGATGGGTCAGAAGCAACTTGCTTCCGCCCGGAACGGCCGACCGCTTGAGTGGCCTAGGAAACACGAAAGAACACACGAGGAGCAGTGACAGTTACAGTCACCGTTCGCCCAAAGCAAACAACGTATGAACGACGCGTAGTTGATGAGAGTCGCTCGATTGTCAACAGATTCTAGCCGTTGCCATTTTGACTTTCCTAATCGTCATAGTTGGAAATATAATAGTTCTCCCCCACTTAATAAAAACATATATGCAAAAAAAAGAAAAAAAGGATGAATGACAAAAATGGAGAATTAATATAGCTGATAATCGCTTAAATATCCAGGCATGTGCCTAGCTCTGTTTGATCGTCGTACTGCTGGGGAGGAATCGATAGGTGTCTCCGGCTGTTCCGGTCCCTCTGGTTCATCGGAGTCGGGAACAGTAGATTTCGGAAAAACTTGATAGTAATCGTAATCTTCCGTATGTGCTCTGGAGCTTGAGTTTGAGCTTGATGGATCTGATGTTAGTTGTTTCCTCTTAATTTCCGATTTTTGAAGTTGATTTATATGTCTTTTTATTTTCCTTCCTTCATCCAACTGTACAATGTAGTGGAGATGACCCAATTTCCTTGTTATTGTTCCTAATTTCCATGTGACTTTGTTTTGTAAGAAGAATCTAGATCGCACTCTCTCCCCCACTTGAATGTTTCGAGTGTGAGGTTTTATCTCTTGTGATGACTTATTTTCTTGATAAGGGAACAGGGCGTCAAGCTTTATGCGCATTTTTCGGTGAAGGTACATCTCTGCAGGTGATGATCCATTTGCCAAGGGAGTTGCTCTGTAGCGAAAAAGAATCTTCTGAATTTTTAAGTTGATTGGAAGGTTTTCAGATGTCATAGTTTTGAGACGATCCTTTAATGTCTGAACGTTACGCTCAGCAAGCCCGTTTGTTGCTGGATGTCCTGGTGCAATAAATTTTTGCTTTATTCCATTTGTGCGGCAGAAAGATTTGAAGAGATCATTTGTAAAAATTGATGCATTATCAGAAACCATAACTAGTGGATATCCGTGAATTGAAAATATTTCGTTGAGTAACTTCATGGTGATTTCTGTATTTGGTGCATTTCTTATCACTTTAATTTCTGCCCAGCGTGATTTAGCATCTATTGCTAATAGAAAATGGAAACCTTGGAATGGTCCGGCATAGTCGATATGAATGCGGTCCCAATTTTCACTAGGTGCATCCCAATGATGAACGGGTGCCTTTGCAGGACCATGCTTGAATTTTGAACATTCTTGACACGATTTCACCAGCGTTTCTATGTCTTTGTCTATGTTTTTCCATATACAATATCGACGGGCTAACTGCTTCATTTTTGTAATTCCAACATGTGTGGAATGAAGTTCTTTCAATACCTCAGGTTGAAGGCTTTTTGGAATTACAACTCGATTGCTTTTGAACAAGATACCATTATCTAAAACGTAATCACTCTCAATAGAATTTTCTTGAAGTTCCTGCTTAATTTTTGACAATTCCGGATCTTTATCTGTTTCTTTGATAATTGCATCAACAGTTAAGGTTTCATTTGATATCTCAAAAACAGCTGAAGCACATACTTGATGAACTTCTTCGTTAAAACATATATCAGTTGATACATAACTTTGTTCGATAGGTGCTCTAGATAAGCAATCTGCGTTTTGGTTTTCCAATCCTTTTCTAAATTTTACTGTATAGTCAAAACCTGATAAATAGGAGGCATAACGCAAAAGTCGAGCTGATGTCATTTTGGGTAAACTCGTTTTCCTATGAAAGATTCTTGATACTGGTTGGTTGTCTGTTATTAATATGAAATGTCGACCACAGAGGTATTCAAAGAAGTGATCGACTCCAAAAACGATTGCTAAGGCTTCACGATCGAGTTGAGAATAATTTTTCTCCGCATCCGTTAACGAACGGGAAGCAAAAGCGATCGGTTTCTCAACATCGTTTATAGTATGTGACAATACTGCAGCAATTCCAGTTGGACTTGCATCTGTCGCAAGTACTACAGGTAATTCTGGATCAAAGGGCACAAGCACTCTGTCACTGGATATTTCTTTCTTGAGATGGATGAACGCTTTCTGACATTCTGCAGTCCATAGAAACTTCTGATGTTTTCGAAGTAGTTTGCGTAATGGATAAGTAATAGTAGAAACGTTTGGTATGAATCGAGAATAATAAGTGACCATACCCAAAAATCGGCGCAATTCTTGGACATTCTTTGGTCTTGGTATTTGTTGTATAGCTTCGATTTTAGATGGTGATTTTGATATTTTATTATTCTCAATCACATGACCTAAATACTCAATGCGAGTTTGGAAAAAGGTACATTTGTTTCTGTTTAAATGCAAGTCATATTCTCGCAATCTTTCTAAGCACGCAAAAAGATTTTCTGTGCATTCTGTTTTTGTAATCCCATGGACTACAATGTCGTCGAAGTAAGCTATTGTCTTTGGTAGACCGTTCAAAATTTGGTCAATAACTCGATTAAATTCTGCTGGTGCCGTTTTTATACCGAAGCTTAATCTGTTCATTCTATAAGTTCCTCGGTGAGTTGAAATTGTTTGCACTATGCTGCTTTCTTCATCTGTTTTTAAGTGTAGATAAGCTTTAAAAAGGTCCAACTTGCAGAAATATTTGGAATCTTTCAGGCTGTCTAAAACTTTCTCAATTTTCTTTATCGGGTAATGTGCGTTCACAAGTAGATCATTTACCCCGACCTTATAATCAACACAAAGTCGAACAGAGCCGTCTCCTTTAGGAATTACAACTAAAGGTGATCCCCAGTCACTGGCACTTGATTTCGTAATTATCCCGGCTGATTCAAGATCATTTAGTTCTTTTTCAACCTTTTCCCGCAAGGCGTAAGGCACGTTTCGTTCTGGAATGTAGACTGGTTTTGCTCCTTCGCGTAATTTTAAACTGATGACGAAATTTGGCACGCAGCCGATCTTCTGCGCGAATATTTCTGGAAATATTGCCTCTATGTCAGTGATATTTTCGATAGTTGATATTTTATTTTCAATTTTACTTTCTTGAGCTTTATCTACCTCACTTAGATTTAAATTGAGATGTCTAACCCAAACTCTTCCCAGAAGTGCGTCATACCCATCGGGAACAACGTATAAATCTTCATTCGATTTACAGTTCCGGTATTGAACTTTAACCCGAACTTTACCTAACGGTGAAAATACATTTTCGGTGTAAGACCGGAATTTTATGTCGGTTTGTTGAAGACGCTTTTTTATATTTAGTTTTTTGAATGCAGTTTCAGGTATGAGCGTGTAGCCTGCTCCTGTATCGACTTCAAATTTTTGGAAATGATTTTCTATTTTGATTGATGCAAAATATTTCTTTGCATCCTCTGCGACATCTGAGATTTGATTGTCATAAATGTCAACAACCGTATTGACGAACATATTGTCAGAACTTTTAACTTGATGTGTCGATCCTTTAAGGGTTTTGTTTGATGACTGGTTATTGAGGAGGGTTTTGATACATACTTTCTGAACATGTCCTTTTAATTTACATGAGTTGCACTTTAAGCTAGCGGGGTTGGTTCGGCAGTCTTTACATAGATGGTTATCACGCCCGCAACGGAGGCATAAATTGTTGATTCCCAATTTCACGTAGTCAATATGTTTTGGATTTGTTTTTTCACAGTGCTTTTTATCCGATTTATTTCTATTAATGTTGAGATTTTCAAATGAAGGATTAGTGCTCTTTGATTGTCGATGCATTTTAGAAACTTTATTGATGTCCTCAGACTCAGATGTGTTGATACTTCGTGACACAGGCTTTGATAATTCACGACTTTGGATTTTTGAAGCTTCAAGCGCTATAGCTTTAGCAATGATATCATCGAAGTTAGTAAGTTCAGACTGGAGAATCTGTTCTTTAATCCAACTGTCTTTAATACCTCGAATAAATTGTGCTCGAAGAAAAATATCTGTGACGGATACTATTTTACTGCATTCACAAGTCACGTTGAATTCGCACTCAGCGATATCGCGACGCAAATCCGCAACATAATCAGAAATAGAGCTATCCTCCTTTTGATAAGTGGATAAAAAGTAATGCTGTGACACTAATGAGCTTCTCTTGGGTGATAAATGACTTTCCAAGACCGTGAGTAGCGCATCATACTCAAGGTCATTTGGCATTCTTGGCGCGGTTAAGGAAACAAGAATATTATAACTAGCTGCTCCTATAGAATTTAATAACATTTGAGCGCATTTTGGCTTATCATCAATTAAATTCTTCAAAGTTAAATAATTTTCAAAACGTTGTTTGTAATATTTGAAATTTTCTTTCCTTGAATCAAAGTTTTCAAACGGAGGAACATGTGAAATGTTTATGACGGGAGCGGCCATTGCATTGTCTGCTAATGGCGGTTTCGAAACTGAAACCAGTTGCTCGATCAAGAGTTGTTGATTTTTGTTCATTGCTTCAATAAGCAGTTTTAATTGCTCCGCATCCATATTATTTGATATATTTAATACACAAAATTGAAACTAAGTAGAAATAAAATCCAAGTGCTACATAATAAAATGCTTTACCTTTCGTCGCCAATCTTTGTTGTATCTTTTAGGTGGTTGAGTGGCATATTTATATATATATGATGAAACAGTTACTATAACACAAACACATTTATTACTGCACACTTATCACACAATATATATAATTAATAATTTTGATTTAGATGGATTTTGATATACATGTTAAATATGAATCTAACATTTCTTTGGGAACGTTCATACGAACGACGCGTAGTTGATGAGAGTCGCTCGATTGTCAACAGATTCTAGCCGTTGCCATTTTGACTTTCCTAATCGTCATAGTTGGAAATATAATACACACACATGCTTTTTTATATATAAATATATTGAGGCGATGCCCCCTCCCCTCCCCTCCCCAGAGCAATGGCCCCCGCACCTATGAACGATGACCTTTTTCAAAATTCTGCTAAGGGGCCGTCCATAAATGATGTCACGCTTTTTTCCCATGTATTTGACCCCCTCCCCCCCTTTGTCACAAAATGTCACACTTCAACATACCCCTCCCCCCTTTGTCCCATATGCTACGCTATGTTCCCAGACAGCCATGAATCTCCAAATTACATCCATAGGATATCTCTTGGATAAGATGAGTAGATATAACCACATCCATGAGATATCCCTGAGACATCCACATATCTGCTGAATATCCACAGAACGTCAAAAAGGTTGCAGCTATTGGATCTCCCTGAGACGTCGCGATATCGCGACGTCTATTAGATATCCCATGGATATCCAGGATATCTCATAGATATCCTGAAAACATCCAACAGATATCCCATAGACATCTTAACGTCCTAAGGTTATCTCTAGGATATCCAAGAGACATCCATCTCTTGGATATTGGGATATAGCTTGGATATCCATAGGAGGGCTCAAATGAATGGTTTATAAGGTATTTATAAAACATCAGAATATGCTACAGATTTATTACATATGCAAAAAGAGTACAAAGCCTATAGCATAACATATATTTGAGCAATGTAAATTACTCCATTACAAATTATAATTACATAGCCATTATTTTCCTATAACTACTTTTGAAAATATTTATAATTTCTTTTCAAATCTTCATTTTAGGAAAATATGACTAAGCAATTAAAATTTTTAATGAATATTCAATACTAGAGATATATATTAGGCTACAGGTCAATACACTTCATGCATATGCAATAAATCTTTAGCACATTTTGATATTTTACATATATAAGCAAGAAATGTAACAAAAATTATATAGTATTGACAAAACATTTTTATCTTTTTCTGTGAACCCGTATTAAATAGCTCATAAAAAAAAACAGAGTACTTAAAAAATATTCCTTCATAAAACTACTTCTGAAAGATGAGACAAGTTTTTAAAATTTTACATCCATTTAGAGCATTAATTTCGAGTACTTAAAATTACTCGCAATTTTCATACATGCACGATTTTCATACTAATTTAAACTTTACTCCTTTTTAATTGTGTACAGTATAATTCAGATATAATTATGATTGAATTTACTGATGTAACTCTGGACATTTCATTAGAAACAAGTGGTATTCAATGAGCAATACGAGGATTATTTTTTCTCAAAAATGTATTACTTTTGACTTAAAGATGATTAAGAGTAGGCTGCTGTTCTCCGAGACAAAAAAATAAACTGAACAAATAAGTCGTTTTTTTGTTTTATTTTAAAAAGGCACAAAAATGATATACAGAAGACATTACAAAATAGATTATTTTATACAAAATAGATTTATTTACACAATAGTATTGCCCAAAAGGGATGGGGAGTTGGCAGAATTTTCTGCAGCCACTCTCATATGGCGTGCTTTCGCATGGCGAAGCCAATTTTTTATTGCAATTTCCACTGCTGCATCCATTGCAGCATTTCTTACTGTTTCATTCCGTCTAGTTGCATCTAAAAAAATAATTTTCAAGAATGAATTTTTATACATAGAACAAATTTCTCTTCATAACAATGTAAAAGGAATTTTCTCATTTGTCCAATTTACGCACAAAATATACACCTGCACATGGATAAAGAAAAAAAAACTTATTTAAATACAAAATGTTGATTGTTACCCAGAAGAAAAAAAAACACCTGTAGCAAGGCAGAATTTAAATAAATAAGAAAAATAAAATAGCAAACTACATTTCAATAGCAATTTAATTAACAAGTGAAAAATTACTGTGAATTTACTCAACAAGAAATTTGGTAAACAAAATCAAAAACTTTGTTTGATAATCAAGAAAGCCAAACAATGAACATGTATTTTCACACCCCTCTCCTTCCAGAACATGTGTAGCTGTTACAAGGTTTTCACAATAAAATCATGACTTCATTAGTTCATACTTCAAGGAAAATTCTTCAAACAATCCTTGACGGCTACATTCACAAAAACTTGAAAACCAATCAGAGCACTACAGATAAAGCTCAAAATACTTTAATGATAATTGTATATCCAACAGTTATGTATTCCTTTTTAATGTATATAAATTATTTATATTATTTTATACATATAAATTAGTACCAAATATCACTCTTGTCAGCTGCAGCTTATAAAATACACCCTTTCCTTTCACTCCCATCCAGCTGAACTCCTGTGCCACTACATCTGTCAGGAGTTTTCTCATGATCCGCTTTACAGTGGAGTCTACAGTTACGCCCCCACAGTTTGACGTAAAGTTAATCTATAAAAATTCATAGAAAAATTAATTCAAGATACACTGAAAGCCTTGGTTTAAAAGAAACTAATGCATACCAAATAATTGAAAATCTCTGGCTTCAAAAGCTACTTTCTAAGCATTGCAGTTCCTCTATATTTTTTACTGGTAACTTAACCGGTAAAACATCCCCATCACCAGTGGTGTAGTCGAGGGGGGACGGCGTCCCCCTACCTTTTTATTTTAATACAAGCGTCCCCCCAAACATTTTACATTTTAACATAAGCGTCTCCCACTTTTTTATTTCAATTGCTTATCTTCGTATGTATGAGCGTCCCCCGAACATTTTTTGTTCAGGACTACACCGCTGCCCATCACCAAATGTTTCGGCGATAGGGGCAAAGTTGTTTGTTGCTAAAAGAATAAACTCGAGAGTTCAAGTCATATGAACTCTTTCATAAAATTTTCAAGCTGAAACGCACTAAAATTGTCTAGAGCGCCAAAATGTTCCACATCTTTACAAAGATGCAATAACCCATGAACATTGCGAGATACATGTTGTTTACCATATAGGAGTATAAAACTTTGGACAAAACACTTTAACCAAGCCTGAGCATATGATACCATCTCTCTGTTAGGCTCAGTAACTAATACTTTAACTGCACAATGCATAAGCAGAAAATGCTCATACAGATCTTTACGTAAAACATTTGACAAAACTACTGGCCCAGTGTATAACAAAAACAGACGAAACTCTGTTCCTTTCCAACGTTCAAATTCTTTTAAAGAACGAGGTTTTCGGGCGAAATCATTAGGGAAATAAGTTTTTAAGTTCTACTAGTTGTTTTGACACACTTTCTACCTGATTATTAGCGTCTAAATTTTAAATCATCTTTCAACCACAGCTTAATTAACTTTTTCATGACCCCTAAACATATCAAATGCATATACTCATATGGAACATGTGAAACAAGGCAAAAAGTATCTATCTCCAACAGTATAGAATCATATTTATGATGTTCATCATCAGGATCCCTATTTCTAAAATCAACATCAGTTCTTTCAGTGAAATTAACATTAGGAAAGCAAATTCTATTTTTATAAAATATACCAGTTTCAAAACATTTGTTACAACTCGAATACCCAGAATGGCTTTTAATGCATAATACAAAAGCTCGAGCAGGTGCATCACAAATTATTCTTTTAAGATGTATGTTACACATTTTACCATCAATAGATATACCATTTTCGATTAGATGTTTCATTTCACACACAAAATCACTTAAAAACTCATTACGATTTTCAAGTTTTTCATAGGAATGGAATACACCAATGGAGAACACACAAGGAAAATTCACAGTATAGCTTAACGGACCTAAAATTGGCCATAACCGACTGTTGGAACTTTTAACTATAGGAAATACATCAACATTTACCAGTAATTCAATTGTTGAGTGTGTTACAACTGTACCTTTAATATTTTGAATGATATTTTTTATTCCGTTTTCAATACCAAAGTGGCGATAAATACCAGACGAGACACTTTTAATTGCTACAGACCTAGCGGTTTGCAATAGTCCCCGTGCATCGCTTGGTAGATCAGACCCAAATAGATATTTCTTAAGTGTTTTTAATAAACCATTAATTGCAGTATGAGATATGTTATTCTCAACTGACCAGTTAGACGAGTCTTTCAGCAAATTTAGATTTTGTTCACACACACGGTTTCGAGAACTTTCCTCACACAAAGTCGGACACTAAGCAAAGTTCCCTATCAGAACTTTCATACGAGCTATCAGAAGGAAAACCTGACGCTTCATTAGAACTAGATTCATGATATTGCTCAGTCAAATTACTAGATGTTGATTGCTAATCAATAATAGACACATCATTTACAGATTCATTAACTTTCTTATAAGTTATCCAATGCAATCACTTGTTTACTTTAGTTTTAGGCATGATTTTCCCACAAACTAATGACAAATAGCAATAATCACACAATAGACCCAATAAGAATGAACTTCTAAATTGTATCCCAATTGTAAAGAATAAAATTGCTTGCCTCACCCAAACAACAAGTTTAAGACATGAAAATTGCTTTATCCAGCAAATGTTACTGAATTCAGTAGAAATAATTTACATGAAATGAAAAACACTGTTAAAAACTACATATGCCTGAAATTAAAAAAACAGAGCAATTATATACCAGAAGTTAAAAATACAGATAAATTATACACCTGAAATTTAAAATACAGATAAATTATATACCAGAAATTAAAAATACAAACAAATTATATCTCTGAAATTAAAATGATAAAAGCTACATGGGTGAAATTAAAAATACGGATTAATTACACGCGTGAGATTAAAAATACTGATGAATTATATATCCCTGCAAGTAAAAATAGGGAAATATTATGTACCTGGAATTACAACAAAGCAATTTAATCAAGTAATTAAATAATAATCATTAAAAAACTGAACTACTTTCAATAATCATAAGCATAATATAACACAAAAATATATAAAATATATTAATACAAACAACAAAATCTGATCCGACTACACCGCTCACCAGCGATGCGATTGCATTGCAGCAATATTATTTGATCTTTTGAGCTATGCACCAAAAACCACGGAAAGTGAGTTGATCAAAATTACAGTTAATTTTTTCAGTTCAGCACACAGTTTCAATAGAAAAAAAATAAGAAAAAGTATTTACCTTAATTAACCACGAAATCTCTAAATATAACAATTTTGAGCAGCAGAGTGAATATAAATAAGCCTAACAGTATCCAAAAGTCAAATAACATCTCAGGGATATGAATTGGACATATCTGAGATATCCATGGAGGATATCTCACAGTCATCCACAGGATATCCAAATATCTATATCTTATACATGTAACAGTCTGGATATCCATAGGATGTCCAAATGTCTATATCCCAAACATGTCACATTCTGGATATCTCAGGGATATCCAGAAATCCAAATCCATGACTTGGATGTTTTTGGATATCCACAGGATGTCCCAATATCTATATCCAAAACACGTTACTATCTGGATATCTCAGGGATATCAGGAGATCCAAATCCAGGATTTTGAGATATGTGGATGTCTGTGAGATATCCAACATATCCAGCAGACATCCAGGATGTTTTTTGGATCTTTTTGGATGTCTCAGAGATATCAGTGGTTGTCTGGGTTGCATAAGCATGATATCCCACTTATTTTTACCCCCTCCCGTCCCCTTGTCCCAATTTCACGACTCCCCCCCCCCCCCCCCCCCCGAAGCGTGACATCATTTGGAATGATCCCTAAACTCCTAAAACGATCTCCTTACTGCGCGCAAGCAGCGGGCGGAAACCAAATAGCGATAAATGATTGCCAATGGCTGCACTTGGTTTGGGACTTTAATAACGCTGTAGATCGCAATGCTGCGCAATTATTTGCCGTTACGGTTGTGTTGCAGAATATTGAAAAGACATATTATTTGGAGAAAACTTTAGATATATTTGTTTTTGAACGTGATTAATAAAAGCAAAACACAATTAGAATTTTCAAACAAGTTGATTAAGCAAACTGATTTTTGTAAAGAACTGAAAAATAACGTTAAGCACTTTAAACGATAAGAATTGCAGACACGTGTTTCAGAGCTTAAGGGAACTTCTTTTTTTTCCAATGCAGCAATAATAATAATTGTAATAAAAATAAAAGTATAGATGAAACGATGAAAAATATTAGATTTGAGGTAACTGCATGTTATTAAGTTGACCAAGATTAGTCTAGCTGGGCCCAGAGCCTGTTTTTCTGTTTGCTGATTCTCGTTTTGTATTTGTATAAGCTGCTTTTCTAAAATCTTCATTTTCATCACTTTAAAAAAAAATTCCATTCAAAAACACCAAATTAATGAGGAATAGGAACCGCACTTTCTACCTTCCCAAAAGAGCCACACACATACATGAAAGACGCAAGACCCATGGTCTAAAAAGAACACACAACGTCCTAAATTTTTCTTTTATTTTGCCCCCAATTACCTCTTTATTTTAATGAGTATTAAACGTTGATGGCTACCCTAAAAAATATGGTTGCGGGGGTGTGCAATCGGGGTGAGAAAAAAAAGCAAAGGATTAAGTTAAAATAAAGAGCAACAAAAGGCATTCTGCCAAAAAATCAAGTCTGATGTACAGTTTTTCAATAGAGGTTGCAATTATATGAGCAAATATAGTCCTGCCCATATGGGGGGGGGGGGGACTCTTGCCGGACACAATGGCAGGTTTTTGGCTCAATATATAGCTCAAATGTTAAAGGCAAGAAAAGTGACACAATTCAAAAACGAAACAACTTGGCAAAAGGAAATTTATTGTTTTTCCCAATACCATACATTCTTCATTCAAAAGAGTGACATATTGAACTGTAATTCAAATAGTTTGCACTTATATACAGAGAAACCTGTGTATCATGTCCAGTTGCAATGTAGCACTTTAGTTGTCAACTTTTAGGAAGTCAATTTTATAAAGGGTGGAGAGTTTTTTTTTTTTTTTTTGTCATTTATGCATTTATTCATTTGTAACTACTTAAAATAATTAAAATATAGCTTCATGTATTAACGTTACTTTAAAATAGTAATTAGCTATTTCTTTCAATTATCTAGAAAATGCTTAGAAAAAGTTTACCTGAATGACTTACAAACATGTATCCTATACAACGTTAAAAGTAAGTACTTAGAAAATAAAGATATATAACTCATTAAATACGTAAGTTACTTATACGATGGTAAAGATTTCCTAAAAATATATAATTTTTCAAATGGCTATATCAGATAGAAGAGAAAGAAACTTATTTAAAGAATAAAGAGTGTTCATAGTAGTTTTCCCATATGGGTGACTTATAAAGAGCTTTAGGTAAACTTTATATTGATGTTCCCTCCATCCAGATAAATACTGATCAATGGCATAAAAAATATTCTGGGGAAGATATTTTAGCTTTATTAAAAATCTTTTGCAAAAATAGATTTAAAAAAAAAAAGTAGTTATAACTAGGCGGTCAACTTACAAAGGGTTTTTCATAATACTCCCACCCAAATTTGGCTTACATAAGTGATCAATATAGACAGGTGGTCAAGTTACAAAGGTTTCCCTACATTATATATATAATATAGATCTAATTCCATTCCTGAGAAAATTGGTCAACTTAGACAGGTGGTCATCTTACAAAAGTGATCAATTTGGTCAATTTTACATGTTTTACTGTATAAATTTAATACCAATATATATGAATTTATGAAGCACATATATTTAATACCTTTGCACCATGAGCGACTGCATATTGAAAAATATAGGGGGAACTAATGTTAGTACAGCAGTTTAGTGTGAGAGCTGTATGTTGATTCTGGCCAGTGGCGTACGCAAGGGGGGGGGGGGGGTTAGGGGTTTAAACCCCTTCCCTTGAGTCCTAAATAATAGTGCTTTATTACATACTCGAATTTCTTTTAGTAGATTTAGAACATTATGACCCCCCCCCCCCCCCACCCTTGAAAAAATTCTGCGTACGCCACTGATTCTGGCTATTTGCAGATGGGGGATTTAAACCTGCAAGCTTTCCCCAAATATGCTCATTTTCTGCACAATGTACAAACGAGCAGAAAAAAAAAAATTGATGGCAAAATATGTAAATTTATAAAATGTACAAATCTGACACTGTTGCACTACAGGGGAGACCAGGGCATTGAAGCCCTTGCCCTTATTTTTTTTAAAAAAAAGTAAAAAGCTATGTGTTTGAAAAAATTACAAATATTTTTCAAACTTTTGTTGTAATGACCTGATTTTTTTGCAACAATATCTGGAATGCATTATGAGTAAAAATATAAGTTGTGTGGATTCAACAAAATAGTCCACTGTGCCCCATTCCTGAGATACAGTGGACCATAGACCATCCTAGATTAACTTGATATAAAATATTTTCTCCTGAGATTACATTCTAATGTGTTTTGGTCTAAGAAACATAATGCAAACAATATCACGAAATAAAATTACCAAATTTTAAAGGAAATCAAAATAAAAAAGAAACCATTGAAACTGAGAAATTTTATTAAGTTTTAAAATTTAATGATGAAATACTGTAAGCCACATTTGAAAACACATCCATGAATTTCCTGAGGACACATATAGGTCAGGAAGAAGCATAACAATGTCCTCCAATGAAGGTGATGTCCTTTATATTAAAAAATTTTGCAACAACATAACGAATGACTTTCGTCTTTCTATATTCTTCAAATATTTATTTTATTATTGAGAAATTTACTATTTTCATTACCATTATTTTCATATAAACACTTTGGAAGTTAAGTGTACATGTGAATTTAAGTAAACTAATTAAGCTGCATTTTTAAACAGGTTGATGTTCCACTGTGCCTCATGTTGAAATGAAACAAATAAAGGCACTAAAATTATATATATATGAACTATAAATGTGTAAATAATTTCTAGAAACTTAAATACAGCATGATTTCACCTTTCTGGAAGGACTATTTAATACTCATAGACATTTCAGGCATGATAAAATTTAAAAAAAACTTTAAGATGGAGAAATTATTTTTAGCAGTTCTAAATATAAAATTTTCTCATAACGGGTACCCAAGTATTTCCCATATGACATTTTTGGCATTTTAGTTGCAAACAACCATAACTACGTCTATGAGACTTCATATGAATGGATAGTAACATATTTAAAGAGAGAATCCATTATGTACCGGACCCCCCATATATAGGAAATAATATAAATACACTTCAGTTTTAATGGTAGATATATCTGGTTTATTGAGCAGTAATTCAAACAGTTTGTACTCCGTAAATCTGAAAGCTTGCATTTAGTGCATCACAAAATTTGAGAATGTTTGCATTTTAAATTATATTATTATGACTCAGTATTAATATTTTTAAACTAAATAGCATTTTAAATTTCATTAATTTGCATTGTATTTGATGAGAAGATGCTTACTTTCATATAATCAATGAAGCCTAAAATAACAGCTTTTACTGTCAAATGCAGTCATATCTATTAATTAAAATTCAAGTACATGCAACTTCTGACATTGCATGATAACTTCCCCAATGCACTTCAATATGATTAATGAAAAATATTACTTTAAGTAACACAACATAAACCTTAAAAATCAGGAATTGAATTTAATTAGATCACTACAAAACCTGTAAAAGGATTGCCCAAGTCCTGAAAAAAAAAAAAAAAAAAGCAAAGAATATTAATATAATAACAAAACAATCACTGAATCCAAACTAATAAGTGCAATATATGTGTAAATATATACGCACACATATATACGAATATAAATTCAATATATATATTAAGAAGAATTATACTTGGGAAATATATGTATAGTGCTTGTGTACCAACACATGAATGCGTTTTCTTTATTAGAATAAATTAGGGACAAGAATAATCATTTGCAATTTATTAACTGATGTAAATAATATACATTAGAGGGTACGATAAGCTATAACAGGGTTCATACAAGATTTGCTTGATAAAAAATAAGGACTTTATAAGGACTTTGTCAAGGTAGAAAATAAGCAGTGTTAGCGAACATATATATCGTGACATTTAAAAACTTATCATGATGTATTTTTACCAAGCTATGAACTCTGCATAGAATTCTTATTAAATGTATCTTAGACACTCCATTGACTCACTAAAAAGCTTGTGGTAAATGCAAAATATTGAAAAATTTAAAACTGATAATTCTACAAAAAAAAAAAAAAAAAATACGCATAAACCAGTTAAACAAATGGGAAAAAGAATTATGACTATAAAGAATTTAAAAACGAAAATAATGAGAAAATCTTCCTTCTCCTTACAATCATATATTTCTTTTTTACATACAAATGGAAACAATATTACTTAAAATTTGTAAAATTAAGTGTGATACCTATAAACAATACATTATTTTTCCATTACATGTTTTAATTTGTGGGATGTTAAGATTGTCGTTTTCTCATGATCATGAACAAATCAAAATTATGAAGAAATATAATATGTGATTCTCATTATACTATGAAAACTTTTTAGCTTGAGTGAAAAGAAAACTTTGTTATTTGTGAAAAGATATTGATACCATTGCTGTTATTAGTATAATTTTAGCAGAAGTAAATTTGCACTAGTAAAATAAAGGTTATGTAAATGCTTTAGTGATATTTATCATAAAAAGCAAATATTCATATAAACATCACATTTCCCAACATTAATTATAAGACATAGTTGCTATAATTTCAAAATAATTTTGTTACCAGATTTACCAAACCAGTCATTTTGAGTGTTTCGAAGCTTCCATTTAGCATGATTTGTTACTAATTATAGTGCAACTTTCAATTGCATTGGCCTTTCCTAACGTAGGACAAGTTAAGGTAACCGAAAGTTTTATTATAATGAGTAGCAACTTGATGTAAAATGAAAGTTTAAAAATGGTTGAAAACGGCCCGGTAAATAGTGTTAAAGGAAGTGAAATCAATAGCTAATTATTTCTATCCCATATGAAATATCACTAACTATAAGGAGTTTACAAATTGAAAAACTAAAAATGAAAATTAATGAAAGCATAAGAATTGAAAGAAAACCTTTCAATTAAGAGTCAATCTTTTTCTTCTTTTCATCTATTTTCCTGCATAAATTAAATTTCCTCGCTTTTTTCCTTTGATATTTTTCTGTAACTATTAGATTTTATAAACGATTGAACATCTTTTGCTGCTTCTGCTTTTTCGGCCAAATCCTCTGCCATATTTTCTAACGGATTTCTCCTTTTAAATACACCTTTTCTTTTGCTTTAAAAAATATATGTCATCAATTATTCTTTTTGGTTTCATTTTCGCAGAGGCAGACTGTTACTACTGCCTTTGTTCTGTTAGATGCTGCTCATATTTTATTCTGGAGGACGCCACTGACCTTCTCCTTTCCTCAGTTATAACCACTTCATGTAGGAGATCAATGTTCTTCCAAGTTTCAAATATGATTTATTAGGTTGGAATTTACGAAAAATATTTGATAAAAGTAATAATGGATAAAAGTAGTTATTGCCTGCATCAGTTATGGCTTTTGTTACTTCAATAAATAGGATAATTCTTTGTTTTAATCCTGCCTGTAGTCTTCCTTCCTTCACCTATTATCACCTAACTATGCAGAAAGCGCAGAAAATTGTAACTGGAATAATGAACTTCTAAGATCAAGAAGAGGCACTATCAAAAACCTTAGTCTTATTTTTCCTCAAACTTAACAATTATTTTATAATATTGGAAAAAAATCTCCAAACAGAAGATTGCTGATTTTTTTTCATGCTTTTTAATTATGAATGAAAGCAGAAAGAATTGCCAATTTATTTTGCAACAATATTATAATGAGTACTTGAAAGGAAAAACCTCTAATGCTAAACACCACCAAAAATTTAAAAAAAAACTTATAAAATTACATACATAGGGGGGGGGGGGGGGGGGGGGCATTTTAGACAAAAATATTTTGTTAACTAGATTATTAATAAGGTTGTAAAATATAATAATTACAATTAACTGATTTAATCACTAAAACGTAAAATAACTTTTGAAAAATTTCTTATATTTTCGGGCAAATTTTCAAGTGGGCGTGGCAAAATTACGTCGGTGCAAGCTCTTTACTACAGAAACTAGAACTTAATAAAGATAAAAAATAATGGTCAGCTCAAAGTTATTGATACCCACGAGGCAGAATCGGGCAGTAAATGAGAACTAGGACGTTTCACCGAAGCCGATGACATCAGATTTCGAAATGCATAAAAAAATCGGGACCGAAACTTGAAAGTGCAAAAAACTAACAAAATGCGTAAATTTTACTCCTAATGTGTAAAAGTTGTTAGTAGGTATGTATGTTAGCACGTTACTTTCAAAGATTTGCATAGCAAAAAGGGGAAGATAGTTTTCCAAAATTATGGATTTTTCACGGAAACTAAATTCTTAATCTCCAAAATTATGGAAAATACGGAAAAATCACATGTCTGAAGAAGTTAAAGCGCAAAAACTTATTTTTATTATTTCAGAATAAAAGCAACCATTAACAAAAAACATAACTGAAAAACGGACCCTTTACGAAAATCGCGATGGCAAAAATCAAACTATACGTTTTCGATTGTAATTACATTTCATTTCTCTTCTTTTTAAAACATTTGTAATATCTAAAAATCTGCTGCAGAAACGTTCCCGATTTTTCTTTGAAAGTAGGTTAGTCTACTCACACGCGGGTTTCCGTTTGTTTGTCTGAAAGTTAGGGGTTCGGTTTACATGCGAATGGATAATACGCAAGTATATACGGTAATATTTTCGTAAAAATAAAAAGAAATTTTATTTGTTTACTTCATAATTAAACTTAAAAAATAATTTAAAGGAAAACAATATGATTCTTGTAAAGGATGCAAAACGATTACGCAAAGAAAGGAACGCATGAGTTTCTTTGCTTGCACGTGGAAATTAGGAATACGTATTTTTTGCTGCAATGACGATGAACTTTTACGAAAAAAAAGGACTGTAAATGAAAAATAAGGACTATAAGGGTCCTTATTAAGGAGTACCAGAATGTAAAGAGTTTATAAGGACTTGTAAGGACCGTGCGAACCCTGTATAAAATAGTTCTACTAGATAAAGTATTCTAATACATTTTTTCTGCCCACACACAGAAATGACATATTACCAAACACATAAAAACTTTATTTCTACCAACACTTTTTAAAAATATTCACCAGTGAAATTAAACCCTTGATACAGTTTGGACTATCTTCTGCTGTCTATAGGGCTAAAATTCACCTAGTTTAGTAAGGATATTTTTTCAGTTGTATTCTCTAAAAGCATAAAGAGATTAAGAGCAAATGAAGTATAAAAACAGAAGAGTGCAAGCTGAACTGCAGGGGAATAACAATGAAATTTACTGGATAAAATTTTAACTTCAATGACTTTTTTGTCATGTATGCACACATTCGTACATTATCAAGAGAAAATTCCTAATTTCTTTGTCAGCTTCAGATCACCAGTAAAATTAAAACCATGATGCAGAATTTTAAAACATCTGCACCAGGGCTAAAATTCAACTAGAACTTCACATTTCTTAGTTCGCAATGACTCTCTAAAAAAAAAAAATCCATGAGAAGGAAATAAAGTATAAACATTTGATTCAAACTATTGGACAAATTTTGAGCTCTAAAACATCAATTTTGTTAAAAATTCAACCTATACCTATTGCCTAGGAATTAAAGAATAAATGAAAAATATTGTTCACTACGAACGTTTATTGAGCTGAAATTAGAATGATAAATTTTGAAATTACCTCGGTTCTAAGTATTAAGGCATCGTTGCAAAAAGATACTTATCTAATTTTAAGCTTTAGTCATTCTCTGATTAAAGTTTACACCACGTGCAAAGTATTCAAATCGCAGCTAATATGCTTTTTTCAGCAGGATATTTGAAATTGCATTACACTTAAAACACTAAGGAAGAAACTGCACTTATATTCAACAGAACATGCTATCATGTACAGGATTTAGCAGAAAAGTTACACATTTCTAAGATATTTACGATTTGAATACAATTTCTGGTTACACAAACAAAAAAATCCTGAAATGAACAATAAAATGGA
Source organism: Octonoba sinensis (assembly GCA_038502835.1). Taxonomy (NCBI): domain Eukaryota; kingdom Metazoa; phylum Arthropoda; class Arachnida; order Araneae; family Uloboridae; genus Octonoba; species Octonoba sinensis. Next base: position 2,314,999 of record CM076606.1, on the reverse strand, counting down.
AAAGAAAAGAATCATGTTTAAAACTGGATCACCTGATTGATTAAATACACATTAATTGAAGAAAAGATTTTCACAACATAACCTACAACAATATCTTAATTACACAAAAGAACACGTGCAGAGGAATAAATCCTTTCTCCATGATTGAAGCAAGAAAAAGGTTAATATAAGATGGCAGTAAGTTTGGCGAGAATTGATTTGGCGAGTTTGTTCCAAGCGCATGCGCATAGCATAGGGGAAATTTAAGAATTCAGACGCTCGTTGCCTACGACAGTATCTTAATTACACAAAAGCACAAAAGAACACGTGCAGAGGAATAAATCCTTTCTCCATGATTGAAGCAAGAAAAAGATTAATATAAGATAGCAGTAAGTTTGGCGAGAATAGGTTTGGCGAGTTTGTTCCTAGCGCATGCGCATAGCATAGGGGAAATTTAAGAATTCAGACGCTCGTCTCGGCCACCAAGGCCCCATCACGTTGTCATTAAATGAAAAAATCAAAATGTAAACACTGTCCGCGAATCTGATGACGTCACCCCAAGCCTCGAAACCAAAACGTTTTCGAGGCTATTTAATCTCATTTGCAGACTCTCTAGTGCGAACCGTTTAAAAATATTCGATCCGGATTTCATGATCCCCTAATCTTTTTAACCTGGATTAACTTCCCAGTGCGAACAGGGTATAAGTCCACAGTACCCTGGATTTACCCTGGCTGAATAGCTCCGGAGCTATTCAGCCAGCCTGGGAATTCAGCCTGGGAATTCCCAGGCCGAATAGCCGCAAAGCTATTCTGCCTGTCTCCGGCTGAATAGATGTGGGATCTAATCAGCCTGGCCCAAGCTGAATAGCCTCACTCGTGAGTCGTGAACGACGTGAATCTCATTATGAATATGAATCACATCGTTTCTGTTTTGTAAATGCAATGATTTAAACTGGCTTGTATTTAATTAGTAGAATAGATTCGATATTAGCATGGCAGGTTTGCGGCAAACCGCTTTAACATGTAGCGGTCACACTCGTCCTGTTGTGGATTTATCTTTCAGTTCTATTACTCCGTCTGGATTTTTCTTAATTTCTGCTTGTAAAGGTAATTATTTCTTTACTGCAGACATTGCGAGATGGGAAGTGTAGAATCGCTATTTAATAATCATTCTGCGGTTTATTAGAAGGGAGGGAATTCTTTCAGATATATTTTGAAAATTAAGATCGAAATAAAAATGTTTTCTATCTACCTACAAATACAATGGAAGTTATCTAATTTAGTTTTTTAATTTTTCGGTACTGTTCAGTGCGATACAACATTCAAACTTTGAAATTTTTTTTATCAAAATGCTCCAGTAATTGCGTATTTTTTTTATGTACACGCTTCAGAGCTACATATATTTCTAATAATAAGTTAAAATATAGAATTTAACAAGTGGTCTTTTTAATATTCGATAGTTTACCACCAATGTTTTTAATGTACAATTTACAGAAAACACTTATTAATTAAAAAATGCGTACTGTATTGAATGGACTATAAGAGGCAGTTTTCCTTGTGGATGGGCCTCAAGATTTCAGGTGTGTCTGAGCTGAATGGGAGCTGATATTAGTGTCTAGTGTTTGGTTAAAGAAAAGCTCCCACCTGTATAAAAATGTCAGGGAGAAGAAGAAAGTGCAGATGAAGATTTTGTAATATTTGAAAAGGTCTGTTTTGTTTAGAAAAAAAATATAAGACTAATCTAATCATAAATGTTCGTAATACAAAAGCTTAGAAAATGTCCTTAAAAATACAAGTGCCTCTAATACCCCATAAAATATGGTCCTCTCTGTGAAGGAAAAAATTTCACCACTTTTGCATTGGCAGTGGAAATTGTTGGGTATACAGGTAGAAGGTAAAGAAAATGTTCACTGTTTCAGTCAAATAAAATGTTCTATGTTTTTTTTTTACCAGGGTTTGTGATTTTTTAAATTTTTTTTTTAAATTGGATTAAAAAAAAATTTTTTTTTCAAAATATTTTGGATATTTATTATGTTACATTCACAGAAACAATATGGCATCTTCAATATGCAAAAGCACACTTTAAGCTATTTTCACAGCAATAAATATTTTTAAATAATAATAATGATAAATAAATTTTAATATAAATGCATGACTCAAATGAAATTTAACCCTACCAGGAACACAAAAATACACTCATAAGCACAGAGAAAATGAACAAATTTAATCTGAATTATTTTGCTGTTGAAAGCAGAAAAAAAAGTAGCAATTGTGTGTACACACAATTGCTACTTTTTTCAGATTACAGAACATTCAATGTAAAAATTAAGTACATACTTAATTTTTACATTGAATGTTCTGTAATCATTTTTCAGTTTTATAAATGAAAGAGCCTGAAATATTTTTACGCATTTAGTAAAATCATATGCTCACACCATTACTAAAAACTGAAAGTTTTTGTTTTAATCAAATATTTTATTGAAAACTTCCATGATAAAAAAATATTTTAGAAGGAAAAAAAACCTTAAGCTATTAGGGGACATGGATGAAACATTAAGGATACATCTTACAAATTCTAACAATTGTTGTTTTAAACACTATCATTCTGAATTATTTATTGTGTGACATTTATTAAATTGAACTAAAATACTATTTTTAAGATAAAATACACAGAATGGTTCATGGTTATTATGAATTGTATTTTGAATGATTGAATGAATTAATTACTTTGCTGTTAAAATGCTCGAAGAATATTGTAAAATTTTGAAAATATTGGAAATTTTTAAAAAATAGTAATTAATTCTAACCTTATGAAATATGTTATGCACACAGACAGATGGACCTAGCAAGTTTTGCTTGAAACTATTTCATTTTTACAACACTTTGTAACATTGCAAAATCAATGTTTTTTTTTTTTTTTAATCGATTTAAATCGATGATTCTTTTAAAAAAATCTCAATCGTGATTTAAATCAAAGAATCCTGTTTTTTTCCCCCTCTTTTCTTTTGGTGAATATAAAGGAAACTTATTATTATTCACTTGGTATCAAGGTTGATATCAGTATCTTGGGTCATCCACTTGTTTAACTTTCTCATTATTAAATGACTTTTTAGCCTTATCGAATACAAAACAACATGCTTGTTAAATATTTAAATTATTCTCAAAATAAGAAGTGAAAAATTGGAAAAATAATATTTCATACACGTACCTTACTTGAACTATGAACATTCCAAAGTTAGCAATATTAAACACTGAAAATGGGGTTTCTTGTAATCCCAACACATGTATATCTATTAATCTATTGTTTATTTAATGAAATTTGCCTTGAATGCAAAAACTTACACATTAATTCTCGAAATGTTTTAAAAATTACTCTCTGAAAATTCAGTTTTTGATAAATTGTCAATCATTTTATTTATTTATTTTTCATTTTTTTTTTATTTATTTTTATTGTTATTTAATTTATTTTTGAGATCAAAGGATTGCTATCTTTAATATTCTTCAATTACAAAGTTGCGTGATGATTCATTTATTTTTGAGTGGAACGGATATACTAATAATTTTTTTAATTTTTAGATGGCAAACCTATGCTACGTCATGGGGACACTGGAGATTGGATTGGAACTTTTGTTGGTCATAAAGGAGCAGTTTGGGGTGTTGCTCTTAATAAAGATGCTTCTAAAGCAGCTTCTGGATCAGCAGATTTTGAAGCTAAGGTATTGCACTCGTCGTCTTTAAGGTGTTACTTTATAGATGCTCAAATAACATGTAATGCTTCATAGTTACTACATATGCAAAGGTTTAATATGCAATTTGAATTAATTTAATCTTATGTAAGTAATATTTAGTAGTACATGTAGTTTTGTTGTTGAATCACATAGTAAAAGATGAGATGTTCAGAATATTTTTTGTGTTGGCCTCTTATTTCGGAACTTACACACATGTGTACAATTGAAATGATTGATTGCAAATATCTAATTTAAATTTTTAAAATTTTTCTTTAAATTAATGGTAAAAAATTGAAAAATGAAATTACCATTCAAATCTACCTTTTATATCTATACTTATTTTATTTAGTTGTGGGATGCAGTTTCTGGAGAAGAGCTTCACACTTTTTCGCACCCTCATATTGTGAAGAGTGTGCATTTCAATTCTGATGATTCCAAGCTTCTTACATCTTCTAATGATAAAAAAGTGCGCATTTTCAATCTCAACAGACCGGATGAAAGTAGGCTATGATTTTTTTGTTTATAACTTCTAGAAATCGTCTTTTTAAATTTCTCTAATTCAATATACATCAAATTAATTTTTCAAAATACATCAGTATTAATAAACCATTATTTTGGAAAACATCAAAAATAATAGTTTATTAATATTGATGTATTTCGAAAAGTTGGTCTTGGCAAAGTTGAATGTTTGTAACTGATTAGCATTTGTAGTAAGGGTTGTCAGGGTGCGTAGCGGTTTTTAAAAGTGCTTAATAGTGCTTGTTTTTGCTTTTGTTTTTAAAAGCTTTTAAAAGTGCTTATTTTTCATCCATGTTTTTATTCTTTGGTGGTATAAGAGCATATGGTCCTCTAAAGTTCAAGATTCAAGGTCAGCATTCGCCACGTGGTGACCGTGTTTGAAAAAGTGGCGATTAAAAAAATTAGGAGCGACCACCACCTTTCGTTTTTTTTTTCCTTCTTAATTTCTAAAGTAAATCCTTTCTTTTCAAGTATATCTATTGAATTTAAAACTCTTGCTTCTTTCATGCACACAGACAATAAAAATGCATCAATTTGGCATTCAAACAACTGAATTTTGGCCGATAAACTTCATTTCCCCTTTCACAAAAAAAAATGGCGAAAATTTTTCCCGATTGCGCATTGTTTTTTTAATTCCTTCTCTCTGCCATATAAATCTTTTAAATATAGTAGGAAACAATCTTAATTCTGATTTTATTTTTTTTTCATAGCCGCAACACTTTCATTTCAGATCAGCCATTTTCGCTTAAACTTATAAAATCGGTATGAAGTGTTGCGCCATTTTGAAAATGGCGTGAAAGTTTTAAAAAAATGTTTTGAAAAGAATGAAAATAAAATGTACTGAACAAAATTAGAACTGGAAATTATTTTTTTTAATACTCGTGTATCGTGTTCGAATATTTGTGATCGCGGTCTTTTGTAAAAGGTTCGTTTCTGTAATTGGGATTTTTGTTATCTGTTGCTTCTATTATTAACAATTAAAATTTTGCATTTTAATCTTTTGTACTCTAACATTTAACATAAAAGAAATATATTGCAAAATTTCGTACTTCCTTAATTAACCATAGCTAATGAAGCTAGTTTTTTTTTTTCCCAATTTGAAAGTCATGTAGATTTTTTTTTTTGAAGAATTAATAGTTTTGACAAATATTATGTTTTCTGCACTGAAAAGAAGACACATATGGCATTGTAGTGCACTGATGCAATATTACCCCCCCCTCCCCCCCTGCTTTGCACTTTTGTTTTCTGACGCATAGGTGGCCACCAAGTTAATTAAGTCAAGTTTAGTGGGCACTGGCCACTTCCAAAATTTCTGAGTCTTGACCTTTATGGTCCTGGTAAATGACCCCCATAAAAAAGGCCAAGCAAGCCTTGAGGCAAGAAGAACTGATGTGATTACGAAAATTCAGACAGAAGCTTATCGGAACGAAAGCATGTGTTCGACGTTTTCAGTGGGTAGCCTTTAATGAAGTCAATTTCTGTCCAGTCCCGTCCCTTCCAGGACTAGGGCCCTGGTCCCCTCCCTGGGTAATGGGAAGAGCGTTGTTTGTTTAGTCTCTGCAATTCCCAGGAAATTTTTAAATCCCTTGGCCCTTTGGTCTGGGATCGAAGCATTTGGTCTGCTGATAATGGAATGCATTGATGAACTATCGATATGTCCACCGGGTTTGACCATACTAGTCTGATAAAATAGCAGAGTGCGTGTCGACCAATTACAAGGAGCAGCAAAGTTTAAAAACACAACATTTATTTTAGACGTAGACGAGACATTTAAAATTCAACTAACAAAAGTAGACCACCGGCATAAAATAAAAAAAAGATTAATCCTACGGCAACATGGCGCCCTAATCTTTAATAATACTTTTAAACATTAATTCAAAAAAATGGCTAACTCAGGCTTTCTAATAAGCCAACATAGAAAAAGTTAAAACTCCATATCGAGTCAACGGCCAGCTTTCCCACTACCACAGAGTTAGCTGCTCAACTGACTCCCGATGCAGGCAAGTCCACGTGTTTATATGCCCAGTCATTTACATACTGAGGCACGCTGGGAAACATTAGACTCCGCCCAGCCACGCGCCGAAGGATGCAACCAATCATAGTAAAGCAGTTCAATTTGCATATTGCATCCTTCATAGGGCCGCCTAGTGACGTTAGCTAGTAATTTATGCATAGGTATAAAAGTAAAATAAAAGTATATATAAATAGTTTTTAAATAGTTAATTAAATAATAATGAGTGATAAGAAATAAGAGTGCATATAGGCTGCGCAACTTCTATCATGCATGAGCTTCTCTTGGTCATCACAAGGAGAATCCAAATTGGGGGGCGGGCGCTTATTCAGTATTTTCACAGAAAGGAAATCTCGGTACTTTACGGTAAGGAAGTAGTGCATACAGTTATTTTAAATTATGCTGTAATTGTTTTTTATGGTGATTTGTAAAACAAAGAATTGAGCTCTTTGTCAGAAACCAGTTATTTCTTTATATTTTGCAGATATGTACTTTCATCTTTTTTTTTTTTTTGCTGTTATGTTTCAATATAAATTGTATATTATTTGTATTGAGGAGTTTTGGCAATGGGGGGAGGGGAGATGTAATGCGCATAGCTTAAAATGATTTTTTTTTTTTTTTTTTTTTTTTGAGTGCTTAAATTTTATTTTTTTTAGAGTGCTTAAAAAGTGCTTATTTTTCATTGAAAGAATTTGCTACACACCCTGGTTGTAGAAATGCTATATTTCCTGTGCTTCTCATGTTATTGAAGAAAATAAGAGGAAGCATGCTTTTTTCTCCTATGTTTTAAACTTAATTTATGTTATTCTATACTCCATTCACGGAGGAAAGATAGCTGAGATAAACAAACCAATATGGCACTTGGTGATACTATTGCTTACTTAGCGCTGGGGAGACTGAAAACAGTGTCAATTAGACAAGTAAAATGTTTATGGCCCTTTCTCTGGTTCCCTCAAAATTGCTAATTTAGCAAGTAAATCATAAAAGTGGGAAAATGTTGGCAACAAAACAGCAACCCTCTGGCTAATTCCATGAAAAATTTTCCTTTGCGTGATTAAAAAAATTTTTTGGGGGGAGTTATATTTTGTGTATGTGCTATAGAGATGTTTGAATTTAATAAATTTTACATAAACAGCATTTTGAAATTAATTTTGTGGCAACAGTAGAGTTTCAAAATGGCCACTCTGCACATATGAAGCCGTTTTGATTTTTGGAAGATTTTCAAGTTCTAATTTCAAACTTAAGTAACGTTCTTACAATAATTTTTAGATTATATATTAAAAATTTAGTGTTTAAATCACGTATAAAAATATTTGTTGATACTATTTATTTAGAATTTATCATTTCCTTTCTGAAAAAGAAATTTAAAAAAATTTGTAGAGTAAGTCACAAGAAACAAACAAAATTTTGTGTTAAGTTTCTAAACAAAGTCGGATTTCCATGATTTTTTCAATTTTCTTTCTTGATAATGATGACTGCAAAAGTACAATTTTGAATTTTTAAACGATAAATATATTTCTTGAATATTAAACCTTTTTATATTGTAGAGTGAGTCACATTCACACGTGTCATTAAAGTGATTTAGATTAAAAAAATAAATGTTGTCTCACTTTTACTTTATATGGGAAAAACTGCACCTGAGAGAAAGAAATAACAAAGAGACAGGTGAAAAGCAAATGTAAATTATGAAGCTTTTAAAGAAAATGGATCTAAGAAGCAAAAAGAAAGACGAAGTAAAAACAAAAATTCATGACTATTAAAGAAAAAGAAGCTTTGGAAGTAAAGAGGGAAGAAATGAGAAGATATAGTGCAAAGAAAGCACAGAAAGCTGTCATGGATGCACAGAATTCAAATTTGGATTCTCCGTGTAAAGCATTTAAAAGTCCTGCTATATTTGGAAAGGCCCTTCCTTGCTAAGGTGAAAAAAAAATTGCCCCGAATTTCTAACAAATCTAAAGTTTTGGTGAAAAAGTTAGCTTATCAATTGATTCCAGATATTGTTGAACCAACATTTAGTAAACCAAATATTTGTCAGCTCTGTGAAGAAACAAGATCAATAGTTTTTACTATTGATATTGTTTCTTTTTTGAAAAGGACAGCATCTCCTACCAGACATCTGAAACTAAGGATTATGTTTTTATAAAAGACGCAAATGGAGATAAGTTAAAATTACAAAAGAAATAGCTATGTATGACTCTTGGTGAAGCTTTTCAAAAGTCATATATCAATCAGATGGGGCAGGCCAACATTTGAAACAGATTTTCAATTTGTTTGGCAACGCTTGTAGAGTGGCACTTTTCAGTCACAGGTCTTGGCAAGGGACCTATTGATGGTATTGGTGGAATTGTGAAACACAGAATAAGGGAATCCACACTTTCAAGGAAAATAGATCCTCGTTCTGCTGAAAAAAAATTTTCCTTCAGCAAAGAATCTGCAAAAGTATTATCATTCTTATGGTTACTGAAAGTAAAATCCTTGAGGAAAAAGCCTTTATTGACGAACTATGTGCACCTTGAGGAAAAAAAATATATCAAATTTCTGGGACGAGAAAGATGCATTGCCTCATTAAAATCAAAGATTATGAGCTAAAGGTAGCTAGTGTTTCCCCGAAACCACACATTATTTTTGAAAATGAATCTTATCGCAGGAAAAATAGAAAATTTGAAAACTGAAGATTTTAATGATAACATTACCAATGACACCACAGAAAATAAATTGCCTTTGTTGTTGGCAATTGGGTTCTAGTACCCTTTGAAAGGAAAAAAAATGTTAAGCATTTTGCTGGGCAAATCATAGGTAGAGAGAAGTTTTTTGCAAAGTTTAAGTTTCTGAAATGGAAAATAAACCATTTTATTTGGCCATCGAAAGAAGACGATGAAGTTACCAGAACCAAATTTTGATTGAAGAAGTAACTTAAAATTTACAGATTTCAACTTTAATAAATTTTTAATGGGATAGTTTGATGTGTTAGTCAATGTGTAGTGTAAGTCACGATTCCACTGTAGTGTAAGTCACACAGAATAAATTTAATTAAAAAATTTTAAAAGAACCTTCATTCTTGTTAATTACATTCTCTTAAACTTGAAGCTCTATAGCACAAAATCTGCAAAAAAAGTTTCAAGAATGTCTCATTTGGAAGAAATATTAAAATGAAAATTCTGACAAATTGCACTTTTCATGTAGTGTAAGTCACATTATAACAAAACAAAGTTTAAAAACTTAAATTAAACGACTATTGAAAATTTAAGAGTTGTTAAAAATAATTTACATGTTTGTAATTAATTTACCATACATCACATTTTTTTAACATGTAAATCTTTGTCCGACATTTATTATGTAAAGCGTAAAAAGTCTTCTGATGTAGTGTAAGTCACACATGGAATTAGCCCCTCTAAGTTTATTTCTGGTATCATTTCTTCCTGAATGCAGTATAGTGCCTTCTCAAATTTATACCCCAAAACAAGAATGCCAATTTTCCGCAGTTTGACAAATTTCTGCTTTTTCCCCGAGATCCACTATTCTTCTGCTTTTCTCTCAATCAGCATTTTCGGAAATTTGAGCTGTTTTCCCCACTTGATCTTCATCTTAAAAAAAGCTTTCGTAATGAAATAGAATTAAATTATAAGCATTTCTTTAATGTTTTGGTCTTATTTTAAATGGTTCTAACTTTTTATTACTGTAATTTCGGTTTTATAAACTACCAATGAACAACATTTTTAAGCGAGTCGGAAAATGGGGTTGATCAAACTTTCCCCATCGATAACACAATTGTAATAAAAGATAATGTTAAATATCAATCAAAAACAAGTCGCAGATCTCAGTATATATAAAATATGATGAATGTCCAGATGAATTTGTGGTGGTTGCACTGCACGTGACCCATGATGTGACCTATGACCTCTACATTCCTTTGTCTTCCATTTACCATATGGAAAAACATTCCAGCCCTTTTTGGAGGAAATTCTCCAGTCATAAGGGTCAATGGGCATTGGATTGATAAGGTTGAGGGGGCTACAAGGATCAACAGGTGTCCTAAGTGTGCTTTTGATTACTGTGCACCTTTGGAAACTTAAGCTGAAAAAATAAATGTGGGTCAAGGACGCGCAAAAATTTTTTCATTTTGTATCAATTTTTATGTGTTTTACTCTTTTTTTTTTGCTTCCCTGCCTCCGATTTTTGCATATTTGACTTAAATGGGCAAAAAAGGTGAATTAATTAATAATAATTTAATTAAGTTTTTGTTTTCTTCTGCTGATTATTTAGATACATCATTTCTTTTCATGGTCCACAGATTTTAATAAAATACATCCTTTTTATACTGTTTTTCTGTGTTACAAAACATTCCTATCTTTTTTTATCCCATTGCGGTGCGTGATTTGCAGTTGCACATATTTTCTAAAAAGAAAGGAGAACAATCCTAAGCAATTTTGTAATCAGACTATACATTTTATGAATGCAAGGCATAGATATCATTTAAAATAAACATTTACATACATTTAATGTTTCTTGTTGAAATTATAAAAAGCTTCAAAAATTTTATTAAGTAGCACCTATTTTGCCACAATACCATTTGTAAGATAAATCAAGTGATATCTGACAAAATAATAATTTTTTTTTTTTTTTTTTTTGTAGCTAGAGGGTCAAAAAATTTCGGATTTCAGTACTTTTTTCAGTTGCAAATGATGGGACCTCAAATCCGGAACACTCGGGGCCGCAATCTTTCCGGATTTCGGAATTTTCCGGATTTTGGGTCCTCATTCAAAAAATCTTGTAAGTAGCATCAGAGCCCATATAATTTATGCTGGAAATTTTTATTAGCATTTTGCTCATTTACAGCATTTTTATTATCGTATATACATGCCTATAAGTCGCAAAATTTAGCACAAAAAAACAAAGTTGGAGTAGGCTTACATTCGACAATTGACACAAAGCATCGAAAAATCCAGACTTTTCCTTTTGTTATTTTAACCTCTTTAGTTAAACAATAAGAGAAAGTAATTCTGTCAAATTTTGATATGATTTTATATTCTCTAGCCACTAAATTGTAGTAAAAGATCGGACTATCGGGGAAATGCAAGAAAGCGGATTTTCAATTTAGCGAATGTTCGTATCGCGCGAAAATTAGAACTTATTAAAAAATGTATATATCTAAGAAAACTACAATAAATAAAAAAAAGCAAAATTTAATGATATTAACTCGGAATTAGAGCAACAATTAAGGAAAACTCTAATCGCAAAAACGAACCCTTTTCAGAAAATCGCGAATTTTTTTTTTTTTGAAAACGGCACATTTCTGATCTTAAACATGTTCATTACATTTTATTTTCCTTCTCTAAGCCTTTTTCCAAAAACCAGCCAAGCAAAATATTTCCCAATTCTTTTTTTCAAAAAAAAAAATATTTGCGGCCGATTTTTTTTTTTTCGAAATTCGGAAAAAGTTCCGTATTTTGGGTCTTCCGGATTTCCGAAATTGGGGTCCCATACTGTAATAAGTGTTTTCTTTTTTTGGTTTCACTTTTAACATTTTAAAAATCAGCATTCATTTTCTTTTTTTTTTTTTTTTGCTACAGATGGTGAATGTTTGATTGGCCACACATCTGCTGTGAAAAAGGCATTATTTCTTCAAGATGAGAAAAAAATTGTTAGTGCAGCTGATGATAAATCTGTCAGGTCATATCAAGTATAAGTTTCAAAATATCTTTTCATTTCTCTGAAGATTTTGGTTTTAAGTTGTTTCAAAAAAATAATTTCCAATTATAGATTTTGGGACCAAACATCTCTTCAAGAAATTCAAAAGCTTGAATTTGAAACCCAACCTAACAGCTTAGAAATCTCTCATAATGGAAATATTTTAGTCATAACTCATGGACATTCTGTGAGTTTTTGGAATGTTAATAAGTAAGTATAAAATGTTGAAGTCATTTATTTTATCTGAAAATTAAATGCAATTTTCTATGCCAATAAGCTGAAAAGTGCCCAGCTGTGCAAATCTGATTCAAGGTTTACTTTGAAATACAAATATTTTTTCGAGGGTACCGGAGTTTGGAGACTTTCCTTTCCCTTCACTCTTAGGTCAAAAAGGAAGGTGGCGCCAACTGGGGACATGCAAATACATTATGAGACAAGTCGTACTTCCATTGTGGTGGTGCTCATCTATAAGCGGAAGGCATCCTTACTGCCTAAATTCCTAGTTACTCTGTGAAGGGGAGCTTGGATATCCAAGTGGCATTAGAAACAACAACAACAAAGAAAATATTTCACAAAATATTTTTAATTTCATTTCAATGTAAAAATAAATTACAGAGATTCATTTTATAAATCGACACCTGTAACATTTTATCCAAAAAGATTTTCTTTTTTAAATCCATGAAAGCTTTTTTTTTTAACCTTTTCTCTATGCATGATACCAGTGATGTAGTTAGACTTGGGTTTTTTTTTTTTTTTTTTTTTTTTTTTTTTTTTTTTTTTTTTTTTGTGGTTGGGAAAAGTGAGCTCATTTCATTGTTTTACAAAAAAAAAAAAAAAAAAAAATTGATCAAATTCTAGACAATCTTTACGATTTCTATTGGGCTTTTATCCCCAAAACCACCCCCTTATCTATGCCAGTGTCTGATACTTTCTGAAAAATGACCCTGTTTTAAGTATATTTTTACACTATCATGTAGTAGTAAATGTGTGGATTTCAATTACATCATGTTATTAAAACAAACTGTGCCAACATGACCATTGTAAGAACAAGTATTGCCTTTGGATACTCTACTTGTTGAGTTAACATAATTGCGAAAGCAGTTTCACCCGTGCCCTAGTGAAAGTGTTGACACTTTCACAAACAAAAACCATCAAAAAGGGAAAAAACTAAGTTTAAAATATTGTTTATAAATTGTTACGGTTCTCTTATGTTCAAGAACAATCATCAGCATTTAACTCACTAAGCATTTTTTTAAAGACTTATGTTATGAAAGTATACCCTTACATTTCATATTCTTGAATGTGATTTGAATATTTAAATAAACTGAGAAAGTACATCTCGGCACACCATCAAACAATTACATAAATTTCGTAGCATACAGGGCTACGAACACCGTGGATACATTCCATGGCTGCGTCAATTGCGCAAGACTGCCAAAATGATTTTTCTGCTACAAAATGCGCTCTTTACAAATTTGCGCCAAAAATTTGCGCTACAAATTTGCGCCAAACCACAATTTTGAGGGAAGGATACAAAATTTTGGATTTTACATTTTTTTTCATCTCAAAATCAAGATTGTTACATTTTCCCTTTAATCAACCAATATTTGATCGTTGAAGTAGTTTATCAATAAATATTAGCTCTACTCTCCCTTAAGAACATCAAAAATGGATGAGAAAATTGATCAGAATCCCACAATTGAGTGATGCAACCAACAATTTTATCATAAAGGTTGAAAATTTTTAATATTTTATAATTATAGAGAGGAAAATCATTCTTCTTGTCACTATTTTATTTTACAAATATTTTATTTAGTAAATTTTTCTTGAAAAAGATCAAAAAGTTTAATTTCCTGGAACGTGAAAACAATTTCTAATGTTCGGAAATAATAATCGATGTAAAAAATCAATAACAGAACAGATGTTTAAAAGATTGCTGCTCCATTAGAACGATTCTTTAAAAGCTTGTAACCCTACTTTCCACGTGCAAGCGAAGGAACGCATATGTTCTGCAATCTTTTTGCATCTGCCACCAAAATTGCTTTTTTTTTAATTTCAACCATTTATAATGTTTCTTCTCAAAGTAAATAAATAAAATTTATTTTTATTATAATTAAGAACATAGTTTGAAAATATATATAGTTGTTCCCGAAAGTGTTTAGAGGTGGGCTTTCAAATGCTATAAAATTGAACATTGAATTGCAACTTTTTTTTTTTCATTTCACATTATTCTTTAAAATCTATAATCCATAACATAAAAACTGAAAGCAATTAAAAAACAATGAACATAAATATAAGGAACCAAATAGGTAAAAAAAGTTACAATTAACTCGGAAATTCATTTAAAAATCGAAAGTTTCTAAATATGCATCAGATTTTGCATCATGATAGAGGCAATCATTTTGAAAGGGGGGAAAACATATATATAATGAATGGAAGAACATGTTAAACAATAATTTTTGAGGAAATAAGAAAGTTTGGTTTGGATGGTTGGAAACTTCGGTTGGTATGGAATATGACTGAACTGAAAAATATCATGCATTTCCTTTTTCTTTCAATTCATTTTGCCTTCTTTTGGTAACCAATTGCTATAATCCTAGAGCTCCTAAAATGTAATTGTAACTATTACACAATTTTTAAAACATGCAAAAATTAATTATTGGAAAAAAGTATGTAAATCATTAGGCATTACTTATGTAATAAGAAATATACATTTTGCTTTTCTATTATAGAACTGAAATATATAGTTTGAAACTTTAATTTAATTACAGCAAAATTATTAAAATCAGCAATTTACTTTTGGTGTCATTAATTAGTTCCAAAGCATCTAAGTGGGGGTTAGGATTGAAATTTAAAAGAATATTTCTTAATCGGAAAAATAATAAATATCACTGCAAGTAGCAAATCAGATAGACTTCTAAAATTTCTTTAATAAAATATGAAATCATGCTCAATTTATTCAAAACCTAATTGAAAAGCAAATTTTAATCAATGATAAATCGTTTAATTAACCCTCTCGTATTAGTTTGTTTTTGATTGTTCGCTTGAAAGGAAAGAGTGTTAACTATTAAAAGAATATGAAAATCTTCCCTAGTGGAATGCATGATTTAGGGGGGGGGGGAGATGATAAATTTTGTCTCCTTTTAGCTATATCAACTCTCAACTACTTAGAAGAAGAAACTTTTTTTAATAACCTGTTTCTTGAGAAACGTTTTA
The DNA here is from genome assembly GCA_038502835.1 of Octonoba sinensis. Classification (NCBI taxonomy): domain Eukaryota; kingdom Metazoa; phylum Arthropoda; class Arachnida; order Araneae; family Uloboridae; genus Octonoba; species Octonoba sinensis. Next base: position 2,299,858 of record CM076606.1, on the reverse strand, counting down.
AAAAACACATTGATAATAGGCTATGTTACTTTTCGACTCGGTTATAAATAATTTCTTTAGAAATATAAAAATAATCCATCCGGTTACTGCCTTTTACATTTCTGATCTAGATCATTTTATAGACTGCTCTTAGCCCTTACATATGAATATATATTGCTTTAAAACAGCCATTTAATGTTTAGGGGGGGGGGAATCCTCCAAAATTATACCAAGTTGGTATTTTCTGCTCCTAGTCTGATACAAAAATTAATTTCTTCTGCTCCAAACTGATACAAAAACGCATTTTTTCTTTTCCTAACTGCAGGGTTCCCACCAAGTCACTTTTTTCACCTAAAATCGCTTTTTTTTCATTGGTCACTTAGTCACTTTTTGTAGCAAATTGTCACCTAAAATCAACCTTTTTGGAGGGTATCTCATAAAGTGATAAATAACTACCAAACTTTTCCTATAAACATCAGGAAAAGTATGGGGAAAATGTCAGGAAAAATGCAAATAAAATAGTTTCCACAAAGCTACTTGCCAAAGCAAATGAAAAGTTAAAGGAGGGCATTAGAAATCAAGATTTTACAGAAATACAGCTTGCTTGGGCAATGATAGAGGGTGCTAAATCTGTAAAAGCTGATGAAGATGAGCACAAAGCAAAGGCACATGAAATTGAAAAAAAATTACAGAAGAGAAAATCTTCCGTAATCACAACATTTTTTCAAAAGAAATCTAAGACTGATTAAATTTAAACTTTTACAGAATGCTGCCATTTATATACCAGGGGTGACAGTTCTCTAAATTTTTGAAGCATTCTTTTCTGAGATTTTTATATTAACATTTAAAATTTTTGAGCATTTCTACTGCATTGATTTTTCCTGTTTTTTTTTTTTTTGCTTTTCAAGGTCTATTCTATCATATCATTTTCATATTTAGCCTTTGAACGATTTGCATGTTAAAAATTTTTTGCTACAGGATAAGTAAGCACTTAAAGTATACTTTTCAAGTATTTTACTTTTGGTATCTGCACTTTCTAAATTAGCTTTGGACAAAGGATTATAATCAAAATCATTTCTTGTGCAGAATGTGTTTAATTTAGCGATTTCCTTGCTTGACTTAACTGCATTGACCGTTTTCCTGTTTTTCATTCTTATAATTGATTTTATTTGCTTCTTTAGTTGTCAATCAAAAGATTGTTTACTTGCTTTAAAATATGTAATTTGACATAAATATAAATAATATTCAAATGAACTTTATTTCGGTAGTAAATCCCAATGAAAAGCAAATTTTGAAGTATTAAACTTTTTTTCTCTTTTGAGCCTTGCACAAGCATGCATTTCAAGTATTTATTTCTGGTGTTTTAATTTTGGCATCAATGAATATTCTGAATTAATTATTTTAATAAAGGATTATAATATTCCTTGTATATACATACCTTTAATTTATCTAACTGTTTCAAATATTTAGCACATGCTCCTCTGATATTCTAACTGTTTTTATTACCTATAGTTTCATTTTTGTGATCAAACACTTTAAACAATTTGTCTTGGTGTTAACATGTTATATTTCACACATTAAAAAATAAAGTTGATTCTGTAAATTGTTAGCATAATCGGTCACCCCTGGCATATATGTGTATGGCTGCTTTCTTTCTGTGTCTGATGAAAAGTCATTGGTTTTTTAAAAATGATTTCTTATTTGAGATGATGGGGATGTTTATTTACGTGGTGATATTACGTGATGATGGTGATATTGGTTGAGGATTGAACTTTCTGTTGTTTTTAGCATACTTTCCCCGAAAAAAAAAAAGTGTGAAAGAAGGCTTAATGTATCGTAAAAATATCTTTAAAAATAAAGAAAAGTCAAAGAAGTGATTAAATAAGGAATGAAAAATTTGAAAATAGGGTTTTGAAATTGTGTGTCTGTCGCACCCCCCCCCCCCCCCCTCAATGCCTTTTGAGGAAATTGACCCATTCAAAAGATCTCCGCTAGGACATCTCATTTCCATATTTTATTTGTTTTATTTAAACAATTATTTTGTTTAATTTTGAACAGTTAAAAAATCTTAACATTAGCGCGTATGGGCAAAAATAAAGCACATTACGTAAACATTGGGCATATGATCCAAGTTCGTATGGACAAGCTTATTGGAAGAAGCTCTTGGTGTGAAATATTTTTTAGATTTGAACAATTTTGATTCATTTTTGAACAGTTCAAAAAAAAAAAAATTAACATTAGCGCCTACAGGGAAATTTCAATCCTATATAAATCCTGAGCTAGCTGACGGATTCGCTTGGAACAAACTTTATCGGAAAGATATTAGGCCAAAGAACATGTACAGATACGAAGTTCAACCTGAACTAAACGAGCCTATTTTTTTATGAAATTTTTTGACCGGAATTTTTAAGGATATTTCTCAAGGAATGAATGAATAAGTGAAAGAATGAATCAATGAATAACTGAATGAGTGAAAGAATGAATCAATGAGTAAATAAATGAATGAGTGAAAGAATGAGTGAAAAAATAAATAAGTGTATAAATTCATGAACGAGTAAATTAATTAATGAGTGAATGAATATGTATTAACCGTTGAAAACGGTATATTTGAAGTAATCAAGAACTAAAGTTAAATGAGAATTTAGAGAGAGAGATAGCAAGAGTATAAATCTGAAATTGGAATGTCTTATGAGTAAGTAGACTTGTATAGTTCTAAGACGGAACTTTTGCATGAAAAGAAAATAAATGTAATGTTATAGTTTTCTATGCTTAAAAAACATATAAACCTTTTTTTTACATATGTTTTAGTGGTAATGCAGAGCTTATTCTCATTTGGTCACTTTTTTTTATTTGATCACTTTTTTTTTTTTTTGAAATGGTCACTTTTTTCACTTTTTTGTATCATATTCTTGGTAGGAACCCTGTAACTGATACAAAAGCTGATTTTTATATGATCCAAAATCTTATACAAACTATGAGGGCTTTGAAAGCACTTAGCATATAACTACCATTGCCATAGCAAGTACTCTGTATGTACTTGTTCAAATTTTGACCATGTGTTCATCCGGTAGCAAGTAGCTGTAAGAATTATATATGTATAAATATCATTGAAGTCAAAGGAATTTTTTATTAATAAAAAAATTATTCAATCATTTACTACTGCATTATTCATAAAATGTGACTGTGTGATATATATACTAAAATTTTAAAAAACTCCAATTGTAAAATTAATGCAAAAACGAAATCTATTTTGCTATTAATTTATATGTGTAATCAATGCCAAAAGCACTAATATGCATTTTTCGCCATTTGCGCTTACCTTTTCCTTATCACTAATTAGTGCAGTCATATTTTTTGACTGACAAAAAAAAACTTTCGAATCATATTTCAGTTTTTTTTTCTTTTCCAAATCATTTTAAAGCTCTCATTGCAAATTTTCAAAGGTATAATTTTGAAGATTCAAATTTTTGGCAAGAAGTAACAATACTTAGAAGTAAAATTAAGTTGGATAACTTAGAAAGGAAAATAATATATGGTAAAATTAGGAAGCAGTAAGCTTGTAAATACTATTAATAAATAAATTTTTACTGCAAACAGCAATCAAATTTGGCTGGTATATTTCTGATATCAGAAAGAACTATGATAGTGATAAATTATTTTTAATTTTATCTTTTCCCCCGTGAGCATTTTCAAAGTGGTTTTACTTTAGTAAAACTTTTGGCATAGAAAAGATCCTTTAAAGGGCCCATGACTAGGATCAGCCTAACCAAGCCTAAGAGTGTTGCTGGTCATCGCTTTTTGTATTTGCATTATTAAATTTCCTATTGAATTTAATTTAAAAAATGAGTGCAAGCTTAAGATCCGTATTGCTATTCCAATGAGTGCAAAATTCTTCCTGTGTATGTCGGTGGTTTTTTTTTTTTTAACACAATCGGTGCTTGTCCAAAGTGCTGATAAGAAAACGAGTAAAACATCATTTCGCTCAGTTCTAACAAGGTAATTTAATGTTATAATTTAATAGTAGTTTATCAGAAAATGTTTCCTTTAAAGAGCAATGGCATATACATTTTTCCCTTCTTTTAAATATGAACTACTGAAATCTTCCAAGCTATACATCTGAAGCATAGATATGTTTTCTTTGGCACTTTTTTCAAATATAGACTAGTGGTTCTTCATGGATTTTAGAATCAAAATGTTGAATGAGTTGGCTTCTCTGATATAGGGACCTTGGGCAATTGATCTATCCTTCTCATATTCATTCATTTATTTATACATTCAGGGGGAAAAGCGGATCTGTGCTGAAATTGCAGTGACTATAATGCCCTAAATTGTACAAAGTTTGTCTCTCATGTTTTTTCTCTTTTTTTTTAAGCTTTGAAAAGTTGAAGGAATATAATGTGCCATCTCAAGTGAATAGTGCATCTTTGCATCCTGATCAATCTGTTTTTGTCTGTGGTGGAGATGATTTTAAGATGTACAAGTTTGATTATGAAACAGGAGCTGAATTAGGTACTTATTCTTGTGAAGATATTAAAAACTTTAAAAATATGTTTGTGTGCTCATAAATAATGTACTCTTCAAATATTTATGTGTGTGATCAAAATGGTTTTCCATGAATTCATATGTTGCATCTAATGACAAAGCTACCATGGGGAAAATTAATTGGATTTACATAAATGATGTACATTTTGTTGGTCTCTTTTACTTGAAATAATAGGGTTACAAAATTCACTTACAAACTTGTTCTCTAGCCAACAACAAGTTTGTAATTGAAACTTGTCAAATGCAAAATAATTTTCCTGAAAAAAATTACTTTTTCTTTTTGATTTAAAGATGCTTAAAAAAAACCTTTCTTTTAAAATAGGATCTCACGTCTTTTGATATTGTCACGTAGAACTCAAAGGACCAGGCGTAACTTATTCAAGACTAGCTGATATGCCCGGCTTTGCGCGGGATGATATTGCATCATTCGCAGGCCAAGTAACACATTTCCAAAATTCGGTTGTAAATATATAAGGAAATTTAAAAAAAAAATCCAAGTAGAAGAGGGGCAACAGTCCTTAAAAATCCCATTTAAACAGTAAAACTCATTAAAAATCACGATTGCATTAAAAATAGCAGCCTCGACAAATTTCTTTTAGACCAAAAATAAGTCCATAAAAATCCACATTAAAATGCCAACAACAGTTCATAAAAATGGCCATTAGACTAAGAGCAACTGTAACTAAAATGCACATATGCATTAGGATAATTGTTCCAAAACGATATCAAGAGTCCGTAAAAATCACAATAACAATATAGAACGCACCACATCTAAAAATTCCCATCAGAATAAGAGCAGTATTCTCTTTAAAAATGCCCATCAGATGCAGGACAACGGTTCCTGAATATTTTTGCTACAATAAAGAAATATTTCTTAAAGATCAACATTTTAATAATTACATTTATTCCGAAACATACCTAATTTAGTAAAGAAATTAGACCCAAAAAAAATCTAGATTAGAATAAAGATGCCAGTGACTAAAAACACGTATTAGACTACAGACTTTAAGAGCTGCTGTTCCTAGAATGGCCCCAACAATATATCTTAAATTCCCCCTCTAAAAGACGACACCAGTTCCTAAAAATCCCGCTTGCAAAATCGTCAAAACATTTCCTGAAAACTCAATTAAATAGCACTTTTATCAAATTCGGATAAAAACGGAAAAAATAAGAGTATTATTTCCAAAAGCCAATGCACATTTAAGTGAGAAAATGTTCAGTACTGAAGCAATTCTGACGTATGAAATTTAAGTCGATAGAAAGAAATAACTAAATTCTGTCCAAATGGCGCCAAACAAACATTTAAAAAATTAAATAAATGTTAGAAAATAAATCACTTGAGTAAAATATGGAATCAATTAAAGCCGCTACGTAAAGTTAAAATGAAGCCGATGATCGCGAAATTGCACTATAGTAATGGAAGTTTAACGCAAATGAGGCATTATCCTATAGTATACAAAATATGCATAAAAATGAAATAAATTTTTAAAATTTGTTTCGTTGATAAAACGGACATTCTACCATAAGAAATACGATGTTTCATGAAATTGTTGAACTGGCACCATAATATTAAATCGCCAAAATTGACAGGCGGCTAAACATAGGGCATCCACTTTTACTCATCTGACATTTCATTGGCTAAGGAACATGATGTCATGTTAAGGGCGGTATTATACGTTTAAGTGCGCGCCAGTTTTGTTCTGTTACAAAATCTGAGTATTTAAAAGACAAATAATGAAAAAGGAAAAAGAGTTTGCTTCTGCGCTCTTGTATGGATGATTCTGATTTGAAATTCTCCGAATTTTCTAAACATTTTCAAAAACCGAAAATTAAAAAAAAAAAAAAAAAGTTTTTCGAAATTTTTTTAATTTATAAATCTTGATATTTCTTTGACAAATAATGTATTATGTATATATATGCTTTATTTCCTTCTATCTTGCGAGATGCAGAATATTTTGCGTTTTGAAAAACTCAGAGCAATGTTTCTGGAAAAAATGGACTTCTATAGTAGTGATATAACTGCCTGGTCATCACATCAAATTGCATGTTGTTTGTTTTCATTTATTCACTTGTAAGATCTTTCGAGCTAATATATATATATAGCGCGTATGTATTATGTGTGTATGTGGAGGGGGGTTCTCCTAATTATATAATTTTCATTAATATATACTTTTTCAAAAAAATTGTGAAAATATCAGTTTTTTTTTCACTGAAAATTACCCTTGTATCTGATAAAACATTCCATGAAAAGCAATATTCAGATTTCACTGAGGCTAATGTATATTTTTAATTCTTAAACTAATTAACGTATTATTCTTCATAAGGGTCTTTCGCTACGCCCTTATACAGGGATGAGTACCGACCAACATAAACACTCAATTTATCTATTACAGAAAAAAAAAACGGCCAACATGCAATTTGACAAAACTGATTTAAAGTGTGAAAAAAGTGTAATTAACAAAATAAAACCCATTAAACGCAAAAAAAAAAAAAAAAAAAAAAAAATTGAAAAAAAAGCAATAGAAATTGCAGACACGTGTTTCGGGGGTACAAGGAACCCCTTTTTCAATTTTGATAAATATTTTTTCATCTACAACACATTTTTAGCCCTAAAAAAGGGCTCCATATAAGCCCCGAAACACGTGTCTACCTTTTTTATTAGTACATTAGACCAGGGATCCCCAACCCCCGGTCCGCGGACCGGTACCGGTCCGTGGATCAAATTTTACCGGGCCTCCCATTTCATTGAAACTGAATTAGAATTCCTAGGTTTATACCCCAAATTAAAAACATCCCCCACATGGAACCGTCTTATTGCAAAGAAACAAGCTCAGGGCTCTCACTGATTTAACGTTCTAGTAAGTGTTAAAGTAAAAAATAAAGAAATGTTAAATCACTTTATATTTTTTGGTGTAACTGTTTTTTTATTTTTTATTTTGAAGGAATGTTTAAATACAATTAAATAAAAATTAATAAATCAAAATAAACTAACATATACACAATGAATGCCCCCCCCCCCCCCCTAGTGGGCCGTGGTAAAATTCTCAAGCGCTGACCGGTCCGCGGTGATAAAAAGGTTGGGGAACACTGCATTAGACTACGCGTTGAATGCTGAAAATCTGTAGTGGTTGTTTTATGTGTGCCTAAAAGTTTTAGGAAACCAATAACGTTATTATTTCTCGAAATGTTTTATTTTACTGAACACCCAAAAGCAATAAAAAAAGAAATAAATAAAAAAAAAAATAGGAGGAGGGGGGGGGGGGAGAGAAGGAAAAAAGAAAAGGAGTGGGTCGCTCAAGCGCCGCGGAATAACAAACGCTAATCGTATTGAAATAAAAGAAAGACATACCCACAATTAATTGTCTGACATTGAGTAAATAAATAAATTAATTAATTGAATAGAATAAAAAAACAGTAATAATAAAATTACTCTCTTGAGCAGTAAAAGATTGCACCATCTATGACTGAATTTATCTCAATTTTGGTGTTTGTTGAATGAAACTTAAAAAAAAAAAAAAAAAAGGCGTCATAAGATTGATTTGCTGGTTCATGAATCCATTTATCCTATCTAAAACTACTGTTCCATCCTCCACACTAATTTAATCTTTCCTGTTAATTTTGTTTAGTTGTGGAATTATATGCATTGTAAAAGAGTTTAAAAAATCAATATGTATATAGCTACCTTCTCTATAACTTCCATAAGGACATATAATTATCCGTTCAATTATAGAAGAGTCAAGTGTAGCAGCAAAAAAAAAAAAAAAAGAAAGAAAGAAAAAGAAACTATTACCAGAAATAAGTTGCAGAATTACATACGTTTCTAGGGGTCCTAAATAGTAATAGAAATGTAACTTCACGTTAATTTAAAGCACAAATAAGCATTAAAACGTTTATGCGTTATAATGCTTATTTGTGCTTCTTTAAATTAACGTGAAATTACATTTCTATTACTGTTTACTTGCACAAAGTTAAATTATTTTTATCTTATAGGCCCTAAATAGTCCAATTTAAAAATCATGGGGGGGGGGGGGGGGGAGCAGCTCAAACATTTCCAATTGCGTAAATTTTTTTCAAAAACAAAATAATAATAATAAAATAAACAATTAAAAAGTAATTAACATTCACTCATTATTGTTAATATTAATTACAAAAAATCACTAATAAATGAATACATTTATAGATCATTAAAATAAATTCATTGTTTTCACAAAGTAACCGAAGTCCTTATGTAGTATCGTTGATTTAACTATACATTTATTAAACGTGATTAATGTAAAAGAAACAGTAGCACTTTTTTGTTTTAAATCTATATGTTTATAAAAGGAAAATTACACAATTAAATATTTTTGTAGTCGGTAAATTTCTGTAGTTGAGGGAGGAAAAGGGAAGTGCATTTTCAAAAACACTACTTATGTATTTCAGAATAATTTCATATTTAGAATATAATAAGACTTATAAGTTCGTAAATTTAAAATTTTAGTGCAAGAAGTCTTTAAATTTTGGTTTTTATTTAAAAATTTTTAAAGCAGTTTTTCTCATTTAGCATTGAAATAAAAAACTTCCTCATTTGTAATAGAGGGGCTGAGCCCCTGATCCCCCTCCCCCCTTTCCTATGCACCTGCCTGTTTTAGTATCTTGCAACGAAAAACACGCTCATTCCGAAACTGAACAACTTTCGATTCTCTTCATTTGCGCTGACGTCATAAGATTTGTGACATAGTGGAATTTAGCCAATGAAATGGCAGATGAGTAAAAGTGGATGCCCTATGTTTAGCCGCCTGTCAAAATTGAAAGAAGAATCAACGTCAAAATAAAGAAATTAAAAATCGTCTGCAGTTCCACAAAATATATATAAAAATGAAATTAATTTTTAGAAATTGTTTCGCTCATAAAACGGCCTGAATAAAGATAAAATAGCATTTTTTTCAATCTTACCTTAACAGAAATCATCTAGTTGGCGACAAAAGTACTATTTATTTTGGCGAAAACACGGAAATTGAGAAGATAAATTCAGAGGTAAGCCTCGTTTTAAAATTCGAAAACTACTTTAAATGAATATTGCGCATGTGCTCTTTGTCCTACGAACTGCAAAAAAAATCATCCTGGGCAGTTTTTTACGGGCATTCATATGCTGCAAAAATCTAAAACGTGGGACGTTTCTTCAATGAGATAAACTCAAAATCAACAGTTTTGCTTAAAATTGGAATAATTTGTTCTTTTAACAAATTCGAATTTTAGGAAAAACACTTCGAGGTGCATGAGGACCTGACCCAAGGTACCTGTAACCAAAATTTCGTACTTCTGGCCCGTTCCATCTCGCCAGGACGCGATCGACAGACAGACAGACACACACACAAACTTTCGGTTTTATTTATATAGATAATTTATTGGATAACACTCGTTCGATCCACTGGATCGTACACAACTGAACTTTTCAACCGGAGAGCAGCAACTTATTTATACAAACAGAACATTCTAGAACTATTCAAATCAATTAAATTTACAAAAATGAAACATTCTGGAAACTTAGAAAGAAAATTAAATTAAATAAAGAAACGCAGCGCACGACCAGTGGGAATAGAACTAGGGACCCAGAGCTCTAAATAAATAAGTATTAGCGCACGCCCGATGCATCAGCGCCGATAGTTCATAAAACTAGCCATCGCTATCTGCCGCCGATGTTATAACATCCAAAAAAACATCGGCCTATCGACCTTGAAAACCATCTAAATGCCGTTGCAACGCCTATGTTTCTCGTGTGGAAAAATATCTTTTAGACTTGAATTTCTTTTTACTTGGGAATTAAAACTACCGAAAATCGCTTTCGTGTATTTAAAAGAAAGAAAAAAAAGATTTCCCGACCAGGCAATTATTTTTTGATCGGATTTTACTTCGCCCATTTCTTTTCAGATACCAATAGTAATACTAGTTAATACAAAACTGAATAAAGAAAGAATAAACAATCACAAGAAAAGAAAACATCAGCTAAAATGACTTTGTAAGGCACGGGCACGAAACACGTGCCTGTGATTCATTGTTTCAACTTCGTTTTCTTGTTAATGGTTGAGTGTTACGTGAATCCCCTGAATTTGATGCAAAGAAACTGCAACACTTATAAAGTATTACTTTATGCGACACATTCATTTTAAATCGAATACAGTATTTTGTTTGAACTTGTAAAATTAACAATTCTTGAGCGCTCAAATTGTCTTGTGCCATTTAACTGGAAATAAACGTTTAAAATATTGTAAAGAAAAGTATCTAGTGGATGAATTTAAGATTAATAACGTGCAATTTTCGTTGTCGTATTTGAGAATGGCCGATTTCACGATGGCAATTTTTATAAAAATTTCACTGATTTAATATGCAATTTCATAATAGTATATTATTCTAATTCTATTATTTAATTTATCAATTGCATCGTAGTTTACGTTTACATAAGAAAAAAGCATGTTTATGATGCATTTATTTTGTTATAAACATCATCTCTTAATCAAAATCCGGAATCGCCACGGCCCCGGCCGATTCAGGATTTTCGAGGTTTAACTAGTATGTTTGATGCAAGTCTACATAATAATTAAACCTCAATGTAAATCAGGTTTATCCACGTCCGATGTATTGTTGCTATCCAAACAGTCCCTGGCGCTGTTTCGTTTTATACAGGGGTGATTGTATTCCGGTTTTTCATATCCTCCTTCCGTGTTTTAAAAATCCGAGTTTTTAGTCTTCAAAATTATAAAATTTAGCAGATAGGAACAAAAATATGTCGAAAAGCAATAAACACTCTTTGTAGCAACCTTTTACGCAGCTAGCGCCATTTTGGAATTTTTTTTCGGCGCCAAACCCCGGGGTTGCCGATGTTTACATTCCCGATGTAAACATCGCCAAAAGCGGTAATTTTTTCTCGGACTTTATTTTTATTTTAAAAAGAACGATAAAAAAAATTGGAGGTTTTTTAAAATTTACTGTAAGATCCCGAAAGTAACCCCCTCTTTTTAAAAACCAAACTGGCAAATTTCAGATAGGGGGGTTATAACCGAGATTTTCGAAAAAAATTATGAAAAAAAAAATGTTTTTTGTATTAATTAAGAGCACAGCATTTACTGAAGATAAATAATAAGTATAACCCATTTAAAATTATTTCAAAAACGTTAATATAAAACAAGATTCAAAAAATAAATAAAGAAAAATCTGTCGTATAATTTTCTAATAGAAAATTGATCGCATGGGGATGGCATCTTTGACTGAAGAAAGAATTTAGCACTTAAGTTATCAGAAATCCCTATAATTTAAATTAAGAACTCATAAAACGCAAATTTGCCATGTTCGGGGCCAGCGCTACATCGGTATTTCGTAATGTACCGAATTTCAAAACACGACCAAAAATGGCGGACTTACACGATCAAAGATGGCGGCTAATGAACGAATCAACGCCAAGAAAGAATTTAGCACTTAAGTTAGCAGAAATCCGTATAATTTAAATTTAAAACTCATAAAACGCAAATTTGGCATGTTCGGGGCCAGCGCTACATCGGTATTTCGTAATGTGTCGAATTTCAAAACACGACCAAAAATGGCGGACTCGTAAGATCAAAGATGGCGGCTAATGAACAAATCAACGCCGAGTGAAATTTATTTTTAAGCATATAGACCTTGAATATTTATGAAAAATAAAACACAAAATACAAAAATAAATTGGACATATTTAATCTTTATCATAAGAAAATAATATAAAATTTGTTTTAAAATCGTCAGCCATTTGGGGAGGGGAGGGGGGTTATATTAAGGAATATTGAATGATTCCACTTTCGGCGAGAAAGGGGGGGGTTACATTCGATGGGGGGGGGGGGGCTACTTTCGGGATTTTACGGTAGTTATTTTTTCGATAATCGTCGCAAAAGTTGAACTCATTTTCCGAACCTCATTTTTTTTTTTGCATAATAACGCATTTTTACGTCCTTTTCCTGAAATCGGCGCTGGACTTCAAGTCATTTTCTCAACTTTTCTTTTAAAAGTTGTAGATATTTGACAAAAAAAATAATTTTTTGAAAAAAATTTAACCGACTTCAAACTATAAATTGCGCTAAAAAGTAAAAAATAATATTTTTCTTTAAACAACTTCGATACGACTTTTAAACATAATTTTTGAAGTTGGTGGAAAATTATGACAGTTTAATTATAATTACACCATGCGTTATTTCACACTGAAACTGTTGCACTACGCTATTTATATTTGTAATTGGTTCATAGTTACAAAAGGAATCATGCATCAAAATCCATCATAATTTTGCACCGACTTCAAAAATTATGTTTAAAAGTCGTATCGAAGCTGTTTAAAGAAAAATATTATTTTTTACTTTTTAGCGCAATTTATAGTTTGAAGTCGATTCCATTTTTTTCCAAAAATTATTTTATTTTATTCTTTTTAGTGTAAATACATTTTTATATAAATACTCTATTTTTAAAACATACATATCAAAGAGGAATCCTTTGAGGGAATCACACTAAAAACTAACTGTTTGTAAATTTCGTTTAAAAAACGATTTTAAAGGGCCACTAGAGCAAGCAAACTGATCGGATTTAATTTCTTCTTCAGAGAAGCCTTCAGTCTATTTCTTGTTATAATTGCTTTTAATATTCCATCTTAATGGCAACAAATTCTTTTTTAACAATGAGTTTCATTTTTATTAACAACTTTCCCAACAAAGAAAAATCGAGCCTAGCCTTTCCAATTAAAATGAAAAAAATACTTTTTTTTCACCCATAACGTTTTTTCTAAAAAAACAGATGTAGTCAAACTGATGTGCGATATGTGAGTTAGATGACCCTCTATCGATCAAAGAAAAAATATTCAAAATCGGTTCATTCAGTCAAAAGTTATGGATGAAAAAGCAAAAAAAAAAAAAACACATTTCAAGCCATAACTTTTTTTCTAATTATCGAATATGGTCAACCAAGGTATGGGACCTATGGGAAACCACCCTCAATCGATTAAAAAAATTCATGAAAATCGGTTCATCCGGTAAGAAGTTATGAGTGGACAAACAAACAAAACAAAAAAAAAAACGACATACATACAATATGAATGTATAACCTCCTTCCTTTGTGAAGTCAGTTAAAAATGAAAAAAAAAAAAACCTTTAAACAGAGGAAGTATATCACTGCAAAAATTTGGCAAAAAATATAGTCATGGGAAATCCCTATTCATTCAGGGGTGGTAGAGTTCCGCAAAATTCGGAAATTTCCGGAATTTTTTTGCCGAAGTTCCGGAAATTTTGTTTTGCTTCTTGACCCTAAATTTTACGCCCTCTTTTTTTTTGCTTTAAATTGCAGCAATACATATCTCTTAATTGATTTATGCAATTCTTTAAAATATCGTAGGCCTAATTTCGACGTGCAGGCAAGAAAACGTATGCATTCTTTTCTTTGCGCAATCTTTCTGCATCCTGTACAAGAATCGTATTTTTTCCATTTTAACTATTTTTTAAATTTAATTATGAAGTAAGCAAATAAAATTCTTTTTTTGTTTTTAGCAATATCTTACCGTATATACTTGCGTGTAATTCGATTCACATGTGAGCAGAACCCCCAACTATCAGACAAATAAATAGAAACCCGCGTGTAAATCGACCTTTCAGAGAAAAATCAGGAACGTTTTTGCCGCGAATGTTTTTGACATAAATGTTTTAAAAAGAAGGGGAATGAATTGGTAATTAGAATTGAAAATGTGTAGCTATGATGTGGAGTTTCATTTTTGCGATTGCGATTTTTGTAAAGAGTTTGTTTGCTGGTAGACTTTTCTCCACCAGATCCCTACCTGTTAGCCGAGGCCTTAGGATTGCTTACGCGCGGGGAGAGGTAGTGGGGTCTACGTATTTTACATGCACATATCCCCAAGTATACATGGTGGTCTTCAGTGGGTATCAAACGCGCGACCTTCCAGGTGGAAGTCCGACGTGCTAACCCCTAGGCTACCACGGCCCCGGTAGTAGACACTTTTCTCCACCAGACCCCTACCTGTTAGCCAAGGCCTTAGGATTGCTTACGCACGGGGAGAGGTAGTGGGGTCTACGGATTTTACATGCACATATCCCCAAGCATACATGGTGGTCTTCAGTGGGTATCGAACGCGCGACCTTCCAGGTGGAAGTCCGACGTGCTAACCACTAGGCTACCACGACCCCGGTAGTAGACACTTTTCTCCACCAGACCCCTACCTGTTAGCCGAGGCCTTAGGATTGCTTACGCGCGGGGAGAGGTAGTGGGGTCTACGTATTTTACATGCACATATCCCCAAGTATACATGGTGGTCTTCAGTGGGTATCGAACGCGCGACCTTCCAGGTGGAAGTCCGACGTGCTAACCCCTAGGCTACCACGGCCCCGGTAGTAGACACTTTTCTCCACCAGACCCCTACCTGTTAGCCAAGGCCTTAGGATTGCTTACGCACGGGGAGAGGTAGTGGGGTCTACGGATTTTACATGCACATATCCCCAAGCATACATGGTGGTCTTCAGTGGGTATCGAACGCGCGACCTTCCAGGTGGAAGTCCGACGTGCTAACCACTAGGCTACCACGACCCCGGTAGTAGACACTTTTCTCCACCAGACCCCTACCTGTTAGCCGAGGCCTTAGGATTGCTTACGCACGGGGAGAGGTAGTGGGGTCTACGGATTTTACATGCACGTATCCCCAAGTATACATGGTGGTCTTCAGTGGGTATCGAACGCGCGACCTTCCAGGTGGAAGTCCGACGTGCTAACCCCTAGGCTACCACGGCCCCATTTGCTGGTAGACTGTTAATTGTTGCTTTTATTCTGAATCAATAACAAAGAGCTTTTGGGTTTCTTTCAGTCTTATTTCATGTATTTTTTTAAAACAAGTTCTAATTTCAACTCGATCAACTACACAAAATTCGCGAATCTGAAAGGCGGCTTTTTCTGCATTGTTTTTGCATAGTTAGGTGATAATAGATGACTGAAGCAAATGTTTGCAGCAGGACTAAAATGAAAAATCATGCAAGGTATTGAAGCAGCAAAAGCCAAAATGGAAGCAATAAATAATAAACTGGTATAAGCAAAAGGAGTAAATTAAATGCTATAAATAATTTTAATGTTTTCTTCATCATTTTGATGATTTTTTGGAGAAATTGTACTATTTCTTTTAATAATCCACACATTTTATTCAAATATAGTACGAGGGTTGTCTCAAAAGTAAGTTACACTATTTTTTTTTTCTTTAAATAACGCCCAGAATTTGTTTAAAAGGTTATATTTGTGAAACTACATATATTAGTTATTTTTCTACGTAATCCCCTTGAATTTCAATACATTTTTGGTATCGTGGTAAAGTTTTTTTTAATCCAGCGTCATACCATTCTGCCGCCAAACTGGTTAGCCATGTCTGAACTTCTTTTTTGAGATTTTCTTCGTTTGCGAAGCGTCATCCCCCAAGGTGTTCTTTCAGCTGTGGAAACAGATGAAAGTCGCTTGGAGCGAGATCAGGGGAGTATGGTGGGTGTCCGAAAACATCCCATCGAAACTCTTCAAGCAGGTCTTGAGTTTGACGAGCAGAGTGTGGACGAGCGTTGTCGTGGAACAAAAACACTTTTTTCGTCAACTTTCCCCTCCTTTTGTTCTGGATCGCCCTCCTGAGTTTTTTTAACACCTCACAATAGCGTTCAGCTGTTATCGTAGTCCCACGTGGTAGGTAGTCGATCAGCAATATCCCCTTCGAATCCCAGAAGACCGTCGCCATAACCTTCCCAGCTGATTCCACAACTTTCGCCTTTTTTGGAGTTAACTCGTCCTTTCCTTTCCACACCATGCTTTGTCTTTTGGTTTCAGGCGTCCAGTGATGGATCCAAGTTTCATCCCCGGTCACAATTCGGTCGAATAGGCCATCTCCTTCATCCTCAAAAAACTGCAGAAATTGACGAGCAGCGTCAACTCTCTGCTCTTTGTGGTGGTCTGAAAGGAGCCGTGGAACCCACCTTGCACACACTTTGGACAGATGCAGATCCTCAGAAATGATTCTGTGAAGCGATGCACGGCTAATTTCAACATTAGGCGGGAGTTGTGAATGAATTTCGTCGAGCGTAAGCCGACGATCGGTGTCGACGACTCTTCGGACATCTTCGACAATGTTCGGGGCCCGTGAAGTGGATGGGCGGCCGCTTCGTTGTTCGTCGTGTATTGTTGTCCTGCCTTCAATAAATGATTGGCGCCAACGAGAAACCATTGGCCTCGACATAACGTTCTCACCGTACACACTGCACAACTCACGGTGAATTTCAGTTGCATTTTCATTTTTTGCCGTTAAAAAACGAATCACACTGCGTACTTCGCAATCGGCGGTAGGAGTAAGTGGTAGCTCCATAGTGGCTTGATCGCAACTGACAAATGGATCATGGCGGCCGCTTAGGAATTTTACAGTGCTGCCACCACACCCGGACGAAAGTTCCCTGCGAATCCCAGACGTTTCCTGCCTACCGCGCGGATATAAAAAAATAGTGTAACTTACTTTTGAGACAACCCTCGTATACTCTTTTCGTAACATTTTCCTAAGTTTTATACATTTTCCATTGCTACCCCTGTTCAAATAAGAACTTTTTTCTATTTCTGTCTGAATCAAGTAGTTTTCATAAATTTCAACTAGATAAATTACATTCGTCTTATATGCCAGAAAATACAGTTCCTATGAAAAAGTTCAAGGTCCAGGAAATTGTTTTGAAAGTTCAGGAAATGCAAATCCTTACTACTACCACCCCTGATCATGTTTTACTATAAATTGCAATTTATTTTCAAAAAATAAATTAAATCAATTTTTCTTATTAGTTAGAAGCATAAGACTTGGAATAAATCTGGAGTCCTTGATGTTGAAAAAGTACTTTATTTAGAAGATTATATATAAGATATATAATGTGTCGAATTTCAAAACACGACCAAAAATGGCGGACTCGTAAGATCAAAGATGGCGGCTAATGAACAAATCAACGCCGAGTGAAATTTATTTTTAAGCATATAGACCTTGAATATTTATGAAAAATAAAACACAAAATACAAAAATAAATTGGACATATTTAATCTTTATCATAAGAAAATAATATAAAATTTGTTTTAAAATCGTCAGCCATTTGGGGAGGGGAGGGGGGTTATATTAAGGAATATTGAATGATTCCACTTTCGGCGAGAAAGGGGGGGGTTACATTCGAGGGGGGGGGGGGGGGGCTACTTTCGGGATTTTACGGTAGTTATTTTTTCGATAATCGTCGCAAAAGTTGAACTCATTTTCCGAACCTCATTTTTTTTTTTGCATAATAACGCATTTTTACGTCCTTTTCCTGAAATCGGCGCTGGACTTCAAGTCATTTTCTCAACTTTTCTTTTAAAAGTTGTAGATATTTGACAAAAAAAATAATTTTTTGAAAAAAATTTAACCGACTTCAAACTATAAATTGCGCTAAAAAGTAAAAAATAATATTTTTCTTTAAACAACTTCGATACGACTTTTAAACATAATTTTTGAAGTTGGTGGAAAATTATGACAGTTTAATTATAATTACACCATGCGTTATTTCACACTGAAACTGTTGCACTACGCTATTTATATTTGTAATTGGTTCATAGTTACAAAAGGAATCATGCATCAAAATCCATCATAATTTTGCACCGACTTCAAAAATTATGTTTAAAAGTCGTATCGAAGCTGTTTAAAGAAAAATATTATTTTTTACTTTTTAGCGCAATTTATAGTTTGAAGTCGATTCCATTTTTTTCCAAAAATTATTTTATTTTATTCTTTTTAGTGTAAATACATTTTTATATAAATACTCTATTTTTAAAACATACATATCAAAGAGGAATCCTTTGAGGGAATCACACTAAAAACTAACTGTTTGTAAATTTCGTTTAAAAAACGATTTTAAAGGGCCACTAGAGCAAGCAAACTGATCGGATTTAATTTCTTCTTCAGAGAAGCCTTCAGTCTATTTCTTGTTATAATTGCTTTTAATATTCCATCTTAATGGCAACAAATTCTTTTTTAACAATGAGTTTCATTTTTATTAACAACTTTCCCAACAAAGAAAAATCGAGCCTAGCCTTTCCAATTAAAATGAAAAAAATACTTTTTTTTCACCCATAACGTTTTTTCTAAAAAAACAGATGTAGTCAAACTGATGTGCGATATGTGAGTTAGATGACCCTCTATCGATCAAAGAAAAAATATTCAAAATCGGTTCATTCAGTCAAAAGTTATGGATGAAAAAGCAAAAAAAAAAAAAACACATTTCAAGCCATAACTTTTTTTCTAATTATCGAATATGGTCAACCAAGGTATGGGACCTATGGGAAACCACCCTCAATCGATTAAAAAAATTCATGAAAATCGGTTCATCCGGTAAGAAGTTATGAGTGGACAAACAAACAAAACAAAAAAAAAAACGACATACATACAATATGAATGTATAACCTCCTTCCTTTGTGAAGTCAGTTAAAAATGAAAAAAAAAAAAACCTTTAAACAGAGGAAGTATATCACTGCAAAAATTTGGCAAAAAATATAGTCATGGGAAATCCCTATTCATTCAGGGGTGGTAGAGTTCCGCAAAATTCGGAAATTTCCGGAATTTTTTTGCCGAAGTTCCGGAAATTTTGTTTTGCTTCTTGACCCTAAATTTTACGCCCTCTTTTTTTTTGCTTTAAATTGCAGCAATACATATCTCTTAATTGATTTATGCAATTCTTTAAAATATCGTAGGCCTAATTTCGACGTGCAGGCAAGAAAACGTATGCATTCTTTTCTTTGCGCAATCTTTCTGCATCCTGTACAAGAATCGTATTTTTTCCATTTTAACTATTTTTTAAATTTAATTATGAAGTAAGCAAATAAAATTCTTTTTTTGTTTTTAGCAATATCTTACCGTATATACTTGCGTGTAATTCGATTCACATGTGAGCAGAACCCCCAACTATCAGACAAATAAATAGAAACCCGCGTGTAAATCGACCTTTCAGAGAAAAATCAGGAACGTTTTTGCCGCGAATGTTTTTGACATAAATGTTTTAAAAAGAAGGGGAATGAATTGGTAATTAGAATTGAAAATGTGTAGCTATGATGTGGAGTTTCATTTTTGCGATTGCGATTTTTGTAAAGAGTTTGTTTGCTGGTAGACTTTTCTCCACCAGATCCCTACCTGTTAGCCGAGGCCTTAGGATTGCTTACGCGCGGGGAGAGGTAGTGGGGTCTACGTATTTTACATGCACATATCCCCAAGTATACATGGTGGTCTTCAGTGGGTATCAAACGCGCGACCTTCCAGGTGGAAGTCCGACGTGCTAACCCCTAGGCTACCACGGCCCCGGTAGTAGACACTTTTCTCCACCAGACCCCTACCTGTTAGCCAAGGCCTTAGGATTGCTTACGCACGGGGAGAGGTAGTGGGGTCTACGGATTTTACATGCACATATCCCCAAGCATACATGGTGGTCTTCAGTGGGTATCGAACGCGCGACCTTCCAGGTGGAAGTCCGACGTGCTAACCACTAGGCTACCACGACCCCGGTAGTAGACACTTTTCTCCACCAGACCCCTACCTGTTAGCCGAGGCCTTAGGATTGCTTACGCACGGGGAGAGGTAGTGGGGTCTACGTATTTTACATGCACATATCCCCAAGTATACATGGTGGTCTTCAGTGGGTATCGAACGCGCGACCTTCCAGGTGGAAGTCCGACGTGCTAACCACTAGGCTACCACGGCCCCATTTGCTGGTAGACTGTTAATTGTTGCTTTTATTCTGAATCAATAACAAAGAGCTTTTGGGTTTCTTTCAGTCTTATTTCATGTATTTTTTTAAAACAAGTTCTAATTTCAACTCGATCAACTACACAAAATTCGCGAATCTGAAAGGCGGCTTTTTCTGCATTGTTTTTGCATAGTTAGGTGATAATAGATGACTGAAGCAAATGTTTGCAGCAGGACTAAAATGAAAAATCATGCAAGGTATTGAAGCAGCAAAAGCCAAAATGGAAGCAATAAATAATAAACTGGTATAAGCAAAAGGAGTAAATTAAATGCTATAAATAATTTTAATGTTTTCTTCATCATTTTGATGATTTTTTGGAGAAATTGTACTATTTCTTTTAATAATCCACACATTTTATTCAAATATAGTACGAGGGTTGTCTCAAAAGTAAGTTACACTATTTTTTTTTTCTTTAAATAACGCCCAGAATTTGTTTAAAAGGTTATATTTGTGAAACTACATATATTAGTTATTTTTCTACGTAATCCCCTTGAATTTCAATACATTTTTGGTATCGTGGTAAAGTTTTTTTTAATCCAGCGTCATACCATTCTGCCGCCAAACTGGTTAGCCATGTCTGAACTTCTTTTTTGAGATTTTCTTCGTTTGCGAAGCGTCATCCCCCAAGGTGTTCTTTCAGCTGTGGAAACAGATGAAAGTCGCTTGGAGCGAGATCAGGGGAGTATGGTGGGTGTCCGAAAACATCCCATCGAAACTCTTCAAGCAGGTCTTGAGTTTGACGAGCAGAGTGTGGACGAGCGTTGTCGTGGAACAAAAACACTTTTTTCGTCAACTTTCCCCTCCTTTTGTTCTGGATCGCCCTCCTGAGTTTTTTTAACACCTCACAATAGCGTTCAGCTGTTATCGTAGTCCCACGTGGTAGGTAGTCGATCAGCAATATCCCCTTCGAATCCCAGAAGACCGTCGCCATAACCTTCCCAGCTGATTCCACAACTTTCGCCTTTTTTGGAGTTAACTCGTCCTTTCCTTTCCACACCATGCTTTGTCTTTTGGTTTCAGGCGTCCAGTGATGGATCCAAGTTTCATCCCCGGTCACAATTCGGTCGAATAGGCCATCTCCTTCATCCTCAAAAAACTGCAGAAATTGACGAGCAGCGTCAACTCTCTGCTCTTTGTGGTGGTCTGAAAGGAGCCGTGGAACCCACCTTGCACACACTTTGGACAGATGCAGATCCTCAGAAATGATTCTGTGAAGCGATGCACGGCTAATTTCAACATTAGGCGGGAGTTGTGAATGAATTTCGTCGAGCGTAAGCCGACGATCGGTGTCGACGACTCTTCGGACATCTTCGACAATGTTCGGGGCCCGTGAAGTGGATGGGCGGCCGCTTCGTTGTTCGTCGTGTATTGTTGTCCTGCCTTCAATAAATGATTGGCGCCAACGAGAAACCATTGGCCTCGACATAACGTTCTCACCGTACACACTGCACAACTCACGGTGAATTTCAGTTGCATTTTCATTTTTTGCCGTTAAAAAACGAATCACACTGCGTACTTCGCAATCGGCGGTAGGAGTAAGTGGTAGCTCCATAGTGGCTTGATCGCAACTGACAAATGGATCATGGCGGCCGCTTAGGAATTTTACAGTGCTGCCACCACACCCGGACGAAAGTTCCCTGCGAATCCCAGACGTTTCCTGCCTACCGCGCGGATATAAAAAAATAGTGTAACTTACTTTTGAGACAACCCTCGTATACTCTTTTCGTAACATTTTCCTAAGTTTTATACATTTTCCATTGCTACCCCTGTTCAAATAAGAACTTTTTTCTATTTCTGTCTGAATCAAGTAGTTTTCATAAATTTCAACTAGATAAATTACATTCGTCTTATATGCCAGAAAATACAGTTCCTATGAAAAAGTTCAAGGTCCAGGAAATTGTTTTGAAAGTTCAGGAAATGCAAATCCTTACTACTACCACCCCTGATCATGTTTTACTATAAATTGCAATTTATTTTCAAAAAATAAATTAAATCAATTTTTCTTATTAGTTAGAAGCATAAGACTTGGAATAAATCTGGAGTCCTTGATGTTGAAAAAGTACTTTATTTAGAAGATTATATATAAGATGGAATTGCAGTATTAGATTAAGACATTCTGTACTGTTTACATTCTTACAAGCTTAAGAACAAAAAATCGAACAGAGTTGAGTTGTACAGTTGCTGTAAGATAGAATAATAAGTAGTGGCTTAAAATAGATAAACATGAAAATTAAATATTGAATTAAATATTCTAACACTCCCCCTCAATATTTCTATCCTACCAACCCCATTCCTTGAGAAAATTTTGCAGTCTTAACCACCTCAAGAGGCTTTGTTAATAAGTCAGCTTTCATAACATCAGTTGGGCAATATAATACTGACAGAAAATTATTAGTTACAAGTTCATGAACAAAGTTATACTTAATGTCTATATGTTTTGTGCGCTGACTAAACCTTCCACACGTAAGCATCTTGATGCAGCTTTGATTGTCCTCGAATATGGTTATAGGTAATGTAGTTACTTCATGAAAGTCACTTAATAGTCTGTTTAACCATATAGCTTCGTGTGCCGATTCTGCAAGAGCTACATATTCAGCTTCTGCACTCGATAAAGAAACTGATGGCTGTATCTTGCTTGACCAACATATTGTCCCTCCATATAGTTGGAACAAATATCCACTCTGTGATCTTCTTCCTTCAGATCCTGCCCAATTGGCATCCACGTAGCCTTCCAAAATGCTAGTTTCACTTTGTAGATCTGAGCCTAACTTTAGTCTTTTGTGCACTGTAGTTTTCAAGTATCGAAATACTCTTTTCACTTCTGTCCAGTCACTTTGAGTTGGTCTGCTAACTTTACTAGCTAATATTGATGTACTAACTGATATGTCTGGTCTTGTATTAGTAGGAATGTAAAGAAGTGATCCTATAGCTGCTTGATAGACTGTATTTGTTTCTAATGGATCTTCAACTTCATTTCTCTTTTGGTATCCTGGCTCCAAAGGTATTCTTGATAGTTTGGAATCCTCAAGCCCAAACTCCTTTATTTTCCGATTGATGTAGTTTGTTTGATGCACACAGAAAAGTCCTTCAGCATCTCGATCAATTTGCAAACCCGAATAAAAATTTAAATGTCCCAGGTTCTTCACTTTGAATTGGCTCATTAGTTCCACTTCAAATTCCCTTAGGTTTAAACTTTCTTTGCTGGCTGCAATAACATCATCAACATAGACAAGAATGTAGGTCCAGGCTCCATTGGAATGTTTAGAATATAGACATGGGTCTGTATTACTCTGCTTGAAGTTCATTTTCATGAAACTGTCATGAAGTTTCTTATTCCATTCATTCGCACCCTGTTTCAAACCATATAAATTCTTCTGAAGTTTACAAACAAGATGTTGCTTTCCTGGTTCTTCATATCCTTTTGGCTGTTTCATGTATATGTTATGATGTAGATCACCATTTAAGTATGCTGTCTGAATGTCATAATGATTAACTTGCATTTTCCTTTTTCCTGCAATAGCTAACAAAGTTCGAAATGTAGTCTGGCGTACAACAGGTGCGAACACTTCATCGTATTCTTCGCCAAATTTTTGAAAAAATCCCTATGCAGCCAATCTGGCCTTGAATCTGTCTACATCTCCATTTTGATCAATTTTTCTCTTGAAGACCCATTTGCTGCCTATTGCTACTTTATTTGGTGGAAGTTCTGCTAATTCCCAAGTTTTGCTTGCCTTTAATGAATTTATTTCCTCTTTCATTGTATTACTCCAAGATTCAGCATCTTTAGACTTGATCGCTGCTTCATATGTTTTTGGTTCTTCTTCTTGAGTTTCACCTTCCTTAGCTATTTGGATTGTTTCAATTAATCTTTCTGGTGCTTTTCTAGCTCTATTTGATCTTCTGAGCATATTGTTATCTTCATTACTTTCCTTATCTGTGGCATTTTCTTCTTCAGTTTCCTCAAAATCAAAATATGCTCAAGAATTGGTCTCCTCTTCAAGTTCAAATTGACATGTTTCTTCTGCAACAAAGTTTTCGGGTATGGTTTCCTGTTGACTTTCAGACTCGAAATTGTCTACAAACTTTACATGTTTACTGATAGTAATCTTGTTGGTCTTTCTGTCCAAAAATCTGTAGGCTTTAGATCTTTCTTGATAACCCACAAATGTCATCAATTTTGCATTGTCATCTAACTTTAATCTTTGTCCCTCTGGGATTAAGGTGTAAGCTTTGATGCCGAATGTCTTGATTACTTCCAGATTTGGTTTTTCTCCATGCCATAACTCGTAGGGTGTAACTTCATGATGTTTTGTTGGCAGTCTGTTCTGTAGGAAGTTGGCAGTCTGAATAGCTTCTCCCCAATACTTATTTTCAAGACCTGATTCTAGGAGTAAACATCTCATCATTTCAATAAGATATCTGTTTTTGCGTCCCGCTGTCCCATTCTGTTGAGGTGTATAGGGTGCCAAGGTTTGTCTCTGTGTTCCCTCATCAATAAAGATTTTATCCACTTCAGCATTCATGTATTCTCCACCTCTGCCTGATCTTATGCACTTTGGTGTTTTCCCGAACATAGTCTGAACCTGTTTCACATAATGAATTATGTTTCTTGAAACTTCCGACTTATTCTTCATCAAATAAACTTTTGTATAACTGCTAAAATCATCGATTAGTGTAAGTATATACCTGTTGCCACTTGGTGTAGCTACCTGAATCGGTCCGCACACATCTGAATGAACCATCTGAAACAGTTCTGTGGTTTTTGTTGATGATTTCTTTGGAAAAGATGTTTTCGGCATTTTCCCTTTAATGCAGATCTCACATACATCAGTGTGTTTGCAAGGCTTTATCTTTAATCCTGTAGCTAAATATTTATTTTCTACTTTCTTTATGGCTTGAATATCTCTATGGCCTAATCTTTTGTGCCATTCATGGATGCAGAGAGACTTGCAATCAGTTGCACTTAATGCCTTTTGTGAGTTTAGTACATACAAACTGTTTTTAGTACTTGCAATAGCAACAATGTTTTCTTTTAACTTTATAGTGCACTGTTCATTACTAAAGTCAACATTAAATCCTTTATCAACTAATTTCTTGACAGACAATAAATTTCCATGCAATTGAGGCACGGAAAGAACATCTTGAACTTTTATTTTACTTACATGGTTCTTGTCACCTTCATAAAATATCCAGCCTTCACCCTTTCCACTGTTCACTATGATTTGACCATCTGCAAGGTAAACTTTATCTTGAATGGTTTCATCAAGTGCTGTGAAGAAATCAAAATTGCTGGTCATATGCGAAATTGTGCCAGAGTCAATGTACCACGAAAGAGTTTCTGTTTCACCCAAGATAAAACAAATATGTTCTTCATTGCTGATTCTTACTTCTGAACTGTTATTATCTGCTAGAGTAACTTTCTTAGCTGTATGTTGATTTTCTTGCTGATTTGTTCCTTTCCGTAGTAGCCATGCTTTATACTTTCGACAATTTACCTTGTCATGTCCTGGCTTCTTACAGAAAAAACAGCTTCTTTTTGTATGCTTCTGAACTGTAGAATTGACCTTTAATACCTTTTCTTGGCTCGGCTGGCTTCCATGGTTCTGTTTTCTTCTTCTTCTGTTTTCTTCTATCAACTTATTTTTAACCAGTTCTTGTGTTAAATCTGCTTCTGGTCTGGTTTCCAACGCTGTAATCAACGTTGCATAGCTGTCAGGAAGGCTGCTCAACAATAATGCCACAGTTAGAGGTTCTGCCAAATTTTCCCCCAATGCAGTCAGTTGATCAATGAGATCAGTCATAGTGTTGATGTGTTCTTCCATATCACTGTGTTCATCCAGTTTCAAACTACACAGGCGTTTTAGCAAGTTGACTTTGTTGGACAATGTTGACTTTTGATGATATCCAAGAAGAGATTTCCACATACCATTCGCTATATTGTGCTTCTTTACATGGCACAGTTGGTTATCTTCAACCAGAAGTCCAATGGTAGCACGAGCCTTTCCATCCTTCGTAATCCAGTCCTCATTTGCATCCGCAATTTTCTCTTTTTCAACAATATTCCAGAGTCCTTCTTTAATCAAGAGAAGTTCTACTTTGTACTTCCAGATTTGGTAATTTGAATTATTTAACTTTGCTATTGAAATGCGAGCACCTTCAGCCATTGTGACTTCAGCAGAACAGGATAAACAACTTTCGTTTTCAAAAAAAATCGCAAATTTCTTTAAAATATTTCAAAAATTGCAATCAGTCTCATAATCTATAAGACTTGGAATAAATCTGGAATCCTCGATGTTGAAAAAGTACTTTATTTAGAAGATTATATATAAGATGGAATTGCAGTATTAGATTAAGACATTTTGTACTGTTTACATTCTTACAAGCTTAAGAACAAAAAATCGAACAGAGTTGAGTTGTACAGTTGCTGTAAGATAGAATAATAAGTAGTGGCTTAAAATAGATAAACATGAAAATTAAATATTGAATTTAATATTCTAACAAGAAGTAGGTAAGTAAAATATAAATTTTAATTTCAAAAGTTATTTGAAACATGCCATTGTAACGATATGTGTATAAAAGGTGTCATATAATTTATGGTGCATAAAAAATGATAGACTTTTTGCATAAAAAATTTTCAGGGTTTTTTACTTTGTGTCGCAATCACCCCTGTTTATATTCGGCTAGAAAAATTAAGATTCTATAGAAAAACAAACTAACATGCACGAGGAACGATTTTACGTATAAGGATGAGGGCATTTAGATGTTTTTTAAGGTCGTTGGACCGACGTTTTTTTTTCTTTCAAGTTAACATCGGTTGCCAATGCCGATGTCTAATTTTTTGAACGATCAGCGCCAATGCATCGGTCGTGCCTTAAAATCTTCGTCCAATCCATTTTTTTTTTCAAACTCAAAAAAAAAAAAGACGCCGCATTTTTCTGTTCTAAACAGGGCAGGGCGCATCAGCACTTCTTGAAAAAGGGGCAGGGCGCTGCGCCCTTTGAAAAACGCATAACAGGAACACTAGTCTCGATGTTAAACTAAAGTTTTGTTAACTCTGCATTCTGGATCTCGTTATGGGGCCTTTGTAAGACATAGTCTCTCCAACAGAAGAGTCAGGAGTAGAGTCTTCATTATGTGTTCTAGAATCATAAGCAATATCTGGTAAAGCTTCATTTTGGAGTATCGTGGAGTCGTCAGTTAGAACTTGTTTTTGTTCTGCTGGGTCATAGTACTTTTTCATACGGTGGACATGGACAACTTGTCTCGTTTTTCGTCTTCGTGGTGAGGGTTCTATTTCCTCAACTTCATATGTAATGTCAGGCAGTCGTTTCACAACTCGGTATGGGCCAAAATAACGTTTTAGCAGCTTCTCTGATAGACGAACTTTCCTTACTGGGGTGAAAACCCAAACAAGGTCTCCAAGATCGTATGATACATCCCGGTGTGTAGAATCATACCGCGTTTTGTCCCGCTGTTGTGCCTTTAACGTCCTGATTCGGGCAAGCTGTCTGGACTCCTCGCCTTGAGTGACGAGTCAATTGATGTAGTCGTTTTTGGACTCTTGACTGGCGTACGGAAACACGGTGTCGAGTGTCGTCTCAGCTTCTCGACCATGAAGAAGGTAGAAAGGTGTGAAGCCAGTGGTTTCCTGCTTAGCGGTGTTATAAGCGAAAGTTACGAAAGGAAGAATTTCATCCCAGTTTTTCTGTTCTACTCCGACGTACATTGAAAGCATGTTCTCTAACGTCTTATTAAACCTCTCTGTTAATCCATTTGTTTGGGGGTGGTATTCTGTAGTCATCCTGTGCATAGAATTACATCGGAAATGGTGATGAGGATCTATTGCGTCTTGAGGGGGAGCGGCTTCTTGAATACGGCGATGAACTACGTGCATTCATAGGATGGCGAAATTCTTCAGAATTGTATGGTCATCGCTCTTGGTAATCTACTACTGCTCGGCTGTTTTGGTAGTCGGAAAAGTATGGTCGTCGTCCACGTTCGGCTGTAGTTGGTCTGTTGGCACGATAGTTATTAAAGGCTTGTCACCGCTCATGACAATAAGGACGTGTCCAGGCCGTCCACAGTGAAAACACACAGGCCTATTGTCATTAGTTCTCCACACATCAGTCTTTCGTCGGGGAACATCATAGGACGTGGCATCTGAAGAATGGGGAGTTGGAGAGAATCTAGTTTGCCCTTGAATAGCTGCTGCATAGTTCAATGCAGGCGTTTCCGGGATTGCTTCGAAACCAGGACATGGTACAAGATACTTTAGTGCTGAACTGCGTGTCACTTCTTCTCTGATGAATGTTTCTAGATTTCGGGGTTGCTCCATATGCGCAACTGCCGGACTTAGGCACTTTTCTATTTCTTCCCTAACAATGCTTCGGATAAGACTCTCGAGATATGTTTGTTTGTCCAAAACAGACACGCCTAGAACATTTGGTAATCTAGTGTATCATTTGCTGTCTCAAGCTCCTTTGTAAGAAGTGCTTGGTAGGTTTTTTCTGCAACTCCTTTCATCAAATGCCTTATTTTTTCGTCTTCCCCCATTTTAGGATTTACCCTCAAACACAGAGCTAAAACGTTTTGTGTGTAAGATTGGGTTATTTCGCCCACCTTTTGAGCTCGATTTTTTAATCTTTCCTCTGCTTGCTTGCGAAGTTTAGTTTCCTCACCAAATGCACTACAGAGACCTTTTTCAACACTTTCCCAAGTAGTAAATTGGTCCTCGTTGTTCTCAAACCATAATTTAGCCATGCCAGTCAGAAAAAAATATGTGTTCGCCGGACACATCATTTCGTCCCATCCATTGAAGGAAGCTACCCTTTTGAATTCCTTTAACCAGTTTTTTCATTTTTCTGGATCTTGGCCGCTATCACCAGAAAAAGTTGTCGGATTTCGTTGCTGCCGAATAAGTTGTGCCGCGGGAGTGAAGATTTGTCCAACTTGATTAGGCAAATTAAGTAAGTTTCCCTGAGCAAAGTCGCTTTGCCTAGCGGAAGTCCCTTCTAATGTATCTTGGCCACCTTCCTTACAAGTTTGGCACCTCCATTTCACTTTATTTGCTTTCGACAATTTCCTGAAGTTGATTTCTGTGAACGACGTACAGAAGAAATGGAACTGCTTTCCACAAGCTGAACAAACAATGCAGTCCTCGTCGATAACAGAATTGTTGCATTTTCCACATTCCATTTTAATTATTTATTCATTTAAGTTAATTTGGAAGTAATTTAGATACGTTTTAAGAGAACGCAATCTACCTGGCGCCTCCACCAAATGTCACGTAGAATGTCGTGGTGCTTCACCATTATTGGTGGGAAGGCCAAGTATGGCTAAATTTTTAGTAAACCCCCTTTAATTTTTGCACCATAATCTATTTCCCCCCCATTATAATTTGAACCAAAAATATTGTCGCGAATCGTATAGTGGCATGTGCTTCCGCAAAAACTCCAGGACGTTTCATCCGTCTGGATGCACTGTGAAACCTTGAACAAAATAAAAGAAAAATAACTTACCCCATCACAGCATACTCAGTTGGAAGTAATATATATCTACACATCATTTGGAGAAACAAAGGGAATTTTATTCACTTGGCATATTTGGTTAAAAAGCTTGGGGGTACTCCGTACCACGAAAAAAGGATCACTACATGTGAACAAAATTTGATTACTTGTAAAATTATGACAATACTAAAACATCAACAACTCAGGATCTTGATTTTAACATTGGACTAAAAAATGTCTGGAGACAGGTCGGATGCGTTTCATTTTAGAAAACTGACTTGCATGGCTATTGATATAAAAACCAAGGCTGCTGGACTCAAAGCAGTTCTGCTTAGCGGCAGGAGAGCGGAGATGAAATTCGTGAATCCTTTCGACGACACGTGTTCATGGCTGGCTGGAAGACTATTTCCTATATTTTTCTCCTCAAAAAAAATATTTTTGCTTAAATACTGAAAACACCATGCACATCCTTCATGATCCTAACGGATCGTTGATGTTGCATTTCTGCATCTATTCATCGTCAAAGGATGTCGGCGGATTCAGATCCGGCCACGCTGAAACCATTTCCATCATCTTCATCATAAACTTCTCCGTGGTCGCTGACTAGCTCTCCAACTATGCGTGCGTCCTCTGCTGCCTCACAAGCCACACTGCCTTCAACAACCTCTGCCCCACGTGCACCAAAAACGCCTTCGCAGCAGCGTGAAAACGATGTATCCTACCGCCGTGAATCCAAGCAGCCAATCAGGACAGAGCACAATGAAACAACATCATGACGTCGCGCTTCTTTGCTCTCGCAAGGAAAGGAAAAAAAATGGACACCAACGGATGTAAACTAGCGGGAAGAATGCGAAAAAGCTCGATGCATATTAATAATGAACGCGCTTACACCCGTTTAAAATAAAAATACCCCCATTTAAAAAACAATAAATCCAACCTATATTTTACAATTAAATCCCTTGTAAAATAAATAAAAACCCGAACTTAATATTTTCACAAAATAAATAACTGCTATCCCTAATTTCTTGAAAACAGAAATAATAAATTCCCCTCATTAAAAAATGAATGAAATATGTGATATACCATATCACATAGAACTCAAAGGACTAGGGCGTAACTTATTCAAGATAATTTATTGGATAACACTTGTTCGATCCACTGGATCGTACATAACTGAACTTTTCAACCGGAGAGCAGCAACTTATATATACAAACAGAACATTCTAGAACTATTCAAATCAATTAAATTTACAAAATTGGAACATTCTGGAAACTGTTAGAAAGAGAAATAAATTAAATAAAGAAACGCAGCCCGTGACCAGCGGGAATAGAACTAGGGACCCAGAGCTCCGGAGGTCGCGTCTCTACCTCACAGCGACCAGTTCATATGCTGGCGATTGAAAATGCGGCAATATCAAAAGTAATAGCTCTCTTATTTCACTGGACTGAAGAAATTATTATTTTTTTTTTTTTTTTTTTGATAGTGCATTATTGTCTACAATGCTCCAACGGCTTTTAAGAATAAAATATAATACATTTACATAATAAAATTTAACAAGTTGAGAGAAAAATTTGCTGTTTATAATAAATATCTATAAAGGTTAATTTTGAAAACTTTTGTTGTTTTTTTCTTTCTTTCTATTTATTTAAAATAAAAGTGGCCTTTCTCCTTCAAATTAAATATTTTCTTCCCCAGAATGTACTCATCTTCATTTTCCTGATCACAATTCTTGTTTGAAATGAAATGATATGTTAAAAAATATGTAACTTTGTTTCCCTTATATAGAACGATTAAATACTCTGGCATCCAAAAGTTTAGGTACAACACGTTCCCCATACTTCACCATAAAAAACTGGCAGTAACGATACGGTTTATAGTTTATATTTGCGATAATAACAAACTTTTAAAGAACTTATTCAAAAATAATTGTTTTTACTTTTATTTTGTAGAAAATAATAAGTATATATGAGTGAAAGAAAAATATCAAGTTTTGTAATTTCAACATTTAGTTTTGTTGATTTTCAAATGTTTTCGGCAGCTTCGTTGACAACAGTCGGTAGAGTCTTTAGAAGTCATTTGCCCAATTCGTTGAGGTTGCATACAGTCGGATGGGATTATCACAGGCTGATGCTGCTAGATGCCACAATGTGGTCCTACGACTTTAGGATCAATATTGTTAGATTCTTTATTTAGTTCTTAGAATTCCGGCACACTGTAGGAAAATAACTTCCTACTACTTATTTATTTTTAATAAACCCATACGCCAAATAATTTTATTCGGGCTGCAATCTATCCCTAGCTAGCTAGCATGTAATTTGTTTCGCTCACCTTTTTGATAAGGTAAACAAATTCCAGCCATGGTTAACTGAAAAATTCAGAAGAGATTCTGGGGGGACGTTTCTCCTCCCCCATGCGGACTAGGAGCAGGGCAGGATGGCCATGAACAGGGAATGATGCAGGAGGCCAGATGACCTGCTGCTGAAGTGGTACCAGTTTGCAAAACTTTTAAGCATCCTTCCCCCAGATTTGAAGCAAAGTAAACAGGGGAGGTTGTTTTTCCAATGATAGCAATAGCACTGTTAATGTTTACTGCAAATTAGTTAGTTTGCTGGAGATTTTTTCCTAACATGTTTAAATTAATTTAAACATTTAAAAATAATAATCTTGTTAGTTAAAATTTGTCTTAAATGTCTCTTGTCTTCACAATGTAAGTCTCTATGCGAGGCAACCAGTCTTGCAGCTTGCTTATTGTGGGCAAGAGAACAACACGCTTCCTGAACCAAACAACAATGGGCTTTTGTGCTCTTCACAGACATGTCCATATTCACACTATAGGCCGATTCAGAGCATCTGTTGATCTAGGGGGAACAATGCATCAGATTCCATCAATTCAACACTTAAAACTTACAGCTATAGAAGTGGAGGAATTATGGTTTGGGCAGGGATTCTCACAGTAGTCATACTGGCCAGTATGTGTTCTATAGAGGAACTTTGACCAGTGTAAGGTACTGGGATAAGATCCTTGATCCATACATCTACGCATACGGCTGGTGTTGTTGGTGATGACTTCATTCTGATGGATGCCAATTCAAACCTCACTGAGCTGCTGTTGTTCAGGACTATGTTCAGGCTCACGATTTGGAGTGAATGGAATGGCTAGCTCAATTTCTAGACCTGAATCCAATAGAACATTCTTGGGACTACCTTGAAAGACAGGTTGCTGCTTTAATCCTCTTCTAAGTTTGTTGCATGAGCTGAAACAAAGCTTACTCAGTGTCTTGTAATTGCTTCCCATTTTCGTGTCCAACAACTTAATTGAATTTGCAAAGTCGATGCCACCAATGCATTCCACTTCAGGGTGGACACATTCGTTATTAGCACCCTTTTTTCTAATAATGTTTTTATAAAATTATACCACACAAAACTGCAATTTACTGTTTTCTCTAAGAATGTTTTTTTTCTTCGTAATTCAATTTTGCATTCTGCAAATTTCTATGACGCATTCAACAAATAACTGTTTTATGCAAATTTGTTGTTTCTACATTCATTCATTTGCAAATTAGACACAAAAAACTGGTTGTATCTGAGCTTTTGGAGGTCAGTTTCACATTGGAAACAGATTTTACTACATTCCATACCTTTATTTACCAGCTTCCTATAACTTTATTTTAATGTATTCATTATTTTTTGACAATTTTAATTATATGAAGCAATAAAGTATTCATATTTGAATTTCTACTTTTTTCCAAAAGAGCTCAAACAACGTTTTACAAAAGAAAATATCCTTCGGATACTGTGCAGTCAGAACTCTTAAATTTAATACAGTGAGTGCCGGCTAATTGGATCAGCCGCTTTGATGAACCAAATCGTCAAAAACAGAGAATTAACATAAAAAAAAAGCAGATTTTTAAATCGAGCACACCGCATAAATGAATCAAACTTATATAACTAACCATTTCCCACAACCACGTACAAACCACATCTTTTTCTTTTGTTCGTGTTCTTTCCGTAAGGTATTTCTTTTTTGTTAAGGATGGAGAGTGGGTGTTGCACACTTGTGGTGACAGATTTCTCAGAAAAAGCCAAACAACATGTGACGGAAAGAGACACTGTCTAGGAGGACACTGAGCCCTAGGCTTTATCCAGTGTGTTTTAGTGACAAGAGTTAGAGAGGGGAGCTGTAGGTTCTAGTCCTTTGTCACTAGAGACTAAAGGAATTCTTGTGATGCTTGCTTGCACATGGCAAAAGACAAGAGGCTGCGACAAACAATGAGAGATGCCCCTTGGGCCCCACTGGGAGGGGGGGGGGGGGTGACCGGTCCGAAGGACAGGAGACAACGTCCTTTGATTGCTAAATTAATGCTTTGATTAAAATTATACGAATGATATTGGAGCAAAGAGTTGTGGATTATGAGGACTACCGATTGTTTTATGACATCAAAAAAAGGGTGTCTAAATTAATTACTGCCTCTTCTAAACAATCAAAATTAGATACATTTTTCAAACCTCAAGTAAGATAAAATTTGAATTTTTAATTGTTTTTCATATTGTTTTATATATATTTTTTTAAATTTTGAATATTCAACGAATGTATTTCAATAAAACCGCATACTTATATTTTTCAACTGATAGTTAAAGTTTTCTTAAATTGTATGTAGAATTCTCTATTTAAACAAAAAATACTAAATTTTGCTTTATTAAAACAAAACTGTTTAGAACAAACATGATTCATACAAGCGGCAGCTACTGTATAATGTTTTGTATAAATTAACATCTAGAAAATAAAGAATTTCTTTAGTAACTTTGCATTACATTCTTCCTTTGACACTAATTTAATACATAATTCAGAATAGCAAAAGTATTTGTGTTTAACTATCAATGTATTTAATTTATAAATTCTAACTATAATCAGCTATTTCCACTGGTTTTTACCTTTGGTTATTATCTTGAAAATTTTTGAATTAGTAAGCATTTGCCTAATTTGAACAATCATTAGTTGCAATTATTTGGGAATTTAGTTCTTTGTAGAATTTTTTGTGATATATATTTTCAATGATTTACTTACCTAGTATTCGAAAGAAAAAAACAAAAATTTTAATCTATATATGAGTTTTCAATGTTGTTCTAATGTTTTTTGAATTTCTGGTTTTATCTTAAAACTTATTAGAGCATCTATCTTTTATTTTAGAATCTTTTAAAGGACACTTTGGACCTGTTCATTGCGTTCAGTTCTCACCCGATGGAGAGTTATACGCAAGTGGAAGTGAGGATGGAACTCTTCGTCTCTGGCAAACTATAGTCGGTAAAACATATGGACTGTGGAAATGTGTCATGCCTGGTGATTTGCCTTTAAATGATGTAGATATTAATATTACCGAAACACCAGCTGTAAAAGCAGAAGGATAGCTTTTTAATTTACTTAAAAATGAAATTTATGGGACCATGGAATGTGCATGGTTTTACAATAAATACTTTTTATGCAGTAAATTTTGCAGTTTTTGACTCTTCATGTTAAGGATTTTGAACATTACTAAATGCACAAAAAGCTGAATCTGAAGATGTTTCCTGAATAGACAAATAAAAGCCAATGCCCTAATGAATAGACATTATTGAGCTGAATAAAACTATTTACAATCTGTGAAATCAACACAAAGGCACATTACAAAAGTGAGCAATAATAGAAATATAATTTCACATTAAATTAAAGCACAAATGAGCATTAAAACGCAAATGTGTTTTAGTGCTCATTTGTGCTTTAATTTAACGTGAAATTATATTTCTATTACTGTTTACTTGCACAAAGTTAAATTATTATTAAAAGTGAGCAAATCATTCTGAATAAAATTGCTACTCAAACGCAGACTGTTATAGTCGTAATATTATACTCACCAGGGCTCAAAAAATATATTGCCCTTATATGCACGGGGCATGTAAAAATTCCGATCTTCTACCTTTACACGCCCGGCAGGGCATGTAATTTTTTAATCGAATATTTCTTTCCAAAACTTAATTACTGTTGAACTGGCTTAATACGAAATGCCGAAAATATGCGAATTTGGTTCTATTAGCCGTTATTCATAACAACCGTGAGTAAGTAAAATTGTGTAAAAAAAAAGAAATAGAAATGCATGTTTATATTTTTAAAGTAATTACTACTATTGTTAATAAAAACTAAAATAAATAGTAACAACAAATTTTACTAATTATTTTTACTTATTAGTTATTTATTTTTATTAAGATACACTTCTAAATCTTAATAATACATTGAGAAAAAGTGAACTTGCCTTTTAAAATTTAACAATTTTGGAAAAAACCTTAACGGTTAGTTGTTTTTTGGGTACATTAAATTTTATCAAACATAGCTCGTCGCAAAATGCCTACTGCCATTTGTATCTTGTCATTTTCTGAACTCTAAAACTGATTTACGAAGTGAAACAATGTGTCTTATTGATGTTCTAGAAAAGGGGCGTAAAATAGGGAGACGGTGGCAGTCATTTTCTCTGTGCGAACCTGTTTCAATGACACCTGCTAAGGAAGACGAATGATTCGAAGGTAGCAGGAAGCCAACACGTGCATGAGCTCTATTTTCTACTCAAAAAGATCAAACGTTTAATTCAAAATACGTACTTGGTGATTTACAATGACTCAAAATAACCAACAATTTCTTTTTTTTTAAATTATTATATGCAATCGGGAAAATTTTTCTTGAACAGGTCCAAAATTTTGTATTTCAGCTTTCGTAATATGCGTGAGATATTTAGTATAATTAAATAGTAAACCAAATTTAGTGAACAAAATGTTCATTTTAGCCGTGATTTCGTATTAACCGTGTTCATATTAAGAAACTTCAACTGCATTTTGACGACTTATTATGTAATATGTATTTGTAATGTAATTTTTTAATGATTTAGATTAACGTAAAAATAATTCTTGATTCAGATATAAAGCTGTTAATTTAATTTTTTGTCTGGTTAATGCTATACAACAAATTTGAATGTTTTTTATGAATATACAATTAAACAACTTCTAGGCATGTACTTTTTAGATTAAAATTTTAAGGATATTTTGAGCCCTTGTACTCGCACACATTCATCTCTCTTTTGTATCTGAACAAGCAACCTGGAGAAAAAAATTCCTTATCTTGATTCAGGAACACTTGAGAACTTTCATCTAACAGGGATGAGATATTTGCATCCACTGGTGTAATTGAGCCAAAACAGAAACTTTGGGCTTCAGAATAGTTTTTTGCATCAAAATGACTTTTTCTTTTTTTGCCTCAAGAATGTTTGCCAAATAAGGTTGCTATCAATTGAATTTAAACTATCATATGTACGGACACACTGTTAACTATTTAAAAGCATACTTTCTTCACTCTGAAATTAAAGAATGCAAAAATAATGTAAAAGAGAAAGATTAGGGGGAATTAATGCAAGATTTAAAAGACGAACACTTTATAAAAATCTTAACCGCTTAATTGGACCATTCGTAAAATTATTTGTTTTCATTTGATGGAAAACAATCTCTTTAAATGCTTAAACACTTAAAAATTAAATTATCTTCATACTTTGCTATTTCCTCCACATTTTTGACTTTATATTATTTCAACCTTTACAATGCTTTAACAAACAAAAAAAAATTTAATTTAAAAACCTGAAATTTACAAAAATGGAACCCTGGCTAGCATTTCTTGACATATTCTTTTACAATACAAAACTCGATGGTGTTTCTTTTGAAAGCTCAGTCTATGAGAGCCAAGGCCTGCTGTGCCGGTCCCAGCTGAAGTGACCAAGGGCCCTGGCAGCTGCTCCTGTAGATGTTCCGGTTAGGTGGTCAGCCTGATACAGAACCCCCCCCCCCCCCCCCCTGTTTAGTTTCCAAGCATGCTTGGTCTTCAATTTATTGACCCCCTGAAAGGCTGGCTGAGTTGACACTGCTTAGCCGGAGATGGAACCCTGGACCTATGGCATGATAGCACGGAAGGCTTCAACGTTTTTTACCCAAACAATGCCGATTTCTTTTTTATTACCACTTAATATCATGCACTGTCTTAAATATTATTCATTTTGAGAGCAGAGACATGATTTAAACCATTTCTCGCAGCTCCTTTTCTTTACCAAGAATTTTCTTTGAAAGTAGGAGGGAATGAAGTTTTCAAATGCAGGGGTCAAATGACAATTTTTTTTTTTGTTGAAACTCAACTGGACTGTCCTCACCCCATATCCTCTAGGGTATTGGTTATCCCCCCCCCCCCCCCATCGGTTTTGTTCATTATTCGTAGAGGGATTCTACGTGTTTCTGAAGCTGATTTTAAGTCTGATAGCTGTGGAAATTCAATCTCATTCAATACACGTTGGCATTAGTATTCCTTTTTTAGAAGAAAAATCTGGAATCATGGCTTCTAAAAAGCATCAAAAGTCATGGTTTTTAGCTGAAAAATCATTATTTGAAAAGTTTCATGGGACTAAAGTTGAGTGACAAGAATCACAAGAAGCAACATTTGCAAAGTCCTCAGCCTTTGAGAAGTCTCCTTTTGAGAGATTAGAACAAAAAATATGAGCCAAACAAAAATTGCAGAATATTTTAAAATGCAGCTGGATTGTAAGTTGTAGTATTCTATTTTGTCCTACTAGTATGTCAAATTAATGCTAATTATGAAATAAATATGATACAAATGTTTTACTGTTTGAGTGCACTTCCATTCAAATTATTTTACAGTATTTATTAAAAGTTTGGACAACTCTTGTATAACATTTTCCTGCCTATTACATATTTGCCTGCTAGTTCAACGAAAAACGGTTAATTGCGGTTCTACTGTATGTCATTCAAAATTTCATTAATAATAGCAGTCTGTGTTCCTTTGAGTTGCATTAATTTTAGCTTTTCATAATTTAAAAGTAGAATTTGTCTCCAGTCAGTAGTGAATTAATAACTTATATATTGATAAATATTAAAGCACTGATAGTTGTCGCAAAAAAATCTCTCCTATATTCTTTACTAGCTGTTAAATTATTGAAGGAGATAATTTCTATAAAACCTTTTTAAAAATATGTATGTAAATGAAGCACACAGAGCTAGCTCAAAAAAATGTTATAAAATGTAATACATTATATATTCTAATATGTGTAGGTAAGCGGAAAAAAATCTACTTAATGCAATTACTAAAATCGAATAAATAAACACATAATTCCAGCACTTATATCTTTTATTTCTCTGCAAAAAATTTCTCAGTACAAATATCCAAAATGTTTCAGAATGTTTCATATTGTAAAAGGCACATGTTCAAAGGCTTCTTAAGGTCTATTTAAAACTTTTTCTTCTAATTAGGAAGAAACAGTTGACAACAAACTGTAACATCTAGAATAAAATTGGCATCTAAATAAATAAGATTTACAATATATCTCATTTCAAAGGTTAAGGCATTCCATTGTCAGATATACTTCCTAGACTTACTTAGGAAATTTCCGTATAATTTATTGTTTCAATACAATATTTCGAAATACAATTGTACAAGAAGCCTATAAACATGTGTCAAGCTCAAGTGTGCTGATTCCTGCAATGCTTTGTTATGTTTGCTATCTCCACTTTCAGTTTAGTCAGAACTTACCTTGTTGGTCAAACTTGGGGTTACAGCAATATTTGTAGTGGGTGAAATTGAGTAAAATTAACTTTAGTAAACCTAACTTTGAAAATTTATCCAATGACAGAATAGTGATATTAACTTTTCTAAGAGCTTTTAAAATATATAATTGTAATTTACTTTTAAAAATAGAATATGCTAATAAAAATTTCTTTGAAATACAAAAGTAAGTAAAAAAAGTCTAAATTGAAAAATGAATACAAATATTAATGATTTGCTAATGGAAATATTTTTTTAAGTTTGCTTCTAACCATAAACTGCAATTCAAAAAAGAGAAAATACAGGTTCCGAAGTTGTGAGGACTATCCTTGTGAACAGACAATAGACTTTGACTCCATACTGTTAACATTCAATTCGTTGTTCATTGACCCCATGAGACAATTTCCACTGTTAACATCCTTGATGGAAAGATCTTGCGTCTTCTTATCAAGAGATGGCTCAACAGTTTCAGTGATGTTTGAAATACGAGTAAATTTAAATCCGGTTGTTCCATCTGGTCCTTTTGGTGGTCGAACTATGGTAAGTTTTGGGCCTCCACCTTCTGCCGACATAGTGCGCAAGCGGTTCAAACGCTCGGGTCTTTGTAATGGTTGGCTCTCTCTGTAAATGAAAAGAGAAACATGTTTTATTTTGTATAAACTTAGGATTAATAATGGCATGGTATTACTATAATGCAGAAGAAAAGATCTTTTAAGACATCTGAATTCTGTAAAATTACAAGCATGCACAGCGGATAATATATTTCAGGCCATAATATGCGTCATTGTAGAAAACAATATATCCTGGGAAAGCCAATTAGTTTATTAATGGACTCATGTAACACTGTGAAAAGAGTAAAAATCGTGTAGAAGTGCAAATAAGAAACCAAAAGGCTCACATCTATAGACATAGATGGGCATACATGTCATACCGTAAATAACTTAAATTTACCGAAGCATTTCTAAAACATGTTGAAATGTTGTGATAATGTATATTTAGATTTGAAAAGTGCTGTTAAATGAGAGATTTTTCTGGGCTGTATCGGATTATTGGTGTAAAACCGCTAAAACCACTTTCTCGTCCTGACCACAGATGGCTGTATGTATTGATAGTAATGGGAAGAATTTAATATCTTTGGGATGTTCTCATCCTATTTTATTTTTCCTGGTTACCTAAAGAAGTGTAGGAATTTTTTAAAGATTATGTGAAATGTATTGCTGAAAAAAAGAAAGTTATCTTCTTCTCAAATAGCAAATGTTCAGAGCATTCAAATTTTTTTAAAAAAAAAAAAAAAAGTTATGACAGAGGATGGGAAGAAATATAAACAAAGAATTTCGAAAAACTATTTGAGCAGCGCAAAAAGACTCTTCCCTATTTTGGAATATATAAAGCAGTTCTTTCTCAATTTAATTCCTATTTTAAGATGTATCCGAGCAAAAGCATATAGTTTGCATTAAGCTATTTTCTGGATTTCTTTATCAATCATGAAGTCATATCAGGTGCTAGTGCTGCTGAAAATGTTTTTAAAATAGATTTGAAAAACCTTAATAGCTACCTGCTGATAATTTGCTTTTTGCAGGTATGGATGTACCTAAAATAATTAAGAACTCTAGAAAACGGACCCTATTATTCAAGAGTTTACAGGAACCTTAAAAAATGCTTATTCCAAATGTGCAACATCCTTTGAAAAAGTCTTCATTTATTACAATTACTGGATTAGATCTCGATTTACAGGGAAAAACAGCTACTATTTTAGCTTTAATGAAGTGAGCTCAATCATTGCCTAATGTAATTTCTGAAAGTGAATCCTCAGAACTCGACAAGTAAATAAGATCATACCAAATAGATTCAGAAATTAAAAGTACAACAGACTATTAACATTGAGGACTTTTGGGGGTTTCTGTCTTTAGAACTAAACAAAGTGATGATCCCAAAGCTGTATCCAGAGGGGGGGGGGGGGCCTCACGGGCCGCCCAACCCCCCCTCCCCCCGAAATTTTTTGCAATGCAGCATGTATTCCTCTCTGAAACTTTCCTCAACATAAGGGTTTCAAAGTCAGGCCCCCCCCCCCCCCCCAAAAAAAATTTGTCTACGGCCTTGGGTGATCCTAAATATCCTTTTTTGTCAATGTTGGGGAAAGCTGTATTCAGATGCTTTCATGGCCCACATGTAGAAAAAGCTTTTAACTTCAAGGGTAACATTACAATAACAAATAGAGCTTCACTAACCATTGAAAGTTTAAATTCTGTACAAACTATGAAGTTGAAGTATTATTTATTATCTAAAAATGCTACTACTTGTGAGATATTCGGCAGTAATAAACTTATAACTGAACCCATTGGCAAAAAAATTGTTTAAAATTAAATGAAAAGTTGCATATATTACCAAGAGTCATTAGGTTGTAAAAGCAATTATGCAGTAAGTTTTCCAAACAAACAAGAAGACAGAAATGTGAATCAGTCTGGAGAAAGCAGAGGAAATTTTAACCCATCAATTGTTTGTACCATTTCAAGTTTCTCTTCAGAATGTAATTTGCCTATGAAGTATTCCCACTCAAATGAAAATAACTTGAAAACAAACCATAACATGTTAAACATCTAAAATGACCATTTTTCAAGAAATAATTTAATCTTTTTAAGATGTATAGTGCATTATTACTGATTACTCTTCTCCAGTAGCATATCTATTATGTTTCTTTTTCAGAAAAAATACTACACATTTTTTTCCCTACTTTAGCTG
Organism: Octonoba sinensis; assembly: GCA_038502835.1. Classification (NCBI taxonomy): domain Eukaryota; kingdom Metazoa; phylum Arthropoda; class Arachnida; order Araneae; family Uloboridae; genus Octonoba; species Octonoba sinensis. Next base: position 2,257,669 of record CM076606.1, on the reverse strand, counting down.
CATAGTAATAAATAACAAAAGCTTCAGTTTTGGGAAAAGCTGGGGGGGGGGGGGGGGGGCAACGATTTTTGTAAGGCACCGTTTGGCTTGTGAAACTTTATGCTCAATAACATGTAAGACTTTTCAAGGTTTTTGGGTCTGAGCGAGTTTCACCCCTGTTTATTAAAAGTAGGGAAAATGTCCTCAACTTTTCTGGGTTTTTTTCTTTAAGCGAATCTTGAAAGGAGTGACTTTTACAGCAAAACATTGCATTTTATATCATATACAATTTCAATTTACACCCGCTAACATATCTTTTTTTTTTCCTTTTAAAATTTTAAAGCCTTAAATTAAATGCAAAAATATTAAAGTCAGTGCTTTAAAACTAAATGCATCAAAAATAAGTAAAAACTCTTGCAAAAGCAACATTTTTTTCATTCCCTCAAATTTTAAATACGTCAACTGCTGTTTTAAAAAACATACATTATTATTCTTATTAATCATTGTTATAACAGAATATAAACTTGAAAGTTGTTCATTTAAATTGTGGAATACATCTTTTAATTAATTAGATTACTTTATAGCTAATTTTTTATATTCACATTTAAATTGCCTTTCGTCATGTCTTTTACACAATTTTTTATTAGTGCAGACCACTCTGTTAAAAGATAACAAATTGAACAAGTCAAACAGCTTTTAAAGCAAAGAGCATAGAAAATATTATTAATGTTTTTTATATGAAAATATAAAAAATGACAAAGAAAGATTTTTTTTGCTAAGGGAATTCATTTTGGGATTTAAACAGACTCCTGTATTTATTAAGTACAGAAAAAAACACACACAGTTGACCAAAAATATTATGAAAACCTTCCTTACCCAATTTTCACCACACTGCATGCAGAATATTTGCCAGTTTTTTGATGATGAACAACTACAAATTCCACTTTATCTCCTGGTTGGATAACAGCTTCATTTTTAACTTCAGACATATGAAAGAATAGTTTCTTTCCTTCTTCTGCTTCGTATGATAAAAATCCAAAATTACCTTTTATGGTATCAACAGTAGCCTACACAAAAAAAAAAAAAAAAAAAAATTGGTAAAATCCTTTAGAGTCAAATAAAATTCGTTTAAAGAAAATTTAGATTTGATGCAATAACAATTAAGCTCAAATAATTTATATTTTAAATTATCCTTTTATGATAAATAGCTTATAGTACAAAAATGCTTAAAATGAAAAACCATCTTTAACATATGATGAAAATTTCAATGCATTTTAAAATGTGGCAATTAGACTATAATTCATAAACTTTGTTTCCCTTTCTAAAATTATCAAAGTCACTGCTGAATAGTCGGTAATCAATTTGAGTTTTTTGGGTAGTAATCAATTTGGGTTTCACAGACACAGAAATCTTTGTAAGCTTAGGTCCTTTCAGAAAATATTTTTTAGCATTTATGCAGACAGCTGCATAGTTTAAAAAGTGCTGAAAATATAAAGTATTATATCTGAAGTGAATATAATATTGTATTCATATTATATTGAATACAGTAATATTGTATTCATATATAAACTGTAATTTTAAATTTATATTGATTTTTGAAATACAGTATCCCATTTTGAAATTTCATCCAATTTCAAAATGTTGGAAGGCAAAATTCCAGTAGCAAACTAAATGTCAAATTCATCAATGAAAAATATTAAAGGAAATTTATTTAATACATTTTAAAATATTTCCTTCAAAATTGAAAAATTAAGACTTTTTGGAACGAAATAACATATGTTAATAAATATTGTTAGATATCCATCTACAAATCAATCACGAAACCTAACCGCAACATTTTAGTAACACTATGAAATCAAAAGGTATCTTTAATTAAGTGAAAGAAAAACAGTACTATATAAACTATGACTAACCTGAATTCGAGCTCTGATTGCTTTAATGTTCATAGCTCGCTCTTTACCTTTTCTTGTAATTCCAATCTGAAACTGAACAACATCACCTTTTTGCAGAAATTCATGTTTGTCTGAAAGACTTGTTATGCCAAATTCATACTCTGCTAAATTTTCATCCATATTTTCAGCTATAAAAAATAAATGCATGAACTATCATTTTTCATGTAAAAATTATTTCAAAGTAGTTTATTCATACACATAATACAATGCATTTTATTTAGATAGTTATTTATTTTGTTAAATAGATACATACAACCAAGTTAATATCACACAAACACAAAAATTTACATAAATGCAAAATAGAAATAATAATAAATAAATATATAAAACAGTTAATATAATTACTGCATAGAAATAGAAATGTTGGTGAAATAAATGAAGATGCTCAAAATATTTAACAACAAGGAAAAAAATTATTGAATTAAAATTTTACAAAATCATCTGAATGTTTGCTAATCTTTATGAAAAGAAATTACAGACGATACACAATTTATATTTTACCTATTTATAGACAGATATTTTTCAACAAAGAACTTGTTGCCCTGCAATGAGAAGTAACAACATCTTGTTTCTTGAAAAAGTATGAGAAAATCAGCATAGTGAAATTCTTTTTATTCTTTACCCCTTTCACGATAGTTCAGAAGCACTCATGCCAACTATATCAACTACTTAAAAGCCAAACAAGCCAAAGAAATGCTTGCAAAGAATTGTTCAAATAGGGGGCCGTTCATAAATGACGTCACGCTTTTTTGCCACATATTTACCCCCCCCCCCCTTTGTCACAATATGTCACACTTCAGCGGAACCCCCTCCCCTCCTTTGTCACTCGTCACGCTATGTTGTATAATGCATCATGTCACACTTCTTGTTACCCCCTCCCCTCCCCTTGTCACAATTTCACGAACCCCCCTCCTCCCCTCGAAGCGTGACATCATTTATGAATGATCCCTAGGTAGTTTTGTGTTTTTTTTTTAATCAAATTAAATCATAACATGACTTATGCTATAACTTATTCATTAAATGCATTTTAAATATGCATGTAATGAATATGTAATAGTATAATGCAATATTCTTTAAGTATATTAAACCTTAACAGTATGAATCAATTCTATTTTTATATTGAAAATATGCCTTTTTTAAAAAGAGTATATATATAACTTAAAATATGAAAAATGATAGATTTATAATTATTGCAACTCTTTTTCACTTCACTATTGAATTTATCAATCAAAACTATTAAATGTTTCTTGCACACAGAATGAAGAAAAATCTCATAATGTATTTAAATATACAGCCGAGGGTCGCTATACAGACACCTGGATAACACGTCCCTCTGGATGTCACGTCAGTTTTTTGAAGTCCGGAAATTGCAACTTATAAGTTAAATGATAAGTCACTCCGGAATTTGTAACACTGGTTTAATGTGCCATTCCATTTTAAAATGATACTTCAGACATTTTTTTAGAACTAAAATCTTTCAGTAAAATAAGATTTAAATGCAAAAGTGATAAGTGGCATGTGTTATCATCCCTCCCTTTTCAAGAGCTAATAGTCGATGTAACTGAGGAGCAATCAGTCAAACCGTATTTTCTCCAAAAAAAATAGAATTACCAAAACAAGCTTTAAACTTGTTTTGGTTACAAATAACAACATACTTTTATACTAGTTAATGAGGAGTTCAAAGAAAAACCAGTAACTTTAATTTTTTTTTGGAGAAAACACGGTTTGACTGTTTGCTCCTCAATTATAATCGCGTGTAAAGGTTACACAACTTTCCCACCTTTTCCCCTTCTGGTTGTCATGGTTTTTGTGCCACGAACTTTTTTTCCCGAGTTGGTTTTACAAAATATGATAAGGAATTAATTAGTTGTTTTATTTATAATAGAAAGATTTAGTTTAGATTTATTTTTCAATGGCAAAAATTCATTTTAAAGTTTAAAATACTATTAAAAGATTTGATGCATAATAAAATAATAATTAACAATAACGAAGATGTTCAAAAAGAATCAAAAAGTTTACAATTAGTACATACTTTTAATGCCAAGTTTAGAGCATATAAATTTTGAAAATGCACCATATTTTAACTAAGTTCCAACACTATATTTTAATGAAGTTCATCTTCGTTTTGTTAAAACTAGTTTCACTGTCATCTTGCAAGTTAATGACAATTTTTGAAATTGCCTCGTCGCTGATAGTAGATCTTACAAAGTCTTCTTATTGCAAACTTTTCACATGTTTCACACTATTTTTCCAATCATCTACTGATAATTTTAGCAAAGCTACTTCAAGTAAATTCCGAACATCTTTAGTTTTGAATGTTTTGTTTCTGTTCATAATTTCACCTTTTACTTGGGCCCATTTAAGTTCGATTGGGTTGTTTTGGCAATGATCGAGGTGAAGTCTCGCCACTTCATGACCCATTTCATATGCCAGTTAATCCAGTTTGTTGTAAACCCAGTATTTTTGCTTGTGTTCCTTCACAATATTCAATAGTTCTGGCCTGGTTTGGGTGGAGTTGTGGGGAATATTTTTTTCTCGAAGCCAAGTCCCAATGTTGGCCTTTTTGGTCTCTGTGAAAGGAATATTTTCTGTGTATGTCGAATGGAACTCACATTGTCCACACCAATTTCGTATGGTTCTTCTAATCCTTGTAGTAAATCGAGAAACCATTCCTTGAAGACTTCGCTATTCACTTCTTCATGGTAGTCTCCTGTGCTTTTCGACTGGAATATGAGCTGTGCGGACAGAATTAAGTCTTGACTATCAAATCTTGCATAGCAAATAATTAATCCAGAACCTTTCCCCGCTGGTACTTTTAATCCTCCCTTGCTGGTAGAACTTTGCCAAATGTATTTAGGTGAATGGTTTGCATTTACCCAAGTTTCATCAAGGTAAATCACTTATTGGGAACAAAGAGTCATTTTTGACATCGTTTATTTTGCTTATAAACTGCACACGAGAAACAATATTGTTTTATTCCATTAAAAATTTGCTCCCATTACTACATTTTTGTAAGAAAATTCAAGGTTTTTAAAAATTACCCATAACGTTTTTTCGCATCCAGAAATGCACCCCTGCTAAACGCACTTTCAAACTTGCGATCGTTGAGTATTCCCGTCATAAAATTCCTGAATAGTTTGGCGAATGACACTCTTATTAAAATCACCCATGTCTGTAACAGCTTTTGTAAAGGTTTTTTTTTCTTGGGAGACTCAAAAGCTGGAGCATTAGGTACAAGATCAGCAGCTGCAGTCCCGTCAGCCTCAGCACAAATTTGTTGCACTGTTCTATAAAAAATACCACACGCAGAGGCAGTTACTTTCTGCATACTTAAAAACAGTTCTTTAACATCAGCATCTGCCTAAGATGATACCAGCTCTATGAAATACTTATACACATTGTAAACAACTTTTTTGGATTGTCTTCTGACATTAGGGCTATTCATGATGAAAAGTCTTTAAAATATTTTAGTATTGAATTTATGATACAATAACCAGGTAATAACTGAGATGTGAAGGTAAAATTCTACAACAAATCTACGGCATTAGAACCAACTTGATAAGCTGGGAAAACATAATAATTGAATTGCCTTAACTGCAGTGCACAAAAAAAAAAAAGCTGGTGCTTTCTCGCAGTTTTCATGGTGACGAGGTAGGAAACGCGTTCTTGTTGCGCCTATTCAAAAGAAAAATTATAATAATCGTGAAACAACAGGCCATACACAGAAAATGAAGAGTTTTAGCAAAATTTCTGAAAAAGGTTAGTGAAAGAATTTCTTAGAAAGGACGTGTTATTAAATTACTTTAAGAGAGGTTAAGAAAGGATAGTAGGAAAGGGGAAATACCATAGCTATTCAACAACCATTGTGGAAGGTCATTTGAAAAACAGACAGCCCTCAGTTTGAAAATCATTCAATTAAGGTGTGCTTTTGAATTTTAAAATGAATTCACAAACATTTCTTCTATGAAATGGGTAAATGATGGGTAATCAATACAGAAGGGGATTCTTGTCGGACTCTTTTAGATGGTATGAATACATTTGTGAAAGCTAAAACAATTACTGAAAGAACAATTAAAAAATTATGTTAAGAAGACAAGACTTTCAATGCTGTTAAGCATTCATAAGTGACGCCTCTAATCATTTTAAGTGCAAACAATATTTCACTTCATGTATATTTTCATATGGATAACTCTGTCTCTACTTCAGCCAAAACAAAAATTTCTGATAGTGTGCCTAAAGATGGGAATTTGTGGTAAAACCATTGTTTTTGTTCTCAGAATAAAAAAGAAATGAAGAAAACTTGCGATTAAATCAAAGGCATTGCATTTGTGCATCACTGTTATCAGGGGTCGATCCAGCATTTTTTATTTTTTTTTAACAGGGTCTTTTTTTGTGAATTTTAAAGAGATTTTTGTGAAAAACCAAATAATTTTGTGAAAATTTAAACTTATAGTAATGAAAAATTTTATTAATATTTCCCACTTTTATTTATGGTATGAAAAGTACAACTTGGAAGCTTGGAATTTTGTGAAGGGTTTTTTTCTGGTTGATTTGAAGTTGGTGAAAGGTCTCTTTTGATACATTGGAATTCTGTGAAGGATCCAAAAACTGACCCGAAATTCCTCTGGCATGACCCCTGGTTATACAAAAATATCTTCCATTAAAGAAACTAGACAATACTGTTCTGGACTTTTATGCAAAATAAATTGTAATTCAAGAATAAGGCAAATTGTTTTTAGGAATTGTGTGTGTGAAATTATATTAATTGATATTAATTAAATCCAATGAAAAATGTCAAATACATTTGGTTATGATACTAGTTATATTTTGCTATTGTACGAGTATAATTCTGTTTTTAAGTAATTCCAGTTAAGCCATTGGTCCACTTTTGACAACATTTTTAGAAAGTCCTAAGGGTGTCAACTTAACTAGGTTTGACTGTATGGCTTTTGTGAAGGGTTTTCTCCGGCTGATTTGAAGTTGGGTCCTTTATTGATCCCCTATTCAGACAATAACTTCAGCAAACTTGCTGATTTTGAACATAAATTCAACAGTAAATGATGGTTGTTCCTAAAGAAACAAATGTAATCCTAAAAACAAAATTCCATTTCAAAAATATAATTAAAATTGATGAGAAGTTTTAGATTTTTACTTACAAATAATTAAATTAAATAAACCTTTTGCCTTTTAGCTCTGATAAATATAAATCATGCTCAAAATCAGGTTCTTAAAATTTGCCATTTCATATTGCTTCACAGCCTTAAACAGTTCTATTTGTTTGTAACCTTTGTTCAAAATTTTTAACAATTAGCAAGATCTACCAAATAGATTCTTGGCTGTGATAATGTACACAAACGTTCAAAATACAATTGGCATTTACTAAACAGTACAGTTAACTATTTTATATAACTTATAAAACATCAAAAATAATCACTTTTTTTATGTTATTCGTACAGATAATTACCATGTGGAGCCATACGAATTTTTCCAGGATAAAATTCTTGGTCAGGATTAAAACAGCGAACTGGATTTAAAACCACTCCATTCAAAACTTCAGGGAGTATATCTTCTTTTGGTATAGTTCCGGGAGACAATTTACGAACGCATTCTGCACTTAATTTGCTTCCTTTGTGAGTCAATCCATATTCAACTTCTTGACCAATTTCTAAGGTTGATGCATTTCCATCAAAAACACTTTAAAAACAAAAGATAAAAATACTTTCAACTAAAATAAAAGTAACATGCAATGAAATTTTAATTTCAGATATTGAGCAATTTAAAATCATAATTATTAAAACCTTGAATACCATGATATGATACCTTATATTTTGGTATAATAAAAAAGAATCGCCTGCAGAGAAACATTCAAGGCATACATAGATTTTCCTTCGTTTATATAGCTTACGAATATTTTAAGATTTGCTTGCTCTAATAATGTCTTTCCATAAGCATAAGAGTTCTTCTTTTAAAAAAGCTTTGTGTTTAAAGAGATTTTTGAAAATTCTTTCTAAAAATGTTTGTTGATTTAAATGATCAGCATACTTAATTTGTATTGATGCAAGAACAATGTTAATGTCGTATATTTAAAGATAATGATAATAAATGTGAAGAGTATAAGAGAAAATTAAAGTTGCAATATGAGTAAAAATATCAAGTCACACAAGCATCTTTTAATGAAATTTTAATAATTAATGTAATATTTACATAAAGCATTTAAAGATGTATTTGGTATATAAATGTTATACCAGCAGTTTTAAATATACTACTATGTTTGGAAAAAATCTGTGATTAAACTTAGCATTGTGAGGCTGAATATGCCTTCACTGTAGAATGGTGCACGCTTTGCATGTCCACTTACGGTGGGAATGCTAGCCATTTATAAATTAATTTTCATCAGGATGCAATGAACCTAACAGAAGGCAATGAAAAATTCAAATAGTATGTCTGGCATCGTAACTATTGAAGAAAAATTCGAATTTTGAAAACCCATTTGCAGAATAACAGCTCAAGACTTAAATAAAAGAAACTAAGTTCTTCATAAGAACTGGAAAGCCTGGGAAAACTTATACAACACTGATGACTTACAGATACATAAGTGAAACACATATTTGTAATGAATGGTTAAACGCAGGCCCCTCATCCCCCCCCCCCCCCGACTATTAGAAATACTTTTATTTATACATGTGTTTATGTATGTTGCTGCTTTTTACCAAATACATTTTACATGTATTGAAGATGTAACGGTGTGAGAGTGGCCGTGAAGCGCTAGGAGTCGAACCAAGATCTTTTTGGTGGTAGCCGCATTCTTTACCGTTTTCCCAAAAGGCGCGCCCCTTGGGCAGGAGCAAAGAGGGCTATTTGAAGGACTGAACTCGCACCGCTACAAATACATACTCTTTGCCCCCCAGCCCTGGAAAATTTTGAAATGACAGGCCTGGGTTAAAAAAACGGAAACATACAAACAAAATTATGCAAGAAATATATCTTGAAGCAGGTTAGAAGCAGAATGTGAAAAACACAAAAATGAATAAAAGTAATACTTTCAAAATTTCCATTTGTTTCTAATGGATTGATTGTGTTTGCATGTAACATCCTACAGAATTTTTTATTTCTTCATTTTTCAATCGAGTTATATAATGATATTTTCAAATTAAAAAAAAAACTAAAGATTAAATAACGTGCAATTCCATTCTAAATCTTCATTTCTTTGGTATCATTAAGTTTAGTTAAAGCCCCTCCTTTTCACTTTCATACCCCATCTCTTTTTGTTTAAAAACACAGAAACCTTGAAATGTATAAGAATTAAATCCCAGAAGATCATTCTTAGCAAGATGTAGAGGAACTCAAATTTCAGTGTAAATTCTCCATCATTGATTAGAGTGTAAAATAAACATTCTACATTTAAGTAAACAAAATATATTACCTGTAATGGAAAAATACTTCTTTTTCATGTTCTTCAGTTTCAATAAAACCAAATGTGTCTTTTAAAGCAGCAACAAATCCTCGATGTGAGTAACGAAAGCCATTACGAATTTTGGTTAAAACTTTTATGTGTGAAGCATACAGTTTTTCTTCTCTTGGATTAATTATAAACTCAACCTAAAAATTCAATAAATAAATGTTAACAATATTTCATTATATTGCACAAAGGGGAAAAATTATCTAGCGTACAACATATTGAACCTACTAAAGATAAATCAATGGCAAAAATGCTGATGGAGGTAGTGAATATTTTTTGAAAAGTTACATTGTTCATGCCGTTAAATATGACACTGATATTGTAAGTATACCAATTTTGTGCAAATGAGAACATTGAATACTACAAATTTGAAAATATTTAAATGCAAAATAAATAATCAGCTGATTTAAGCCCCTTTAAACAATAAGTTAGTCTCTACAGTAAGCAATTCAGAAGAAATCAGAAGTTCTTTAAATGTAAGTAAAAAATAATTTTACTATCTCATTACAAAAAGCAAAAAAAAAAGTCATGTTGTGATTCAAATTATGAAAAGAAAAGGGCAGTACAGTAGTGCGGAAATTCCCCCCCCCCCCCCCCCCAGCATTTTTTTTCAAAAAAAGTTACTGATATTTATTAATAAATTACAAAAAAAAAAAACTTTAGTAAATTGCTTTGGTTCCAACAATTTTCTGGAAAAGCACAGTTGTTTTCAAAAATTGTTAAATAGTTTTCCTCCTTTTGAAATAAGGACTAATCACAAACCTTTAAAGATAGCCATTGACCTGATATATATTGACCTGATATTTTTTTATAAATAAAAGTAAAAAAAAATATATCTAATTTACAAAATGTCTGATATAAAATATAAGTAATTCCAATTTTAAGAAATATTGCTAACTAAAAGGGAAACAAGCATTAATCCTAAAGTTTGAAATGTTTAATAATTTAGAAGGAAGTAAATAAACAAGTAAAGAAACCATAACTCTCAAATTAGCAAACTTCATATCTAATAAGACCAAACTTTTGGAAACTTGATCTAGTTATCTATCCACAATCAAAATCAAGTTGCAAAAATATTTTAAATGTTTGATTGAACACAAAAGAATGCTACTCAGTATTTGTATTTACTAGTTTCAATTGTTTTATATATATATACATCCTTATATAATTGAAACTAAATACTTATAAATCACACCTTACACATAACATATCATACCTTATCACCAGCTCTAGGTGTAGAACGAAGCTCACAGTCATGAATTAGATAAAATGCCTTCTCCTTTACACCATTCCTGTTGAATGAAATTATGCCTTCATCGTTGTTGCCAATAGATCCATTATTTTCTTGGGATGATTTCTTGTCTTTATGAGGACTATCCATGCTCCACCTTGAAGAAGGTTCCTTTTCAACAACTCCAATAAAACTAAAATCATCAAGGACATCATCATCATCCAATTTGTTTGAGCCATTGACAGTTGCTGGTGAATAAGTAATTGTGCCAGGAGGCAAGACTCGTATTCGAATTGCGTGGCATCGACCGGGAGAGGCTGGATCCTAAGTAATATGAATGAGAAATTATTAAACACCTATATTACCTAAGTAATATGAATATGAAATTATTAAACACCTATATTAATAAAAAAGTGAAGAGTTTAGATCACAAATATTATCACCATATATCTCAAAATCTGTATAAGTAAATGTCTCATAAAAAATTGAGCTCAAACCTAATAATATTTAACATAAAAGTACTTACCTGAGAAACAGTAAATTCTACTTCATCATTTGGTTTGACTGGTTCGTCAGGATTTAAAAGTTCTGATAAACGAAAATACAAACGAGTATCTCTTTGACCATATGTTATGAATCCAAATGTTTCTTTTACAGCTGTAACAAATCCCTAAAAATGAATAAATAAATAAAAAAATTACAAGTACACATTTTTAAAAAAACAAAATGGTTTTTAGTTCCAGCACAAATAACATAAATCTGCTAATAATTCTTTGCAAATTTGTACCTTATTTACATAGCAATTAATAAAGTCTACTAATATGAGTAATGTTAACAGTAATTTATGTAAACATTTCAATGAATTCAAACATTGAAGAAAAAAAAAAGGATTTAAACACGAGGAAGAAAGGAAAAGAAGTCAAAAGAATGTAGGATTTACATGAATGAATCAGAAAATTAAACATTTTGTTCAGATAGGAAGATCAATAACCTTACTAAACACAAAAATTTAATGGTTGTGTTGTAGGAACCAATGAAATTGTAAAGGCTAACAACAGCTAATAGGATGCAAAATCACATCAGCAGTGCCCATGTTTTAAGTTCAACCAATGGCGTATTTTTGGTTGATGTGTTTTGCTCATTACAACTCAACAAAAATAATATTCATAAGCAAATCTTTTGCAATCATTTGAATTTTACAAAGCAGTAGAAATGTACTGAACTTGAGGTACTTATCGATTAACAGTGAGCTCGCCAAGATTCAGCAAGAACATCGCCAAATCAGATGTTAACAATACTATTTTCTTGAATGAATTTAAACAGATGCTACTTCTTCTTATGCATCCGTAACTCATTGACAGCAACATTTGGAACATCACCAAGCATCTGACACTGTGTAAAATCCATGTACATTATATTACTAGATATATATTTTTGATTACACAAAGTTAGATGCAATATAGGCAGGACTGGCAAGTTTTTGCCGGGGTGGTTAAAACCAGTGGCTATAACCGGTTTAAACCGGCATGGCAGAAACTAGTTTCTGCCAGTAAGTGGCAAAAACTGGCAGAAACTAAGAAATAACACTAATAAGAACTGTAATCCGCGATTCATAATTCACACATTGATATGTAAACAATTAGGTTAAAAATTTAAACTAAAGATAATGAATGTTATTCAAAGTAGCAAAAAGTTTTGAAATGATCATATAAATATACTTTGTTTATATAATACTAATTTCTTTTCACTTGAAAAAAAAAATCATAATGGTAATCTGATGCTGTACAAGTTTAACTATTAATATCATTTACAGTTGAATTTCTATTTAAAGGTAAAAAAATTACAAAAAATTCTATGATATTTTAACAAATCACTTTTCTGAGTATTTTTAAATAAATAATACAATGCAACGGCAATAACTTTAAGATTATCTATTATGTACAAATAGAAATGGTTCTTGAGAAAAATATATCAGTAAATAATTGAAGCACATAAAATATCAGCGAAAGTTTTTTAAATGAAATATCTCTTACAATTATTTTACAAAATTACCACTCAAATTCAAATATACTATCACTTTTTACACGGAGCATTTCATAGCATACGACTAATTTTGCTAACCTTTCTGAACCCAGACTGTTTCTTAATTTGTTCTGAATGAAAGAAAAGCTTTAAAATATTCTTTCAAGACCAGCATTTCTTTGCTGGCAATGTCATTATTGTGGATGCAAAAGTTACTAAATTAAAAAAAAATCTTCATTTTTACCAGTATTTGTTTTTAAAGACGACATTACTCATTTTTCAAATACAAATTTATTTTTTACTTAAAACTATCCACAATATTTTTATTTGTTTTTTATTCTGAATAAAATGTACTTTGGAAATTTAATATTACTAAAAAATTCTCATATAATGTCACAAAATGTGTTTGTGCCAGTTATTGCCAGTTTCTGCCGGTTATAACAACTTTCTGCCGGCAAAAACCCAGCCCTGAATATAGAACGCTATTTCTGACAGAGAACCTGATTATTTCCATTAAGCTATTCCAAAATTGTTTAGTTTGCAATGAACGAGAGAAGCATTGAACACATGAAGTGGTCTAAAGAAACTGTGTAAGCAGTTCTGGGGATTGGCGAGACATAGCGAGTGGGGTCGGGAGCCCTCCCAGGTTTAGAAATAATGGCCCTCCAGGTTGCTCAAATTTTAATCATTTTTAGAGATATGTCAGATTCTTTGTTTTTAAACTTTCTTTCTTAAAAATTTTGGTTCCCGACTATTTTAATTGCTGGGTTTTTACTTTTTTCTTTCCTTTTCTTCCTTTTTTTTAACTCATTCAATTTCTATTTTAGATGAAGCACTTGATACACCACTGAAATATTGATTTCGGCCATCCCTAAGTCTGTTTCCATGAGTTTTCTCATGCTGTCTGTATGTTTTTATGTGCGTATGTACGTATCTCGCATAACTCAAAAACAGTCACTGAAGGTTGAAATTTTGTATGCAAGACCTGTATACGGTCTAGTTGAGCACCTCCCCTTTTGATTGCAATTGGATGTTCTAAGAGGGATGTTTTATGCGATTTTGTGTCACTTGCATGCAAATTTCTAGTTGTTCCCATACCAAGATATTTACACAAAGGCATTACTTAAACCAATTCTATAGTTAAGTATATTGGCGCCCACTAGGCGACAACTTAAGAATATTTCTCCAATTTTGACGACATCTCGGCAAATTTGGCGCCGAAGTAGTGAGGCCAAATCCGGTGTCGGTTTGTCAATTTATGTAACATTTGACGACATACCTGTAGAACTCCCATGTTCTACAGGTATGTCGTCCTGTAGAACATGGACACAGATCCTAATTCTTACATTTGCAAGAATTAGGATCTTGTAAAACTAATTTTCCTTCATTTGCTTTCAACAAACTAGTGGGCTTTTAAAACTGAAAAAATTCACATGTTAAAGAAGTACAAATATGCATTAAAATACAGACATATGTTTCAGGATTGCTTGAAATCCCTTTTTAATTGCAGTAGTGGAGCTTCTAGATGCAAAAACATCAATGAAGCAAACCAAACAACAAAAACACTGCTTATATAGCCTAAGATTTAGCAGCAAATCAATGAGAATAAAGGCAGCGCGGAGGTAGAAGCTGTTGGAAGAAATAAATGATCACTTCCTCAGGGAGTGAATCAGTGGTATCAGAGTAAAGTTCAAGGACATGAACAATAATAAACTTTGCCTTGATACCAGATGTGTGAACTACAAAACTGTAAATATTGTCATAAATAAGATAGGAAAATCCCTGGAATTTCAAAAATAAACCAGGAAAAAACAACAAATTGAAGGAACTTATGCCAGACCTGTGAAAAATATGGAGTTGAGGAAGAATCATTAACCAAATTAGAATTATTCCTGTTAATATGATAAGCTTCCCAAACTTCAAGCTCTAAAGGGGAAGAACATTTATGAATAATTTTCCCAGAATTGAAATCAAAAGAGTGGTTGGAATTCCAACAATGTTGAGCAATACTAGACTTATTTAACTCTTGTTTTCGTACATAACCTTTATGCTCATTTAACCGAATTTTCAGAGCATGCTTTGTCTTCCCAATGTAAGAAAGGCCGCAACGGTAACTAATTTGGTAAATACCCCAAGTGTTAAGTTGATCGACAGGATCTTTAAGAGAAGAGAAGGAAAGTTTGTTACTAGGGGCAAAAAGGACTTGAAATTGAAACCGTTTTAGGATTTTAGCAATACAAAAACTGACCGAATGAAAGAATGGTAACACAACCAAATTCTTTCTAGAAACCACATTATTGGAACCAGAAGTTTTCTTAGAAAGTTTGTTATGAATAGAAGCAATTAAAGAGTGAGAAAATCCTCTATCAATAGCTACAGCTTTCAGATAGTTTAGTTCAATCTTGAGAAGCTCAGGAGAAGAGCAAATATTAATAGCACAATGGATAAGAGTATTAAAAGTCAAATATTTTTGGTTGGGAGGATGAGACGACAGTCTGTGAGGAGGTAAAGAAACAGCGAAAGCTTTTCGATAGACAGAAGTAGTGAAACCAGACTCACTCCTAGAAATCAAAACATCAAGAAATGCAAGGCTACTATTAAGTTCTTTCCCACAAGAAAACTGGATATTAGGATCAATGGAATTCATAACAGAAAGAGCATCATCAATACCTAACAAGTTACTGTCCATTAGGACAAAAATCATCCACATAACAAACATAAAATTGAAATTGCAATCTCTGGAATAGTTTTTTCTAAAAATAATGCATATAGAAATCATTTAAAATAGTACTAAGAGGACAACCCATAGCCAGGCCATCTACCATAGCATAGAATTTACCATTAAATACAAAAGTGCTCTGTTGCAAGCACACACGAGTAAGATAAACTAATTCCTCAATTTCCACAGAAGTGAAATGGAATTCAGAAAGCCTTTTCCTGAGGCAAGTCAAAGCGCCATCAACAGGAACATTAGTAAACAAAGAATTAGCATCAAAAGAGGCCATAATCGAATTATTCCGAACGAAGTTATGTAGCTTCTTAAAATCAGAGGAAATTTTTAACGGTGAAAACATTCCGACTCCTAAGTAGAGAAAACACAGAAACTAAATACTTGGAAAGTTTATATGAGGCAGTGCCAATATTGGAAACAATTGGTCTGGAAGGAATACCTGTCTTGTGTACCTTCGGTAAAGCATAGAAATGCGCACAATTAGCAACAGAAGGAATCACAGACCGTTTAGCAATCAAAAGAATAGAATGAACAGACTTAACAGCAGAATAAATAGCTTTTGAACTACTTGTCGCTAAGATCTTTATAAATTTCAAAATAAGGACCAGAAGCAATAAAGTCATCAGTTTTCTCAACATATAATTTATTAAGAACAACAATCTGAACACTCTTGTCAGCTTTGGTAATGACCAAATCAGAATTTAAGACTAAATTACTTACATAATGTTTCACAGAATGGGCAAAACCAGTATTGGGAACTTTTGAATTGAAATCGACATTGGAAGCAATAATATGCCGAACCGACTCTTTTTGAGTGGAAGTCAAGGCACTCAATTTGAAAGCTTTCTCAACCAGGGTTCGAAATTAGCTGTCGTTAGTCGTATTTTGCAGCTAAAAATTTCCGTCTGACGACCGTGATTTCACATCCGGTCGTCACTTTTGATGCCTAACCTTTCAAAAAACTTTTAGTTTGACAACCGCAATTTGCACCAACTTATCACTTTATAGTTATATTTTTATATACATATTTCATCTAATCTTCGGTATTTTGAGATTTTACGATGTCTATGAAGACTATCGTAACTTCTAGACATGCAAATTTGGAGTAGAAAATTTTCACTTACAAGTGAAGTAACACTAGTCTGTAAATAGCACTTGAAAAATTATAGTTAAATCAATTAACTCATGTTTTATTTTATTATGGACTGATTAGAAAAGACGTTTATACTGATTCATAAACTTAAGTGAAATTACCAACTTTCTTAAAAGTTACTAATAGAAATTGATTTTTGGAAGTTTTTCTCTTAGTCATCAAAATTTTCTCTGTAAGGTTGTCTAGCAGAACGTTTTTGGCAACTAAAACAAAAATGCTAGGTGCCAATGACGCCTGACTTTTAAATCCTAATTTCGAACCCTGTTCTCAACTGGAGCAATAAGTTTAGAAAACAAAGGCTTTTTAGCCAAAGAAAAATTCGAAAGATTTACAACAGTGTTCTTACTAGTAAGAGGTAAATCAGCCGGAACACACTTTTGAATCATTACATAACTTAATAAATTTCTTGTTTAAAGTAATTTTGTAACTGTCAGAGGAGCGAAGGGCTCTTGCCCATGGCTCTGGCTAGTTTAGGTTATGTGCCAAAGCAAGACTTAAATGAGTCTAGTATTGCTCAACATTGTTGGAATTCTAACCACTCTTTTGATTTAAATTCTGGGAAAATTATTCATAAATGTTCTTCCCCTTTAGAGCTTGACTTTTGGGAAGCTTATCATATTAACAAGAATAATTCTAATTTGGTTAATGATTCTTCCTCAACTCCATATTTTTCACAGGTCTGGTATAAGTTCCTTTAATTTGTTGTTCTTTCTTGGTTTATTTTTGAAATTCCAGAGTTTTTCCTATCTTATTTATGATACTATTTACAGTTTTATATTTGACACATCTGGTATCAAGGGAAAGTTTATTATTGTTCATGTCCTTGAACTTTATTCTGATACCACTAATTCACTCATTGAGGAAGAGATCATTTCTTCTAACAGCTTCTATCTCTGTGCTGCCTTTATTCTCATGGATTTGCTGCTAAATCTTAGGCTATATAAGTCGTGTTTTTGCTGTTTTGTTTGTTTCATTTGGATGTTTTTGCAACTAGAAGCTCCACTACTGCATTGAAAAAGGGATTCCAAGCAATCCCGAAACATATGTCTGCATTTTAATGCTCTTTTGTGCTTCCTTAATATGTGAATTTTTCCAGTTTTACTAGTGCATGAAGTTCTTTTTATTATTTTAGTGGGTGTTTAAAAT
The DNA here is from genome assembly GCA_038502835.1 of Octonoba sinensis. Classification (NCBI taxonomy): domain Eukaryota; kingdom Metazoa; phylum Arthropoda; class Arachnida; order Araneae; family Uloboridae; genus Octonoba; species Octonoba sinensis. The sequence goes on along the minus strand of CM076606.1, from coordinate 2,239,996 downwards.
GCTCTTCACACCACACCCTAAGGAATACTTATGTTGCTTTTTTCCCCTTTGAAGAAACCATTCAGTTACTGTTGTGTTTCATTTTAAGATTTCTCAGGGCCAATAAAATTAACAAATTACTTTAACCCTAAAAACGTCATTCTCTATATTTACTACACTATGTAGGTATAGGGAAATAAAAGTAAACTAAAAATTTATTTAGAAAAAAAAAAGAAACAAAAGAAATTGATCATTTTTAAGGTGTGTATGAGATATAGACGCCAATTTTTTTTATTTCTTAAAAAGCTATATTATATTTAGTGTAGTACAAGGAAGTCATGTGGTGCACACATCAGCTTGTTTACTATTAAATTGGATTATTACGAATATTAGGAAATATTTTTATACATAAGTTAATATTAGAATATAATTAGATTATAAGTTTTAATGCATATAAAACTAATAATCTAATTCACCGATTTAAACTTTTTTTTTATTATTATTTTTATTTTTTAAAGAAATAGTTTAGACTAAACTATTTTTGGCTTATTTCCTCAAGTAATTCTAGATATTGATTTATTTTGTATATTACCTACCTGTTCTCTTTTTTCTTTAGAAAAAGTCAAAGCATTGATCAAAAGTTCAATATTAGTAGCACGCTGCAGATTGTCTCGTCGATCTGTGGCTACATTAAACTGCGCCCAGTCACCAACTTGTAAGGTATACTCATTTTTTGGATCGCGTTCTCCAAATGGATAATATACAACTCTATAAAATGGAAATTAAAACTACTTTTAATAACATAAAGCTAATAAAACATAGTGCATGAAAATATAATAGTCAAAATAGTAGCCATAAATCATTTATATCAGGGTGTCTACAAATTTTCGAAAGTGAAATATTGTGACAACATCGCAGATATATCAGATATCGATTCTGCCAGATATTGGCTATCTCGTGCACGATGTACACATACCGGATATCTAGCTCTGATGCTTAGAACTGGGAAATTCTATGCATATACTTTAATATGCCACGGCTTCTAAATATGTACTCGGTTTAATTCCACATACATTTTCAAAGAATTTTAATTAAATAGATTCTAAAAATCAAATTTTACATGAAAAATAACAAAAATACTTCTACTTATCCAAAAACGATGACAAAAGTGTTTTCATTGGTTTTCTGGTTACAATAACAGAATTGCAATCTTACGCCGCTATGTTATTTGGCAATAAAGTAAGCACTTGAGCACAATAAGTACTAATTCTTTGTTTATGGAAAGGAAAGTGCATATATATTTGCATCAAAACAGGAAGAAGCATCATCTACAGAAAGTGCAAGAGTTATTTACTTGGATAGATCCAAAAAATATTACAAACTCATTTAAAAAATAAGAACAATAATTAACAATAGAACAAAAAGGCCAAAAAGAATTACAAAACACATTTACGGATCACATTCTAGAGCAGGGGTCTCCAAACTTTCCAGCCTTAGGGCCATATTGATTACCCTACAACATAATTATTCAACATAAAAATAGATTACTTCAGTAAACTTAATTTAATTTGCTATAAAAAATAAATATGTTCTCTAGAAGGAGTTTTCTTTCAAGTATGCTAGCTCTCCGCGGGCCGGACAAAATCTGTCCGCGGGCCGGATGTGGCCCTCGGGCCGTAGTTTGGAGACCCCTGTTCTAGAGAATCATCAAACCAATTTGGCATTTATCTGAATATAGAACCTGTTTGCTTAGCCCTGGCTCAGAAAAAACCTGGCCCAAATCATTGAGCCCATTTTCCAACAGCTGTTATCATGTTACTGTCAAAAGACAACCCTTTTACAGATACATTTTCCTTCAATTTTAAAAAGAAGAACTCATATGCTGCCTTCACACCTAAGGACACGGAAACAAGATACACGCGCCGTCGCTGCGTCGCCGAGAAATTGTGTCCGAGACCCTTCACATCTGACCGTATTCTATCTCGCGCATGCTCAGTAGCGTTTTTATTTTGTAAACAAACTGAATTTCACGCGCAGTTCGTTCTAATTAACAATGATAAAATAAATACAATATAAAACCCTTAGTATGAATCAAATACTGATTTTAATTACAATTATTAACAATTATTTGCTTTTTCTGTGTGCACTAACTGAAATATATATGAATATCTATTTTTTATTTTCGTCAAAAGACCTCAAATGATGTGTTAACAGTCTTGCAAAACGACCCATCAATGTCCTCTTGAAAAGATTTTTGCAGCATCATATCTGTGGATGCAAGTGCATCCATCAAAGCTTCATTTTGCCTTTTTCATTTGCTTTTAGATATCAAAAAGGCATTCTTTTTCCTTATGCTTTGGGGTACTTGGAGTACCTGAAAAGAAAAAAGTTTGCATCTGGAAAGTAGCTTGGAAAATATACAAAATACCTGAGAATTCAAATTTTACTTTATAACATTCATTATTTGAAAGTACTCGCATGACCGTAGGACCATCTTAATATTATCCAAATTAGGTAATAAATAATTGCTCATAATACTTTCATTTGACTTCGAGAAACTGGCCCCTGATTTTGTACGACACTTGAGTTTTCTTGAAATATGTTGTCATACACATTTCAAGAATTGTCATTGTCTCTTCTGTAGAACAATAAGACAATTCATTAAATTTTCTACCTTACGGTTAACCAGGGTTGGCAGGTTTTTGACATGCGACAGTTTTAACCATGGTTAAAACTAGGGATGTAACGAATAGTGATTTGGCCGAATACCGAAAATTGGGCCATTTCTTCTAGGCCGAAGCCGAGTATTCGGCTGCCGAATATTAAAATTTCTGGAAAACCGTTGTAATAGAAAGTATTTGTCAAATTAAAAATTATTCACAAACACCAATTACACACAATGTATGATGTGTGATGTAATTTTGTTTGTTAAGAATTTAAAACTATCTAAAATTAATCTTATTTCCTCTATTGTTTTGAATGTAATAATACTAAGAATTTCACCCGCAAGTGGAATAGAAATGACAGGTTTTAATGCAAGCATTAGCATTATTTTACTAATTATTTAGTTCAAATGAAAGAACTAATATTGCTTAGTGAACTTTTACCTTACTCAAAACTGTTTTATGAAGGTATTTTAAAAGTCAATGTTTTTATTTTATGGGATTTTTTTACATGCCTATTTTTTGAAGTTCTATTAAAATTTAATACACTTAACAGGAATATTTTTTTTTTTCAAAAACCGCAATAACTTATGCTATCTAAATATTCATGATATATTCTAGGTTTTTCACAGTTCTCTCTTACCCAATATTCACAATAAATCAATCCACCCAAACAAAGTCTGACTTCCACTTTGTTAATAATAACAAAATAAATTTCTCATATTCTCCATAATAATTAAAACTATATATTAATGTATTCTCTTGCAATAATTATAATACAATTTTAAATGTTTTAAATGTACTAATTTCTTTATTTTTTTACATTTCTTCTGCATCAGAATTATTCTGCCAAATATTCGGCTAGGTGATGAAATGACTCTTCGGCCAGGCCGAATACTGAATAGTCGTCGAATATTCGTTACATCTCTAGTTAAAACCAGCTTGTAAAACAACCTCCCTGTCAAAAACGTCAAAAAGTGTCAAAAACCTAATTTGTAAAAAAAAATCAAATGATTTAGCAGGATTGGAAAGTGAAAGAAGGGATTTTTTTTAGGAGAAGGGAATATATGGTGAAGACAGATTTTTTTTTTATCAGAACATTTATAATTTTCAGATTAACATTTATTGCCTTGTATAACTTAACCCCCCCCCCCTCTCCCGTTGGCTACGACTATGGAATCAAGCAAAAGAACTAACTAAATTTTATACAAATGGGAGAGTATTTTCTTATGAGATAATTCTTAATTTTCAAATTGTTATTTATATGTAAAACTTCAGACAATTTCGGGCTTAGCCCCCTGACGGCCTTGAATTATGCAATTTGTTTTTTTGGAAATAATAGATATTTTATTCATTTTTACTACTCACATCGGCTATTGTCCTAGTGAAATCATAACAAAATCAAGAAATTGAATGTTCAGACAATTAGTATGAAAATAAAATAAATTAACAGTTTCGAAAAACAAATATAGAATTTTTGTAAATAAAAAAACTTACCATCTACGTGTAACTTTTCGGCAAATGTCGTCCACGAATTATCCTTTTCTTCTGCATCTCGGAAATCTGTTCGACAGGCATTATACAGTCATGTACATTCTCTGACGAAATTTATAATTTCTTCTTCCATTTTTAAAACAAATATCAATTAAGAAACAGCGAAACAACCACAATCAAAAACGAAAAAAGAGTTGCAAGCCAAATCTTTTGTGCGGAAACGTAGCGCAAACGAATCATCGGTTCTGATTGGCTACTATGCTTGGCAATGGACGCAAAAGTTGAATTGTGTTCAACTCTTGGACACAGGGAGGCGAGCAACGGCAACAAAATGTATCCCATGTACTGCGCATGTGCAGGGGCATGGAGAAGCAGATTTCGTCTCCGTGTCCATAGGTGTGAAGCCAGCAATAGTCACTGAATGCCAAATTTGGGCTGTAATAATTTTTCATCAAATAATTGGTAAAAATTGGTTGTTCATTAAAAAATTTGCAATGTGGCATATCAGGTTGCTTCATCGATATATCCCCAGAAATATGGCTTGCTACATTGTTAATATCTTTTTGAATCTTCAAGATATGCAATTGCATTTTTACTGAAATTACTTTATAAACACTCATATATAACTTAATGTGTTCATTTCAAACCTTATTATAACATCTCTATTATATACTTTCAATATTTCTGAAAGTTTCATGCAATTTGATCCCAAACTCTGAGTATTAGACACAAAACATCTGAAGAAAGTAAGAACTAAAAGATGTGTCATAAATTTCTAATCAGTATATTAACAATTGTTATAGATAATCTACAGTCTCAGCACATATTTTTGTAAATCCTTTTTTCTTTTAACGAAACAATATTATGATATGCTGACACAATATTATTTAAATGGTCAACTAATAAATGAAATTAAAAAAACTTTTTAGAATTCCTTTTTAATAATTCTAAGTTTTAAAAAGCTACCTTGCATACTCAAATGTTTAAAATATCATTTGTAATACACATTTTGACATCAAATGTCATTTTCATTTGATGCATTGCATTAGCAATGACAATACATTTTACTAAAATGTACTTTGAAACATCTGAAGGTTACCTACTATTGTAAGATTTAAACGTTATAAGCACAGCCTAATTTACAAGAGAGCTCATGGGAATTCAGCTCCTCACTTGCTTTCAATTTTATGTGCTCTTTTACACATGATGGAATTCACTATTTATGCATTTAAATAAGTTCTAAAGACTATGCTGCCATGCTAAGCACAAAAGTTGTATCTGCACTTTTTTTGCAAAATCCGAGTTATTACCACCTGTTGATTCTGTGTCTCATATTACCTAACTACATAGTTTTATAATCTTAGGTTTATAGGCAATATTTTTTTAAAATTCTGAAAATGTGATGTCTGAATCAAGTACATGGAGGGGAAAAACTTTAATCGTTAATATCCAATTTTGAGCTCGGCTGTAGATACATCTGTACTTAGCACATCAGTATGGCTCCAGCACTTCTTTTCTTAGAAAACTCCTGAAAATAAGAAATGTTGAACACTTTCTTTCCTTTTTTGAAAGAGAAGGACTCACTTACTCTTCATTGATTTGACACTGAATTTTTCCAGGAAATGCATCATTAGATCTAGATCTTCCTTTTTCAAGTGCTTCAGTTATTTCACCCACAATAACTTCAGAATTCACATCTTCAAACACCACAGTACCCAATGGTAAAGTAACAACATTCACAGCAACTTCCTTATTCTATTTTTAAAATGAAAATAAAAATTAACTATACTTCATTTCGACCATATTAATGTACCAAGAAATGAAAGAAAGTAATTATCATTAGTAATGATAAGTTTAAGAATTATACAGTAAAAAGTGCAATAGTTTTACAATGAGCTTCTGCATTAGATCATACAATGAACTAAACATTAAAGCGATTTTTAAATAAATATTGTTATGAAAACATGAACAGGTTCCAAGGCAGACATAAAAATTATCAGAAAAAGAAAAAAAAAACTTCATGTTGTTTAATATGAGCTTGGAGAGAAGTGGACTGTAATTCAATTATGAAAACAATAACAAATTTATTTTATCCTTTGAATGCATATGCAACAGAGGCGTAGCTAGGTGGGGGCAAGGAGGGGCAGCTGCCCCCGGGCGCAGCGTCAAGGGGCACCAAATTAATGTTAATTTATTTTACTTTTAAATAGGAAAAGGAAATTATTTGAGCTGAAGAGGTGTGAATATGTTCGACAAAAAAGTGGGAGCACCGCAAATCATATCGGGAATGACCAATGTAGCACAGGAGCGCGTGGGAATTCAGACAAATAGTTTTGTGAAGCCGAAGTGTTCCATTTTTCCCTTACAAGCGAATGGTCACTAATAAAAGTAAAAGTTACATTAAAAGGGCTGCTTTTTAGAGCTATTTATCATTTGGGAAAAGCATAAAAGTTTTTTAAATTCCGTTTAGGGGCGACCTTAGGCCCCAGGGGCACAGGGGGTGCAAAATCTGCAGTTGCCCCCTGGGCGCTGAAAACCCTAGCTACGCCTCTGATATGCAATTGATTCCACATGGTACCCTATGGTACATTGTATTTTTAGACAAAAGAGGAGCCAAATGCTCATTATACAACAATTCACCTCTTACGGTGTTTATCAACAACAGTTCAACTGCCTAACTCACTCTTCTTATCAAAACACTTCTTTGCTCGCCACATACTTGGTGGCTTGGCGAGATTGTCTTAGCGCGTTGGCTCTTTTGCGATGCACGGCCGCAACACATGTTGAAATGCTTGAAATGTTAGTCATTTTCATATCAGATTCTGTCTAGATGTCAATATAGCAACTACAATGCATTTTACTAAAATTTATTCTGCAACATTCAAACTTTAAAATTTTTTATGAACCCTTTTAGTCCCAAGCCATTCTAGGATTATATTATGTTTATTGATATCCATATTGGTATCAGGAACAGCTTTAGAGATGGCACAAGAAATAATGAATATGACATTCTGAGAAATTCATTCTGAGATGTTCATTAGATATCAAAGGCAGTTTTATAGGTCAAATGAAAAAAAGGAAAAGAAATACATGATCATGCCAAATGGAGGCACTGGGACTGAAAGAATAACTGTGTTCGGACCTCTATTTAACGAAGTTGCAAAATCCAGAGAAAAGGTTTGTTAAATGGAGAAATTCGCTAAATAGATATTTTTATTTTTTATAACACTTTGGCTACATAAGAGCTCATGTTAAACTAATGAAAGCTCTACATATCATGTAATAATTTAAATTTTAGTAGTTTCCTTTAACTCTCTCACTTAAGAAAATAAAAAACACAAAGAATAATCATTACAATCTAGAATTAAATTTATTCTCTATTCTAAAAAATAAATATTTATATTAAGACATAGTGTACGTAAAATTATTAAATTGATAGACATTTCTACTTTGTTCCTTTTAGTTTTTGAAAGAATTTGTTATAAAGGTATATTCCTTCATAATATATTTTGCATATTTCGCCAGGGTTGCCATTTTGGCCTTCTTTTAAGAAACAAAATCAAGAAATTATGCTTTTTTTGAACTCGTCTGGTAATAGTTTGACGTTTTGGATTTTTTTTAATTTTAATACTTTTTGAGATTTTACTGACAATTTTAATTTTCTAAGGGGAGTAGCAAGAGGAAGTGGATGAAGAACTTTCTTCTTCAGAGCAGGCAAGTAGTAAAGAAAGCATTTCCTTTGCAGAAACTAAAGACCTGTGTTTTTTCACGGGGAGAAAACACAGAGAGTGGTGGGAAAATAGTAGTCTAACACTGGTGTGGTCAACAGGAGCATCAACTTGTTCAACGACAATGTTATTGACCATTTTGACTCTTCTAACAGTTTAATTTCAAAGAAGCACTCTGCACATTCCATGCCACAGATATTCTGCATTCATTCATCTTTGTTCCTCACGTTATCCAATTTCAAAATAAAATTCTGCGTAGGTGTGACTGCATTTTCATGTTAACAACCTCAAATTTTCTGTTCTCCCTCCATAAAACACTATGGAATAATAAAACATCAGTTGCCAATGTAGATTTCCTAATATCAGTGAAAACAAGAAGTTCCGTCTAGAACTATATGAGCCTACTTTCCCGTATACAACAAATTCAAATTTATAATCTAGCTATTTCTTTCTCTCTTTCTCCTTTAGTTTTAGTTCTTAATTTTTTCAAATATACCTTTTTCAACAGATAATACTTATTCATTCACGCACTCATTCTTTCATTTATTTAACCATTCATTTATTCATTCTTTTGTTTACTCATTCATGTGTTTATTCAATCATGTATTTATTCACTCATTTATTTTTTCATTTATTCACTCAATTATTCATTCATTCATTCTTTTCTTCATTCATTAATTTACTGGTTCATTCTTTCACTCATTCATTTATTCATTGAGAAATATCCTTAAAAATTCCAATAAAAAAATTTCATAGGAAAATAGGCTCGTTATTTCTGGATGAACTTTTTATTTGTACATGTTCTACGTTATAAGAGCTTTCCGGTAAAGTTTGTTCCAAGCAAATCGGTCCGTTAGATCAGGATTTATATAGGATTGAAATTTCCCTGTAAGCACTATGATTTTTTGAACTGTTCAAAAATGAACAAAAACTGTTCAAATTAATATTTCACACCAAGGGCTTCCTTTAGTAAGCTTGTTTATTGGAACTTGGACCTTGTACCCAGAGTGTACACCATTTGCTTCATTTTCGCCCATAGGCGCTAATGTTGAATTTTTTTGAACTGTTCAAAATTGAACGAAAAATTTTTCTAATCAAAAAGTAAATGAAAATGAGATGTCCTCGCCGAGATCTTTCTAATGCAAAAAGATCAGGCAATTCGTTCAAAAGTTATTAGGGGGGACAGACCGACATTTTTCCCATCTCAAAACCCTACTTTCAAATTTTTTATTTTTCAATCTTTATTTAATTACTTCACTTTTTTTTTTTTACTTTTCTTTATTTTTTACGATATTTTTACAATACATTAAGCCTTCTTTTATGCTTTATCATTTTTTTTTTTTACTTTAATGGGAAAGTAGGCTAAAAACAGCTCTGAAACCTTTATTGAAGCATGAAAACTAGGCTAAGTAAGAGGAGTTCAAAAAATAAAAAAGCTCAGTATTACTCATCATTGATTGAGTTTCATTACATTTCAATTCAGATAAAATTATATGGAAATGGTGTTTCAGTGGACTTAAAACTATTGAGGATTGTTTCACAATTTGAAGAACTTACAAATTTTTCAGGGATTCAACTTATGTACCTTTTCTCCTGTCCCCCCACTGTAATGGAATTTGTTTTGTGATTTTTTCTCACTGCATTTTGTAGACCTAGTTCATTAAACAATTTTTGCATAAATTTCAATCTACCAACAGGGTGTTTAGACTTTCAAAAAGGGAAATTTCGTGACCGTTCTGTGATACATCGGATATTGATTCAGCACGATATCATATACGAGGTGTCGCCTGTATGACGTATACATACCGGGTCTTCGGTTCTGATGTTTGAAACTTGAAAATTCTATTTATTTTTAAACATTCCACAACTTTCAAATTAAGTAAATTTATAGTAAATGGTAGCAAATTTGTAATAACCCTGGACAACGATGAAAATGTATGTTGAATAAAAGTGTCAAAATGTCATTAATTTGACTTGCTAATCATGAAAATGGCAATAAAAAGGGGAATTTGGAATGGAAGTTTTTTTGTTATGTTCAGATATTACTTTGTATGATCGGGATAAAAGAAAGCAATAATAATGCATTGTATGTCTTGTTTCCAATTTAATTTATAAAGAAATAAAGGTAGCAACATCAAGTGCTAATGCATACCAGTCCTACCAATACCTACAGTACATAATAAATGTGTACCTAACAAAAGTGACAACATAAAGTAGAGTCTTGTGATTGCTTTGCTCTCTCCAAATCATGGGAGCAGAAAATGGCATACTTTTTATTTTACCAGTCACCCACAGAGAAAGTGTTGTTGCACAGGTGATACAACATAGGTGGAGTGCCCATTTTTTATCTTGGTCACCTATTTTACAACCAGAATAGAGGAAATCTGCCTTCCAGGTTGCGTCAATAATGCGCTTCTTCCGTGATTCAAATGTTACGTTAACACAAATGTAACAAAAGTTATTGGAATCAGTAATGCATTTTCGCGACATACAGCTGCAAAATGAAGCAAATGAAATCTTAAAATGACTACACGTAAATATAAATGCTCAGTCTTCAACGAAGTCAAGTACCACACTAACGAGAGAACAAACACCTACGCTTCTTATCAAAAAATACACCATAAAATATGTAATGAGTCTGATGTTACTTAAAAAGATTATAAAGAGCTGTGCAATACTTTCTGTGTGGTATTACACTGAAAAATGGACAAATGAAATATAGAGAATAAATTCTTGAATTTTACCTATGATATTTGTTCCTTTTTTGAAATTCTTATGTTTTTTCTCAAAATGTTTCTTTTATTGAACGTTTCCTTAATTCATATATTCACAGGGACATTTTAAAATGAAATATTTTTTATTATAATGCGCAATAAATCAGTTTATTCTTTAAAATGTTTTAATAACAGTGACATTAAAGAATTATGTACATTATATCTTTGCACCCCTGAATCTCTGAAACAAGAGCCAAAACAGTTTTCATTGTGATATTCGTGTTCAGCACGTTGAATTCATTAAGAATTGGGAGTTTTCAACTCAGATACACGAACTTTGTCAAAAATTGTTGCCCAGTGTTCCAGTGTAATTGGTAGTAAATTTGTAATGCACATATTTTTTCAAAACATGTTAATTTAAATTTCAAAAATTAAATTTGACAGACTAAATTATGCTGCAAAAAACATAGGGTGTCAAGTGTTTTGAGTGTTCAACTATGGTGAAAATATAAATATATAAGCATAGCAGGCACTTACATTTCTTGTCTGAATGCTGAATTCAACATCATCTCCTAAGGCTAAGTTGCGAAATGATTTGCATTCACTTGAGTGGAAGAAGATCTGTAAGAAAAACAAATTAACTACATCATTTTGCTTTCTTGTGATAGTCTAACTGCCAAGTATCGAAGATTTAACTTTATAGAACATGGGACAGAATAACATTAAGACACAGAATATATATTTCATACACGTTTTTTGAAGTTACAGGGAACCTCTATCTCAATGCAAAAAAGCTCGAGCTTAAGGACGCAAAAGCAGCGAACAGCTGAATTTTGATATCTGTGCAACCAGCAACAATAAAAAATTAAGAAAAAATTATTCAGAAAACAGCATGAAAAAAAAAATGTATATAAAATAAAATTAAAAAAAAAAATTGAACACCAATGGAAAAAAATAAGTCTTTTCATAACTTTCCTTAAACAATGTATCTTAGAATCATGGAAATAACCACAGCTAGATTAATATTAGAAAACATATATGAGCCACCTTCAATAACACATCATCAAAAATACATTATTGGTCCTGGCAAATCTTCTATCTTCATGGAAAATAACATTAAAAACCTTGCTTTTTACGTCATTTTTTTGCAATTTTATTAATTTTATTATTTTTTTAAAACCCTTTAAATTTTTAAAAACCCCCTTATCTCACTACTAGTAAACAATTGTGAAGAGAAGGATTAAACACATCCTTGAATCTGTATTGTCCATTCTGTTTTCTAGACCAGATTTCGACCTAGAAATTTAATAGTTGAGCAAGATAGAGGTACATAAAAAATTGTGGACTACATTTGACAAACTAATGAAAAAATAATGAGCCAGCTCTGAAATCAATCAGGAAATAAAACATTGCCACAAAATCAATGATAGATGAAAATACCAACAGAAAAACAGAAGTTCCTTTCAAAAACAGCACAGCTGGGAAGTATGTATAATTTTATAGAAAAAATAGTTTTAAAAGGTAAAAAATTAACTACGAAACAATTAGTTTGACTGCTACAACTGCCAGTCCTAAGCCTTGAAAGTGTGCAGTAAAATTACCTAAAAAATAGGGATATCATGAATATTCCGCCACTATTTGGTATTCGGACCCTATTTGGTATTCCGCCCTTTGGCTGAATATTGGGCCTAGCCAAATAGTGATTTCAAACTCTTGCTGAACATTTGGCTTGGCCGAATAATGACAAACTAGTTCCTCAGCTGAACACTTGTTCTGTAGTAATAAGGTAGACAAATGAAGAAATCTGTATTTTGAACATTTTAATTTGTGTTAAAACTATTGAAAAATAAAACATTAGTACATAATTTTCGTAAATAGGAGTAATTTTGAAATAAATTACTTGTTTTACACATTGCTTTTAATTTTGACTGTAACACCTGCATATGATTTCAAAACTTGTTCAATATGTCATAAATAAGCATTGTTCTAGTCATATTTCTTGAATTTACCAAATGTTTAATAAGGCGTGTTAATTTTTTAAAGCAATTATTTGGGCATAAAACATAGGGACCATTCATAAATGATGTCGTGCTTTTTTTCAACATGTTTGACCCCTGTCCTCCCCTTTTCCAAAGTATCACACTTCAAAGAACCCTCCTACCCCACTTTGCCACTAGTCATGCTACATTACATAGGCATATGTACTTGCTGTGTTGCAGTTCAGAAAAAAGCACATTTATACACTGCTTGACAATTGCTAAGGAACAACTGCTTTATGCAAAGTAGCGTTCCCGGCAGCCGACCAACAACAGTAACATGAAGTTCAGAGGATGTGGCAGAGTAGAACCCAGTATCTGTATAAAAGGCAGCGTACACAAGCTGTTCACTCATGCAAAAATTTCATGTTGTTACGTGTTCGACCAAAAGAGCACAGATTGTTGTTGAAGTTTTTTCTATGAAATTCAGTGTAGTGTTGCAATAATCAAGTGCAAAATGTCTGCAAGACATCATTTGAGTGCTAACAATTGTGGAAGAGCTGTTGGACGGCTGGAAGCAGGTCAAAGTGTCACCACTGTAGCCACAGCAATGGGAGTATCAAAAAGTGTCATCTCACGATTAAAAAAAGGCCGCTGAGGGTGGAAATGCTATACGAAAGCATGCCAGTGGTCGTGGTAGGAATACCACACCTCAAGAGGATCGATTTGTATCCCTAGTGGCGAAAAGGAACATTAATGCCACTCCAAGCCAGATAGCTGCAGACCTTGCAGCCGCTACCGGTACACATGTGTCTGCCAGAACCATCTCACGACGATTAAATGCAATTGGTCTGTATGCAAAAAAGCCTGTTCGATGCATCACGCTTCAACCACATCATCATCGAGAAAGGTTACGTTGGTGTAAGGAACATATTGGTTGGAGTCACCAACAGTGGTCCAGAGTAATGTTCTCCGACGAATCCCGTTTCACTGTGATGAGTGATTCTGGCCACCAGTTAGTGTGGAGACAGAGGGGAAGAAACACGTTATACACAACAGTATGTTCATGCACGTGATCGTTATGGCCCAAGTGTGCTGGTGTGGGCATGCATCATGCACAATGGCAGAACACCGCTTCACATCTTTGAGCGAGGCAGCGTAACATCGCAGCGTTATTCCAATTGTATGGAATTATGTTCGTCTTTTTTGGGGTGCAGTAGGTCCAGACTGTCTGTTTATGGACGACAACGTGAGACACACAGAAGTGCTGAAGTATCGGACACACTAGAGAGTGAAGATATTGTCCGTATGCAATGGCCTACTAACTCCCCGGACCAAAAGCAATCCCGAAACATATGTCTGCATTTTTTTGCTCATTTGTGCTTTAAATTAACGTGTAATTTTATTATTATAGAGCATGCTTGGGATGCCCTTGGCAAGCGTGTTTCACAAAGAACAGCCCCTCCCCAAAACGTGCAAGAACTTAAAACCGCCTTGAGAGAAGAGTGGGACAATATCCTCCAAGTACGCCTCGATAGTTTAATGGAAAGCATGCATAACAGATGCAAAATGTGTATTAGTGTGCGAAGTAATCACACCTCGTACCGAGGTACACTTATCTGTTTCACTTTCGCAAGAAGACCCATTTTTCGTGGCTGTTTCGAAAGTATCCAAGAGCCATCTTTTTTGTTTTTAATTTTTTTACTTTTCGATGGGGCGATATCCGTACCATTTTGCATAATAATAAGTGCACACTGTCTCTACTAAATATGTACTCAGTTTCATTTCTTCATTCAATGTACATTATTAATTATTCTGAAAAATGTAACTTCCTTAGCAATTGTCAAGCAGTGTAGATCAGTTTTAATTTTATTTTTTAACTTTTAATGACATTTGGGAGCATAACAATAATAATGATTTTATGCTGTGTACTTAATTTGTATAAAGGTAATTAGTATATAATAGTAAAAAATATTAATTGTTCAATTTTTGAAAAAAAATAACTGCGCTATTTTATTTTATAAGTGTAAATGCCTAATAAAATTTCCTTTTAAACTTTTAACAAGAAGCAAATTTAATCTTAAATCAGCATTGGTGTTTATACAAAATGATACAAAATGATCGATGAAACTTTAAAACCAAATCATGAAAATCAAAAAAAACGTTCAAAATAAATGCAATTTGCCAATTTTAAATTTTTTCACAGAAACTAAAATGTATGATGTCACATTTCTTGTTCTCCCTACCCTTGTCACATTCTGTCACAATTTCTCAACCCCCTCCCCCTTGAAGTGCGACATAGTTTATGAATGACCCCATAGTAATTAATATACTACCAAATTTACCGCCTTATTCATCTATGCGCATTCGAACGTTTTCGCAGAGTCATTTGTTCGAATTCAACTCCAGCAATGCTAACGTGGAGGAGAGTTCAACTGGAATGTTACTCGATTGAAATTCAAGTAAGTGCTTTGTTTATTAATGTTTCCTAGTTCAATTAAAAAGCTTGTTTATGTTTTCTTTTACATGTGTTATTATATATACGATATGCATCCTTTAATGAGACATTTACGTTTGCCGTAAGTTAAGAATTTTAGCGAGCTACGTGTACAGAAGCATGAAATATTTCAAGTGCACAGGACATCTCAGTTTATAATACTTTTATATAATACAAGATCAGAAGATTAAAATTCTATTTTTATAGTAATATTATCATTTTAAGTCTCTATGGAAATCCATACATTATCATTCAGGTCCGCGAATGTGTTAAACTTCAACTTGTAATCTGTTACTTTTTTTCAGCAGATTTTTCCCCCCTATTTACTTGCACCTATGTCATACATAAAAAACAAAACTGCTAAACTTTTTTAAAAATTTGAATGCTAATTAAAAGTTTTCCTTCAGAAGTGTTAAATAAATTAGCAGGTTCGTTTTAATTATTCTGCACAACTGTTTTGATCAATCAAAATGCAAAGTCATTTGTGAAAAGTTTCTCTCCCTAGGTTATTGCAATAATGTAAGAATTGCAAAAATATTTACTCACAACTCAAAAGTCAATTGAATACAATCATACTGCACAAAATGTGAAATCATACTTTTGTTCACACTCTTAAGTTTTAATACATCAAATATAAGTTAAATAATTTTTTTTTGAAAGTTTTTAATGTGAATTACACATTGTAGACTAAAAATTGATAGGAAATGTTATTTTTTAAATTCTCACCACTTAATTCAAAAGTAAAATTAATTTTGTTAACTTACTACTTTATTTGGTTTAAGCCTTTAACATTGTAGACAGTAAAAGTCAGCTAAGTTGCGACGTACCTCCCGACTCGCGAATCTTTTTCAAACTGATTAGTTGGTTAAATCGGCCACTTGGGGGCGTTGCCGGTTTTCCCGATAGAGAATTTTCTCGAATGCACATCACGTGTCATCGACGCATGTGCGTACACGTGCTCAGCGGTATACGCAAATCACCCTCCGGTATTTAAGCGTAGTGCTCGCTTGCTTCTCTCTCTTAATCCTTTTTAGAACTTCTCTTGAGACGTTCGCTCAGAGAGCGAGCGGGAAGTTGACGTTTTTACCCGGTGAGACGGACCATATGCCTTAGAATACTTTCTTAGGGATAGTTGTTTCTTGAGCTGCATCGACTCTGTGTGAAATGCCCGATAGTTAAATTTTATTCTTGAAATATAAAAATCTAGTCAACTTTATTTTTTTTTTACGAATGGCTTTAGGTGATATTTTTAACGTTGTATTGTGAAGTTATTGAAATAATTTTCATAAATAAATCTCTGCTATTCTTTTAAGAATTGTATTAGCTTCGAATTATTTCTTAGCAAAAATAATGGGTCCTTTAGAAGGGATAATGGCCCATCAAGGGTTATGGGCCCAGATGCCCTTCCCTGTGCATTGTTGACTAGTACATGTATGAAAGTAAAAATCGGTGCTTCGAGTCGGGGAGGCCAGCAAAGAAATTTTTTTTTGGAATAAGTAAAAGGAGGATCTGTCTTTGGGTAAAGAGTCAATACGTTGTGTGTTTATAATTGTGTATTTTTTTTATGTCAAATTTTAAAATTCTTCTCGAGCAACTTCGTCATGGCAAGTCCGTCATTCCCAATCGAAAAGTTGAATAGCACAAATTATACAGAATGGAGCACAAATATGAAATTTCTTCTAATGGAGAAGGACTGCTGGGAAATCGTCGAGGGCACGGAAAAACTTCCGATAGTGAGCAAAGAAGCCGAAATTACCAAAAGGGATGTGAAGGAATTTATTTCCAGAAAGCGAATGGCTTTATCCTTAATTTTCCTAAATATCGAGCAGGACTTAAGAAAAATAGTTGAAAATATAGAAAACCCTTCAGAATCCTGGAAAAAGTTAAAAGAGCATTTTTATCCCGACAATCGGTGCATTCGTATGCAACTTTACGCAGAGTTAAATAATTGTAAATTGGAATCTGGCGAAAAGTTGAACTTATATGCAGCCCGCCTCAGGCGTATTTTTGAAAAAATAAAAATCGCTCATAAGGATTTTCCCGAAGATTTTATTATATACCAGCTATTACGTAGTCTTCCTGAAGAATTTGATAATGTTGTACAAGGAATATTGTTGCGACCAGATGAAACTTTTAGATTCGATAAAATCATCCTTGATTTGATAGTCGAAGAAAATCGTCTTGAATTACGCGATAGTAATCGGTGTAAAGTTGAAGTCTCGCATACCAAAAGGAAAAGAAATATAGAGTGCTACAAATGCCATAAAAGTGGTCATATAAAAAGGAACTGTCCACTCTGGAAGGATTCTTCCCATCAACGGACTACGAGGAGCCCGGAGTCTACTGACGATAGATACAGAGGCCGACGTGGGAGCCCACAGCGAAATCCAAGTTTCTCCAAGGAGCGAGCCCGTTCCCCATCCAGTACACGATGTGAGTACCATGACTTTTTTATCTCCGAATCCAACATTAGTGAGGTAAATGAAAAACCCTCAAAATGGATCTTCGATACTGCAGCTTCACACCATTTTTGTGCTAATCGAGATTGGTTCCGAACTTTTACCCCTGTTAAAAATGTAAAAATTGCGGTCGCAATTAAAGACCAATGTTTTCCAATTGAGGGAAAGGGGGAGATAAAAGTTAGATTTGGCAATCGATCTGTTGTTTTACAAGATGTCCTGTACTCTCCACGCTTGAGAAGAAACATATTATCAGGTGCAAAATTTGACCAGGGTGGTGCAAAATTTTGGGGTGAAGGAGGTTTCGTGAGAGTTTCCGACAAAAATGACGAGTTGATTTTAAAAGCTATTTTAAAAGACGGTGTTTATATTACAGATTCTATTAAGTCTAGTCAGCTCCCTTTTAATTGTAGTCAAGTTGTTATAAATTCTAGTCATATAAATAATGAAACTCCAGTGAGAAATAATCAAATGGATGATTTGAAACTTTGGCACAAACGCCTGGCCCACGTTAACGTTAAAAGTATTAAGAAAACTAGTGATCTAGAAAGCGTTAACGGCTTGCCTAAATTTAAAAATTCAAATATATTTTGTGACGACTGTAAAATATCAAAATTTAAAAGAGTCAGTTTCAAATCATTACACGGTATAAGATCAAAGTACCCGCTCCAACTTCTTCATGCAGACGTTTGGGGTCCTTGCAACATTGAAGGAAGGAACGGGGAAAAATATTATTTATCTATAATAGATGATTTTTCACGGAGATGTTCATTATACCCATTTAAAAATAAAAGCCAAGTCTCTAAGATCTTTAAGCAACATATTTTACGATCGGAGAGGTTTCTTGGCAGAAAAGTAAAATGTATTAGAACTGACAACGGGACAGAATTTGTAAATAGAGATTTTGATAATTTTTGTAATAATCATGGGATAAAACATGAATTAACGAATGTATATTCTCCTGAGATGAACGGAGTTGCCGAAAATCTTAATCGCACCGTTGCTGATTGTATCAGAGTTTTAATAGAAGAAAGCGGTTTACCAAAGAAATTTTGGCCAGACGCCGTATTGTATTTTGCTTATACATGGAATCGGGTCTGCCATAGTAACTTGGATAAAACCCCATTTGAATTATATGGAGGCAATAAACCGTCAGTAAAACATCTGAGACCTTTCGGTACTATAGTTTTTGCAGGAATTCCCCGCCAACGTAGATATAAGTTAGATGCTAAAGCTCAAAAAGGCGTTTTGGTGGGATACGCATTTAAGACAAAAGGATATCGTATCTGGATACCAGAAACGGGAAAAATTTTGGAAACCATCAATGTTTCTTTTAAAGAAAATTATTTTTATAAGGATGATTTCAATAGTATACCCGATAGTAATGTTATAAATTGGTCTCTAACAACCCCTAATAATTCTGAGCAGGAAAGTGATTCGGATTACGAAGAAGCGAGGGAGAATCAGAAACCTGAAACTTCGGACGATTCTTGTAAGGAATCGACTTCTGAGATAGAATCAAATTCAGAGGGGGAATCTTCTGATGAAGATAATAGTTTTAAGACTAAAAGGGATACTAGATGGTTCAGAAAGGTAGTTCCAAGACCGGATGGATCACGTAACGATATCTATTATTTTGAAAAAGGTCACACCATCCGTTTAAGAAGCCTAAATGATGTAGAACGATACTGTAAAAATAAGAATATATCCTACGATCCTCAAATTTTTTCCTTTAGTGGACGGGATACTTTTCAAGGGGAAATTCCAAGTAATTCTGTTAGTTCAAGTGTTAGCGAGTCCTGACTAGACCGCGAAATTAAAGTGCCTAATTCTTATAAACAATCCTTAAAATCTACAGAACGGGAGGAATGGCGTAAAGCAATGGAATCAGAGATTGCAATTATGCAGGAAAGGAATGTTTGGACTTTAGCCAAATTGCCGGCAAATGCTAATCCAGTAGGATGTCGGTGGGTTTATACATTAAAGAAAAACGAAAAAGGGGAAATTGTCAGATTTAAAGCTAGACTTTGTGCTCAAGGGTTCTCTCAAGTAAAAGGATTAAATTTTGAGGAGACCTTCAGCCCTGTTGTAAATTTCAGTGTTATTCGTTTTTTCTTTTCATTATTAGTTGTGTGTCATAAATGGTTAAATGTTCAATGTGATGTTAAAAATGCTTACCTGTATGCTCCTATAGATGATCAAATATTTATGTGCCAACCCCCAGGTTTTATAGAAAAAGGAAAAGAGAAATTATATTGTAAATTAAATAAGGCAATTTATGGCTTACATCAAAGTGGCCGCTTGTGGTTTTATGAAATTAACAGTGTATTAATTCAGTTAGGTTTTAAAAAGTTTTCAAGTTGCAATTGTGTTTATTTTAATTCTAACGTAATTTTATTGTTATATGTTGATGACATTGTAATTTTTGGAAGAAAGGATTCGGACATTAGTAATGCTTTAAAATTATTGAATGAACAATTTGACTTAAAAGTATTGGGAAAGACGCAAAAATTACTTGGCGTAGAATTCGGAGAGGACGAAAAGGGCCTACACTTGCATCAGACTTCTTACATAGAAGAAGTATGTGAGAGATATAAAAATTTTCGTATTCCCAATGCATCTTTACCTATTAGTAAGGGAATTGTTTATTCTAAATTAAATTGTCCGAAAACCGATGAAGAAATTAAAGAAATGTACCGTATAGAAATTTGTTAGGATGTTTAACTTTTATTGCAAATCGAACCAGACCTGACATATCATATGCAGTTAACATCTTTAGTCAATTCCAGAGCAATCCAGGACTTGTTCATTGGAATGGACTGTTAAAATTATTAGGCTACGTTCATCAAAGTAAGGATTTAAAACTTTTTCTAAATTGCAATAAAGTTCAAATTATCGCGTTCACCGATTCCGATTACGCGGCAAATCGTGATGACCGAACTTCAATCGGAGGTCAGCTAATTTTGCTTGATAATTCACCCATTGAGTGGCGAACCTTTAAAGAAAAGAGTGTAAGTTTGTCTACCATGGAAGCTGAATTTATCGCAATGACTGAAGCCGTGAAGGAGTTAATATGGTTCGACAGAATTTTGGACGAATGTTTTGAAAATAAAATGATAAATAGATCTAAAGCTAAATCTTTACTTTTTGCTGATAATCAAGCTTCAATTGAATTTATAAAGTCGCCATTAGAAAACCACCGAAGCAAGCATATTGATGTTAAACTTTTTTTCATTAGAGATTTAGTGTATAAAAATATTTTTAATATTAGACATGTTTCTAGTAAAGATAATTTGTCGGATATTTTCACGAAACCGCCGACCCAAGCCGAATTAGAGAAATTTGTTGAAAATTTTTTTAAATAAGTGCAATATAATATCAATTTTTGTATGAATGTTCTAAGTACTTGTTTTTACATCAGTCAGTTTATTTTACTTTTATACAAGGTTTAATATAAATTGTTATGAGAAATTTTTTATGATTGAATTTAAAAGTAAAATTGTTATTATAAACGTAAAAGTATATTAAGTGTAAATAACTGATGTATAAATTCTTTTTAAATGGAATTGTGTATAATATGCTGATTTGAACTGTTACTTGTAGTATTTATTATTGTATTGCAGATTAAATGTGATTATCTACATTCATTCCCTGGGACTTTATGGATTTGAAATTAGTGACTCTAATTCGATATTTGGACTTGGAAGTGCTACTGATGTGATCATGTTGCTGTTTGTGATCGTAAAGTGCTCATATTTTTCAATATATTAGAAATGTTAATGGGTGTTTCTGTATTTTACCCATGAAAGAAAAATACTGGTGTTAATATTAACAAGTTTCACTTTTTGTAAAAGGAATTTAACATATATGTTAAAGCCTAAAGCCATGTGATATTTTTTATAGTAATAGTGTTTTTACTTTTCATTAAGATGATGAGAAGGGGAGGCATTGATAGGAAATGTTATTTTTTAAATTCTCACCACTTAATTCAAAAGTAAAATTAATTTTGTTAACTTACTACTTTATTTGGTTTAAGCCTTTAACATTGTAGACAGTAAAAGTCAGCTAAGTTGCGACGTACCTCCCGACTCGCGAATCTTTTTCAAACTGATTAGTTGGTTAAATCGGCCACTTGGGGGCGTTGCCGGTTTTCCCGATAGAGAATTTTCTCGAATGCACATCACGTGTCATCGACGCATGTGCGTACACGTGCTCAGCGGTATACGCAAATCACCCTCCGGTATTTAAGCGTAGTGCTCGCTTGCTTCTCTCTCTTAATCCTTTTTAGAACTTCTCTTGAGACGTTCGCTCAGAGAGCGAGCGGGAAGTTGACGTTTTTACCCGGTGAGACGGACCATATGCCTTAGAATACTTTCTTAGGGATAGTTGTTTCTTGAGCTGCATCGACTCTGTGTGAAATGCCCGATAGTTAAATTTTATTCTTGAAATATAAAAATCTAGTCAACTTTATTTTTTTTTTACGAATGGCTTTAGGTGATATTTTTAACGTTGTATTGTGAAGTTATTGAAATAATTTTCATAAATAAATCTCTGCTATTCTTTTAAGAATTGTATTAGCTTCGAATTATTTCTTAGCAAAAATAATGGGTCCTTTAGAAGGGATAATGGCCCATCAAAAATTCCTTTACTTTGAAGTTTTTTTCTTGTGATTGTAATCTACTGTGTCAAGGTAAATATAAGTTTTGAATTATTACACAGTAAAATCCCATTACAACGAAGACCAAGGGACGTGGAAAATGCTTCGTTGTAGTGGAATGTTTGTTATAACGAAATGTACGTTGTAAAACACTTAATTTGTTTTGTTATAACGGAAATTTCATTGTATTGGTATTCACTACAACAAGAGTTTACTGTACTATAATGTAATTAGATCAGGGGTTCTCGACCTTTTTCGACTTGTGGCCCCCCTTATGAGTACCAAATTTTGTCGTGCCCGCTCAGTCGTGTATTTTTCATCATGAAATTGCTTATACCAGTTTTGATAGCTGGTTTAATTTGCCGTATATAAGAAATTCAAATCAACTGTTGATCTAATACAGTGTTTCCCAACCTTTTTGACCCTGCGAACCCCTTTTAGATCCGAAAGAAAATGGCGAACCCCCTTTGAGTCGTTAGTAACAGGTGACAAAACTATAAAATTTACTAGCACATTTATTTTGCATGTTGTACAATGCTTTATAACAAGAAATGGAAACATAATTACTGTAAAATATATAAGTTTAAATTAAAACTAAAATACAGCTACATTATTTTATTACCGTAAAATCCTGAAAGTAGCCCCCCCATCGAATGTAACCCCCCCCCCCTTTCGCGCTGAAAGTGGAATCATTCCCATATTCCTTAATATAACCCCCCTCGCCAAATGGCTGACGATTTTAAAACAAAATTTGTATTATTTTCTTATGATAAAGATTAAATATGTCCAATTTCTTTTTGTATTTTGTGTTTTGTGTTTTATTTTATTTGTTTATTTATTCATAAATATTCAAGGTCTATATGCTTAAAAATAAATTTCATGTACTCGGCGTTAATTCGTTAATTAGCCGCCATCTTTGAGCTTGTGAGCCCGCCATTTTAGGTCGTGTTTTGAAATTCGACGCATTATGAAATACCGATATAGCGCTGGCCCCGAACATGCCAAATTTGCGTTTTATGAGTTTTAAATGTAAATTATAGGGATTTCTGCTAACTTAAGTGCTAAATTCTTTCTTCAGTCAAAGATGCCATCCCCATGCGATCAATTTTCTATTAGAAAATTATAAGACAGATTTTTGTTTATTTATTTTTTGAATCTTGTTTTATATTATTTAAAATAATTTTAAATGGGTTATGCTTATTATTTATCTTCAGTAGATGCTCTTAATTAATACTAAAAACATTTTTTTTAAATAATTTTTTTTCGAAAATCTCGATTATAACCCCCCTACTTGAAATTTGCCAATTTGGTTTTTAAAAAGAGGGGGGTTACTTTTGGGATTTTACGGTATTACTTTTTATTTGTTTTTTTTAAATTATTATTAGGGAAGTAAACATAGGTATTCCTAAAAATATTTTTAAATAAATTTCCTGATAGGCTCCGCTTCCCGGTTGAAATATACAAAATTCGGAAACGTTTTGGAAATTTAAAGAAAAATTAAAATTTACATAATCTCAAATTTCTGATTGCGATATTGCGATGATGCAGAAAAGTTGGAATAAAGTAATCAATGCGAGTTCAAATTTAAAATTAATGAATATCTTCTGGCTCCACTTAACAGTCCATATAATGGAAAAATTAGCGTAAAATGATGCAAAATTTTACATTTTATGTAGAAATTTTATTATTTCCGAATTGTTCGCGTTTGTGAGTCAAAAGCGGGAAATGGTAGAAGAAAAAGATGTTCTAAAATTTAAAATAAATCAATAAATATCTTTTGGTACCAGTTGTGATCCAAATTGGTACCGAAATGATAAGTTTGGTTGTGACCCAAATTCGGAATCAGGCAAAAGAAGACATATACAAATAAGTGCATTTCAAATTTTGTATACGCTTCCTATGCCAGTCCACTACATTTACGCATTATCTGGAAAACAATTCATTAAAAAAAATCATTTTTGAACTCCTTCCTAATTTTACGTATGTAAATTTATTATTTCGTTTTTTCTGTTACGTTAGCGTTGAGAAACTCCGCCATTCCAATATTTTTTTCGCGAACCCCTGGGGGTTCGCGAACCACTGGTTGGGAAACGCTGATCTAATAGATTCAACTCATATATCAGCATTCAACTCATATATCATCGAGTACAGTAAGCACATTCATGCTTTCAGAGAAGAATACAATCTGTCGCATTTTATAGACTTGTAATATATTTGATCAGGATAATGTGGAACCTTTTATCAGTTTGAAATGATTGGTTCATGGTCTTCTTTCGGAGTAGACCTTCGTGGTCTTCATAATCTTTCAATATTCTTTCAATAATCTTTCAATAAATGATTGTTGTTAAAAAATTAATACTATTAAAAATTTATATTATTAATGCGTCAACTTCTCCGAGGACAAAGTGTGTGGTGTTACGGATTAGAATTGTTACGAAATATTTTCTTAATTAGCTTAATAGCATTGTAACGCAAATCAGTCTTTGTTACAAGATTGCTCTGTATATGTATGCGTATATAATATATGTATATTTTTTAGTTACTGCATTTTATTTTACTATGTAGAACTTAAAACACAAATTTTGTAAACTTTTATAAGGAGAAGAAGTTAGAAGCATAAAATTTTCTTTAGTTTTCATCATTTTTTTTTTTTGTCTCTGTTCAAAAAAAAAAACTTCTTCCAGCTAAAATCTGAATATGGTATAAGTGTGGACCATGTGATGAAATGCCTAATTTAGCATATTACAGACAGAAAAATAACTTATAAATGTATTTTAGTGATGTACCACATCATCGACATACCATAATTTATATTTATATTTTTTACCCAGCATGATTCATGAATTTTGGAAAAATTGCAGGCGCAACAAATTCCTTTATTGCACATAACCTTTTTTTGGGGGCAAAATTACTGGAGTGATTTAATTATAAAAGCAGTAGTGGGAGATATGTAGCCATTATGCTAGTAAAAGGTACTATTTCAGCACAAAATAATAAGCATGAGCTATTAATTTTCTGCATCATCCAAGTTTTTTGCCATATTTTCCACAAATAGATGCATTACTTCTGTTCATTAGATTGGCGTTGGAATGGAAATATTCATTACACTTATATAATTTTCTATTTTTAAACAATTTTCTACTTTACTTTCTTTTTAATGTTTCACTTTTACCTGGGTTTTTATACTCTGATTGTACATGTATTTGCTGTCATGGCCGTAGACAAGATTTGTTTTTTCAACGGGGGGGGGGGGGGGGGGGGGGCCATATTGAAGAAAGTTTTTTCTTATCAAAATATTTTTAATTTAAAAATTGCAATTTAATAACTTCATAAAATTTGGTAGGGGGAGGGGGATTTTTTAAAAAAATATATCTAGGTAAAAATAAAAAGATTACAAGCAATATATTTTAATTTGAATTAAACAAATGATGCAAATGCTTACATTAAATATATGTCATTTGAATTAAACTAGGGTGAAATTCAGTTTTATTGCATTCAAAGCAATAGAGAAAACACACTAATTTTAAATAATTTTACACAAACCTAATTAATGCATAGAAAAACTACTTAAAAAACCCCTGATTAATTTTAACATGCTTTTTACAGGCTGAAGTTTACGAAGTAATAAAAAGAAATATCAAGAGAAAAGATGTATACGATTCGTTATAATATGCAAGTTTTAAGTAACTGCTCACAAAATACTGTGATTTTGTCAAGTTATTCCATTTACGAGAGAGGGAGAATTTGATACATTTAGTAATCCCCAAAACAGCAGCAAAAATGTATTTCTAAGCATAGCAAAAAAGCATACCAAAATATAGTAAATGGAAGAACCATTGTTTGTACTCAGGTGAACTGGCACCATTTTTTGGTGTAACATACTACCTAATTTTGCATCTGTTTGTATGTTAAAGGAACTGGAGTTTGTAATTACTTTTTACTTTTAACAAATACTTTCAACTATTAATAAAATTTGAGAAGTTTTATTATTCAGATAAAACTTTATTATTCTGCTTTGGCATTGCGAGAAATAGCCAAATATTCGGTATTCAGCCAAATCACTATTCATTACATCCTTACTAAAAAACAGTGCATATCCAACTTTTAAAAGCTGTTCACTTGCTCAATGGCCATATGAGAAGGAAAGGGACTATTTGAGTCATTTTAAAAAGAAAAATTAATTTATAGAAACTTGAATCCATTCAATAAAACATTTTAATGTTTAATTCAATGTCAATATGAGAATTGTACTTTTGACTCACAGAGACATTGTATTTGTGCAATTTATGGATTGCATATTACATTATGTGATGAACCTAAATATATATATATATATATTGGATGGCAATTCCCTCTCGCTCTTGATTATTCATTGAATAATTGTTGTAAAATTTACTGTGGTAATAAACCTAAGAAAATATTTAAAATTGAAGTGTTTGAGGAAAAAAAAACTCTTCCAGCACCATACTTTTTGCCCAATCAGAGCTTAGAGTAAGGTTATAAACGGTTTCAAAATCTTTCTGCCATACTGTTTTCAGAGGCGTAGCTAGGGGGGAGGGGGGTGGCAAGGTGGGACAGCTGTCCCTGGACGCAGCGTTAAGGGGGCGCCAAATTAAAGTTAATTTGAACTGAAGAGGTGTGAATATGTTCAACAAAAAAGTAGGAGCATCCAAATCATATCGGGAATGACCGTAGCACAGGAGTGCGTGGGATAAGGCAGAGAAACGAGTTGGAGTTTGGGTGTTTTCTAGGGATCGGACCTGTGACAGGGTGCGTACACTATTCTCTCAGTAAAAATCAAGCACTTTCCAGGACTCTTCATAACAAAAATCAAATATTTCAAATGAAGTAAATCTAACCACTTCGGATACAAGTTACATTACAAGCCAGAAAGATTTCTTTAATACTATTTAATTTAGACCACTCTAACTGTAATAAAATAATTTCATATTCAATACTATAAAAATTTTTCATATCGTACATTAATTAGATTTATGTGTTGTATCGGCTGTGTATGTAACAAGCCATAGCTTAATTGCTTGTCAGATCAGACATGTGCCTCACTGAGAGAAAAAATACTGAAAAAACACGACATAACGCTGTGTAAAAGCTTATTAAAAGGTCTTATATTACAAGTATAAATTTGTATGCAATAGAATTATTAAATACTAAGCAAGTCAACTCATCACCTTAATAAACTCATTGTGAAAATTGCAACACCATGAAGGAATCATCATAAATGAATGAAATTTAATACACAGTTGAGTGGTAGTGGTACAAATAAATGATTAAATTTTCAAAGCAAACAAACAATCTCAAGAGGTTGGAATCAGTATTTTGTGTAGCCACCACGCGCCGCAATAAGTGCTGCTACACGACGTGGCATGGAGTCAAACAAATTTTGAATGTCTGCCTGAGGAAGAGCATTCCATATTGTTTGTATGCGTACCCAAAGTTTGTCTACAGAAGCAACAGGACAAGGATCACGAGTGGGACGCCGACCAACGAAATCCCACACATGTTCAATTGGCGACATATCCGGGGAATACGCAGGCCAAGGAAGTGTTGGGTAGAAACCCATAATTTTATTAATTCTCAGCTCACTAGTAAGGTTTGAATGTATTTTAAGTACCTACTTTCTTTTCTGTGGACGGCTTGTAAGCTAACTGGTCTTGGGGTACTCTTCAGGCATTCAAACTACACGCTCCAAGTTTAATGGCGGATGTGATGGATGTAAACATCGCCACGATGCTAGCCCGTTGTTGCCAAACCGTGGCAACTTTGTTGGAACGCGTGACTTGCGTGGAGAGAGGGTCAACCTCAACGTATATGTAAATGAGGTTGAAGTAGAAGTTATTAAAATGACGTCACCTTCGCGTCATAGGTTTTTGGCAAGTATAAAGGGAGGATGAGTGCGTGCGGACTTCACTTGATCCACTGGATTCAGTCTCCGACTGGTTTCATTTTTGGTCGCCCTGTTGGTCGTTCCTCCCTCTCATGGAGTCTCCTTCCCATGAAGCTACTGGATTGACAATAGACTTTGAACGTGGTCGAAATGTTAGACCGTGGTTAATTTTTGAAATTTTGAAGTGTCTTCTCTCCCCGCTTGTCACGTTCCAGTGATTGTGAAAATGTTTCAGAATCTAGTGCTGTTTTGCTTTTAGAAGAGTGGAAAGTTTATTTTTATATTCATTTTAAACGGGTTTCTAGTCAGAATGTCAACCATCAAAATAGTATTTTATCTTCATAATTGTGTTTTACTATCTTCGAGTTACCGGTGAATTCATCTGAAATTCGTACAACTGTATGTTAAGTTCTTGGACTGTCTACATGCTGACTGGTAGCTTCAACTGAACTAGTGTTCGTTCCAGTGTAACCACGCTATTCCATGAACTAATTCTCAACAGTTGTGAATTTGATGGGATTCTACTCATGACCAAGTAAAAGACTGATATTTAAATTCTGAAATTTGAGAAGTTTTTCAAGATGGTTTTTGTCTGACTAGACATTGTGTTGTGATATGCATCGGATGTTCCTGTGGTAATGTATATTTTACTGTATTATTAAATGTTAAAATAAATCCAAATTTTGTTAAAATTGTTTCATGTTTACCTCCAACTGACACCACCTCTGACAGCTCATGTTGGGATTTGAATTCAGAATCTTTATTCTAAATTTAAATTAACTTTTCTTAAAAGCCCAACAGGAAGAAGCTGTACCTGCTGCGTTGCAAAGAAAGATTGAACAGTCCTAGCAATATGAGTTTACAGTCCTGTTGAAATACAGCGCCTGGCAAGCTTTGAAGGAAGGGAACAGCTTGAGGCTGTAGAACTTCACTGATGTACCGGTTGCTGTTCAGATTGCCCACAATTCGTACCAATTGAGATCGTCCATGATAGGCTATGGCACCCCAGACCATAACTCTGGGTGTTTGTCCACTGTGGCGTTCGATAATGCACTCCAGAAGGCGGCATCTCCGGCATAGCGTCTGATACGAATGCGGCCATCATGGTACCACAAATTAAAGCGGGATTCGTCAGAAAACACGACATGCTGCCAATCAGCACGGCAGTCTCTATGCTGATTGGTCCATTGCAGCCGCAGGCAGCGATAGTTTAGCGTGAGGAGGATCCTGTATAAAGGAGTCCTTGCGCGAGTCCATGCTGCAGCAGACGTCTACGAATTGATGAAGCACACAATGAAACACCTGTAGCTAATGACCACTGTGCTGCCAATTGTCTAGAGGAAGCTGTACGCGCCATGCGGACCAGGTGTCTACCATCACGAGTTGACGTCACATTTTGGGGTCCACTCCCGGATTTCTGAGTTGCCCCACCCTCGTCCGTCCACTGCTTCCAAACACGCATCACCGTGCTGCTGTTACGCTGCACACGAGCGGCTACTGCACGATACGACAATCCAGCTTCACGAAGGCCGATGATTCTCCCCCATTCAAACTCTGAAAGTTGTTCAAATCTTGCTCTCTTTCGTCGAAGAGGCATAAGTAAAGATTGAGCTAACGTTTACCACTAGCAGATAACCACCGATAACCATACACGCCTCGCTACAGCCGTCTATTTATTCGGATCCATCCGCCGTTCAGAGGGCCCTGCTCAGCATACGCATGCACTACGGATTTGAAATTCTAATCATTTGCATATCATGCGCTACTTTGCATTTCCTGAAAATTTAAGCTCACTCGCGAACTCCTTCATGGTGTTGCAATTTTCACAAACATGAGTTTATAAAAAATGATTGGGGCATTATGTCTAACCAAAATAAGGCGTGGAAGTGGCATGGCATTTGTAAAAGAAATAAACATGTTTCTGAGCAATAACTTCTTAAACTGAGATAACTATTTCATACTTGATAACTATAAAAATTTTAATGAAATGAAATAACTTCAAAATTAGGGATGACGAATTTTTTACATGTTTTTATATATTGAATTAAAATATAAAGAAATATTATTTATTTATTTTGTAACAATGTAAAATGAGTACACTTGAAAGGGGGGACCTAATGATAAAGACGATCTAAAATTTAAACACATTTTAAATTACATGCAAAAAAAAAAAAAGAAAAAATAATTTTAAAAAAACAAAACATTTTTGGGAAAAAAATTTTTAAAAAAGATTTTTAATAAGGTTCTAATATTTAATAATTATAATCAACAGATGTATCACTAAAACTTAACTAAAAATTCTTTGATTATCGGCGACATTTAGAGTGGGAGTGGCAAAATGATATTTCCTCAAGTCCTTTACGGAAGCTAAAACTTAGGGGAGGTTAAAAATAATGATAAGCTCAAATTTATTGATGTCCAAGGGGAAGAATCCGATATTAAACGAGAGCTAGGAAGTTTTGCCGAAGCCGATGGAACCAGATTTCGAAGTGCTGAAAAAAAAAAAAAAAAAAAAAAAATCGGGATTGACACTGAAAAGCGCCAAAAACGAATCAAATGTGTAAATTTGACTCGTAATTTGTGAAACTTTGGCGGAATGTAAGCAGGTTACTTTCAAAAATGTTCATAGGGTAAAAAAAAAACCAAATTACGAATTTTTGCGGAAGAGAAATTTTTAATTACCAAAACTACGGAATTCCGTCAAAATACGGAAAAATCACAAGTCTGCAGGTAGGAATTTGAAGAAAGGTGAATTTTTCTGTTGATAAGTTGCAAAGAAATAGTAAAAATGAGAAAATCAAGGACTTTCCAGACATTTTTGTACATTATCCCAAATTTCCAGGACTTTCAAGGCCTTAAAAAAAAAATTATGTAATTCAAGGACTTTCAAGGTTTTCCAGGCCGCGTACGCACCCTGCTGTGATGACTCTCTAGGGGCTAAGGGCATTTTCTTTGAGCAGCAGAGATAAAAGAACCAAACGCCCAGAGAACCCAGGAAAGGTCACTTGAGAAAGAAACAATTTAGCAAAGCCAAAGTGCCCCAGTTTGCCCTTCAAATTGAATGATCGCTAATAAAAATGCAAGCTAAAAGAGCTACTTTTTACAGCTATTTATCGTTTGGAAACTATAAAAGTTTTTTAATTCCCTTCCAGGGGCGCGGAGTGGGGGGGGGGGGGCAAAATCTTCAGTTGTCCCTCGGCGCTGAAAACCCTAGCTGCACCTATGACTGTTCCAATAACTTTCTAAGAAAGTTTCAAGAATACTTACAACATTTATACATATTTTGCAATTGACGGTTATTTATGTCTGCATCAGCCAAATTAAACAAAATTTTGAGAAAAAAAATTTACTTAGAAGTTTCTTAGTTAAAATTATTCATTCTCATTTGATTATTGAGGTGGGCAGGGAGTGGGGGATAATCACATCAAAATTAAATTACTTTCTGAAAAGGAAATAATTTTGAAAAACATATAAAAGAATTTAAGGTTTGATGAATGCATTTGTCAACTTCTATAAACATGGACACATGCAAAACAATATAATTTCGTCTAAAGAAACTTTCTTTTTTTTTTGTAAAGAAAGTAATGTTATTAAAGTACTTAAAGTAAAACTATTTAATAAAGAAAGAAATAATACATACTTCTTTAACAACATCTGCTCTCTCAATAAAGCCGAAAGTTTCCTTTAGAGCACATATCACTCCCTGGAATCGAGTTGGTAATGGTTTTTCTAATCGTATGCTACGAGCTCTTAGGTTGCCAGTATTTTTATCAGTTGCAATTCGAAATGTCACTTTATCATGTGGATGAAGTTCAAATGTTCCATCAATATCCTCCATAGAATAAGGCAAAAAGAAACATTCACCACGACTTTCATATGCAACCCTGCCCTGCAATTATAAATATGCAGAGTTATCAGTTCCCCTAGCATAACAAGTTTTTTAAGAAAAAATGTGTAACAAATTATGTAACCTACTAATTTTACAATCTTTCCAAACAAATTACTAAATATTCAACTCACATTAAATACTATCGGTTGAGGCTCATGAAGCCATACAAACAAGCATTTATGTATTTGAAGAAGTAAGAACTACATTATGCATTATAATACCGAAGTTTTAGGGAACTGCTTGCAAAATACTGTGGTTTTGCTTAGATTTCTTTCTTTTATCCAACAGCTAGAATTTTATACATTCAGCAATGGTATACGACCCCTAAAGCACCAGAAAAATTAATTTTTACACATAGCCTGAAAACTACTGCACATTTTGAGATGAAATGTTGGATAGCCATATAAAGTCTCGACCAGAGCGATTTTCATCAAAATATAATAAGGTTTCAGATCAATATTTCTTAATTCATAAAAAATTTTAAATTAATATTTTTAACTGTGAAAATCACATTTTTATTGTTGGGTTACCTCATTCTTTTGTAAAAAAAAAACAATTTTTACTACACCCATGGTAGTTTAAATATACTATTTAAAAATATCAGAACTTTTAAACATTACAAGACACGTTTAATTCTGACGCAACGGGTGAACAGAATTACACAAAAATTGGTATATGAAGTCAAATTTAGATGCAGAATACAAATACGGTGAAACCCCGATTTTACGTTTCTCAAGGGACTGGGTAAAAAAAAACTTAAAATACGGGAAATACATAGAATGCAAAAATCAAATAGAAAAAAACTAAAGGTAGTAAAGATGACTCTTTCAAAAGGTATAATATCTATATTTTACGAAAAGAATATTATTATACATACCATTTTAAGATAATTTTAACACACTTAGATGCGATTCCTGGCATTTAGGATGAAAATAATCCGTAATAGTGGATTGTTTTTTAGTCATTGAGTTCAAAGTGAATGCAGCATCTTCTTGGATTGAAATACGTTGCAAGTTTTTTTTCCCTGGTCTTTAATCTTTATAAGAAAGAAAATAGTTTTTCACTGTTTGTAAGCTCTTCATTGCAATATTGATAGAAGGGACGGGCTGTGCTTCCGGTTCTTCTTGTTGATCCTCGTCGGCGGACAAATAGTCTATAAGGTCGTCTACGGATCCGCATTGAATATGTCGTTTGGCTTGTATCCTTTGGTCAAATTTGGTAGAATTTTCTTCCATTCTTCTATTGTAGCTTCATCTACACTTGATGATTTTCCCGAAAGCAATCTATACACAAGATTATGTCTTTTTTTCATTCTGTCAATCCATCCATTTGAAGCTGTAAAGTCTTTCTAACCACCAAGCCTATCGGCGATTTCTAGAGCTTTTTCTCTTAGTATTGTATCATTCATAGGTACATTTGCGGCACCAGCTTCTTTAAACCACTTTACTAAGATACCTTCCAGCTCGTCGTACGACGATTTTTTCAATGTTTTCTGTTTCTTGGAATTTTTTTCAACCACTTTCTCGATGTTTTTTTCGATGCACTTTTTTTTGTAGTATGGATTTCAGGGTTGTCACGGGAATTATTTGCGATTGAGCGAACCCTACTTTGGTTCCTTGAAATTCATCAAATTGTTTAACAATTTCGGCTTTCTCAGCAACAGAAAAGTTTTTGCGTTTTTTACTCGTCATTTTGGCACAAAAAGGTTAGAAATGCAACCACGGCGTGCTAAACAGCAAATGTTGTTCAATGTTATACAGTGGATTTCAGGCTTATCTGAAAACGTGTAGAAGGGTAAGTACCCCCTCCCCGACGAAAGAAAAGGAGCCACCCCATCTGATTGGTAACTGGTCTTTCTCTTTCCTTGTCCGTCTCATTCCTACACCAATAAAGTGTGTTGTTTCTGTACTTTGTTCCCCCGCCAGCTGTGGTGTATTCAGGAAAGTAGACAGTCAGTCGCTACAGTAGGTTTTCAACAAAGGAGGGGGGTGGAAACCAAACCATAAACAATGAGAAGAAACCGGTTTCAGAAGACAGGAATCTGTGGCATGCGTTTCTGTTTTCATAGATTAACTTTCAACAACGTGGATTAGCTTTAAAAAAGCACAAACGGAAAAATTATTTTAGAACATTTTTTCTTTCTTTCACTTTCCAGGGAAAACGTAAAATGCAGGAAATTTCATATTAACAAACTTACAATCCGGGTTAAATTAACATTATTAGTATACGTAAAAACTGGGACCTGATGAAAAAACGTAAAATGCGGGAAAAACGTAAATTCGGGGGACGTAAAATAGGGGTTTCACTGTATGTCATAAAAGAGGGGTTGTCATTAAAAATTTTAAAGGTTTGCTCATTTTAATATGAAGACGCCCCCTTAACAAAATTCCAGTGCCGAAATTTATATGAATGAAATGAAAAACAACATTCTAATAAGGGATGATGTATGACAAAATATAGTGCATGGGGACATTTCTATCTGAAAAAATTATCAAAAGAGAAAAAGATGATAGCTCAGCAAATAATCAACTTCTACAGATAATCACATAAACAAGTAGGTTTTAACTATACATTCCAAATAATTCTAAATTTTAGGTCAAAATTTTAATTTTTGAATATGAACACTTACTTCAGTATTATCTTTAATTTCTGTAGTAATGAAACCTGATACTCTTTCTTCACATAACACCTCACCAACTTCAGATGTAATTTTGCAAACAGCACTTGCAATAGGTTTGCCCGTTCGACGATCATAGGTCATTTCAAATTCCACTGCATCTAGAAATAAAAGATAGAATATCACTCTAGCTTTCTCTGATAATAATCATAATACCTAATGTATTTTCAGGGGTTGATCAAGGATATTAACATGGTCCTGTTTTTGCAAATTTAAAAAAAGTGTTTTGTGAAAAACCGAATAATTTCATGATTCAAAATGCATGCATAGAAATAAAAAATAATTCTGTGAAAAGTACAATGGAACTTCGTAAAGGGTCTGCTTTGATTGATTGGAATCTTGAGAAGGAACGCTTTGATTGTTTGGAATTTTGTGAATAATCGGAAAATGGACACAAATGATGCGACCCCCAATTTTATATAAGAAATTAATAACATACATACACACACACATATATACATAAATACATAATATTTCTAAGTCATGAGAGAACACTTCTCATCTTCATGCTTCCTCTCTTCAAATGATGGACCTGAAGAGAAGATATGTTCAGTTTGAATGAATTGATTAACAACTTCCTTACAGTAATTCATATCATTTTAATGTTTAAGGAACAGTTTTTGCTGTTTTAAATAGTTTCATTTAAACTTTATTTTTGTGCTTATTTATTTTTTTCTTAGGATATTTTTCAAAACAAACTTATATTTTCTTGGCCTAAATATAAACCTTCCAGATTTTGGTTGAACTTCTAAACATTTTCCCCATAGCCATTCATAAGCAAATTCACTGTTTAAAAATTAAGCAGCAAAAGAAAAAATATGAACTAAGGGTGGAGTCTTTTAATTTTTAAAGGACTTTAACAGCCAAAAATTATGGGAATTTTACAGAAGTTCAAGGTCTGCACCAAACTAAAGGCAGAACATTTACAAATTTAAAAGCAACTCTTATGCAAAAATTTGGAGGAAATTCAAATAAAAAACAATCAAAGCAACTTTTTCCTTTACATATTAAAATCTTCTATACTAAACATAAATGCACAAGAAAAGTAAAAGTAAGAAGAGAAATGTAGAATAATAATCAAAACAATAAAACAGTTAAACTATCTAAACTTCACATAAAAATTATTAAAAATAGCATATGCATTATATCTTTAAGTACTATTATCTTCATCTACCATTTCAAGATACTTGCTTTTAATATTACTCAAAAACATTTCTTAAAAGTAATCCACAAAAGAATTGAAACCGTGCAATGTTTCTAAAAAGCTTAACTTATTTAATAACTTTATATAATTTATTAATATTGAACTTACCACCTAGTTTTAAATGTTCAATGTTTCCAGAATATTGACTGTAGTGAAAAAAAAGTCTTGCTTGCCGTTCACAACACTGAATGAAACCATAGGAATGCTGGAAATAAGTATAAATAGCGGAAATAATTATTGTTATGGAGAGGAAAAATTCAAAATAAAATTAAAATTTAAAAAGTTACAAAGTATTAAGGGGATCAGAAAATAATGTTGCTTCTCCCATAACATGTTAAGGGAGCAAATCCGTGTCATACAATCGATGAACTATCAAATAATCTTAACCAACCTTGGTTGACCATCCAAGAGCATTTGCGGCAAATTGATAAAGTAAGCAGAGCAGGTGTTTAGGTCCCACATACAGTGGCGTACACAATGCCCCTGCAACCCCCTGATAGCCATATATTAAACATCTCATTTCTTAGTAACATATTCCGCTAGCATCCCAACACACGGGCCAACATTTTAGACGTGTAACAGATGGGCGATGCCGGGAAGTGACGTACTCGAGCATTGTGCACGTGCGTTGGCGTTACCCTAACGGAATCTGTATGATATGTAAATGAGGGAAGGGATATTTAAGCGGTCTGTCTGGCGATTCAAGAGCAGACCATTGCACGTAAGAGGTTAAGTAAGCCGACCGACTTTGGCTCTTGACGGGCTGTTAAGCTCAGAGCGTCTTTTGTTATACCGGTGATTACCATCCCGGTCTTATTTTAACTACACCTCATTTAACTAGTCATTTTACAGAAATGTTGGTCTGAGTTTTTGAGTAATAGTATGAAAGTATTTTTTGTAATGTTCTAAGAGCTTAAATAAAGCCTTTTAATTTATTTTAAACTTGTCTTCTGGATTTTCTGACTCTGCTAAAAATGTCAAGTATAAGAAGAACTTTGTTGTATGACAACAAGAATGGTTATGGGCTAATTGCCATAATCAGTAGTAACGCATCTATTGTTGCCCAAAAGACCAAAAATCAAAAATCCCCGATGTCGGCGATAATCCAAAACGGGGGGGGGGGGGGGGGGGGCAACAACTAATTTGAAGTTAAGTTTTTCAACTAAGAGACTGGAAATTCGAGATGGCTGTTTCCACCATTACTGTGGACAAACTAAAAGAAGACAACTACCAGGACTGGTCATCAGATATGATGTACTTATTGATTGAAAGAAATTATTGGAAGATTGTAACGAGAGAAGAGAAAGAACCAGTAATTACAAAAGAAGGAAAAGCTCGGAAGCAGATATAGAAAACTTCGATAAAAGAAGAAGATCCGCGCTGTCCTTAATATATCTGCACAGAGTCGAAGTGCCGGAAGTTGATGGGAAAGACTGAAGATCCGGCAGAAGCAAGGGATCGTCTCAAAGCTCATTATCTAACTGACAACAGGAGTATGGAAATGTACCTTTTTTCGGAGTTCCTGAATTGCAGAAAAGAACAAAATGAAAAAGTCAACTTGTACGCCTCAAGACTAAAGGAGTTTTACGACCGAATCGCAGCATTCGACGAAAACGGACTATCGGAAAAATTCCTGTGCTACCAGTTATTACGTCATCTGCAAGAAAATTTTGAGACCACTGTACAGAACATTTTGAGATATGACGACAAAGATTTCAAATATGAGAAAATTATCACGGAATTGGTGGCCGAAGAAAACAGATTATCCCTGAAGGAAAAGGACTCTGGAGAAGTCTTCGCCAAGTCATCGTTCATCAGAAACAAAAGTAATTACATGAATAGAAACATAAGATGTCATCATTGCGGAAAAGCAGGCCACATACGCCGAAACTGCTGGAAAAATAGGGAGACCGAGAATTCCGTCAAGAAAGACTACCTGGCAAGGAGTAGTAGTCCATCCAGCTACCCACAACAGACAAGAGGGAGACCAGGAAAGAAATTTCAAAGAAATGACGAAAGAAGGTCAGGATCCCCATCTGCTGAATGCTGTAAGTACGGGAGTTACTTTATCTGTGAGGCCAATACAATTGACTCAAGAGATGAAAACGTGTCGTTATTTGATCCCGCCGCCTTGCATCATTTTTTGTCGTAATAGACAGCATTTTGTTAATTTTGTTCCTTTAAAGGGAAAAGAGTTGGCCGTTGCTGTTAAAGGTCGAAAATTCCCGACTGAAGGGAAAGGCCAGGTTATGCTTAAATTTAACAATTATAAAATTCTGTTAAATGATGTTACGTATTCACCAAAGTTAAGGAGAAATCTTTTATCAGGGCCTAAATGTGATATCGGTGGTGCAACTATTACAGGGGGTGGAGGTTTGATAGCAGGTGGGAAAGGTACCATAAAAGCTAAACTCAAAAATGGGGTTTATGTTATAAAACCGGATAAAGTAAAAGAAAATTTAAAAAATTCTAATCAAAATTCGGGAAAATTGTAATAACTCTAGTCATTTTTCTAAAATTGAAGTTTCAAATGTAGAAAAAATTGAAAATTGGCATAAGAAATTCGCGCACGTTAATACTGAAAGTTTTAAACGAACTTGCGATTTGCAAGGTGTCAGGGAAATGCCTAATATCAAAAGTACTAAACTGCATTGTGAAAATTGTAAGCTAGGAAAATTTAGAAGAGTTTCTTTTAAACCAATTAATAAAATTAGATCTCATTATCCTTTAGAATTACTGCACGCCAACGTCTGGGGAAAATGTAATATAAGAGGTCGTAACGGCGAGGAATATTACTTGTGGATTATCGACGATTTTTCGAGAAAAACCTCCCTTTATCCAATTAGGGAGAAAAGCCAAGTGGCAAGCATTTTTATGCAACATATCAAAAGAGCGGAGAGGTTTCTCGAAAGAAAGGTAAAATTTATTAGAACAGACAATGGTAGTGAATTCGTTAATAAAACTTTTAATGATTTTTGTAACCAAAATGGAATTGTTCATGAATTAACTAATGTGTACAGCCCAGAGATGAATGGTGTAGCAGAAGTATTTAACAAGACGGTAGCAGACGGTGCAAGGGTACTTTTAGAAGAAAGCGGACTGGACAAAATTTTCTGGCCAGACGCTATGCTTCATTTCACGTACACTTGGAACCGTATCTGCCACACCGATCAGGAGAAAACTCAATTTGAGCTATATGGGGGGGGGGGGGGGGGGGATAAACCATCTGTAAGACATCTCAAACTATTCGGGGTTATAGCTTATGCTGGTGTTCCTAAACAGCAGAGGAGAAAACTAGACTTAAAAGCTAAAAAGGGTGTACTTATTGGTTACGCGTTCAAAACAAAAGGATATAGAATTTGGTTTCCTGATACTGATAAAGTAATAGAAAGCATTAATGTGTCATTTAAGGAAAATAGCTTTTTTAGAAATGAATTTAATGAAATACGCAGTGGAGCAGTATTGGGCCACATTACCTGGTCAGAATCCCCAGATTCCGAGAATAAGTCTGATCGCGAAGAAACGATCCAAATCCAGATTCCTGATTTACCGGAAGTCGAGGAAAGCGCAAGTGAAAGTCAATCTGAAAGGGGGGACGAAAATTTATCCGAAATTTCTTCTGACGACGAAAGCTCAAAAACAATGCGGGAAACAACTTGGGAGCGAAAGGTAGTTCCGCGACCTGATGGTACTAGGAATGATATTTATTTTTACGAAAAGAATAAGAAAACTAGGTTAAGATCTTTAAATGAGGTGAAAAAATATTGTGATAAAAAGAATCTGTACTTTAATTCTCAAATTTTTAGTTTTAAAGGAAATGATTTATATGAAGGGGAAATTCCGAAGGAGGAATAATCTTTAAATTCAAGTTTTACACAAGCATGACTAGATGGTGATGTAGAAATTCCTAAAACGTATAAACAAGCGCTAAAATCAAACGAAAGTGCCTATTGGCAAAATGCCATGGAAAAGGAAATTCAAGTCATGAATGAGCGTGATGTATAGAGTTTATCGGCACTGAAAGGAAAAGTTGAACCGATTAAATCCCGCTGGGTTTTTACCGTAAAAAGAGATGAAAAGGGCAAAATTTTAACTTTTAAAGCTCGTCTCGTAGCAATGGGGAGTAGTCAGATAAAAGGGCAAACATATGACGAAACCTTCAGCCCAGTTGTTAATTTTAGTATTATTCGGTTTTTCTTTACGTTAATTTTTGTTTTAAATAAATGGAAACATATTCAATGTGATATTCGAAGTGCATACTTGTACGCTCCGCTAAAGGATTGCATTTTTATCTGTCAGCCTCCTGGATTTATCGTAAAAGGGAAAGAAAATTTTTATTGTAAGTTAAACAAGGCCATTCATGGGTTGCATCAAAGCGGGAGATTATGGTTTATGGAAATTGATAGTGTTTTAGGTAATTTAGGTTTTAGCAAATTTTCGGGTTGTAATTGCGTATATGTTTTTAACTCTAAAGTGATTTTATTATTGTACGTTGATGATATTGTGCTCTTCAGCAAAAAGGATAAAGATATTGAAAATGTTTTGAATCTTCTTAAAGAACATTTCGATCTTAAGGTGCTGGGAAAAACCGAAAAGTTACTTGGGGTTGAATTTGAAGAAACTGAGGAATTTTTGAGAATTCACCAGACTAGTTATATACTAGAAGTATGTGAACGGTTCAAAAATTTTAAATTTCCAATTACTTCACTACCCATAAGTAAGGGAACAGTTTATTCGACCTTAAATTGTCCGCAGACTGAATTCGAGAAAAATGAAATGTCAAAAATTCCATACAGAAATCTTTTAGGCCGTCTTTCTTTTATCGCGAATCGTACAAGACCCGACATTTGCTATGCTGTCAATATTTTCAGTCAGTTTCAACATAATCCCGGTTTTGAACATTGGAATGGTCTCCTTAAACTTCTTGGATATGTAGCGAATACCTGTAATATAAAATTAAATTTAAGATGCAATAAAGTTAAATTAATAGTTTACTCCGACGCCGATTTTGCAACAAATTGTGACGACCGCACTTCCTCAGGTGGTCAGTTGGTATTACTAGACAATTCTCCCATCGCGTGGCGTACCTTTAAAGAAAGAAGCGTCACTCTATCAACGATGGAAGGCGAATTCGTAGCAATGACTGAAGCTGTTAAAGAATTAGTATGGTTCGACCGAATTTTAGAAGAATGTGTCAACAAGGGGGTAATTACTAAAAATATTGCTAAATCTTTATTACTGGTAGATAGTCAAGCTACTATAGATTTTGTTAAATCAATAATTGAAAATTATAGGACGAAATATATTGATGTAAAATTATTTTTTGTACGAGACTTAATTAATAAAGGACTGTTTGAAATTAGGCATGTTAGGAGCAAAGAAAATCAATCTGATATATTCACCAAACCTCTCACCTGTACTGAACTAGAGAGATTTTGTGAAAACGTTTTTCACTGATTTTGTTAGGATATTTTAAAGGGAGGGGGGGGGGGGTGTAAATGGATGTTTTTGGAAATTTAATTAGGCTTAAGATTAAATTTTTTTTTAAGGGGAAATTTTTTGTCAAAGTTTAAATTTAACACTTTTACATTTATAGACAATTTAATTACCCGTCAGAATGCACTTGTTAGATGCATTCATTCCATCACCGGGGGGGGGGGGGGGGGTACGAGCAGCCTCAATACCGTCTCAGAGGGGTGCAACTTCATTAAATGCCAGAGTATCCTTACGGGGGTGGATTGATGTAGATTGGCCTGTGCAGGACGACATGGGAGCCCATCGCGGATGTTGTTTTTTTTAATTTTGTGAGTCCTAGATTATGTTATTGGAAGCATCACTTACGACCCGTCTGGAAATGTAACTGTTAAAGTTAAATTACCGTAAATTTTTTATCTCAATTATTTTCCATAATTTTTGATAGTTTAATCTTTGAAATTTTTCATAATAATATTAACGTTATTAAAATTAATGTAATTCTTTTTGCGAGAGTGAAATTTTTTCTAGTCAAAGTTAAG
Source organism: Octonoba sinensis (assembly GCA_038502835.1). Classification (NCBI taxonomy): domain Eukaryota; kingdom Metazoa; phylum Arthropoda; class Arachnida; order Araneae; family Uloboridae; genus Octonoba; species Octonoba sinensis. Next base: position 2,198,140 of record CM076606.1, on the reverse strand, counting down.
AAATAATTTTAGAAATTTATAATAATTATAGGAATATTTTTTTAAGGATTTTGAACATATATTCTTTAAAATTGCTCAAACATGTTTATATTTGTGATTTTTGTCCTAATCTGTTTATAAGTATTATTTGATTATAGATTGAATGTTATATTATGGACTTTTTACTATCCTGGAAATTAATGGATTATCAGCGGATTAATATTTGTCAAGAAATGCATTAAGGGGGGCGCGGGGGCGGGGGACGCACGAGGTTTTAGGGCGCCCACTGCAGAAAAAAAAACTACACAAGATACAATATATATGAATAAATGTTTTTATACATATTTTTTTAGCATTTCTTTTCCATTAATGCAATGTCACTCCTAAGCTTTCTGAGTAAAATTCTTTGCTATTACGGCCACTGATGGGCCATTATCCCTTCTAAAGGACCCATTATTTTTGCTAAGAAATAATTCGAAGCTAATACAATTCTTAAAAGAATAGCAGAGATTTATTTATGAAAATATCACAATAACTTCACAATACAACATTAAAAATATCACCTAAAGCCATTCGTGAAAAAAAAATAAAGTTGACTAGATTTTTATATTTTATGAAAAAAATTTAACTATCGGGCATTTCACACAGGGTCAATGCAGCTCAAGAAACAACTATCCCTAATAAAGTATCCTAAGGCATATTGTCCATCTCACCGGATAAAAACGTCAACTTCCCGCTCGCCCTCTGAGCGAACGTCTCAAAGGAAGTTCTAAAAGGATTAAGAGAGAGAAGCAAGCGAGCACTACGCTTAAATACCAGAGGGTGATTTGCATATACCGCTGAGCACGTGTACGCACATGCGTCGATGACACGTGATGTGCATTCGAGAAAATTCTCGATCGGGAAAACCGGCAACGCCCCCAAGTGGCGGATTTAACCAACTAATCAGTTTGAAAAAGATTTGAGTGTCGGGAGGTACGTCGCAACTTAGCTGAGTTTTACTGTTTACAATGTTAAAGGCTTAAACCAAATAAAGAAGTGAGTTAACAAAATTAATTTTACTTTTGAATTAAGTGGTGAGAATTTAAAAAAATAACATTTCCTATCAGCCACATAATGCATAATTAATCCCCTCTCACTTCCTCTTTCCTGTGTACCTGCATATTATAGTATAAGGATCTCTCATACTTATGCGCGGGCGCAAGAGAGCGCCAAAAAACGCGCATAATAAGTAAAAAATGCACATAAATGAAAAGCGCGCAAAGGGGAAAAACCTCAAAAGGGAACTAAAAGTAAAACATCAGTTCAGTGTTCACAGTAACTGTTAATTAATATTACATTATGCATACAGTCATAGTGAAAAATAGGAAAAGAGATTACATAGTGTCAAAATGCAAGTACGTATAATGCGTTACGTAAGTACTGTACATTTGTTTGAACTATAAGAAAATGAAATTGTACCCAAATACCATTTTGTACTTAATATTACTCCCTCACAAAATAAATTACAATCGAGGATTGTTTTTGTTTTCGTGAATTTTTAAGAAGAGTTATTCGAGTTAATCAAGGCGGGAAAAGTTCGATCGTTTTCAGAATTGACCTGCTAGTAGTTCGTTCAGAGGCGTTTTAGCTAGGGTTTTCAGCGACCAGGGATAACTGAAGATTTTGCCCCTCCCCCCCTGGCGAGAGCTTCTGTTAGCCTAAATGCAATAGAAAAGGAAAAATAGAGATACGAAATGAAAATTTCAATTTATTCCCTAGGGGAATTTAAATTAAAGTCCGTAGCTTTGAAAATACTCATTTTTTCTGTCACTGATGTTTTAATATGTTTTTAAGATTCGCCAGTTTAACTTTAAACTCTTTACATGCCGTATACCTTGTTTCTTGTGATTAATGTATTCACTTTGATACAAAATACTTATAAGTTTTTTTTAATTTATGGTTCACAAATGTTTGGTACTTAAAGCTTTGGTACTGAAGAGGGATGGAAATAAATGCGATTGTGATATGTACTACCTTTTAATAAGTGATATTTTGAATCCTTTTTCACTGCATCTCATTGTCTTTAGAACAATCTGAAATCTGTCAAAAAAGAAGAAAAAACTCACACCGGGGGGGGGGGGGGGGGGTGCAGGAGTTGAGTTTCCCCCATGCAAATAAGCTCCGATTTAAAATTATAATGCTACGATAGCATTATTTACTACGAAAAAGCATTAATTGATCTTTTAGAGAAAGTTTGTTTTAAATGTTTTCTCAGTTTAGGACCCCATATTACTGCTTCAAAGTAAAAGTTTTCTATGCTGCTATTGGGCATAATGGTAAACCAAATTCATCAAAGGTTTGAGAGCATGTCCTCAATTAACAATATGTTCAATTTTTTAACTCCCAAAGCATTCAACAGATCTATTAACGCTTTCGAGTGCACAAATAAAGAACTTGTGGAATTAGTGACTAAATTTTGCGAGAAGAACCAAAACGATGTAGCAATCTCAATTGCATCACAAATTATCATTTTGCGAAACATTTTGGAAAGTGAAATATGAGAGAGAAACTTGACAAATAAATATAGCTGAAGTTACTCATGTAGTAATGATCGAGAACAATGTTTTATCATCCAAGTCTCCCAGACAAGTCTCGCATTGCCTTTTATATCTTTCTTACTTTACCAGTAACCATCAGCATCATCAGATAGAATATTATGCAAACAGAAGCTAATCGAATTTTACCTCAGAAGTACGATGACAGAAGAAAGATGGAGCGGTCTTGCTGTTTTAAGTATAAAAAACGCCAGGATTCATTATTTAAACATCGACGAATTTGTTCAAAAATTTCTTGATTGTAAAAAAGGAAGAGGGAAATCCATTAGCACGGATTAATATATGCAATGTTTCAATTCGTTACTTTTTCGAAAATCCGCCTTTTAATGAGAAATATGAGTTTAATTATCTTAAATAAAATTAATGGTTATAAATACTTGAATATACTTTCACCGTAGTGTTTTTGTTTCAATCTTTTGTAACAAGCCAAAGATAGGGCGCACTTCTAAATCTTGCGGGGAGGCGCACCTAAGTCTATGTACGCCACTGCCCACATAATCTGTTCGAAGAAAAGCAAGCTAACCGATGAACCTCATGGAACTCTTATCGCTTCAGCAGCACTATACAGAAGCGCTTTTTGATTGCTTGGTCACTGGAAATGAAAACTGGGTACTCTATAATAAACCAAAACGTAAAATGCAGTGGCTCTGATTTACAGCCAGGTTTCGACCGCAAAACAGAACTTTTATGTGTATGGTGGAGTATTGTCAATGGAAAAGGTGTTATTCTGCAACATGATATTGCAAGAGCACACAGTGCAAGACTAACCCTGGGGGAAAAAATTAATGAGTTGGAAAGGGAGTCATTGCACCACTCACCGTACTCTCCCAATATTGTGTCAGTGGATTTCCATTCATTCTGATCCCTACAACATTTTTTGTGTGGCAAAACATTTGAAAATTTGGATGATATCAAAAACACCATCTCTAGATATTTTGCTAAAACACCAATTGATTTTCACAAATCTGGCAATAAAAATTTGCACATTAGATTGCATAAGGATGTTGATAATAAGCGTGGTTGCATCATTGATTAAAAATAAAAACTTGGTAAAAATTCATCTGCTTGAATTTAATGTAGAAAAAAAGATGGTTCTTTCTGGTCCCCCTAATAATACGGCAACATGACAAACAATATGTTTAAAAGCACAAAACAATACTTTGTTTCACAGAAAATATTTCCTTTGTAATACAAAGTGATCTAAAGCTCCAAATTCACCTTAATTTGATGAATGCCAATGAACTGAAGAGGATGTTGGCGATTGTGAAATAGAAAATCAAACGTTCTCTATGAACACTTTTAGGAAAACAAGAATGTATTCAGTAATTCAATAACTACAGCAAACAACTTTTTAAATATAACAAAAGAATGTCAGAGGCAGAAATTTACATTTTACTTATAAGATATTTCAAAAGGTTTTATTTTTTAAATTTGTCAAATAAGTTGCATAATGTGTTTGATTCTTTTATAATTAGCGCTGAAACTCCAAATGGGTCATTCTCTGGTAATGGTAAATTTCATGTCCCTGGCTTAAAAATACTAATTGATTTAAGTCCACCATGAATTTTAAAATTTTTACACACACTTCTATTCAAACCCTATTTTGTGCACTAGTTGAAATATTAAAAAAAGGTAAATTTGAATGTTTTAAAATTTTTTAAAGTTGTAAATGTCATTACCATGGCATGTCCCTATCTGTAAACTTTATAATTTGAATCTCTACTGTAAAAATTGGAAAGCTTTAAAAACATAGACAACAACCAATTAGGTATATTTCATTTCTCTATTTTAAATATATTTGGATCTTTTCACATAAAGGGGGAAAATTATATTCCTTTTCCCCCCTCAAAAATATCTCTAGAAGTAACTGTCATTACCATGGTGTGGAAGTTATTTTTCTCTAGCTCACTACCAGGTGCCACTTTTTACACTATCAAACTATTAGCAATACAGGACAACATGCTCTTACTGACAGACAATTCATCTTTGGTTCAAATAAATAACAACCTTTTCATTTTGTTATTTTTTTACCAAAATTTTAACCAGTGTCTTTATTGTGTGTCATTACCATGTCTATTGGTACTGAAATATAAAGTGATTAAAGTTAAATTTTTTGAATGATTTATAGACAGTTTTAGGACTACATTTAGGATAAATATAGTATTTGATTTTAATTGCTATAGTTTAGTCATAAGCAGGCCTAACATTAAAAAATGTCATTACCATGTCTTCAGAACACCATGGTAATGATGTCTAAGGACATGGTAATGAGTTTTTGACTTTATAATAAATTCATAATTATTCTGAGAGGAAATCGCCTTTATTTTATCCCGCAGACTAAGTTGATTATAAACTTTTGCTTTGATTTGCTCACATATAAAGGGATCTTAAAGAAATAACGAAAGCCATTTTGGATTCTAATAAGCAGTTTTATTTAAATTTATTATTGTTATAAAAAATTTCTAGATTCTTCCACTAATCTTCTAATGACTTATTAACCTACAGAAATTCAGTTCTTATAAAGAACTCAATATTTAAATTCATAAAATACAGTTGTATTTTATTTTCAAACATACTGCTTTAACTTACGTATTTTCAAGCTTTTTTTTATTTTTAGAAATAATAGACGTTTTAATCTATTTTTTAACTATTAGAGGATTAATATGTAATTTGTAGTTGTAAATCCCAAAGAAATTAAACTTTTCATTGCAAATGCATTTTTAAAACATAAACTAATGAAGATGATTTTAATATAGTTTAACACATATTCTTCTACACAAATATACCTAAATATTAGTGTAATTATTTAGCCTACAGTTATTTCCATGGATCACCTGTCATTACCATGTTCCTATTTTGTCATTACCATGTCCCAATAAAATATAATTGATTAATTAAAGGTGTAATTAAAGCAAATGATCTGTCCTGGGATTTTTTTTTTAGATAAGTGGACATGAATAATTGTTTTGGCATGAAAAAATTTAGGATTCAAACAAAAAAAAAAAATTTTCTTTTTTAAAGCTAAAATTTACCATTATCTGAGAATGACCCAAATAAAAAATATTTAAGAAATTATTGATCAAATAAAAAAAAGTAAATGATCTTACAAGTAATTTCTCAACGATTCCAGTTTCTCTGGGTGCTACACCACTAGGACTGGAGCTATTGCTGTCATGTAGGCAGTCATCATTCGATGTTTTGTTGAAAGATGGAGAGCGCTGGCAATTAGGCGTTGCAGAATCTTGAGCTGACGGCTGGAAATTCTGATACCAAAATATTTTTTTAACTAAAATTACTTAGTATCTATATTTTGTACTTGCATTATAGTTATAAATAAAAATTAGTATCTATATTTTGTACTTGCATTATAGTTATAAATAACAATTAGTATCTATATTTTGTATTTGCATAATAATTATAAATAATAAGGCTCAACCGATGCTCTAATCTGCAAGGGGCATGCTCATACTAGCAATCCTTTCACCCCGTAATTGATAGAGTCCCTTCATCCTCTTACATAAACGAAATGGCACCATAGACTCTTTGGATAGAAACAATTACATTGGATGTCAATGAACCTCCTGATTTACATTCAGGTTTTATTTTCAGGTTAAATTATTATGTAGACTTGCCCCCAAACATGCTACAGTTGAACCTAAAAAATCTGGAATCGGCAGGACCATGGCGATTCCGGTTTTTGGAGGTTGTTCAAGAAACAATGTTTATAGCAATGCAATATTATAAAGTGGCACTCAATGTGTTAACTTTTTGAAAAACTGGTTTCTAATGCTTTAAAGCAGGGTTCGTGATTTTTTTATTATTAAAATCAGATTTTTTTATTTAAATTGGATTTTTTTAAAAAGACCTTAAATATTTTGGATATTTATTATGTTACATTCATAGAAACAATATGGCATGTTAATCAAAAATGCAAAAACACTTTAAGATATTTTAACAGCAATAAATATTTTTAAATAATAATGATAAATAAATTTTAATACAAATGCATGACTCAAATGAAACAGAACCCTACCAGGAATAATAGTACACTCATAAGTAAAGAAAATGAACAAATTTAATCTGAATCATTTTGCTGTTGAAAGCTGAAAAAAAGTAATTGTGTGTACTTAATTTTTACATTGAGTGCACTTTAATCATTTTCTATTTTATAAATGAAACAGCCTGAAATATTTTTACCCATTTATTAAAATCATATGATCACACCATTACTAAAAACTAAAACTTTTTGTTTTAATCAAATATCTTTTTCTCTTTTAATCAAATATCTTTATTGAAAACTTCTATGATAAAAAAATATTTTAGAAGGAAAAAAACCTTAAGCTATTAGGGGACATGGATGAAACTTTAAGGATACATATTCTAAATTCTAACAATTGTTGTTTTAAACACTTCATTCTGAATTATTTATTAGGTGGCATTTATTAAATTGATCTAAAACACTATTTTTAAGATAAAAAAAACACAGAATGGTTCAGGAGTACTATGAATTATAATTTAAATGCTTGAATGAATTATGCTTTGCTGTTAAGATGCTTGGAGAATAAAAGTAAACTTATGAAATATGTTACGCACACAGACAGATGGACCTAAGAAGCTTAATTTGAAACAGTGATTGTAATTGCAACATATTTCGGCTTTACAACACTTTCTAACATTGTAAAATCAACGATTTAAAAAAAAAAACACTCGATTTAAATCAACAAACCCTGCTTTAAAGTTAAAATTACTTTTACAATGACTGTCAGTTGATAGATAGGGAATCACCTGGTACATCGCTATTGTTTCATATAGTACTTTCAGATTTTTTTTTGACATTATAGTACGTCTTAATATTGCATGTGATAATAATGACTTAGATTGTATTAGCACTAAATGCACAAGTTAGCAAATGTATTTAATACAACATTATTTGTTGATTTTAATGTTAGACAAATCAGTGGCAACATTAATAATTATCTTTTCAGAAGATTTTGGTTGAGTTTATTTTTTTACTGTTACCAAAGAACAAGTGTACTATTGTTCTCCCCGCCCCTTGTCACTGCTGTCAAAATGAAGTATACTATATTGTGAACAAAAATTTCAGCAATAGACAAAAAATGTTTAATTATTAAAATAGCTATATCATTGGAAATGACAAGTAAAAGCAAGAAGGACCTCATAATTATTTTCGAAAATAATTTACAATACAAGTACACAACTTAAAAGGATCTTTAAAGCTTGAAAATGATACTAAAACCAACTACATTAAAAGAGAAACTGCAAAAACCACCATGCATTAACTAAGAATCTGGTCTGGCAAATTACTAAGAATTGCTTAAGTGATTTAGAAGATTATACTTAATTAATCCAGTCAACATATAATTATGAAATGATAAATTTACATTTAAATTTTCGCAATTCATGGCAAATGTCAACTTTTATAGAGAATATAACTTTTTTTTAAAGTAATCCTGGACAACAAAAGAAAACTGATGTTTTAGTCCATGGAAAACATAAAAGTTTAACCTAAATATATTAAATAGGATTAAAGTAAAAATAAATGTTTACCTTCCACTGAGGGCTTGCCATTTTCGTTTTTCTTTGTTTTCTAATTTATAAAATCGAGGGGCTAAAGACAGCAAAATTTGTTTACTTGAGAGATGATCTTGATTTTGGGGAGGTCAAAAATTGGGATATAATTTTGTCGATGGAAGTGCCTCAGATGTTCAGTGAGTGTGGATGTGTCTGAGCTGACGAGATTTTTGTTCCTGAGCTGTTGATAATTTTGTCGTCCTTTAAAATGTCATGCTGAAATAAATATGACAAGCATTTAATTAAATTAATAAAATGCGTAAACGTACAAACTATTTATCATTGAACACAAATGTTGACTATTAACAGAAAGTTTTTTCTCGACGTTTGGGTAAAACATGAAACTTAAGGCAATTTCAGATAATGATATGGAAAAATTTTACTAATGCACATTAAAGAGACAACCTTTTAAATGCCCAAGTCGCAATTTCACACAATAGCAAAAACGAAATAAATAGCTCACTTAGATATTAAAAGTAAAAATATACTGAATTAAAAGCTTTTAAATATTTTAAAAATGCTTCTAAAAACAGAATAAACATTATATTAAATTTTAAAACAAGCAAAATTTACCTCGACAATGCACATCACCGACAACATGCCGCCATCTTTAGTAGCTGGTTTGATGCGTTGAATTGTTTCATTCTTAGCAGAAAACTTTATTATTTTTCATCAAAATTGGTACTTCTAAAAATTTCAAAATCATCCTTTTAATTCCTTAAACGGGATATAATATAATAAAGCATCTTAATGCGGATTTGCAGTTACTTTTTGAAAGGAATTTCATAACAAATATCGACTTAGTTTCGTAAATGAAATTGTTGTACAGTAATAAATGAAAACTTTTTAACTTATTTTTGGGAATTTTTTAATTTTTTTAATGACTACCAGTTATCCTGATTTACTAGTCTCAGTTTCGCAACTTACCCATGAAAAAAAATCGGTTTGGTTATCGAAAAACATTGTTGATGTTCTATGATTTGATTGTCCTTCATGTTGTAGATCACTATGGAAATTTTGGATTAGTTTTGCTTTGAGAGAAAAAATATTTTGTGAAATATTCTTCTGGTGTCTGAAAATGAATCGTGTCTTAAAAGCATTGAGTACAATTTCGAGACTTCAAGCTAAGCAAAATGTTTTACCTGTTTCTAAAACATTTGTACGGCATTCTAGCATAACAAGTAAGTTATGAAGGATAATAAAAGTGTAACCCAGAAAAGTTATAAATATTGGTAACATTCGTCATTTCCGTCACTTAGACAATCATTGGAAGTCAATGGGCATCCCCCCTCCCCTGGCTTTTAGAAATACATTACATTTATACATGTTTTTATGTATTTTGTTGTTTTTTACACCTATAGTATGCATTGAAAATATACCTTTCGCCCCCCCCCCCCTCCCGGAAAATTTTGGAATGACAGGCTTAACTTATAACAGTTTTCAAGAAGGCACCTTAAACAGCATTTTTATTGTACCAGCGTAACTCGACCTCTGGATTTAGAACCACTACAGAATCCCTTTTAATGGAACTTTAACTGGACCCAGAGCCTGTCTCTCATCGTCACTATTTTGTATTTCATAGACACATGCTTAGTATAGAAAACAACCAGAAGTCATTACTTGAAGCATTTTCACTCCCTGGCATTCTTAAACTTTGGAAAAATTACTACTTTCACAGGGGTCGCTCCAGAAGAAAGCCAGGTCCATTTGTTGGACCCTTCACAAAATTCCAATCAATCAAATCTGACCCTTCTTGAAATTCCAATCAATCGAAATGGACCCTTCATAAATTTCCGAGCTACCGAATCAACCTTTTACAGAGTTGTTTACTAAATAAGCAGCAAAAAATAATTACTTTTTATCACTTAAATTCTGAATTTTGACAAAAATATATAATTTTTCTCGAAAATGTTTTTAAAATGCACAAAAATGGACCAAATTAAATATGCTGGATCGACACCCAACTTTAATAGGATTGTAGAGAGATCTTCAATAAAGATTGATAAAATCGACTGAGATCAACTTGTCTATTGCTGGCTGTTTATTGTGTAACTAGTAAGCCCGGCAGTCATATGAAATGACCCCTGTTTTAGATATTATAAATTGTAATTAAAATTATTTGTGCAAAGGTGTCTGCTAATTCAAACTGAATTCCCAGGTCAGGCGGCAAGGACGCTCCTTTGATTACTGCCCCACACTACTATATATTTATTTACTATATAATCAAATTGTTTGTGAAAAATATATATTTATCATCGAAAGAACTTATTGAAAATTTTATTATGCTTTTCAAAACAAAAGTTTTAATAAAACTGGGAAAAAAGCGCTGCCACTTTAATAAGAAAAATATAAAAAGCGCAGATGATAAATAAATAAATTAAAAAGAAAGAAAGGATTAAATTAAATTTGCATACACATTAATTTTTTTAGGGAGATTGCAAGTACAGAAAAGCCTCACTCAGTATGCTCGAGAAAGGTTTTGATTATTATTAGTATATTTGTTACAACAATGGCAACTGCATTGATTTGTTTGTTCACACGGCAACTTTAAGTATACAGTTGGAAACGAGGGCAACAATGCAAAAATAAAATAAAACGGATAAAAAAAAATCATTGAAAAATTGAAAAAAAAAAACTAATTGAGTCACAACTTTCATTTTAGCAGCGATGAGTTTCTTGGGTTGTAAACATTAACCGTGCCGAATGTGGTCCCGATTGGTAAAACGGCCTGGGATTCTATAGCGGACAGACGAACACAATAAGCCGGTTATATATAAGATTATCTGTGTAAATATTTTGTCGTTTAAAATTGAGTACAAGTCGTCGGCGGCAACAGCAGTTAATTTAGCTGCTAAGTTAACAATTCTTGCTGTAATTTATCGATAGGATGTCCTCTCTATAAAAAAGATGATGAATTATATCAGTATACTACTGTAATACTTGTTGAAGATTATTTGCTGTATAATTTTAAATTGTGGGAAGTACCTATTTATGATTTATAAATGGGTTAGTATAATAATAATCAATATTTTTTAAATCATCAGTTGAGGGATTTTTCATTTTTACTGCAGCTTTTATGAAATCTTATAACAATACAAATTCAGGTGTTGACTGAAATGTATTACATGCGAGTGAGTCACAACTTATGCTTTTAAACTGTTTGTATCATTAAGTTTTTTTTGTGTGTTTAAACTCTCACAATCATGAAAATTATTTTTAGAGTTGCTAATTATAGTGCTGATAATTGTTTTGTTCCAAAGTGGTTTCCAAAGGCCCTGTTTAGTGCTAAGACATTTCTGAAAGTTCAACAAAATTTTCACTTGTTTTTTACATTAAAATATTCTATTGTCCTCGCCATTTTTCAATTTTATTAATTTATATGTGTATTTTTTCTTATTACATTACAAAATTTTTAGTAAAATTACAATGAATATGGATAGTGGAACCTAAAATTTCTTCTGGGAGGAGGGAAGATTTATCTTGCAGCTGTACCGGTAAGTTAAATACATATAATGGCATTCACATATTAGAATTGGTAATACGGCTCAAAAGAATGGGTTCTATGGGTTTATTTCTAAAATTTTTCAAAATAAAATTAAACGTTGCAAGTTGATTTTTCTTGAAGTACATAGCTAATTGAACATTTTCAAATAATTCAATGAAAACTTAACTGAAAGTGTAAAGCATAGGATAAAATATTAAGATTGCATCATAGTTAAAAAAAAATAAAAAAAAAAAAACATTTTTAGCATTGACGTCAAAAAAACATACAAAATAAAATTAAATCTACAATTGTCAAACATTTTCTTATAATGTTATAAATATTTTATTTGTGCCTAATATATGTCTTACTTGTTTAATATTTAGCTTGGAATAAAGACTGGAAACCAGGTCCTTATCCTAGAACTGAAGAAGAAAGAATAGCAGCTGCTAGGAAGTATAATATGTTGCCTGAAGATTATGAGCCATATCCGGAAGAAGAAGGATTTGGAGATTATCCAAACTTTCCACCAGTACACATGGAGGACCGAAGTGATTTTGAAGCCTATGATTTTCCTCACCTAAAGAGGAATTTCGGTGAACCTGTAAGTATGCTAAATCAGATTTACAGCCACAAGTGTATATCTATAATCTGTTGCAAATGTCTGTTTGTTTGAATGCAGTATCAAAAAAGAGTGTATGCAAACTTCTATCAATTCCTAAAAAGAGGGGGATGATCCCTGGAAGCTCCTGGTGCAATCCCTGGAAGTCAGAATGCTGGCTTAGCTCCATTTGGAAATCAAATTTTTTTTCTTTCTTTTTTTTTTTAAATATGATTTTAAGAATTATTTTGACACTCAGAATTAAAGAAATGTTTTCTAATCTTTTCAAACTTGACATCATTTTAAAGTTGAGGAAGGTAAAATCTTGTTCAAAAATTCTGAAATTAGTATGACAGCAGTGATTGAATCCAATTTTATTTCATTATTTATTGATACTTTAAAAAAAACAAAGGCAATAATTTTATATTGTTATGCAGCGACATAGTGAGTTTTTCATAGGAGTGGAGTTTACATGTAGGGGAGAGTGTTGTACCTTGGGGACACTTTTCACATTTTAATTTTTAACTTCAAAAATTAAAATTAGATTTAAAGTCTGAAGACACTATTTAAATACACCAACATTCTCCTCTATAATATATTTTTCAAATTCAAACAGTTTAAAAATAAAAAAATGCCAGCCATTTTAAGTAGTAACTGAAAACTGTCCCAAGGTACAACATCCTGTTGTACCTTGGGACATACTTCGTGATTCATGCAACAGTCATATACATAACCAATTTTATACGAAAAATCAAAAACTTTATTTTTTTAAAGCATTAAATTAAGAAGATACATTACTGTAATGTGTAATTTACACAAATAATAAATTTGAAAGTTCAAAACCTAATTTGACTGCATTTATTAAAAAAACTACATGTAAAAGACTGCATTTGATGGTACTACTGTGATATAATCCCCCCCTTGGCGACATTCGAGCTAGCGCGCCAATTTGTAATGATTTTCGGTTGGCGATATCTTTTCGTTTACCCAGCGCCATCGATGTTGGCTGAGGTAATGTGTGGCAACCCTGATTATGCAATGGGTGTTTTTAGAGTGTGATGGTTGGACCTTCAGAAAGTTCTCTTTAACTAATAGGTAGCTTTTTAGTAGTTAATTTCATCGTTAAAGTTTGTGGAGATATTTCCTGTTGATAAAGGAAGAATGTAAAGTGTTAAAGTGAATTAATTTAGTTCAATTGTTTTGTATTATGGCGAGATAAATGAATTCATATTAGTTTGTTAAGGCGCCATTTTTCGAATCTGACGGAAACGTGGTTTGTAGTTTGTGCTATCTGAAGTACGAAATTGTTTTGGTTGATAAGTGCATAAGTTTGGTTAATTGTGACTAAAAGCAAAGAAAAATAAAGTGGTAATTTTCGGACCATTTCGTCGTATTGGATTGTAAGTTTGATGCTATTTGGGATTAACATTGAAAAGCCAACTGGTTTAAAGTGAGTTCTTTATTTTTGTTAGTTTATTATCTGCTTATGTTATGTGTTTGTAAGGTTATAAAACAATGAATTTTCAATTGTTCTAAAATATTAGCTGTAGTAATTAGGGGTGTTGCTAGTTTTGATAAAGTGGGTTTCCGTTAGTTTAATGTAAAATGTATTTGAAGTTTTCCGTGCAATTGCGCGATATTTTTACTATGTTTTTCGTTGAATAATGCATGTCATTTTATGTAATGATAATTAATTGCAATAGTCGTTATTGTGCATGAAATGCGTGTTCTTTCAACGAACTGTTTTTATGGTATTTTTAATGTTGGTTTCCAATAGTTTAAGACAAAATGTACTTGAAGTGATGACTGTTATTAATTTTGTTGTCTAGTTTTTATGCTAGTTTTAGTGTAGGCTTCCAATAGATTGATGTAATATGTGCTTTAATTGATCAATGTTATATATTTTCTAATGGAGTCTCTTATTTTAAAATTCCCACAGTTTTAATAAACATTCGTTTTGCGTTGAATTGCGCGATATTTTAATTATGTTTTTCATTAAAGAGTGCATATCATTTTATTCAATAATGAATCATTGCAGTAGTTATTATTGGGCATAAATTGTGTGTTCTTTAAAGAAAGGGTTTTTATTCAACTTTGAGTGTTTGTAAAGTAAATAATTCTATTTTTCGAGTAATTATCAATCCGTTAATGTATTGAATTGCTGTTGAAAAATGCTGTACGTGCTTTACATAGTAGCGTTGATATTGTGTCTAAGATATAATTTGCAATTTTTGGTATTTTACTGTTTTTTAGTGATTTTTCTTGACATGTTTGCTATGTGTATGATGTAACATTGTTGGCGATATAATCATCGCCAAGAGTGTTGTATTGTGTTTGAAGTTGGCGACATAAAAATCTTGTTGTTGGCGACGGTTTCTTGGCGCCAACGAAAAAGTCGCCAAGGGGGGGTTATATCACAGTAGTTCCCATTTAATTAGAATATCTCTCTGTATATTAAAATATATCCAAATTATTAAGAACCATGTGTATGTTGTAATTTGAGACATGTCCCAAGGTACAACACGGTTTACTGTCCCAAGGTACAATCATCACATGGTTTAAATAAAATCAAAATGGTGGTCAATCAAAATGCATTATTATCACTTCCTCGTAACCAAAAGTCATCAATTCAGTGCTTCTAACACTGCCTTTTACTGTGATGCTATCTGCTGGTTAAGGTCACAATTAGAAATTAAAAAAATGTTAATGTTGCCAATAGGTTTTTAGTAATTGCCAATGTCCCAAGGTACAACACTCTCCCCTACATCAGTGGTGTAGTCCTGAAAAAAAAGGTGTAGGGACGCTTACATATAAGAATATCAAAAAGTGGGGCATACCTATGTTAAAATTCAAAACAAGCGGGGGGGGGGGGGAATGAAAAGGTAGGGGTCGCCGTCAACGATCTTCTACTCGAAAAGATTGGACACTCTGGTAGAAACCTATGTTAAATGCTTCGGAGCAGAGGGGTCTGAGAAGTATAAGTAAAAAAGCAACATTTAGGATGAGATTGGCGAGAGAATCTTGGCGAAAATCATACTGAGGATGTCATTGCGGCAGTAAGTCGCCAAAGTGGATGCACTGATCCTTTGAGGCACGCACAGCGAGATCGTCCGAAACCCCGGGGGTCGGATCGTGTATCAGAGAGGTAATAGAACGAAAGGGGCCAGAAAGCGCTGAAATAGCCTGAGGTACGTTGTTCATGGTCGACCCTTCTGCTATTATTAGGCGAGTGTCAATCACTTCGTAACGAGCTTCACATAGTTATATATAAGGGAAAATAAAAGCAAACGCGAAGTGTTCCCAACTGTCAGGATGAAACCTATTTGCTCCTGTTAAGGAAGATTCGATAAGTTGCTTTCCTTTTTGGAAAAAATTCAATTACAGAAGAAATTTTGTTGCTGCTGCATGTAAATTATAGTACAAAGCGCTGCCGTTAGAAAGTCACGAAACAGGGAGGGTAATTTTATCGGATTAAAAAAATTGAAAATACTTTAGATGACGGCAGTTGATTAGCGAAAGGAGTGGGGGATCTTTAGCTTCCTTCAAAAGTTTGGGGGATCTTTAGCTTCCTTCACTTCCTTCGGAAGTTTAGACAAACTTTTTTTCTTCAAAAAGTACTTTTAGTTTACATCGGGGACCGCGCCCCAATTCTGTCTGATGGACATCCAATGCTGGAGCAATTTGAAACACGGATTCCCGGAAAATGATTTAAATATTTTAAAGTATTGTTTCAACATACAAATATAGTAAAAAATAAATAGAGAAAATTCTAATAACAAATTTCTTCTGTGTTTATTCCTTTACGGTTCTTAAAATTGTTGGGCTTTGCTTATTAATATGTTTAAATTCTGTTTTGGTCAAATGATCGAAACCTCCTCTAACGATTACATTTTTTTTTTTTTTTTTCAAAATTTTCTCTTATGAATGTAGTTTTAAGTTGCAGTTCCGAATTTTAAAATTAATTTTTTTAACTGAAATACAATCATCATATAAAGAAAAAAAAGGCTTCATTAAGAGTAAATGCACAGGTTTATCTCCAGCGCTCTTCATTCATTAAAAATTGAGATCTGCGTGGGCAAAACAGAAGAAAAAAGTACGCCGAATTTCAAATTGAACAATTATAAAACTACAATTCGCATCTATAAGTGTTTTTTATATCAGCTTTTCCACCAGAAAGTTCTCTGTAACTCATTATTTCCAAGTTTTCATTGAAAGGTTTTCCCCCGTAAGAGTTCGAACGTGCACGCAAAAATTGTCTCAGACATTAGCGGCAGAAGCGAAGGGAATCGTTATTTTATCAAGTATTAGAGGAGTATCTTCAAAAATAAAACATTAAGCCAAGCCGAAAAATTAGCCTAGTGAAGCAAACATTTATTATAATCATGCCGGCTAACGGGATGTTGCCTAAATAGCTATTTAAAAAACGCTTTGAATTCCAGTCTGTTCAATTCACATTCCTATTCCCTTAGTATTTGTTTTTGGAGAAAAGCTGTCAAAGCTTGAAAACATTTTCAGCTGTATTCCCATTTATCAGATCATTATTTATATCATATTGTATACTGCTGCTGTTATATTACGTAGTGTTTTTATTTTTACTGAATATTTTGATTGAACAATTTTGTTTATTTTAATAAAAAATAATGCTACTAAGTAACATTAAGTCTTAAGTTTATTAGGATTAGATTTAGTATCTCTCTCTCAAAATTCCTATTCATTTGTCTTAATGGTTTTCAAGACCTACACCTACTGTTTTTTATAGTTCAAATTTTATTAGTTGTTACCAGTGGAGAACCTGGAAATTTCTGAAAGCCCTTTCCTGCATACAACATTCGCTTAACTTGGCTTATTTGTCCCCCCCCCCCCCTCGTTCCTAGCAGCATGAAAGCGCCCGACAGAACCCTTGAAATGGTGGCGACAGAACCCTTTAAATCAGGGATATCAGGGAAGTCTGGAAATTTTTTCTTTGTTTTTGATTTATTCCAGAGTTCCAATGAACTTATCTGTAATCATTAAAATGATTCAACGTTCCCTTATTAAAAGTTAATTCTTAAATTATTTTACTCAAAAAGGTTAATTTTAATTGCCGTTTTTCATAAATTTTTGCCCACATATGAAAAAAATGTGATCTTTTTGCATCCGCAATGGGAACTGGACTTTGTAAGTTTTCGATGTTTCTTATGCTTTGTTAAAAGGTAAACAATTTTTTTCACCAAAACTTTAATTTGAAATTTTTAATCAAAATTTCGTGAATCGTGATCGTAAGGAAGAACTTTCAAACGTCAAAAGATAATACCTCTAGTTTTATTTTTATTTAAATTTCTTTATGCATGCGTAATTCTTAACATCGTTTAAAATACTTGAAATAAAGGTGGAAACTGTTAAATAATATTTTTAAATTTGAAAAATTCAGAAAATAAAAGTAATTAACTATGCACTTATGACGATAATGTTTTTTCTCTTACACACATTCAGTCATCATATAAATTGCTTCTGCGCAGGAGGAACATGTTAAATATTTGCAGTTAATCGCAAATAAATAAATAACTAAATACATAATCAAATGAAAAACTAATTTAAAAATCACTTATTTAATTTCTTATTCAGCACGTATGTGAAATGTTTGAATAAATTCTCATGCTGTAGATTGAGAGATTTACCTATTTCATGAACTGAAATTTTTGACACGCTAGCATTAATCCTAAAATGTTTAATTTTATCGTCAAAAGTCTTTTCTGGAGCTTGGTATTTCCTAATATAATTAAATGCTTTTCTAATCTTTAAAAAATGCATACATTTCTTAATAAAATTTAACTATTTCAAAAAAGTTTGAAAGTTATGCATGTTCATTTTTCTTTCAAGCTATTACTCTCACCCGTCAAATATTTATTAATTATTTTGTTGCATAGTATAAAATTCAATTAAATAGAAGTAAAGTTAAGAAAAATGCTTTGTTTTTAGAACATTAAATTGATAACAAGTGACAAATATAATTAAAAAATGCATCTTGTCCTTCCGTAGAACTATTATAAAACTAGGTCGATACTTGACTGCAGAATTTTTGTGCAACAAACTCTTTTGGTTGTAACTAAATGTAGTGTAGAGTTTCGTAAAGAAAACCAGAAACGGAAATGAAAATGGTCGATCAGTTTTGTTTGTTATTTCCCTTCATTTTACTCTCAATCACTTAGGTACACATTTCTGATTTTGATCCAGTGAAATTTTAAACATATGTTGCAAGACGATCGCACAATGAGCAGTTATTTAACGGTGGGGGCAGTGAGATTTAAAAAATATACACATTAATGAAAATCAACGTGTTGCTTGGGGATGTTGATGTTAACTTTATCTTAAAAACATCATCAATCCATGAACATTTTCAGTGCCGGATATAGGGGGGGGGGGGGGCAAAGTCACCCTGGAGGCACTCCTGGGAGGGGGCAAATTCAACTGTGATGCAAAAAATAAAAAGGCAAAGGAAAAGAAGAAGAAAAAAAATAAAATAAAAAATGGGAAAATATTTAATTAAGAAAATTTAAGTTTTGGAAAGAGAATTAAAATCCTGGTTCAGAGCTCTGATTTGACCATTGACCGGCTACTTTGATAACGATTAAAACAGATTAATACAATTATTTATTTGTTTAAACTGTCGGAAACTAAAATTTAGGTATACTTAGTATGTTGCGTTGTTGATTAGTCGGCCGCTCCTCTGGGGGCGCCCAAATTTTGCAAATGTCAAAATTTAAATTAAAAAAAGTCAAGGGCCCCTTGTAATAGCGAAATATAATTCATGCTATGCTTAAACAATAAAATAGTTTTTCTTTTCCAAATTTTCAAAGCATCCTTTTGGGAAAAGGCGGGAGGTCGGAGGGGGAAGGGGATCTTGTAAGTGTCGTTTGGGAAGGGGGGGGGGGAGAAGGCAGACGTGTGTCTTTTCGATATGGACGTTAGTAAGAGGGGGGGGGGGGGTCCTGCTCCCTGGATTTAAAAAAAATGCTCATTTTGTTTTGAATTTCTATGAATATTTTTATGAGTAAAATCGTTTAAATTTTAAGCAGTTTTGTTTGCTTTTTTCCCTAATATTTTTGCAATCCCAAATGCATCTCCTAAGGCCTCAAAAATTTTTGAATGGGGGAGAATCCGTCCCTTCAACTGTCAAAATTTTAAAAGGTTAAAAGGGGGGGGGGTGCGCTCTAATGTTGAGATGAAAGGGCCATGTCGTGGGAATATTAAGAAAGTTTTCTGGGTTTATCAGTGGCCACCAAGTAGAAAATCCTCAAAAAAAAAAAAAAAAGCCCAGTACATAAAAGTTTATGAAATGTGAGTAATAATTGGATGGAGAGGGGGGGAGGGATAGTTTTGTCTCGCCTCGGAAAACTTCAAACCCGGTACTGACCTTTTTCACACATTTGCTTGAAGTGAAAATTTGAATAAGATATACTTCGTATTGTATCTAATAAAATAAACAGTTGAAGAATACTCAATTATACTGATAGTATTTTTATTCGCTAAGCTAAATTAATTTTTATCTCCTAACTTGAATCTTTATTCATGTTTCCTTTTTAAACTCAAAAGGGTGAGTAGCGAAAACAAGCCTATTATGTGTATTCGTACTCAAACGACCCCACATGTATAAAAATACAAGTGTAATGCTTTAGCTCTTAACACAGCTAAGAAAGAAAGACCAAACATCCGTTTTCATTTTGCGGTTTGCCTGAGAGCAGCAAAGACCCCGGAAGATGGTACGATAATGATAACGACCTACCCCCCTGAACAACTTATAATTTCTAGGAATTCCGAGCGAAAAGCTATGGCAAACCTTTCGCCAATTTCCAAGAAAGATCAGTTGAAGTTTGGCGGCAAATGCATGCGAGCTGCCCTAAATGTTTGTTTTTTTTTGTTGTACACCTAAGACCTGCCACGGTTGTTTTCTGGGCAATACCGAAACCAAAGTGTCCCATCTTCTTCTTTCTACCATCTTTGTCGCCGTCCCCCCTCGACTACACTACCGATGTACATTTTACAGTACCAAACCTTAAATTTGGCATATTCAGGTCTGGCTCTATGCCAGATTTGGAATTAGCCAAATTTTGGAATGTGACCCAAAATGTTGGATTTACAGGACCAGAAATAAGTTATGTGTTGATCAGGGTTGGTTGGTTTAAACCAAGGTTTAAACCAAATATTTTTTTTTAAACCACTTGGTTTAAAACATATCTTTTTTCATTTATTTTGCACATTATTAAAAATTGCAAAATCCAATTAATGCAGAAATTACAAGCTCAGCATTAGATAAATAATGAATTACTGAATTTGTAAATTAACAACCTTTTTTTTTTTTTTTTTAATCCGTGCAAATTTTTTTTTCCTTTTTCCTAACTTATTCTTTTATTTTTAAAAAATATATTTAATCTTTAATCAGGAAAAATAAAGTTTGTACATTGTATTACTTTATAAAATTATTTTTGTTTTTATAAATACATTTAATCAGGAAAAATAAAGTTTGTATTTAAAAAAAAAATTAAATAATGGCTTTAATTTCTAAGCCAATGTTGCTGATTTGTATAAGTGTTATCATTGCTAAATCCGGTAAGTGATTGATTTTTTTTACTTTTAAAGTAAAATATATCGATAGTAAAAGACTTGTAATCATTTGTTGATATTAATGATACTGTAAATCAACACACCTTATTTTTAATATATCTTTCATTTTTGCTTATTTTTTATTGATTTAGTAAAATATGCTTTTGTTAAAACTCAACACGAAAAATAATTATTTCTTTAATAATTTGCTGAAAGGTCTGTATAAGTAGAGTATTGTAATATGTTAATACAGTAAAACCTGTAAAGTTGACCACCTTTGTAAGTTCGCCACCTAAGTTGACCACTTTTGGTCAGGAACGAAATTAGCCCTATATTATTTAACGTAGGGAAACCTTTGTAACTTGACCACTTATGTACGCCAAATTTGGGTGGAAGTATTATAAAAAACCTCTTGTAAGTTGGCTGTCCTAATTATTACTTTTCTACTTCACTCCTTTACCCTGTTAGCACGTGGCCTTAGGGCTGCCCTCCCCCGGGCACGGGTAAGTGAAGTTGTCCTAATTATTACTGTATTTATTTGTTTATCTATTTTTTCAAAGATGAAAAAAAACTTTAATTTATGTTGTTTAGAATTTTAAAATAAAATTTTTACATGAGGTTATATCTTAATTAGTCACAAATGAATAAATGTATTGTGTAAGAAATTACAAAAAAAAAAAAAACTCCACTCTTAAGTTGACCGCTAAAGTGCTGCACGCGTTTCACTTTACTTACGCATGTTTCACTGTAGGTAACTTTCTGAAAAAATAAACACTACGTTTATAAGATAATTAAAATTCAAGGTTTTAACTTAGTTATTTAATTAATTATCAACAAATTTATTACTAATAACATTTATTCATAATTAATGATCTAAAAGCTCCATGATTTTCCAAAAGTCGAATTGTTTTGTCTACAAATCCTATTTAAAAAATTTAAACCAAAAAAACCCTGGTTTAAACAAAAAAAAAAAGTTTTTTTTTTTTTTTTTTTCAAAATAACCTGCTTTTTTTCCAACCCTGATCCTGATTTTCCAACTGATCCATTAACTGATTTTTATGATGGTTTATAAGTTTGGTGCACTATTTCAATAAGGCCTTATTTTGTCACGACACTTTTATAACGTCACGACATTCTTTTAAAGACACCCTGTAAGAGTAAATCCTAGAAAGAATTTCAATGTAACTTTGTTGACGATTAAACAAAATGTCTATACTGTCTATCCAGTGTACGCTACAACCATTTTTACACAAAATAGGGGGTCGCAAATGAAAATAGTTCGTACACCACTGGTCTAAACAAAGCTTGAAATGGGAATTTAAATAAAACAATTCGAGTTTTTTAATGGGACTTTTGCATTATCTTTCTCAAGAAATGACTGAATATTGTGAATTTTTTTTTGAAAATTATTTTATTGTATTTCAGATGCATCCTGATATGGAGATATTGTTGGAAGATAAAATAAATTGGACTAAAAAGCTTTCTCCACCAGTGTAAGTTTAAAGTTTTAAACTATGATGGCATTATGTCAAAGGATTATTTTTTTTTAACTTTTGGATATAATTTAGATGGAAGATGTTCTTATATGTTGCATTGGGGATGACTGGATATTCTCTTCTTATACTGTGGGATGATTCACATCCTTGTAACCATAAGAAGGTAAATAAATATTTCAGTTAACTTACACTTTATCTGTAGAATAAAGCACATGATTCTCTATTCTTGAAGCAACTTCCTATTTTCTGAATTTGAACTAATAAGGCTGTACTGAAATAGCAGAAAAATTGTTTTGCTCAGAGTGGTGCAGAATTCTTATGTGTTTTTAAGTAAGCACTCCGCTTTGCCTCTCCTTTCCTTTCAGTAAATGTGTTCTCTTTATGTTTCTTTAAAAAATTCCAACGTTTTTAACTATACCAAAAAAAAAAAAAAAAAATCTCCAAATCCTACTCTCCCAAAATTCATAAGATCAGAATTCCAAAAATTTTACAAGCCACTGGAAGTTAGACTCACAAGTTTCTAAGTTTTTATCTTAGCTTTACTTTCTCTAAGAATGGTGTTACTATGTTATCCAACTTCTAGTGTACTGGCACAGTCCCCCAGTTATTGTCAAGATATGTAAATAATTAATTTCATATGATGGAACATGATGTGTATCCAACAGTTTAAAGTATAGCTTATTCAGTGCATGATCAACATAATTTTTAAGGAATATTGAAAAATATACATCATTTAGTGCTAAGGATTAGTGATTATTTAATACTCATTTCAGGCTGCATTAGTCAGTCAAACATGTTTGAATTTCTATTAACTGTTTCTGAATAATTCTAGGTTTTCATTAAAACATCTGTTAACTTTCTGTGGAACATAATTCGACAAATTCTAACTAAAATCATATCTTTTTTCGTTTTTGATAAAACTAGTTTACAACTTGAAATACTTTTCCATACTTTCAGTCTGATATATAATGTAAAATCTCCAAATCATAAATTCTTACAAAAAAAAGGGGGGGGGGTGGAGAGAATGCTACTGCATACAATACTTGATTTAAGCTTAACCTTTTAATGCTAAAACTAATACTTTTAGATTTAATTGTCAAAAATATATGTATAGTTTTTGTGTGTGTGTTTAAATTCAGCAGATTTTTTTTCTTTTTTTGAAAACTGTCGAAGTCCCATGTAAAAAGTAAAATTTTTTTCTATGCTTTAAGTGGCAACTTTAAAAATTCAATAGTTTCATGTTTCATTACTTGTTCTTTCCATCAAATTGTAAAATTCTTTTTAAAAATATTTCTTGGAAGGTATGCAGTTTTTAAATTTTTGCTGTATTGTTAATCTTACCCCTATTAAAACTAAGAATTTTTAGCTTATTTTCTGTAATTTGTTTGCAAATTGAAAATATAGGAGCATAATATTAATACTTTTTTGTGATTGAACAATAGAATGGCCCGAAAGAACTTTATTCCTCTCTTTTTAACAATGAAGAGTGCTAGAAAGTTGCCACTGGTGCACAAAGCGAGGATAAGAAATTTGAAATGTGTAGGATAATTCCTACATTAGACACAAATGTGTAGAAATTTCAGCCAGAAATATACAAGAAAATAAAATAATCTTTTTCAACATTTTGGAAAAAGTAATTTTAAACAAAGAAATTCTATGCACTTGTGGAAAATGAAGGAATTATCCTATGTGCTACAAATTATTTATGTGCACTTTTGACACCAATTGCATTTTTTTGGCACTACCCACCCTCAAAAGTAGATATTTTTTTTTTTTTTTTTACAAATTTAGTTTAAAAAAAACATTTGCCCAAAATTTTAACATATTAGTGAAATTTTGACACATTAGTTCAAATTCAAGGAATTGTCCTACAAACTATTTTCGGACCCTTCACAAAATTCAAATCAATCAAAAGGGACCCTTCACACAATTCCAAGCTTTAAAATCGTACTTTTTACACCATTATTTATTATAAAAGCGGCAAATAATAATAAAATTTTTCATCACTATATATAAAATTATTTGATTTTTCACTCAAATCTCCTTAAATTCACAAAAACTGGACTGCTAAAAAAATGCTGGATCAGCCCCTGATTGAAGTTACTATTTTTAAAGTCGATGTTTTTCAAACAACAAAGAAATAAATTTTGCAGAACACAGGGAAATAATTTTTCATATTATTTTCAAAAAATGTTTTGGGAGTTGCATTTGTGGCAAAGATTTTCTTCGTTATTTCACAATTCACATCACTTCCTTTTGCTATACTTTTAGTTGCAGCTATAGGATCCCTTAAATGGCAGTAAAATGAATTTTTAGCTGGGGGAGTAGCATAAAAACTACTGCATATTTTGAGGTGAAATTTTGGATACCCTTGATGGTTGGTCCTGATCTGAAATTCTGAGACATTTCAGGATATTTTTGGAAACCTGTTACAAAAATTAAAAATAAAACCTTTTGCCAAAAAATTTTCAATTTATTAATTTTAAGATTTCTTTGACGAATAATATCTGTGTTCTTCTTTCTACCTTCATACAAGCAAAATATTTTGTCCTACTTAAAAAAACTCACAATACAATTACGTTTCTGAGGGAAAACATGAATTCTGGTATTATATAACTAATGTGGAATAATTTTTAATTGTCACCATTTCTCTATGGTGTCGAAACTGTAATGAGTGCATAATAAATTACATTTTATTTTGAAAATTATTTTTTTTGTATTTCTTAGGTACCAAAGCAATATCCACTAACTGGACAGACACACTACACTTTTGAAGCAGCAGATTAATATTCTCCTAAAAATATGTAAAAAATTATTTGCATTTGTTGTAGTTAAATAAAGAAACATTACATTAGTTTTCTGAGATTGTATTTTGAATATTCAGTAACTATGACTAAAATATAAATGCTTGTTTTTTTTTACTACATTATTTGAATCATTATACAAATACAAAAATGACAACCAGCAACAAGCACAGGGCCTAGCTGGGCTGGTACTAGTCCATTCATTTCATTTAAGCTGTATTTATTACAGTGAGGTTATTTGTTACATGTCACCAAGCATTTGTTTTACTTCCCCTCCTACTTCCTTATTTTTCCTGGTGCATTTTGAGGCCTTAGGACACATTTGGAACTGCAAAAATATTAGGGAAAAAACCCAACAAAACTTTTTAAAATTTAATTGCTTTTACTCATAAAAATAACAGAATAAAATTAGCCCTTTTTTTTTTCCTCCAGGGGGAAGGACGCCCACCCCTAACTAATGCCCATAAAAGGCAATGTGTCTGACTTTTCAAACGACACTTGCAAGCTTCCCCCCTCTTCCCAAAAGGATGCTTTGAAAATGTAAAAGAAAAACTTTTATTGTTTGAGTATAGCATGTGATTTATGTTTCCCCTATTTCAAGGAGGAGAAAACCTCGAGTTTTTTAAATAAAATTTTTCTAATTTTGACATTGCAAAATTTTCCACTCAGTAACACGGCCTTCCCAAGAGCCCTTGTTTGCCACAGGAGCCTGCCTACTGATCAACAATGCACCATATTCAGCATACCTTAATTTTAGAGTTTCTGACAGTTTATACAATTAAATAACCCTGTTAATTGGTTTTAATCGTGAGCAAAATAGCTGATCAATGATTAAATCAGGGCGCCAAATTAGGAATTTAATTCTCTTTCTAAAAGTTAAATTTTCGTAATTAAATGTTTTTTCTCTCTTTTTTAATGCATCACAGCTGAATTTACCGCCCCCTAGATCCGGCACTGAAATAAAGCTCCAATTAAGAACACTTGTTTAATTAGTAGTTTTTTAAATATGAAAAAATTAAATTTTAAACCACATTATATTTTGAAGAGAATTTTCTCTCGTTAGTCTACATTTTATGTAAGGCAAGATTGTATTTGGAAAAACTAGCTCAATTCGTATTGATAATGCAACAATTATTGTATTCCGTGCTGTTCTTACATAAAATAGGAGAGTGCATCTTGCTTGTCAAAAAAAAAAACATTTTTAAAGTCTGGATCAAAATTTGTTAAAATTATTTGTTATGAGCCGATGCTATCAAATCAAATGGGGGAGTTGTAACAATCTGACCTTGAGTACCCATTTTTGTTTATACCAATACCATGAAAATTTGTGTGGTTTTCATATACAAATAGAATAAATGTAGAAACAATGCTTAATTTATAAGAGGGGCCTTTGCCACCAATTTAATGGACAAAGCTTTCACATCCTCTCTTTGAATTAACCTATTACTGCGTTTTTACAACTTCAGTTTCCAAAATTCCCCCTCCCCCATTTCTGCTTGTCTTGTGGTTTTTCACTTACAACCAGAATTCTAGAGAAAATTGTTTTCTGAGTTATATAAGTATGTAGAGGAAAACTGTAGTGGTGGTGGTGGTAATGACCCTTTCAGTATCAGACAAGTTGGATGCCTTTGTCTCAAAGGTCATGTTATATGAAATTTAAAATACTCTGAAAAATAGGGGAAAACAAATGTCTTTTTAGAAATGCCCCCACCCCCACCTGGTGCCGGACCCTAGAGATTTTGCTCCTGCTACATCCTTTTCTCCTCCATGTAGCTCCAACCTGGCATGTGCTCGAATGCCCACATAGCCAGTCCACTCAGAATGGTGCCCTCCATCTTGCATTTAACAGTTAATTGGTTTTTAATTTAAATCCATTTTTAATAGATTTAAATATCAAAATATCCCTGAAAAATAAGAGCAAAATAAAATTATTAAATTTTATGTAAAATGTACCATTTGGAGGTATTTACAAATTATATGTTGGTCCTGACACATAAAAGTAACACTGTTTGCAATAAACAAATTGGCCTTTCCATTACTCTACCAGTAAATGAACAGGGGCCAGGCTGTATCCAAGGGGGAAGCACGCCACTCCCTTCCTGAAATTATTTGCAATGTAACAAATATTCCTCCCTGAAACTTCCTTAAACATAAGTGTGTCAGAGTCATCACACCCCACCGAAAAAACTCTAGATATGGCCTTGAACAGGGGTACTAGTATTTCATAGATTTTTACCAGTAAAACCTAGTGCAGCTCAACCAAAAGTACAATGTGCTGAAAAATGGAATGAGTCGTAGAACTAGAGCTTTGCGCAAAATGATTTTGGACAAATTACTGTGACTTAAAATAGATCAGAAGCAGTTCCAGGAACAAGACGAGGACATGTATTGTGTTATTAGGGACGTGACTTTTCTCTACTAGACCCCTACCTGTTAGCCAAGGCCTTAGAATTGCTTGTGCACGGGGCGAGGTAGTGGGGTCTACGGATTTTACATGCACGTATCCCCAAGTGGGTGGTCTTCAGCGGGTATCGAACGCTCGACCTTCCAGGTGGACGTCCGACGCTCTAACCACTAGGCTAGCACAACATGACTAGTAAGGGCTCTGTCATCATGATGGGAGATTTCAACTTCCCTGGCAAAGACTGAAATGGTCTTTATCCTATCAATGCTAGAGAAGAGGATTTTTTGAAGGTGATTGGTGACTGTTTTTTGAATCATGCTGTTACCCACTGGACTAGGCATAATGCTATTTTGGATCCAGTTTTTTGTGATGTGGGAAGTTGACAATCTCTGTTCAGTATAGAAGATCATATTGGGGAAAGTTATCACAATACTATTGGGTTTTGGACCAACTTAGATGCTTACAAAGGTGAAAATTTAAGATTTTTATCCAACTTCAGGAATGTGGATTTTGTTGCACTTAGGTAGTGTTTGAAAGAGGTTTTTTCTTCTGGGTTTTATAAAGTAGTGAAGCTCATCTTCTGTGGGAAGAGTTTAAGGGGAAAATGGTGAGGGATTATGTTTCTTTTACGAAAAAAGGGGATTTTACTAAAATTTGACTTATGTGGGTTCTCTAGATAATAAAAGAAGCTCTTAATTATAAGCAAGTGGCTTTTTGACAATTTAAAGGAACTGGTTGCCATACTTGGAGGATTTTTACTGTGAGGCTAGATGTAATTTCCAGTATCCGGTGCAGAGTTAGAAAATGGAATTGGGAAAAAAGCTGGCAGGTAACGTGGACAGGGAATCCTAAAAGGTTTTTTGTTTACGCTAATTTACAGAATGCTCGTAGTACCAGGGTTGGAAAAAAACTTGGTTTTTTTGAAGAAAAAAACTTTTTTTTTGGTTTAAACCAGGTTTCTTTGGTTTAAATAGCATTTGCAGAAAAAACAATTTGACTTTTGGAAAATCATTGAGATTTTAGATCATTAATTGTGATTAAATGTTATTAGTAATTAATTTATTGATAAATCATTAAATAACTAAGTTAAAACCGTGAATTTTAATTACCTTATAAATATAGTTTTTATTTTTTCCGAAAGTTACCTACAGTGAAACATGCGTAAGTTGACCACTTACGGTGCAGCACTTTAGTGGTCAACTTATAGAGGTTAAAGTTTTTTTTTGTCATTCCTTACACCATACATTTATTCATTTGTGACTCATTAAAATATAACTTCATGTAAAAACGTTACTTTAAAATTTGTAATAAGCTATTTTTTAACAATTATCTAAAATACCATTAGATAAATTTAATCTGAATGACTTACAATGTAGCCTATACAGCTTTAAAATTAAAGCACTTAAAGATGAATATGTTAGTTTACTTATTTGATTGCAAAGATTCCCTAAAAATACATAATTTTTCGAAATAACTAGATTAATTAGAAGAAAAAGAAGAAACTTAATTAGAGAACAAAAGAGTGCTCATAGGGGTATTTTTCTTGAATAGTTAACAGAGG
This sequence comes from Octonoba sinensis, assembly GCA_038502835.1. NCBI lineage: Eukaryota > Metazoa > Arthropoda > Arachnida > Araneae > Uloboridae > Octonoba > Octonoba sinensis. The sequence goes on along the minus strand of CM076606.1, from coordinate 2,169,045 downwards.
TTTAGGCAAACTTTATATTGATGTTTCATCCATCCAAACAAATATTGGTCCAAGATGATAGCATAAATAGCATAAAAAATATTATCCTTGAGAACTTATTTAAGTTTTTTTTTTTTTTATCTTTGCAAAAATAGATAAACAAACAATAATAGAAATAATTAGGCAGGCTACTTACAAGGAGTTTTTTATAATACTCCCACCCAAATTTGGCTTACATAAGTGATCAATATAGACAGGTGGCCAACTTACAAATGTGGTCAACTTTACAGGTTTACTGTATTAACATATTATAATACTCTACTTATACAGACCTTTCAGCAAATTATTAAAGAAATAATTATTATGCTGGTTGAGACTAAATCAATAAAAAATAAGCAAAAATGAAACATATTAAAAATATTATGTGTTGCTTTACAGTACCGGTAATATCAACAAATGATTACAAGTCTCTTACTATAGATATATTTTACTTTAAAAGTAAACAAAATCAATCACTAACCGGATTTAGCAATGATAACACCTATATAAATCAGCAACATTGGCTTAGAAATTATCACCATTATTTTTATTTTTTTTAAATACAAACTTTATTTTTCCTGATTAAATACCATTTATAAAAACAAAAACAATTTTATAAAAGTAATACAATGTACAAACTTTATTTTTCCAGATTAAAGATGAAATATATTTTTAAAAAAGAGAATAATTTAGAAAAAAAAAAGAAATTTGCACTGATTAAAAAAAAAAAGTTTGTTATTTTACAAATGCAGTAATTCATTATTTATCTAATGCTGTGCTTGTAATTTCTGCATAAATTGGATTTTGTACTTTTTTATAATGTGTAAAATAAATGAAAAAAGGTTTGGCTTTTTAAAAAATTGCTATCTGTAACATACCTCTGCAAATTGGTTATTATGAAGATACTTTATTACTTCTAATATATATTCTTTAGATCCAGGAATTACAATTACGATATCATTTAATTTTTATAATGACTGAGACGAGTTTTTCTCAAATTAGCTTTTTCAGAGCTAATTTTAGAAAAACCCAAATAGTCCGACATGTAGATAGGAGATGAGAAAAATTTGTACTGATTAAAAAAAAGTTTGTTAGATTACAAATTCCTTAATTATCCAGTGCTGTGCTTGTAATTTCTGCATAAATTGGATTTTGCAATTTTTAATAATGTGCAAAATACATTTTAAAAGATTTGGTTTAAACCAAGTGGTTTAAAAAAAAAAAAAACATTTGGTTTAAACCAACCAACCCTGTGTAGTACCCAGGTAGGTCCACTAGTGGATGAGAAAGGGAACTTGATTCAAAATGATGGGGATATTGTTGATATTCTAAATAATTTTCATCGAGTGTATTTATCAGAAATTGCATTTTAACACTTGACATAAGCGAGATGCAACTAACATACAGCTTGAGGATTTTGCATTTTCTAGGGAAGATTGTGCTGTTTTATTTCGAGAAGATTAAAGAAAATCAGCCTCAAATGACAAAAATTGTATTTTTTAGATTCATTAAATAATAGGTAAAATAAAACAAAATTTCTTTCACTGTATACTTAAATTTTGAATTTCACAGAAAAATGAACCCTGTTAAAAATGCTGAATTCACTCTTGCATTGGATGGACCTACCAGCTTCCAAGAGCCCCTTAGCTATTTCAACCCTCCCCCCCCCCATATTGTAGACCCCCCATGGATTCTAGATGGCCTCACCTCGCAATTTACAAAGGATGTTTAACGTAAACTTTACAGATTAGTAAGAATTGAATGAAAAAATGAGCTATTTAAATGCTACTCATTAAAAACCCCAATTAATAAGCTCGTGTTCTTGGGTACACCAAGCATTCTACTGCTTCATCAATCTTCGGAACTAGTTGAGTCAGAATGCAGAAGTAAATGAAGAAATTAAAAATAATCTAATAATTTGCTTTTATAAACGAATTTATAAGGATCAAACTTGTTGTAATACATAGTTTTTTAACATTGGCACACAAAGTTTTCTACTAACTGTAACTATTTCTTTTTTTGTAATAGAGTGAATCTTCTTTGTGCTCTTTTAATGACAAATTTTTTCCCGTATCAACTTAATGTTAAATGTCTGCAGGCAGAGACCAGGAATCCAGGAAACCTTCTGTTAGTGACCACTTTTATCTTGTAGGAAAAATTCCTTTTGAAATGTTAATCCATAGTGCTTAAAATTTTTCGAATAATCGACTTGGTTGTTTTAGCCTTTCACACATCATTGTAATTCAGAGTCAGAAGAGGAAAGTCTGTCTAATGTCATTCAATAGATCAAACTTAAGATGACAGCCTAGAACACTTTGAAACAAAGACTTGATTATGTCAGATTCAGAGTATGCAAAACATTAAATTCCCTTTTTTTTTCTTTAAAACTTTTAAAAAGAATACTTAGGGAGAAATCGAACTTTTCAAAATTTCCTCTCTTCAAATTTTTTTTTTAAAAACATATGTGTTTATTTCTATAAAAACAGAACTTAATGAATAAATAATTAATAAAAAGCAAACATTTTTTAATATTATGTAGAACTTTATTAAGTTGTTAAATGGATCCAATGGCAACACCTCAGAGTAATCGACTCTCTCAATATTTTTCTCAGAATGCAAGGTAAGTCACTCACAAGAAGTTTAATTGTGATTAGTAAATTATTGCAAAGAAGTTAAACAAAGAATTTAATCTTCAGTAAGAAACCTAAATTATGTTTTCATTAAAAATCCACAGAAAAATAATTTTAAAAAGTGTTGATGAAGATTAATAATACTTCATGATTACAGCTCAGAGCGGTTAGATGTTAGGAGAGCCTACCCGATTGGTAATGAGTACACCATCTTGGTAATCCTGATTTGATCGTAACCAGGGGCTAGGCGCACTTTGGAGTCTTCAAAATAGTGAAAAAAAGTGACCACAGCTTTAAAAAAAAGTGGCCAAAATAATGACCATTAAAATGTAAACTTGTGTGTGTATGTGTATTTATTTAAACTAAATACAACTTGAAAAAGAGCAGTTTCGACATATTTCGAAAGCTAAATCTGAATAAATAGAGCTTTTACTCAACTTTAAAAAAAGAATTCATAGCCTATTCAAAAATTAGAATTTTTGTACCTGTAACTATGTTCATAAATAAATTTTTCAAAACCCATAAATGGCTAAGAGTGAGAGAGACAAAAGTTTTTTTTTTAATTAATTTCTTTCTCAAATTGTTACTTATTAAAAAATATAAATGAATAAATATTTATTCCAATCAGCAGAAATTTCAAATTTTAATTTATGTTCAACATTGAATAGAATTTATGTTGCAAATGCTACTTTTTAAATATTTTTTATACTTGTTCAAGGATTAGAAAATTTCACTTGAAATAAATCTAAATTTGATATTTTATCAAAATTATTCAGACTGAAAATACTGTGTTGATCTTCTGTATGATTGTAGGAAACAAACCGTTTGATTATTCGATACTGTTTCTGTAACTTCATGGTAGTAACCAAATCCAAGAACGAAATCCCTAACAATTCCCTGATTGAGCTCCAAAAAATTCCCCGATTTTATAATTTTAGTTGTGATAGTTACGCGGTATCACTGTCATACATAATGACAATATGAATGGCACAATCAGAAAAATTCTTTACGGGGGGTGCACTATTTTTTCTCCACCTGAACTTTGTGCAATTCCTTTTTTTTGGGGTTGGAGGGATGGAAATAAAAAGAGGTCATAATGTAATTTTCTGAGCAATATATATAATCTGCCACTGATAAGAATTTTTCAGATCTAAAGTTTTTTTTAAGAATTTAGATTCCCCCTCTCCCCTAAATCTTTATTTAATGACTTCTTGATAAAAATACAATAACTTTATTTTCGCAAGATGCGTGTTGTTTTTTTGTTGAGAAATCCCCGATTGAGCTCCAAAAATTTTTTTTGTGATTGTGACAGTTAGTCGGGGAGGGGGGGGGGGGGGGGGGGGGGGAATGAAAGAAAAGATAAATTAAGGTAATTTTCTGAGTGATATAATCTGCAACTGTTGAAAATTTTTAGTCGGATTTTCTTTCTTTTCTAATTTAAATATAGCTTTATTTTCTCTTTATTTGCTCTTCTCGAGTAAAAAAAAAATTTAAGAACAATTCAAATCATCATTCTAGGTGGCGGGAGAGGTCACGGGCCCTCTAGGACTCCCCTTCTGGTTGCACCACAACAATATCAAACCTTAACTTCGGCACACTCGGGGCCGGTGCCCAGAGGTGTAGCTAGGGTTTTCAGCGCCCGGGGACAACTGAAGATTTTGAGCCCCCCCCCTCGTGCCCCTGGGGGGCCAAGAGGCGCCTCTAAAGGAAACTTAAAAAAAACTTTTATACTTCCTAAATGATAAATAGCTCTAAAAAGCAGCCCTTTTGACTTTCATTTTTATTAGCGACCATTCACTTTTAAGGGAAAAAACAGGACACTTTGGCTTTGCAAAATTATTTGTCTGATTTCCCACGCACTCCTGTGCTACATTGCTCATTCCCGATATGATTTGTGGTGCTCCCACTTTTTCAACAAACATATTCACACCTCTTCAAATCAAATAATTTTCTTTTCGCATTTAAAAACAAAATAAATTTGCTTTGATTTGGCGCCCCTTGACGCTGCGCCCGGAGACAGCTGTCACCCCTTGCCCCCCCCCTCTAGCTACGCCTCTGCCGGCGCCATGCCGAATTCCAAAATACGACCAAAAATGGCAGACTTACAGGACCAAAAATGGCGGATACGAGGAAGCTTCAACCCTGACACACGTCTTTTTATGCAAATTTACAATGTTTTCTTAACTTATAGACAGAAAAAGTAAGTTTTTTTGGTTGCTCTGCCAGAGAAAGGGCAAAAGAGTGAAAATAGTGACCAATTTTTTAAAAAAAGTGAAAGTAGTGACCAATTTTTTTAAAAAGTGACTAAAAGTGACCAATGCAAAAAAAGTGACTTTTAGTGAAAAAAGTGATTCGCGCCGATCCCTGTCGTAAACCCGCTTGTATCGTTCTGAGAGATGGACGACAAATTGGCGGTTTTGAAACGGGGTGGGCTCTCCTAGGATTTTACCGCTCAGAGCTCACTAAGCTTTTACACTGATGGATGGAACACCTATTGCAAGTGGTTTTATGCAATTAAGACCACTGACTGTTGTATCACAATCAAAACAAAAATATACTGGATCAGCCAAAAGTAAACTTGAAATACAATAGTAACAGAAAACATGCAAACAACCAACGGTATGAGGAAAATTAGGGACATTGCCACATATTCCACATGTTTGACTGTTGAAAAAATACTTTGATCGGTAACTTTTGGCCCATGGTAAACACTTACGCCTCAGATATCCTTTCAACTTGTGTACATTAATTAGTGGTAGAAGAAACCCAAGAAATTCAGACATGCCATGCCACAATAGTTCTCGAGAGATTCCTTCATACTGAGTCGGTCGTATATTTTGTTCAATCATATACAATGGTCTTATGTACAGTATACGTTCTTCTATGGCAGGAAATTTTCCATTTTGTAAAAATATGCAGAAGTTGAGACAAGACATTATCTTATACAAGGATCGAAAGTTAGATTCCATTGCATATGAAGCATCAAAAGCTTTTCTCGAGTATTCATTATCTACTAGTGAAATGAGTTTGCGAATGATTCGATCCCAAAACCAAGGTAAAGCAATGGTGATAAAAGCAAGAATTTGAAGTTTTCTTAGTGGTGGGTTGTTCAGCGCTGAGCAATCCTTGTAACAAAGTTGAAATATATTCTGACCGAAAGACCCACCAAGAATATGATATGGAAAATATTTGTAACAAAATTTGAATAACGTGTCAAACTCCGGACCGAAGCGCGAGAGAATTGCATGAGGAAAGTAGCTAAATGCTCTGCGAAAATTAGAATTCAATAAAACTAGTAATTCATTGTCCAGAAAGATCGCATCTAGCTGATCAACTCGACGAGCATGGCACTTTGTCATGTTAAAAGCACTATTACAAAAGTCAACGAAACCAAAAATCGTAGAATGGTAAATTGACTGAGAGTAAAACGATACTAGGTATTGACTATAGTCTCACTGGATATAGTATGGTTGAGTAACAATGGCCATTCACACACACAAATGCCATCTTCATTACATTTCATTAGACGCCTAAGGGCAAAGTTTTGTCGAGAGATGAGCAACAAAAGACCCTTCTCTCCAATGGACCTTGCGAGCTTTTTATCATATCCATTATGCTTATTACCCCGATTTGATTTTAAATGATAGCAGAAAAAGAAAAATATACACATTCCTATTCATTTATGTTTTGAATACGACCATGAAAGAGATTTAAATTAACTTCATTAAACCTACAATGATATAAATTTAGCAGAATGAATTTTAGATTTATACTTTTGCTCCAGGGGGGGGGGGCATGTTAAGAATTAGGAGGGGCGGTGTATGTTTCAAAATCTTACCCCCCGATATATACATATGGTGGACGTTAGTTCACATTATGAGCGAGCGCTCTCCAAGTGTGACGTCACGCCAATAGGCGTGGAGCTCTGACGTCACTCTGTTTAAGCCGCATGCGCCGTTTTCGTTTTCTGCGTTGAGTGTGTGAGAGTATAGTTTTTGATTCTAACAGATCTAAGGAAATTAATGTTCCAGATAAGAGGAGTTTGCTCTCATTTATTATTGTTATTAAAGCAATATCATTTTTTTCCAATAAATACTTTGTGTAATTTTTTTTTACTTTTTTTAACTACAGCTATTATTATTTTTTAAACTTTGTGTATTTTTTTTTCAATAAAAATGTGTGTTTTTCAATAAAACACACATTTTTGTTTTGAATAAAAATAAGGAACATTGGGTTAATAAATTGTTAAAATTAAACATTGCTTTTTGCTATCTAACAAGAGCTTTCCTTCAGAGCTCCCTAAGCAGTAAGAGCCTTTTAGATTCATTAACATCTTTGGAAAAGTAGCTAAAGCTTTGTGTGGTTTTTCAGAATAGTGTTAAAAGATCAAATTTTTTTATGTACTATGTAATTAATTGTCTATTCATTTATTTTGAAAGGAGTGAGTTTGTGAGGTTTTACTGTGATCTAATTGCATATTTTCCTTAGATATTAGATGTCAGTTTGTTACCATTGTAGGACAATTTGAGGTTTATGTTGTGTTTCCTTATAATATAATAATGTATCGGGGCATTATTATAATAAACATGTTTATAAACTTTACCTGTGCGAGACCTTAATTGAAAAGTTTGATGCACTAAGTGCAAAGTATAAAATTATAATGCCTTCATATATAATTTCCTATTTCATATTTTATAAGTTACCTTCCCAAAATTACTGCTATATTTTTGACATTGTTACTGTTTAAGCAGGGAATTTTTAAAAAATTTTTTTTATCTTAAAGTGCTTTCTATTTTATTTGCTCTTAATATATTTTATATTTCTTCTTACGGATAATTGGATAACTCAGATTATTATCTGAAGTGCTAGTTCAATTCTAGCCCTGATGCAGTTATTATAGAAAACTGCATCAAGGTTTTAATTTTACTGGAGATGTTTTGAAGATGAAAAAAATAGTTCAGGAGTTGTTCTTGATATTGTGCTGTTTTTGTGGGAAAAAAAATTGCATTCAAAGTTTAAGTTTTATGTGGTATTCAATCTTTTTTTTTTTTTTTTTTGTAATTTTGCTTTCATTTGAATACACATGTAAATATATCAAGATCCCCATAGGACATACCTATTTTCTTATTCATTAGAAGCGTAATACTACCTAATAAATTGATTAGATAGTAATTGCCGCCCCCTTAAAGAAGCTGCGCTGTGAGGCAAGCGCCTTGCTTCCTCTGGTTCTCGCTGGCCTTGTGTTCTTGAAATTATTGATTTACGTTTACTTACCCTTCTATACTTCAGATGCGGCAGCTTCTTTCATATTTCCCTCAAAAATGTAATAATAATAATAATAATAATAATAAATGTTCTTCAAGTGGTAAGGATTATGCTATCAGTGTAGCTGTTGACTTTTTCAATTTTATAACGTTTTGTGCAATCTTTTTTACAACAATATACTCTGAATGCATTGTAGATTAATGTATAAGGACATACACATAACAAATATTTACACGAAAAGATGCACTGATATTTTAGAAGTGGCATTACTTTACAACTTTTTTTTTAAATTCAAGCTTTGATTGTACTTTCTGGATTAAATGAATTTTGTATTTTTAAATAGTGTCTAAATTTAATGAAAACATTTGGAAAGAAGTTGGATTTTTTACCTTTAAAAAAAAAGCCAGCATTGATAGTTGATTTCGTAAATATTAAAGTAAATCAATTAATAAAGGGGGCACCATTTGTACCAAGCTTTTTGGTTTGTTGCTAAGATGTTCTGCTTGATTTTTAATTGAAATAAAGTTGCGCCCCCTTTTTTATTCCCCTCCCCCTCCCCCGTCTCTCTAAGTTTATTCATATATAGAGACTTATTTTCATTAATGCTCGCTGTTAGACCCTAAAATCATTGCATGACGTAATTCTTTTAGATGATTTTATTAGAGGTAAAATAAACAGCTTATAGTACAGTACACTAACAAACAGTTTTGTTTCCTGCATTTCAAACTTTATCCAAATTCTTAACAGTAGATAACTTTTAATCAAATAAAACTACAGAAAAATCCTAGCTCGAAATTTACGTTCAAAATTGCAGCTTCATTACAATTATATTTTAATTTTAGTTTTCTCTCTCTCATTTTATTTTCTGTAAAAACATAAAGGATTACTTTTTGCATAAGTGGTTTCCAAAGGGAACCGTCGTCCCGCACGTCACAGCCCCTTCAACGCAGAGACCACCCTGTTTGTTTGTAATTTGTGACTTTCGGTAATGTTGCTGATGAACTCCCCACAGTTCGGAACTTCTTGTCATTATTTAGTGGCACAATAAACGAATGCACCTGTTAAAGCATTAAATAGGGAGGGTTGGTTCTCCGGTTGTTACATAGCCTTTGGGGTGTGAAGTAGGTTCTCTTGTGGTCTGGAATCCCCTTACTGCGAGAGTGATAATGTGTAATATAAATCTATAATGGACACCTGTTAATGTGCTCACCTTCGGACGAAAATCATTTGATAACAATTACCAAGTGCTAATATTAAAAAATAAAAGTTTAATACTTTAAAAATGCGAATAAAAACTATGCAGTAGATTTTCGGAGACTACGTTAATTTACGTGTAATTGAAATTGAATGAATATATTTAGCGTGAAATAATAGTTACTAGAAAAGTACAATAAGACTTAGTAAATTATTGATATAAAAATAAAATTAAAAAAAAAAGAAAGGGAGGAGGGGAAGGGGAGGAATCACCGATTGCTGATTGTCTGCTATTTTTTTTTTTTTTTTTTTTAAGTTTAACCCCGTCTGACTGAATTTTCAACAAAGTGTGTTAGTTTTTTTTTTCTCTTTAAGCTAAATGCTGAAGCTACTTAATATGTCCAATATCAATCACACACAATTTCAAGCTTTATTAATCATAAATAAAAATTGTCCGAGAAAGCGGACTCAACGCAAAACATCAAAATTTTATGACAAAGAATTGTTCCAAATTAAAATATTTTCGTTTGTGTTAAATCTTAAAACAGTAGTATCTCCATTAAGGGACACCTCCGAAAAAGGGACACTTCTAATTAAGGAACACTTTCTGGTCCCAGTCCATTTAAATAGGGACCACAATGTATTTACCTCTGGATAAGGGACACTCTATTTAAGTGATATTCAAAGAGAAAAGTTTCAAAAATTAAAGTTATATATAGGCTTACCATACGTCCCGGTATTTTGCTCTTGTGCTTTGTTTTGTTTAAAATTTGTCGAATGTGATTGCAAATTTTAATTTGTTTCTTATTTATGAGAATTTCGCAACTAGTTTTTTTTTTTTTTTTTTTGTGTTCAAGTAATCCAATTTTTTTTTTTTTTTTCAAATTTGTCAAATGTCATTTCAAATTTTAATTTGTTTGGGATTTATGCAATAAAAAAGAAATAAAGAATTATGAACAAATGTATATGATTTTTTTTTTAAATCAAATTCATACTTCAACTTAATGTTTGGTTGCATTTTGACAAAGTTTTAATGAACAATCTCATATTCTAAATCAAAAGTATTTTCAAATTATTTCTGTCATCAATTCCTTTAAAATATACTGCACACAATAATTTTTTTAAACTAGTTGAAGGTGATTTAAATTTTCTGAGAAAAATGAACTGGGAAAAAAATCGTACATTTCCCACTATTCCTTATTTTTATTCAAAACAAAAATGTGTGTTTATTGAAAAACACATTTTTATTGAAAAAAAATACACAAAGTTTAAAAAAAAAAATTAACAGTAGTAAAAAAAGTAAAAAAAAATACAACGTTTTTATTGAAAAAAAAAATGATATTGCTTTAATAACAATAATAAATGAGAGCAAACTCCTCTTATCTGGAACGTTAATTTCCTTAGATCTGTTAGAATCAAAAAGCTTGGTACAAATGGTGCCCCTTTATTAATTGATTTACTTTAATATTTACGAAATCAACTATCAATGCTGGTTTTTTTTTTAAAGGTAAAAAATCCAACTTCTTTCCAAATGTTTTCATTAAATTTAGACACTATTTAAAAATACGAAATTCATTTAATCCAGAAAGTACAATCAAAGCTTGAATTAAAAAAAAAAAGTTGTAAAGTAATGCCACTTCTAAAATATCAGTGCATCTTTTCGTGTAAATATTTGTTAGGTGTATGTCCTTATACATTAATCTACAATGCATTCAGAGTATATTGTTGTAAAAAAGATTGCACAAAACGTTATAAAATTGAAAAAGTCAACAGCTACACTGATAGCATAATCCTTACCACTTGAAGAACATTTATTATTATTATTATTACATTTTTGAGGGAAATATGAAAGAAGCTGCCGCATCTGAAGTATAGAAGGGTAAGTAAACGTAAATCAATAATTTCAAGAACACAAGGCCAGCGAGAACCAGAGGAAGCAAGGCGCTTGCCTCACAGCGCAGCTTCTTTAAGGGGGCGGCAATTACTATCTAATCAATTTATTAGGTAGTATTACGCTTCTAATGAATAAGAAAATAGGTATGTCCTATGGGGATCTTGATATATTTACATGTGTATTCAAATGAAAGCAAAATTACAAAAAAAAAAAAAAAAGATTGAATACCACATAAAACTTAAACTTTGAATGCAATTTTTTTTCCCACAAAAACAGCACAATATCAAGAACAACTCCTGAACTATTTTTTTCATCTTCAAAACATCTCCAGTAAAATTAAAACCTTGATGCAGTTTTCTATAATAACTGCATCAGGGCTAGAATTCAACTAGCACTTCAGATAATAATCTGAGATATCCATTTATCTGTAAGAAGAAATATAAAATATATTAAGAGCAAATAAAATAGAAAGCACTTTAAGATAAAAAAATTTTTTAAAAAATTCCCTGCTTAAACAGTAACAATGTCAAAAATATAGCAGTAATTTTGGGAAGGTAACTTATAAAATATGAAATAGGAAATTATATATGAAGGCATTATAATTTTATACTTTGCACTTAGTGCATCAAACTTTTCAATTAAGGTCTCGCACAGGTAAAGTTTATAAACATGTTTATTATAATAATGCCCCGATACATTATTATATTATAAGGAAACACAACATAAACCTCAAATTGTCCTACAATGGTAACAAACTGACATCTAATATCTAAGGAAAATATGCAATTAGATCACAGTAAAACCTCACAAACTCACTCCTTTCAAAATAAATGAATAGACAATTACATAGTACATAAAAAAATTTCATCTTTTAACATCATTCTGAAAAACCACACAAAGCTTTAGCTACTTTTCCAAAGATGTTAATGAATCTAAAAGGCTCTTACTGCTTAGGGAGCTCTGAAGGAAAGCTCTTGTTAGATTGCAAAAAGCAATGTTTAATTTTAACAATTTATTAACCCAATGTTCCTTATTTTTATTCAAAACAAAAATGTGTGTTTTATTGAAAAACACACATTTTTATTGAAAAAAAAATACACAAAGTTTAAAAAATAATAATAGCTGTAGTTAAAAAAAGTAAAAAAAAATTACACAAAGTATTTATTGGAAAAAAATGATATTGCTTTAATAACAATAATAAATGAGAGCAAACTCCTCTTATCTGGAACATTAATTTCCTTAGATCTGTTAGAATCAAAAACTATACTCTCACACACTCAACGCAGAAAACGAAAACGGCGCATGCGGCTTAAACAGAGTGACGTCAGAGCTCCACGCCTATTGGCGTGACGTCACACTTGGAGAGCGCTCGCTCATAATGTGAACTAACGTCCACCTATACATAGGACTAGGAATGATGATAATATGATTTTTTTACATATATGATAGATTCTTGATACTATATACAGTAGGTGCAGATTTAGATCTTTGGTGAAGCTAGAGGAGTGGGTTTTTGGGGCTTCTGCAACTTAAATTTTTGTTGCTGGTCTTACGACTATAATATTTAGGCTCGCTCTAGGGCGGCAGAGCTCCGCGGACACCCCGGAATGCTTTTGACAAATTTACTCCTTATATTTTAGGCTCTGTGTGTAATGCTATTGTATTGGTGTTAGTCAGCAGATCTTGTTGCTCTGTTTACTTTTTCTAAAAAAATTGATTTGTTTTCAGCTTATTACAAAAACTTAAATGATGTTGATAAGCAATTATATTGCAACAAATTATCGTTCAGGGGCTCTAACTTCCCTGATCCGTTTGATGAAGTGGTTCGAAAAGTAGTCTGTCTTGCCAAAACATACCTATGCCAAGATATCTATTATTGACATTTTTGATTATGTGGTTACCAATTTACCCAAAATAACGTGTTCAAAACGAAGGCTTTTAAAGATTTTAAGGACTTTCCGTGTTACAAATATATCGTAGCAAATGAACTTCAAAATTATGGATTATACCGAAGAGAAAGATTAAATGTGTCGGTGTTAGTCGCCGATGTCCAAGGCCCTGAACAAAATTCATTATGGCTGGATTGTTGTAAAAAACGATGGGGAAATTGTGACCGGCCATTGGACTTGTATAGCTGAGAAAGTGTTTTAGTTTTTATAACTTTTTTAAATAGTAAATTTTAGGATGTGCGATAAATCTTGCTTGTCTGCATTTTATTGTTAATATGTATTATTTTCACTGTATTGGATTTTGTGTGTATTCAAATGCTCCTGCTTTCAGAACTAATTTCATAAACGTTGAATAGTATTTTCTATATTTGTCTGTGATGAACAAAGCCTTTTTACTTGAGAAGGTTAAAGAAGGAAATGGTTAGTTGACTTTTATTTAAAAAAAGGAATGATTTTATGTACTTAATACACAGTTCTTCCTGTAAGCATTAGTAATAGTCATGCAATTAAAATTTTATCCCTATTTAAGCGTTTAATTTAAATCAGTAGAATTTGATTCAAATAAAAGAAACTTGTCATTTAAAAAGAACATGAGTTTTGTTATCCTTTCATTACGGGTTTAGTTTTTGATGCTGATTGTAGTGACCACGCCTTTTGTTTATTAATTCTCTTATTAGTGTCTTAGTTACAGTAAAGCTCCTTTTATACACTAAGAGAAACAAAGAATGACTAAAGGTTGCAAAATGGGTATCATATCAAATGATTCATCAATCATTTTAAAATAATTAAACCATTCTTCATTGTTTTTTTGTCTAGACAGTTTCTCCATGTGCAAACATTTTTACTTTGTATGTATGTCCTATGAATGCATTTTTTAAAACTGTCTGTTATAGAGTTATGCCCAAGAAGGTCTTATTTTTCCTATATGTGATGAAACTGAATGGTTTATGACAGAGAGATTTGGTTTTATTATTTGATCAATTCCTCTGTTGTAGCTTTTCAGTGTATACAGTGGAACCCCGCTATTCGTACACAATTCATTCCAGGAGGTAGTTCGAATGGTGAGTTGTACGAATGGCGAAGTATTTATTCATATAAGATACAATATAAATTGGATTAATCTAGTGGTCTAGTCCTGAAAAAAAGTGGGGGGGGGGGGGGAGGCTTCTACATATGAAGATAAGCAATTGTTATCAAAAGTGAGGAGACTCTTATGTTAAAATGTAAAAAATTTGGGGGAACGCTTGTATTCAAATAAAAAAGGTAAGGGATACCCCCCCCCCTCGACTACACCAGTGGATTGATCTGTTCCAGACCCAGACGGATGCTTATTTAAACCTATGAAAAACAAATGTACAGTACTGTACATGAAATTATACATAAATAAAAATTTAACTGCACTTTACTGCAGGGTTGGAAAAAATCCGGGTTTTTTCAGAAAAGAACCAACCCAGTTGGTTTTTTCGGGTTTTATTGGTTTTTTTCAAAAGTTTGAGGTTTTCTTTATTTTTATTTGTAAGAAGTTGCTACAAATAATGGTATTAATTAAAGTGAAAAAGAATAAATATTATGTATTTCTTTTAAGAACATTTTATGTTTTAATTTTAAAAAAGTTGAAAAAATAAAATAACTGCCTTTTAAATATTAATTGTTCCATTCTGCCCTTTACAACTATAAATTAACTTTTTAAAAGTCAATTACTTTGCCCCTTGTTTATTGTATTTTTAGTGTTCAATAAAATCCCATCCAAGGGTTTAAGAAACAAGTTATTTTTAAGTCTAGTTAATTGCAATAATTTTATGTTTAAAGGAGTTTAAGCTAATTACTTTAAAAATTACTGCAATCTCTTACATGCATAGATGCCGCGGAAGCGCTATAGCACATCAAACACTCAAACGTTGGAGGTGGAAACGCAAAAAAAAATTATTACACAAACCCCGGGACGCATAATTTTTAGCAGTTTTCATTGCGGAAAAAAATCAAGTCAAATATATAAATAATCGATAGGCAAAAATTTTTTTGTGCGTCCTTGACCAGCATTTTGTTAGATGCCATAGATTGTTTTCTTAAAATTAGTTTCTCTTAAAACATATCTATCATTTTGGGTGAAATTCTGAGATTTTCTTTATTTTGGGCATTTGTTTCTATATTTTTTTCAATAGAGAATTTTTTGTGGGAAAGAAATTTTATTTTAATTATGTAGAACAAATTCAAAGCCATCCAGCATTTTTGAGTTTTTATCCATGACAAAAATATATTTGGTTTAAGTTTTTTTTTTTTTTTTTTTTCTGTTTACATAAGTGGAGTTCAATTTTGAGCATTAAGTTTGAAAAAACCCACCTGTAGGGTTTTTTAAGTGGGTTCTTATTATTGAGTCAACCCTCAAAATTCTACACCCATGACACATAAGGTATATATTATGAAAGTATCTTATTATGCTTGGTCAAAATAGGTATTTTTATTTGTTTACATAAGTAAAGTTCAATTTTAAGCAAGAAATTTTGAAAAAATCCAGCAGTGGGTTTTTTCAAGTGGGTTTTTAATTTTTATCCAACTCTCAAAATTTTTTAGACATTATATATAATGTATGTATTATGAAAGTATATGTTATGTTTGGTCGAAATCAGTACTTTTATTTATTTACATAAGTGGAGTTCAATTTTGAACAAGAATTTTGAAAAAAACCCACCTGTGGGTTTTTTCAAGTTGGTTTTTGTTTTTGAGCTAACCCTCAAAATTTTATACCCATGACATATAATGTATGTATTATAAAAGTATGTATTATATTTGGTCTAAATAATTATTTTTATTAGTTTACTTGGGTAAAATATAATTTTAAGCAACAATTTTGAAAAAAACCGCTTGGGTTTTTTCAACTGGGTTTTTTTTCGGGTTGGGCAAAATCGAACCAACCCTGCTTTACTGGTACTGAGGTGAGCTGATGGCATAAGTGGAATGTTGAGAGGAGGAAGAGAAATGTTGACCTTCCATAAAAACATCAGGTAACATCCCTTCAGGTGTTTTCTCCCTTTCTGCTGTTCTTCCTTTTCTGTCTTTTTGCACTAGAAGAATCTTGGTTTCTTTCTCTAAAAAACTCAATGTTGTCTGCCTTTGACGATTTTTCAGAATTTTTCCTAAAATGGTCAATAACATTGTCGTTGAACAAGTTGATGCTCCTGTTGAACACAGCAGTGTCAGGATACCATATTTCCACCAGAGTTTTCTCCCCATAAATAACACAGCTCTTTAATTTCTTTCCTCCTCTGGAGAAGAAAGTTCTTCTACCACTTCCTCTTCCTGCTCTCCTTAAGAAAGTTAAAATTGTCAGGAAATTCTCAAAAAGTATTAAAATTTTAAAAAATTCAAAACGCCAAACAAATTACAGTCGACGCTTGTTATAAGGACCACACATTATAAAGCCAATTCCATTATAACGACCAGTGGTAAAAGCCCCAACTTTATCCCTATGAACTCCATGTTGATTTGCTTTCGGTATAACGACCGTCCTTTACCATCTAATCCAATACAGCGAACACTATTTCCGGTACGTTTCCAAATAGGACATGTTTCTAAATTTGTAACTTTAAATGACCTTGATTGTAATTTATAGACAAGCTTTATGGAGTCTTCAGTGTTCAGTCCATCTGGATTAGTTATCCTCTGGGGGAAGAAGCGAAAGAAGAATCAGGTTCTTCAGTGAAATGCAAACTGCAAACAGGAGTTACATTTTTGCAATTAAACAACTGCAAACGATTGCAAACAGGAGTTACATCTTCGCAATAATTGAAGAGGAAATGCTGTAAGAAATTTCTAAGAAAATGAAATTGAATGAGACGTTGAACTTTGACAATTATGCTAAAATCGAATATGACTTAGAAAGTATCGAACATCTGTCAGAAGATGAACCGATTTCTCGATTGAAAAAAATATACATGCATGATACATATATATACCTTGAAATTATGCCTCTTATAGCGACCACTCATTATAAAGACCTTTTTCTGCAGGACCGAAGTAGCCGTAATATCGAATGTCAACTGTATTTCCAGACGAGTTCAAAAAGAGCAGAATTTCTTGATTTTTTTTTCCTAAAATAAGCCAACCTGGCAACCCTCGTCCCTGGTGGCATCCGAATCGTGGGGCAAGCGTACAAATGAAGAGTCGAATTTTACTAGTTGGACGAATAAGGGACCGTTCATAAAGGATGTCACGCCTTTTTAACACATTTGACCCTCTCCCCCCCTTTGTCACATGTCACGTTATGGTGCATAAGCAGGATGTCACACTTCTAGTTACCCCCTCCCCTCCCTTCTCGAGGCATGACATCATTTATAAATAATCACTAACATGTTGTACGAATAGAGAGGCGGACGAATGGCGGGGTTCCACTGTATTGACAATGAATTCCAGTAATTATAGGTTTAAAAAGTTGAATTAGAAAATGTATGTTGTAGCAATATGATTTATTTGAAACCGAAAAGCATGCCACTATGTATGCTAATATAAGACAAAGCATAGCAGCACACCATTCAGTAGTTTCAAGTATCAATTACCCTTCTGAATTCTTCTATTAAGTAGCACCTCGCAGCAATTTTAAAATCCAGGAAGATGTTGCTGTATAGGTAGTTTTTCCAGTGAAACTTTTTCACTATTCAACTACAAAGAACTTAAAAATACTACAAAAAATGATAAGTATATGTAACATAAAAAAATCGAACAAGCAAACAAATTTTCCAGATGCAACAATTTATTATTTTTAAAGGTGCAAAAATCTCAGACTTTCATTCTTTAAAGAATTATCTGGAAGAAATAGCTATATTTAACCAAGATAAAAACTAGTTTCAAATTTTTCCGAATGATTGTTTAAACAAGCATGTTATCTTTAAATTATGTAAATGGCAGAACAAACCTAAAGAGAAGACATTTTTTAAGTTAGGGATCATTCATAAATGATGTCACACTTCGAGGGGGGGAGGGGGGTTCGTGAAATTGTGACAAAGGGAGGGGAGGGGTAGCAAGAAGTGTGACATCATGCATCATAGCGTGATGCATGACAAAGGGGGGGAGGGGGGTCCGCTGAAGTGTGACAAAGGGGGGGAGGGGGGTCAAATATATGGGAAAAAAGGGTGACGTCATTTATGAACAGCCCTTTAGTTAACTATGAAAAAAAAAATAATAACAGACCATCACTCTTCAAGGATCTGCAACCTAAAGAGCAAAAACTTGGAGCATTTGAAATCATCTTATATCTTAAAACGAATCCTATAATTGTAACAAATTTACCTGAAGAAGAAAGAGTATTGTCATCAAGTTTCTTGCGCTTTGCCGACCTTTCAAATCTTTCTCGTTGCTTCTTCTAATGTTTCACAGAAGAGTCACTGAAACTGAAAATGGAAGGAACATAGTCTGGATGTCCTACTTGTCTACACTTAAAGTTCATACCCATCAAAGTACCTCACCGTAATTCACCCCATTAATAGATACAATTTCATCCAAGGATGGGCCATAGAATACATAATTGAACTTCAGAGGTTACAGATCATTTTATCTTGTCTTGATTACTTGTAAATGGAAGCAAATATAATATCAAGTTGATGTATGAAAATTCGAGTTTTCTTATGAAACAATTTCTATTTGAAATTCTTTTCGTATAATACAATAGAAACGCCTAATTAGTGATATTATGATGAATATATTAAAGACATAAATACCCTCTAGAAAATGTCTGCTGCATAAAAAGCTGTTTGTAGGGATCTAGTTTTTCGCCATAAAGCGTTGGCCCATTGAGATCCACGAAAGAGATTTCTTGGAAAGACAAGTATTTTTATTGTAGAAAATAAAATTAGTTCCTCTTCCCATGGTACACTCGAAAGCAGAACAACATCCACCATTTCTACGCATATTTTTTGCCATTAAAAACTAATAATAAATTTTAAAAATCAAACTGTTTTTTGAATTGAATTGAAAGTATTTTTGGAGATTTTTGCCTTTCCCGAGAGGGCGGCTTATATCCCGGCAGAAAGGACTAGGCGAGATTAAAATGGCGGCGGCCGTTCCGGAGGGGAGCAAGGGAATCCGAGGGGAAAAAAAAAAACCCGAGGGCAAACCCTCAAAAACGCCCTGAGCGGGCGAGAAAAGCACAAAAAGCTCGAGTAGACGAGCGACAAGCGAAGATAGCTTTGATCACATCAGAAACCGAACTGCCAGAGCAGGGAAGACCGAGCGAGGAAAACAGAGAACGTCTGATGAGAGCAAAGCGAGAACAAGACAGGAGAAAATGTTCCAAGGTTTCGGGTTGATTGCAGGAGAAGCACATAGGAGAAATCACGGAGTAAAAAGAAGGAGACGAATCTCCATAGTAAAAGTTTGTCCGGACGATTCCACTGGCGCTAGATGGCGCGCATGAAAATGTCTTGCCATGAGGGTGATTCCACGGAGTAAAAAGAAGGAGACAAATCTCCATAGTAAAAGATTGTCCGGACGATTTCACTGGCGCTAGATGGCGCGCATGTAAAATGTCTTGCCATTAGGACGATTCGCAACATAATTTAGTGTTACAAATAAAATTATTTAAAAGGGTTTTTTAAGAGTATTTAAATCGATATAGTCAATTTTTGAGAAGCTGGTTATAGGATCATGGACTACTTTTAGATTCAGAATGTGTTTGTGATTTCTTTTTATTATATTTGGTTCATTTTATTTTAGTTCGATGGTTTCGGTTTGCGACTGATGATTTCGTTTTGCTACGGATGGTTTCGGTTTGCTATGATTAACTAGAGATGCAAAAAGCCCGTAAATTTTCGGGAAAAAACTGGGAAATTTGGGAACATTGGGAATTTTGAGATGTTTTCAGTCTTAAAATATTGTTACAGAACATATAACATTGTAACGCTATATTATTTTTATTTTAGATACATGACCAAGCGTCAAACATAACATTTTATATCAAATCTATAATTGAGAAAATTAACTAGTAAATTCAATAGCCTTTTTTATTGTAGTATTATTGATTCTAAAAATTTATTTGATTTGGTTGCTTTCCAGAAAATAAGATTAACCTTCAAAATATTTTTTTTTCTTTCTCGTTGATTTAAATTATTATAAGCAATAATATATCTGTTTTATTCATAGCATTTTATTACAACTTTAACGACACAGTTGAAGGGGTAATTTTTTGAAAAGAAACACTGTTTAAAGCACTATTATACATTTCAACAATTTTTTTTAAAGGCAGGTTTTAAATATTTTTATGTGTTATTTTGTTTTTTATTGATGACTTAAACAACTATCAAGTTTCACAATGGGGCCGTTCATAAATGACGTCACGCTTTTTTCCCATATATTTGACCCCCTACCCCCCTTTGTCACAATATATCACACTTCAGCGGACCCCTCCCCCCCCTTTTTGTCATGCGTCACGCTATGTTGCATAATGCATGATGTTACAATTCTTGTTACCCCCTCCCCTCCCCTTGTCACACTTTGTCACAATTTCACGAAACCCCCTCCCCCCCTCGAAGAGTGACATCATTTATGAATGATCCCTATGTAAATAAAAAATATTAACAACTTCCTTTTTTTCATTCTCAACAGAAACATTTTTTACAGGTACCAACATTACGAAATAAATATGTTGTCTGTTTTAAAATGCTTTAACAGTAATCTTGGGGAAAATAATTCTATTATAACGAAAATTTCATAAAAATGTATTTATTTTTGATGTGTTAAAATTACTATTTCAAAAAAAAAAAAAACGATCCAGTTTTTAGAAATTTGAAACTTCCCGATATTGCTTTAAATTCTCGGGGGGGGGGGGGGGGCGGTTTTTCCGAAAATAAAGTAGGCGTTTAGACATCTTTGCAAAGCTAATTGTAACTTTAATTTAACTAAAAACGGTTTCAACTTTAATGTAAAGTTAAGTAAAAAACATGTCCATTAAATGTGATAACGCACGCCTCCCCAAAAGCTGTGGACCCTCCCTCTCCAAGGCGTAACAAAGTCATTCCCCCCCCCCCCACACACAAAAAAAAAGGATGCGAGCTCCAGTGGTGGTGGGTATTGTGCAAACCGCACGCCATTGAAGTTTTTAAGTGTCTTTGCTTTGCTTAAGTTTTAGGTGTCTTTGCTTCTTTTAAGGGGTGGGGGAGGCTTCTTTTTTTCAGGGGTGAACAATTGGGGGGTAAGTATATATTTATTAGGGGTGCCCTTTGGGGTCATGGCACAGATTGCTCCATTAAAATTTTATAGGGGTCGCTTTGGCTTTGTTGAATTTTGAAGGGAACATCGTTTTGGGGGATGCACCATCCTCTTGGAGCGGAAATGGTATATACATAAATATAGTATATATCAAGGGCGCACACGAAAGGAAGGAGGGGGACATGTTGCCGATTGCTCCATAGATAATTTTAAGGGGTTGTTTACGAAGGGTGAAGGTGAGCCGAATTTTGAGAGGGGTCATCGTTTGGGGGGAATGCACCGCGAAGGCCGTATCCAGACAGGGGCCCTCGGGCCCCCCGGCCAACGAAATCCAACGAAAAGGGTCCCCCGCGTAGTGACGCCACTGATATGTATATATATATATATATATATATATATATATATGTTTTTAGATTGGGTTTTTATGGGGTCCTTTTCTAGGAGTTTAGGGATCATTCCAAATGATGTCACGCTTCGGGGGGGGAGGGGGTCGTGGAATTGGGACAAGGGGACGGGAGGGGGTAAAAATAAGTGGGATATCATGCTTATGCAACATAGCGTAGCATATGGGACAAAGGAGGGAGTGGTATGTTGAAGTGTGACATTTTGTGACAAAGGGGGGGAGGGGGTCAAATACATGCGAAAAAAGCGTGACATCATTTATGGACGGCCCCTTAGCAGAATTTTGAAAAAGGTCATCGCTCATAGGTGAGGGCTACTCTGGGGAGGGGAGGGGAGGGGGCATCGCCTCAATATATTTATATATAAAAAACCATGTGTGTGTGTGTGTGGTGTGTTGGAAGCCGCTCAAAAACATTTACATTATTGAAGTTTATGAACTAACTGATTCCAGATTATTAAGAGTATAAATAATGAAGTACAGTAAGCGTTAGATAAAAGAAACGACGTGCGGAGTTCAAAAATCGGGGGCCCAACAGACCCGTTGTGTTAGGGGGATCAATTGCACCTCCCCCCTCACTTGGAAAATAATTTAATGTATTTCTACGTATGTACATGTATTTTGTGTTGTTTTAATGCAACGTACAATGTGTTTTTACTTCCCTCCATTTAAGAGGGTTGGGGTGGGGGGAGTGCCCCATGGCCCCGACATTTTCCTCGCATTCATTATGGCACGAATACCAGCTGACCGTCTGCTACCCCTCTTTTAATCCTAAATTATCTAGTCACTAGCTAATTACAGTGATTTTTTACGAAAGCAAAAAATGCATTAAATAAGATACTAAAATAACCTTCTGATTATATGTTTAACTTATAATAAAATGCAATAAAATATTGCAAATAATAATTTCAATTGTTGGAACAACGAGAGACTAATGCGTGCCCGAACGCCCGAACCGCCTGGCCGCTGCCGCCAAAACGAGCTGATTTTCCGCTACCTTTCTCCGAATACTCGGGCTCAAACGAAATTTCTCTTTCCCTACTTGATCAAACGGCAAGACATTTTACTCTAGCGCCATCTGACGGCGGTGGAAAAATCGCGCCATGTTTTCGGCCCGTTCCCCGCTTAGTTGAGGCTCCTTCCTTTTAGACTCCCTGGGTTGAATAGAACACGTGCGTTGCTGAAAATCGCTTTGTGAGTTGTGACTGAGATTTCATCTTTTGCATCATGCAAGTATTTCAATTATTCTGAAAGTTGGAACTTATTTTAACATCTAATAATTCAGAATGACTTATTTCATTTTTTATTTTAACAATTTACTTTTTTCCTTTATTTATTATAATGTGAACGTGAATTTAATTATTAATAAAATTCTGGTAGTTACCCTTTACCTGGGTGAGGGAATTACTAGTTTTAACAATAACAAGCATTTAATTCTTTGATTTTCCATTTTATTTTTCAGATGAAACACTTATTAAAAAAAAAAGACTTATTAAAAAATGATAAAAATTAGCCTAATTATTTGATATAAGCGGCTTAAGTGTCTGTTTGTCGCCGATAGCTTATTGGTTGCTTGCGTAATTGTAATGCAGTTGCCACTTGTAATACATGTCAAATATACTAATAATCAAAACATTTCTCTAGCATTTTGAGTGAGGCATCGCTAGATTTGCAATCTCCGTTAAAAAATAATGTAAACGTGAAATTAATTTAATTCTTCTTTCTTTGGTTTAATTTATTTATTGCGTCTGCGCTTTTTATATAAAAGTGGCAGCGTTCTTTTTTCCAGTTTCGTTAGGTGGACGCTAGTTCGCACCCCCTTGGAATCGTGACGCACGCCAGGGGGCGTGGAGATCTGACGTCTCTCTGTTTAAGCCGCGTGCGCGTGGACTTGCCGTTTTCGTTTTCTGCGTTGAGTGTGTGAGTATAGTTTTTGCTTATAACAGATCTAAGGAAATTAACGTTCCAGATAAGAGGAGATTGCTCTCATTTATTATTGTTATTAAAGCAATATAATTTTTTTTTCAATAAAAACTTTGTGTAATTTTTTTGAAACTACTGTTAATTTTTTTTTTAAACTTTGTGTTTTTTTTTTTTTTTTTTCAATAAAAAAGTGTGTTTTTCAATAAAACACACATTTTGTTTTGAATGAAAATAAGGAATATTGGGAAATGTACGATTTTTTTTTCAGTTAATTTTTCTGAGAAAATTTAAATCACCTCCAACTAGTTTTAAAAAAAATATTGTGTGTAGCATATTTTAAAGGAATTGATGACAGAAATAATTTGCAAATACTTTCGGAGATTGTTCACTAAAACTTTGTCAAAATGCAACCAAACATTAAGTTGAAGTATGATTTAGATTTGAAAAAAAAATCATATACATTTGTTTATAATTCTTTATTTCTTTTTTATAGCATAAATCCCAAACAAATTAAAATTTGAAATCACATTTGACAAATTTGAAAAAAAAGAAGAAAAACAAATTGGATTACTTGAACGCAAAAAAAAAAAAAAAAAAAAAAAAAACTAGGTGCGAAATTCTCATAAATAAGAAACAAATTAAAATTAGCAATCACATTCGACAAATTTGAAAACAAAACAAAACAAAAACAAATTGCATTAGCATCAAACAAGTTTGAATCTACAGCAAAATCTTTGTAGGAAAATAATTTGTGCTACATAAAAGTACCACATCATGTAATCATGCAACAGATACTTGCATACCAAGCTGACATTCAATCCTTGGAGACTTTCAAAAAAATTCAAGATTACTGAAAAAAATATGAAGGACACAATTTTTGAATTATTACAAATTTTAAGGATCAAACTGAAGAATTAAAACTGCAACACACATACCATTTGAAAAATAAATCAATGGATCTCTAACAAACAAATCCAATTTTTTTTTTAATTGATAGTAAAAAAATCAAAAATAATGTACAAAGTATATAAAGCAAATTTGTGTGCACATTTTTTTTTTTTGAACACTAGGCAAAACCATATTTACAAAAGCAATAATCAAACAATATAAAAACATCTTTAATTTTGAAAAAAATTATCTTTTTATTTTAAAATTATAATTTCTGTTTGATATGTAAGTATGTATTTTCTAGTTGTCAAAGAAATAAAACAAACAAAACCACAGGTGTTTTAGAGATAAAAATCAATTTTCTTACGTATAAATTCGTAAATTTGAAAATGTGTATGATGTATCTAAAAAAAAAGCTGTTACGCTAATATATAAAGTTTTTCCCTATTGATGCTAAACTATTACTCGACGTCGACTTCATGAAAAAGGTTCATTCTTGTTATTTCTAAAGAGTGGGACCCCTATTCATCGTATTTGCATTCGATATTATTTATACTCGTAAGGAGACCCCAAGTTCATAAATTGAAAAATCCCTAAAAAATATTCAAACTTGCATCAAAAATAAAGCAAAAAATGCCAATCAAGTAGAAGAAATACGCTTTTTTTTTTGGGGGGGGGGGGGCATTTAAGTCTAATTCTTATTGAATCGGTTTAAATATTTTTTCTCTGCTTCTTCTTTTTTTTTTCTTAAGGCAGTAGCCTGTTTTAGAAGGCCAAAAAGAAGCGTTTTTTGAGGAATTTTTTCAGGACAGAAAGAAAAAAAAGCAAGTCTAGCGAAGATTTCAGATCATTTTATTACATATTTGAATAAGTAAACAAAAAAATTAAGACAAAAATATTCAAATGCAGCCGATTTTTATACACATTTGTGCAACACCTTGCAATTGCGGTCTCCGATCGGCGGGAAAGATAGCGCTCGTAATTTTTGTCTGAAACAAAAAAAAAAACAAAAATGTTTTTAATTTTCATATATTTATCTTCTATTTAAACTAAAAAAACCCCGAAAATTTGAAAAATTAAAAATTTTTCTCAGGTTTGAAAAAAACAGTTTCTTTTTTACAACAAAAAAATCGTTTCAACTTGCTAAAAAAGTTGTTCAGAATTTTTTTTTCATGAATTTTTTTAGTTCAAATAGAAGAGAATACAAAACTGAAGCTGACAAGTTTTGTTTCGTTTTGTTTGGTCGTCTAGTTTTCTCGCAATCACGCCCGCCAGTTTAGAAAAAACATACAAACAAAAACTCGAGAAAACGCGCTTGAAAGTTTACGATCGGAAAAATGCTAATTTTCTATTACTTACAGTGATGATACGCTAATCAGCTATTCCTGCGCCATATACCAAATATTTATAATCGAATATTTCCTTATAATCTGTATAACAACTTGAGTCGGTACTTCTACGAATTCAAAACATTATTTCGAACGACCTTTGAACCTTTTCACATACATAGTTCGGAGCTGTTCGACCGAAGGGACGGCGCGCGCTCCAGCTGCACGAGTGCTCGTACACCTGCTCGACATTGGCCACGTTTAGGGCTATATTTTAAAAAATATTGAGAATTAGCCTTTATAACTTTACATGCATATTCTTAAATATATTAGGAATCGATTTAAGCAATAAAAAAAAAATTCGTTTTTTTGAACCTTCTAAAGCAGGCTCCGGCCTTAAGAAGTATCTTCATTATCTCCAAATGATTTTTTTACAAAATTAATGTAGCAAATAACTAGTAAATATGCATTTTAAAAACATAAATGTCCTAAATGTGAGATGTATTACATTGAATAGATAATTTTTTTTACAATATCAAAAATGATCAACCGACTTATTCAAAAGAAAGTTTTTATAACTTTAAAAGCTTCTTTTGATGCATACGTAACTAAGGCAAGTTTTTCCAATTTGCCTTCACGTAATTTCATAACACTTGTATATCAAATTCTACCTTTGTTTTGTCCTTTTAAACAGGGCCACACACTGGTAGAGTCTCTTTATAGAACTTCGTTCAGAGTCTGCAATACGCGAACCTCGTCTCATTGGTTGAAGCCTCTTTTCTTCCCCCGCAGGCGATGAGATTTTTTTTCGGTAGGAAAAGCATGGAGTGTTCTTGAAGCTACTAAAGATACGATAAATCTGAAAATAATACATTTACGTACCATGCTTTTACTATCATTTATCATTATATGAATGTTTAAACCATAGGTTCTCAACGTGGCCGATAACGCCCCCTTGTGGGCGTATGAGACTTTCAGGGGGCAGCAAAAGACCCAGAGAAAACTAGGCGGCATTGAGATGACACGGAGGCAGGGGCGGCGCCAGCTAGGGGGCAGGGGGGCAGCTGTCCTCCTGTCGGGGAGATTCTGCCCCCCCCCCCACCCGTCGGGAATCTCTGTATTAGCATATGACGTACATGATAAACATTTCTTTCGAGGATGAAATCGGAAAAAAATTTCAGGAAAAAGTAAAACTGTTTTGCGTTGTTTTATAGAGACCACCCATCCTGCAATTTGACCCGAGTCCCTCAGTATCTCAAAAATACCATCCTGCATATAAAACTCAATGCGGCTCCCAGCCTGCGGCCTGCTCTTGACAAAGGGCATGGAAGAATCAGAGAGATGGGGAAAGTGGTGTGTATTTCACCCTTCAAATTTCTGTCAGTGGATAGAAAGCTTGATCATTTTGTTAATGACTTTTCTCCATCGGACACCCTTGCACCTTTTAGCCGGAGCCTTAGGTAGAGAGCCGATGGCCGTCGGTCGACTACGGTCTAGGCGTCAGCATCGGGTTACGAGACGGTTATTAGGTCTAACGACATCAGCAGGGGTCGGGGAGGGATGAAAGGAAGTCATTGGGGCAGTCACTGTTCCTTAAACATCTGTCAAGTGTTCTTGTTCTTCTCCTGCTATACAGACTAGTACTTTTTATTCTCCACTAAACTACTTTAGCATGGCAAAGCGAAAGGAGTTTACAAGTAAGCCATTACTGCATTATTAGTTTCATAACATTTACAACTGTTATAAGTAATATTGTTTCCTTAACTGCAAAACATATCGGGAATGACTCTCTGACCTGGGCGTAGAAACAGCGTTTGCTCAGGAATGGGCAATTTCTATGCGATTTTACCATCTCTCTGAAAATTTGACCCAAAGTAGGAAAATTTTAGTTGTACTATCTCGTTACTCATGTAATCTTTATCAATACTTGCTTTCCAGAAGGGGGTTAATTGCGGATCATTGCCGAGCAACCTATTTTCATCGGAGTTATGATAATAGCAGTTTGGAGTTTAGTATTTTACGCAAATATTTCTCCAATATCTCATGCTGTTCGTGTGTGCAGAATGCAGAATAATTTTGCCGAAAAATTTTCAGTGTGAGTCGATCTAACAATCGAGGTTGAGGTTCTTATTGTAATTATTTCCTCACTCATTTCTTCTTTTTTTCCTCGAAAAATGCGGGAAAAGGGGGAGGGGGAGGTTGTTAAAAACGATTTTGAAATAAATTTACAGCGTTAACTTGCAGTTTTGCAAATAATATTGTAGAATTAAGATTCATCTTTCCAACAAGAATAGGAGCCTGAAAATGGCTGGCTTAATCCAGACCGCAGTAGTCGGCTCTTGTTGGGCGGACCCGAACCTATTGTTCAGAAAAACAAAGTTCTCAGAGGCCAATCAAGGAAATAAAACAAGGTTTATTAAGAGCGCACGAGCACGCCAACCAGCCATCGTACATACAGCAACACGAACTACATAAACAGGAGTTGAAGTAGTAGTACCTGATTTAAGTGTTGCCATTCTTGGTTACAAATAGAAATGATTGTTTACTCTTCAACACCCTCCCTTAAACAATCTTCCCAATACAAACAAAAACACATAATGATATACAAATACTGTAATGCAAACAACATCAAAACACTGATATTACTTAAAACCAAAAAAAAAAAAAAATGCAATTTGGTAACTAAATAAAAACACAAGCATGAATGAAACATTTACAAGAATCAACAATTAAAGTACATTTACAAAGCCTGTGTTTAGGCAACGATTTGGTAAACAGATCTGCTATCTGGTTTTCTGTCTCAATGTACATTAAGTTAATGTTATACTTCTTAATAATGTGTCGAACATATTTCAATTTTATATCAAGGTGTTTCAGCCTGGCACAATGATTTTCACTAAGCACTGCTTTTATGCCTGACTGATTATCCTCATATACATTGATACACAGTGTCCCTCAAAATTTCCTTAGCTGTATTACTTAAGATTATGACATCCTGCATAGCTTTCGCCAATGACAGGATCTCAGCCTCTGTGGAGGATAAGGCAATTGAGGTCTCTGCTTCTTGCAGCACCATGCAATAGGACAACCATTAAAGAAAATTATATGCCCAGAGATTGATTTTCGGTCATCAGCATTAGCCCCCCAATCGGCATCCACATATACATCAAGCACGTTTCCTTTAGCACATAAGCCAAAAATCAATACCATTTCCTTAGTACCATTCAGATACCTTAGAATTTTTTTGAGCCCAGCCCAAGCAGCTTCAGCGGGATGTTCCTGCACCTGACTTAAACAATTAACTGAGAATAAAAATGTCAGGTCGAGTTGTTATAGATAAGTCAAGGAGAGCACCCACAAGCTCTCGATATGGGCCCTGAAAACTTTCTCCATTCATAAAAGCAGATGATGTGGATTTTGGCATCAAAGGAGTATCAACGGATTTGCACTCTTGACATATGAAATTTACTTAGCAGCTTGTTGATGTAGGCCTTTTGACCTAATGAAAGCTCACTATGTGCAACCTTGACCGTGATCCCCAAGAAATCCTTAATGGATTCTGCTTTACTCATTTCAAATTCATTTCTTAATGCTTGAATCGCTATTTTCACCTCTGATTCATCAGGACCAGCTATGAGCAAATCATCCACAGATAAAAGAAGAAACACTACCCTCTGCTCACTAGTTTTGCGAATGAAAACACATGGTTCATTATTTTTAACTGAATAAAGTTCAAGCGAAGAAGAAAATCGGTGAATTTCTTAAACCACTGTCGTGGTGCTTGCTTGAGTCCATAGAGACTCTTTAACAGCTTGCACACACGCCCGCTGTTGTCGTCGTAGCCCAGCGGTTACTCCATGAACAGGGTCTCATGCAGATCGCCATTCAGAAAGGTTATCTTGACATCCAAGGCATGTATCTTCAATTCTTTCTGAAGAATTAAGGCAAGTACCAGTCTCAGTGATGACATGCTGATGACTGGAGCATAGGTTTCAAAATAGTCAATTCCTGACTTCTGTTCAAAACCTCTAACCACAAGTCTAGCCTTGTATACATTATCCCTTTTGAGACGCAGGGCCCACTTACATGTCATCGGTGTCTGCTCCTTTGGTAAGTCGACAAGTTCCCACACTTTATTTCTTTGCAGGGACGAAATTTCCTGATCCATAGCCTTTTCCCAAGGCAATTGATCTTCTGGAGGAAGCCTGTTAACATCTTCAAAAGTAATAAAATCAATATTACTTGCCACTGCTTGATAAGTAGTCATCAAGCCTCCTGGGTTGTCTGACATTTCTCCTTGGTCTAGCATCCCCATTTGGGTCCACTTCATCTGACTCAACATCACTGGGCTCGGGATCAGTGAAATATTTAGCTTCATCTATATCTAAACCAGAAATTTTGGAAGCAGGATCTTTATAATTCTGAGCTTCATCCCTCTCCGTTTCTTCAGTGTTCACGGACTTCTTTTCTTCACGAAATTTGATATTGCGTGAAACAGTGATTCGCCTGGTTCTTGGATCCATCAGACGATAGCTTATACTGGCATATCCAATCCAATGAAGATCATTTTTTGGGACTTAGGGTCGAGCTTCTTTCGACGACTGTCTGGAACCCTCACATATACGTCGCATCCAAAGACTCTAATGTTATTCAGATCTGGCTCTTTTCCATGCTTTAAGGTGTAAGGCACACCTTGGATTGACTGATGGGGACTCTATTCTTTAAATAGGCTGCCGTCTGGACAGCATATCCCCAAAACGACTTGGATAGCTCTGCATCATACAGGATTGCTCGGGCCTTCTCAACGAGATATCTATTTGCCCTCTCAGCTACTCCATTCAAAGAAGGACAATAAGGTGGAGCAGGATCAATGGTGACCCCTTTTTCTCTGCAAAGCCTTGCTAACTCTCCCAACACAAACTCTGAAGCATTATCACATCTAATTCTATATAGCTGAGGATTTGCTTCAAGAAAGCTTTTTAAGACCTGCACAATATCACTCTTGCACTTCAACAGATGAACTTCACAGAACCTGGAGTAATCATCTATGAGAGTTATGAAGTTATTTTGTCCATCATTGGTGCAGGGTCAATCAGGCCACAGATATCAGCATGTACCATCTTCATGGGAATAGATTCTCTACTTCTTGGGCCCCCCCAAAGGTACATTTGAGTGCTTAGCTGTGACGCATTCTTCGCAGAAAGACTCGTCCACTGGTAGACCTAGTTCCTTCAACACTCTATTGGATGGATGTCCTAAACGGCATCCAAGAGATCATTCTCAGCATTAACAGCATGAGCTGAAGCCCTTAGTGGTAGAAATTTGCATATATATTGCCCCATGTCATTAAGCCAAGTAAGTTCAAATTTAACATCACCTTTTTGTATAGTTGCTTTATCATCCTTGAAGATGACGCTGTACCCAGTCTTTTGTATGTTCTTCACAGAAATCAAATCTCCATTTAACTCTGGAACATACAAGGCATCTGTTAGTGTGATGTCTATGCCATTGATTTTTCCAGCTATGGAACCAACACTTTCAACTGTCAGGACATCAGTCTTCGAGGCACATGCAACAGTCCCTGATGAGGCTTTCATTTCTGTAAACCACTCTCAATGGCTGCTCATGTGAGCTGATGCTCCGGAATCAAGCAAGAAAAACTGACTTGGTTCCCCAACCATAAAGGTGACTGCAGCAGTCTGCCTAGTTAGTTTAGGGCAGTCTCTTTTGAAGTGACCTGCACGTCCACAGCTGTAGCACACTGACTTGCTTCTACATTTCTTTGCAATATGTCCCTTTTTCTTGCACTTGTGGCACACAATGTTCTTCCTAAAGGAAGAAAATGCTGCATTTCCCATGGTAGATTCATCCACATTTCTTTCCTCCTTAAGAGCTTCTGCATTCAAGAGTCTTTGAATCACAAAGTCTAAAGTGAGAGTTTCATTAGGCTGGTTCTCAATAGTTGCTTTGATAATGTCATAATCTGAAGGAAGAGACATCAATAAATACACTACAATGTCCATATCTGTTAGAGAAAAGTCCCAAAACAATATTCAGAAGAACGTGTGGACCTCGACTTAAGTGTCTGGTAAAAGCATGAGAAAAGCATTTTGAAAATAACAAAATAATTTATTAGACATTAACTTTTAAACATTTGTAAAAATTTAACAATCTTTAAACATCCCTATTCTGCAGAATAGTAAATTAAATTTATACAAACAATCACAGTACAAGTCACCGGGCACGTCGATTAAACACTTTCGGTCAACTGGATTCGACTTATACTTTGATGAGTCAAGCTGGTCGTCCGCCATTCATTAAATCCGGCAGGTTAAAAAAAGAAGCACCATTCTGTAAGCACAGGAACGACTGTACCAACTTCGGCTCGTCAGGCTGGAACCATATCTTACAAAAAAAAAACAGTAGGTTTCCAGACCTCAAATCCGTGCACCGACGGAGCACCGGTCGACGTGGACGGTTACCACGTTGTTAGGAAGCTGGGAGGCAACCGAGAGAGAGAGAGAGAGAGCCCGGATAGAATCATCTTCCAGCTTTTATAGTAGAAACGTCCCATCCGTCATTCGTGAATTTGCATTTTCCCTGCTTGAAATGTTCTGAAACAAACTTCAGCAAACGATCCTTCCGTGTGAGTGGCAACACCATTTTTACAAACTCACACCGGAAATAAACAACATTAACATAAAGGTTATCTGTACGAATTAACTTTCTTTTTCACTGTTAATTTAACGGTTAGAACCGTGAAAGTTGTTTACATTTTAGCACATGGCGTTTTAACATTACGGAGGGGCCTCGGTGGCCGAGCGGTCTTAGTACCAGTTTCCGCCCGCTGCTTGCGCGCAGTAACGAGGTCGTGGGTTCGATTCCCACCTTGCCCTGGGTGTATTTCTGTTATTTCCTCTCTTTGTGATGTAATAAAATCTTTCATGTATTGTCTTGTGCTATCAGTCATATTGGACGACAGTTCATAAGCAAGTCCCGAGACTAAGCACACGAACTGGAAAATAAATGTACTTCAATTCAATTCAACATTACGGAGGTCGGGATGTTCGTCAATAGGTACTTAAAACAAGTTCCACCCCGAGCCCTGGAGAATTCCCCGTGCATGTGAGTAAATATTTTGCATTTGGAACATCAAGAAACTTTAATAAAAATAAAATAGGCATATTTTGCCAACAAATTCCCCCCGTCTTGATGCTCCAGTCCCCCCGTCTTGATGCAAAAGAACACACTTAACAATATTTACAATTTGTACTTGATAATTAAAAATGTATAAACACTTTTGAGCAATTGGAAAAATTTGTATAAGCATATTGAGACAATTGAAAAAAAAACACATTTGAAGAAAATTTACTTATTCCAATTTTAACATATTTTTGCTTATACTTTCAAGTTTTGCTCGGTTTAAAGGTTTGGTAAAACAGTCGGCTGGGTTAAGCTCACTAATTACATGTTTTAACTCGAAGCAGTTATCAAGTACAAGATTCCTTAAGAAATGGTACCTTACATCTATATGTTTGGTTCTTGAATTTTCCATTGGAGAACTTGAAAAGTCAATTGCGGCCCTGTTGTCACAATGTAGGATGCTTTTATTCAATTTAAATTCAGGAATGTTTGCTTTAGATACTTCAGTTAAGATCCGATCAAGCCAAACAACTTCCTTAGCTGCATCGCAAAGTGCCATATACTCGGCTTCCATGGTCGAAAGGGCAACGCACTTTTCCTTGAAAGTTCTCCAAATTACAGGTACTTTGTCAATAAAAATTACTAGTCCCCCCCATTGATACTCTGTCATCTCTATTCTTTGCATAGTCAGAGTCAGAAAAACCATTTATAGTAAGTTTAAAAATCCCATCCACGAAAAACGAGGCGGAGCTTAATACGTCACTGTCTGACGTCAGCGGGCACCTCGCACCTCGAACGGCTTCGAACTCCTCGTATTTTGCAGCGTTCATTCAACGATTCATTTAACTAAACGTGCGTCCATTTAATTAAACTACTGTCTATTTTTTATAGTTTTCTTATTCATCATGGACTGTAGGATCCCTTTTAGACAACAAGTTTTTGATTACCCATTTCCGAATTAAAATTCGTTTTATTTATTCAGTTACGTGTATTTTTGTTGCTTGGCGACTTTTTGGTAATGTTTTGGTAACCCCAGTGAAGTTCATCATGCTATTTAGTGTAGTGCATATTACTTAGCTTATCGCTTTCTTGGCAATGAATCTTATATTTTTGAAATGAAGAATATTATTATGCTACAAAGGATTTCCGATGTTTAATTTTTTTTTTACTTGCGGTTCAAGTGTGGAACTCAAAAAAAAACATTGGTGAGGTTTTTGAATTGATCATGTGTTTCCTTTTCATGTGAAAAAACACCTGCAAACAATGGCGTAGCTGGACTGGATTTCGGGGTCCCCCCCCCGGGGGGGGTTCTTCGGGAGAAGTCTGCTAATTTCATTGTTTTTCAAGAAAAATTTGTCCAATTCTAGACAATCTTTACCATTTCAGGGGGGGGGGGGGGTTGGGT
Organism: Octonoba sinensis; assembly: GCA_038502835.1. NCBI lineage: Eukaryota > Metazoa > Arthropoda > Arachnida > Araneae > Uloboridae > Octonoba > Octonoba sinensis. Next base: position 2,134,812 of record CM076606.1, on the reverse strand, counting down.
TATTCCCAAAACCACCCCCTTATCTACGCCAGTGCCTGCAAATTAGCATAGAAAAAGCATTAAGCCAAACGATGTTGCAACTTTTATTGACTTTAAAATGCAGGTAGTGCAGTTAAATGCCATACAGAATCTTTTAAATTTCATTTCCCAATCGTGGTATATCATGTTTAACCTGATATTTTTCTGTTTAAGTATGGAATCCCTTAAAATGCTTTCAAAAAATTCTTTTAAAAGGGGTTATAAATATTATATTTAAATTCATTCTATTATTTTGAAAAACACTTTAGTCCTTGTTTAATTCAAAAATTATACAGAGAAATGGCTGTTCATAAATGATGTCAAACTTTTTCCCATATATTTGACCCCGTTCCCCCCTCCTTTGTCACAATGTCACACTTCAGCGGTCCCCCTCCCCCCCTTTATCACATGTCACGCTATGTTGCATAACGCATGATGCCATGCTTCTTGTTACCCCCCTCCCCTCCCTTGTCACACTGTTTTCACGATTTCAAGAACCCCCCCCCCTCGAAGCGTGACATCATTTATGAATGATCCCGAAGGTAATTATGATATTTTTAATAAGAAGTTTTGAAAAGTCTGGTTTATTTGATGGTGGGTTATAAATAGAGTATATTCTGAAGAAGTGACCATTTTTCCACGCTTGACATCCAACAATTTCATATTTATCAGAGGAGGAACCCATTTGTTTGATGATTTTAAAATGGGACAAAAGATTACTTTTGACTCCTACTAAAATTCCACTAGCTATTTGTCTGGACAGACAGTAGATACAATTGGTAACCATGGAAGGGATAAAACTCTAGAGTTTCGTCCCGGAGATTCGCCTCTTGTGTTGTAAAAAATACGTAAGAAAGAGCACAACGACAATAGTATAACAGAAAGAAACAAGAAATCCCCCCGTATATATATATATTCAGAAAGAATATCTTTTATCCACATAAAATGCTTCAATTTATCAACTAATAAATTAATAATAATAGAGTCTGTTCGACGAATTCATTCTAAAAAAATATTTTACACAATGAATATTTAATTTAATATATAATTTTAATAGTTTAACTTTTAATTCCCCCCCCCCCTGCACGAGAAAAAAAACGCCAAATAAAGCGCCCTTTTAATATTTAGTTTATCAAAAATCAACGGTGCAGCAAAACATTTGCTGGAGAAAACGCAAATTAACTCCCTGGGCCTCGAACCACGGTTGAACGGTGTACAAGCTTTCTTCCCTAACCATTCGACCATCTTCACTGCGTTAAGCGGGGTCTATGTATCAATAAATGTTTCTTTCCAACAGGTAAACTTCATTATAGTTGAGATTTGAGTTTTTAATTACATCCAAACTCATTTTTGGCTAAATTTATTGTATATTGGCGAAATTCATTTTATTTTCTGCAAAAATTAAAACATAAACAAGCTTCAGAAGCTCAAATTATGCGTTCGCTCATTCGTAAACAGTTCGGCAATCCGATGTATCCAATTTTTGATTTACGTGTGTATGTGTTTTATTTAGTAGCCACTGCTTAGGCCACTGTTTTTTAATTCTTTTGTTATATACATGCATATTTGAACTTGTAAATCTTTTTATCCAAATAGATGAGCTCCAAACGGCTTCGCTCCACATGGCTCGCTTGTGAATGGCTGGCTTTACGCTCGCCAAGCTATATACGTCATCCAACCTGTGACGCAATTTATGCCCGATGCGCAGAAAGTTTTTTTCGCGATGCCTGACTGCGCATGAATTTAAAAAATAAACACTAATCGTATAACAAAATTTTTTGCACAGATGGTGTTAAAATATGTTATTCTGTAGCTTAAAAATAAAATTAGAAAATCGAAAACTTCCCTATTGCATTTACACGCACGCTCTTGACCGCGGATCTGAATGGCTCGCCGTCCGGACCGCGGTTAAGAACGTGTGTGTAAAGGCTGCTATAGTTGTTTGGCGGTGTTTTCCTTCGCCATCGCTGCCAGTACGGAATCATCCACTGGGGATACAGCCTTAATTCTTACATCTATGGAAAGACCTCCGGCCCAGGATTAAGAAAAGGTAAGGTTTGTGTAAATAGGTTAATTAGTTTTTAAGTTATTAAACTTTTAATTTTTGTTTACTTAGCGCCAACGTGATTTCGCCATTTTCGCACATGGCCCAGTTGGTTTTTAATTTTTAATTAATTTTGTATTATAGTTAGACACTTGACTCTTGTATATGTATTAGTAACTGTGTATACACATATCCTGTAAAAGTTTTGAAAAATTTAATTGATTTTTAATATGTTTAATTGATTAATTTCTGTCCCACCACGTGCTAATTTAGCGGAAACGCTAGCACTTCAAGCTCCATAAGAGCTAGTAAACTTATTGTATCACTTTAAAACCTTTTTAACTTAGTAGTAAACGTTTTTCTGTACATTTTGATATAACATTTTTGTATTTTGGTATTAATTTAGTATTTTTAATGTATTATTTTACTTAGTTTGTTTACCTTCTTAAGCCTTTTCCGTAGAGGCAATCTTTGACTGTTTTTAAATATTTTCACAAACTTTTTGTTGAGCTAGGGTCACAATTATTTAATATGTACTAGATAACGCTTAAAGAGACATGTAAAAAATTTTTTTTTTCTTTTGGATAATTTTTAGGGTATCAAATTAATTAATTAATTTTTTACCACGTGCTAAATTAGCATTTCGAGCACCATAACTGCGAATCTATAATATCTAAGACTTTAATAACAGTATATTAGTATTATAAACGTTTTCCCCTACATTTTGATACCTAGATTGTTGGAATCGCAAAAAATTCAGTTTTATTTAGTTACTTTAATTAGTGTTTTTATCAACACCCCCCTAGACTTAGTCGCTGAGAGTAAAAATAGAGTTTTCATTTTTTAATTAATTGAGTTTTGAAGCTAGAGTACTGAAATTTTAATATGTACTAAAACATAATACCCGATTACCTATAAAAAAGTTTGGTTTAGATTTTTTAATTTAGTATAAGCAAATTAAATTAAACTAATTAAGACCACGTGCTAAATTAGCATTCCGAGCACCACAACTGCCAACCTGTAGCATTTAAGACTTTAATAACAGTAAAGTAGTATTATAAACGTTTTACCCTACATTTTGATACCTAGATTGTCGAAATTGCAAAAAATTAAATTTTATTTAGTTATTTTAATTAGTGTTTTTATCAACACTCCCCAGACTTAGACGTTAAGAGTATAAATTTGGTTTTCATTTTTTAATTAATTGAGTTTTGAAGCTAGAGTACTGAAAATTTTAATATGTCCTAAAGCATAATAACCGTTTACCTATAAAAAAGTTTTGTGCAGATTTATTAATTTACTCCGCGCAAAATAAATTAAGTTAATTAAGACCACGTGCTAAATTAGCATTTCGAGCACTACAACTGCCAATCTGTAGCATCTACGACCCTAATAACAGTTTATTAGTATTATGGGCTCGACTCCAGAATAGGGGGCCCCCGCCAAATTGGCGATAAATAGTTCAATCTTGCACCCGACCTGCTTTTCCCTGCTATAGCTCTCCTTTTCTAAGCTGGTAACCCTGTATTTACGTATTTTTGCGCCTCATTCTGATTGGCTGTTTTTTGACTTGCTCCTAATTCTGATTGGCTGTATTGACCATCGGAGCGAAATTTGAGTAGCGGTCTTTTCAAATCGGAATTAAACCGGTTAAACTGGTTTTTCACTTTCCGTTGGATGCTCTCATTAGGTGGTCGGCTTTGTTTTAGGTCCCATAGTTAAAAATGGCTCCTGTAGGTAAGATAAATATGAAATTTTTTCATAATTTGGAACTGTCGGGAAAGAAAGCTATTGTTGATTGGTGTATGAATGAGGGATTGATTGCTTCTAAGTATGAATGTCCGATTTGTAAGCAAGATATGCATTTGACCGAGCGTAATGATCGATCAGATGGGTATGAGTGGATTTGTCGAGTGAAAGGAGATAATCCCCACCGTGTAAAAAGGTCTGTAAGAAAGGGTTCCTGGTTTGAAGAGAGTAAGTTGAGCTTAATTGATATTTTAATTTTTACGTACTTGTGGGTGTATGAGGCTGGCACAAATCTAATTATGAATGAGGTGAATGTTAGTAGTGACACAACAATGGCTGATTGGAGGAATTTTTGTAGAGAGGTGTGTGTGGATGCTTGTTTTAAAGAGAGTGAAAAGATTGGTGGACCTGGTGTGATTGTTGAAATTGATGAAAGCAAGTTTAGCAAAAGGAAGTATAACAGAGGTAAAAGAGTGAATGGAAAATGGGTATTTGGAGGAGTTGAAAGAGGTAGTAATAAATGTTTTTTTGAGGTGGTGGAAAATCGCACGAAAGAGACATTGTTGAATGCAATACAGAAAAATATCTTACCAGGATCCACGATCATGTCCGACTGTTGGAAGTCGTATGATTGCCTCTCAGATAACGGCTTCGTTCATCTGAAGGTTAATCATTCAGTGACATTTAAAGATCCTGTAACAGGAGCCCATACGAACACCATTGAAGGTCTATGGGGCCTAGTCAAGCGAGAGTTTAGAAAACAGGGCCATCGTCAAACCGAAAATCTATTTGACTCGTACTTTGCAGAGTTCATGTGGCGCCGCAGATACAAAAATGCACCCGAGTGCCTTTTCCTTTCCTTTTTGTCCTGCGTAAAGGCGCTCTATACCCCGCAAACTGCCGATGAAGCAAATTCGACGGAAGAATGAAGTAAGTTATTTTATATATGTTTTTTATTTAAAAAATGCTATATCACGCACATATCAATGCTTAAAATTGTCAATGTTTGTTTTTCTATTTAAAATGATGAGCTTTTTTTCTTTTTTGAATAAAAATGATGAACTGTGACGATTTTTTGTTGACGTGATCTACTTCAACAGCAACGCGAGACCTAGCTGAAAAATGGTGCTTGTTTACTTGTGTTAAAAGCCGTTACGGCGATTTCGATATACGAAATACATTATTTTTATTTGAATTTTCATTAGTTTCAATATTTAGAAAATGATGTATTTAGTATCCAAATCGCAATAACAGTTTTAACAGAAGTAAACAAGCGCCATTTTTAAGGTAGGTCGCGCATTGCAGTTGGCGTAGATCACGCCAGCAAAAAATCGCCAAAAGTCGCCAAGGTGCACCCGTTTCTGGAGTAGTCCCGCTAGGGTACTGAAATTTAATTATGTCATAAAACATAATATCAGATCACCAATAAAAAAAAAAAAAAAAATTTTAGTGCAGATTAATTAATTTACTATACGCAAAATAAATTAAATTAATTAAGACCACGTGCTAAATTAGCACTTCGAGCATCATAACTGCATACCTGTAGCATTTTAGACCTTAATAACAGTTTATTAGTATTATAAACGCTTTCCCCTACATTTTGATACCAAGATTGTTGAAATTGCAAAAAATTTAGTTTTTTTTTAGTTATTTTAATTAGTGTTTTTCAACACCCACTTAGACTTAGTCGTAGAGAGTAAAAAAAAAAAAAACATAGTTTTCATCTTTTAATAAATTGAGTTTTGAAGCTAGGGCACTGAAACTTTAATATGTCCTAAAACATAATATACGATCACCCATAAAAAAGTTTTGTGCAGATTAATTAATTAATTAAACGCAAAATAAATTAAAATAATTAAAACCACGTGCTAAATTAGCACTCCGAGCACCATAACTGCCAACCTGTAGTATTAAAGACTTTAAGAACAGTAAATTAGTATTATAAACGTTTTCCCCCACATTTTGATACCTAGATTGTTGGAATAGCAAAAATTTAGTTTTATTTAGTTATTTTAATTAGTGTTTATCAACACCACCTCAGACTTAGTCGCAGAGAGTGAAAAATATGGTTTTCCTCTTTAATTAATTGGGATTTGAAGCAAAGGTTATAAAATTTTATAACAAAAGTATATCATAAATTATGTAAGCGTCATTCTAAACAGCTTGTTCATATTTCGGTATTTTGGTGTATATTATTGCATTTCAGTGTACTTTACTGTATTTTTATATACTGTGAATTGAATGAATTACAAATAAGGCATAATACTGTAGACGAACAAAACAAACATGATTCACTAAGAAACTCAAAAAAAAAAAAAAACAACAGTGTACTAAACAACTGAAAGTAAATTATAATGCCTAACTTCTAATTACTGAATGTAAATAAAATAAAAATAATTATTAACTAGAATTAACAGCACAAATAAATAATAAAAATGATAAAATAAGAAGTAAAAACTAAGATGGCATAAATTAAAACTCATATCAAAACTTAAATTAAAGTAAACAATTAACGAAAATAATGTAAAATGGCAACCAATTAAAAACGTAATTTTAATTGATTAAATCTAAAAAGTAGGGGCAAAAAGGGCCCAAAGAAGTTCACTAAAATGTCCGACGGGGAAAACGCCTCGACCAGCTCCGGTCAAGCACAGGTAAAGAAACCTGGGGCGACGCAGGAGCTGGAAGAAAGCATTCACCTCGGAAACTTAGAAGAAAACTATTTGGACGCCCATCAAAGCATAAAAGAAATAATGAAAACGGGCAAACTAAACAAAGACAGCCAAACTAAAGTGAATCAAATACTAGAAGAATTTAAATTAGAAATAAACCAAACACTAAGCGACAAACAAACAAAAATCAAACAACTAAAAAGAGACAAAAACGAACTAATCAGCAATTTAAAAGACACACAACAAACCTTAGAATTAACAAAAACCAAACTAGAAGCCCTCAACATACAAATAGAACAAAAAATAACCATAATCGACTTAGAAAAAAAATTAAAATTAAAGATCTAGAATTACAAAACATAAACAACCAAACCAAAAACCAAATTCTAGAAGATAAACTAAACAATTACAGAGAGTTAATCAAAATAAAAGAAGAAAACTTAGAAGAACAACTAAACTCACTACTAAAACAAAAAGAAATAGAGTTAGAAGGAATCCAAAAAGAGTCAGATCTCCAAATCCTAAATCTGGAAAATCAATTAAAAAATCAAACCAAACACTGGGAAGAGTTGCTCAAAGAAATTACTGAAAAGCAAGCAATTAAAGAGCAGCTCTCCCAGCAAGACAAAAACCAAGAAATATCAAACCTAAATAAAGAAATCAAATACATAAATAAATTTCACGAAAAAATAGACTTAGACAATCAAAGACAAATAGACAAACTAAAATATCAATTAGAGGTCATGGTCGAGGAACAAAAAAAAGACAAAATCCTGATCAGTCATCGAGAGATGGAATTAAGAAACTTAATAAAAATTAACCAATCTCTCCCGATCCTCGACCAGACCACAAATCCTGAGTCAAACCAAACAACAAAATCATCGGACCAAAGCGTCCAAAATCAGGAAATATCAAAGACTACCACATCCAAGGCCTCAAAAGAAACAATAGAATACATATACATTTCCATCGAGAGTAACAATCCCAGCCACAGGCAAAAAGAAATAAGGGAATTACTTAAGAGGGAAATTACAAAAACAAATCTAAAAGAAAACAAAGACTTCGAACTAGAACCATCAAAACCAAATAACGCTCAAAATCAATACCTAGAAATAAAGTCTAAAAACGAGGAGATCCTCAACCAAATCCTCGACCTAATAAAAAATCACCCAATCCTTACAGAAATTAAAGACAGAAAACTTAATAGTCAAAATAAAATCAAAATCCAATTCAAAATTAAAGACATACCATCAAACATCCCAGACGAGGAAATAATTAAAACAGCAAATTCAAGCCTAAAAACCAAATTAACAATAGTCCATAGACTCCAAACAGACCAACACAAAACACTCATAGTTCAGGATGGCAATACAGAAACCCAATTAAGCACAAAAGTGCGGGTAATAAAGATCAGAAACAAGGCATACTTTGTGCAACACTTCATTTCAATAATGAGATGCAAGAGGTGTCAAAAATTAGGACACACAGAAAAACGTTGTGTAGTAACCTTCCCCGTTTGCCCAAACTGCAGTAAGTCGCATAGAGGGCAAACGTGCTACGCAACACCCTCTTGCATTAATTGCCATCAAAACAACAACATTAATTTGAACACACGTCGGCCCAAGCCAATCAATCATAGACCAGGCTCACTCAGGTGTCCTACCTATCGTGAATGGGTAGAGACACAACGTATTAGGGAAACAAATCAAGCAGGGCCGACTCACAAACAACAATAAGCTCAAACCTTTTTTCGCCTGTTAGGACAAGTTCACATCAAGAGTCTCACTAAAGTTCAACTAATTTAATAATTTATTTTAAAAGCAATCAATTAAGTTTAAGTGAATTTAAGAAAAATAAGTTTGAATCTGCAAAAAAAAAAAAAGAAAATAAGTTAATAAAAGAAATTAAAATACTTTAATATATAAATATCAGAAGAAGATATCAATAAAAAAAAAAAGAATTAAACGAGCCACAAAATCATAAATTCAATTTTGTTTTAATAAATTATTTATGATTATTTTTAAAGGATTTCTATCATAAAAAGAAATAAAAAGAAATAAAGAAATAAAAAGTAATAAAAAGATTTAAAATGAATAAAAAGAAATAAAAAAGCATTTAACTTTGTAAAATAAAAATATTTTTAAATACAATATAAGTAAGGAATTTAAATAAAATATTTTTTTAATTAATTTTTGAAGAAAATTAAGAGATTGTTTTAAATAAAAAAGAAAATGGCATTAAATTCCGCAAAATTGTTATAAACCAATATTTTAACTCAAAAAAAAAAAAAAAAGGGAAATTAATATTTGAAAACAAAATTAATTGTAAATAATTGAAAAAAAAAAAAAACTGAAAATGTCAACTCAAAATTTAAAAATAATACAAGCAAACCTGAGAAAAGCCAAAGCAGCAACTCAAAATTTTGAAAAAGTAATAAAAGATAATGCATTTAACATAGCAATAGTAACAGAGCCATACCATAATTTAAATGTATTACCAAAAACATGGACAAAAATAGCCTCAACAAATGGTAAAGCTCTAATAATAATACCCTCAAACAATCTAAACCCATACATACAATCAAAAAGTGAAAACCATGTTCATATAGCAATTAATATAGGCTCAGACTTACTACATATAATAGCAGCATACATATCCCCAGCAATAAACCATGAGGAAATCTACAAGACAATAAAAAAAGAAATAAAAGAAATTCAGGGCTCCACACTAATAGCAGGAGACTTTAATGCCCATCACACCTTATGGGGAAACTCATCATGTGATGAAAGAGGTATGGAACTTATATCTTTATCAAATACAATAGGAGCAAAAATAATAAATAACTATCAAGGAATACCAACTTTTAGCAATAACAGAAATCAAAAATCTTGCCCAGATATAACCATGTACATACAAAAAAATAAACTAAACTGTGAAGATTGGAGGGTATGGGAAAATGAAGAAACTTTAAGTGATCATAAATTTATACTATACGAAATAACAAATTTCAACAAAATAATAAAATCAGAAAGATTTAACACCAGATATTGTAAAACTAAAAAATTAGATAAAGGCCTAAAACAATTAGAAAAAGAATTGCAACCAGCAATAAAGGCAATAAAAACCAAAGATGAATTAAAAGCATTGATCAGCAGATTCCAAGAACAACTAATAAAAATTTGTAAGACAGCATATAAAGCAAAGAAGAACACAATAAATCCCCAACCACATACAAACTGGTGGACCCCAACTTTACAAAGTCATAAAAACTTAATGAAAGCTCTACTCAAAAGACTAGACAAAACACAAGACCCCAACGAAAAAGAAAAACTGAGAATAAAACTAAAGAAAGAAACAGCAAAATACAAACTATTAATCACAATAGAAAAGAGAAAAAGTTGGCAAAACCTATGCAGCAGAACAACAGATGCATTTTCAATAGCATATAGAGTAACCTTTGACAAAATCAAAAACAAAGATCCAATAAGCAATAGCACCAACCAAATAAAACCAGATCATACAAAAGATATAAAAGAAACGATAGAAAAAATTTTCCCACAAAGCAAAATACCAAAAAGAAAAGACAAAATAAACTATAAAAATAAGAAGGAAGAACCACCCTTTACTGACTATGAAATAAAAAATGCCATCAAAGAACTAAACAATAACAAAGCCCCAGGCCCAGACGGAATTGATGCAAAAGGTTTAAAAGACATTTACAGATTGGCCCCAAACTTAATAAAAGAAATATTTAATATATGCCTAAAATTCAAATACTTTCCGGTAGAATGGAAAAACGCAGAATTAATACTTTTCAAAAAACCAGACAAAAAAGTAAAAGAGGATGATGGCACGGAAAAAACAATAACGAGCTATAGACCAATCTGTCTAATTCCAACAATAGGGAAAACCTTCGAAAAGCTATTGGCAAAAAGACTATTACACCATCAACATGAAAACGGCCATTTATCGGATAAACAATTTGGGTTTATGCCAGGCTGATCAACGGAGGAAGCCATAGCTCACATTTCACAAAAAATAAACAAACAAAGAGCAAAAGGAAAATATGTAATTGCAATACTTTTCGACATAAAAGGTGCCTTCGACGGAATAGAGCATAAATTGTTAAAGAAAGAGCTAAATAACCAAGGAGTAAACAAAACAATAATAAAAACAATAATAAGTTCCACATCAAATAGAAAACTAACCTATCAAATAAACAACAAAAAAATAGAAACAATATTAAACAAAGGCTGTCCACAAGGATCTTGTCTAAGCCCAATTCTATGGAACACATTAGCAAACCAATTCCTAAAACAAAATCAACCAGAAGGCGTCGAAACGCAAGCTTATGCAGACGACTTCGCAGTAATTATTTACTCAGATGACCCAACAGAATTAGAAACCAAAGGTAACGAATTCATAAAAAAGTTCACAAAGTGGCTCTCAGATAATGAATTAGAATTGTCCGAAGATAAAACAAAAGCCCTTATTTTTAGTAAAACGGACAACAAATCTAGATATGGAGCAGGTAGAGCAACCAGAAAATTAAACCAACAACCAAAAATTAAGATAAACAATAAAATAATCAATTATGTAGATGGTGCAAAATACTTGGGAGTAATCCTAGATAACAATCTAACCTGGGTCAAGCACATAAATTACCTGAAAGAAAAGGCAAAACAAAAGATCGGCTATACCAACAGATTAAAAGGAAATAAATGGGGATATAATACAAAACTAATCAAAAGATTATACGAGACAGTGCTAACTAAATCAATACTGCACGGTAGTAATGCCTGGGGAGAAAATCTAACAAAAGAAAATAAAGATAGACTAATAACAGTTCAAAGAATAATAATAACGTCCCTAGCATATGGTTACAAAACAATACCAACGGAATCTGCCCAAATCTTAATGGGAGCCCCACCCTTAGACATAGCAGTAACAGTAGATAGCATAAAGAAAAATATACTTCAGCACGATAAAGATCAGATAATACAAAACAAATTTCTTAAACATAAAAAATACGAAAAAAGACCAAAATTCCCTTACAGTAGACTAAATGAAAACTATGAAAATAAACTAAATGAAGCAGGCAATATATCAAATAAAGCAGAGTTCAACATCTATACAGATGGATCAAAAACAATAGAAGGAGTAGGATGTGCCATAGCAATATACAAAAAAGAAGAATTAATAGAAACAAAAACAATAAAGCTTAGAAAAGCAAACACAGTCTTCCAAGCAGAAATAACAGCAATAGAAAATGCAATAGAATGGATACAGGAAAATATAATCGAAAATAATGCAATATTAGATAAAAAAGTAACTATTTGGACAGACAGCCTATCATCAATCAAAGCACTCCTAAAACAAAAAAGTAGAAGTAATCAAATTAAAAATATAAAAGAAAAACTAAACAAAATTAAAGACATAAAAATAAGATGGATAAAGGCACATAATAATACAGAAGGCAACGAAAAAGCAGATGAATTGGCAAAAATAGCTACAACAGAGGACAAAGAGCCCCAAAAAATTCCATACCCAAGATCATACCTAAAGAAAAAATTACTCAAAATACAGAAATCAATTTGGCAAGAAAAGTGGAACAATACAGAAAGACAGATAAAATTTTTCTTTCCAACAGTAAACACGCAAAGATATATAACTGATAAACCTCTAATACAATTCATAACAGGTCATGGCCCATTTCAAACGTACCTGAACAAATTTCATAAAAAAGGAAATGGTATATGCAAATGTGGCGAAATAGGCGATGCTAGCCACTACGCACATCACTGCAACCATACAATAGATTATCATATACCAGAACCAACCACAGTAGATACTAATTGGGCCCTCAGCATACTAGCAAATAAAAACTATAGAAAAAGAATAAGAAACTTAATGAAATATTTGAATGAAAATGAAACTCAACTAGCAAACAACACAGGATAATCCAAACACAAGTAATGGAATCAATGGGGCAAATGGAACAATGAAGAACACCCAACGAGGAAAAAAAGGAAACAAACAACAAAAAACATAAAAAAAAAAAAAAAAAAAGTAACAACCCAACAATGACTAAGACACTAAAAAAAAAAAAAAAAAAAAGAGAAAAGGAAAACACAACCATTTCATTTTCTTTTACAGGTCCAAGAGTGTCTTCTTTTCAGATCATGGTAGGGGGGGGTCACGAGCGATTAAATTTCCCTAAATAATTAAAGTCAAATAGCAGCCTAAGAAAGAAATCAATCCAAGACTAAGAACGAAGCCTTAAGGACCAAAGTGCATATTCTTAGTCACCAGATAAATTAGCTATACCCCACCTATTAAATAATTATATAGGCTCGTGCCCTCCTGGAGGCTTAATCTCGGAGTGTCGAGACACAGAGACAAAAAATATCCCGGACAAAAGCCATGCGACCTCCATACTGCGGGGCGGGACCGAGAGAAAGCAAAAAAAAAAAAAAAACTCATAAAAAACAAAAATAACCAAAAATATATATGTTGTAATGTCATGTTTCAGTGTCTATGTTTGTGTAAATGTAAAAAAAAAAAAAAATTTTTTTTTTTTTTTCTTTTTGGAACTGTAGCAAATGCTGCGCTGCACACGGTGGAAAAGCCCGGCTAATAACCACTGGTATCCATCATGTGTAGCACGTCAAAGGAAAAGAAAAAAAAAAAAATATATAAAAAACTTCTCTTTCGGATCTGCAGCCCCGCAGTTATGGAATAGCTAAGAAGGGACGTCCCACTCCGAGACAAAAAACTCCAAAATTATCAAGGGAGTAAACTCCCAGTAAACAAAACTGTCATAAGTCCTAAACACTACTACACGAAAAGAAAGGGAAAAAAAAAAAAACAATAGATGCTAAACAAGCAAATTTTTGTGGGAAATGTGGTAAAAAATTTAGTATAACGATGCGTATAACAACGCAGATGTATTTTTTTTTTTTTTTTTTTTTTTTTTTTTTTCAAGGGAATAAAAGTTGATTAAAAAAGTGTTGTGTTTTTATTTATTAGTATTGTGTATTTCATTGCTTTTCAGGTATCACTAAAGGATTTAAAGGGAAGGGATATGCACAAAAACAGGGAGGGGGAAGAGGACTTAGGACAGTAAACATTTTTTCTTCACAGCACTAGGGAAGGGAGTCGATTTGAAACCGCAACCCATAAGGCTCCGGTGACTCTCATCCAAGACGGCGGCATCAATAGTAATAATTAATTTTTATTCCAGAGAGGCCACTCAATAAATCGGGATAGGTCCAATACCTACTCCCAACATGGAATGGGTGGCCTAAGTGTATGTTTATGCAGTAGTGTATTTATGCCGTAGTTTTTTCTTATACATGCCGTAGTTCATATATGCCGTAGTTCATGAAATTATATGTATGTATGTCTACTAACCCCATTCTTTACAGGGAACCATAACCCTCCAAATGATATCCCTGAAGCATAGGGTATCAAGGGGGGCCAGGTTCACACAGTAAGAGGTAGGGAAACTGGGCTGGCGGGGTTGTGTACGCATATCGGTCCAGCGGAACTACCTCGGCGCATAAAATGGGCCCAACCGTAGTCGATCGACGGCCACCAGACGTCTGTTACGACAAACCCAAAGGCTTCGGCTAAGTGGTTATGGCGTCTGGTGGAGAAAAGTACGGAATCATCCAAGTAATTCAAAAGCAACGCATATGCTCCTTTAGAATCTTTTACCTCATCGGCTTTGTTCGGATCGCTTTCTTTTTCGAGATAATCATCTAAATCTTTTGCTGAGAAAACAGCTTCAACTCGTCGCTTCCATATTGGATAGTTCTTACCGCTAAACGGCTCGATCGGTTTCTGCCATACTTAGGCCTAGTCTTTGTCGGCGCCGCAACTCTTTCGAATTAAACCTTTATGAATCAAAATTCCTTCCCCAGTGTGTTTGATCAGAACCACGCTCTGCTGTTCAGAAAAACAAAGTTCTCAGAGGCCAATCAAGGAAATAAAACAAGGTTTATTAAGAGCGCACGAGCACGCCAACCAGCCATCGTACCAGGGAGTCTAAAAGGAAGGAGCCTCAACTAAGCGGGGAATGGGCCGAAAACATGGCGCGATTTTTCCACCGCCGTCAGATGGCGCTAGAGTAAAATGTCTTGCCGTTTGATCAAGTAGGGAAAGAGAAATTTTGTTTGACCCCGAGTATTCGGAGAAAGGTAGCGGAAAATCAGCTCGTTTTGGCGGCAGCGGCCAGGCGGTTCGGGCGTTCGGGCACGCATTAGTCTCTCGTTGTTCCAACAATTGAAATTATTATTTGCAATATTTTATTGCATTTTATTATAAGTTAAACATATAATCAGAAGGTTATTTTAGTATCTTATTTAATGCATTTTTTGCTTTCGTAAAAATCACTGTAATTAGCTAGTGACTAGATAATTTAGGATTAAAAGAGGGGTAGCAGACGGTCAGCTGGTATTCGTGCCATAATGAATGCGAGGAAAATGTCAAGGCCAGGGGGCACTCCCCCCCCGACCCTCTTAAATGGAGGGAAGTAAAAACTCATTGTACGTTGCATTAAAAAAACACAAAATAAATGTATATACGAAGAAATCATTAAATTATTTTCCAAGTGAGGGGGGAGGTGCAATTGATCCCCCTAACACAACGGGTCAGTTGGGCACCCGATTTTTGAACTCCGCACGTCGTTTTTTTTATCTAACGCTTGCTGTACTTCATTATTTATACTCTTAATAATCTGGAATCAGTTAGTTCATAAACTTCAGGAATGTAAATGTTTTTGAGCGGTTTCCAACACACCACACACACACGCACATGCTTTTTTATATATAAATATATTGAGGCGATGCCCCCTCCCCAGAGCAATGGCGCCCGCACCTATGAGCGATGACCTTTTTCAAAATTCTGCTAAGGGTCCGTCCATAAATGATGTCACGCTTTTTTCCCATGTATTTGACCCCCTCCCCCCTTTGTCACAAAATGTCACACTTCAACATACCCCTCCCCCCTTTGTCCCATATGCTAGGCTATGTTGCATAAGCATGATATCCCACTTATTTTTACCCCCTCCCGTCCCCTTGTCCCAATTTCACGACCCCCCCCGAAGCGTGACATCATTTGGAATGATCCCTAAACTCCTAGAAAAGGACCCCATAAAAACCCAATCTAAAAACATATATATATATATATATATATACATATCAGTGGCGTCACTACGCGGGGGACTCTTTTGTTGAATGTTGAAGGTGGCACCTAATGCTATTTCAACGCATTATAACTGCAAATAATGTAGTGAACTAAAATTTGCACAAATAAATAAAATTGAATTTCTTAAGATTCTTTTTTGCACGATTGAAAATATATAAACTATAAGTTTATACAACACAACAAATGTGGAGTTTTTTTTTTTTTATTTTTGCGTGTAAAGGGGTTGTGTCCCACAAATTACAAATTACCTCCCCGGCAGGTGGCATTCATGATAGGAACGCCACTGTATATATATATATGTAGGATGCGAGTGCGAAGAGACATTGACAGCAGCGCCCTCTGGCGATGGGGAGCGTAAGCGGTCAGTTTGAGTAAGACTCCGTTCTGTGTGGACGTAAGCGCTGCGGTGCTCGGATGATGTTGTTCGTAATTGAAGCTGTTCTGTATATAGTTTTGTAAATAGGAAAGTGTAAATATAGTCAGTTTTTTATGTCTTCATAGTGAGTGATGATTTTAGAAACCCCTAGACACCCAAGCCAAGAGCCTATATGTGGGGTCACGGCCCGGATAAAGTGATTGCCTGTGGATTAATTTAGAAACTTCATTGTGATTATTTGAAGCAGACATCGGACTTAAACTGTGAGTACTTTGTTTCTAATTTTTGTGCATAATGTCTTTTCTTGGCAAAGCTCGTAAGGAAGACTTATTGAAACTAGTTTCGGAATTAGGTTTAAATATTCCTGAAAAGCCTACGATGTTAAAACTTAAAGAAGTAATCGTAGAGCGTGAAAATTTTGATGAAGAATTTACTAAAAATTTGATTGATACTATAATTGCGGAACGGATTGAAAAAAATGCAGAACGGATTGAAAAAAATGCGGAACAGGTTGCGGAACGAGTTGAAAAAGAAAAACGCGAATTTGAATGGGAAAAGTTGAGAATAGTTACCCGTTCGAAGAACAAGAGAAAATACGAAATTAATGTAAATATAAAGGGACAGAACACTTCATCTTTGGTCGACACTGAAAGCGAAATTAGTTTGATTTCTTATGATTTTTATGCAAAAATTGGTTCACCTAAAATGTGCTTCGATGAAACAAAAATAAGTGGTATAAGCGGAGAAAATGTATTTCCTATGGGCTATTTTTATTCTAATGTAAATATTGATAACTATGTGCTTTCAGCAAAATTTTATGTGTTAAAAAATGTGTACAGATATGATTATTGGTGCAGATTTACTAGAGCAGTTAATTATTAAGGTAGATGAAAACGGAATTAAAATATTGGGTCGCACGAAATATTCAAGCCCTTCAAACGGTTTGCGAAACATCCCAGACGAGAACAAGGCGCCAATGAAAAAAGAAAAAGACAGCTGTGAGAATCTTTTTCCCCCCACCCTAATAACGGCTGGCGAAGATTTTTTAGCTGAGGTGACGCCACTAGAGAAAAAAAATACGCTTATCTTCATTGAGAAAGAAAAACAAAAATCGGAATCAGAAATAAATTTCACGGATAGTTTTTTGCATTGCTTAGCAAATGCTGCAGAAGAACTGGAATTTGGTCGTAGCAAGTTATCACAATGTCAGATTCGTGATGACGTGAAGGAATTAATAAAATCTCACAAACCGCTTAAAACAAAGGACACTAACTTAAGAATGAAAATTACATTAACAGATAAAATACCTACATGTTCGAAAACCAAAAGAATTTCATTTGCCGAACAAAAAATAGTTGAAAAACATATTACGGAAGGTTCGGAAGAACAAAATAACAGACAATCTTGTTTAAATTATTCCGCTGGAATCCAGATGAAACGCGTAGACGTCCTTAATCGAAGAACAATTGCGGAAGAGGTTAAAACTAAAAAAGCTGAAAATACAGTACACAGCGACGTAGAGAATCACAAAGAAATTTCGAAAAAAAAGTTTGGAGGAACTGATCCTAACCCAGATGACGAGTTCGATTCAGAGGAAGATGTCGGATCTGTAGATGAAAGAAATAATGGCAAAGAAGAAAACAAGGCGGAAGATTTCAGGAGTGAAGTAGAAAATTCGGAAGAAGATACTATTAAGAAAAATGCCGTTTCCAAATCGGTTGATGAAGATTCTGCTACGGAAACTAAAGACAAGAAAAAGTCTAAGAAAACAAAAAATCAAGAAGTAAGCTCAGACGATAAAGATGCTGAAGCAGAGAGCACTGGTAAGAAGAAATCAAAGAAGCAAGATTCCAATGATAAATCAGAATCAAAGAAAAAGAAAGATCAAGCTGTTAGATCTGAAAATGAGGATGATGCGGATGCTAAGGTTAAAGAGAAGAAATCTAGAAAACACACATCAAAAAAATCCACAAGTGATGACAAGAAACCAGAGAGACGTGGACGCCCTAAAAAGCAAGCAGCCTATGCAGAAAATTCGGACTCTGAGAAAAGAGAGCGAAAAGCAAAGTCTGAGGATGAAGACTTCGTGGCTGATGGTGATGACAGTCAAAAGAAAAAGAACTCAACTTCATCAAGGCGACGAAAAGCTGCTCTGAAGTTTACTGAGGATTCAGATTCTGAGGATGAAGGGATAGGGAAATCTGAAGATGGAAGTGATGAGGAGTTCACTGCAGATAAGGAAAAGAGTCCCAAAAAAGAAATGAGTGGTTGTCCTAAAGATTCTATCAAAGAAAGCTGCGAAATTGAAGGGAAGGGTAATATCTTGAAGATTCAGGAAGAGAATCGTAAATACAACGACAGGAAAAGAAAAAAAAAAATCCGACTTCACGAAGCCCTGGTCCCGGAACTTGGACTGAGCATCGGCCAATAGACATTGACTTTAAACCAATGGACATTGACTTTTTTTTCATTTTTCCTGTAACTGTTTTATGTTGTTTTTGTTTTTGTTTTTTTTTAAATGTCTTTCCAGGTTTGTCTGAGGACAGCCAAAGTGTCAGTATGACCGAGATGTAGGATGCGAGTGCGAAGAGACATTGACAGCAGCGCCCTCTGGCGATGGGGAGCGTAAGCGGTCAGTTTGAGTAAGACTCCGTTCTGTGTGGACGTAAGCGCTGCGGTGCTCGGATGATGTTGTTCGTAATTGAAGCTGTTCTGTATATAGTTTTGTAAATAGGAAAGTGTAAATATAGTCAGTTTTTTATGTCTTCATAGTGAGTGATGATTTTAGAAACCCCTAGACACCCAAGCCAAGAGCATATATATATATATATACAACGCTCATCGAGGGAATGATCACCCTACATATATACATATAGAGGATGGGATCATTCATAAATGATGTTACGCTTCTTCGAGGGGGGAGGGGGGTTCGTGAAACTGTGCCAAAGTGTGACAAGGGCTGGGGAGGGGGTAACAAAAAGTGTGACATCATGCTTATGCAACACAGCGATATTTGTGACAAAGGGGGGTAGGGAGGGTCCTTTGAGGTGCGACACTTTGTGCCAAACGGAGGAGGGGGCCAGATATATGGGAAAAAAGCGTGACATCATTTATGAACTTTCCCTAGGGTGATCGTTCAACATTCCACTATGAGCGAGGGTGCGTACCCAGAATTTTTTTCGGGGGGAGGGGCACCTGACTTCGACACACTTATATATGTCAAAGCAAGTTTCAGAAGTTAAGAATATATGCTAAATTGAAAAAAAATTCGGGATTTCGTAGGCGGGCGGGCCCGAGGGCCCCTGTCTGGATACGGCCTTTGCGGTGCGCTCCCCCTAAACGATGACCCCTCTCAAAATTCGGCTCACCTTCACCCTTCGTAAACAACCCCTTAAATTTTTTTTTTTTTTTTTTTTTTTTTTTTTTTTTTTTTTTTTTTTTTTTTTTTTTTTTTTTTTTTTTTTTTTTTTTTTTTTTTTTTTTTTTTTTTTTTTTTTTTTTTTTTTTTTTTTTTTTTTTTTTTTTTTTTTTTTTTTTTTTTTTTTTTTTTTTTTTTTTTTTTTTTTTTTTTTTTTTTTTTTTTTTTTTTTTTTTTTTTTTTTTTTTTTTTTTTTTTTTTTTTTTTTTTTTTTTTTTTTTTTTTTTTTTTTTTTTTTTTTTTTTTTTTTTTTTTTTTTTTTTTTTTTTTTTTTTTTTTTTTTTTTTTTTTTTTTTTTTTTTTTTTTTTTTTTTTTTTTTTTTTTTTTTTTTTTTTTTTTTTTTTTTTTTTTTTTTTTTTTTTTTTTTTTTTTTTTTTTTTTTTTTTTTTTTTTTTTTTTTTTTTTTTTTTTTTTTTTTTTTTTTTTTCCCCCTAGGAACCTTAACCATTACTTTGAAAAGGTAAAATTAAATTGCTTCTAAAAGAGCACATTCCAAAAAATGTATAACATTAAACTAAAGAAAAGACCCCCTTTTCCAATTGAAATTTGGAATTTTCTTTTCTTAAATTTGTGCGTTATAAGTGGATTCTACTGCATCTTAGTGAGAGGCTATTTTTCAGGATCTTTGGGGAAGGTTCATTTTATGAAAAATATTTTCATTTAATCCTTACAATCCTTGAGATGGAAGATTTCTTTTAGAGAATCTATTTTCATGATGCACAATGTCATGAAAATTGCATTTTGGGATCCAATGAAAAGTACTAAACAGTATCCTGAAAAGATACTTGCACTTTAAGTGATTTTGTTTTGTGATGTTTATAAAAAATTGGATTTGCAGCAGTACACATTCACAGCAAGCAGCAAGTATGTTGCTGTATACAAAAGAAAATAAATACAAAAACCACAAAATTTAATAATTTATTTCACATAATAGGGATGTTTGGCGGAAAATTTTAAAAAAAAAAGATACTTCTTGTATGCAAATATATAATTTTTTACAAAAAATATATTCAAAAAAGTGTATTCTTAAAAAATGATGCATTTATTATTTTTTTTTGGGGGGGGGGGGGGGATTTTTTTTAGTCAATCTTGGGGAAAATCTTTTTTTTTTTTTCTGAAATGTAATTAAAAGAAATAAATTAGTAATATCTACAATAAAAAATAAAATAACAAAAAATATGTTTAACAAAAATGAATTTAGAAAATAGTATTCTTTTACTAGTGGATGTCATTAGGTTATTTATTTAATAATAATATTTTTTTTTTTTGAATTCAGAACTTCCTGAATGGTCTGTTAACAGAGTTCAGATTTTAAATAAGAGTTCCTTTTTAGGGTTAGGAAATTTTTTAAAAGGCCTGTTTTTAGACTTTTGGAATTTTGTGAAGAGTTGGTGTTCTTCAGTGTGAAAATGTGAAATGAAATCCTGTATACAAAAAATGAACTAGTATGAATAATTGATTACAATTATTTTATAATTGAATTCGTTAAAAAATACCTACAAATGATACACATAAAAAACTAAGCAATTTTTACCTTTCAAGATTAAAAGCTTTGCTAGTTTCTTGCAAAAGGGTGCGTAGCATCTCCGCTGTTCTAGTTGTTTTAATGCGCGGGCACACTTTAACAGCATTGCGTATTGCTTTCTACAGAAGAAACAAGCAAACAAATAAATAAATATATATCTACTAGTCAACCCGTGCAGAATTCCACACTGCGCACCAAATTGTTTTATGTGGCATTCCATTCTTTAAAAACTTGGGAGAAAGGACATTATGAAGAAGAATAGAAAAAGTAAGCGGGTGTGGTAAAAAAAAAAAAAAACATGTAATTGAGCACATCAGTACAAATAGCTGTTACAATAGAATTTTTTCCCGACTATTATTTAGATATTCAAAAAAATAAAATAATCACAATAATATAATAATGATATATAGTAGGGCTCGACCAATGGCATTTTTTGGCCGATGCCGAGGGGCCGATTGTTCCAAGATCGGCCGATGGCCGATTATTTTGCTCTTCCATCGGCCATCGGCCGATGGAAAAACTTCCCTTTAAACCACGTGTAGAATGCTTGTAAAAAATGTCATTTAAATCATTTATTTATTTTTATGTTTATAAAAACATAAATGCCTTATTCAAACACCATAAAAGACTTTGGGGGAAGTTTACATGATACAGTAACTTTGAAAGTTCGAACATTTTTCCGATTTCATTTTATTAATTTTTTTTTTAAAGAGACTTGCTCAAAATTGCAACATTTCATGTGAAATGCAGTTAAACATCTTTAACTGAGCAATAAATAAATAAATATAAGGGCTCGACCGATGCACCAGTGCCGATAGTTAAAAAATCTAGCCATCGCCACCGGCATTTTTTGGGAAAACTTCGGAAAAACTTTGGCCTATCGACCTTGAATAACATCTAAATGTCGATGCAATGCCTATGTTTTCCGTATGGAAAAATATCTTCCAGACTTTAATTTATTTTTACTTCAGAATGAAAAGTACCAAAAATCACTTTCCTGTATCTAGAAAAAAAAACAGGACAATTTCCCGATCGCGATATTATTTTTCGATCTTATATTCCCCTAATCCGTTACTTTTCAGATATACTAATAGTAATACTAGTAAATACAAAACTGAATAAATGTAGAAAAAACAATCAGAAGAAAATAAACATCAGCTAAAGCGACCTTGTAAGGCACGTGCACGAAGCAAAGATTGGTTCCGATTATTCATCGTTTTAACTCCGTTTTTTAGTTCATGGTAGAGTTTTACATGAATCCCTTGATTTTGATGCAGAGGAACTAGAACTTTTAGTATTCTTTTTTTATGAAACTCATTCATTTTTAAACGAGTGCAGTATTTTGTTTGAATTAAAGTTTCCCTGAGCCCCCAAAATGTCGCGTTGTTTTAAAATAGTGCGAGAGTTGGACATAAGGAATTAAAAAAGAAAAATAATAATTTTTATTACGTACGGTTAGACCAGAGATGCACGACGCGTTTTTAGCTACCAGTTTGTTTAAAGTTGGGATTCGATACTGGTAAAGAAAATAAAAAAATTTTTTTTTTTTTTTCAATTTGCCCCTTGGCTACCAGTTTTTTGAAAGACAAAATACCAGGGGTCAAAACGGACGAATTTAAAATTAATAACGTGCATTTTTCGTTCTCGTATTTGAGAATGGTCGATTTCACAACGGCAGTTTGTATAAAAAGCAGTGTTGCATTTCAAATTGAACCCTCCAACCCGATTCAAAATACCCTCCCATAACCGACAATTTTTTATATGTGGCGCTACCTTCTGCGAAAACAATGCAACTGTTCAAAATTCCTGAGAGACGAATTTGCTTAAATTATATGTCTACCTTTTTAACGCTATTTTTAAACACAAAATTAGTTCAATTTTGCAATATTTTGGAAATCTTTTCTTTTTTATAAAATTTTTAAAAAGTTCTCACGGTGACGAAACCAGGTTTATTCTGGGAAGAGAGGGCTCTGGAGTCTCAAGGGTTTAAACTGCAATTCTTTTTACACAAATTAATGTCGATAGTTATTGCTGCACGCCATTGCACCCACTGAGCTAAATAAGAGAAACCTGGAGCGAGGACTGGGCGGTCGAACCGCTTCACACCCTTTTCAGCCATCAAGGCAAGACGCGCAAACTACCAATTCGCGCAATGATAAAACGGCTAACTTTAAAGAGCTCTCGAGCTCTTAATTCTTTTCCGATTTTGACTAAAAAAATTTATTCTAATGCCTGACATATAATAATTTAAAATTTCTCATAGCATTTTAGAACAATTATTCATACATTTTTTCACGATAAAAAACATTTTGCGACACTTTTTATTATCTTTGAATGCTATATGGGAGTGTGCGACTATGGCGGGTTTTAAAAAATGTTTATTTAGACAGGAAGACACCCTGATTAATTGATTTACTCTCCTTGACTACTGATGAATAAATACTTTACACAGTTAAATTATAAATCTCATAAGAAGTTTCAGTGAGCAGCTTCCAACAGCATCAATATAGCGACTTTTATTCCCAAAAACGATAAATGCGTTTTTAGAGTTCTTACACTTCGAAAATTGCACTTAAAATAATACAATTAAAAAAGAAGAAACACTTAAAATAAGAAGAAAGAAGTCATTTTTTGGAGATATTATAGGATAACATTTTTATTAAAAAAAGTTTGCAAATAACTGGAATGGAGCATGTCATTTTGTGATGAATCTGAAATGTATAAGCATTTACAAATTTTATATTTTACAAGTTTGCTTGCCTATGACAAATTTAAAATATTTCTCACTAATGGAACATTTCATTTATGGATATTAAATGTAAATAAGAATAATAAAGAAATACTACTTATTTTTTTAACCATGCACTAATTAAAAATATAGCTGATCAGTGCATCTGCTGGGAAAAAGTGTGTGCTGTAATTCAAAGTTTTATACGCACATTAAAACTCTTTGAGTGCATCTGCACTCAAAGTTAATTTAGTAAAAAAAAAACATGATCATAATAATATTTATCATGATTTTTTAAATCATGCACAAATAAAAATTTCAGCTGATCAGTATATTTACAGGTGAAAAGTGCTGCAATTCAAAGCTTTATGAACTCATTAAAAATCTTTGAGTGTAGATGTTAATTTAGTAAAAATAATAAATAAATAATAAAATTAATTTTTTTTAAAAACAGCCACAATTTGACAAAATAAAAATTAACACACGCAAAAATCAAAATTTTACTCAAATGAAAAGTTAATTCAAAAACATCAAAATTTTTATTGAAATTTCTATTAACTAGCAAATTAAGATAAAAGCAAAAAAGGTACATGATTTAACTTTTTGTGTAACTGATATTTTCACTTATAATAAAACATTACGTAATAAGGTTTGACTATCGAGAAAACAGGAGAAATATTTAGGCTATAATGCTAAAAGAAAAAGTTTTTCAGCAATGTAATTAAGTTGTAATATTATGATTTAAGGTAAACTTTATTCATCCAAAAACAATTTTGTGTACATTATGGGCATAGTAATTAAATTTCTGTAAAAAAAAGCCATTCAAAGATAGAATACGAGAACAAGGCATTTAAAGTTTAAATAGGCAATTCGCCATCAAAATGAGCTTTAACACCGTTTTCTTTTAAGTTTCACGAATTTAGTTTTACATACCTTTGCACAACAGGATGCAAACGTATTGCTAAATGGCGAAAATAAAATTTTTTGATAAACTATGATAAATTAAACCGAAATTTGTAACAATACATCATACGAGCCAATGCTTCCACAATGGGAAGTCAGCGATGTTTTGCCTTGATGGCTCGAGCACTGTATTCATGCGCGTCAGCTCGCAAGCTGCCCTGTTGAAGCATGGGGAGTCCTCACCCCAGATTTCTCTCTTTTAGCTCCGTGATTGCATCACGGAATTTTAGGACACAAGAACTATACACATGAACGATTGTGCTTCGTTTGCAAATCTAGGGATCCCAACCGTTATGGCAATTTGTTCAAGAAAAAAACGAAATACGCATGCAATATGTAAGTGGATCTTGATAATACTAGTAATTATTATAAAAAAAATCAGTAAATAGTAGCGAGCATGCCGAAAGAAGATTAAGAATGAGTAACAATTTAATTATTATGATTGTTGTTGTCATTCTCGTTCTCGCATATGAGGAATTATTTTTTTCTTTCAATAACTTGTTATAAGAACTGGGATCCTAAATTTTTGCGTCGTGCGTTTACAAAAATAACTCACAGAAAAAATTAAGTTGGTTTCTTTTATTTTTCACTTATTTATTTACCATGAATAGTTAATCTATAGCGGTTGGGATCCGTAAAAATGCATTTTAATAGTAAACGGTGTGCTGATTGATTAAATGCTAAAAACATAGGGTCAGTTGGGGTAATTGTAAACAAGCTTCAAAACTACACTTGTGGGGGTTTTTGAAAACTTAACTGCTTGTGAGGGGATAAACTGGATGCATAGGGAAGACATTGGAGCAGTTTCGTAAGTTTCGAAACAACTGTGGAGGCGTCACTATTGTTTGAAAATGGCACAGTGAAAAAAGTTGTTTAACAAAATTTAGTGATCTTACATTTTCCTCTCCAGCTCATCTACAAAAGCGATGCAAGCGGTTTCAACCATTTTTATTTGTCATATGGAATGCTGCTAAAAACATTTAGCTATGAATTTAATCATCCCTGTTATTTTTCATGTGCAAGTTAGGTGTTTACAATTACCCCATATATTTCGTACTCTGGGGTAATTGTAAACACTTAAATTTATCCTATTTCCAATATTTAGGAGGGACAATAAGTATTTTATTTTGATGTAAATTACACTTTTGTGTCTATTTTACATAACTGTTTTTGTTGTTGCTAATTCCAATTGGAAATCCAAGCCCCCCTTGCAGGGTGACCATGAATTAAGGAAGCTCCTACTGATTATTAATGAGCTCCGTTATAATGAAGTACACTTGGCTCAGAGGGGCTTAATGATTTTGAAACAGCTCCCAGATGAGAGATCGTCACCTACGATGGTCCCTCAAGGGAAAATTATTTCTAACTTGGTGGGCATTTGAAGCGACGATGTATTTTACGTGCACAGCCCCCTTTAGCGCACTCGGTCTCAGAGTGATGGGCCATTATCCCTTCTAAAGGACCCATTTTTTTTGCTAAGAAATAATTCGAAGCTAATACAATTCTTAAAAGAATAGCAGAGATTTATTTATGAAAATTATTTCAATAACTTCATAATACAACGTTAAAAATATCACCTAAAGCCATTCGTAAAAAAAATAAAGTTGACTAGATTTTTATATTTCATGAAAAAAATTTTAACTATCGGGCATTTCACACAGAGTCGATGCAGCTCAAGAAACAACTATCCCTAAGAAAGTATTCTAAGGCATATGGTCCGTCTCCCCGGGGAAAAAACGTCAATTTCCCCGCTCGCTCTCTGAGCGAACGTCTCAAAGGAAGTTCTAAAAGGGTTGAGAGAGAGAAGCAAGCGAGCACTACGCTTAAATACCGGAGGGTGATTTGCGTATACCGCTGAGCACGTGTACGCACATGCGTCGATGACACGTGATGTGCATTCGAGAAAATTCTCTATCGGGAAAACCGGCAACGCCCCCAAGTGGCCGATTTAACCAACTAATCAGTTTGAAAAAGATTCGCGAGTCGGGAGGTACGTCGCAACTTAGCTGACTTTTACTGTCTCAATGTTAAAGGCTTAAACCAAATAAAGTAGTAAGTTAACAAAATTAATTTTATTTTTGAATTAAGTGGTGAGAATTTAAAAAATAACATTTCCTATCAATGCCTCCCCTTCTCATCATCTTAATAAAAAGTAAAAACACTATTACTATAAAAAATATCACATGGCTTTAGGCTTTAACATATATGTTAAATTCCTTTTACAAAAAGTGAAACTTGTTAATATTAACACCAGTATTTTTCTTTCATGGGTAAAATACAGAAACACCCATTAACATTTCTAATATATTGAAAAACATGAGCACTTGTTGATCACAAACAGCAACATAATCACATCAGTAGCACTTCCAAGTCCAAATATCGAATTAGAGTCACTAATTTCAAAACCTAAAGTCCCAGGGAATGAATGTAGATAATCACATTTAATCTGCAATACAATAAGAAATACTACAAGTAACAGTTCAAATCAGCATATTATACACAATTCCATTTTAAAAAAAAATTTTACATCAGTTATTTACACTTAATATACTTTTACGTTTATAATAACAATTTTACTTTTAAATTCAATCATAAAAAATTTCTCATAACAATTCATATTAAACCTTGTATAAAAGTAAAATAAACCGACTGATGTAAAAAAAAGTACTTAGAACATTCATACAAAAATTTATTATATTGCACTTATTTTAAAAAAAATTTTTAACAAATTTCTCTAATTCGGCTTGGGTCGGCGGTTTCGTGAAAATATCCGACAAATTATCTTTTCTAGAGACATGTCTAATATTAAAAATATTTTTATACACTAAATCTCTAATGAAAAAAAGTTTAACATCAATATGCTTGCTTCGGTGGTTTTTTAATGGCGACTTTATAAATTCAATTGAAGCTTGATTATCAGCAAAAAGTAAAGATTTAGCTTTAGATCTATTTATCATTTTATTTTCAAAACATTCGTCCAAAATTCTGTCGAACCATATTAACTCCTTCACGGCTTTAGTCATTGCGATAAATTCAGCTTCCATGGTGGACAAACTTACACTCTTTTCTTTAAAGGTTCGCCACTCAATGGGTGAATTATCAAGCAAAATTAGATGACCTCCGATTGAAGTTCGGTCATCACGATTTGCCGCGTAATCGGAATCAGTGAACGCGATAATTTGAACTTTATTGCAATTTAGAAAAAGTTTTAAATCCTTACTTTGATGAACGTAGCCTAATAATTTTAACAGTCCATTCCAATGAACAAGTCCTGGATTGCTCTGGAATTGACTAAAGATGTTGACTGCATATGATATGTCAGGTCTGGTTCGGTTTGCAATAAAAGTTAAACATCCTAACAAATTTCTATATGGTATGTTTGACATTTCTTTAATTTCTTCATCGGTTTTCGGACAATTTAATTTAGAAAAAACAATTCCCTTACTAATAGGTAAAGATGCATTGGGGAAAACGAAAATTTTTATATCTCTCACATACTTCTTCTATGTAAGAAGTCTGATGCAAGTGTAGGCCCTTTTCGTCCTCTCCGAATTCTACGCCAAGTAATTTTTGCGTCTTTCCCAATACTTTTAAGTCAAATTGTTCATTCAATAATTTTAAAGCATTACTAATGTCCGAATCCTTTCTTCCAAAAATTACAATGTCATCAACATATAACAATAAAATTACGTTAGAATTAAAATAAACACAATTGCAACTTGAAAACTTTTTAAAACCTAACTGAATTAATACACTGTTAATTTCATAAAACCACAAGCGGCCACTTTGATGTAAGCCATAAATTGCCTTATTTAATTTACAATATAATTTATCTTTTCCTTTTTCTATAAAACCTGGGGGTTGGCACATAAATATTTGATCATCTATAGGAGCATACAGGTAAGCATTTTTTAAAATCACATTGAACATTTAACCATTTATGACACACAACTAATAATGAAAAAAAAAAACGAATAACACTGAAATTTTCAACAGGGCTGAAGGTCTCCTCAAAATTTAATCCTTTTACTTGAGAGAACCCTTGAGCACAAAGTCTAGCTTTAAATCTGACAATTTCACCTTTTTCGTTTTTCTTTAATGTATAAAACCCCCCGACATCCTACTGGATTAGCATTTGCCGGCAATTTGGCTAAAGTCCAAACATTCCTTTCCTGCATAATTGCAATCTCTGATTCCATTGCTTTACGCCATTCCTCCCGTTCTGTAGATTTTAAGGATTGTTTATAAGAATTAGGCACTTTAATTTCGCGGTCTAGTCAGGACTCGCTAACACTTGAATTAACAGAATTACTTGGAATTTCCCCTTGAAAAGATCCCGTCCACTAAAAGAAAAAATTTGAGGATCGTAGGATATATTCTTATTTTTACAGTATCGTTCTACATCATTTAGGCTTCTTAAACGGATGGTGTGACCTTTTTCAAAAAAATAGATATCGCTACGTGATCCATCCGGTCTTGGAACTACCTTTCTGAACCCTATAGTATCCCTTTTAGTCTTAAAACTATTATCTTCATCAGAAGATTCCCCCCCTGAATTTGATTCTATCTCAGAAGTCGATTCCTTACAAGAATCGTCCGAAGTTTCAGGTTTCTGATTCTCCCTCGCTTCTTCGTAATCCGAATCACTTTCCTGCTCAGAAATTTTTAGGGGTTGTTAGAGAAAAATTTATAACGTTACTATCGGGTATACTATTGAAATCATCCTTATAAAAATAATTTTCTTTAAAAGAAACATTGATGGTTTCCAAAATTTTCCCCGTTTCTGGTATCCAGATACGATAGCCTTTTGTCTTAAATGCGTATCCCACCAAAACGCCTTTTTGAGCTTTAGCATCTAACTTATATCTACGTTGGCGGGGAATTCCTGCAAAAACTATAGTACCGAAAGGTCTCAGGTGTTTTACTGACGGTTTATTGCCTCCATATAATTCAAATGGGGTTTTATCCAAGTTACTATGGCAGACCCGATTCCATGTATAAGCAAAAAACAATACGGCGTCTGGCCAAAATTTCTTTGGTAAACCGCTTTCCTCTATTAAAACTCTGATACAATCAGCAACGGTGCGATTAAAATTTTCGGCAACTCCGTTCATCTCAGGAGAATATACATTCGTTAATTCATGTTTTATCCCATGATTATTACAAAAATTATCAAAATCTCTATTTACAAATTCTGTCCCGTTGTCAGTTCTAATACATTTTTCTTTTCTGCCAAGAAACCTCTCCGATCGTAAAATATGTTGCTTAAAGATCTCAGAGACTTGGCTTTTATTTTTAAATGGGTATAATGAACATCTCCGTGAAAAATCATCTATTATAGATAAATAATATTTTTCCCCGTTCCTTCCTTCAATGTTGCAAGGACCCCAAACGTCTGCATGAAGAAGTTGGAGCGGGTACTTTGATCTTATACCGTGTAATGATTTGAAAATGACTCTTTTAAATTTTTATATTTTACAGTCGTCACAAAATATATTTGAATTTTTAAATTTAGGCAAGCCGTTAACGCTTTCTAGATCACTAGTTTTCTTAATACTTTTAACGTTAACGTGGGCCAGGCGTTTGTGCCAAAGTTTCAAATCATCCATTTGATTATTTCTCACTGGAGTTTCATTATTTATATGACTAGAATTTATAACAACTTGACTACAATTTAAAGGGAGCTGACTAGACTTAATAGAATCTGTAATATAAACACCGTCTTTTAAAATAGCTTTTAAAATCAACTCGTCATTTTTGTCGGAAACTCTCACGAAACCTCCTTCACCCCAAAATTTTGCACCACCCTGGTCAAATTTTGCACCTGATAATATGTTTCTTCTCAAGCGTGGAGAGTACAGGACATCTTGTAAAACAACAGATCGATTGCCAAATCTAACTTTTATCTCCCCCCTTTTCCCCCAATTGGAAAACATTGGTCTTTAATTGCGACCGCAATTTTTACATTTTTAACAGGGGTAAAAGTTCGGAACCAATCTCGATTAGCACAAAAATGGTGTGAAGCTGCAGTATCAAAGATCCACTTTGAGGGGTTTTTTATTTACCTCACTAATGTTGGATTCGGAGATAAAAAAGTCATGGTACTCACATCGTGTACTGGATGGGGAACGGGCTCGCTCCTTGGAGAAACTTGGATTTCGCTGTGGACTCCCACGTCGGCCTCTGTATCTCTCGCCAGTAGACTCCGGGCTCCTCGTTGTCCGTTGATGGAAAAATCCCTTTCCCGAGTGGGCAGTTCCTTTTTATATGACCACTTTTATGGCATTTGTAGCACTTTATATTTCTTTCCCTTTTGGTTGCGAGACTTCAATTTTACACCGATTACTATCGCGAAATTCAAGACGATTTTCTTCGACTATCAAATCTACTATTATTTTATCGAATCTAAAAGTTTCATCTGGTCGCAACAATATTCCTTGTACAACATTGTCAAATTCCTCAGGAAGACTACATAATAGCTGGTATATAATAAAATCTTCGGGAAAATCCTTATGAGCGATTTTTTTTTTTTCAAAAATACGCCTGAGGCGGGCTGCATATAAGTTCAACTTTTCGCCAGATTCCAATTTACAATTATTTAACTCTGCGTAAAGTTGCATACGAATGCACCGATTGTCGGGATAAAAATGCTCTTTTAACTTTTTCCAGGATTCTGAAGGGTTTTCTATATTTTCAACTATTTTTCTTAAGTCCTGCTCGATATTTAGAAAAATTAAGGATAAAGCCATTCGCTTTCTGGAAATAAATTCCTTCACATCCCTTTTGGTAATTTCGGCTTCTTTGCTCACTATCGGAAGTTTTTCCGTGCCCTCGACGATTTCCCAGCAGTCCTTCTCCCTTAGAAGAAATTTCATATTTGTGCTCCATTCTGTATAATTTGTGCTGTTCAACTTTTCGATTGGGAATGACGGACTTGCCATGACGAAGTTGCTCGAGGCGAATTTTAAAAATTTTACATAAAAAAATACACAATTATAAACACACAACGTATTGACTCTTTACCCAAAGACAGATCATCCTTTTACTTATTCCAAAAAAAAATTTTTTTGCTGGCCTCCCCGACTCGAAGCACCGATTTTTACTTTCATACATGTACTAGTCAACAATGCACAGGGAAGGGCATCTGGGCCCATAACCCTTGATGGGCCATTATCCCTTCTAAAGGACCCATTATTTTTGCTAAGAAATAATTCGAAGCTAATACAATTCTTAAAAGAATAGCAGAGATTTATTTATGAAAATTATTTCAATAACTTCATAATACAACGTTAAAAATATCACCTAAAGCCATTCGTAAAAAAAATAAAGTTGACTAGATTTTTATATTTCATGAATAAAATTTAACTATCGGGCATTTCACACAGAGTCGATGCAGCTCAAGAAACAACTATCCCTAAGAAAGTATTCTAAGGCATATGGTCCGTCTCACCGGGTAAAAACGTCAACTTCCCGCTCGCTCTCTGAGCGAACGTCTCAAAGGAAGTTCTAAAAGGGTTGAGAGAGAGAAGCAAGCGAGCACTACGCTTAAATACCGGAGGGTGATTTGCGTATACCGCTGAGCACGTGTACGCACATGCGTCGATGACACGTGATGTGCATTCGAGAAAATTCTCTATCGGGAAAACCGGCAACGCCCCCAAGTGGCCGATTTAACCAACTAATCAGTTTGAAAAAGATTCGCGAGTCGGGAGGTACGTCGCAACTTAGCTGACTTTTACTGTCTACAATGTTAAAGGCTTAAACCAAATAAAGTAGTAAGTTAACAAAATTAATTTTACTTTTGAATTAAGTGGTGAGAATTTAAAAAAAAACATTTCCTATCACAGAGTAATCAATCGCGGGAGGTGGTCACCCTCCCAAACGTTGACCACGGCCAGTTGTGCTTCACTTTCGGTGTTCTATGGGATCCAAACTTAACCGACTGATCCACTGCGGGACAAATTTTACATAAATTTGTCGCATTACTTACTTTTTTTCAAGATATTTCTCGTTAAATGATCTCAGTCGACTCATAACATAACTCAGCGGACCACATGCGGCCTGTTGGCCGCAGATTGAGAAGCATTGCTCCCGAACTTCTTAAACCTTCAAGAAGACTGTGTATGAAGCAAATTTCCATTTGCATCAACCTTATTCGAAAATAAATCACTTTACAATTACCCCAGATCTCTGGGGTAATTGTAAACACACTGGGGTAATTGTAAACACGAGCTCATTCGCTAACAAATAGTCATAAAGTCAAAATTTTTGCACACATTTACTTACAAGAAGTACAGTAGTGGCTACAATGCTCACAATTTTTTCTCTGAATTCATTCAAGAGGTAGGGAAGGATCAAAAGTTAAAACATTGAAAAAGCGTTTACAATTACCCCAACTGACCCTACCAACAATATCTCAAAACCATCCAACTTTAAGCAAAAAAAAAAACATTTTGTAGCAGCATTCCTGCAGATATTTTTCTTGCTGAAGAAACATCAATATTTCTTTCCCTCTTCTGTTCTTCTTCTTTTGCTATATGCGTGAGAATTATTCTTAGAATAATTCTCGCCGACTCGGAACAAAAGAGCGAATTCTGTAGAATCGTCGAATGAAGTCACAGAACAAGATATCCGACTGCTTTTCCGAGTATTCCCTCCGAATGTCTATTAACTCCAGCACGAAAATTGGGCATGTTGGGCATAAATAGGCAACCGGATAATAAGAGCCTGAGCTGATATAAAATAAGCGACACCCATTTGTTATCAAAACGGTGTAAAACAAAATTTGGCATAGTTCTAAAATTCAAAATAGTATTTGTTTTTTAAAAATCTTTAAAACTTCTGTTGTAAAAAACTAAAATATTTATAAAATCTCCCAAAAACTATTAAGGAGCCAAAAGAAAGCCAGGAAGCCATGCAAATTATTCCAAAAGCCAAATGTTTCGTATTTATCTTAAAAATAGCCAAATTAGCAACCCTGGCTCCCCCATGATGGCAAAAACTGTTTTTAACTGCTGTGCTGCCTCTTATTGTATGGAAATAGAAAACTAGCTATGGAGGAGGAAGACAGTTAAAGACAGAATGTTTTGTGGAAAGTTGTATCAAGTTTTGTGGAAAGTTGGAAAACATCGGCCTGGCATGGCTTTTAGATGTTTTTTAAGGCCGATGGGCCGATGTTTTTCTGAATTTAACATCGGCCGCCGATGTCGATGGCTGATGGCAAGTTTGTTGAACAATCGGCGCCGATGCATCGGCAAATTGGTCGAGCCTTAATATATAGTTTTATTAGTAGTATACGTAGCATTAAAATACAATAACAAAACAGTTCCATTACCTAAAATATAGTTACTGTAAGTTGGTTGGTTAGGCTCTACACATTCATAACATAAATGAATGTGTAGAGTCTAACGATTGAATAAGTTTAACACACAGACGCAACTAAAACTGTCCAATTTGCTACACAATATAAACAGATTGCCTGTTTACTTAATGATAGATGGCACCAGCATAGACAACACCAATTTGGCATTCATTAAACAACCTCTCTTCTTAGATGATTTTAAATCTTAAACATAAGGGAAGCGGTACATTTTTAGACCAAGGGTCTATTTTTTGTCATTAGCGAGCACAATAAGCTTAAAAATAAGGGGTAAATCATGGAATTTTATGAAGGAATACAGAAGATCTCACAGACCAACAAAAAAACAGGCTACAGAAATAATATATATATATATATATGTATATACATATATAACAGAAGTAGTAGTGCAGAACAATATACATATATGTAACAATTCGAATTACATTATACAGTGGAACCTCGATTTTCCGTTGTCCGTTTCGTAGACTATCCCGCATCCTACGTAATTTTATGCTGGTCCTTGAAAATTACCCATGCCGATAACGTTAAAATATCCCGGATTTTAAGTTACCCATTTCAGAAGTGCCCGCTTCATACATTTTTTAGAAGACAGATAAGTCATTTTTGCTCTTACACAAACCTTTTTCGAGTTCTTTCTTTTTAAAAAAAAAACATGTTTTGCACCTGTTTGAAGACGTTCTGGAAGTCTTTCTGTTCCATTTTATTGTCCTTTTGTCCTTGTGTGTGATAGGCAAGGTGAGAGGGGTTTCCTCTCACAGGAAAATTTAGAGGGGGAGGGGGGAGGGCGAAGCACAATTTCCCTGCAAGTCGCAAGTGAGGGGAGAAGCATGTGATGATAGAACTGGTTTCAACTGGTCAGAGTCCATTTGAGCACCATAGCTGTAACAGTAGCCATTTTTGTCATTGTCATTTTGTTGAAAGCTTCATCACTGCATTAAGAAGGGTGTCTAAACAAAAATGTTTTTCTCTAGCCCAAAAGGCCGAAATTTATCGAAAAGGCAAAAGAATTTCATGGCACGAAATTTGACTTAGCTAAATCTGTAGGGATTGGCTCTTCCACATTACAAACGATTTTAAAACAAGAAGCTTCAGTAGAGTTAAGTGCTGAAAAACTCGGAAAATCAGTAAAGAAACTGAAAACTCTATGAAGATATCTCCGTATGACGAGTTGGAAAAAATTTTATGGAATGGTTACAAGAAGCCAGGGCAGCGAAAATTCCTATAAATGGATCCACTATCAAGGAAAAGGCACTTGAAGTTGCCGAAAAACTTAAACTCCAGTGCTTCTCTGCCCCCAATGGTTGGATTGACAGATTCAAAAAAGAAACAACCTATGTTTCAAATACACTGATGGAAAAAAAAAAACCCAACACCAAGAAATAATTATTGTAGAGTAATGAAATTTCAGCAATACATTTATATAGGTAACGACGTAATTGATTACAATTTCGAGATCACAGGCTAATTTAAGCCCGAGAAGAGCCATTGCAGAAGTGAAATGCTGGTACATTAATAACCGGTGTAACCGCCAGAACTTTTAATGCAAGCATACAAACGTGCATGCATTGAATCATACAGGTGCTGGATGTCCGTTTGTGGGATGGAGTTAAATGCCTGTTGCACTTGGTCGATCAATACAGGGACTATTAATGCTGGTTGTGGATGAAGCTGGAGTTGTCGTCCAATGATGTCCCATACGTGCTCAATTGGAGACAGATCTGGTGATCTGGCAGGCCAAGGCAACATGTCGACACCCTGTAGAGCACGTTGGGTTACAACAGCAGTATGAGGTCGAGCGTTATCCTGTTGGAAAACACCTCCTGGAATGCTACTCATGAAAGGCAGAACAACAGGTTGAATCACCAGACTGACGTACACATTTGCTGTCAGGGTGCGTGGGATAACCACGAGAGTGCTTCTGCTGTAATAAGAAATTGCTCCCCAGACCATAACTCCCGGTGTAGGTCCAGTGTGTCTAGGCCGCAGACAGGATGGCTGCAGCCGCTCACCTGGCCTCCTCCTAACCAACACACGGCCATCACTGGCACCAAGGCAGAACCGGCTAAATCAGAAAACACAACAGATCTCCACTCCGTCCTCCAATGAGCTCAAGCCTGACACCACTGACGTCGCAAACGGCAGTGGTTTGGTGTCGGAGGAATGCACGCTACGGGACGTCTGGCTCGGAGCTGTCCTTGAAGTAACCGATTGGTAACAGTTCGTTGTGTCACTGTGGTGCCAACTGCTGCTCGAATTTCTGCTGCAGACGCAGTACGACTCGCTACGGCCATACGCCGAACACAGCGGTCTTCCCTCTCAGTAGTGCCACGTGGCCGCCCGGAACCCGGTCTTCTTGAGGCAGTGCCTTCCCTTGACCACTGCTGCCAACATTCATGCACAGTGGATGCATTCCTGGCAAGCCTTGCTGCAATCTCGCGGAAAGAAAACCCACTTTCTCGTAGGCCTATTACACGACCTCGTTCAAACTCAGTGAGCTGTTGGTAATGTCTTTGTTGTCTTCTTAAAGGAATTGTGACTAACATCAACTCACTACATCAAATCTCGACGCTAAACAACGATCAGGAACGTTACAGCACGTATTTAAAGCAAACCTGATTTGCATCTTCAGTGTGTCGCTACTAGCGTCACACTGATGCGCCGAGCGCAAAATTTGAATCGACACGCCTGCCAAATTTCGTTTCGCTAGCACAACTCCTTCTTGGTGTTGGGATTTTTTTTTCCATCAGTGTATGTCTGTGGAGAATCGGATGGTGTGGACATTGCAACTGTACAGCAGTGGAAAGAGAACACGTTGCCAAATTTATTGAAGGACTACAATGCAAGAGACATATTCAACGCCGACCAGATGGGGCTATTTTTTAATTTGTTTCCCGACAAAACATTGACGATCAAAGGTGAAAATTGCCACAGGGGAAAACTTTCAAAAATGCAATTAACTGTGTTGTTATGTTCTAATGCCGAAGGAAGCGAGAAATTGACGCCTCTCGTGATTGGAAGAGCAAGAAAACCAAGGTGTTTCAAAAATGTAAAAAGTTTGCCTACGAATTACACTGAATAAAAAGGCATGGATGTCTTAATCATTGTTCGAAGATTTTATTTAAAAACTGGATACAAAAATGCGACGACAAAAGCAAAAAATCATTTTTCTTATTGATAACTGTTCCTCTCACTTGGATACCAAATTGAAAAATGTGCGAGTAGAATTTTTTCCAGCAAACTGCAAGTCAGTTTCAGCTTTTAGATCTAGGAATTATTCGATCATTCAAAGCTCACTACAGAAATCAACTGGTTAGGAAAGCCCTTCTTTCTCTTGGTTCTGGTGGAATGCAAGACGCATCTAAAGCAAAGATATATATCCTGGAAGCTCTGAATTGATTTCCGCAGCATGGGACAGTGTCAACAGAAAATGCATTACCAATGGGTTTAATAAAGCATACTTCTCTGAATCCATAAATGAAATTATTTCTTTATCTTTAGATTACAATGAAGTGGAAGCAGCCTTTAGATCTAGGAATAGCACAAGATTGTGTGGCTGAAGGTGACAATCTTCCAGAAGTCGATGACGCATATATCGACTGCGACTCACTTCTCATCACTTCAGAAATTCCTTCAATATCTGATTTAGTGCCCACTTCCGATGATAGAGGTGATAAAGATGGTGAAGAAGAAACAACGGAGGCTGTAGCCACGCAATTCAAAACATAAAAACTCTGAAACAATTTTTAGCTACGAATGTAAATCACAAAGATAATTTGCAAAAAATGCTCAATACTGAACGTGCTGTACTTGAAATTATGTGTAAAAGCGGAAAACAAGTAAAGATTACCCAGTTTTTCCAATAGTTTATCTGGTAAGTGTCAATTTTTTAACAATGAGCTTTAGACCCCTATTTTACGTTTTCCCGTTTTGTACGTATTTTACAATGAGTCCCGTGAAAAACGTAGAATCGGGGTTCTATTGTAGTTACGAGCTATAAAGTCGATGCAAGCCGTAGGCCAGGTCTATCAATCAATACTGAATTTATTTGCAGTCTCCATCTTTACAAAAACAACTTCTTATTTTAAACACAAGTAGAATTAGCGACAACGCAAAATAAACAGCACAGGACAAAGACAACACAAAACATCAACATTTATACAATATTTGCATCTCTAATCCCCACGAAAACCCTGCAAGATCCCTTAAAAAATCTTTCGCTGTCTCAGGCCACGTTACGAATGCAACTGCTTTGATTGGCTGATGATCTCTGTGCTCGTATACAAATTTTCATGTATTAAAATTGAAACTGAATTTAAAAAGGGGTTTTAATTTTTTTAAAAATGTTATATATATATATATATATATATAACATTAAAAACCAAATAACTCTTTCAAACCGGTTTTTAAATTCAGTTTCGCTTTTAAAACATAAATATATTTTATATGTTCCCTAGCCCGGGAAAATAACGCGAGAAAGATTATGTAACGCGAGCCTAGATGATTTTGCAGAAGTACGAATAGTAAAATTGTTGCTTCATCACGTGACTTATAGCTCGAGAGATTATAAAAGGCAAACTCGCAGGCTTTTAGCAGGAATTCATGATGTAAATATTGTAGATAGAAGAGTGTGATGTTTTGTGGCATCTTGTATTTGGAATATGTGTATTTACCATGTAAAGCTACTAATAAATTAAAGATTGATGACTTTCGGCCACGATTGATTTACTAACGGACATTACCTTAAAATAAAAGCTGTATGTAACTGATATTACATATACATACATACATATATATAAAAACCTGGAACAAGTACTTCAACTAATAAAATGCTTTTTCAATACTAACATGCACCAATTTTTGTGCTCTCTATTTTAAAAAATAGGTCGAAATGGTCAGATGTCACAACCAAAGTCTTCAAACTGATTGTAGCATGAAACATTTCTTTTTTTTTTTTTTTTGAATTACCGACTTTCACAGAAATACACTCAATGCTTTGTAATTTTAATTTCTATATTTTATATTCTTCTGGTATTTAACACGCTGACGGACACTTGCGCCTATATCCATCAAATCAAAGTTCACTATGCGGCATGACGGCAATAGCTGTCAAAAACTAAACAATCGCCTTTAGACACTACGGGTATAGCGGCACAAATGTGCATTTACCGGCGTACACATAGAAACCTAGTGTTATGTTTTGGAAACATTTTTTTAAGTTGAATTTCATTTTCCACCTGTTACATGACTTACAGCTTCAGTATGCATGTGGTTATGAAGGGAGTAGTGCAATCGTGTTTTCTCTTGAATTCATAGTTGTTATTGATACATTTAACTACCGCCATCGTCCCATTACTTAGTGTCTAGAGTCCGCTGGCGCCATAACGGTTATAGCCGCAACCTAATCAACATTAAGTTTATTTAAGCAGAAAGAGTAAACTATACTTCTAGTATTCTTAAATTTACGAAGACATATAGTGTTATTTTTCAAACTTCACTTGTTCCTACTATCCGTCAATGTATTAACATCAATTCGGCACAAAATAATGTAATAAGGCTTTTTTCCATTAGACCAAATAAAAGAAACAGCTATTTTTTAAAGCACATTTAAATGCAAAATATGCTATAAATCACATTAAATTTCTACTTATGAATTGCATTTTGTGATTTTTTTTCCCCCTACATCCAAAAAGTGAAACTGTTCTGTAAATTTCTAAAATTCTGCATTTAATAAGAACAGCTCCTTACAGCTTATAGGTTAAATAGCATGCAGTATTTATTACTCTATATACTGTTATGTAGAAAGATATTTCAATAAGACACTTCTTTGTGAATTTTGGTTTAAACTAGAGCTCACCTAGTGGTCGATATTCGACTGGAAATCATTAAATTTTTCGAGCCAAGCCTCAAATGTTTAAACAATTTGTAGATATTTTAATTTCTTCGTCTGAAAACAGTTTGTTTTGTTTAATATTTCAATTGGAGATAATTTCCCCTCAGTGCGATTGATTGACCACTGAGTTAGTTATTTAATTTAATGCATTCCTAACATCTCATCTTATACATAAATTTTATCTTTCTACAGTACTTCTCCTGTAAAGAAATTAGAAATAAAATTTTTCATAACACCCTATTATTAATAAATAAAGTAGAAATAAACACTCATATTCAATTTAATCAAGAGTTCAAAACTCTAATGGAAATCAACAAACTTAAGAAATGTTGACTCAAAGTAAAATAACACGTCACCACACTTATTATCTCCCTTTATATTATCTTAGACATTGAGTTTTGGCAATGGGAAAACCCTACCAAGGTTATTGGCCATGCTGATGGAGATTGGTTTACAGATGGTTCTAAGAGATTTCATGGCACAGGCTATGAAGCCTTTTGTCCAAATAGGAAAATCAGTATATATATATATATATATACATATATATAGGATCAAATGGAAAAACGATCATAGTCACAAATCTTTAAATTCATAGAATTATGCTTTCAAAGTCGTCAATGGGTGGGTCATCTGCATATTTGTTGCCTAAATGATATTGGATATGCATTTTTTTTTTTTTTTTTTTTTTTTTTTTTTTTTTTTTTTTTTTTTTTTTTTTTTTTTTTTTTTTTTTTTTTTTTTTTTTTTTTTTTTTTTTTTTTTTTTTTTTTTTTTTTTTTTTTTTTTTTTTTTTTTTTTTTTTTTTTTTTTTTTTTTTTTTTTTTTTTTTTTTTTTTTTTTTTTTTTTTTTTTTTTTTTTTTTTTTTTTTTTTTTTTTTTTTTTTTTTTTTTTTTTTTTTTTTTTTTTTTTTTTTTTTTTTTTTTTTTTTTTTTTTTTTTTTTTTTTTTTTTTTTTTTTTTTTTTTTTTTTTTTTTTTTTTTTTTTTTTTTTTTTTTTTTTTTTTTTTTTTTTTTTTTTTTTTTTTTTTTTTTTTTTTTTTTTTTTTTTTTTTTTTTTTTTTTTTTTTTTTTTTTTTTTTTTTTTTTTTTTTTTTTTTTTTTTTTTTTTTTTTTTTTTCTGATGCGAAGACCAAGTTAAAAATTAATGATTTACTAAGAAGCAAAAAACTAACTACAGAGGTAAATCATTTCCAACACTAAATTACTAAGATATGTTTGTGGAAAAGAACTAAAAAAGTCAAAAATATATTTAACAGAATTAAATCCATTTCTAAAAGGTGTGTACAGAATCTTTGTCTCATTTTATTGAAAGATATAAACTCTAAACTTTTTAAATTGGGAAGTTTTTGAAATAAAAGTTGATACATTGTTTCTTTGATTTTCATATGTGCTACGTTTACGTAATTCATAAATTTCCCCCGAAATATAAGAAATCAGAAACATTGAAAAAGCTATGATACTGGAATCATTTAAAAATTAATGATGCCACGGTTTTTCCAATGTATTTGATTTATTACATAAGCATATTTGACCTCCCCCCCCCCTTTGTCACAAAATGTCATACTTCAATGTAACCGTTTTTCCAATCACAAGTCACGTTATATTACATAAGCATATTTATTTGTAGTTTAGAAACAAAACAATGCGTTATAGATATCATCTCCAATTTTATCTTGAACTTTTGATGACATTTCTGAGCATAACAAGAATAATGATTATGTGTGTGCTTAATTTGTGGAACATGAGATTAAGGTTTACAAAAAAAATTAATATATAATGTTAAAAACAATAATCTTTTGAATTTTGCAGAAATTAACGCGCTATTTTGTCCTAAAATGCAAATGCCGAAGGTTTTCTTTCAAGTTTAAACTTTAACTTGAAGCTAATTTAAACCTCAGCTGATTTAAACCTCAATTAAACAAACTAGAAGCTAATTTAAACCTCAATCAGCATCGATGCTTTCGCCACAAAATGAGAACACAAAACAAAAACAAAACAAGAAGTTCCCTCTAGAACTATACGAGCCTACTTTCCCGTATACACCAAATTCAAATTTATAATCTAGCTATCTCTTTCTCTCTCTTTCTTATTTATCTTTAGTTCTAATTATTGAAAATATACCTTTTTCAACGGATAATACATATTCATTCACTCACTCATTCATTCTTTCATTTATTCAGCCATGCATTTATTCATTCATTCGTTACCTCATTCAAGTGTTTATTCATTCATTTACGCATTCATGTATTTATTCACTCATTTATTTATATTTTCATTTATTCAATAATTTATTCATTCATTCTTTTCCTCATTCATTTATTCATTGATTTATTCTTTCACTCTTTCATTTATTCATTCATTCATTATTTCACTCATTGAGTCACTGAGAAATATCCTTGAAAATCCCGATCAAAAAATTTCATAGCAAAATAGGCTCGTACGTTCTGGATAAACTTTCTATTTCTACATGTTCTACGTTATAAGAGCTTTCCGATAAAGTTTGTTCCAAGCAAATCGGTCCGTTAGATCAGGATTTATATAGGGTTGAAATTTCCCCGTAAGCTCTGTGTTAATTTTTTGAACTGTTCAAAAATGAACAAAAACTGTTCAAATCAATATTTCACGCCGAGAACTCCTTTCAATAAGCTTTCAATAGGAACTTGGCTCTTGTGCCCAGAGTTTACAGAATTTGCTTCAATTTTGTCCATAGGCGCTAATGTTAAAATTTTTTGAACTGTTCAAAATTGAACAAAAAATTGTTCAAATCAAAAAGTGAAATATAGAAATGAGATGTCCTCGCCGAGATCTTTCGAATGCAAAAAGAATTTTTCCAATCGGACAATTCGTTCAAAAGTTATTAGGGGGGGACAGACCGACAGACCGACAGACAGACAGACCGACAGACAGACCGACAGACCGACCGACAGACAGACCGACAGACAGACCGACAGACAGACAGACCGACAGACACACTTTTTCCCCATCTCAATACCCTACTTTCAAATTTTTTATTTTTCAATCTTTATTTAATTACTTCACTTATTTTTGACTTTTCTTGATTTTTAACGATATTTTCACGATACATTAAGCCTTCTTTCATGCTTTATTATTATTTTTTTTTACTTTTACGGGAAAGTAGGCTAAAAATCATAAGTAACACAAAAATATTTTCCTATACTAATAAAAGTGTTTTTTAAAGTATAGAAAAACAATATTTTTTTATTATCAATTTTTAGTATAGAAATTAATTTATTTGTTCTGAAATGTGTGCTCCAGAAGTAGACTCTTCAGTGGACGTTGTTTCATGGTTTGATTGCAAAAGCAAGCTGATTAATATTGTGAGTTGATCGACAGCGCAGCAGAAGTAATAGATTTCGGCCTACGGAGAGAAGGGAATCGCTTCTCGTTCAGAGCCCTTCTTCTCCAGTCGTTAAAATGTTAGAAAGTAAGCTTAAATGGACTGAAATCTGTCATATGGATGCAGCAAACCATAGTATGAGTCATGACTTTTATTTAAAACTACGAAAAGGGGGAAGTCAGCTTATACGAGTGTTACTGAAGAAAAAAAAATGCATTTAAGAAATCGTCAGTAGCACTAATTGTCACTGAAGAAATGTGATTTGGAAAATAATTTTCATTTTTTCACTTCAAAATTAGGACATCAACTTATATGCAAGTACATAGTGTAACATTTTTAAAATGACATATGAGGTGTATGAAAATAAGGCTATTTTTTCAAATCAAAGTAGGGTGAACTAATACAAATAAGACTTTTAATTAAAGTTTCAGACATAGATTTGGGAAGGTTATGAAAAAATTTTGCATGATAGAAATTGTTCATGATGTAAACATCTTCAGTTATTAAAATTTAAAATACAGCGAAACTCAATTATAATTGAAGATAAAAGGACTGAAACAATTCCGCATTAAATTCAAGTGTTCGTAATAAAATGGTTTACTATAAATTTAGATCATTAAGATGAATTTAATGAAAAAGATAGTTACAAAATACATACTTTCTACTTTTCACAGAATTTACTGCAGAAAGAAAGGAAAACTGATCAGTATTGACCGCCCCCCCCCCTCCCTTTTTTTGTTAATTGACGGCATTGAAAATGTAAGCTATTCTTTCTGAAATTTTAAACCAATTTGTGCTGTTGTCCAATTCCTCCAAAACTTCATTCAAGGTGTTTTCATGAAATAAATGAACACTAAGTCGGAGATTATGCTTGTAAAAATTGTGTTATGTAGGGATGTTAATATTAAACCAACAATTTCTTTTATTCCCCTCATTCTACTAGAGTTCTTGTTGAATCTGGAGTCTAAGTAACAAAGTTAAGGTGTGTATATATATTGAATTAATATTATTATGATTGTACTTTAGTTTACTGCACATAATTTAGCACTACACAAAAATTAAATTATGCACAAATCCTTCAAAATACCTTCTATTAATGGTGAGATGGAATTACATTTCACAATCTGAAACTAAAATATCAAAATTTAAATGCACAAAATGTATCACTGATATTCTCTAAATTGCATTCAAAAATATTAATGGGCAAGGGGGGAAAAAAACT
The DNA here is from genome assembly GCA_038502835.1 of Octonoba sinensis. Taxonomy (NCBI): domain Eukaryota; kingdom Metazoa; phylum Arthropoda; class Arachnida; order Araneae; family Uloboridae; genus Octonoba; species Octonoba sinensis. The sequence continues at coordinate 2,090,256 of CM076606.1, read as the reverse complement.
TGTGTAAGTTGCTTCTTGAGAAAAAAAATTGCAAAGTAAGACTACGCATTTTTTTCACAGTAGCTTTGATTTATATAGCATAGTAGCAATGTGTTTAGATTGATTCAAATGATGCTTGTTCACACATACACCCTGTTTATGTACTTCGAATACTAATGAAATATGCTTACAAACTACGGTATCATTTCTGTTGTCTTACAACGTAATTAGAAATGCCCCCTGTGGAATTTAAATACCATTTCTTTCCAACGACATGAACACATGAGAAAAGAAAATTAAACTTATGAATGATTAGGTCAAAAGCACAAATTGCTTGTAACTTTTTTTAAATATAAAACACATTCATTACTTGTTTTAAAAAAACATTTTGAACCCTCACCAACCAAACGAATTGTAATCGCATCGTATTCAAATCTAGCGCAAATCGCTCAAAAGCAACCTGGCTTTGCTTGGCGCATTCGCCGAGGAGCAAAATCTCGCCAAATCAAGTGCGATCGTAGCGCCATCTGAACGTTCTGCGTAGCTGGTAGTGTTTCTAAATTCGCGTCCCGTATGCACCAACATCAAATTTATAATCTAGCTATTTGTCTCTTTCTTATTTAGCTTTACTTCTTAATTACTTCAACTATATCCTTTCCAACGGTTAATATATGTATTCATTCATGCATTCATTTATTCATGCCCTCATTCATGCATTCATTGAATTCATTCATTCACTCGTTCATTTATTTATTCATAAATTAATTCATTCTTTCACTTATTCATTTATTCTTTTCTTCATACAGAAATATCCTTAAAAATCCAGATCAAAAAGTTTCAGGGTAAAATAGGCTTCTTAAGATCTGGATGAACTTAGTGTCTCTACATGTTCTAATTTTTAAGCTCCGTCCGATAAAGTTTGTTCCATACAAATCCGTCTGTTAGATCAGGGTTTACATATTATTCAAATTTCACCGTAGGCACTAATGTTACATTTCTTTGAACTATTCAAAGTTGAACAAAAACTGTTCGAATAAAAAAATATTTCACGTCGAGAGCTCCTTCGAATAAGCTTGTTCAAAGAAACTTGAATCTTATGTTTCCCCATAGGCACTTAATTTTAAGATTTTTTTGAACTGTTTAAAATTGAGAAAAAACTTGTGCAAATCAAAAGAAAAATATGGAAAGGAGATGTCCTCGCTAATCTTCGGAATGCAAAAAAAAAAAGAGAATCTTTTGAATAGGACAATTTCCTCAAAAGTTATTGGGGGACGGGGGGAGGACAGACCGACAAACATACATTTTTCCCGTCTCAAGATCCAACTGTTTTTAGACTTTTCTTTATTTTTAATAATATTTTTACGATGTACTATTATTCCTTCATAGCTTTTTTTTTAAAACTTTTACGGGAAAGTAGGCCAAAAAAGAGAAACAATTCTTCACGCAGACGCAGACAACACTGACTCGCAAAAGCGATTTTATACTTCATAAAAGTAATTTTTTAGGAATTTTATGCTTTGAGTTTACTTTGCAGTTTTATTAAACTTTTAATACTTTGAGTTATCATATTTGATAGCTTCTCAAAATCAAATACTCTTGTAAACACTACTTAAATTTTCAATTTTTGATAAAACTCAATATTTCGTGATTTTATTTAATGATTACAAATAAGAAAATAAAAAACATTTTTAAAACAGAAAGTTCAACCGTGTCATACATCATATTCATCGAAGATACTAAATTTTAATTATAACTTCGAACAAGAAAAAGAAAAACACACCCACTCACACTCACAGAGCCATTTCCTTTGATGTTTTCCTTTTTCCGGTAAACTTCCCTTATATTTTACCTTTATTCTGAATGCCAGAAAATCAGTAGAAAATCTTAGGTACAATGAAGTTTCTAGAATTCCCATCAAAGTACGAATATTATTTATTTATTTTTAAAAAAAAATTTATTTATTTATTTTATTTTATTTATTTAGTTCATTTTATTTATTTATTTTATTTTATTTATTTATTTTATTTTATTTATTTTATTTTGTTTCTTCATTTATTTAATTAATTAACTAATTTATTTATTTTATTATTTTATTTACTTATTTATTTAATTACAGTAGACTCCCAAGTATTCGGCCTAATGTGGCGGAAGAGCAGGCCAGATAACAAATAGGCCGAAGTTCTATGAAGTCCTTTCTTTGCCCCACCAATACCAGAAGTTTTTCATAACAAAACTCACAGTTATAATACGTATTTTCCCACTTTGTATTTAGTATAAAGTCCTTTTTTTATCTCAAACCCCGTAGAATGTGAACAAGGCCGCTGCCCGGTGAATTATAGAAGCAGTTTCTGGTAACGTGTCGTGTTCAAATAGAAGGCCCTGTACAGGTAGTTTACACTCGTTTATGTACTGCACTGCGTGTTTCGAGAATTTATTGGTGAAAAAGTAAATTAAAGAATAATAACTGTTCACGTTTTGATAGACATTCTGTAATGCCTAATTTCGATGCAGGAAACATGATCAAAATATTAATGTAAATCAACACACAAAGATGCGCTGCTCTTTTCCTGTCACAACTTTTATTTTGCTCACGACACGTAGGGGAATCGCAGCAGACAGCAGACGACCGCTTCTAACACCTTAGCAATGTAATTCGTTCCTCATGTAAGAAAATTACACGTACAAAATGTACCTCATGTACAAAAGAAAATTAGGAAGGATAGTCCCGTGTCAGAGTCTCTCTCGACAGATAACTCTCGAGTCGGCTGTATTTTATTTATCAATTTCTTTTATTATTTATTTATTTGTTGTTATTCTTTTGTATTTACTCCTTTTTTCAGGTTTATGCTCGGAGACCAAACTCTTATGAAAACATAAATGTGCCCTCTGAAATTGCATGCCAGTTTTCTGCCATGTGACTAACAGCTGTAAACACACCAGGATCGCATTAAATTCTGAGATAGAGTCACTTTAGTTGCGCCATTTTCAAACTTGATTTTTGAGTGAAAAACAGATGCTCCAAAATTTCTCGTTACATTTTTCATTCTATTCGAAGCAGATTCTTTGCGCTTTGTTTTGTTCTCCTCTTACAAAAACAAAGTAAATCAATTTTCAGAATTTATTTTTTGAGAAAAGATTTTCCTTCCGAAGAGTCACTGCGATTCTGAATATCTCCTTTATTTCTCCATGAAATAAGAAAAAGAAAATGAGAGGTTGAGCTTCAAAAAAATGTATAATTTGATACAGATGGAAGAAACTGCCAGATTCAATATACAAGTTTCTGATTGTTTAAATTGATTTGCATTCTCAGGCCAAAAACTATTATAAAGGGAGTATTTTATAGAAGCTGAAATTAAAATAAAACACCAAAATATGTATTTAATATTCATGTAATTTGCTTTATTTGAAAGATAATTTTATATCATTAATGTTTGAAAATAATGTCGGGCATGTGGCCACTACGACTGGCGCGTACATGTTAACAGGTCCATTTCGGGATAACATTTAACGAAAGAATAATATCTCGAAATGGAACCTGTAATGTTAACTGGCCACCTCGTTCTTGCTATTTGACGCCCTTGGATTATTTCATATGTGAAGTCCTTTGCCTACGCTGATAAACCAGGAACAATGCAGCACACGGAAGTCAAGATTCGGCGCATTATTGCCGACATTCAGCCAGATCTACTGAGAAAAATGTGTGAAAACTCGACCTCCAGGTTACGCCATGTACGCGCCAGCCGTGGTGGCCACATGCCTAACAACATCATATTCAAACATTAATGCCATAAAATTATCTTTCCAATAAAGCAAATTTCATGCATATTAAATACATTTTTTGTGTTTTATTTTCATTTCAAGTTCTCTGCCTCTAAGAAAAACAGCCTATATTGCTCACACAAATGATTATCAAAACGCAACTCTGTATTTTCATTTTTAATTTTCAATAATGTTATTGTTGTTATAAGTAATGTAGTTTTAGGTTGTATTATTAACTTCTGTTGGAATATAATATGAATGGGCACAAAGAAACACTTTATTTCATAACTTGAATTAAAGGTTTCTTAGAGTAAGAAAAAATAAAGTGGTTCGTAATAATGCATTTCTTATTTAATTTAATCTATGTATATATATATATATATATCACTTAACGTGTACCAGTTACGATTAAACTTTGCGTTACGATACGATAACGGCATCATGCAAAAAAGAAACTATGGTGAAATGATATTTAAAAATCTGTTTAATGATCGGCATAGAAAGGTAACATAATTTTTTTATTTAATATCGTAATTTAGGGGGTCTTTAACAAATTTATTTATATTTATTAAATTCCATTCATAACTGAATTTTTAATTTCTGATTCTTTGGAGTGGCAACAACTTAATTTGTTTATATCTAGCAATCTTTTCTTAAGCCTTTGGAATTTTAAAGCGTTTGTTAGGATTCTAAAATGGTTAATTTCTGATTCTTTGAAGTGGCAACACCTTAGTTGTTTTTTATATCGAGCGATCATTCTCATGTTCAATTTGATTGTTGAACTTACAGCCCGCAGATGTTCTGCGGAGGATCAGGTAGTAGTTTCGTATTAGTCATACGCCCTCAAACTAAATCCGTGCCTCTGTGAACTATAAATCTTGAAGACAGACTGGCGTGATGAAGAATGCGATTGATTCATCAAAGGTATTCTTTGGGTCTTCAGTGACAGCAGAATGGAAAGTTTCCAAAAGTGTCGTTCGATTGATGAACATCTAACTAGTGAAGACTGTCAGCAGATATAGTTTTTTCGATTATAAACTGACGGTTATATTCACGGGCATTCCTATTGTGATGTCAAATGCGTGCAGTTGCGCTGCGAAATTGCATTGTTTCTTCCAACAACGTAATTCTTATTTTTTACCTACGTGCAAATTATTTACTAACTGGCGACCTCGTGTTTTAAAGTATCCACAACGGAAATTTCGAGTTTCATGTTCGTAAGTAAATCTTAAATTCTAGCTTATTTCATTATCTTCTTAAGATCAAAATCATTAAGGATTTTAGCTGATGAATAATACATTAAATTTTTAAGGTGCCTAACATATATACTTAAATGTATTAAATATATTGACATAAAGCTCATATGAAAATAAAATTAAAAGCTGCATAAGATGAAAAGGAAGCAAAAGAGAAAAGAAAAAAGCTGTAAGCCATAATGCAGCAAACTAAGGGAAGTCACGATTTTTTTTTTTTTTTTTTTTTTTTTTGCACTTTTAGTAAATTTGTGGAATTTTTTTTTAGAATATTTTCTACGTTTAAACCGTTTTTACCCAGTCTCGTCACTTCGATTTTTTTCCGGGGGTCTGAGAGGGGCATTCAAAACAAACAAACCAACGAAGTATACTAAAACATTTAGTTTTTTTGGTGCATTATACACCAAAAAATGGTGCAAATTTGCTGGCTACAAAGAATGGCGCTTCATTTTATTATATTTTGGTGCTAACCTTTGTATGTTGCACCAAAATGTGGTAAAATTAGGCCCCATCTTTTAGAGTAAGCAATACTTTGCACTATTTTGTGGTGCATTTGGTATTAATTTGCACTATTTTGTAGTGCACCATGCTGCTAAATTTTTTAGTGTACATGCAAATTAATAAAAATACATTATATTCTCAAAACCGGAGGGGAGGAGGGGATTGCCCCCTTCTGACCCCCCTAACTGACGGGCCTGTTTTATAACTCATTTTTGATTTTAAGTGGTGCCACTTTTCCCGAGCTTGTAGAATAAATCCCATGTGTGCAACTTTTGTGAAATGATTTAGTTCAGGTATTTTACATAGTCCTGCGGTGGTTACAAAATTGCATTATGTACTAGGATAGTTGAATAGTTCAAGAAACTATACAAATTTTGATTTATTTATGTCGATTACTAGTCGGCTTAAAAATCAGTACACACATACGCACGCTCACACACACACAGGGACACACCGAGACGTGGCGTACAAACTGGAACTGTCCCCCTCTCCTCAGGGGATTTCTGCAAACAGCATTAAAACGTAAAAGTATAGAAGATATTAAAGCAGCTCTGGCAATTATTGATGCAGGAATACACTGAAATGTGCAAAAGGGTCCAAGGGGTCCCGTTTGCACATTTTTCCTCATTTTGAAGTTCTTTTGCACATCAATGCAGCTAAATGGGAACCATTCATCGGTTGAACGATCCCTACCTTCGCCTCTCGAATTTTTTTCTTCATTTAGATTCTGGGCATTTTCAGTGCCTCCTATGTTGTTTGAAAAAGCACATGTATAATTAAACAAATGTAAGTAATTTTAATTATTCTTTGTTATCCTTCTGATGATCATTTCTTTTAATAATCCTGACATTTTTAAATACATTCTTTTAACACTATTTTTTGTTGCCCTATATTTTCCACGAAAAAATTCTGTATTCTTTTATATTTTTCCACTACGACCTCTGGGTTTCAGATATCAATGCCCGATATCCGGTACGAATCCATGAGACAGGAGACACCGGATATGCGATATTCGACAAAAGTAATGCCTGATGTGTCCCTAATCCTGATCTCGGTGGCTCCCCCCTCCCCCACATAGAAAAATTCTGGGTTCCCTACAGTGTATATATATGTATACATACGCACACATGGGGTGTGTTTTGGTGTGTGAGGAGAGAGAGAGATGTTTTATCTAAAAACATACACATTTTCATTTACTGTTTTAAAAATTAATTTAAAACTTAGGCTTCATTCGGAGCAATTAGGTTTTGTTTAAAAAAAGAAAGAAAGAATGTCTTCGTCGAAGGGCATATGGAAATAACTTTAACTTGTGTCGCGCACTTCTTTTGTCATAAAATTGATGCATTCATGAATAAAACTACAAGTTCACGACAAGCTGCTTGCACAATACTCGCACACTACATCATCTTTCATGCAATGTTTGATGTTGTTAAATAACATAAGCATTCCATCTGTGTTTGCAAACAAATTTCTGCGAAATAGATGTTTTGCTATCTTTACATATTTATGATAATATTATGAATTCAAATCAATGGTGGGGCAACCTCAGGCGTCGTGATTTCTATTTTGGTATCTCGCAGCTTTTCGTACTAACATATTTAGAGAATACTGCGAAAAATCCAACTCATTCAGTCGTATTTTAAAGAAAGAACGATTTCGTGACTACAAAGCATCAAAAATAAATTTTTTGTGAAACTTCCTTTAAAACGTTTGACATGCATTATGTCTAATTCTGAACAAAATTCGAAACTATGGAAACGTTTTCAATTGTTAATTGTCGACAAAAATTTTTAATACATCAAAACGAAATTTTTATTTAGAAAATGCCAGGCATTGACACTTAAGTCATTTACTTTTTGGCTTCCCAGTACTTCTCTACGACGCAGTTTAAATGTTTAAGTGCAGAGCACGTGCCTGATGGTCTGGATTTACAAAGGCTGCAAGTGGGTGAGTCCTTCAGTCCAATTCGAAAAAGATGAGCGTAGTGGCGATCATACCTAGTTAGCAGCCGAAAAATAGGGAAGAACAGAACTTCGTGAAAGGTCAGGGACAACGATACGCAAAAGACGTCCCCAGACCTTTCCATTAGCTAATGTAAAAATATTCAATCTAAATCTATTCTCAAGTTCTATTTTTATGAGAATTTTAGTAAAATAAAATGTCAAAAGATGATTTAGTCCCTGTAAAACAGAGGAACCTTTCTATGTGAGGCAATCAGCTCTTTCATTACTTTTAAATCCGCAGTGGGAGGTATCCCCCCTACCTCACTGTAACGTCACAAATTTGGTTAGTGAATTTAAAAGAGGCGTGCAGTCGAAAAGACGGTTAGAATTATAAACTTTATCATTGGACACTACATGGAGTGCAGACTTGGAATCCGACAGTATAACTACGTTATTGAACTTTTCCCCTTAAATCACCATCGAAACTTGTAGAATCCCAGCCAACAGCATTATGTCAAAACGAATATGAAAATTGTAAGGTCTTTATAATTTAAATACAACCTTACTTTAAACATAAACATATAAATAAAATACATTTATTCAGGCACAGTTGGACAAACATTAATAGACACATGCATAAGGTAAAACAGGACAGCATATTTGTTTCCAAATTCTACTGTTCATAAGATTTTCTCTCTATTGAAACTGTTCTGCGGTTACAGTTAATACAACACAAAAATTTATTTTTCGTAAAATATTATCTTGTAGGATTCCAAGTTTGCACTTCAGATCATCTAATAACCCCACTGTAACGTCACAAATTTGGTTAGTGAATTTAAAAGAAGCCTGCAGTCGAAAAGACGTTTAGAATTACATTATTATCCCAGCCAACAGCATTATGTCAAAACGAATATGAAAAAATATTTTTCGTATAATATTTCTTAAATTAAACACAGCATCGTTTCTCAATATTTTTAATGGTACTAACCGCTTAAAAGCTACAAAAAGGCACAAACAGCCACAGTGTGACCCCACACCCTTACTGCAATATTTTATTTAGTAGTAACTTGAAAGTTTAAGTTTCCTCTTTACGGTAGGTGCAAATTAATTTTCCTTCTAGTGTGAGAGCAAAGAAATAAGTAATTTTCCTTTCGAATTAATGAGCAAAAAATGAAGATCGATTTTAAATCAGATAAAATATGCTTCCAGCACACCAGCGGCTTCGTACTGACACTTCGCCACATTCTTGTATTTATTTTTATTTAATTTTATACATCTCATTAATTTTTGTTTCTGATACTTGTATTTTTGGTGAAATTTACTTTTGAAAAATATTCCTGAATTATACATATGTATGTATGAATTATGAATATATATAGAAATAGAAATATAAAAATTACTTTTGCCGTATTTTAGTCTACTTCTTGGAAAAGTTTTGAAAACATTTAAGTAAAAGCATGCAGGAAGGATTAATATTCCACAAACATATTGTTAAAAGCAAACAGGAGACAAATCTTATTTAATAAATTCAATAAATTTTGAAAAAATAATTTTTTAAAAATAGATTTATTTTGGTTTTGTCGTTCGGTTTTCTGTTTTGAATGTCTCCCCTAATAGCTTAAGGAAAGATTTGACTTGAATACATTTTTCTCTGCGAAAAAAAAAAAAAGGTTCTACTCCTGTTTCATTTTTGATGTGATTATTTTTCAAGTTATAACTGATAAATGAATCTGAATGCTAGGCTTTACGGAGCAGATCAAATCATTTGTACTAATTCCTGATCCCCTGATGGAATTCCTAGGATAAACTTAAGCAAAAAGAAACTCGTACTTTCCTAATCTAAAATAGAAGAGGAAAGAAAACAACGAAAAAGAACGCTAGTGGAAAATATTACAGAAATTCTGATACTCTTTAATTTTTTTCTTTTCATTTCTTTTTTAGGATAATAATAAAAAAAAGAAAATGAGTAAAAAAAATATCCGTAGACTTTATTTTGAATCATCAATTTAGAAAATGGTGAATTGATTTATCTCTGAATTTAACTGAAGACGTGGAAAGATTTGATAGTGTTTCGTGTATCCCACAAAAAGAAAATAACTGCAAACGACTGTATTTGTGATAGAAATTATTATTGAAAAGTGCATTTTTAATTCTGTTGTTTTTTTAAATACTATTACTTCTGCTCTGTTTGTCAACGCTCTAAAAGTAAATATAATTTATTTCCCGTAGAATAAACGATTGCAAAAGAAAAATATTCTGAGAAAAGTATTGAAAAATTGCTTTTACTTTATTATCTTTTTCCCTTTAAATTTGAAATTTTTTGTGGAAAAACTTTAACTGTTATTTAGTTTTACACATATTTTTCCTGCGTTTGTCCGTTTATATAGTTAATCACTCTGTTGGAATATTATAAAGTTTCTTACTACAAGTTGATTCATTTAGTTGTAAAGGATTTCTCTCTCTCTCTTTTTGATAAATATTGATGTTCTGTTCTCAAAACCAAGAGCATAGCATTTATTTAAATTGCTCTTTTTCGTATGTCCCTTGTTAAGAAAAGGGAAAAGAAAAGAAGACGGAACTAATTTTTAAATATGTATATAAAAAACTAAATGTAACATTAAAAAAATCCCTATGTATTTTAATTTCCTAAAGCCTTTTGCTACCAAGGACCTGATCCGAGGCAACCTGGACCTGAACCAAGTAGCAAATAATAATTAACATCCAATACCAAACAAGTTATTTTTTATTTGATAGAAAATAAGTTACGTTAAGGATAAATTTGTATAAATATTTTAAGAATTAAAAACATTCCCAAAAATACAGTTGGACAAACTGTTTGAACAATTTACAAAAAGCAACCACAACTTTTTCCCCCATCATAAAACTCTGAGAGGAAAAGGCATAAAAGTAAACTGAATTATTAGTTGAAATAAAAACAAGAAAAAGGGATTACACCATACATACCGTTATCATTTGTAGCTGCCATAGTATCTGTCTGTTGGATATATATTCGGTTGTAAAATAAGTAGTGAAAAATGAGAAAAAATTTCTGCCTCTCTCTATCTCTCTCTCTCGCTTAGAAAAGAGAGATGAATTGTTTATTTTTTCAAAGCACTATTTCATCAAATATGCGGGTGTTCGTGTCCATATGGTAGTCAAACATCTGCCTCATCGCGAACAGAAGTTCCACTTATTAATCTTGCACATCTTCTTGTGCGACTAAAGTTAAATGTTTTGAGAGGTGAAAGAGCATTGTAGGAAAAAGAATTTGCCTGTCTTGCTGAAAAAGCGTGATCCTTCACTGCAGAGTTCGTTTCGCTCCCAACCTCATCAGCAGCACCCTGCGGTGTTGTGAATCGGAGTCGGTGGAGGCTTGTGTGTGCGAGTGGGAAGCCCGCCAAGTAGGGTCGCCGAAATGTCGCCAATCTAGTACTTCCCATTCGCGCTTCAAGTTTTGCCAAAAGTTGATTCAATCACAGAAGAGTGCAAAATCGATTTGGGGGAAGTCGCCATTCCGAAGGTCGCGACGAAAAAAAAAGGAGGCTATGTTATTACAGCGATGGCTATTCCGCCTAATGCCGTTAAGTAAAGAATTCTGCTGAGAAAGAGAGAGCTTTGCTAAAAAATAGGAGGCATATAGTGGAACCCTGTGCAACCGAGGGTGCTGGGGAAAAGGTTTTGCACTGCATTATATAATCATGGTACAGTAAAACCGTGGTACACTAATACCGTGCAATAATAATAGAAAATAAATCATAATAATAAGGAATAAATTTAGAAGGAATGAAACGCACTTCACAAAGAAACGTTTTTATGTTTAGAGGCCTTTTTACAACATAAACTATAGTCAAACGAGTAATGTCTCTTTTTGTTTGTTTGTGTTTCCTGGAACATTAACTTTGTACATAAAAAAATAATGTTTATAAAAGGTGTTGGGCGCAGAAAATGGATATCAGAAAATCGATGCAGAACATATAATTGTAATCTGTATAGTTAGTCCGACCCTCCTTGTTTTCCTTCAAGAAGAAGCAAACCCCGCCTAGTATTTGAAGCATTTAATCATTCTCATTCGCAAAAATATATAGACTAATATATTAGGCAAAAGAAAATCCTATCCTCACAAAGTTCCCTTATAGACACTTAAAGCGTGTTTCATGATTTTAAACATCTATCGGCAAAAATTCTCTTACTCTCTCTCTCACAGGGTCCGTTGATATATATCAATCGACATATATCATGATGTATATCCGATATTTATTTTTAAAATATCGAGATTTTTGATATCTTTGACATTTTTATTTAAATAAATTTCATTTTGTGTTTAAAGTTTTGTTATAGCAATAAAACATTCTTGAATTTTGAGATATTTTTATAATTTGTGTTTTGGAAGAGAAAAATGTTTAACTTAAAATTTTATTATAAGTGCTTAAAAAAAAGAAAAATATATATTTATAATAATTATAATTATATATATAAAATTAAAAGTACTATTTTATATCAGAATCATGTTTTACACTAGTTTTATATAATGTGTAGTATGTATTGATGTGTAAATTGTATTAAATAAATCTGAAAATAGTTATCATCAGCAATAAGTTGGCAATTTTGAAAATATCGTATATATATAAAAATTCTCTGATTTATGTAAAAATTTCAGATATTTTTGATATTTTCGAAAATATCATGATATTTAAGAACCCTTGGTATCTAATGATTTTTCTCCTGGACATCTCACTAGCGAAGAACGTTAAGATGCATTCACACCAACGGCGGCAGGAAGACGTCCGACGATAACGAAATGTTCACGCCGCATCATTGGTTCCTCGTAATTCAATAACCACTCCTTCATGTTGATTGGCATTTTGTACTGCCAATCAGATTAAAAAGAACTAACCAAATGACCGTGGTTTGTTGATTGTGCTATAATGTGGCTTAGTCATCGTTATTAGTTGGATAACCATAACAATTAACTACGACAGACGCAAAATGTTTCTGTCGCCCTTGATGTGAATGCAACCTTAATGGAAATAATGGGGAAGTAATAAATGAATGATGAATGAAATCAACAAATTAATTTCCGCGGTAAATTGAAGGAGTTGAAGGATTAAACCTCTCGTCTCACAATTTTTAGACAAGACGGGTCTGTCTTACCCCTATTATTGTCCGCACCACTTTCTTGACCTTGGTACTTGCAGTGATTTCAAGTGAGTCCTGTGGGACATGAAATAAGAAAAAAAAACACGGACAAGTTTGATTTGATTACGGTATTAGTAATTTAATTTGCTTATAGAAAGTCCAGAAAATTTCTGACTAGACTGCATTTCCTTTATAATGCTTTGCTTTAAAACTTTATTATAAGTATAAAAAGAGATTATTTTATTTGTTCTTAGTGACAAAGCATAAATCTAATCCACGTGATATTACTGTGCATCAGGCGCTGCCAGTTTGCAGGTACTGAAAAGCTTATCACTAAGGACAACGCAAAAATGATGAATTATTTTACTGCTTTGTGTTTGTTGTTTTTTACACCTGGAGAACTTTACTGCCCTAAATATCTGTGTTTTCGTACATTTTTTAGTAGCATCATTCGCAGTAATGAGATTGCGAAACTGAAATAAATATTTTTATGAAAGTGCTTGTCATAAAGGAAGAGATTTCTTTTTCTTATCGTGAAACAGATGGCTTTCCGAATGCGAAAAAGTTGTCAGAGAAATTTTCAGGAGGTAGACAGGGCAAATTTTTTAATAAGGTAGGGAGGCAGTAGCCTAAAAAGACAAATTTTACATTTTAAATTCTAGATTAGAAAACAGAATTGTAGAAAAGATACATTTTTTGCCCTTATCGGGAAACAGATTACTTTTCGCTTGGGGAAAAAAAATCAGGAGAATTTTTTAAAGGATAGGCAAGACTGAATCGCTATTAAGGGGTAGCAGACGCAAATGTTTTCAAATTTTTTTACTACACTCGAAACTGAAAGTTACCATATTTCTGTTTTCCATAACGACAACTTTTTCTTATTAAGTACTAATATTTATTCTCATCCATCTCATAAGAAAAAACATGTTTTAATTTAAAATGATCAGAGGTCAATCGCTTAATTACCTGCCCTAGACCAGCAGTTGCACCTGACATTATCCTATAACGACGTACTCATGCTTCAAACATGTGTTTTTTTTTTTTTTTTTTTGATGGAGTTATCTCAAATATGATTTTTTTTTTTTTAGTGGGATCCCAAAAATGAAATCGTACCGAATCATTTTTGAGAAAAGGCTTACTTTGAAAAAAGGAACTGCAATTTTCAAATCTAACTCATTTTGACTGGGAGCTATTACAAGAACGCGATGTGCTTGAAAATAAAATATTTTAACTCAATAATAAAAATTTTGAGTGCCGTGGAAAAAAATCTTCATTGAATACCCTACTTATACGTATAGTATTACAGCAGAAAGATCATTTTCTCCGGGATAACTGCTTCCCCCATTCCATAGTGAAAAGTTTCACATATAACTACGATAACAAACGCACATAAAATGTAGAAATTTTTTCAATTTTGAAATGCCGCCGAAAAATAACTACGAGAAAAGTAAAAAAAGAAAAACCATAACACACTTATTTATACAGTTAAACTTTCTTTAATACGAACACGGTTAATGCGAAATCATGGCTAAAACGAACATTTTGTTTATTTAGTTTGGTTTACTTTTAATTACACTATATATCTCACGCATATTACGAAGGCTGAAATACAAATTTTGGCAAAGACGAACTAAATTTCTGACCTTTTCACGAAAAGTTTTCACGATTGCATATAATTAATTTTTTTATATATATAGAAATTGTTGATTATTTTGCGCCGAGATATGCGTATGATAAAATTTAATGTAGCTAAAAGAAAAAAAAAGTATTAAGGATTTTTCCAAAATTGTTAAATTTTAAAAGGTAAGTTCAATTTTACCAATGTACTACTTGTAAGATTTAAAAGTGTATATTAGCAAAAATAAATAATTTGTTTTCACTATTTATTTTACTTTTTATTATAAATAGTAGTAATTATTTTAAAAATATAAACGTGCATTTCCAATACTTTTTTTTAAGAATTTTACTTATTCATGGTTGTTACGAATAAAGGATAATACGAACAAATTCGCGAATTTTTCGAATTTCGTATTAAGCGAGTTCAACTGTATTTACTTTACCCTACAAGGCCTTCTAACTTTTTTTTCTTTCCATAATCTATCGTTGATTTTTCAAAAGTAAGCAATCAAGACTCGGCCATAGTTTGTAATCTATTAAAGATGATGTTTCTAATGTTCCTTTGGATTCTGGAAGAATCATTTGTTACCTGACGAGTCTCCAAAAAGCGACAACTGTTGCTACACCAAAGGTGCGGCAACAGGTGTTTGACCGCACTGTCCGAAGGAACTTCCTAGGAATCGATCAGCGTTTGGGAGTTAGTGGGCTTCTGTTCTTGTAAACAAAATGCACTGAATCAGTTGCATTAAAATAAAATGAAATCAACGAATTTTTCTTTTTCGATTCAATAGCACGTGATGTGGCTTGTATTTGGTTCTGAAAAGAAAACTTCCAATGGGGAGAAGGATTAAACTAGGGAGTGCAATCCCGATCTCGCAGCAATATCAGCTTGACTAGTCCCGCGGAATTTAGACCTCACTACCACAGGATCAAAATCCAGAAACTAAAAGAATTCTTCTTTTAAATGCCGAAGGTTTTAAACCAGTGGTCGACAAAAAGTCGATCGCGATCCCATTTTCGGTCGATCGCGGCAGTATTTTGGACGGTTTATAGTTTTGGAAAAAATCAAATAACTTTTGCATTCGAAGGCGAATTTATTATTTTGTTTCTTCTTCAAAAAATGCTTATTAGTTTGCCAGACCATTTACCGGACCTAAAAAAATGTGCCAGTATTATGGAATGTCACTGGTCACATTAACTATGCTCTCGTCACATTAATTGAATACGTCTATTAATTGTCTATCTATACGTCACATTAATTGACGAACGTGTCGGCATTTCACATGTGCATTTTAGTTAAAAAACAAAACAAAACAAAAACTAACAGTTTTTTTTAATCAAATTTAAAGAAATTATGTATTAGTATTGTTTTGATGCAAGTTAATGGGGTATAATAACATAACGCTATTTTAGAAATTTTAAAGCAGGTATTATCTAAACATCAAACCTTGCTCTGACAAGAATTAACCAACAATTTGGAAACAGGCGCAAGCCCAACATGTTCTCTCATTAGTGCATGCACCCCGGTTCTCCAAGTCGATCTTGGCGTTCACCGAACTTAGAAAGTAGATCTTCAGTCAATTTAGGTTGCTGACCGCTGTTTTAAACGAATGTCTGGATCACATAGCTTTCGCTCTCCCCCCCCCCCCCCTCCACACACATTACTCTTTTCTTCAACTCATTACGTTAAAGACACAGCATCAAGTGGGACCTACCTGTATCATTTGGCAAAATTGCGTTTTGCTTTTAGCGGAATGTCCGCGATGTGCTGTGTTACCGCGCTCATACTGTATTTTGCTTTCATCAGCGGCGGACAGGCTATGCGGGCATTCGGGCAAATGCCCGGTGGGCCGGTCCAATCTGGGCCGGTCGCAAAATATCTATCTTTTTTTTATAAAGTATACAGCTTTTACAATGTTCATAAAAAAACGGGGATCAAAACTTTGTCGTAACCAGGGCTTCAGAGAGTGCAATGCAGCAATGGGGCAAAATCTCTAGGGTCTGGCCGTTGGGCCACAAGGGGGGGGGGGGATTTCTCAGGGCCGGCTGGTCCCTTATAGACAACCTAAACGGCTGCCTGAGGAGGAAAAATGATAACGTTTTATTTTTAAATTTTGAAAATAAATAAATAAAATACATCAGTTTTGCGCTTTAGACTACCGCCAAAGTCGTCTATATGGACGAGCTCTCGGGGCTGGCTTGAGAAATTCTCAGGGCCGGCTCGTCCATATAGAAAACCTAGGTGGCCGTCTGTTATGCAAACTTTTGAGAGCCGCAAAATTGATGTTTTTAATTTTGAGCAGTGCTGCCGGGGAAGGTTAAGGCGGCGAGGCGATTGCCTCAGGGCGCAACGTCCTAAAGGACGGCAGCTATTATCAGCTAATTAACATATTACGTATTATTGCCCTTCTATGGTGAATAAAAAAAATTAATCTATCTTGTAGACACTTAATATTATTCAAATACATATCTACATACTTACTGACAATATTTTTAATCCATACAAGCTACAAAATACGGCCCTGAGAATTTCTCAATCCAGGTGATGCAAATTCTCAGGGGCGGCCCCAGAGAATTTCTCTCCGGCCAGTTATCTCAGCCGATTGTCTCACTGCGCAACGCCCTAAAGTGCGGCGACTGTTAATAGCTAATTTATATACAGTATGGGACCTAAGGCCGCCATCTTTCCAGATTTTGGGTTCTCATTCAAAAAAAGTAGCAAGTATCATCAGAGCTCATATAATTTGCTCTGGAAGTTTTTATTAGCATTTTGCTCATTTATAGTATTTTTGGTCACTGGCGTAGATAAGGGGGGGGGGGACAACCCCCCCTTACTGTCAATTTTATGCAATATTTAGGTATTTAATTAAATGTCCAGCATTTTGGTACATAATATTGTACATGATTAAATTATTTTCTTTAATGCTTCGTCGTTAACACGTTTTTATATGCAGAAAAGGACCGTTCAGCATCTGCGCTATTAGTCGGAACTGACAAACATCGGATTGCCACTTTGGACAGGTTGGGAAAACTTTCTCTCTTGAATTTAAAGAATTGAATTGCCCTCCTTCAACGTGTAACTCATTGGGGGAGGGGGTATCATAGGGTTATTGTTAACAATGGAACAACTATCAACTTCGTCAAAAACATTTAAATATTTGTATTGATTTGGATCAAAAACTTCCTCTAAACATGAGTGGAATTATCTATAACTAGTTTTATAGTTATTTTTCTATTGATGAATTCTAAAAGTTTTGTACATCTGTTATACATTTTAAAACTTCTGAATAGTATAAATTGCCGTTAAAGTGTAAGTAAAAAGAAACGAAATAAGTCTCAAATTTTAAACAATCGTGATATTTTTTTAAAAATCGCAGATTTTAGGAAACAGCTTTAAAAATCGATGGAATTCACGAAGTGACAAACTTGCACCCCTAATCGTACCACTTTCCTAGCGGTTTCTCCCCTAAATACCTCGCAAGCCCGAACCTGAAATGATTTTATATAGTACATCGATTAAATGTAGGCTTTTTGTTGCTATCGCAATTGGTTCTAATGATTTTCTTTTAATTTTGAGTAAAGAATATATATATTTTTAAACTATCATGAAATGCTCCAGTTGAGATTAAATTCTGGTGAAATGCATGAAAAATGTTGGAAAATCTTTGGTTTGGCAGCATTTTCGGGAAGGTTTGATTCGCAGTCGAATTTAAAACTAGAATATATTCGGTGCAACTCTTGCAGTTATGAGACCTACTAATATTAGATATGGGTCTCTAGTCTGGAGAAAATTGAAAATGAAAGTGGACACACACAAGACTAGCATAAAAATATTAGAATTAAAAAAAGGAAGCTGGAAATATCCAGCAATCCGAATGAAAGAAATCCGAACTTTTAACAATAAGTTTATCTAAACTAGAATCTTTCCCATGACTGTTCACAACGTTCCTTAGTTTAACAATTTTATGAGCAGTCCACTGCG
This sequence comes from Octonoba sinensis, assembly GCA_038502835.1. Taxonomy (NCBI): domain Eukaryota; kingdom Metazoa; phylum Arthropoda; class Arachnida; order Araneae; family Uloboridae; genus Octonoba; species Octonoba sinensis. Next base: position 2,072,086 of record CM076606.1, on the reverse strand, counting down.
TTTCATGCCCAGAGCGGAAGAAAGACCCTTTTATGACTTCTTCCTTTTAAGAAGGTGCTTTCAAGCACCACAGGGGATTGCGTTAATTGCTCTTCACTTTCAACTTATCACTACTGACCATTCAATAATAACGCCTCAGCTGCATATACAGAAACAGATGCGCAGAATACGAAGATGGGAGATAGTGGGAGATAAAATGATTGAGTTTCTTTCTCAATCTCTCCTTTTCCTAACAAATGGTACTGTAGCCATAAAAAGGCTATTTTCTCAAGTTCTTTAAGCATAAACTATTCTAACTTAAATGGTCCCCCCCCCCCCAATGGTCGTTTACTTTGCCTACAGGTTGTTGTATGAATATTATACCATGAGCTCGAGCCCACCCACTTTCCTCTCGTGAAAGCTGTATCCACAAACTCCACCCCTTATGCTTCGGTGGGTCAATCCGTCCTGCGCATTTTTTTTTCCAGATTTCCAACCCAATATATTTAGGGAAGTGCATTGAATGAGAGGCAATATTGAAGCGAGCATAAACATATTGCAAGGCTTTTCAATTCGAAAGCGAAAATTTATGATGATTGTTATAAAAAGAGAAAGTTGATGCCCTCTGAAGGAGTACAATCTGCTGAATCAGAATTAGTTTCACTAGACACTTCCTGAAGGTAATTTTATTTTTGCCGCTTTTAGTACTAATGCGTTATCTAACAAGAAGTTCCGTCCAGAACTATACGAGCCAAATTTCCGTTAAAAACCAACTTCAAACTTAGAATCCAGCTATCTCTCTTTCTCATTTAGCTTTAGTTCTAATTACTTCAAATACTTTTTTCAACGGTTAATACATATTCATTCACTCATCATTCATTCTTTCATTTATTCAGTCATTCATTTACTCATTAATGTATTTATTCACTCATTTATTTATTTTTCCAATCGTTCACTCATTTATTTATTTTAGAACTCATTTATCCATTCACTCATTTATCCATTCAAAAATATCCTTAGAAATCCCGATGAAAAAATTTCATATGAAAATAGACTCCCTTAGTTACGATTCAACTTCGTATTTGTACATGTTCTACGTCATAAAATCTTTCCGATGAAGTTTGTTCCAAGCAAATCCGTCTGTTAGATCATGATTTATATAAGATTGAAAATTCCCCGTAGGGGTTATGTTAATTTTTTTTTTTTTTTTGAACTGTTCGAAAATGAATAAAGGTTGTTCAAATCAAAAAATCTTTTACTCTGAGAGCTTCTTCCAGTAAGCTTGTTCATAGGAGCTTGGATCCTACGCCCAGAGTTCACATAATTTGCCAATAGGCGTTATGTTGAAATTGTTTGAACTATTCAAAATTAAGCGAAAAAATGGGCAAATCAAAAAGTCAAATGTGGAAATGAGATGCCCACGGCGAGATTCCCCCCCCCCCCTTTCGATTCAAAAATAAAATAGTTCGAATCTGACAAATCCTTCAAGAGTTATTGGGGGGGGGGGGCAGACAGACCGACAGACACACATTTTCTCCATCTCAAAAGCATACTTTCAAATTTTTCATTTTTCAGTCTTTATTTAATTACTTCACTTATTTTAACTTTTTCTTTATTTTTAACGATATTTTTACAATACATTTAGCTTTCTTTCATGCTTTATTAATTTTTTTTAAAGCTTTGACGGGAAAGTAGGCTATAAATGATAATGGGGAAAAAGTTATCAGTTGAGATTAAAAATAGTTCTATGTTTTATGTGACAAAAATTTTTATTCCTGTAAATTCATTAAGTTTGGTAAGTTTTATTTTTATTTTATTTTATTAGTACTTTTTTTTATTTTTTGTTAAAGGTATTCTTGTTTTATTGCATATTTAACTTTCTGGAAAAGCAATTTTTTAAAACATTTGGATTGACTTAACAGTTTTATTCTTTCCACTGTATTCACTCAGACTGGAGATTCAGAAGTTGTCTTGTTCGTTAATCACCTTCCTTCCCAAGACACGTAAACTTGATCAGTGTTTAATTTTTAACAATATTGTATTTTTCTCTTGTATTTTCCCCTGAAACAGCTTCAGTTCTAGTTAAATGCTGTCTGAAGCGAAAATTACCGTAATTATCGGTATATAGCCCCCATTGTTGTATAGTCCGCAGGAAGAAAAATTCATTCTAAAAAATTAAGTTCCGTGTATAACCCGCATCGTTGTATAAACCGCACCCAGAAAAAAACATGGGATGCACCTATAGAAAACAAAACATTCGCCTGTAGCGCCCGAACCCCAATCTGCTCTGGACCATTGTTTCGAAAGCTACGATTTATTCCTCTGCATTTTGTTTTGCAGGAAAAGATATTTCGATATTTTTGAACGGTAGTTGTCTTTTAATAATACTTTTTTTTTTTTGAATTTCATGTATTGCCCGCATCGTTATATTGCCCGCAAGTAGTAAAAAAAGAAGTTTTTTCGTAGATAACCAGCGGGCTATACCTAGATAATTACGGTATATAAAAACGTAAATCAGATTGTTTTTAAGTTGATAAATTGTTTTTTTCCCTTCAATTTTCACATTAAAATGTGTCTAGTTAGAAACTCCATTTATAATAATTTTTTTAATGATCAATTCGACCAATTGTTTTCGTAAAATTAACTGCGAGAAATCGACCTTCCTCCAGAAGACCTCCCCCTCCCCCGAAATTGGGGTCTAGGTACGCCACTGTTTTTGGTTATCGTATACACTCACCTATAAGTCATGAAATTATCACAAAAAACGAAGTTGGGGTTGGCTTACATTCGAAGGCAAAACATCGAAAAACCTAGACTTTTCCCGATATTATTTTAATCTCTTAACAATAAACGATAAGAATTCCGGTAATTTCTGATATGATTTTATATTCTCTAGTTACTTAATTGCAGTAAAAAATTAGACGATCGGGAAAATGCGAGGAGCGCTGAATTTCAATTTCGCGAATGTTCTGTATCGCGAGAAAATTATAGCTCATTTTAAAAAAAATAAATGTAATAAAACTACAAGAAATAAAAAAAGCAAAATTTAATGATATTGACTCACAATTAAAGCAACAATTAATAACACTCTAATTCTAATCGCAAAAACAAACCTTTTTCAGAAAATCGAGAAATAACTTCGAACTGCACATTTCCGATCTTAAATATGTTCATTGCATTTTATTTTCCTTCTTTTTAAAATGACATATTTCCAAAAAAAAAAAAAAAACATGGCGCAAAATATTTTCTAATTTTTTTTTTGAAGAAGTTCCGGATTTTGGGTCTTTTGGGATTCCGAATTTGGGGTCCTATACTGTGTTACGTATCATTACACTTCCATGCTGAATAAGAAAAATAACTGTCGCGTGAACATTTAATATTTTAATACATATCGACCCATTTACTGACAATATTTTTAGTTCCTGCAATCTGCAAAATACCTGCCCTCTCAAGGGCCGGTCTGTTTGAAATATGCCCGGGCCGAATTTTCTTCCCAGTCCGCCCCTGGCTTTCATGTTGTGGAAAACGTGTCATTTTTCAGCAATTGTAAAATATTAAGACTGTCAATAAGAAATAAAGACCAAAGGAATAATTATTCATATGACATTCAACAAAGAGAACAAAGTCCAAGGTGGCGAAAGATGAATCACTGGAAGTTTTTTTTTTTTTACACGTGGTTTACATATTTGCTCTAGTTGCAAAAAAGACGATTTGTGATGGTTTATTCTCTTGAGGGCGAATCCGCATTACGTATATAGAGCTTTTACGTTTTTATTTATTTTTTTTTTGTTCATCGGCACTCCTAGGAGAAGACCAGCAGGCCTGCTTCTAGCCCTCTAAGCGACCGCGTGCAAAACCTATCGTGCCACCCGTTCGATGCGAAGGGAGGGGGGGTGCTTTCATCATCATTATTACTATTATTTTATATAGATAACAGTGTATTTTGTTGGAGACAAAAAACAAAAAAAAAAATTTAAATGCTCTGCATTCATACCTTCCTAGCATCTCTCCCCTCCCCCCGATTGGTGGTCCTTACCTACTCTGCCGTAAATCAAGCATTGAATGTATCGCACCTTCAGTGCACACAAGAAAGACACAGCTCAAACTTGACTATTTTGACACTCTCAGAAGAGAATTTAGAAAATTTTCACCTTAAGTTTAAATATGGGCGAAATTGAGAGGACGGAATCGACCCCACCTTCAGAACGCTTTGCCTCCAGTTATGTTATGAAATAAGGTGAGAGGGTGCTCAAAAATATTATATAAGAAAAAAGTATTTCATTTATGAGCAGCCTCCAAAACGAAAGGTTTGAAAAATGAACAATACAAGTTTGACTGTAATTCCGATCAGAAAACGTTATTTTGATACAAGTAATGGTAATTCTGATATGGTACTCGTATTCCATGCCTCAGTAAAAGCTCTTAAAAGCAGTCTTTTCCCGCCCTTTGCCAAGAAAGCAGATATAAAAAGTTTCTTTATGTTTCTTATTTTGAATTACGTAATAAAAAAACGTTTTATTTACTCTTTAAACAATATAACAAGAACAAAGAACATTCCTTTAGAGCAGAATTTTTCAGTATATTACACTAGTAAAGGTTATATCTAAATAAATACGTACGATAAATCATGTTTTATTTCACATATATGCGGAAGACTAAGTAAAAATCCGAATGATTAAAATATTTTTTTTAAAAAACACTGGATCATGGGTTATTATTTCAAATTAAAAAAGTATTTTATGCACATTCAAGTAAAATGTAGATTTATAGAACTTTCGCTCTGGTTTCTGACTAAGATAATAGGAGACTAAGGCTGCCAAATTTTTTAATTCCAAAATGGGAACATGTCCACATTTTTAAGTGAAAAGTATATACTGCACACACTAATGCACTGCACACACTAATGAAAAATATAAAAAAATGTTTACTAATTAAGAAACTCAACGTTATTCAGGGTTTGTACTCTTTTGGGAAAACAAAAAATAAGGACTTTATAAGGACTTTTTAAGGACCTACAAAAAATTTTAAGGACCTCAAATTTCTTCCAAAATATAAAAACTGATGTCTTTATCTTTTCAGAGCTAATTAATTAGCTAATCATAGCATAATGGCATAGGCTAGTTATGTTAAATGAAAAATTGTCAAAGAAAATGCTGCACGTTTTCTTGAGAATTTGCAATTATCTCAATTGTCAATAATATTTTTTAAAAATTTCTTAAAAGTTGTTCTTGTCTTTAAAATTAATCTACGTTTTGTAGCACAATCCCTTCAGATGAAAAATATTCATACATCAGCAGGAAAAATCGGATTTTCGGAGTTTAAAAATAAAAGAGGAAAAAAACTAAAGGGAAATGAAGGACTTGGCAGCTAGGGTTATAAAGGTTTCAAGAACGTGTTGATTCCTTAAATTTAATTGCAAATTAAGAAATTTAGTGTGATATAAATTTTGATTGACGCAGCAAATATATCATCTCCCACACAACAAAACGCCGGAACGAACGATCGCGAAGCTAAATTGGTCGTTAATATTAAAACATTGCTTTAAAAAATAATTGATGAATTATTGCTTTTCGAAATGGAAATTCATTTAATCAAAGAAAAAAGTGAGAGAGAGAGAACAATTAGCAAAAGATCGGGTGAAAAGCGATCGAGAGAGTTGGCAACTCAGCACTTAATATACTGTAAGATAAATAATTATTTTGTAGCTTTAAGCTTTATATGTATTTTTTAAAGTTCATATTTTAAAAATACAATTTTCATGAAAAAAATAAAAAAAATATTTACTTTGTAGCTAAACTTAATAAATAACATCGATCCCCAAATTTGAAATAACACAATTCGGCTTTTTTTCCAAAATGCTAGATTTTTTTCACTTTTTGTAAAATCAGAAAAAATATTAATTAAAGAAACTATTAAATCAATAAATAGCAGTAAATTTTGATTCAAAAAGAAGCAATCTTGTAGACATATTTCTGATTTACATGAGCTAAACTCAGGAAGTCAAGATAGAATTAGCAAACCTACTAGTATGTTAAAAAAATAAAAATCGGTTTCTTAGGCGCACCTTTCACGATTTCATTTTCTTTTTTAAGTCCTTAAAAGTCCGTTTTTCAAATTTTTGAAATGACGGGCCTGTACCAGTTGAGAAAGAACTACAAATTAAAGTAAAAATGCGCTGATGTTTACGTAAATCCGCCATTTTTAGTCAGGTTCCGAAATACGGCAAATTCCGAAAGCCGGCATAACGCCGGTCCCGAGGAAGCCGATTTTAGGGTTCGGTACTGTAGTTAAAATGAATGACGTTTGATTCTTGTGAGGGATGCAAAGATTGCAAAACAAATAGAACCTATGGCTACCTTTTTATGTCAACAAAAAAGAAATAAATAAATAAGCACCTGGAATAAAAAATAAGCACTTTTTAAGGCCTTAAAAATGAAAATGAACATTAAGGACTTTCTAAGGACCTTTAAGAACCGTACGAACCCTGTTATTAAAGCACAAAATTACAAAAACATACGTAAATGTGTTTCGAAATTACAAGGAACCTCTTCCTCTTTGCTAAAAACGGGATTACTTGTAATCTCGAAGCACATAACACGCTCCAATTGTTCAGATTTCGTGGTTTGATTTTATCGTTTAGTTTATTCTTTTACACAAAAATATTTTGTTTATTTCTCATTTCAAAGGGTATATAAAATATTTTGGTTTATTTTATTAAATTTGGGAGAAACGAGCACAAAATTCGCAAAATTTTTGGTCCCGTCAAGCTATTTTTAAATGTGGTAAAAGTTTTAATTTCGGACTGTTCCCACAAAGGGGGACCTTTGATCACCATGCTGGTAAACGAAATGTATTTGTTTGTATAACTTTAACAGTTCTATAATGCTTTTAATCTTGATCCTTATTCCTTTCAAAGAAAGACTCGATATAGCATTAAACTAATAGTATTTTCTATATGGCTTCTATAAGCTTTGGAACATAACCACGCTACCTCGAAACGCTAGTGAATCGTATGCTGATTTGAATTGCAAGTTCCCACCTTTACACTTAAAAAATTCTTAATCTAAAGATTTATTTTATTTTTTGTGTATTTTGTTATTTTCTTTTTCTGATCTTTTCTTTAATAAACACAGCGCAGCCCTGCCAAAAAAAAAAAAAGAAATAAAATAATGATTATGCTCTTTAAATGAATGCAAATGGGACTCAAGAGGATGTCAATATTTTGAATTGAATCTTTAGTTACACTAGTGGCGAAGTTGCGCTCCGCGCCGGGCAGTACATTTTCAGTGACGACGCTTTATTCATTTATTTATATTTTTAGAAAAAGAAATGCTTAAAAATGCATTTTCCTGATTTTGGTACAAACTTAAAATCTTACAAGACGAAAAGACATAAGTTTTTCTGTAGGACAGCACACCTGTTTGTACATTACTACCTTTGCCTGAATTCCAAAGTGAAGGGGCGGCAAATTGACAGACTGCCCTGGCGAAGTTGACAGGTCTTGTTAAACTTCTCAAGAACATTAGAATCCCATCTATTACTAATCTTAAATTGGACATTCCGAGGGCGAACATTAGAATGACCACGGAGACCAATAGGATCGCTACCAGAGGTCAGTATAGGGCAGGGTCTAAGGGTAATCTCCGAGTGTGTCCCCTTCTTTGAATCCAAGGCATAAGGTTCGCCTTATGTTCATATTTCGAAAACAGTCGGAAAAGTTAAAAGAGTTCTCTTTTTGTCTTTGTCCGTGGTCTAAATTTTTTTTTGCAGAGCAGGGGAGGGGCGGGAGAGGGCGTCGTTTTGAGAAGTTAAAAGCTTATCAAGTGTCACAGCTGGATAAAATAGCCGAGAGGAAGACCCTCTGTGAGGTAAAACAGTTTTATAATATTTTCAAAAAATTTGTGATGAAATTTAGGATTGATAGGCTGAATTTGCCGCCCCCTTTCGCATGGCGCCCGCGTGCGGTGCACGCCTTGCACGCTCGCTTACAGCGGCCCTGGGCCCTCATTCCAAGTGAGCGCACATCGATTCGATCGTAGTTCCCAAACCCTCACTAGATGGCGCAAACGCAAAATTCCCAGGACCGCAGGGAAACCAACGAAAGCTTTAATTCCATGTGGTTCGTATCGTTGTTTTGCGGCTTTCTTCATCGAAGCGCACTTCGACAGCTCTTGTGCCATCGAAATCGTTCGGACTTTGGAGTATTGGTTCGTTGAGTCGCCGAAATATGAAAAGGAATATTTTACACGAATAGGGACGTTGTGTTTGCCCTTCTTTGATGGTGTTTTTGATACATATTGAGATTTATTTTTGATCAATAAATTAATTTTGGTTTGCCAAGAAATATAAATATAAATTAAATAAATACTTTTAAACATTAAGTTTTCTTTTTGTTTTTTTTTTCATAAATTAAAGTTACATATCAATGTGTATCAATCAAAAGCTATTTAAGAAACTAATTCTTTTATGAATATGTTATTACTAATTATGGTTTCAATGTATGCATATTTTTGGTGTTTTTTAATTTAGAAATATCTTTAAAGCCCCAGATTACTAAATTTCTATGTGTCAGATTTTTTAATCTAAAAAAGAAGTTGAAAAATTATATTAATGAATAACGTGAAGATATATTTACATATTCATACGGAAGAAAATTCCATAATTAAACGAAAAGTAGGTTGTTTTTAGAAAAGATATCCTTTTTTAACGCATAATTTTTTATGTACATCCTTAAATTATGCACTGTTGTTTAATCTTAGGTTATGAGTCAAAAAAGCAACTAACATCGTTAATTCTTTCCATGAATATCTTTTACTAATTATAATTAAAGTCTAATCATACTTTAAATAAATTTTAAAATAGCCGTATAAATGTATGGCCAAATGCTAATGTTTTAACCTTAAAAATATTTTTTAAGAAATTATATTAATGTGAGGGGAGCCCAACTATCCCTCCACTCTGAGAGGTAGCACATCCCCTAAAACTATGACCCCCTAAGTCGGTCGAAAAGTCCATCAAGGGCCCCAAAGCTATTGAAACGAACCGTCCCTTTCCAAATGTCAATGGTGCAGTCTGCGCGATGAACTCCTTCCTGGGGGCACCCCTGCAGGGTGTCTACATATTTTTAAAGTGAAGTTTCGTGACATTTTCCGCAGTTTTTCGTGACCAATCGGTGACACATTGGATATTGATTTTCGGAGATCGGATATTCCCGATGTTTGAAATTAGTAAATTCTATACACATGTATTCTATAGACATAAAAATTGTACTGAGTTTGTAATTTACAAAAAAAATTTCATGACAGGTTCATTAATTTTAATAATAAAATTATACAACCTGAATATCCGGATATTTCGTGCGGTGGCCGGATTGGATTCCGAATACTTAAAAATCTGTCGTATACCGGATATCCGATGCCTTCTGTGGGGATCGGTATCGTTACATGGAAAATTTTCGTCATCTATTAGATTTCGTGACCGATTTCCGAATTTGTGACTTGTTCGGGGCTTATGCGCGTTCTGTAGACATCGTGCCCTGTCAATGTACATTAAGCAAATTTGCGCCCTGTCAATGTATATTAATCAAATTTGCGCCCTGTCAATGTATATTAATCAAATTTGCGCCCTGTCAATGTATATCACGCAAATGTGCGCCCTGTCAATGCATATCACGCAAATGTGCGTCCTGTCAATGCATATCACGCAAATGTGCGCCCTGTCAATGTATATCACGCAAATGTGCGCTCTGTCAATCTGTCAATGCATATCATGCGGAAGCGAAAAATTGTCTTCCCTCTATTTGCATTAGTCCTTAATTAGGGTTTGCACGGAAGAATATTGCTTAGTTTAAGTAATAAAAAAAAATAACTTCCATTATACTTGTGGGAATGACAGATGCAAATGGAATTTTGTTTAAATTTTCATGAAACAAAATTGAAGTGGTATTTCAGTAAGTATATGAGATTAGTGTATAAGAAGGGGGGGAGTAATAAATCAATTTTTGACGTGAATTAGATGTGACTTAGACGTGGGCATATTAACGGAGGAAACCGGATGCCCCCCCCCCCCGAATTTGATGCGAGTTTTCGCAAAAAAAAACCCTCGCCTTTAATACCTAGTTTCTCTCCATTCCTCCTGTTACTGGAAAATTGATATATTTTCTCTCAAAAATTTTAGGAATTTTTGTTTTACTTTTCATTTTTACATAAAAATTATTATTTCTAATAAACTTTTTATTTTTTACTATTTTTTTTTAATTTACTTATTCGTTATCTTTGTTAAGAATGCAAAAGTTTTTATGTGTCTGTTTTGCATCAATAAACTGAAATTGGCGACCCTTATTTCCTAAAATTATGAGGTGTAAATCCCTCAAGAACGCGTAATAAAAAACTAAAAACAATACCGCGTTAAAAACTCCAAAGAAACGCTTTGATTGGCTGCTACACCAGTTTGATACGAAATCCCTTTTCCCCCTACGCTTCTGAACGAAGGAGGATTTGGAATCTACGCTTTCGAAGAGATGAGTCTAGGCCGGTTCTGTAGCGGCAGAGTCTTCGAATCGATGCGCCGAATTTTGGAATGAGCGCCCTGATAAAGAGAAACATATACAGTAGTTCTCTACTCCACCCCCTCCCCTGTTAGCCCGAGGCCTTAGGGTTGCCCTCCTCCGGACACGGGGAAGTGAAGTCCGACGAATGCTCATTACCGCTCCGAGGTAGGTTTGTTATGCGCCAGCCCAGCCTAACTAATTCTTGCTGTGTGAACCAGCCCTCCTTGACGCCCCTATGCTTAAAAAGTATCAATTAGAGCAGTGGTGCGCAAACTATTTTCATTTGCGACCCCCTATTTTGTGTAAAATTTTGTCGCGACCCCTGGATAGACAGTAGACGTTTTGTTTAGTCGTCAACGAAGTTACATTGAAATTCTTTATGGGATTTGCTTTTACAGGGTGTTTTTAAAAGAGTGTCGTGACGTCATCGTTGAAAATAACGCCTTTTTAAAATTTCGCACCAAACTTATAAACCATCAAAAAATGTTATAAAAGTTGTAACATCATTAAAATCAGTTCATGAATCAACACATAGTTTTATGAAACAATGCCTTATTTACGCATATGGGAATAAATATTATTTTAATGAAAAATATTTTTAAGAAACTTTACATCATAAAAAAATCAATGTGAGGTCAAAGAGCTCATGGTTGCTTCTATATTCGGATCTGAATTGGAAATCGCAAGCCGTAAGTCATCCTTTGGATCTAATCGAGATTGCTATTTTGTTTTAATGAAAACTAATTTTGAAAATCCGGATTCACATGAGCAAGTCGATGCAAACTGAATCAAAATATTGATCTTTCTTTTCAAATCGGCGTATTCGTTTCCAGTCGATAACCAAAATTTTTGGCAAGTCAGATAGTTAAATTGAATGCAAAATGTTTCGTCGCTTGAAACATCAATTAACTGTTTTTTTTTTTTCATTTAAAGGGATATTGGAATTAATAATATCAAACGAAAATGGATCACGGATCCAACGTAATTAATTTTCTGGACATATTTCGTACCTATTCGTAAAGTTTTCAACCAATTTTATCAAATAACGGGAATTGATGTCTTTAAATAACAAGAAATCTATGTCATTTAGTAAATTCTGAAAAACACGGAAACATGTCCGTGTTGTTTTGGTTTAATTCCCCTTGCCAGAGTATCTGCTTATTTTTAGAAGCTTCAATTTTACGGTTTAACTTTAAAATGTTTTCACCCTCTCCCTGTAGACTCATATTCAGATCGTTCAGCTTTTCGAAACTATCAACCGTGTGACCGAGTGCTGCGAGCCAATCTTCATTAATGAATGAACGTGCCAATACATGTTTCTTTTCCACCAAAAAATATAAACTGTGTTTCTCAAATCGAAAATACATCGCAATTTCATTTTGTCGCCTGACAGCCGATTTGACTTCGTTATGTACTAATAATGTCTCGGCAGCTTAAGCAGTTGCTTTTAATGTAATTAATTGCAATAACAACATCATTTAATATCTTGGGCAATTCTTTATCGATGTCTTTTGCAACTTGAGATTGTCTATGTATCATGCAAGGGTTGAATACTATATGGGGAGCAATTTTCATTATTAAACTGAGTCTTTTGTTACTACCTGTTAGTGCTGCAGCTCCACAGTGCAAATCGCGACACAGTGGGTCCCAGATAAGGTCCTTTTCCTCAAAATATATATTAATAATTTCAAATATTATTTCTTCAGTAGCTCTTCCTTCTAACCTTTTACAGCATAAAAATCTTCCGATATGTCCGTTCTTTGAAATGAATAATTGTAGATTTTTCATAAATTTGAATTTCTTCGAATTTGGCGACCACCAAACATTTTCTAACGGCCCCTCCGGTGGTCGCGACCCCCGGTTTGCGCACCGCTGAATTAGAGGGTCGCTTTGGAAAAATGCTATTTTTGACGTTTTAATACTCGTATGTATGATATTTTTCGAGTCAACAAAGAAAGGATAAGAGGAGTGTTTTGAAGTGCCTGCATAATCACGGGCATCCCGATGATCTGGGAGCTCCAACAGTATTTTTAAATCCCTAAAGAGCAATAAAGAGAATATCAGAAAACTCTGCGACTAGGAGAAAGAAAAATAGTTACATCAACGTATTAGAAGATGAGGATGAAAATGAAAGCAAGGACACTGAAAAAGGAGAGGTTGGAGATGATGTTCAAGTAAAAGTTGAAGTAAATCTAGTCATGCAAAATTGCACGGTTCTCTCAGTTCCGTGCAAAAGAAATTGCTTTTATAATCAACAAAGAAAGGAGTCTTTTAGAAGGGGATGAATTACGCGGTAGGGGAGTATTTGTTAACCATGAAACCAGCAAAAGAGGAGTCAAAAAAGGGGTTTTTCTCCGAGTGCTTTATTTGCTACTACAATGATGCTCAACTTTTTTTTTCTTTTTTTTTTTGTGGCACGCTTTTAACGATTTCAAAATTTGGAGGATCATAAAGAAAATTTTAAGTTTAAAAGTTATTTACTTACTTACACTGTGTAAAATAGCTGATGATAATAATTTTGAATGTAATATAAAATAATCTAATATGGGGGAGGGATACTACAAAAACAACAGCTTAACGAATTAATTACAAGACAATAATAAGTGCTTTTATTAAGAAATTTGAGTTTGAAGTTTTTTGATAATTTCATTTATATTTGGTCGTAAAGATGACAATGTTATTCTCATATCGTCTATTACGTTTAACAGTCACGATCTCGTGTTCGTTTTCATGTTGGTTAATACTGAAAATCCGAATTCACACAAATAAGGTGTAGAAAATTGTAATAACATTTCTAAAGTTTCTTTGGCTATCATAGGATAATCGCATCTAATGTTGATCCTAAATGAATTAATTGATTCCTCTAATAATTTTTACTGTATACATTTCTAAAATTCTTTCACTTTTGTGACCAATCTTTGTGGCCGCCACAAAGATTGGTCTCAAAAGTGGCAAAAAATGCCACACGCAAAAAACGGAGTGGGTATTTATCTTTTGTAGTATTAAGATACAATATAAATAATAGTTAATTTCTTGTTAGTTTATTTTGTGATATAATACTTGGCCATGCATTAGTTATTATAAAAATCAACCAAATTTCATGTATGCTTTTAATATTCCAAATAGTGTTTCATATTAATTATTTGCAATATAAAAATAGAAATGTATCTGCATTTCTGGTACTACTAGTGCAATGCAAAAATAACTTAAATGGTGATATTAATTTTAAAAGCAACTTACACAGTAAGTTGAAAATGTTGTACGAAACTAAGGATATTGAAACATATGATGCTATATTCATTTGTTGTGTGTTCAATGTTAAAGCTCGATATATACAGAAGCCGAAGCTTCTGCCAACTAATGGCCGAAATATTTTCTTTTGAAAGTTTTTAATTGAGTTCTGGTCGAAAGCTTTTAATTGAGTTTTGAAAGTTTTCAACAAAAATTTCCTTTTTGGAGTTTTTAATTGTGTGCTTTTATTGCCTCGCGAAACATTTTTGAAGTACGTTCAATCACGGAGAGCTAGTACTCTCAGATCACAGTGGATACAGTGGGAGGCAACGGGGGCAATTGCCTTGTCCTGAAAGTCAATCATTATCAAAGATTATATATACAACGAGCTGAAACTTCATAATTTTCTCTCTTTGTAGTAAAATTTACTTCGGGAGTTTTGTAAAATCACAAAGGAATTGCCCCACTCTTAGCAAAATTCTACATTCGTGCCTGCCTCTGACAAATGAAATTTTCCTCAGAGTCCCCTATTTGAAAAGTTTAGCTGCACGAATATCTAATAGAATTTATTTGCATTGCGTAATAAAACTCGCCGTTTGTTAAGGGCTACGAGGAATTTCTCCCTCCCTCAGCGCAGTTGCCAGGCGACGCACAAGAAATCGATTGCTTGTTGGTACAATACTTCGTGGCTGTAAAAGGTTTACCCGGATGGTAATACTGACATTTAATATTTACTTTAATATATTCGACACTACTGCCCAAGTGTTCTTTCGAAAATTCGGATCTGGCAGTCGGAATACCTCGAGTATGTTGGGACTTCAAAGAATCTGTCCAAGGCTGTAGCCGGGATTTTTTTCGGGGGGGGGGGGGAGGGGAGGTTATGTTGGAAATAGTTTTTCTAATCAGAAATTTAACTTTCTAATTTACGTTTTGCCTTTTGCAGCATGTAAAACTTCGGAAAATTTCAAAGGCGTGTTTAACTCCCCCCACGTTGCTGGCTACGTCCTTAGAATCATGCAGAACTAACTGAATTTTTTACAGCTGAGTTTTTCTTATCAGAATATTTTCAATTTCATAATTTTGAAATTATTATTTATAGCATGTAAAAAGTTGAGAAAATTTCGGGGTGGGGGGGATTGCAACTCCCGACTACGGCCATGAATCTTTTCAACAATCCTTCAATGAGCAAAGAAGAATTTCCAAAACTGCCTTGGAAATTCAGCTTTGCCTTTTTTTATTACCATTTACCATTGAAAAATAAAAATCATTAAGTTTTTAGTTTCTACTTGAAAAAATTCCCGACGTCGACCGCTACAAAATAGAACTATATCAGTGCCATGATTGTGTCTTTATCAAATGAGGAGGAAATTTCATTCGTGTTCCTCCAACAAATGAGAAATGCAATGCAAAGAAACCTACTCCATATTTAAAAAGAAAGAAAACAGAAACTGTTAATATGTTTGCGAACATTTTCGGATGGGTTTCTCGTAGAAGTAAATTTATCGACAACACTCCCTTTCCCTTGCCCCCCTCCCTTAGAGCATGGGTTAGTACCTTCTCAATGCCCCCTCCCGGTAGATAGGAAACCGTTTAAAGAAATATCTCCAAGGATGCTTTCGATTACATACCGAATTATATTAAATGTTTGGCATGCAACATAATTATTTAATTTATTTGGAACATACGCGCCAAAAACTCCTGGATTCATTTTCAAAAGACTGCTGATGCATTTTTCTTTCTTTCTTTTTTCAGCATCAAATATCCTTTTCGCGAGAATACAACTATTTTGGCGAAATCAACACCATCCGCGTTAAACAAGAGGAAACCTGGTCGCGGAAAATTAACAATGCAGTTTGAATTAAAACTCATGGACTTTTTTTTACTGACATTGAAATACTTTTCTCCACCAAACCCCTACCTGTTAGCCGAGGCCTTAGCATTGCTTGCGCACGGGGCGAAGTAGCGGGGTTCACTGATTTTACTTGCACGTGTCCCCAAGTGTACATGGTGGATCTTCAGCGGGTATCGAACACGCGTCCTAACCAGCAGGCTACCACGGCCAGGGTCCGACAAATCCCGGGCGCCAGGGCAACTAAAAATGCCTTGGCGACTAGTTTTTCAGATGGCGACTATGCTCGCAAATGAAAATATTATAGCTGGCTCCTAAAAATTTTTGCCTGGGTCCTAAGATTTTCGCATTTTTGTCGGACTCTGACCACTGCCTTCAACATTGAAATACTGGAATTCAATCTCTCCAAAATCTTCAGTTGTCATGTCAATCAAAGCTTACTAGTTTAATTCTCGTAAGGAGAAGTAAAATGACGGGCAATTATTCACGAGTTTTCGAACAAATTCTGTCTGACGTTGTGGTATAATTTTAATGCTCTTATAATTTCTGACATTTGTTTCCTTCCAGTGGCAACATTCTACGAAAAATATCTGTCTTTCGTTTGAAAATCCGTTTTAAGAACGGCTCCTCTTTTGTTTAAATATGTAGTGTCATTTTGTGTATTAAAGCCTTACTTTAGGTATGAGAGTAATTTTCATTACAATTTAATACACAAACATTAAGGAAATCATCTCTAACTGGAATTCCTTTTAAGTATTGGAAAAATACTTGAAGCCAGACAGACTAGATCTAGATCCGACCAGCTCGACAGCGGATAAGCAATGGATACATTGGAGAAAGACTTTTGATAATTTCTTAAAACATATAAAAGAGGTTTCTGACGGTGATAAGCAGCAACTTCTTACAAATTATGTCTCTTCGAACGTATATCAGTACATAGAAGGTTGTAAGGATTTTAAAGAAGCAATCGATATTTTAAATTCATTGTACGTTAAGCCTAAAAATGTTATTTACGCCAGACATCGCTTGGCGACAAGGACCCAATTGACTGAAGAATCTGTTGATCAATATCTCTCTGTTTTGAAACAACTGAGCAAAGATTGCAATTTAGAAGCTGTAACTGCTGATCAAAATCAAAACGATTATATCAGAGATTCTTTTATCAGAGGATTAAATGACAGCCAAATTCGCCAACGATTGCTGGAAAACGTATCTCTATCTCTCGAAAGCGCTTTCAATCAGGCTCGTTCTTTATAGTTGGGCGAAACTACAGTCTGCGAATTACTCTGGTGTATCAGCATATTCTGATTGTTTTAAACAAACTTGTCATTCCACTTCTTTTGATAGTACTACAGCTCAAATCAGTGATAAAAGTAATGAAGCCTCAGACACTTCTCTGTCAACAGTTGCTTCCTTATCAAAAAAAGGCGACTGCTACTTTTGTGGTGGTCGTCGCCACTCAAGAAACGTATGTCCTGCCAAGAATGCAGTGTGCAAATTATGTTCTAAACGGGGACATTTTCAACGCGTTTGCCTTTCTCGAGATACTCCAGCAAAAAGAAATACTGTTGCTTCTACGGACTGTATCGCATCAGTCTCTGCTGCATCACTTTATTGTCTTCGGAAATCTATAATTCAAGTAGAAGTAAATGGTGTCGGAGCAAATGCATTAATTGATACTGGGAGCTCCTTGAGTTTTATTGATCATACCTTCGGGAAGAACTGTAACATGTCGATCTTACCATACCATGGAAAAATTACTATGGCAAATTCTTCATTATCTTCGGAAGTAGTTGGTCAGTGCAAAGTGAAAATTAAAATGCAAGGTTATGTTTACGATAATGTCTCTCTATTAATTAGGAAAAATCTTTGCTCGGATGTTTTAATTGGACATGACGTATTACAGCATCATTCTGCAGTTGAAATTACATTCAGAGGATCACAACCACCTCTTAAGATTTGTAATTTAGCTGTTGCAAAAGTTATGCCTGTTTCTATCTTTGCTAACCTTTCTCAAAATTGCGCTCCTATTGCAACGAAATCTAGACGGCATTCCAACACGGATAACTGCTTCATGGAGTTAGAAATAAAAAGACTTCTATGTGAAGGCATCATAGAGCCTCGTAACTCTCCGTGGCGTGCGCAAGCTTTTGTTGTCAAAGGAAGAAATGAAAAAGAAAGAATGGTGATAGATTATTCTCAAACTATAAATAAGTTCACTTTGTTAGATGCTTATCCGCTTCCGAGAATAGATGAAATAATTTCTAAGGTTTCGAAATTTGAAGTATTTAGTGTCATAGATTTAAAAAGTTCATATCACCAAATACCAATTTTGGAATCTGAAAAACCGTATACTGCTTTCGAAGCCTGTGGACAGCTTTATCGATTTAATCGTGTTCCATTCGGTGTCACAAATGGAGTGGCTTGCTTCCAAAGAGTTATAGACCGAATAATTCCTGAAGAGAAGCTCACTGGTGTTTTCCCATACTTAGATGATGTCACTGCTGGTGGGAAGAGTCAAGAAGATCACGACAGAAACCTTGAAAATTTTTTTATCTGCTATTAAGATGTATAATTTAACGCTGAACAAAGAAAAATGCTCATTTTCTGTTAGAACTATCAATCTGCTCGGTTATATTATTTCGGACAAAACTATAAGGCCTGATCCAAATCGTTTACAACCACTCATTGATTTACCCATTCCTGAAGATACAGCTTCGTTACAAAGAGCTCTTGGAATGTTCTCATATTACGGCAAATGGCTACCTAGATTTTCCGAGAGAATACGGCCTTTACTGCAGAAAAAAGCTTTTCCTCTATCAGAAGAAGCGATCTCAACTTTTCACTCATTAAAAACAGAGTTAATTAATACATCTATGGCTGCTATCGAAGATGGAATTGATTTCACTGTTGAAACTGATGCATCCCAATTCGCTATTGCTGCAACTCTAAGCCAGTCAGGTAGACCCGTTGCTTTCTTTTCACGCACTCTAAATAAGTCAGAACAGCGGCATTCATCAATAGAAAAAGAAGCATATGCTATAGTAGAATCACTTCGACATTGGCGCCACTATTTAATTGGGAGGCATTTCAAGATAGTTACAGATCAGCGCTCAGTTTCCTTTATGTTTCATCAAGAACACACTGCCAAAATCAAAAATGAAAAGATCCTGCGATGGCGTTTAGAACTCTCTTGCTACAAATTTGATATCATTTATCGACCAGGTAAACAAAATGCATCTGCCGATACTTTTTCTCGGATAAGTGCAAGTATGGACCATGCAGCTGACCTAAAGACCTTGCATAACGCTCTTAGCCACCCCGGTGTGACTAGAATGAATCACTGGGTACGGGCGAAAAACTTACCGTTTTCTGTAGAGGACGTCAAAAGGATAATCAATTCTTGTCATATTTGCGCAGAATTGAAACCTCGTTTTCACAAAAATGAAGGAAAATTAATTAAAGCGACTACACCGTTTGAGAGATTAAACTTAGACTTTAAAGGACCGTTACCTAAACGAAACAGAAACCAATACGTCTTGACGATAGTAGATGAATATTCTCGTTTCCCTTTTGCTTTTCCTTGCTCAGATCTATCTGCTGCTACTGTAATAAAACACTTGAAATATTTATTCAGTATTTTTGGAATTCCCTCTTATGTGCATACAGACAGGGGAGCTTCGTTTATGTCTCAAGAGCTGAGAACTTTCTTGAATTCCAAAGGTGTAGCAACTAGCAGAACAACTCCCTACAATCCTCAAGGAAACGGCCAAGTCGAAAGATATAACGGTATTATATGGAAGACCATAACTCTAGCGCTTCGGTCAAACGACATGAAGATCGACCAGTGGGAGGAAGTTCTAGATGTAGCTCTACATTCCATTCGCTCTCTCCTTTGTACCTCAACCAATGTAACTCCTCATGAACGTATGTTCAACCATCCCAGAAGAACTGAAAACGGAAGATCTATGCCGACTTGGTTGATGGAGAAAGGTCCAGTCCTTATGAAAAATAATTTGCGAACGAGTAAGTTTGATCCACTCGTGCAGGAGGTCCAACTCATAGAATCCAATCCAGACTATGCCCATATTCGCTTTCAGAATGGACGTGAGTCTACTGTATCAACTAGACAGTTAGCTCCCCGTGGTGAGTTACCAGCAGAAGATACTAACGTCACAATAGAGGAAGAAAATTCGCCTGCAGAGCACTCTGATCTCTCTTTTTCGAATCCTGAGGCGTTTGATTCTCAGACGGTCGAGTGCCAAACTCGGCCTCCCCGTCCAGTCCGTTCTAAAAGAAAACCAGCTTACTTATCAGACTATGTCAAAGATTTTTAGAGGGGAGTGACTGTGGTATAATTTTAATGCTCTTATAATTTCTGACATTTGTTTCCTTCCAGTGGCAACATGCTACGAAAAATATCTGTCTTTCGTTTGAAAATCCGTTTTAAGAACGGCTCCTCTTTTGTTTAAATATGTAGTGTCATTTTGTGTATTAAAGCCTTACTTTAGGTATGAGAGTAATTTTCATTACAGACGTATCTATTTTTAGCCTACTTCCCGAAAGTGTAAAAAAATAAGTAATAAATAAATAAAGCATGAAAAAAAGACAATGTATCGTAAAAATATCGATATAAATAAAGTAAAGTCAAAAAATAAGTGAAATAATTAAGTAAAGATAGAAAAATAAAAAATTTGAAGGTAATGTTTTGAGATGGGGGAAACGTGTGTTTGTGATTCGAAAGTTTTTTTTTTTTTTTTTTTTTTGCATTCGAAAGATATCAGCGAGGACATCTTTTTCCATATTTTGCTTTTTGCTTTGAACAAATTTTCATTCAATTTTGAACAGTTCAACAAATCTTAACATTAGCGCCTATGGGCAGAAATGAAGCAAATTATGTAAACTCTGGGCACAAGATCAAGATCCAAGTTCCTATGAGCAACTTATCGGAAGAAGCTCTCGGCGTAAAATATCGATTTGAACAATTTTTGAGCAGTTCGAAAAATATTAACATAGCACCCATATGAGGAAATTTCAATCCTATTTAATCCTGATCTAACAAACGGATTTCCTTGGAACAAACTTTATCGGAAAGTTGTTTTGACACAGAACATGTCTCAGATACGAAGTTCAACCAAAACTAAACGAGCCCATTTTCCTATGAATTTTTTTTATTGGGATTTTTAAGGATATTTTTGAATGAATAAATGATTAAATGAATGAGTGAAAAAATGAATGAATAAATGAGTGAACAAATGATTAAATAAATGATTGATTCAATAAATGAGTGAATAAATGAAAAAAAAATGAGTGAGTAAATGCATGAATGAGAGTAAAAAATGAATGAATAAATAAATGAACGAATGAGTGAGTGAGTGAATGAATATTAATTAACCGTTGAAAAATGTCTATTTGAAGTAATTAAGAACTAAAGCTGAATGAGGAAGAGAGAGAGAGAGATTATAAATTTGTAGTTGGATGTATGCGGGAAAGTAGACTCGTGTAGTTCTAGACGGAACTTCTTGTATTTTATCAATTTCAGGATGATAAGAAAAATGATCAAAACTGCTTTGTGCTAAAATATGAGTACAAAGAAAAAAAAACGTAAATAAAGCAAATTGTCAAAACAATAAAGCTTTATTGTGCTGACAATTTGTGCTTTATTTACTTTGTCCCTTCCTTGTACTTTATGGGAAAGATGTTATGACGTGGAACATGTACAGACAAGAAGTTCCAGCACTAAACGATCCTATTTTCCCACGAAACTTTTTGATCTGGATTTTTAATGATATTCCCGAATGAATGAATGAATAAATGAGCACGTGAATAAATGCAGAGACAGCTAGATTACCAATTTGATATTGGTGTGTACGGGGAAGTGGGCTCGTGTAGTTCTAGACGGAACTTCTTGTTTATTGTTGAAACAATGCTTGGAATTAAAAAAAAAAAAAAACTAATTTAATTTGAGCAGGGTTTCGAACGGGACTTTGTTCTCGTTACCTTGCTTAGGGATGGTTGAATTTTGTGCCAAATTTCATTCCCATCCGGCAGGTGGTGTGGCTTTGTATAGCGAACATACAACACACCCACACACACAAACGATCTCT
Organism: Octonoba sinensis; assembly: GCA_038502835.1. Lineage (NCBI taxonomy): Eukaryota > Metazoa > Arthropoda > Arachnida > Araneae > Uloboridae > Octonoba > Octonoba sinensis. Next base: position 2,050,371 of record CM076606.1, on the reverse strand, counting down.
TTTATAATAATAAAATTACACGTTAATTTAAAGCACAAATGAGCAATAAAATGCAGACATATGTTTCGGGATTGCTTGGAATCCCTTTTTCAATGCGACAGGGAGCTTCTAGATGCAAAACATCCAAATGAAGCCTTTTTGATCTCCTTTATATTTTTTACTAAATAACATTTATCTTCATCGATCATATGATTTAAAAAATCATTTTCAGGGTAACCTGTATTAGAAAAACCTCTTCCCCACCAGTTCACTCTTCTTCAAATAGCCTCTTTTTCCTTACTATTTTACTTCTAAAAACGAGCTGTATGCTAAACGCAGTTGCTATTTCTTTTGCCGACTCTAATGCTTTTTCATATCGAGTTCACGTTTATAAATGAAATTGCAGTATTTAATTCCAGAAAGGTGTTTGTTCTCACTAGCGTGACTAGACTTAAGTGGTGTCTGGGGAGATCTGAGAATGCCGCCGTTCATCAACCATGCCGCCAACAGAACAGCCCCGAAGTTAAAAAACGGGAGCGAAGGGGGGGTGGGGGTGGGGTGGGGAGCTATGAGTGTGTCGGCCACCGTCTTTTTTTTAGATCGAGAGAATCCAGATATATGTATATGTATGAAAAAATCTACACATCCAAGGGTCATTTCGAAATTAATGTACTATATATTTTTTTCACACATTTGGTTGAATATTTCAACTAATTTTTCCACCTGGCATACTTTTTTAGAGAATGGCGTTACGGTATTCGGAAAAGCGATATAAATGTAGTAAGTGGTATTTGCGCAGAAATAGGGAGGTTCGCGGGCTCACCCCCGAAAAATATTAGAAATGAATTTCGCCGAAACTTCTTCGATATTGTTGCCATAAAATGCAATATTTTAGCTTACATTTTTAGACATTAGAAGGTCGGGACGTGACCCCTATGAGCCCCCTTGAATCCTCAATTTCCTCAGTTAAATCGTAAGTTTCGCGAATAGTTTACTGTGAAGTCTTGTTGATTATTTAAAATAGCTATCGAAACACGAAGATATAAGAAATATTTTAGTTTACATTTCAATGAAAAGAGGATGCTTAAAAGTTTCATCAACATTTCAAGGGAAATTTTTTGAAGAGGAACGGTCCCTCATCACATGAGGGACCGTTCATAAATGATGTCACACTTTTTTTCAATATATTTGACCCCCCTATCCCCCCTTTGTCACGCTATATTACAAAAGCATTTGTACTTGTACTTGCAGTTCAGAAACAAAGTACTGCGTTAAAGATTACGTTTCTAATTTTATTTTTGAAATTTTAATGACATTTGTGAGCATAATAATAATAATGATTACACGTCTACGTAATTTGTATAAAATGAGGTTAAGGGTTACAACACAAAAGATAGTATGAACATTAAAATATATTGATTGTTCGAAATCTAAAAAAATGGCCCACGAAATTTTATCTTAAAAGGCACATGCCTACGAAAATTTCCTTTTAAACTTTTAACAAGAAGTAAACTTAATTCGCTAATTTTAAATGTTTTTATAGAAATCAAAATGTGTAATGTCACAATTCTTGTTACCCCCTCTCCTCCCCTTGTCACAATTCCTCGAACCCCCTCCCCCCTCGTAGCGTGACATCATTTATGAATGAATAATCCTTAATGGCAATAATTGTATTGTTGGGTGTTACACAGAAAGGGGGGGGGGTACGTTTTGACACCCCATTGCAAATAATATTTATATATAATTTTCAACTGTTTTTGGTGAAAAGCATCCTTAAGTTGCCTTCTTAAAAGTCTTTTTACGGTTGTCTCTGCGTTGATTTTCACATTAAATAGTGGAAAACCAAGAAAGCTCACCTGTGACAAATCGATGAAGGTTTGCGAATGCGTCACAACAACCACTTCATCTCTTTGTTCCTCAAAGCAACACCTGCATTTGAACTCCGGACAGTTTCAAAAAAAAAATTAGCACTTTTTTATTTTTAAAGCCGCCGCGCAAGTTGACAACATTTGCAGTGGTGTAGTCGAGGGGCGAAGCAGGGGGATGGCGTCCCCCTACCTTTTTATTTTGATACAAGCGTCCCCCCAAATGTCTTACATTTTAACATAAGCGAACCCCCCACTTTTGATTTCAATTGCTTCGCTTTCTGTGCATAATTGTCCCTCCAACCTTTTTTTCAGGACTACATCACTGAACATTTGCTGCTAACATTTTGATAACCGTCGTATAAATTATTGAAAGCAATGGCAGAAATAGAGCCGCAACAAATTTATTGCTTTTCGTTAACAGTACTTTTGCTCCTAAAAAACACTCCCTCAAGAATACTTGGCTTATTCTCATATTAGCTCACAAAAATTTGTAATTCACGAAGATTTGTAAAATTATAAACGATCGAAGTGTTAAAGAAAGAATAGAGCGAAACCCTTAGAATGTAAAATTGTGTACATAAGGATTAGCATGAAAAATGCAACAATGCTTAACTCACTTTCAACAAATTTTACTTTCCGTTTTCAGTTTCGACAGGCTGCGAACTGATGCCGATGGTCAGAGACATTATTAGACAAATAGATGGTCAGTTCAGAAAACGTTGAGCATTTACCGTGTAATACTCTCACTTGAAACTACTGATTTTAAGTTACGTTACTCACAACATACGAAAATTTTATGCTTAAAACGGTATTTTAAAATAATGTAACGCAGAGTCATTTTAAGCGCAAAAGAATAAAATAATTTTTTAATCCTTTATCTACTGACGGTACGTATAATAACCACTCCCTTTAGAATTCGCCATCCAGCAACCATTTTTACGGTTATGAAATAGAGAAGTTTTCTGAGGGCGTAACGTGTTTTTTTTTTTTTTTGTGCCGCCCCTCCCTCTCCCGTTGCTCGCAGCATAAAAGCGCTCCCACAGGCGTAAATTACATTCACGCTCCCAAAATATTATGCCATACTTGAAATTTGCCCCAGCGCCACTTAACCTCCTGAAATCCACCCCCCCCCCCCCGCCCTCATGTCGAAGCTAGTTGCGCTACTGGTGTGAAAATACAAGTTATGAAGAATAAACACAAAAGCATTAAAAATGAAATATTGGTACGCACTAAACACCTAAACACTAGTCGAATAGAATTGCATGATCTACCGTCGTTATTAAGATCAAAATAATTTTAAATACAATTACAAAAGTTATAAGACAAGTAAAATTATTACTTTTATGAACACATAAATAACTTTTTTCAAAGATATAGAAAAAACGTTTATATCCTATTGGCTAGCTACTTGTGATGTCGAATACTTTTACTACGCAAAAATTTTTTGAAACAATCTCTCTCATTATCACAATCAAAATTTACTTAAAGTTTGTAAAAGTTCAAGACTACTCAAATTTCATTAATTCGTTCAGCAATTTTTAAGAAAATCGAATACCAACACACACACAAAAAACGTCAAATGTCAGTCGGGTTGGTCCAAAAATGCTCATCTGATTATTTCTGGGACTGTCTCAGGATCTGAAACTAACAGGAAAAATTAGACACTTTTTCTTGTTCGGAGTCTTCAGATTTTTAAGATAACTCTGCAGCTAATTTTTAGGAACAAAAAAATCTATTTTTTTTTTTTCGTTTATTACTAATGACTGAGTTGGAAAAAATAAATAAATTTTGTTTTTGAGCAGAAACAACGATGAGAAACGGGGAGATGGCACTTCGGAACAAATTGGCCAAATGAAGAATGACCACATTTTGAGACCTACTTTTCCCGGCGGTTGAACGCCGGGAATTCTTATCCGAAAATTTTTGAGAACCTTGATCCAAAAATTGAAACTTAATTGGTTTTTACGAAAAATTTTCAATTAATTAATCTTAAAGACTTGTTTAACGATAGAGTTTCAAACCATCCCAATTATTAAAGGAAACTACCATTTTTCACCCAATCTTCCGTTTTTAGTTTATTTCTCCCTATGTTTTAAAATTGTTCTAATAATTTCCCAATATGAGCAAAATTCTTGGCAACCAATATTATCGTTTCGCAATTATTTATTGCATATTTTACTGTGTGAGAAAATGAGATTTTCAGCTGCACCTCTCCCTCCCCCATCGATTTGCCTTAATCATAATTCGTTATTGCGAGATTTTCTTTCAATTGCACAGTGAAATGATCTCTAATATTTTAATTGAATTTTCTTAATTTCTATAAGATAGAAGTAAAAACTAATATTTCGGAAGCATATGCCAATATCGAACACGTGCTTCGCTGAAAATTAGCGTGCCGTAATAATTTTGCATCCTATATATATTTGAATTGTTTTAAAAGTTAGAAGGTATTTCTAACATATGCTACCTTAAATAGTCACCTAATTACATAATTTTTATTTAAAATTCGTAATGTATACTTTTTCCGAAAATTTCATGTCGAGTTCAGAATTTTTTTTGCTCAGAATCACCCATGGTGGGCCGGTCGGGTAATAAGACAGAAAGAGCTTCCGTGGGAATAGCGATTTTGACCATACTTCATGAACCAACTTACTTTTGGGGATGATAAATGGCAGGCAATTCTTTTTTCTGATGAAGCAAAAATAATTTCAATGGAATACAGTGCTAGTTTTAGGGGGGTAGGGGGTGCACAGGGAGCACATGTCCCTTCAAAAGCAGTAAAACAACTTTCACCAAACACTTTAGTCCTGCTAGAGTATGCATTAGCTGGTTTTTCACCTTCAGCAATGAAAAAACGAATTACAGAACGTTGTTCAACAAAAGTGGAATTTTAAAGAGGACCCGAAGTCGTTTAACTTAACTTTGAGGTTATAAACAGATAAATGTTGATCAATCAGCCGATTAGAACTCTTCCCGGTGATGCCAACTTAATATCCTAAATGTACCAAACTTGTACTGCCAACGCACTTTTCCCCACACCAATTTATCTCTTTAATTATTAAATGACCTTTGTACATTTCAGCAGATTAAGGTAAACGTCTACAATTCGACAGAATTAGGGAAGTAAGTATATATCTACTCAGTTTTAGGAGTTGTCTATAAAGCAAAGAAATGAAGTTTCTAATATTCAATTACTGTTATTATTTTCAATAAATTTATCGTGTTTAATTTAAATAAATCAATATTAAATTACTTGTTTAAATGTTTTAGTTCTCTGAAAAGCAAATAGATTCTTCGAAAAAAACATCCTGTAAATATGAAAGTACAATCAGTTTTTTCTTCGTTTAAGTGTTGACATTTGCTTCAAACAGCAAAATATTCCAAAAAGGTGATTACGTTTGAGAGTCAAAAGGAAAATGAAACTCTTTTTCAATCACTAAAAGCAAATATTCAACTATTTTGCTCTTATTACAAATGATTTGTGAAATTTTTTTTTTGCTTTTATATCTTTTGTTGTCTAAGGGTGCTGTTAAAATGTGCGAGTGAGAATTTACATACTCAAATTAGCTACACAAGTATTAGACAGGTACACTCTATAAAATTGTAAAATTGTATAGCTGTTATATTTTGGATATAATATCTTGATTACACTTTTTAAGAATAAGAATTCATTTTCGAAAAAAAAAAAAAAGCTTTTGCAGTTTATTATTAACGCCGTTTTTAAAACCACCCAGTTCATTTCTTTTGCAACTAGGGCCATTCATCAACATAGAGCTTATCTAAAAGTAGTTAGTTTTGAATATTGTCGAAACAGCTGTCATGTTCCTTCAAATGCAAATTTGAGTTTTACCTAATATTTTCTTTTTGTATTGCATATAAATGTTCTTGAGTTCTCATATTGTGAATATATGCACTGTTGGAATCTTTTATATTAGAAAATCAAATTTAATCCCAAATTAAAAATCAATGAAAAATTAGGAAAATTTTGCAGACACATGTTTCAAGGTTACAGGAAACGAACGGCCTTTTCAATAAAATGAATGAGCTTAGCTTCCATAAGAAAGACATCCAACTGAAGCAAATAGACCAATGGAAACATAGTTTAAATAGCAAAAGCAGAGGATTAACCTCTGACTAACGAGAATAAAGAGAGCATAAGAAAGGAAGCAATAAGAAAACCCCTAAAACGTACCCACCTAATTGGACAAGAAGCAAAGACAGGAAACCCAACTCATGTAAAAAGAAACAGAACAAAGAAAGAAAGACAAAAAGGGGCAGAAAAATGCGAAACTAATTAAAACCAAGACATAAAAGCAATATTACAAATAGTTAAAAATAAATAATAAAAATAGAAAGAAGTACAGAAAAAGTGAAAAGAAAAAAAAAAGCAAAACAACGTACACATATAAAGCAGGAAGGGGGAAGGGAGAGAGATATGAAACAAAAGAACCAAAAGCAAGGTAACATAACAAAAAGCAGATAAAAAAAGTAGGTGCACAAAAAAAAAAAAAGCAATTACAACAAACATAGATCCATAATAACAACAAATGAAAAGCCTAAGAAAGGAAAAAATAAATTAAGAAATTTATGCCAAACTTGTGAAAAATAGGGAATAGAGGAATCATTAACCTGATTGAATTTATTCCAGAGAAAATGATAAGCTTCCCAAAAGTCAAGATCTAAAGGGGAAGACCATTTTCGGATAATTATACCATAATTAAAATCACGAGTGGTTAGAATTCCAACAATGTTGAGCCATACTGGACTTGTTAAATTGTTTTTTAACATAACCTTTGTGCTCTTTAAAACCAGTTTCCAGAGCACGTTAAATCTGTCCAAACAAACAATAAACACCGCAAATTAAATTTCAACAAAAGTTTAATGAAAATTTCTAAAAGTAATGTAAACCCTTTTCCAATGCAAAGGAATTGAACCACTTTCTTTATATTGAACAAGAAGTTCCGTCTAGAACTATACGAGCCTACTTTCCCGTATACACCAAATTCAAATTTATAATCTAGCTATCTCTTTCTTATTTATCTTTAGTTCTAATTATTGAAAATATACCTTTTTCAACGGATAATACATATTCATTCACTCACTCATTCATTCTTTCATTTATTCAGCCATGCATTTATTCATTCATTCGTTACCTCATTCAAGTGTTTATTCATTCATTTACGCATTCATGTATTTATTCACTCATTTATTTATATTTTCATTTATTCAATAATTTATTCATTCATTCTTTTCCTCATTCATTTATTCATTGATTTATTCTTTCACTCTTTCATTTATTCATTCATTCATTATTTCACTCATTGAGTCACTGAGAAATATCCTTGAAAATCCCGATCAAAAAATTTCATAGCAAAATAGGCTCGTAAGTTCTGGATAAACTTTCTATTTCTACATGTTCTACGTTATAAGAGCTTTCCGATAAAGTTTGTTCCAAACAAATCGGTCCGTTAGATCAGGATTTATATAGGGTTGAAATTTCCCCGTAAGCTCTGTGTTAATTTTTTGAACTGTTCAAAAATGAACAAAAACTGTTCAAATCAATATTTCACGCCGAGAACTCCTTTCAATAAGCTTGCAATAGGAGCTTGGCTCTTGTGCCCAGAGTTTACAGAATTTGCTTCAATTTTGTCCATAGGCGCTAATGTTAAAATTTTTTGAACTGTTCAAAATTGAACAAAAAATTGTTCAAATCAAAAAGTAAAATATAGAAATGAGATGTCCTCGCCGAGATCTTTCGAATGCAAAAAGAATTTTTCCAATCGGACAATTCGTTCAAAAGTTATTAGAGGGGGACAGACCGACCGACAGACAGACAGACCGACAGACACACTTTTTCCCCATCTCAATACCCTACTTTCAAATTTTTTATTTTTCAATCTTTATTTAATTACTTCACTTATTTTTGACTTTTCTTGATTTTTAACGATATTTTCACGATACATTAAGCCTTCTTTGATGCTTTATTATTTTTTCTTTTACTTTTACGGGAAAGTAGGCTAAAAAGGGATTCCTTGTAAAACAGTCTTTTGAAAATTTGTGTTTTATTTACATTAAATTTAATCCTTTGATTTGTAACACAGAGCTTTGCTTAGAATAAGAATTTCATGATCAAAGGATTCAAAAATTAAGTATTCAGATGTTGGTTAAGTTTCCCTGGCATCTGACATACGTACAACAAAAATAGTTCTTCCAAATCACTCAATAAAATTTTGACGAGTGTCCAACCTCATGAAAGCAAAATCTCGAACACATTATACTATACATCATAACATATATATTGTAACCGCAATTTTTACTGTCAAAAACAGATTTGTTTCTGCTTATTCCACTTTAGAAAATAGTAGGCTTCTAATCATGATATCATAAGACATTCTCTATCACAATCATTATCGCATCAAAAATGGGCTTTTAGAGAGTTTAAATTTAATGTGTCTGTAAGTATTAATATTCTTTTAATCCATTGTTGGTTAGCAACAGCATTATGAATTGCATGTTTAAAAAGTCTAATTAATGTGTAATGTAAATAACATAAAGGTCAGTGTCAACAGCTCAAAATTTTTTTAATGTAAAATATAAGAGTACAAACTGATATAAAGTTACATCTTTGGTATAAATCCTTAACAAAGGTTACTTTTTTTTTCTCTTGAAATTTTCAATGCTCTTTCTGTTTCATAAAAGATCAGACATGTTGTAAAGACAGCAGAAAGATAAAATAACAATATTAATTTTAGTTAACAACAAGGTGAAATAAAAACAATATGTAAAGTAAGTATGTCTCATGCAAAAGGCACAGATGCTGGCACAGTACAAAAATAACTAACAGTATATACATTTACGAGCATTTATAAAACATCAAAATCAGTTCATATTCCTCTTGGGAGCCTGCATTTTATGCACTTTTATTTCTGGACAGTTCCTTATCAATGGAAGTTCTTGAGGAGTCAAAAATATAAACTGCATGTTCTTTTTATTTTCAGCATTTTTTATCAAAAGATTAACACTCAAATGTCGGTTGTCTGAATCCTAAATGAAAATGAAAGGCATATGATAGGAATTAAACATAATATAAAACACTAAATTTTAAAATGCATGAAACCATACAGAACATATTTATTTCAGGAAAAAAAAATGAAAGTGAAGAAATAAGAATTTAAAAATACACATAAAATAGTTCTGTACCTGAGAGCCATACTATCTTAACTCCACTTTTTGGGTGTTTGCAATGAAGTAAAAAAATTAACATTTTTCTTTATAATTAAGTTAAGATTAGACTTTTAAGTGAGAACCTCAGAATAAAGATGTCCTATGAGAACTTTAAAAGTTCAGAACCCTCATGTAGCTGGTGGCTTTGCTGTTGGCACTAGGTATGTCCATTAAGTGTAAACTCGCAAAATTTACTCAAGATACTATGACTCTCAGGTGCAGAGTTAATTCAGAAACTACATTTTTGTCAAAGCAGTTTTTTTTTGGAGGGGGGAGGGGGGGGGGAATCAAATTACTTTTTTGCAATATTTTTAAAATTTGAAAGAAAACTTTTTTTTTTAACTTTCACTCACTCACTCCTTTGGAAGTCATTGATTTATTATGAACAACTAATAACCCAAAGATATTTTTCATTATGAATCTGCAGAGAACAGAACTAGTAAAATGCCAGTTAACATATCTTCAGACGGACAATATAAGTTATGCAGATAGGGACAGTTCTTTTAATAGTTCAATAAATAGTTCTATAAAAAGTACGATTTGGTAGCTCAGAATTTTGTGGAGGGTCCGCTTTGATTGGTTTTAATTTGGTGAAGGGTCCGAAGCCGGCACAACTCCTGGATGGTTAATTGACTATTGTTATTTTGTACGGAAATTTTTTCTTTTCATTCTTTATTGAATTTTACAAGTCATTAAAGGTCTTTATTGTCATTAAAATAATAATAATAAGCAAGAGAGATGAAATTGAAAGAATTGAACAATACAATTTTTGGCAGAATACTCCTGCAATTTTTTTGGGACCGACATAAAGATTAGATAAGCAGTTATAATCCTTCTCAAAAAAAGAAAAGAAAAGAAAATTCCCCTTTCCTTTAAACTTGATTATACATTTCATTATTTTTTTACATAAAAACCCATCTTTACGCTTAGAAATATTAGATTTATTTCCAAAATTTCAATTTTTTAAAAAAGTTATTAAAAATTAATTAATGCCAACAACCTTACAGTTTAATACTATGACCTTACCATAAAGACATCATATTCATCCAAAATTCTAAAAGGCATTTCAATACGATCCCATAAAGCCAGCAGAAAGGCAATGGTGACATAAGAACGTTCTCCACCACTCAAATTTGCAGTTTGTTGCTTACTGGCAGTTTTACCACTTATTTTGTCAGGTTTTGCCTACAATAGAAGACATAGTGTATTAAAAATAAAGCGAGAAATATTTAAGTTATTTCCAATTTTTATAAAAGGGTGAATTTGGTTTCATTTGTAAGAAGTTGGATGTAAAGGAAAGGAAATATAAGATACAGTTGGTTCTCTTTTTAAGAGCATCTCTACTTAAAGACTATTATTTGTGGATACAAGCATACCGAAAAGGGAAAGCAGGAAAAAGAGGGGCGGCGCCTAAAATTCGCATGAAATGTATAAAAAATTACATACATTCAACTTTAGAATCTTTTTTTTACTGTTTAATAGTACACACACGTCTTTTTTTAATTTTAATTAAAATCTTTGTCTTCAAGAAGATGTAGCATAAGATTAAGGTTCACAAAGGGAAAGCATCAAAAAGAGGGGTGCGCATAAAATTCGCATAAATGTATAAAAAATTACATACATTCAACTTAAGGATCTTATCTTACTGTTTAATAGTCCACAAAATTTTTTTTTAAATTAATGTTTTTGTCTTCAAGAAGATGCAGCAAAAGATGAACTTTCAATACACAAGCGTCAAACTAATTTCAAAATGTCTTGCACATGACTTCTTCCAAAATTCTACTAGTGATGTTACTGCTATCTTTAAAACATTTATCAGCATTGTGACATTTATAAGTGCTTACAAGGAACATTTGCCTCTTGGAAATTCTCCCCAAAACACAATTTTTTCGGAACATGTCAAAAGTGCTAATAAAAACTTAAATTAATATATAGCCTTTATTAATTAATTAGTTCATAAATTTATTTGAAGGGAAGTCGCACGCTATCTTTAAAAAATCTTTCTCTTTATTTGGAAATTAAATAATCCTGAAAGCGCCCAGGATGGCATTTGCACTGGTGGACAACATAAAAATGCTTTTTGGGACTAATTTTACATATGTTAATTTAAAATTTGTTTATTCAGTTGTCTACTGAGATAATACATTAAGAAGCTTTGAGTAAAACATTTTTCTTGGTTTTCTAAAGAATGTCATTTTTAAACTTTATATATTTTTTTCCCACTTAACTGCATATTTTGCATAGTGTAGTCATAGATATTTAAAGCACTGGCTCGGAAATGGTTGAAGAGAGTGTTTGATAGTTTTAAAAGTGAAAAAGAAAAATAATACCCACATCAATTTTCAATGTTTTCTTCTCAAATGAAACATGAACTGATCCTACAAAATTATTTTCCTTCAGCATAGTTGTGAAACTCAATGTCAGATTCAGAAAAGTAAAGTGACAAATTTTTTTCATCTCTTCCAATCGAGCTTGACACATGCTTTTGAGTTTCTAGAAAAGAGGAGAGTATATCAATATTCAAACACAATATCAATCAACCATAAACAGTGAAACTGATTTAAAGGAACATATGGGGGGGGGGGGAGTCTACATTAATTTATAAATGAAAATCTATGACTTTTTCAGAACCCATTCATAACTTTTATGACCTTTTTCAAAAAGTTGTTCAACATTACACACACACACATATATATGCCCACACAGTGGAATCTCTATTCAACAAAATCAAATCTAGCAAAAAGGTTTTTATATGGAAAATTTGCTAAACAGAGATTTATATTTTATAATACTTTATGAGCTCAGAAGCACTGTCATGTAAAATAAATAAATATATTAAGAAAATAAAATAAATTACATTTTTAGCATAAATTACACAAAGATTTCTGCAAAATACTAGGTTGAAACATAAGTAATGGCCGTTTACAGTGTTTAAAATTAAGCGGTAAAAATAAAATGCTTTGGCATAATGTTTTGTATTATTCGAAAGAGAATCTTTCCCTCTACAAGATGGCGTATGATTTTTTTTACCTGAGCTAATTTTTGTTATTTTTCAGATTATTAAAATGGAGTTTGAATTCGGCAAACCAATTTCTTGCAGTTCGTTCAGGCATTGCACATTCTCCTGTACCTTTCACAAATCTCTCGGGCAACTTATGCAGCATTGGTGCCTCGATAAAACGCAAAAAGAAGAAGGTGTCGAAAATGCTTATTTTTGTCGACTTGACACTACATTTTAATAATCTGAAAAAATAACAAGAATTAGCTCAGACAAAAAAAAAAAATCAAATATGCCATCTTGTAGAGGGAAGATTCTCTTTCGAATAACACAAAACATTATGCCAATATATTTTATTTTTACCCAACACAAATGATTATTAATTATGTTTCAACTCAATACAATAGGAAGTACAGGAACTTGTTTTACAAAACATAATATTTTTATAGAAATTCATATTTAAAATGATTAAAACATGCATAAGCAAGATTTTAATTTTACTTAAAAATTTACACATACACGTATTAATAATATGCTGACTGCCGACACTTTAACTGCCAGCACCGTTTCCAGGTCTCCAGATGATAGTTTAATTTAATCATATCATATTGTTCAAAACATCTTATCAAGTAAAAAATTAGAAACTTTCTATAAATGTATTGAAAAGTGAAATTAAGTCAGCAACTACAAGGTAACTTGTAATTTTTTTGCTCAACAAAGTTCACCTTACTACAAGTTCTCTTGCAGTTGGCAGTCAATGTGTTAAATGAATAAATAAATTAACTAAAAATACATGAAAATATAAAAATGTGTTAAAATATATAAAAATGTAATATTAAAATGTAAATAAAAATGTAGAATTTTTGAGAATTTGAAAAAAAGGAAATTATACTTTATTACAGATGTTTTAGCTTTAAAAACAAGTAAATAAAAAAATATTTACAGAAAAAGGGGGGGAAAAATCGAAATTTTAAGTAATACTTTAATAGGAAAAATAGTTTCCCTGATGGTTAAACTTATAATAATAATTGAACCACACAGGTAAAGTGCAAGAGAACTAATTATACTAACTTGAATTTTTTTCTCAAGACCAGAATATTCAGCTTTGAGTTTTACTAGATTTTCATATTTCTCAAGATACACTTGGTGAATAGATTCTCTATCTCCTTTGCTAAAATAAAAGAGTAACATTTTTTATAATAAATTTATTATGCAGGTATTTCTCCATTATTCAACAGGAAACACAGGAACTTGTTTTACAAAACATAAGATTTTAATAGAAATTTTTAATAATCTCAAGTTTTGAAATGAAGTATTAAATTTATTTGAACATGAATTTTATAGTATGTATATTCAAATAAAATTAATATTTCATTTGAACATACAATGACAATTTAGATGGATGAAGGATAACTTATTAGAGATAGCAAATTAGAGGAGAAATTTTACATTTAATTCCTCTGAATATATCTATCGAAGTACAAATACAAAAGTGATGACCAGCAACAGGCACAGGGCCCAGCTAGGCTGGTCCTAGTCAATTTAACAATCCCCAATGAAACCCAGTACCTTCAAAAGTGGGAACCATAACCCTCCAATGGTATTCCTTAAGTATAAGGATATCAAGGAGGGCCAGGTCCACACATTAAGGGGTAGGGAAGGCTTCGGCTAAAAGGTGCAATGGTGTTCGATGGAGAAAAGTACCTTCAAAAGTAGTAATTGAAACACTGAAATAAATAAAAAAGTGATCTTTGAGCTTGAGAAAAATCTGCTTTTAAAAGGAGAGCATACCCAATTTATCTTTTCAAAAGTGATAAAATTACATAATTAATAACTGCTTCAATAAAAAAAGAATCTTTTTTTTTTTTTCAAAATAAAATTCCAAACTGAATCAGCTGAAAGCAGGGCAGTCTGTTTTTTCCACCCCGGAAAAAACCACCCCGGACAAAACAAAATATCATTTCGTCCTTTTTTTATAAATGGGGAGTTCCAATTAAAAAATGCAGAATTTAATATTGAAAATAAAAGATAGATTCTTTCTTTTCAAGGTGCAACTTTTGCATATTACGAAAAAAAAAAAAGTCTAGTTCCTCTAGAAGCTTTTTTTTTAATGTAATTTATAGTAAATTTTACTATCATGTTCATCTACCACATGGCATTTCCACTGCCAATTAATTTTGTTTACAAAATTGAAAACAAAAATTTAAAAATGTAAAATGTTTGATACACATAGACCTTATTAAAAATAAAAATCATAAAACAAAATTTTAACAAGAAATTCCATCTAGAACTGTACAAGCCTACTTTTCTGCATACCAAACCATCAAATCAATTATCTACCTATCTCTCTCTTGCTCATTCAGCTGAACTTCTTAGTTACTTCAAACATACCTTTTTCAACGGTTAATACATATTCATTCACTTACTCATTCATTCATTCATCGATTCATTCACCCCTTCAGTCAGAAACATCCTTAAGAATCCAAATAAAAAACTTTCATTGGAAAATAGGCTTGTTTACTTTTGGATGATTTTTTCAATATAATTAAACTTTCCCTCCTACTTCGTCAGAACCCCCTACCCCCCCTTTGTCACACGTCATGCTATATTACATTAATACGTACTTGCAGTTCAGAAACAAAGAACTGTGTTATAGATCATGTTTCTAATTTTATTTTTGAACTTTAATGACATAATAATAATGATTACATGTGTACTTGATTTGTAGAAAATGAGGTTAAAGTTTACAACACAATAGATAATTAGTATAATTAGTAAAATATATTAATTGTTCGAATTCTGAAAAAATTACCCACGCAATTTTATCTTAAAAGTGCTAAGAAAGTTGCCTAAGAAAACTTCCTTTTAAACTTCTAACAAGAAGTATGAAATGAAGGAAAAGGGGGCTCGAAAGAACCAAACACTGTGACCAGAGGTCTCTTGTACTACTCCCCAGACCGAACAAGACTCTAAACAAGACCTGTAGCTGAAGCAAAGTTCAGCAGGCACCTGATAGAAATGTCATGAATCTCATAGGATTCAATAAAATGAGAAATAAATTTCAACCTTAATCAGTATCAGAGTTTACAATACAATACGATCAATGAAACTTTAAAATCAAATTTAATTTGCTGATTTTAAATGTTTTTAACCCCTTCCCTCTTGCTCCTGTGAAAATGACGGGCTGGAGTGTTTAATATTTCAAAATAAAAACAAATAAAAAATTAAAAATGAATATATATATATTGTTCATACACATATTTTTATATAATTTTCAGGGATAAAAAAATAGGCCCTTTTATGACCATTTTCTTGAAAATTACCGACAGTTAAGGGCTTAAAAAAAAAAAAAAAGTGTAATGTCACACTTATTACCCCCTCCCCTCCCCTTGTCACAAACTGTCAAAAGTTCTTGAACCCCCCTTCGAAGGGTGATATCATTTATGAGAATGACCCCCTAGGAACCTTAACCATTACTTTGAAAAGGTAAAATTAAATTGCTTCTAAAAGAGCACATTCCAAAAAATGTATAACATTAAACTAAAGAAAAGACTCCCTTTTCCAATTGAAATTTGGAATTTTCTTTTCTTAAATTTGTGCGTTATAAGTGGATTCTACTGCATCTTAGTGAGAGGCTAGTTTTCAGGATCTTTGGGGAAGGTTCATTTTATGAAAAATATTTTCATTTAATCCTTACAATCCTTGAGATGGAAGATTTCTTTTAGAGAATCTATTTTCATGATGCACAATGTCATGAAAATTGCATTTTGGGATCCAATGAAAAGTACTAAACAGTATCCTGAAAAGATACTTGCACTTTAAGTGATTTTGATTTGTGATGTTTATAAAAAATTGGATTTGCAGCAGTACACATTCACAGCAAGCAGCAAGTATGTTGCTGTATACAAAAGAAAATAAATACAAAAACCACATAATTAATAATTTATTTCACATAATATGGATGTTTGGCGGCAAATTTATAAAAAAAAGATACTTCTTGTATGCAAATATATAATTTTTTACATAAAATATATTCAAAAAAGTGTATTCTTAAAAAATGATGCATTTATTATTTTTTCTTGGGGGGGGGGGGATCTTTTTTAGTCAATCTTGGGGAAAATCTTTATTTTTTTTTCTGAAATGTAATTAAAAGAAATAAATTAGTAATATCTACAATAAAAAATAAAATAACAGAAAATATGTTTAACAAAAATGAATTTAGAAAATAGTATTCTTTTACTAGTGGATGTCATTAGGTTATTTATTTAATAATAATATTTTTTTTTTTTGAATTCAGAACTTCCTGAATGGTCTGTTAACAGAGTTCAGATTTTAAATAAGAGTTCCTTTTTAGGGTTAGGAATTTTATAACAGGCCTGTTTTTAGACTTTTGGAATTTTGTGAAGAGTTGGTGTTCTTCAGTGTGAAAATGTGAAATGAAATCCTGTATACAAAAAATGAACTAGTATGAATAATTGATTACAATTATTTTATAATTGAATTCGTTAAAAAATACCTACAAATGATACACATAAAAAACTAAGCAATTTTTACCTTTCAAGATTAAAAGCTTTGCTAGTTTCTTGCAAAAGGGTGCGTAGCATCTCCGCTGTTCTAGTTGTTTTAATGCGCGGGCACACTTTAACAGCATTGCGTATTGCTTTCTACAGAAGAAACAAGCAAACAAATAAATAAATATATATCTACTAGTCAACCCGTGCAGAATTCCACACTGCGCACCAAATTGTTTTATGTGGCATTCCATTCTTTAAAAACTTGGGAGAAAGGACATTATGAAGAAGAATAGAAAAAGTAAGCGGGTGTGGTACAAAAAAAAAAAACATGTAATTGAGCACATCAGTACAAATAGCTGTTACAATAGAATTTTTTTCCCGACTATTATTTAGATATTCAAAATAATAAAATAATCACAATAATATAATAATGATATATAGTAGGGCTCGACCAATGGCATTTTTTGGCCGATGGGCCGATGCCGATTGTTCCAAGATCGGCCGATGGCCGATTATTTTGCTCTTCCATCGGCCATCGGCCGATGGAAAAACTTCCCTTTAAACCACGTGTAGAATGCTTGTCAAAAATGTCATTTAAATCATTTATTTATTTTTATGTTTATAAAAACATAAATGCCTTATTCAAACACCATAAAAGACTTTGGGGGAAGTTTACATGATACAGTAACTTTGAAAGTTCGAACATTTTTCCGATTTCAGTTTATTAATTTTTTTTTTAAAGAGACTTGCTCAAAATTGCAACATTTCATGTGAAATGCAGTTAAACATCTTTAACTGAGCAATAAATAAATAAATATAAGGGCTCGACCGATGCACCAGTGCCGATAGTTAAAAAATCTAGCCATCGCCACCGGCATTCTTTGGAAACTTCGGAAAAACTTTGGCCCTATCGACCTTGAATAACATCTAAATGTCGATGCAATGCCTATGTTTTCCGTATGGAAAAATATCTTCCAGACTTTAATTTATTTTTACTTCAGAATGAAAAGTACCAAAAATCACTTTCCTGTATCTAGAAAAAAAAACAGGACAATTTCCCGATCGCGATATTATTTTTCGATCTTATATTCCCCTAATCCGTTACTTTTCAGATATACTAATAGTAATACTAGTAAATACAAAACTGAATAAATGTAGAATAAACAATCAGAAGAAAATAAACATCAGCTAAAGCGACCTTGTAAGGCACGTGCACGAAGCAAAGATTGGTTCCGATTATTCATCGTTTTAACTCCGTTTTTTAGTTCATGGTAGAGTTTTACATGAATCCCTTGATTTTGATGCAGAGGAACTAGAACATTTAGTATTCTTTTTTTATGAAACTCATTCATTTTTAAACGAGTGCAGTATTTTGTTTGAATTAAAGATTCCTGAGCGCCCAAAATGTCGCGTTGTTTTAAAATAGTGCGAGAGTTGGACATAAGGAATTAAAAAAGAAAAATAATAATTTTTATTACGTACGGTTAGACCAGAGATGCACGACGCGTTTTTAGCTACCAGTTTGTTTAAAGTTGGGATTCGATACTGGTAAAGAAAATAAAAAAACTTTTTTTTTTTTTTCAATTTGCCCCTTGGCTACCAGTTTTTTGCAAGACAAAATACCAGGGGTCAAAACGGACGAATTTAAAATTAATAACGTGCAGTTTTCGTTCTCGTATTTGAGAATGGTCGATTTCACAACGGCAGTTTGTATAAAAAGCAGTGTTGCATTTCAAATTGAACCCTCCAACCCGATTCAAAATACCCTCCCATAACCGACAATTTTTTATATGTGGCGCTACCTTCTGCGAAAACAATGCAACTGTTCAAAATTCCTGAGAGACGAATTTGCTTAAATTATATGTCTACCTTTTTAACGCTATTTTTAAACACAAAATTAGTTCAATTTTGCAATATTTTGGAAATCTTTTCTTTTTTATCAAATTTTAAAAAAGTTCTCACGGTGACGAAACCAGGTTTATTCTGGGAAGAGAGGGCTCTGGAGTCTCAAGGGTTTAAACTGCAATTCTTTTTACACAAATTAATGTCGATAGTTATTGCTGCACGCCATTGCATCCACTGAGCTAAATAAGAGAAACCTGGAGCGAGGACTGGGCGGTCGAACCGCTTCACACCCTTTTCAGCCATCAAGGCAAGACGCGCAAACTACCAATTCGCGCAATGATAAAACGGCTAACTTTAAAGAGCTCTCGAGCTCTTAATTCTTTTCCGATTTTGACTAAAAAAATTTATTCTAATGCCTGACATATAATAATTTAAAATTTCTCATAGCATTTTAGAACAATTATTCATACATTTTTTCACGATAAAAAACATTTTGCGACACTTTTTATTATCTTTGAATGCTATATGGGAGTGTGCGACTATGGCAGGTTTAAAAAATGTTTATTTAGACAGGAAGACACCCTGATTAATTGATTTACTCTCCTTGACTACTGATGAATAAATACTTTACACAGTTAAATTATAAATCTCATAAGAAGTTTCAGTGAGCAGCTTCCAACAGCATCAATATAGCGACTTTTATTCCCAAAAACGATAAATGCGTTTTTAGAGTTCTTACACTTCGAAAATTGCACTTAAACATAATACAATTAAAAAAGAAGAAACACTTAAAATAAGAAGAAAGAAGTCATTTTTTGGAGATATTATAGGATAACATTTTTATTAAAAAAAGTTTGCAAATAACTGGAATGGAGCATGTCATTTTGTGATGAATCTGAAATGTATAAGCATTTACAAATTTTATATTTTACAAGTTTGCTTGCCTATGACAAAGTTAAATATTTCTCACTAATGGAACATTTCATTTATGGATATTAAATGTAAATAAGAATAATAAAGAAATACTACTTATTTTTTTAACCATGCACTAATTAAAAATATAGCTGATCAGTGCATCTGCTGGGAAAAAGTGTGTGCTGTAATTCAAAGTTTTATACGCACATTAAAACTCTTTGAGTGCATCTGCACTCAAAGTTAATTTAGTAACAAAAAAACATGATCATAATAATATTTATCATGATTTTTTAAATCATGCACAAATAAAAATTTCAGCTGATCAGTATATTTACAGGTGAAAAGTGCTGCAATTCAAAGCTTTATGAACTCATTAAAAATCTTTGAGTGTAGATGTTAATTTAGTAAAAATAATAAATAAATAATAAAATTAATGTTTTTTAAAAACAGCCACAATTTGACAAAATAAAAATTAACACACGCAAAAATCAAAATTTTACTCAAATGAAAAGTTAATTCAAAAACATCAAAATTATTATTGAAATTTCTATTAACTAGCAAATTAAGATAAAAGCAAAAAAGGTACATGATTTAACTATTTGTGTAACTGATATTTTCACTTATAATAAAACATTACGTAATAAGGTTTGACTATCGAGAAAACAGGAGAAATATTTAGGCTATAATGCTAAAAGAAAAAGTTTTTCAGCAATGTAATTAAGTTGTAATATTATGATTTAAGGTAAACTTTATTCATCCAAAAACAATTTTGTGTACATTATGGGCATAGTAATTAAATTTCTGTGAAAAAAAGCCATTCAAAGATAGAATACGAGAACAAGGCATTTAAAGTTTAAATAGGCAATTCGCCATCAAAATGAGCTTTAACACCGTTTTCTTTTAAGTTTCACGAATTTAGTTTTACATACCTTTGCACAACAGGATGCAAACGTATTGCTAAATGGCGAAAATAAAATTTTTTGATAAACTATGATAAATTAAACCGAAATTTGTAACAATACATCATACGAGCCAATGCTTCCACAATGGGAAGTCAGCGATGTTTTGCCTTGATGGCTCGAGCACTGTATTCATGCGCGTCAGCTCGCAAGCTGCCCTGTTGAAGCATGGGGAGTCCTCACTCCAGATTTCTCTCATTTAGCTCCGTGATTGCATCACGGAATTTTAGGACACAAGAACTATACACATGAACGATTGTGCTTCGTTTGCAAATCTACGGATCCCAACCGTTATGGCAATTTGTTCAAGAAAAAAACGAAATACGCATGCAATATGTAAGTGGATCTTGATAATACTAGTAATTATTATAAAAAAAATCAGTAAATAGTAGCGAGCATGCCGAAAGAAGATTAAGAATGAGTAACAATTTAATTATTATGATTGTTGTTGTCATTCTCGTTCTCGCATATGAGGAATTATTTTTTTCTTTCAATAACTTGTTATAAGAACTGGGATCCTCAATTTTTGCGTCGTGCGTTTACGAAAATAACTCACAGCAAAAATTAAGTTGGTTTCTTTTATTTTTCACTTATTTATTTACCATGAATAGTTAATCTATAGCGGTTGGGATCCGTAAAAATGCATTTTAATAGTAAACGGTGTGCTGATTGATTAAATGCTACAAACATAGGGTCAGTTGGGGTAATTGTAAACAAGCTTCATAACTACACTTGTGGTGGTTTTGAAAACTTAACTGCTTGTGAGGGGATAAACTGGATGCATAGGGAAGACATTGGAGCAGTTTCGTAAGTTTCGAAACAACTGTGGAGGCGTCACTATTGTTTGAAAATGGCACAGTGAAAAAAGTTGTTTAACAAAATTTAGTGATCTTACATTTTCCTCTCCAGCTCATCTACAAAAGCGATGCAAGCGGTTTCAACCATTTTTATTTGTCATATGGAATGCTGCTAAAAACATTTAGCTATGAATTTAATCATCCCTGTTATTTTTCATGTGCAAGTTAGGTGTTTACAATTACCCCATATATTTCGTACTCTGGGGTAATTGTAAACACTTAAATTTATCCTATTTCCAATATTTAGGAGGGACAATAAGTATTTTATTTTGATGTAAATTACACTTTTGTGTCTATTTTACATAACTGTTGTTGTTGTTGCTAATTCCAATTGGAAATCCAAGCCCCCCTTGCAGGGTGACCATGAATTAAGGAAGCTCCTACTGATTATTAATGAGCTCCGTTATAATGAAGTACACTTGGCTCAGAGGGGCTTAATGATTTTGAAACAGCTCCCAGATGAGAGATCGTCACCTACGATGGTCCCTCAACGGAAATTATTTCTAACTTGGTGGGCATTTGAAGCGACGATGTATTTTACGTGCACAGCTCCCTTTAGCGCACTCGGTCTCAGAGTGATGGGCCATTATCCCTTCTAAAGGACCCATTATTTTTGCTAAGAAATAATTCGAAGCTAATACAATTCTTAAAAGAATAGCAGAGATTTATTTATGAAAATTATTTCAATAACTTCATAATACAACGTTAAAAATATCACCTAAAGCCATTCGTAAAAAAAATAAAGTTGACTAGATTTTTATATTTCATGAATAAAATTTAACTATCGGGCATTTCACACAGAGTCGATGCAGCTCAAGAAACAACTATCCCTAAGAAAGTATTCTAAGGCATATAGGGCCGTCTCACCGGGTAAAAACGTCAACTTCCCGCTCGCTCTCTGAGCGAACGTCTCAAAGGAAGTTCTAAAAGGGTTGAGAGAGAGAAGCAAGCGAGCACTACGCTTAAATACCGGAGGGTGATTTGCGTATACCGCTGAGCACGTGTACGCACATGCGTCGATGACACGTGATGTGCATTCGAGAAAATTCTCTATCGGGAAAACCGGCAACGCCCCCAAGTGGCCGATTTAACCAACTAATCAGTTTGAAAAAGATTCGCGAGTCGGGAGGTACGTCGCAACTTAGCTGACTTTTACTGTCTACAATGTTAAAGGCTTAAACCAAATAAAGTAGTAAGTTAACAAAATTAATTTTACTTTTGAATTAAGTGGTGAGAATTTAAAAAATAACATTTCCTATCAATGCCTCCCCTTCTCATCATCTTAATGAAAAGTAAAAACACTATTACTATAAAAAATATCACATGGCTTTAGGCTTTAACATATATGTTAAATTCCTTTTACAAAAAGTGAAACTTGTTAATATTAACACCAGTATTTTTCTTTCATGGGTAAAATACAGAAACACCCATTAACATTTCTAATATATTGAAAAACATGAGCACTTGTTGATCACAAACAGCAACATAATCACATCAGTAGCACTTCCAAGTCCAAATATCGAATTAGAGTCACTAATTTCAAAACCATAAAGTCCCAGGGAATGAATGTAGATAATCACATTTAATCTGCAATACAATAAGAAATACTACAAGTAACAGTTCAAATCAGCATATTATACACAATTCCATTTTAAAAAAAATTATACATCAGTTATTTACACTTAATATACTTTTACGTTTATAATAACAATTTTACTTTTAAATTCAATCATAAAAAATTTCTCATAACAATTCATATTAAACCTTGTATAAAAGTAAAATAAACCGACTGATGTAAAAACAAGTACTTAGAACATTCATACAAAAATTTATTATATTGCACTTATTTAAAAAAATTTTCAACAAATTTCTCTAATTCGGCTTGGGTCGGCGGTTTCGTGAAAATATCCGACAAATTATCTTTACTAGAGACATGTCTAATATTAAAAATATTTTTATACACTAAATCTCTAATGAAAAAAAGTTTAACATCAATATGCTTGCTTCGGTGGTTTTCTAATGGCGACTTTATAAATTCAATTGAAGCTTGATTATCAGCAAAAAGTAAAGATTTAGCTTTAGATCTATTTATCATTTTATTTTCAAAACATTCGTCCAAAATTCTGTCGAACCATATTAACTCCTTCACGGCTTCAGTCATTGCGATAAATTCAGCTTCCATGGTGGACAAACTTACACTCTTTTCTTTAAAGGTTCGCCACTCAATGGGTGAATTATCAAGCAAAATTAGATGACCTCCGATTGAAGTTCGGTCATCACGATTTGCCGCGTAATCGGAATCAGTGAACGCGATAATTTGAACTTTATTGCAATTTAGAAAAAGTTTTAAATCCTTACTTTGATGAACGTAGCCTAATAATTTTAACAGTCCATTCCAATGAACAAGTCCTGGATTGCTCTGGAATTGACTAAAGATGTTGACTGCATATGATATGTCAGGTCTGGTTCGGTTTGCAATAAAAGTTAAACATCCTAACAAATTTCTATATGGTATGTTTGACATTTCTTTAATTTCTTCATCGGTTTTCGGACAATTTAATTTAGAATAAACAATTCCCTTACTAATAGGTAAAGATGCATTGGGAATACGAAAATTTTTATATCTCTCACATACTTCTTCTATGTAAGAAGTCTGATGCAAGTGTAGGCCCTTTTCGTCCTCTCCGAATTCTACGCCAAGTAATTTTTGCGTCTTTCCCAATACTTTTAAGTCAAATTGTTCATTCAATAATTTTAAAGCATTACTAATGTCCGAATCCTTTCTTCCAAAAATTACAATGTCATCAACATATAACAATAAAATTACGTTAGAATTAAAATAAACACAATTGCAACTTGAAAACTTTTTAAAACCTAACTGAATTAATACACTGTTAATTTCATAAAACCACAAGCGGCCACTTTGATGTAAGCCATAAATTGCCTTATTTAATTTACAATATAATTTATCTTTTCCTTTTTCTATAAAACCTGGGGGTTGGCACATAAATATTTGATCATCTATAGGAGCATACAGGTAAGCATTTTTAACATCACATTGAACATTTAACCATTTATGACACACAACTAATAATGAAAAGAAAAAACGAATAACACTGAAATTTACAACAGGGCTGAAGGTCTCCTCAAAATTTAATCCTTTTACTTGAGAGAACCCTTGAGCACAAAGTCTAGCTTTAAATCTGACAATTTCACCTTTTTCGTTTTTCTTTAATGTATAAACCCACCGACATCCTACTGGATTAGCATTTGCCGGCAATTTGGCTAAAGTCCAAACATTCCTTTCCTGCATAATTGCAATCTCTGATTCCATTGCTTTACGCCATTCCTCCCGTTCTGTAGATTTTAAGGATTGTTTATAAGAATTAGGCACTTTAATTTCGCGGTCTAGTCAGGACTCGCTAACACTTGAATTAACAGAATTACTTGGAATTTCCCCTTGAAAAGCATCCCGTCCACTAAAAGAAAAAATTTGAGGATCGTAGGATATATTCTTATTTTTACAGTATCGTTCTACATCATTTAGGCTTCTTAAACGGATGGTGTGACCTTTTTCAAAATAATAGATATCGCTACGTGATCCATCCGGTCTTGGAACTACCTTTCTGAACCATATAGTATCCCTTTTAGTCTTAAAACTATTATCTTCATCAGAAGATTCCCCCTCTGAATTTGATTCTATCTCAGAAGTCGATTCCTTACAAGAATCGTCCGAAGTTTCAGGTTTCTGATTCTCCCTCGCTTCTTCGTAATCCGAATCACTTTCCTGCTCAGAATTATTAGGGGTTGTTAGAGACCAATTTATAACGTTACTATCGGGTATACTATTGAAATCATCCTTATAAAAATAATTTTCTTTAAAAGAAACATTGATGGTTTCCAAAATTTTCCCCGTTTCTGGTATCCAGATACGATAGCCTTTTGTCTTAAATGCGTATCCCACCAAAACGCCTTTTTGAGCTTTAGCATCTAACTTATATCTACGTTGGCGGGGAATTCCTGCAAAAACTATAGTACCGAAAGGTCTCAGGTGTTTTACTGACGGTTTATTGCCTCCATATAATTCAAATGGGGTTTTATCCAAGTTACTATGGCAGACCCGATTCCATGTATAAGCAAAATACAATACGGCGTCTGGCCAAAATTTCTTTGGTAAACCGCTTTCCTCTATTAAAACTCTGATACAATCAGCAACGGTGCGATTAAAATTTTCGGCAACTCCGTTCATCTCAGGAGAATATACATTCGTTAATTCATGTTTTATCCCATGATTATTACAAAAATTATCAAAATCTCTATTTACAAATTCTGTCCCGTTGTCAGTTCTAATACATTTTACTTTTCTGCCAAGAAACCTCTCCGATCGTAAAATATGTTGCTTAAAGATCTCAGAGACTTGGCTTTTATTTTTAAATGGGTATAATGAACATCTCCGTGAAAAATCATCTATTATAGATAAATAATATTTTTCCCCGTTCCTTCCTTCAATGTTGCAAGGACCCCAAACGTCTGCATGAAGAAGTTGGAGCGGGTACTTTGATCTTATACCGTGTAATGATTTGAAACTGACTCTTTTAAATTTTGATATTTTACAGTCGTCACAAAATATATTTGAATTTTTAAATTTAGGCAAGCCGTTAACGCTTTCTAGATCACTAGTTTTCTTAATACTTTTAACGTTAACGTGGGCCAGGCGTTTGTGCCAAAGTTTCAAATCATCCATTTGATTATTTCTCACTGGAGTTTCATTATTTATATGACTAGAATTTATAACAACTTGACTACAATTTAAAGGGAGCTGACTAGACTTAATAGAATCTGTAATATAAACACCGTCTTTTAAAATAGCTTTTAAAATCAACTCGTCATTTTTGTCGGAAACTCTCACGAAACCTCCTTCACCCCAAAATTTTGCACCACCCTGGTCAAATTTTGCACCTGATAATATGTTTCTTCTCAAGCGTGGAGAGTACAGGACATCTTGTAAAACAACAGATCGATTGCCAAATCTAACTTTTATCTCCCCCTTTCCCTCAATTGGAAAACATTGGTCTTTAATTGCGACCGCAATTTTTACATTTTTAACAGGGGTAAAAGTTCGGAACCAATCTCGATTAGCACAAAAATGGTGTGAAGCTGCAGTATCAAAGATCCACTTTGAGGGTTTTTCATTTACCTCACTAATGTTGGATTCGGAGATAAAAAAGTCATGGTACTCACATCGTGTACTGGATGGGGAACGGGCTCGCTCCTTGGAGAAACTTGGATTTCGCTGTGGACTCCCACGTCGGCCTCTGTATCTCTCGCCAGTAGACTCCGGGCTCCTCGTTGTCCGTTGATGGGAAAAATCCTTCCAGAGTGGGCAGTTCCTTTTTATATGACCACTTTTATGGCATTTGTAGCACTTTATATTTCTTTCCCTTTTGGTATGCGAGACTTCAATTTTACACCGATTACTATCGCGAAATTCAAGACGATTTTCTTCGACTATCAAATCTACTATTATTTTATCGAATCTAAAAGTTTCATCTGGTCGCAACAATATTCCTTGTACAACATTGTCAAATTCCTCAGGAAGACTACATAATAGCTGGTATATAATAAAATCTTCGGGAAAATCCTTATGAGCGATTTTTATTTTTTCAAAAATACGCCTGAGGCGGGCTGCATATAAGTTCAACTTTTCGCCAGATTCCAATTTACAATTATTTAACTCTGCGTAAAGTTGCATACGAATGCACCGATTGTCGGGATAAAAATGCTCTTTTAACTTTTTCCAGGATTCTGAAGGGTTTTCTATATTTTCAACTATTTTTCTTAAGTCCTGCTCGATATTTAGAAAAATTAAGGATAAAGCCATTCGCTTTCTGGAAATAAATTCCTTCACATCCCTTTTGGTAATTTCGGCTTCTTTGCTCACTATCGGAAGTTTTTCCGTGCCCTCGACGATTTCCCAGCAGTCCTTCTCCATTAGAAGAAATTTCATATTTGTGCTCCATTCTGTATAATTTGTGCTGTTCAACTTTTCGATTGGGAATGACGGACTTGCCATGACGAAGTTGCTCGAGGCGAATTTTAAAATTTGACATAAAAAAAATACACAATTATAAACACACAACGTATTGACTCTTTACCCAAAGACAGATCATCCTTTTACTTATTCCAAAAAAAATTTCTTTGCTGGCCTCCCCGACTCGAAGCACCGATTTTTACTTTCATACATGTACTAGTCAACAATGCACAGGGAAGGGCATCTGGGCCCATAACCCTTGATGGGCCATTATCCCTTCTAAAGGACCCATTATTTTTGCTAAGAAATAATTCGAAGCTAATACAATTCTTAAAAGAATAGCAGAGATTTATTTATGAAAATTATTTCAATAACTTCATAATACAACGTTAAAAATATCACCTAAAGCCATTCGTAAAAAAAATAAAGTTGACTAGATTTTTATATTTCATGAATAAAATTTAACTATCGGGCATTTCACACAGAGTCGATGCAGCTCAAGAAACAACTATCCCTAAGAAAGTATTCTAAGGCATATGGTCCGTCTCACCGGGTAAAAACGTCAACTTCCCGCTCGCTCTCTGAGCGAACGTCTCAAAGGAAGTTCTAAAAGGGTTGAGAGAGAGAAGCAAGCGAGCACTACGCTTAAATACCGGAGGGTGATTTGCGTATACCGCTGAGCACGTGTACGCACATGCGTCGATGACACGTGATGTGCATTCGAGAAAATTCTCTATCGGGAAAACCGGCAACGCCCCCAAGTGGCCGATTTAACCAACTAATCAGTTTGAAAAAGATTCGCGAGTCGGGAGGTACGTCGCAACTTAGCTGACTTTTACTGTCTACAATGTTAAAGGCTTAAACCAAATAAAGTAGTAAGTTAACAAAATTAATTTTACTTTTGAATTAAGTGGTGAGAATTTAAAAAATAACATTTCCTATCACAGAGTAATCAATCGCGGGAGGTGGTCACCCTCCCAAGCGTTGACCACGGCCAGTTGTGCTTCACTTTCGGTGTTCTATGGGATCCAAACTTAACCGACTGATCCACTGCGGGACAAATTTTACATAAATTTGTCGCATTACTTACTTTTTTTCAAGATATTTCTCGTTAAATGATCTCAGTCGACTCATAACATAACTCAGCGGACCACATGCGGCCTGTTGGCCGCAGATTGAGAAGCATTGCTCCCGAACTTCTTAAACCTTCAAGAAGACTGTGTATGAAGCAAATTTCCATTTGCATCAACCTTATTCGAAAATAAATCACTTTACAATTACCCCAGATCTCTGGGGTAATTGTAAACACACTGGGGTAATTGTAAACACGAGCTCATTCGCTAACAAATAGTCATAAAGTCAAAATTTTTGCACACATTTACTTACAAGAAGTACAGTAGTGGCTACAATGCTCACAATTTTTTCTCTGAATTCATTCAAGAGGTAGGGAAGGATCAAAAGTTAAAACATTGAAAAAGCGTTTACAATTACCCCAACTGACCCTACCAACAATATCTCAAAACCATCCAACTTTAAGCAAAAAAAAAAACATTTTGTAGCAGCATTCCTGCAGATATTTTTCTTGCTGAAGAAACATCAATATTTCTTTCCCTCTTCTGTTCTTCTTCTTTTGCTATATGCGTGAGAATTATTCTTAGAATAATTCTCGCCGACTCGGAACAAAAGAGCGAATTCTGTAGAATCGTCGAATGAAGTCACAGAACAAGATATCCGACTGCTTTTCCGAGTATTCCCTCCGAATGTCTATTAACTCCAGCACGAAAATTGGGCATGTTGGGCATAAATAGGCAACCGGATAATAAGAGCCTGAGCTGATATAAAATAAGCGACACCCATTTGTTATCAAAACGGTGTAAAACAAAATTTGGCATAGTTCTAAAATTCAAAATAGTATTTGTTTTTTAAAAATCTTTAAAACTTCTGTTGTAAAAAACTAAAATATTTATAAAATCTCCCAAAAACTATTAAGGAGCCAAAAGAAAGCCAGGAAGCCATGCAAATTATTCCAAAAGCCAAATGTTTCGTATTTATCTTAAAAATAGCCAAATTAGCAACCCTGGCTCCCCCATGATGGCAAAAACTGTTTTTAACTGCTGTGCTGCCTCTTATTGTATGGAAATAGAAAACTAGCTATGGAGGAGGAAGACAGTTAAAGACAGAATGTTTTGTGGAAAGTTGTATCAAGTTTTGTGGAAAGTTGGAAAACATCGGCCTGGCATCGGCTTTTAGATGTTTTTTAAGGCCGATGGGCCGATGTTTTTCTGAATTTAACATCGGCCGCCGATGTCGATGGCTGATGGCAAGTTTGTTGAACAATCGGCGCCGATGCATCGGCGAGGCCGATGCATTGGTCGAGCCTTAATATATAGTTTTATTAGTAGTATACGTAGCATTAAAATACAATAACAAAACAGTTCCATTACCTAAAATATAGTTACTGTAAGTTGGTTGGTTAGGCTCTACACATTCATAACATAAATGAATGTGTAGAGTCTAACGATTGAATAAGTTTAACACACAGACGCAACTAAAACTGTCCAATTTGCTACACAATATAAACAGATTGCCTGTTTACTTAATGATAGATGGCACCAGCATAGACAACACCAATTTGGCATTCATTAAACAACCTCTCTTCTTAGATGATTTTAAATCTTAAACATAAGGGAAGCGGTACATTTTTAGACCAAGGGTCTATTTTTTGTCATTAGCGAGCACAATAAGCTTAAAAATAAGGGGTAAATCATGGAATTTTATGAAGGAATACAGAAGATCTCACAGACCAACAAAAAAACAGGCTACAGAAATAATATATATATATATATATGTATATACATATATAACAGAAGTAGTAGTGCAGAACAATATACATATATGTAACAATTCGAATTACATTATACAGTGGAACCTCGATTTTCCGTTGTCCGTTTCGTAGACTATCCCGCATCCTACGTAATTTTATGCTGGTCCTTGAAAATTACCCATGCCGATAACGTTAAAATATCCCGGATTTTAAGTTACCCATTTCAGAAGTGCCCGCTTCATACATTTTTTAGAAGACAGATAAGTCATTTTTGCTCTTACACAAACCTTTTTCGAGTTCTTTCTTTTAAAAGAAAAACATGTTTTGCACCTGTTTGAAGACGTTCTGGAAGTCTTTCTGTTCCATTTTATTGTCCTTTTGTCCTTGTGTGTGATAGGCAAGGTGAGAGGGGTTTCCTCTCACAGGAAAATTTAGAGGGGGAGGGGGGAGGGCGAAGCACAATTTCCCTGCAAGTCGCAAGTGAGGGGAGAAGCATGTGATGATAGAACTGGTTTCAACTGGTCAGAGTCCATTTGAGCACCATAGCTGTAACAGTAGCCATTTTTGTCATTGTCATTTTGTTGAAAGCTTCATCACTGCATTAAGAAGGGTGTCTAAACAAAAATGTTTTTCTCTAGCCCAAAAGGCCGAATTCATCGAAAAGGCAAAAGAATTTCATGGCACGAAATTTGACTTAGCTAAATCTGTAGGGATTGGCTCTTCCACATTACAAACGATTTTAAAACAAGAAGCTTCAGTAGAGTTAAGTGCTGAAAAACTCGGAAAATCAGTAAAGAAACTGAAAACTCTATGAAGATATCTCCGTATGACGAGTTGGAAAAAATTTTGATGGAATGGTTACAAGAAGCCAGGGCAGCGAAAATTCCTATAAATGGATCCACTATCAAGGAAAAGGCACTTGAAGTTGCCGAAAAACTTAAACTCCAGTGCTTCTCTGCCCCCAATGGTTGGATTGACAGATTCAAAAAAGAAACAACCTATGTTTCAAATACACTGATGGAAAAAAAAATCCCAACACCAAGAAATAATTATTGTAGAGTAATGAAATTTCAGCAATACATTTATATAGGTAACGACGTAATTGATTACAATTTCGAGATCACAGGCTAATTTAAGCCCGAGAAGAGCCATTGCAGAAGTGAAATGCTGGTACATTAATAACCGGTGTAACCGCCAGAACTTTTAATGCAAGCATACAAACGTGCATGCATTGAATCATACAGGTGCTGGATGTCCGTTTGTGGGATGGAGTTAAATGCCTGTTGCACTTGGTCGATCAATACAGGGACTATTAATGCTGGTTGTGGATGAAGCTGGAGTTGTCGTCCAATGATGTCCCATACGTGCTCAATTGGAGACAGATCTGGTGATCTGGCAGGCCAAGGCAACCTGTCGACACCCTGTAGAGCACGTTGGGTTACAACAGCAGTATGAGGTCGAGCGTTATCCTGTTGGAAAACACCTCCTGGAATGCTACTCATGAAAGGCAGAACAACAGGTTGAATCACCAGACTGACGTATACATTTGCTGTCAGGGTGCGTGGGATAACCACGAGAGTGCTTCTGCTGCCAAAAGAAATTGCTCCCCAGACCATAACTCCAGGTGTAGGTCCAGTGTGTCTAGGCCGCAGACAGGATGGCTGCAGCCGCTCACCTGGCCTCCTCCTAACCAACACACGGCCATCACTGGCTCCAAGGCAGAACCGGCTTTCATCAGAAAACACAACAGATCTCCACTCCGTCCTCCAATGAGCTCTAGCCTGACACCACTGACGTCGCAAACGGCAGTGGTTTGGCCTTAGTGGAATGCACGCTACGGGACGTCTGGCTCGGAGCTGTATTTGAAGTAACCGATTGGTAACAGTTCGTTGTGTCACTGTGGTGCCAACTGCTGCTCGAATTTCTGCTGCAGACGCAGTACGACTCGCTACGGCCATACGCCGAACACGGCGGTCTTCCCTCTCAGTAGTGCCACGTGGCCGCCCGGAACCCAGTCTTCTTGAGGCAGTGCCTTCCCTTGACCACTGCTGCCAACATTCATGCACAGTGGATGCATTCCTGCCAAGCCTTTCTGCAATCTCGCTGAAAGAAAACCCACCTTCTCGTAGGCCTATACACGACCTCGTTCAAACTCAGTGAGCTGTTGGTAATGTCTTCTTAAAGGCATTGTGAACTAACATCAACTCACTACATCAAATCTCGACGCTAAACAACGCTCAGGAACGTTACAGCGCGTATTTAAAGCAAACCTGATTTGCATCTTCAGTGTGTCGCTACTAGTGTCACACTGATGCGCCGAGTTCAAAATTTGAATCGACACGCCTGCCAAATTTCGTTTCGCTAGCACAACTCCTTCTTGGTGTTGGGATTTTTTTTTCCATCAGTGTATGTCGGTGGAGAATCGGATGGTGTGGACATTGCAACTGTACAGCAGTGGAAAGAGAACACGTTGCCAAATTTATTGAAGGACTACAATGCAAGAGACATATTCAACGCCGACCAGACGGGGCTATTTTTTAATTTGTTGCCCGACAAAACATTGACGATCAAAGGTGAAAATTGCCACAGGGGAAAACTTTCAAAAATGCAATTAACTGTGTTGTTATGTTCTAATGCCGACGGAAGCGAGAAATTAACGCCTCTCGTGATTGGAAGAGCAAGAAAACCAAGGTGTTTCAAAAATGTAAAAAGTTTGCCTATGAATTACACTGAATAAAAAGGCATGGATGTCTTAATCATTGTTCGAAGATTTTATTTAAAAACTGGATACAAAAATGCGACGACAAAAGCAAAAAATCATTTTTCTTATTGATAACTGTTCCTCTCACTTGGATACCAAATTGAAAAATGTGCGAGTAGAATTTTTTCCAGCAAACTGCAAGTCAGTTGCAGCTTTTAGATCTAGGAATTATTCGATCATTCAAAGCTCACTACAGAAATCAACTGGTTAGGAAAGCACTTCTTTCTCTTGGTTCTGGTGGAATGCAAGACGCATCTAAAGCAAAGATATATATCCTGGAAGCTCTGAATTGATTTCCGCAGCATGGGACAGTGTCAACAGAAAATGCATTACCAATGGGTTTAATAAAGCATACTTCTCTGAATCCATAAATGAAATTATTTCTGTATCTTTAGATTATAATGAAGTGGAAGCAGCCTTTAGATCTAGGAATAGCACAAGATTCAGCACAAGATTGTGTGGCTGAAGGTGACAATCTTCCGGAAGTCGATGACGCATATATCGACTGCGACTCACTTCTCATCACTTCAGAAATTCCGTCAATATCTGATTTAGTGCCCACTTCCGATGATAGAGGTGATAAAGATGATGAAGAAGAAACAACGGAGGCTGTAGCCACGCAATTCAAAGCATAAAAACTCTGAAACAATTTTTAGCTACGAATGTAAATCACAAAGATAATTTGCAAAAAATGCTCAATACTGAACGTGCTGTACTTGAAATTATGTGTAAAAGCGGAAAACAAGTAAAGATTACCCAGTTTTTCCAATAGTTTATCTGGTAAGTGTCAATTTTTTAACAATGAGCTTTAGACCCCTATTTTACGTTTTCCCGTTTTGTACGTATTTTACAATGAGTCCCGTGAAAAACGTAGAATCGGGGTTCTATTGTAGTTACGAGCTATAAAGTTGATGCAAGCCGTAGGCCAGGTCTATCAATCAATACTGAATTTATTTGCCGTCTCCATCTTTACAAAAACAACTTCTTATTTTAAACACAAGTAGAATTAGCGACAACGCAAAATAAACCGCACAGGACAAAGACAACACAAAACATCAACATTTATACAATATTTGCATCTCTAATCCCCACGAAAACCCTGCAAGATCCCTTAAAAAATCTTTCGCGGTCTCAGGCCACGTGACGAATGCAACTGCTTTGATTGGCTGATGATCTCTGTGCTCGTATACAAATTTTCATGTATTAAAATTGAAACTGAATTTAAAAAGGAGTTTTAATTTTTTTAAAAATGTTATATATACATATATATATATATATATATATATATATATATATATAACATTAAAAACCAAATAACTCTTTCAAACCGGTTTTTAAATTCAGTTTCGCTTTTAAAACATAAATATTTTTTATATGTTCCCTAGCCCGGGAAAATAACGCGGGAAAGATTATGTAACGCGAGCCTAGATGATTTTGCAGAAGTACGAATAGTAAAATTGTTGCTTCATCACGTGACTTATAGCTCGAGAGATTATAAAAGGCAAACTCGCAGGCTTTTAGCAGGAATTCATGATGTAAATATTGTAGATAGAAGAGTGTGATGTTTTGTGGCATCTTGTATTTGGAATATGTGTATTTACCATGTAAAGCTACTAATAAATTAAAGATTGATGACTTTCGGCCACGATTGATTTACTAACGGACATTACCTTAAAATAAAAGCTGTATGTAACTGATGTTACATATACATACATACATATATATAAAAACCTGGAACAAGTACTTCAACTAATAAAATGCTTTTTCAATACTAACATGCACCAATTTTTGTGCTCTCTATTTTAAAAAATAGGTCGAAATGGTCAGATGTCACAACCAAAGTCTTCAAACTGATTGTAGCATGAAACATTTCTTTTTTTTTTTTTTTTGAATTACCGACTTTCACAGAAATACACTCAATGCTTTGTAATTTTAATTTCTATATTTTATATTCTTCTGGTATTTAACACGCTGACGGACACTTGAGCCTATAGCCATCAAATCAAAGTTCACTATGCGGCATGACGGCAATAGCCGTCAAAAACTAAACAATCGCCTTTAGACACTACGGGTATAGCGGCACAAATGTGCATTTACCGGCGTACACATAGAAACCTAGTGTTATGTTTTGGAAACATTTTTTTAAGTTGAATTTCATTTTCCACCTGTTACATGACTTACAGCTTCAGTATGCATGTGGTTATGAAGGGAGTAGTGCGATCGTGTTTTCTCTTGAATTCATAGTTGTTATTGATACATTTAACTACCGCCATCATCTCATTACTTAGTGTCTAGAGTCCGCTGGCGCCATAACGGTTATAGCCGCAACCTAATCAACATTAAGTTTATTTAAGCAGAAAGAGTAAACTATACTTCTAATATTCTTAAATTTACGAAGACATATAGTGTTATTTTTCGAACTTCACTTGTTCCTACTATCCGTCAATGTATTAACATCAATTCGGCACAAAATAATGTAATAAGGCTTTTTTCCATTAGACCAAATAAAAGAAACAGCTATTTTTTAAAGCACATTTAAATGCAAAATATGCTATAAATCACATTAAATTTCTACTTATGAATTGCATTTTGTGATTTTTTCCCCCTACATCCAAAAAGTGAAACTGTTCTGTAAATTTCTAAAATTCTGCATTTAATAAGAACAGCTCCTTACAGCTTATAGGTTAAATAGCATGCAGTATTTATTACTGTATATACTGTTATGTAGAAAGATATTTCAATAAGACACTTCTTTGTGAATTTTGGTTTAAACTAGAGCTCACCTAGTGGTTGATATTCGACTGGAAATCATTAAATTTTTCGAGCCAAGCCTCAAATGTTTAAACAATTTGTAGATATTTTAATTTCTTCGTCTGACAACAGTTTGTTTTGTTTAATATTTCAATTGGAGAGAATTTCCCCTCAGTGCGATTGATTGACCACTGAGTTAGTTATTTAATTTAATGCATTCCTAACATCTCATCTTATACATAAATTTTATCTTTCTACAGTACTTCTCCTGTAAAGAAATTAGAAATAAAATTTTTCATAACACCCTATTATTAATAAATAAAGTAGAAATAAACACTCATATTCAATTTAATCAAGAGTTCAAAACTCTAATGGAAATCAACAAACTTAAGAAATGTTGACTCAAAGTAAAATAACACATCACCACACTTATTATCTCACTTTATATTATCTTAGACATTGAGTTTTGGCAATGGGAAAACACTACCAAGGTTATTGGCCATGCTGATGGAGATTGGTTTACAGATGGTTCTAAGAGATTTCATGGCACAGGCTATGAAGCTTTTTGTCCAAATAGGAAAATCAGTATATATATATATATACATATATATAGGATCAAATGGAAAAACGATCATAGTCACAAATCTTTAAATTCATAGAATTATGCTTTCAAAGTCGTCAATGGGTGGGTCATCTGCATATTTGTTGCCTAAATGATATTGGATATGCATTCTGTCTATAATAAGATAACTGTATGCACTGAAAACTCAAGGTCACAAATCCCTAAATTCTCAAGTTGGTTTTTAAAGTTTAAAGTTCTACACTTTGATAATTTTCGCCCGTCAGGCAGAGAATGGAAATGGATTAACCAACACTTTAAGAGTAGTAATATTTTGCTCCGACTTCCTTTAATACACTTCACTTTTTCTTTTGTTTTGTTCTTGCTATCTCTTCTTTGAATTACAAATAGTAGAAAATGTGTCGAGTATTGCAAAAATATTGTAGATTGTAGATGAAAGGAGTTGAGCAGTGTGACGAAAAAAACCTTAAGAAAGGTCTCGAATCTACGTTGAAACTACGGAGAGAAAAAAAACTATTTCCCACATTTTTGTTTATTGAATACAATAAAGAACAGAATGAGAAAAATGGCCAATGGAAAAGGTAGCCTTAGAATACTATGGATCAAGCAGTAGCAACTGTAAAACACAGAAACTATGCCTTAACTTTTTTTTAATGCTAGTTACATCTTTATGTATTTTCAAGGATTGAGTAGTTTTCAAGGATCCTGTCACTTAAGATTAAACAAGGAAAATGTGGGAATCACATACATAAAATGAAAAAGGAAATTTTTTACAATGTACTAATTTCAGGAGAGAGCAATGTAAAACAAAATATGCTTTTTACCTCTGTTGCTTTACTAACAGCATTAAAATCTTCATAGGAGCTTTTCTCATCCTGCAAAGATTTTGTGTAAGACGCATCTAAGCTCTGAATTGATTGTTGCTTTTTTTCTTTTGCATTTTCTAAAGTAACAGCTTTTTCCTAGAAAGACAACAAATCAACTAAGGTTTTTAAATTTATATCAGTATGTTACAAATAGATACCTATGTCCGCTAAGTTTTTAGCACTGTTCAAAAATAAATAATACACAGAGTTACAAATACAGTTCAAAATGTCATGAATCATGCTGTTTTAAACAGACTTCCCACAAAAAAGGTATCAGTTCAAACCTTATGCATTTTTTATTTATTTATTTATTTATTTGTTTGTTCATCAATGACTTCTTACTGGATGAGCCTATTTTGGTAATTCTTCTTTTAAATCGATAGAGGATAGTCTCCCATAAGTCACGTATACCTTTGCTTGATCATATTTGATAATCAGAAAAAACATCATGGGCATAAATGAAGTGATTTTTTTGTTTTTTCATCCATAACTGTCGACTAAATGAACAGATTTTGATAATTTAAATTAAAAGCAATTATAATAAAAGTTTCAGTGAAGGCTTCTCTGAAACAAAAATTAAATTCTTTCAGTTAATAACTTTTTAAAATGAACTTCAAAATGGAATTTATTATAAAATGGTTAGTTTTTAGGGCCATTTTTTTTTTTTTTTTTTTTAAAATTAAAAAAATTTGAAAAAAGCCCTTTAAATAAAATTTTTTAAAAAAAACATTGAAAAATTTTAAATATATTTTAGAATCAGTAAAGGGTTTAAAGATAAAATCTTTTTGGGAAAAAAAAAATCAATTAAAAATTTAATAAATTGCTCTAAAAAGTTTTCAACAGTTAATCTTTAAAAAACATTGAAAAAATTTAAAATTAGTGTTATAATTTTATGCTGAGGTTAAAAAAATAGTTAAAATTTTTTGAAATCGTCGTTTAAAATATCAATGGCCAGATTTTAACAGTTTTAATAACA
Source organism: Octonoba sinensis (assembly GCA_038502835.1). Classification (NCBI taxonomy): domain Eukaryota; kingdom Metazoa; phylum Arthropoda; class Arachnida; order Araneae; family Uloboridae; genus Octonoba; species Octonoba sinensis. The sequence continues at coordinate 2,012,423 of CM076606.1, read as the reverse complement.
ATTTTTAATTAGACTGTCAAAATTTTTTTTTTTCCAAAAAAAATTTTTATCGTTTTAAAATAATTTATTTTTACTTTTAAATGAAATAATTTGAAGTCTTATTTTTTTCTTTTCCGACAGGGAAAATATTTTTAAGTTTCTAAAATTTTTACAAATTAAAATTTAATCGTTTTTTTTTTCATTTTCCCCCTTAAAGTCTACAAGTACGGACATACTGCAAAGAGTTAATAAAAACAGTAAATTTCTGAAAATAAAATAAATATTTGAATAACATGGAAACAATAAAGTTATTTGTGCAATGTTTTTAGTTGAAAAATTTGCAAAACAGAAAACAGAAGAAAATATTCTATTATGTAGGATAGGTTTTTCAAAACACTGATGAGATAATATAAGATTGAGAATGATCATACGTATAAGATTTGAGTGAAAACAGTGAACTTGAAATCAATTTACATTTCAGAAACAGCTGCAGATGAATCCATTATTGATGCAAAGCATGTCACATGACACTGTAGGATAATGTCCTGTTCTATTTGTGTTCTCAGGAAATTCATAAATGTGTCTTCAAATATGTCTTTCAATATTTCATCATTAAATTGTAAAATCACTGGTTTCAACTTATTTCACGTAAAAAAAATTTCTTAGTTTCATTGGTTTCTTTGATTTCAATTGAATTTTGGCAACTTCATTTTACAAAAATGTTTGTATTATGTTCCTTTGACAAAAGCATTAAAAGAAAGTAATTTAAGGAAGGAAAAAAAAAAGTAATTTATACTAATATAATCTAGGTTGGTCCACTGTGCCCCAAAACATGGGACAACTTTGTTGAGTTCACACAACTTATTTTTTTACTCATGATGCTTGCAGATATTGTTGGAAAATTAGGACATGACAACAAAAGGGTTTTAAAGAATGTCTGTAATGTTTTTTTAAGTAATAGCTTTTTTCCTTTTAATTAAAAAAAATAAAAAGGGCAAAAATGGGCTACTGTGCCCGGTTTCCCTTTTTTTATATGTAATGTAAAAATATTACATAAGACTTACAGAGGATGAGTAAAAATCATCTTGATCTTTCTTCAAAGATGTCTTTTCAGTCTGAAATTCAGCATTAACTTTAGAAAACTCCTCATTTTCTTTTGATAGGGAAGCATTAACTCTCGCTATTTCAGCTTCAAACATACTTTTTTCCTTCATTAGTTGATCCAAATCTTCTTGCTATCAAAAAAGAGGAAGCATTTTAGTATTTTAAGCAATTTAAAGAGAGGGTAAAATCTGTAACTACATTAGATATGGTTCAAATATAATGCCTAAAAGTGAGAGAGAGAAAATAGAAATCTTCTCATTATGTTAAAAGGATATGCTAGCCTTAAAAAAATTTAGCATTTCTAGTTGGAATTGGAATTCAAATATTTTGTAAATTGCAAACAGAAAAATTTAATTAATCTTTTCCATCTTCTTTATTATTAATTGGTTCATATCATCATATTATGCAAGATCTATAAAAAAATTCAGTTTTCAGTAATAAACATCAGTGACCAATGTTAACTAACTGCGTGGCAAAACTGCACAAATCCAGAAAATTGCACATTTTAGGCTTAATTGTTTTGCAGAAAGCAGAATTTGCCTAAAAAATGTTTTTTATAAATACTTTTATATTGTTGTACAGACATGGAACAAAAGAAAAATGCTGCATTTTTAAATTTCTTTTCTTTTTGTTTCTTCCCGCCCTCCTTGAAAACGAAAAAAAAGTATTTAAAGATAAGAGAAAGATGAAACGAAAGACTAACCATATTGTTTATATCCTTGGGTTCCTCACAACATTTCTCATCATTTAATTTTCTTTCGTAATTACTTTTAAATGCGAAAAGATTAGTTCTCTGACGGCTGTGGTCATCCCTATCTGCTTTCTTCTCATTTAAACTTCTCTGTACTTCTCTAAGCATATGTTCCTTCTTCATAATTTCATTTTTTTCTATTTTCAAGTGTTCCTCCCTTCCCCTTTAAATAGCATCAAAAAAGTATAAAACACTATGACACAATATGACACATAACACATAAGTAAAAACAATATGACACATAATTTAAGAGAGAAAAAAGGTAAATTTATAACATTCCAATAAGAAAGAATAAAATATACAACCAAATGCAAGAACATGGAAACTATATTATTACTTTTCGAATAAGTACAAACACAAGTAACCTCATTCACATTTGGAATGAAAAAGTAATAAAATGCTTTGCAAATTCAATTTTTAAAAAAAAACCCTTTCCTTCACATACAATTAGTGTTTGCAAAACCAGACCAAATATATAATACCAGTGTTCAGTAATTCAGAATACTGGTACTAAAAATTTTTCAAAAAAGGAATAAAAATATACTTGGTTCATTATATATTTCGAAGTTTCATACAAAACATGTATAAACTAAAACATCGTTTCTCAACCTTTTTCAAATGGCAACCCCTTTAAAAGCCAAAACCATGCATAAAACCCTTGCAACCCCCTTGCTGCATACACATTTTGGCCGCAACTTTTTATATAGAGGGCACCAGTTCTCTGCTCATAATACTGCTTTTATAAGTAGATACATATGGCGAAGATTAATAAACTGAGTGTTTAAATTACATAAACTATTTAATTTTAAACATGTCAGCAAATAAAATCTTTCAGAAATCAAATTTTGACTAAAATTAAAACCTAACTAGTTCTTAAAAGAAATTTAAAGTTGATATAGTAGGTTATCTGCGCCACCTAGCGGAGAACGTTTTACGGTTGTTTTTTCTCTCATATCGGAAGGCATTTACTATGGGGGCTCTGCCTTATACTAAGGTCTGACTGTGCAATGGCTAAATAGTAGAAATAAATAATTAAAATCGCTCATCAACTATTTTACTTTTGCTATCAAAGATTATGAATGTACCAGAATAGTACAACTGGTTTGGAATATTACGGAATACAACAAAAATTAAGCATTCCTAATCCTGGCAAAAGCAATTTAAGGGTCTTTAAGTAAGGAAAATAAACAAAAATTAGATTCAATTTAAGGTCCATATGAGCTTTTTTTAAAAAAAGCTGGCTTACTTTAATTCAGCTTGACTCAGTGACTTCAAGATTCCAAGCGTATTTGTGTTTAAGCAACTGTAGTGACGAAATGGATCGTGACGCAGTTCATCGCCATTCGATGTAAAAGCACGAGTGCAGCCTCTGGGAGGATTATACATCATTAAATTACGTGCTGCTTCGGCATCGTCAATTAACAGTACAGTTTCAATATTAAACTGAAAAGGAAATAAACGTGAGCCATCACTTATTTCAATGACCATAAAAAAATACTAAGCTATTCAGTTACATGAAGAAGCATGACTTCTTTTTAACTATCATAATCTCAAATCTACATAATCATTTTACATTCAAGAGGAATTTCTTTTTCGAATTAATTTGCACAAAATGCCAAACAATTTACAAAAAAAAAAAAATCTTCAAAACAAGTTTTTTAAATAAAGTAAATACACGGAGAAAACAGCAACCATACTTAAACTTTGCTGTAAAGGAAACTAAATTTTATTGTATAGAAGCAATGGAATGAAATTATCAATATAGTTTAAAAACTAAACACAAAATAATATGTATATATATCTCATATATTTAAACGAGCAATTCTTGTATATTTATATATTTTGAGTTCTCGAAAACGGCTCTAACGATTTGGACCAAATTTTGTATTTAAATCTGGTTTTGTTTTTTAAGTTTACCTATGTGTCTTCCCCGAAAAAACAATTTTACACAAAAAAAAACATTTTTTTAATACGCAATTGACGTAGGTACTTGTAACAATGAGCAAACATCATCCGCTATAGATATTTTACTTCAATTGAGATAGCAATACACTGAGTGGCAACACTTATTTTTAATTTACCTTTTGATGATTGAAATTTGTTGTTATTACCATTTGTGAAATTTAAAATTCCTAGGGAACCCATTGCAAAAAAAAAAAGCTTTAGTAATCCTGCACGTAATTTGAATGTATCAGAACGTCTATGAAATGTTGTAAGACTCATTGTGACAAGTTTAAGCAAAAACATGATGAAGGCGAGAATCGTTATGGTGAACAATGCAGCGAGGAAGTACATATGTATGTACCTATATTCACTTCTTGGGTACAACTTTAGTGTAGGAGCCCGTTAGCGACATTTTTGGTTCAAGAGAAAATTGTTGGTTACAATTGCAATTAGTTGTTTTATGTTTGATGCGTGGAACTTTAATTTGTTATATATTTGGTAAGAGTTCTGGACGTATCACTTTTCCCGGCATCTTTCGTCGCCAACCATAATAAATTGCCAACCGGTATCTATATTAAAGACGTTTCTTTGCCATGACAGTACACGCATCTCAAGGTCAACAAAAATTCGGCATGAAAATTTATAGTTAGAAAACACTTTAACTTTTCAAATTTATCAAAATAAGTATCTTCAAGAAAAAAAAAAAACTGCCAAGCAAAGCTTGGTCACCCAGGTACAATATATATATATATATTCAAATGTTTTACACTATATCAAAGGTATATCAAAAACTTTTCATACTGTGCTTTAGCAATGTGCATTGCTATAATTGAATTAGTAATAAGCATTACATCATTAGGAATGGACTTTCGACTTGAGTTGTACATTTTGATTTTCAAAATCAGCATAACTAGAACATGTTATTTAAGAAAAAAAACAAAGAAAGGGATAAGGGGGGGGGGAGAGAAAGAGAAAATATCTTGCACATATATTAATTAATGTTGGATGCTAGTACAATTCATAAGATTTATGAAACTTACTTGATCCAATAAAAAGTTAGCAACCACAGGATTTTTTATTTCAAGTACATCCAAAACTGTAGGAAAAGATGACTGCACTTTATCGGCTTCATGTGCATGAGACTGAAAAATTAGAAAATAGAAAACATTGTTTTTAAATTATGAAAGACTCAATACAGTGAAACTTCTCTGACGGGCCACCTTTATTTAGTGACAGCCTCCGTCAACAACAGATTTTTCCAAGACACCAATTTTCCCCTCTATCTATTCAATGTTAAAAATAACTCAAGGAGATATAGGGAAAACTTCTGTTATCGACCTTATTATCTCTTCAGAAAATTTTCTTCTCTTTTTCTCACTTCGTATACAATGAAACCTTGATAACTTGACACCCCAAGGGAACATGAAAACATGTCAAGTTAAGCGGGTGTCAAGTTACTGAGGTTCCGAAATTTCGATTGCTAATAATGGTCTGTATTGTTATTTACTTACTAGCTATTGCTTACTATAAAAGCCAATTCCAGTGAATGAAATTATCTCTGTTGCAGGGTTTCTGGCTCCCCCCATTGTTCAAGGGGAATAGGGGAATCTTCCAGGAACACTTTCCAGAAAAGAATTGATTTATTGACAAAGAAACATCACTAAAATTCTCAGAATTATGCCGTGAAAAAGTACCGGTAGAAAAAGTTAATAAGAATACAAAATGGAGGTTGAATTACAGGGTTTCCTGGAAATCATGTGTCATTTTAGAGAGTTTTTTGTCCATTGGAAGCATTGGGCCAACCATTAGGGGAGGGAAATGTTGATTTACCAAGGTAGTCGACTTATCCACATGTCGAGCTACCGAATTACCACTGCTTTATAATCAATAATATTTTTTTCTTTTTTTTTTTTCTTTGCAATTTGTTTAAAATAATTCATGCCTTTCAGGCATGAATTAATTGACTCGGAGCTAAGAAGTGAGTACGCAGATTGAGCCTATGAAGAGAAAACTTTGAAACAAATAAAATTTATTAAGTCAATTCAGAGACAATGCAAGAAGTTAATTAAAATACTCTTTTTATATAATTGAAACCAAATTAGGAAAAGATATACTTTTGGAACAATTGAAATGGGAGAAAGAAACAGCCAAAGAAATCAAAATATGTAATAGTTTTGATAAACAGAATTTAGTAAATAAAAATTATAATAAACAAATTATTTGAAGTATTTTTTACTGATAATACAGCACAAAATTATGATTAAGTTCGTAATCAATCCAATGTTGACACATCTCTCAGCAGTCGCAATGACAGATTTTTCTCTGCACAGCAGATGGTCAATCCTAAGAAGTTTCCCTGTATTACTATTTTTATATTATCATTATTATTGCTATTCATTAAAAAGGAAAATATTTATTTATAAATGATTGGAGGCAAATATGGCATATAATTTTTACTTCATAAAAATATTTTTTAGGGAGAAAAAATTTTGCACCCATGCCTAGTTGGAAGGTATGCTCGTTCATATATTAAATTATTAATTTTCATATAGAGATAAAATCAAGCTTGGAAGCCAAAAATTATCAGCAAGAGTGGAATTTCTAACATTTAAAGCATTATTGGGAAGTATAGCATAAAAAATACTAAATACAGATGTACCTGCCAGAATTGAAATGCAGGAGGTTTCTGATTAAGGAATTTAGGAGGGCAATAAAAAAACTAAGATTTTACACTTTTCATTGCAATTGTTGTTAATATACTTAACTAATTTAAATTTACCATACAGGTATAGCAGTGAAATGCAGTTCAAAATATATTTAAGGGTAATTGTAAGTAAGTTCATGTAAAGATGCCTGAACTTTTAAAGAGTAAAATGGAAGGGGGGGAGGCTTGTCATTTAAATTACTTTTATGAACAGGTGTTATATATTCCTTAGCCCTTAATACAGTCCTAAAACCCTCTATCTTTTATAAAAGCAGGAACCAAATTCCAAAATATGATTTAGGTAATTTTGAAGAAAAAATAAGAAAAAGACTTATGCTGTCAAAAGCTCAATATTTTGAAATTAATGAAAATTGTGTACACTATTAAATATGGAAAAGAATTTAATGGGATGTAATAAGCAAATCTCCTAATGTTATACAATGAGAACTGATTCTAAGATCTAACATTCTTATTAATAAAGATGTGCAGGAGTCGATCCAGCTTTTTTGAACAGGGTTCGTTTTTTCATGATTTTGAAACATTTTTGTGAAAATTCAAAATTTAAACATAAAATGATAAAAAATGTTGTTATTTTTCTCTGCTTATTTAATACAAAATTTTGCAAAAAGTATAATTTGGTGCTCAGAATTTAGTAAAGGGTCTATTTTAAGTGATTGGAATTTTGTGAATGGTCCGTTTTGATTGATTGGAGTTTTGAGAAGCGTCCGTTCTAATTGAATGGAATTTTGTGAAGGGCGCGTTTTGATTAATTGGAATTTTGTGAAGGGTTCGAAATCGGATCTGAATTTCCTCTGGTGCAACTCCTGATGCTTGCAGAATGAATCTTTTTGTTTTGACATTAGTTTATTCTTTAAATGACCTATTCATACATTGTGATGAATATCTGTTTTATGTAAAGAAATGATTATTGCTATGATGAGTTTTGTTTTCTGACTTCTCAAATGCAATTTAAATTTTCATCAGTTTTATTTCTCATTTATTAAGTTATATAAGTTTTTATTTATTTATTTATTTATTTTATTTATTTAATATTATTACTTTTTAACGATTGGAGAGATATATATATGCATTAAAACAGCTTAAATAAATGACCAAAAATAAAAATAAACCAAAATTAGCATTTAACTTTTTGACATGTGAAATCTCATACTCCTAATAAGCACAGAATTTTGTTTCAAAAATTTCAAATCAACTTTACTGAGAATAAAAAGGAATTTCTTCCATTTGCCTTTTAGCAAAGCTTAATAAACATCAATAGTGAAAACATTCTAATTCTAACAGTAGATGCAAAAAGATCACATTTAAAAAAAATGAAAGCATCAAATATAAAGACGAAAAATAAAAGAATTTCTATAAGTAGAAAAGCTTTAGGATTGCATTTTAATAGGGCTATAATAATCAACACTAATAACTACTAGCATTATCCTTGGAAATTTGGAGTAAATTAAAAACAATAACGGGGAAAAAAATCACTGAATTTCAGTAATTTTAGCTAATTTTCGAAATTATGAAAATATTGGTTTTCAAAATTTTTGGTATTATGCAATTTATTTCCGGCATTAAAATGTGATAAAATACTGGAATTTCGGTGTATAACCGGAACACAAACATCCCTGAATATTAATCAGGGCTCGGAGTTGTCCTGGAATTATTGATTCTTCTTTTAAGGTCCTGAAATATTCTCATATTTCACCCAATATTCTTTAATTTCAAGAAATTTTGCGGCTATATTTAGTGCATGCGCCGACTTTTCCTCTCCTAATGTAGCGTGTTCAGCCATCGGCGCGCCACTTAACTGTTTACTGCCGCACTGCCTTGTGCATGGTGGGGAGTTGGTTTGCAAGAAAAGGAAATTTCAGGGGGGGGGGGGAATGCAGCAATTTTAAATTGGGTGCCAGATCAGTTCTAATTCGGGAGATTTTGGATTGATTCAGGAGGGCGGGAGACGAAGCCCAAATTCAGGAGTCTCCCTCAAACTGTGGGAAAGTTGGCACGTCTGTAAATATATACTACATTCAAGTGGAAAAATAATTTTAGCACACTGAATATAAAAGGCAATAGTGGAAAGTTTTCCAAAGTGCTCTTGATAAGACCTCCTTTGTTTGTCTCCAACTACAAATACATAGGAAAGTTATTTCTGTTGAAGAGGAAAGATGTGTAAATGGGGGGAGACCGTTCGTAACAATTCTATCATAATTGTTAATGAAATTAGCTACCGTATTAATGAATTACATAGTAGTAAGAATCATTGAACCTAGCATTTAAGTATACTTTTTAAAAAAGTTTTCACAAAAGCAGAAGGTGTTGGGTTCTAATGGTTCCACTGAAGTCATTTCTTTAGAAACAATTGTATGGGTGCTTTTGACACTTTGTTCAACAAGCATCAGGTTGGGCAAAAAAATAAGCTAGCTTGTTTACTGGTAAACTTTGGAAATGCCTAAAATCCAAGTGAAGTAGAAATTTATCATATTTTTTTCCCAATAGATTTTAGACTTACTTTTATGGTAAATTAACACTAATCTTAAAATACAGAACGAATTTCTGGAATACTTAGTAAAATTGCCAGGCACTGCTCCTACAATGATAATATTGAAAATTAACAAATAAGTTAACCCAGTAACCGCCAAAAGTCGAAATCGATATTTGTTTCCGATACAATTAACAAAAGTTGTTATTTAGGTCACATACAATAGCAATATGCTGCAAAAAGAAGAAAATTGTAACTATCTTTAGAAATATGGGGTGTTGCGTTGACCAACGTCAGCGGAAAAGGAGTACGGATGCGAAGAATTCTCGTCAGAAACTATGCTGCGATTTCAATGTGTTTAAAAATTGGAAAATTTTATGAGCACTATTATAGTTTTAGAACATGCATTACACCTTATAGGACACTAAAATTTATTAAACATAAGGGTATATGCGCACTTGAGAAATTATACATTTGAGAAAATAATCAGTAACTATTTTCCATACATGATATGCTTCATGCAGTCATGTTGTAAAGCAACATTACAAATACTGCACTGATAAATTGTTTGGCTGTGGCAATGCTTGCAGTGTATTCTTTTCTTGTCGGTTAAATTTACAATGAAATGTTTCTCAGTTACTGACTTTGGAAAGCTGAATTTACTTGCCGTCCCATTGCTGTTTTTTCCTGATTTACATCACTATCAAAGGGGGTTCTGCAAAAGACAAAGTGCAACCTCCCTTTAAAAATCCCAGCAGTGCCTTCTTATTTCTTTCTTCAAATAATCTTGAACGTTTCCAAGCATTTGTCAATGCAACATAGATATAATTTGTAAATATTTACCACCACCATTTTTTACCTCAAACTCTAATTCTGTAATCTGAAACCATGTTGTCACACAAATAAACAACAGTCCCCCCCCATTTACAGGTTATATTGCTCAATGATACGTGGCTGTGGAACTAACACCTTTCTCGTCCGGATTTTGGAGTAGTGAGAAACATTTTTTATAGGTTCAATTTTTCCCTAAAATCCTCCTTTTCATTCGCATCGTCATCTTAGTTTTCATCTAAAATCCATGATAATGCTTCTTCTAATGTAAGATACTTTGTTCTAGGCATCTTTTACAAAAAGGAGAAGAAAAGCCAAATTCACACATTCAAATTGCACAGAATAGAAACGAAATGTCTTTACCCGGAAACGAGTAGAAACATTTTACCCCTTTTCCGCTGACGTTGCGCGAGCGCAACACCTGTATTTGCTTCCACCCCCATACAAACAGTTGATTTGCGGAATATACTGACAATCTGTGACCTTGAACCAAAGTATTTTACTTCCAAGCCCTATTTTGTGTTTTTTAACAATCTTTCCAGAAAAATCTGAGATCTCAAATTTGGACAAAAAAAAATCAGCAAAAATAGCACTTGTTTTTAGAAGTAAAATTTTTTTTTGAATCATTGTTTTTTGTTGTGGCATTTATATTGATAGTACTAAATCTAAAACTGCAATCGATACAAAAGCAACTTTATTAGAAAAGTTTTTTCATAGTAGCTGTTATGGTAGTGCAACACCAGCGGCTAATGGGTTAAATTACAACTCACAGGCTTATTTTTACAACAATGCATTATTAGAATTCCTTCTCTCCAAAATTTTCATTTAATAATATGGTTTAAAATTTAGATCTTGTTAGAAGAAACAAGATTCCGGGCCTCAACTCCTGTCCCATTTATTCTACCGTTTTCAAATAAATTCTATGTGACTTAGTTCTTTATCAGCTTCAAAATGGCATAAAATTTCAGAAAAGGAGACGATTTTTGCTGTTTTTTATTGAGGAAAGAAATCTGAAAACCAGAATTAGAAAGAAAAAACATTAATTTGAATTATCAAATGGAATTTCCCTTTTCCCGCAAGCAGTGATTCAATTTATTTTGCACCAAATTTTAACTATATTAATTGGTGTGGCTTTTGTAGTGAACAAACATACACAGAAACAAGTATTTTTAAAGAAAAATAGTATAAAAAAATTAACTTACTGCTTGAAATTTAGAAATATTGATAGGAGGTGATTTTCTTCCCCTGTAGTATTTATTGAAAATGGCATCAAGTTTTTGAGAATCTGGAATATTATCGCAGCAAAAACCATTCAGCCTAGCTTTTAAGAAAGTTTCAACAGTAAAACTCCATCTTTCATCCTTGACATTCAAATATAAACCTAAAGTAAATAAACATAAAAAATAAAAATTATGCATTTTTACTTTTGTGAATTAATAAAATATGTACATTTAATTCCCAAAATGAAATGTGATTTTGCTTGCACATTTTACATTAATCCTTTAGGGACGGGTGTGACGCATATGAAGCAACAAGGGGTACCTACACCCCAGATGTTGACGAATAAATATTAGTATTTTCTATCATCTAGGTGGGGGACCGTATACGAGGGAAATTTCAGATGGGAATTTTAATCATATTTAGTTTTTTTCTTTATTTTTTTAGGTGGGGGGCCCGGTAATGGGGTAATGTATCATAACTGGGAAAATTATTTTTCCTAAATTTTTTTTTATTTTTCTTGGTTTCCAAAGCGCGGTAATGGGTTTAACCCCCCCTTTTTTTTTTTTTTTTTACATGTACGGGGAATTCTCCAGGGCTCGGGGTGAAACTCGTTTTAAGTACCTATTGACGAATATCCCGACCTCCGTAATGTTAAAACGCCATGTGCTAGAATGTAAACAACTTTCACGGTTCTAACCGTTAAATTAACAGTGAAAAAAAGAAAGTTAATTCGTACAGTTAACCTTTATGTTAATGTTGTTTATTTCCGGTGTGAGTTTGTAAAAATGGTGTTGCCACTCACACGGAAGGGGTTGTTTGCTGAAGTTTGTTTCAGGATATTTCAAGCGGGGAAAATGCAAATTCACGAATGACGGATGGAACGTTTCTACTATAAAAGCCTGAAGATAATTCCATCCGGTCTCTCTCTCTCCTTTTCTGCGTTTCTCCTACACGCTTGTGTTCTCAGCGATAAGCCTGCTGGGCTTCGTCTGACGTGCCGCGGACGTGCGGTTGTGTTAGTCACGTCGTCCACCATACCGGATGGGTTTTTTTTTTCTGGAGCGGGCCTGCCTGACCTTAGGATCTATTGACTTTCAAATGTGATGAGATGTCATACCACTAATGGAAGATTTTGATGTGTCTTATGCTCTACAGAATAGAAATCATCGAATGTATGTGGATGGAACAGTCAAGCCCGGTGCATGTTTATGTGGTATAAGATTTTATTTTTTGCCGTGCTGTGCAGCTGCGGGAACTGTTTTATTAAATTTTTTTCTAAAAATGTAATTTGTAATTTTAAATGTTAAAATAAATCTTTTGTTATTTTTAAAATGCTTTTACCAGACACTTAAGGCGAGGTCCACACGTTCCTCTGAATATTGTTTTGGGACTTTTCCCTAACAATAACAAACTGGCACTTTAACTGGATCAGCTGATATAAATGCATGCAAATTGTTCGGATCATTCCAAATACTCTTCTTATTTCTTTTTTTGTTGATGTGGGGGGAGGATAGATATTCAGTAGTTTGTGCCTTTCTTGTCTTCATTTCTATTCGGGTTTGGCTAGCGTTCAGAGGAAATTTTCTTGTCATTTGGCAAATGTTTTATTTTTTAAATGGCAAAGAGAAAACTATTTTTAAAAAAAAAGAGGAATACACCCCATTAATGCATGATTCCTTTTCAGATAGCGACGATAGTTTTGATATTTCTAAGGAACTGGAAAGTGATAGTGACTGATACTGACACTATCAGAAACAAAACGTGCAGCATGCATGCTTTCTACATCCCGTGACAGCAGGGGTAATTTTTATTAATAAAATTATTTTCATTATTTTATTTGTATCTTATATGTGTGAACTAAATTCTGTGATTTTTTGAAAATATTTTTGGTACATAACTGCTTGAGTTAAGCCAAGAATTTCCTCATTCTAAAATTTTTACGGAAAATATACTGATGAAGTTTTAAAATTAATCCTGATAGCTGACAACAAGTTTTTTTTATAATGTACGAAATTTTGAAGAATTAAATAAAAAATTAATTTTTTATGATTTTCCCCCCAAAGTTTAGCAATGTACTGTTTAGCAATGCAAATCGCCCATCCCCAAGAGACAATGTATTCTGTTAAGAGCCCTGTCTGGTGGTGGCGGCTCGCTGACTGTGGAGCCCGTCCCGAAAGGGTTAAGCATAAAGGCAGTTTAAAATTTTGTTTAAAACTGAAACATTTATTTTTTGAATACTTTAATAATTCACAAAAGCTCCACTTAAAATGTAAAACATATAATGTTTTTAAACAAAAAAAAAAAATTAAATACCAAAATACCAGGAAAATAATCTGGGGAAAAAAACATATATATATATATATGTATGTATATATGTATATTATATATATACAGTAAAAGCTCCAGTGGTCGACCTGTTAAGAGATCTACTGTCAATTATTGTGAAATTTAAGTTTTCAGTAATTATTACAATAACAAAAACACTGCAGACGTTTAGGCTATACTGTACTGGTTGTCTGCCACCTAATTATTTAAGAAATAACATTTTTATTCAAAAAATCAAGTTAAGAAAAAGCTTTAGAAACCCAGTGCTCGGTGATGTATGAACCCAATGGTCGGCCACTCCATTTTCATTCATTTTATGGGACTTTGCTGTTTCCATATCTGTGAAAATGATTCTAGTAGAGAAAACGTGACGAGGCTTGGCTTGCGTTACGTTAGGTTAATGCAACGAAACATGAACCACCAGATCCTAAAATTAATGCATGGCTCAAGGAAATGATATGGTTCCCATAACCTATTATTGTCTTTTTAGATTCCGGATAGAAGCAAATTATATTTTTACATAAAATAACATTTTATTAGCCTTTAATTATCATAATGCATACACACACGCTAGTAAAAATGAACTACGTAAACACCATGACTGCTGTTGCCAAAACCTCAAAACTAAAATTATTTTATTGTAGTACAAAATGAATCTATAAAAACTAGATATTAATGAATCTTAACAGAAATAAAATACCTGATCACTAATTCAAGAAAAAGTACCCGCAACTTTATTTTTGACTGCTTCGAATGATGATTAGTGATAGCTAAGTGAACACAGGAAAGTGAAATTTCGCCTTTCAGAAAAATTATATGTACTATTTCTAAAGAGTTTATGTTTTAGTGGCCAAGCACTGGAGGGTGACTGAGCGCTGGCAACCTACCCTATATATATGTCACGCCTCGACAGTCGGGCGAAGTTTCTTGAATGTATGCAACAGCATTCAATTTTTTTTCTTTTTATTTTTGATTCATGATATATTTACAAGAAAGCTTTCTACATTGTTGAAAGAGATGAATGCAGATGAATATTTACAAATGTAGTCCCCGTAGGGAACATTTTGCAGGAGCACATTTTGGTGCATGCTATACTTCATTCAGAAGCTCTCTCCAAGTGATGCTTAGTAATAGTTTTCGAGTCCCTTCTTGGGATCTCTTAGCCAATCAGAACTCAGAGATAGGTTTTAGTTCACGTTTGAGAGTAGACCCATAAAAAGGACACGATAGGTTTTAGTTCAGGTTTACAGAAAATTACATTAAAAGGTCCCCACAGAGTTTGATTTTACTAAGTTGAAGAAAAGAACAATAAAAATGAATTTAAATTACTATAACCCTCATATTATATATATATATACATATATATATACACACAGTCAAAGCCTGATAACTCAAACATTACTATAACTCACTTTTATTAGCTACCAACCTTTTCCCCTTAAATTCCACATTAATTATTCTCCATATCTCGATGTTTACTTCCTTTAAGTCAAAGTTTTCCACCAAGCTCTCTTGAAATTTGAGGGCTAAAAGAGTGGCAAAATGTTATTCTATAAGTGAAAAATTCTTTCACCTTTGTTGCAATTCTATCAAATTAGACTCGAAAAGTTGCATTGAAAATAATTTGTGTGGCAAACAATAAAAGATCTTGAAAAAAATGTTTCATTCAAGATTGATGTGTTTGAAGTTATACCTTCTAGTACGCGGAATAATGACGTGTACGAAACGACAATATGGAACTGTCTCCAAATGCGACTTCTTCTAAAAAAAATTAAAAAAACATTACAGCGAGTTGGTGATTATTGAAGTTGAAGAAGCAGAATGCAAGCCCTCAGACTTCATAAATTTTTTTAAAACATTGCGTTATGCAGTGATGTTTCCGAAAAAGTGCTCGTACAAGACACGAAAGAAAATGATGCAGCTGCTACTGCCAGAAGAAACATCACAAATTTCAGTAACAAGCATCTCAAAGTGTGTACTTCTCTAGAAGTTCTCCAGTAGTATATACTAAGTAGAGAGGGAATAGACATGGTTGTATTTATGCAGGAGCGAAAGCTTGAAAATTTGCTGTTTTATGATGCACAAAAAGCTCTATTGCAACTTAAAATGATGGATTACTTTAAGAAAATATGAAATATGAATAAAAAGTAAAATTTATTTTTAATCGTCCTTTTTTTAATGTTTCAATTAAATTGCACATATTTTGTTAGAAAACTACTCAGTTATGTAATTTTATCAATTATCTGCATATTTATTGAAATATCGGAAAGTTTTCATTGCTAAAATGTTGGAAACCGAAACTAGCAGTAAGTTGAAAGTCCAATAAGTCAAAGTTTTTCTTTAGTCTCTCTAGATTTCAGTTATCGAAAATTGACAATATATATACAAATATATATGTATATATATATTTGTATATATATTGTATATATATTCGTATATAAAAAGTTCACCATAAAAATTTACTTACCTACAGGTCCTACAGGTTTTTGGGAAAAATGACCCCTCCTATGTGCTGCTTCAATTTCTTCCAGGACTTGCTTCATTTCCGGGCCGTAAACATTAATACGTTGCTGCATACCTGCACGTATTTTCTCCAACTGTCGTTCCCCTTCGCGAATCTTGTATTGGGATTCATTTATTTCAGCTCTATAATTACAAAATTGTATTTAATGTATAAAGAGCACAAGCACACATTTTCTAAACAATAGCATAGATCAGCATTCTTGCTCTGAAGGAGCATGAGACAAGCCAGGCAGAACAATCTAAATGGATCATGGCCTAGAACAATGGACAGTAATTTCATAAATTTTACACTGGATTTCTCCTAATTTCATACAATCATTACTTCAGCAGTCTTACTTGTTTTACTTAATATTTTCTTATTTAATAATAGAGGCTGTTCGCACATTTTTTAGACAATTTTGGTTAGCGGTACTAAAAAATCATTTGTCATGGTTTTATGATATCTAAAGCGTTGTTAGGTAAGTATTAAGGAAACAAAGTATCCAAGGAAAAAACAGACATATCTTCGAGTATTACAAAGGTACACTGTTAAATGTTGAAAGAAAATACCCCTAGTCAAAGGACAGTTGCAAAATCATTAAAATGCTTGGTGTCCACTGTAAACCAAATGATAAACGTCGATTTAAATCTTAAGAGGAGGAAAAACGCAATGTGCATCGTCTTTCTCCTAACCATATCGCTGAATGCAGGACAGGTTGCAGAATTCTGTATGAAGAACACTTATCCAAAGAAAAATGGAAAAAATTTCACAATAGATGAATCATGGGTGTATTTAAATGATGGCAGCAAAAAAGTGCCATTTATTATCATAAAAGGGGAGAAAAAATTGAAGAGTACATGGCTCAAAGAATCGAAAGAAAGTTTTCCCAAGGGATTCATGATTGTTGCTGGCTTTTCATATAATGATAAGTTAAAAATAAAGAGATTGGAAAAAAATGTCAAGATTAACTCCAAATACTATCAGGAACATATTTTATTGCCAATTTTCCTGAATGAAATACCATCGCTTTACCAACAGTGCCATCAGTCTGTGAAACTCCATCAAGACAAAGCTAGCAGTAACACATCAAAATCCACTGTAAATTTCCTAAAAGAAATGAAACAAAAAACCAGTATCCCAGGCCATACCCTTCACTGATATCCCCGCTAAATCTCCCGATGTATCATCTATGGATTTTTGTGCTTTCAGACTTTTAAAATCTGCATTATCCAATGTCGTCCTACAACCCTTACAGGACTCTGGAAAGCTGTTCAGGAGGAATGGGATATAATACCTCTTCTGACACTTCAAAAGGCATTATTATCCTGGAAATTATGGTGTCGAAAAATAGTTCAGAGTAAGGGCTATCAAAGTGAACTATTAAAAAAATATCAATAAATAAGGTGTGAAGTGAAAAATGTAGTGAAGTGAAGAAAAACAAAGGGACTGCAAAACACTAAAGCAAGCATTATATGAAGAGCCTAAACTGTTTCTTAATTATATATTGAATGAAAATAGAAAAAAATGTCATTTATTTATTTTGTATATATATATATATATATTTGAAAGCAGAGGAAAAGAGGACTAATGCTAAAGTCTCATAAAATTAAAATAACTCATTTTAAATACAATTACAAAAAAAGAGGAAATTTTTTTTGTTTAGCAAAAATGATTTCCAAAACGTAATAATCTTGTGATAATTGCAAATTAAAATTTTTGAATATGCCACTTTTTGAATAGGGACCCGCTTTTTGGAAAAAGGGACCCGGAAATTTGGAAGTCTTGGGTCCCAGGGACCCGTATTTTCCAAAGGCTAGAGGCATCGCTGCAGCTAAATGAACTGTCAAAAGCAGTTTACAGCAATATTTTTGAATGTAATTTTATTAAAAAAGAAAGTATTTTAAAGAATAATTTGATATAAGAGTTCTGCAAACCTAAGTACAGTCATTCTTTTTTCTAATTCATTTTCTTCATTTTGTAACACCTCTTCATACTTTTCAGAGTCTTGCAACTGTTTAGATAAATTTTGAAGTTCTCTCTCATAATTTGATATTCTTTCCAACCGTTCTTGTCTTTCTTTTTCAGCATCTCTTTCATTCCTAAAAATATATGCAATAATAGAGCGTCACATAAATAAGGTAAAAAGATGAAACACACACACAGGGTTGGAAAAAAACCTGGTTTTTTTTGAAAAAAACCAAAAAAACCGGTTTTTTTGGTTTAAACCAGGTTTTTTTGGTTTAAATAGCATTTGTAGGAAAAACAATTTGACTTTTAGAAAATCATGGTGATTTTAGATCCTTAATTGTAAATAAATGTTATTGATAGTTAATTTATTGATAATTAATTAAGCAACTATAAGTTAAAACTTTAAATTTTAATTACGTTATATAGGTGCAGCACTTTAGTCGTCAACTTATAGAGGGTGGAGATTTTTTTTCTTTTTGTCATTTCTTACGCTATGCATTTATTCATTTGTGACTAATTAAAATAGAACATCATGTATTAATGTTACTTTAAAATTAGTAATTAGCTATTTTTAACAATTATCTGAAATACCATTAGATAAATTTAATCTGAATGACTTACAATGTATCCTATACAACTTTAAAATTAAAGCACTTAGTTAAAATAACGATAAATATCTTATTAATTATGTGAGTTACTTATTTGATGGAAAAGATTCCCTAAAAATACATAATTTTTCGAAACGTCTAGATCAATTAGAAGAAAAAGAAGAAACTTATTTAAAGAACAAAAGAGTGAGGCTCATAGTAGTTTTTTTGACTATTGAAAGTTACACAGAGGTTTAGGCAAACTTTATATTGATGTTTCATCCATCCAAATACTAGTCTAACATTATAGCATAAAAAATATTATCCTGGGAAACTTATATAAGTTTTTTTTTTATCTTTGCAAAAATAGATAAATAAATAAATATAGTAATAACTAGGCAGCCAACTTACAAAGGGTTTTTTATAATATTCCCACCCAAATTTGGTACTTAAGTGGTCAATTAGACAGGTGGTCAAATTACAAAAGTTTTCCTACATTAAATAATATAGGGCTGATTCCATTCCTGACCAAAAGTGGTCAACTTACAACGGTGGTCAATTGTACAGGTTTTACTATATTAACACGTTATAATACTCTACTTATACAGACCTTTCATCAAATTATTAAAGAAATAATTATTATGCAGGTTGAGTTTTAACAAGAGCATATTTTACTAAATCAATAAAATATAAGCAAAAATGAAAGATACATTAAAAATAATGTGTGTTGATGTACAGTATCAGTAATATCAACAAATGATTACACCGTAACACTAATACAAATCAGCAAGATTGGCTTAGAAATTATCACAATTATTTATATATTTTTTTAAATACAATTTTTCCTGATTAAAGAATAAATATATTTTTAAAAAGAAGAGAATAATTTAGGGAAAAAAGAAAAATTTGCACTGATTAAAAAAAAAATTTTGTTACTTTACAAATTCAGTAATTCATGATTTATATAATGCTGTGCTTGCAATTTCTGCACAAATTGGATTTTGCAATTTTTTATAATGCGAAAAATAAATGAAAAAAGATTTGGTTTCTAAAAATTGTTGTCAGTAACATACATTTGCAAATTGGTTATTATGAAGTTATTTTATTGTTTCTAATATGTATTCTTTAGCTCCATGAATTACAATTGCAATATCATTTTAATTTTTATAATGACTGAGAAGAGTTTTTCTCAAATTGGCTTTTCCAGAGCTAATTTTAGAAAAACCCAAATAGTCTGAGATAGGTAGTCTGTAGATAGGAGATGAGAAAAATTTGTATTGATTAAAAGAAAAAAGTTTGTTAATTTTCAAATTCATTAATTATCCAGTGCTGTGCTTGTAATTTCTGCATAAATTGGATTTTGCAACTTTTAATGATGTGCAAAATTAATGAAAAAAGATTTGGTTTAAACCAAGTGGTTTTTTTAAAAAAACCATTTGGTTTAAACCTTGGTTTAAACCATGGTTTAAACCAACGTGGTTTAAACCAAACAACCCTGCACACACACAGATTATTATTTAGAAATTGAATAAAATTTCACCTTTGTTCACTTTCAGAGATCATACTTTTTAAGCTTGTTATTTCTTGCAATTTACGTTTTAATTCTCTTTGGTTGCGGTTAAGTTCTCCCTATAAGGTAAAAAAAATAATAATACATAAATTTTAAAAGATTGTAATCAACACATGCTTATGAAACAGAGCTGTTCCGAATGGCATTGAAAGAGCAAGACTAAAACAAACAAAAAAGAAATAAATACTTTATATGTACTTATATGAAGCAGTATCAGATTGTTTGTCTGTTATGAGGAGGTAAAGTTGTAATCCCTCCTCCCCCTTTTAGTTTTGTATCGGCTTATATTCAGGTTTTGAATTTTTGGTACATTTTTTAAGGAAACACGTACTTTTAACTTATAAAGGGAGCTGCCTTATATTCAGAAATAAGTAAAGTATAAAAAAATTTTTAGGAGCACTAGCAAAATTTTAGTTTAATTTTAGGAATTTTAGGGGTGGCAAAAAGTTTTAGGAATTTTATGGGGAATATGACCCCTGTATATATGGCAGTTCACTGCACAAATCGATTAACTACACTTTTTGAAAAATCTTAAATTTAAATGTAAAAGCACTTGCTGTAGACATAATTTTCTATATTAATAATAACTTTCTTGAATAATAAAGACAACACTATAAAATGCTAAATTATTTTTGACCATTGGGTAATGAATAATTTGAGAGGCCATTTTGATTAACTCCGTACTCTACTGTAAATCCTCGCAATAACGCAACTCAAATGCACTAGCAAGCACTCTGGTACAGAGCAAATGGCGTTTTTTGCAGGCAAACCTATTTACTTTACTGCAATTTTAACAGATGTAACTTTTATCCTGGGAAGCATTGCAAAGGAAGAATCAGTTTTATTATTTTTCTGACTGCTGAGTAAATTTAACATATTTTGCTTTGTTCTGGTGATCCTGTAGATCCCGGGAGCAGAAAGTGCTTAAAAGTGCGACGTACGTCGCAGAACAAACGCGATCTCTGCAGAACATTTCATCCTTAAAAAGAAAAGGGGGGAAAATGCGAGCACAAACGCAAAAGAATAAAAACAAAAAAAAAAAAAAAAAAAAACGATATGTTCTGCATAACAACTGACAAAAGAATGTTTATATATTCAGGGTGCGTAGCGGTTTTTAAAAGTGCTTGTTTTTGCTTTTGTTTTTAAAAGCTTTTAAAAGTGCTTATTTTTCATCCATGTTTGTATTCTTTGGTGGTATAAGAGCATATGGTCCTCTAAAGTTCAAGATTCACGGTCGGCACTCGCCACGTGGCGACCTTGTTTGAAAAAGTGGCGATTAAAAAAAATAGGAGCGATCGCCACCTTTCGTTTTTTTCTTCTTAATTTCTAAAGTAAATCCTTCCTTTTCAAATACATCTATTGAATATACAACTCTTGCTTCTTTCATGCACACAGACAATAAAAACGCATCAATTTGGCATTTAAACAACCGAATTTCTGCCGATAAACTTCATTTCCCCTTTCATAAAAAAAAAAAAAAAAATGGCAAAAATTTTTCCGGATTGCGATGTTTTTTTTTTTTTAATTCCTTCTCTCTGCCATATAAATCTTTTAAATATAGTAGGAAACAATCTTAATTCTGTTTTTTTTTTTTTCCATAGCCGCAACACTTTGGTAAATGACCCCCGTAAAAAAGTCCAAGCAAGCCTTGAGGCAAGAAGAACTGATGTGATTACGGAAATTCAGACAGAAGCTTATCGGAACGAAAGCATGTGTTCAACGTTTTTCGTGGGTAGCCACTGATGAAGTCAATATCTGTCCAGTCCCGTCCCTCCCAGGACTAGAGCTCTGGTCCCCTCTCTGGGTAATGGGAAGAGCGTTGTTTGTTTAGTCTCTGCAGTTCCCAGGAAATTTTTAAATCCCTTGGTCCTTTGGTCTGGGATCGAAGCGTTTGGTCTGCTGATAATGGAAGGCATGAGCTTCTCTTGGTCATCGCAAGGAGAATCCAAATGGGGGGGGGGGGGGGGGCACTTATTCAGTACTTTCACAGAAAGGAAATCATGGTACTTTCCGGTAAGGAAGGTGCATACAATTATTTTAAATTATACTGTAATTGTTTCTATGGTGGTTTGTAAAACAAAGAATTGAGCTCTTTGTCAGAAGCCAGTTTTTTCTTTATTGTATTACGCAGATATGTATTTACATCTTTTTTTTTTTTTTTGCTGTTATGTTGCAATATAAATTGTATATTATTTGTATTGAGGAGTTTTGGCAATGGGGGGGGGGGGGTGGAGATGTAATGTGCATAGCTTAAAATGATCTTTTTTTTTTTTTTTTTTGAGTGGTTAAAAAATTTTTTTTAGAGTGCTTAAAAGTGCTTATTTTTCATTGAAAGAATTTGCTACACACCCTGATATTCCAATTAAGCACCACCTGGCCATAAATCAGTTAGAAAGTTGTTAAAAGCAGCCATTGTCACAATGTATGGGCCAAATTTTTATAAACATTTTGTAAACAGTACATCTGCATTAATGTCGCAGTATCTAACTTCAAAAGTCGTTGACAGAATTGCAAATTCTGAATGTATGCCTTGGTTTTAAATAAATAATTTAATATGTTTTGTTAAAAATGAGTAATAAATATTCTACTAGTTAATTAATATTCTTATATCTATTTTGTGTTGTACTGTGGTCCATCAAATTTGGACAACATGCCTGCAGAACATTTGGAACTGTTTGAGGTCATGCTGCAGAACACTGAATATAATTCTGCTCCTGGGCTGTAGATCAAATTGAGGTGCTGCTGATGATGGTTTTCAAAAGAGTGGTTAACTGTGGTACCATGCAAGAATCATAATATTTTGAACAAGCTTTTAAGCTGACATTGTAATGCAATTCCATTTCTTCAATACAAAAGCAATCTTTCATTATTTTAAATTGCAAAGTTGCCGTAATTTCAGGAGGAAACGCTGCATCCGAGGAAAATGGCCCAGAAAAAAATTAAACCTCAAACATATGCCTTGACGTAACACCACATCAGCAGAAATGCCGTACTGAAGAAATTTTAACTTTTAAATATGTAAAGGCCATGGGGTTTCGTCCAGAAATTACGGTATTATAATTTCTTACATATATGCAAAGGAAAATAAAAAATAATCTTGTAAAACAATAAATCAGGCAAACAAATAACTACTTGGAGCTCCCGTATGGAATTCTGTATGGTTGAAGCTTGGGATTTTAAGGTTCCCAATTTTCCTCTTTTGCCTCTCATAACTTCTTGGCACTCTTCATTAATTTTCTTATACTTTTTTAAAGCTTCATCAATGCCTTTAGCATCGGCCTAAATTATTAAAACACAAAATTAGAATAATAATACTAAACTAGTGAAATAAACACTACACTAAATCTCTACAAAAAAGAGCTTAGGCATTGAAACTCAAAGTGTAATAACTTTTTCAGGGTTTGTACTCTATTGGGATGAAAAAATTCCATGACCTTTTTATGACTTCATAAAAATATACATGTCCTTGTTAGACAAACCTAGATATCCCCCCCCCTCCTCACATTTACACATGACATTTGTTTGAAAAACAAGATGACAATTTAATATTGACTAGAGTTCGCCAAGTGATCAAAATTCGACTGCAATTCATTAAATTATTCAAGTTCAGCCTCAAAATTTTAAATATCTTTCAGATATTATTTTAGCTTATCTGTTAGACAACAGTTGGTTTTGTTTAAATATTTCAATTAGCTGTAATTTCCCTTCAGTGCAACTGATTGACCACTAAGTTAGCTATTTAATTTAATGCATTTGAAGCACATATAATACATAAATTTTACTCTCTCCTGTAAAGAAAATGGAAATAAAATATTTTCATGCCCTCCTAATATTATTGAATAAATTGGAAATAAATACTCACTTTTAATTTAATCAAGAGTTGGAAACACTTGATTCAAAGCAAAATAACGTATCATCATTTTTATTATCTCACTTTATAGTATATTAGATATTGTTAGTGTCAAATTGTATTTTATTTTGTTTGACATTGTAATGCACCTTTTATTTCCATATGTATATATTTTGGGAATGTATTAACCGATACCTCAAGATTAGTGTTATTTTGCTTTGACATTCACTTAACCGGAGTACAATTTTTCTCTCTCTGTTTTCTTTGTTCTTGATATTTTTTCTTCTTTTAATTATAAATAGTAAAAAATGTATTAGAAAAAATTAAAGCTATACAAGACACTAATACGACCACTTATTTTACATGGTAGCAAATGCTGGACACACACAAAGAAAATGAAGAGAAACTGATAATTTTCGTGAGAAAAATCTAAAGAAAGGTCTTTGGGACAGTAAGAGAAAACGGAATCTGGAGAATACGTTACAATCATGAACTTCAATCCATTTACAGAGAACCCAACATAGTGAAGGTGATCAAGGCATCCCAGATTAGGTGGTTAGGACACATTTTTAGATATGACAATGAAAATCCTGTGAAGAAATTAACTTTTCAAATTCCAGAGGGGAAGAGAAAGAGAGGAAGACCAATAACAAGGTGGATAGACAATTTGGAAAAGCGGTGTAGAACTTTGGCGTCAACCGACGCA
Source organism: Octonoba sinensis (assembly GCA_038502835.1). Lineage (NCBI taxonomy): Eukaryota > Metazoa > Arthropoda > Arachnida > Araneae > Uloboridae > Octonoba > Octonoba sinensis. The sequence continues at coordinate 1,987,892 of CM076606.1, read as the reverse complement.
AAACCATAACAGTAAGTAGATCTAGAGGGTCGAAGCCGACTGAAACGGCCTTGGCCGGCAACTGGCTGTAATGCTTGAGAAGAAGAAAAAATGTATTGAGTAGTGTAGAAATACTGTAAATGTAAGTAGTAGGATGAAAGTAAGGCGAATAAAGATTTCTAAAAATAAGCTTCAAATATGTCGAAAGTAGCAGGAAAAAAAATTTATTTCCAAATAATTTTTATCGATGACATCAATAGCTACTTAACAGGAAGAAAAGGTACAAAAATCTGTTGACAAACAGAGAAGAAAACTGTACTTAACAGAGCTCAAAAATTAGATTGCCCGACATGCCTGGGGCACGTAACAATTCAGATTGGGCATGAATTTTCTACCCTTACATGCCTGGCGAGTGGCAGGGCATGAAATTTTTTAATCAAATATTTCTTTCCGAAACTTTATTATTTTGTATTTTACTGAAAAATCACCGCATCCTTACCAGAGCTCAAAATTGACATGTTGACGGACATGCAAACCAACTAGTAATATACAATTTAAATTCTGGAAATTTTGACTTATAACAACTTAATATATAATATTTATTTGTAATGCAATTAATGAATTAGATTAATGTTATAATAATTCTTGATTCAGATATAAAGCTGTTAAGTTAATTTTTTATATGACAAATTCAAATGTTTTTATAACTATGCAATAAAACAACTTCCGGACACGTAAAGAATTTCGTTTGGGCATGTATTTTTTAGACAAACATGCCCGGCAGGACACGTGAAATTTTAAAGATTTTTCAAGCTCTGGTACTTAACTGTTTTACCTTTGTTAGTTTATACATAGATAAATAAGAAAAAAAGGTGCATTAAAATGTAACATTTCTTGTTGATGTAAAATTTTATCCCAATTTTTTTGAGGATGACATAACACATCAATCGTAAACAAACTTTTACAATATAGGGGAGACCGGGACACAGTGAACCATTCTTTTGCACTTTTTATTTATGTATTTTTTTTTATTTTTTTTTTTAAGAAAAAGGAAAAAAAGGTATGTACTTGGAAAAAATTAGACACACAGCTAGGAGCTGGTTTCAACTTCCATAATAGAGGAAATGTGACTTTCAAGAAAAAAAGTGGCAAAACTTTGGTCCCATTTGTAAAATCGTCTTAGCAATGTTTCAATTAATGAAGAAAGTTTTTCGTATATTGCATGAATCAGCCATTCCTCCCTTAGGAACATAGCTGTGAAAATCTTTGCATTGGAGATTCCAAAATACATTTCAGCTTTCAATGTTGATATTTTCAACAAATTTACGAACGTCCTTGCATTGTAAGATGAAGAATAGATGGTTGTTTAATAGGTGGGAATTTTGTGAAGTATTCTATGTAAGAGTAACTGCATCCACAACTGTACTCTCCAGGCAGAAGGTAATGCGGTTGCAACCACGTTGGAGGACGCACGTGTTGGATGGACGCCTCGGTTGTCATCGTCTTGATTAGCATGCTAAAATAAAATTATGTTTAAAAGAAGTTGTCGTTGATAAACAACAGACACGACATGGTGTCAGGAAGATACGCTCGCATATAAAGTTTCTCAAGAATAAGAACTTGGTGTTCTAAACGGACATAAAAAGCGATGGAAATGTTCAAGCCTCAGAGTCCCATGGACTTCGCTGCTGGTAATGTGTCGGAAACGTGGAAGATCTGGTTCCAGAAATTTAATAATTTCATGCTAGCTACTGAAAAGTCGGAGAAAAATGACAAAACAAAAATCGCGATTTTACTTAGTTTGCTTGGTGATGAAGGCGTTTCAGTGTTCAACACATTTAAATTTGAAGGCACGAGTGCGGAGAAATATGACAACTTTGTAAATAAGTTCACGGAGTACTGTGTGCCAAGGCAAAACGTAGTCTTCGAAAGATTTAAATTCTTTTCGTGCATGCAACAAGAAGGACAATCCGTCGATTCATACCTTACTCAATTAAAGACTTATGCAGCTACTTGTGAATTTACCGATCAAGAGGGCAGAATTGTCTTAGGAATTAGAGATCAACCGCTCCAGGAAAGACTCCTGCGGGAACCTAGCCTAACGTTGAAAAAGGCTACCGCATTTATCAGAGCTCTAGAAGCAAGCAGTTCAAGGTGATAAGTGATTCTCGAGGTTCCAGAAGTGAAGTCGATGCAGTGAAAACAAGAAGAGTGCACAACAATGAAAAGTTTGACTGTAAAAAGTGTGGCCGAACACACGGTAGAGCCGAGTGTCCAGCCTATGGCAAAATCTGTAAGAAATGTAACATGAAGAATCATTTTGCCATAGGGTGTAGAAAAAGAAATGTTCAGGAGCTAGATTGCCAAATTAGTGAGGAACTCTATGTTGAACAATTGACACTTCACCAGGTAAGTAAAGAGTGTAAAATCGATGCTACTTGGTATAAATCAATAAATTTGATGATATCTAACAAAGCCCTGCCAATAAAATTTAAACTAGATACAGGAGCGGAGACGAATGTACTCCCATACAGTGAAATAGCAGGTGCAAATTTAAAATTAAGTAAAACTGATACTGTATTAATTGCGTATGGCAATTTTAAAATCAAGCCGAAAGGCAAAATTATTATTAATTGTATGTTTAAAAATACTAAGGTACCAATTGAATTTTTTATTGTTGAAATGGATGCAACTCCTATACTTGGATTAACTGCATGTGTAAAGTTAAATTTAATCCAGAGAATTGATAATGTTAGTGTAGACAATAAATCTGATATTCTAGAAAAGTATAAAATTGTATTTGATGGTCTTGGTAAATTTCCAGGTGAAGAGTGTCACCTTGAACTTAAACCTAACTCTGTGCCGGTAATTCATTCACCAAGAAGGGTATCGCAAGCTATACAAAAGCGTTTAAAAGAAACTTTGGATAGGTTAGAGTCAAATAAAATTATATCCAGAGTCAATAAGCCGACAGACTGAGTTCAAAGTTTAGTTATTGTTGAAAAACCTAACGGAAGTCTTCGCCTATGCTTAGACCCTAGAGATCTGAGCCGGGTAATTAAGAGAGAACATCAAATAATCCCTACGGCTGATGACAAAATTAGTCAATTAGAAGGAAAAAAATTGTTTTCGGTCTTGGACTTGAAAGATGGGTTTTGGCAGATTCCGTTAGACAAAGAAAGCTCAGAAATATGCACTTTTAATACTCCATTTGATAGATATCAATTTAATAGAATGCCCTTTGGGATAGCCTCTGCTCCAGAAATTTTTCAGAAGAGGAATGAAAGGTTATTTGGGGATATTGAGGGAGTTTATGTTTATTTTGATGATCTCATTGTTACTAGTGTAGATAAAAATTCTCATGATAATGCCTTAAATGAAGTTTTAAAGAGAGCTGAAGCTCTTAATATAAAACTTAATGCTGACAAGCTTCAATTTAGGCAAACTGAGGTTAAATATATGGGTCAGATAATCTCTGACAAAGGTATAAAACCTGATCCTTCACATGTGAAAGGTATTTTGGATATGCCAACTCCTAGTTCTAAAGGAGAAATCAGAAGGTTGTTAGGTATGGTGAATTTTTTATCAAAATTTATACCAAAATTGTCACACATTACAGCACCTCTTAGAGAGTTAATTAAGCAAAATGTAGAATTTAAATGGGAATTTGAGCATGATTCAGCCTTTAGTAAAATTAAAGACTTACTTAGTAAAGCCCCAGTATTGAAAGTATTCAATAGCTTAGAATCTATTACTATTCAGTGCGATAGCTCCAAAGACGGGTTAGGTACTTGTTTAATACAAAACGGTCAACCAGTCTCATTCATGTCATGAAGTCTTTCTGAGGCAGAAAAAAACTATGCTCAGATTGAGAAAGAGCTGTTGGCCATAGTATTCTCATTCGAGAAATATCATAATTTGGTGTATGGGAGGCATGTAGTGATACAAAGTGATCATAAGCCTCTCACTTCAATTGTAAATAAACCTATGTCATTGATCTCATCTAGGAAGCAGATAATGTTATTAAAACTCTTAAAATATGATTTTGAAGTGCAGTATGTATCAGGACCTGAAATGCACTTAGCAGAAACTTTATCAAGGGCATTTAAAAGTGACACTCAAGTAAGAGATGACCCTGAAATGCTAAACATGGTTCACAGTATCTCTACACATCTACCCATGAGTGACAAAAGAAAAAATCAATTTAAGATTGAGACTAAAAATGACCCACAATTGACACAAGTAACAAATTTTATTGTTGAGGGATGGCCCAAATCACAAAAGCTGGTTCCTAATGATATCAAAGTGTACAATAAGATTAAAAATGATTTACATATAAATGATGACTTAATTTTTCTCAATGACAAATTAGTAATTCCAAGGTCCAGGGTTGTTTGGTTTAAACCACGTTGGTTTAAACCATGGTTTAAACCAAATGTTTTTTCATTAATTTTGCACATCATTAAAAATTGCAAAATCCCATTTATGCAGAAATTACAAGCACAGCACTGGATAATTAATGAATTTGAAAATTAACAAACTTTTTTTTTAATCAGTACAAATTTTTCTCATTTCGTATCTACAGACTATCTATGTCAGACTATTTGGGTTTTTCTAAAATTAGCTCTGAAGAAGCTAATTTGCGAAAAACTCTTCTCAGTCATCATAAAAATTAAAATGATATTGCAATTGTAATTCCTGGAGTTAAAGAATATATATTAGAAATAATAAAATAACTTCATAATAACCAATTTGCAAATGTATGTTACAGATAACAATATTTAAGAAACCAAATCTTTTTTCATTTATTTTTCGCATTATAAAAAATTGCAAAATCCAATTTGTGCAGAAATTGCAAGCACAGCATTAGATAATCATGAATTACTGAATTTGTAAAGTAACAAACTTTTTTTTTAATCAGTGCAAATTTTTCTTTTTTTTCCTAAATTATTCTCTTCTTTTTAAAAATATATTTATTCTTTAATCAGGAAAAATTGTATTTAAAAAAAAAAAAAAAAAAATAATAGTGATAATTTCTAAGCCAATGTTGCTGATTTGTATAAGTGTTATGGTGTAATCATTTGTTGATATTACTGATACTGTAAATCAACACACATTATTTTTAATGTATCTTTCATTTTTGCTTATTTTTTATTAATTTAGTAAAATATGCTTTTGTTAAAACTCAACCCGCATAATAATTATTTCTTTAATCATTTGCTGAAAGGCCTGTATAAGTAGAGTATTATAACGTGTTAATACAGTAAAACCTGTAAAGTTGACCACCATTGTAAGTTGGCCACCTGTCTAGTACCAAATTTCGGAGGGAGTATTATAAAAAATCCTTTGTAAGTTGGCTGCCTAATTATTACTATATTTATTTATTTATCTATTTTTGCAAAGATAAAAAATAACTTATAAGTTCTCCAGGATAATAATTTTTATGCTATAATGTTAGACCAGTATTTGTCTGGATGGATGAAACATCAATATAAAGTTTGCCTAAACCTCTGGGTAAGTTAACTATTCTAGAAGACTACTATGAGCCTCACTCTTTTGTTCTTTAAATAACTTTCTTCTTTTTCTTCTATAATTGATCTAGTCATTTCCAAAAATTATGTATTTTTAGGGAATCTTTACAGTCAAATAAGTAAATTAACACATTAATCCTTAACTAAGTGTTTTAATTTTAAAATTGTATAGGATACATTGTAAGTCATTCAGATTAAATTTATCTAATGGTATTTTAGATAATTGTTAAAAATTGTTAGCTAATTACAAATTTTAAAGCAACAATAATACATGATGTTATATTTTAATTAGTCACAAATGAATAAACACGTAGCGTAAGAAATGACAAAAAAATAATAAAATCTCCATCCAGTATAAGTTGACGACTAAAGTGCTGCACCTATATCAGGTAATTAAAATTTAAGGTTTTAACTTATAGTTACTTAATTATCAATAAATTAACTGTCAATAACATTTATTTACAATCAAGGATCTAAAATCTACATGATTTTCTAAAAGTCAAATTGTTTTTCCTTCAAATGCTATTTAAACCAAAAAAACCCGGTTTTAAACCAAAAAAACCGGGGTTTTTTTGGTTTTTTTCCAACCCTGCCAAGGTCTTTGCGAAAAGAAATGCTAAAATTAATTCATGAATCCCACTTGGGTAACCACAAGTGTAAACAGAGAGCAAGAGAGCTTATGTATTGGCCAGGGATGAACAGGGATATAGAAAATGAAATAGCGAACTGCGAGATTTGTGAAAAATTCAAAACTAATAACTGTAAAGAGCTACTCATACCTCACTCATCCCATACAGGCTTTTTGAAAAAACCGGAGTTGACTTAATGGACTTTGGTAATGACAGTTACTTGGTACTAATCGATTACTATTCCAAGTGGTTAGAAGTAAGAGCACTGCATAACAAATCTGCTATTGAAGTCATCAGCAAACTTAAATGTATCTTTTCTCAGTTTGGTGTTCCAAATGTAATAGTTTCCGACAACATACCTTTCAATAGTTGTCTATATAGAGAATTTGCCAATGAGTGGGATTTCACTTATGCTTTCACTAGCCCTCATTATCCTCAGAGCAATGGGATGGTAGAAAGGGGGGTGGGCACAGCAAAAAGTTTAATGAGAAAAGCAAAAGAAGGGAGCAAAGATTTCCAAATTGCTCTCATGGAGTACAGAAATACTCCAATTTCTGCTTTGAACCTGAGTCCTGCTCAGTTAATGTTCAATAGAAGGTTAAAAACAAAATTACCCATCACAAACAAACTTTTAAACCCAAAGCTATTTAAAAACATTAGAGAAAAATTAATCTATAGACAACAGAAACAAAAGCGGTATTTTGATATAAAGGCATATTCTTTACCAGAGCTAAAGCCAGGTGATAACATAATGGTTAGGAATTTAAAAAACAAAACTTGGGAGCCAGCACAAATCATTAGGAAAGACAATTCTCCAAGAAGCTATATTATTAAAAATAAATTGGGAAACATCTTAAGGCGCAATAGGCGACACATTAGACGTACACAAATTCCTTTTAGATTACATAATCACTATAATGAATTTGTAAGTTATACTGATAGTCCCCAACCTGTAAATAATGAAGTAGAGCTACCATTACAACAAAGCTCAAATCCATTAAGAAATCAAAATTCTAATAATACAAGTGTCACAAGAAGTGGACGGGTCTCTCAGAGACCATCATACCTTGACGACTATGTATAATTCTATCATGTATAAATTAATAAATTTAAGTATATATATGTATGATTGAACTACAACTTATATAATGTACTCGAACTTGGAGAAAGGATGTAAGAGTAACTGTATCCGCAACTGTACTCTCCAGGCAGAAGGTATGCAGTTGTAACTACGTTGGAGGACGCACGTGTTGGATGGATGCCTCGGTTGTAATCGTCTTGATTAGCATGCTAAAATAAAATTATGTTTAAAAGAAGTTGTCGTTGATAAACAACAGACACAACATTCTATAGTTGCTGGTCATTGTGCAAGAATACACTTCACAGCAGCTTCTAATTCTAACCATCTTGAGGAGCAGTGCTTTTTGAATGAACTTAGAATCAAAAAGTTATTTTCTGGTACTAGTTCATTCTTCTGAACTAACATTAAAATCTTGCAATCTCCATGGCTACTCATCAAAAATATTATAGAGAGAAAAAACAAGGTCTAAGGCATTTTCACCAAATTCCTTTCATGTGCGCATTGTGAACAATGTGAATGTTATGTGTGCGAATATTCACTAATCTTCTCCCTAAAAGTTTTAATTCGTTGTGGTAACAGAATCCCAGAAAGGGGAAAAAAGTCCCTGATAACTCTCTGATTGAGCTACAAAACGTTCCCTGATTTTATCCTTGTGATAGTTAGTCTGATTGTCATATGTAATGACAGTATCACAATGGCGGCAGTTCCTGGGGGAAGGCAGTTTTTTTTTTTTTTTTCATTTGAAGTTTGTGCAATTCCTTCTTTTTTTTTTGGAGGGGTGAAAGATAAGGGGAAAAAATGTAATTTTCTGAGTAACATAGCCTGCAACTGCTAAGAATTTTGAATCTAAAGGCTTTCCTTAAAAATTAATTTACTCCACTCTTTTACCATAATTATTTCATGTCTTCTTGATAAAAATATAACTTTATTTCCTCCAGATGGATGCATATTGTTCTTTTCTTGAGCAAAAAATATTTTTGAACAAATTTCAAATCATCACTCTGGAGGGGGGGGGGGGCAGGGGAGGGGGAACAGGCTTTCCGTGGCAGATGTACAGAACCAAAAATGGCAGATTTTCTGATGCATCAACACTGACACGTGTTTTCTTACACAAAATTGCAATTTTTCTTCATTTATAAACAAAAGAAGTAACTTTCTTTTGCTGTTTAGGAGGAGAAAGGGCACTCTCAACCAATGGATGCCCACTAAAGGAAATTTCAAACGGACGATTGTCAGTTTGGCGATTGAAAACTATAATTTCTCCCGATATTTGGGGAAACTTTAAAAATCCCCTGATATTTTCCAGAACATAAAACTTCCCTGAGAATTCTCTGATTTCTCGATTGTGTTACCAACCTGTAATTCCTCGGGCATTAAATGATGAACTTTTTCATTTACCCTAGGACCATTATTTCCAAGTATTATTAATTTACTATTTTCATTCTGTGAAAAAGGAAGGAACACTAAAATGGAAGTAATCACAAAAAGACTATGGCCACTTACTTCTTCGCTTGAGCTGCTAGAGCCAGATAAATCCCTGACTCAACAGATCAGCACAATTGGCAACTTTTCCAGACTTACCTGGCATTGCCCTGAATTGATAAATCAGAAGTCTTCTGGTAGCTAAGAGTCACTTTTATTTTGGCTAGAGCAATTTGTGATATCAATGAAAGAAAAGGGGGGTTTACATTCTTGTTTTCTCTGCAACGCTATTCAGCCAAGAAAAAATGATCGCCAACGTGAGACTGAATGATTGGAAATTCAGCAGACAAAGTGACCAGGGTCGAAAATAATGACTTTTAGTGGGAAAAAATGACCCTCCCCGACCTGTGCAGGCATTCTTTAAACCTTTGTTGTCATGTCTTAACTTTTTTATAACAATAACTATAATGCATTATGAGTTAAAAAATAAGTTCTGTGGACTCAATAAAATGATCCCATTGTGGCCAAAATTTTTGGGGAAAGGGGCACAGTGGACCAAACTAGATTAAATTAATATAAATTACATTTCTCCCCCTATCCTAATGCCTAAGATTTACAATCATTAAATTATTTATTTACACACAAAATATTCAATTGAGATACAGTAGATTACAGCCGATTATCCGGAGTGGTCGGGCAGAGGTAGATCCAGTTAAAGAAAAATCCGGATAACTGGATTGACAAATTTAAAGCACAAACAGGGCTAGGTTTCTTAGGCTTAGGACTGGCATTTTTATCAAATTACAAATGGCGCAATTAGAAACTTTTCTTTTTCTTTCATTGAAATTTTTTCTTTTTTTTACAGGGTTCGTACGCTTTTGGCAAAACCAAAAATAAGGACTTTCTAAGGACTTTTTAAGGACCTACAAAAAAATTTAAGGACCTCACAAATTTTTCGAAATATACAAACTTATGTTTATTTCAAAGGGAAGCATTATTGAAAGAGGAAATTGATTTAACACCGTATTTTTATTAGGAACAAACCACAAACACTTTTATGGAGCTCTCTTTGACTTGTTGTTCTTCTAATGTCCAATACAGTCAGGAAGTTAAATAATTATTGGAGATAGTAATAAGAAGCACACAAAACAAGTATTAATCACATATAAGCAAATTATAATGATATGAAAAATTATCAAAAATGGTTAGTGCTATAAAATACAAGTTAGATGAAAAACAATTTAAATAACAAAAATTGTTAAAGAAAACGCTGCACTTTGCCTTGAGAATTTGTGTTTAATTTATATATATTTTTTTTATTTTACTTAACTTATCTTGCCAGCATCTCAATTCAGGCTTACTTAAATCTTTATCTCTACCATAAATAATTTTTAAAAATTATTTAGAAGAGCTCGCAAAAATTCAGAAAAAACTTTTTCAACTTGAGAAAAATATTTCATTTTGGAAACAACATACAAATAAAAAATGGAGCTTTTTCGCTTAAAACTTTGTACCTTACCTTCAAATAGTAACTACCAAAATTTAACTAAAATAAAGTTTCAAAAAATTAAACAATTTTTTGAAATACAAAATAAAACTGTCAAATTTCTTAATAATTGATATATTTACCGGATGCAAAAAGATAGAAGTCTCAAAAGCTGCATGCAATTTTCGGCAAAGCACATGCTAGATGTTAGCAAGTTTCCGAAAAATAGGATTTTATATTTTCGCGTTATAAAATATGAAAATTCATGTAAATTAATACATATCTTTTTAAAAAGTTTCTTGAAAAATTTTCTTGTTTTGTAGTATAATCCCTTTAGATAAAAATACTTGTACATCATTTTGAAAAACCGGATCTTTTTGCAAAAAATGAATTTTCTGTTCTCAAATAAAACAGAAAAACTAGGTGAAAACGAGGCGTTTGGCAACTACGGTGTATAGGTTTAAGAAGAGGTCGATTACTTCACTTTACAGCAATTTAAGAAATTTCGCGAGGTACAAATTTTGATTAACGCAGCAAATATCCATCATCTCCCACACAACAAAAATCCACAGCGAACGATCGCGAAGCCAAATTGTAGATAAAAATTTACTAAATATTAAAACCTTGCCTTTAAAACAAATTTTCGATAGGGGAATTTATTTGATCTAAAGAAAAACAATGGGAGAACAAACTGTTTATCGAAAGATCAACTGAAAAGCGATCGGGAGAGTTGGCAACTCGGCCAACTCGGCGCTTATTATAGTGTAAGACGTAAGAGGAATGATAATAAAAATAAATCATTCTTTTACCTTTAACAGTATAAATAAGCGGTAATCATACATGCGATTTGTCAAATGAAAAAAAAACATTAAAGTTTTTTTTGCCTACATATTAGTCAAATGTATCTCTTTTATTGAGCTAGATGTCAACAATATGCTTCTTTGAAGTATTAAATTAAAATAAAATGTTTCAAAAGCAATATTTATTTACTGATTACTTGTTAAGAGCTGCTCCTACTTGCTTTATTGATAATTGTCTAGAATGTAGATGATTTAGTAACAGTTTTCATGCAAAAAAAAAAAATTTACTTTGTTACTAAACTTAATAAATAGTATCGAATCCCAAATTTGAAATCCCGAAATTTGGCCCTTTTTCGAAAGTTCCCGATTTTTGTTTATTTATTAAATTTTCCCCCTCGAGTCCTTAAAAGTCCATTTTTCAAATTTTATTCCATTTTCTTTCTTTTTTAAAAGCGAAATTAGGGAGCTTGTGTGATTTGTTTTTCTGTGGTCTTAAATGGTGCCCAGTCACTGGGCACCACTGCATTTTGTAAAAATACTTGGTGTTTTGATTCAACTTCTCTACTAATATTTTTTTTTTCTAGATGTATCTCGATTTGATTTTCTTTTCATACAATTGCAGGAAATAGCAAATTGGGAGCTGCTATGTGGTTGGGTACAAGTTCATTTTACTGAATTGGGTGTTGTATTTTGAAGCATTTTATCAACGTCCACGAACATTTTTCTTTTTTTCTTTTTTGTAAAAATATATAACACATCAGTTTACTTATACCTTTTCAAAAAAAAAAAAAAAAATTAAAAAAACAAGAGTTAATTATTTATCTAACAGTTGAGAAAGCACAACAATTTGTTGTGAAAATGCGATGATGTTTATGCAAATCCGCCATGTTTGGTCCTGTCAATTCGCCGTTTTGGGTCTGTCCGAAAGCCGCGATAGTACCGGTGACGAGCAAACCAAATTTGAGGTTCGATTAAGTAGTTGAAATGAAAGAAGTTTGATTCTTGTTAAGAATACAAAAGATAGCAAAACAAATAGAGCGCATTCTTATTTTAACAAAAAAAAAAAAAATTAAGCACCTGGAATAAAAAATAAGGACTATTTAAGGACTTTTTAAGGCCTTAAAAATGAAAATGAACATTAAGGACTTTCTAAGGACCTTTAAGGACCGTACGAACCCTGTTTTAATATGTAGAAAAAATGACACAGAAGTAGCACTATACATAAAAATGATTCATACACTGTACTGACTGTGTAAAAAAAATCATTGTGATGTAAAGTAATTATTGATAGTCTTTCGCTACATAGAGGATATTCTCTTTGCACCGTTTTCTTTTCATTGCTGCCCTCTTGTTTGTAAAAAACCGATACAATGCTTAAAATTGCATCTGTTTTTTTTTTTTTTAATATTTGATTGTTTATGTGGTGATGCCATATTAAAGGGCAATGTTATTTCCATTTTGTTATTTTTTCAATTTTTTAAAAATTTCTATTTTTTGGTCTAAAGATAACACTACTCTTTTGCACTTCCGAGACATGTTTAAGAAACAACTTCTACAGTTACAACATTGTAATTAGAAAAATTTGGGTTCCCTTCAGCTTTGCGTAACACGTTTGCAGACAGTATAACCACATGATCATTTTGCGAGGTGCACAGTCTACCTTTTAGTCAAGTGAGGTTTTCAACAACGGTGTTCCAGGAGATTTAGTTAGGCAAAGATAATTTAACTTGATCCTTTGACTGTGAATGCAGTACTTCAACTATTTTTCTTCTGTTAGTTTCAAAACTTTATTTCCTCTCCAATTCCTTTAAAAAGAATCTTAATCCTTTTATTCACTGCTTTCTACTCCCCACACTAATAATTGCAACTGAATCAAACATACCTGAGCGGAGGGGGGAGGGTAAACCCTCTTTCTTAGAACCCCAAAACACAAAGGAAGCCGATTTTCGACCTCCTTTCAGGGTTTCCTCTGGTCAGGGTTTTCGTGGTTTTTTTTTTTTTGCACAGCGCAGGAAAAAAATTGCATGGTCCCTGACCAATCTGGTTGATTGGATAACCGGTTAAGCGGCGTCCGGATTAGCGGCACTCTACTGTATATCCAAAAAGTAGCAATTAAAAAAAAATTACTTTTTCTTGCTCTAGTTTTTGCTTCAGAGCTGCTGATGCCGCAACTACCTTCTTATAAGCATTATCTTTTTCACTTTTTTGCTGAAATGAAAAGGGTAATAAAGTAGATGATAAAAACAATTATATGAATCAGATAATTAATAGGTAAAAAGGTAATTATATACAATTGATGCACACATTGATAAAAGGGCAATTCATCAGCTGGGGGAAATGAAAAGGGGAGCTAAAACAAGGACACTGTTTCAGTGGAGCTCATCCTTTCTAAGAGAGGTAGCACATGCCCCTAAAAAGCTAAGGAGTCCCCCCCCCCTAAGAACACTGACCTTCAAAAACTGGCTAAAGGTCCCTGAACCCCAGGGGCAACCAGTGTCAATCTTATAATTACTTCATACATAATTGTAACTTATTTGACGTACAGCAGCTAAAATTAACCATGTTAGGATTATATGATTCCAGCAAAAATTGCTCAGTTCTCCTTCTTGGGAATAAACAACCTCCACCTCACCCCTGGCCCCCGCTGAAAATTCCGAAAACTTCCATGAAAAACGAGAAACCAGTTTTCCCATCTTCTTAGTGTGAAATTACGGACATAAAAAAAACACCTAAGCACTATCTGAATATGACAGTGCTATTGATGGTCGATTATACATATTTCGAAAAAAGAGAACTTATTGATATAAAGAAAAGAGTTTGAGGGTCAGTTTGTACATATGTGTGTGTCTCTGTCAGTCGCTTCCTGGCGAGATGGAAAGGTCTAGAAGTATGAAATTTTGGTCAGGTACCTTGGGTAAGGTTCTCATGCAACTTGAACCGATTTTCCCAAAATTCAAATGTTATTTTTTCATTAAAATTTTAAGCAAATTTATAAATTTGAGAATATCTTGTTGAAGAAATGTCACACCTTTTCAATTTTTGCAGCATATTAATGCATGTAAAAACTGCATAAGATGATTTTTCTGCAAGATTCGCCAAACAAGTAGAACACGAGTAATATTTCTTTAAAGCAGTTTTCACATTCGGAAACAAGGCTTACCCTGTGAATTTTTCTGCACAAATTGCATGTTTTCCCCAAAATCAATAGCACTATTGTTGCCATGGGAAATTTTCCAATAAATTAAAATGATGAAATGATGAATGTAATTTCTTTTTGGATCCTGAGAGTCTGGTACAAACCGCTTTGGACGTTTATGTTCAATTAAAACACAGTTGAGCTTGCTTAATACGAAATGCCAAAAATTCGCGAATTTGTTTGTATTAGCCGTTATTCGTAACAACCGTGAATAAGTAAAATTGTGTAAAAAAAGTATTAGAAATGCATGTTTATATTTTAAAAATAATTACTCCTATTTATAATAAAAAGTAAAATAAATAGTGAAAACAAATGATTTATTTTACTAATACACACTTCTAAATCTTAATAGTACATTGAGAAAAAGGGAACTTACCTTTTAAAATTAAACAATTTTGGAAAAAAACCTTAATGCTTAGTCGTTTTTTAGGTACATTGAATTTTATCATAGACACATTTGGGCGCAAAATGCCTAGTGCCAATTGTATATTGTACTTTTCTGGACTCTAAAACTGATTTAAAAAGTGAAATAACGTGCCTTATCGATGGTCCTAAAATAGGGAGACTGGGGTGGTCATTTTCTTTGTGTGAACCTGTTTCAATGACAGAGGTGCTGAAGAGCCCTTTTCGAAAACGACGGTTTGATCCCCGAGTAGGAAGCTGCATGGGCTGTGGTAGCCTAGTGGTTAGCACGTCGGACTTCCACCTGGAAGGTCGTATGATACCCACTGAAGACCACCATGTACATTGGGGATACGTGAATGTAAAATCAGTGGACCCCACTACCTCTCCCCGTGCGTAAGCAATCCTAAGGCCTCGGCTAATAGGTGGGGGTCTGGTGGAGAAACGCTTTATTCTCTACCCAGAAAGATTCAACCTATGATTTGAAATACGTACTTGGTGATTTACAATGACTCAAAATAACCAACAATTTCTTTTAAAAAAAATTGATTATAATATGCAATCGAGCAAATTTTCCGTGAATAGGTCAGAAATTTTGTTCGTCTTAGAAAAATTTGTATTTTAGCCTTCGTAATATGCGTGAGATATTTAGTGTAATTAAATAGTAAACCAAACTTAGTAAACAAAATGTTCGTTTTAGCCGTGATTTCGTATTAAGAAAGTTCAACTGTATTTTACCATAGGTACAATCTAATTCAGCATTTTATGGAAGGTTTAAGTTAAAATTTTTCACAACAATGCTAATTTTTGACGCAATTTAAAATCGCGCTGAATTTTCAAATCCAATCTACATTTAACATTATAATTAAGAATTACACTAGGAAAGTTGCACTGAATGTTACAACTATTTTATCAAACAATAAATTATTCAGTATTTTTTTATTTCATAACAAAAATGTTGGATACTGTTTCGAAAAATATATTTTTTTTTTAATTGGCGTGTTTTCAAAATTATTCCTTACTTAGTTTTTATTTATGCAGCCATTTGCAGCAGATTTTGGCGTTTTTGATGACGTAATCCCAAACATTTTCTTAAATATTATATGCGTTAGCGTAAAAATTCCCGTTAAGTTGTTAAAAATGCTAAGACATTTAAGTTTAAGGCTTTGAGAACCTCGTAAGGAATAAGTAATGAGACAAATTCAGGCGAAGTGCCAACAAATATTCAAGGTAACACGCACAACAGCGGGCATGCCAACTAGTCAACAATAACCCAGCTAGCTCTTTTAATAAATTTGACTGAAAGTTTTTAACAATTAACTTGCTCAAAAAGTGAAGTTAAAAAATTAAATCTGCAAATTGCAAAATTTTGCTTTTTTCCCACAAAATTCACAAAAGAAAAAAAAAAAGCATACATTCACTCTGGAATAAAGTAAAAAATTTAATATATATGAACCAGATTATAATTTATATATACAAAAAAAAAAAGCTGTACTTACTTTTTCTATTTCAATAACGCCTGCCCACAAAAGTTCATGTTTTAAATCATCTATTTTTTCAGCAGTATCAAGAAGTATTTTTAGTCTTTTTATATCCTGCTCTTTTAGCACTAATATCTGAAACAAAGGAGTGCGTTTTCTTTAAATTCTTATACAATCAGGGGTTGATCCAGAATTTTTCACAGTTTCTGTGAATTTAAAAAAGATTTTTGTAAAAAATCAAATACTTTTGTGAAAGTTCAAAATTTAAACAGACGGTGAAAAAAATGATCATTATTTTTTGCCACTTACTTAATAAAAAATTCTGTTAAAAGTACAATTTTTTAGACTTTTGTGAATGCTCCATATTGATGAATTGTAACTAATCTTGAGAAGGGTAGTTTTGATTAATTGGAACGTTATGATTGGTCTATAAACAGACCCGAATTTCCTTTGTCGCAACCTCTGACCTTATAAATTTAAAGTGTTTAGAATAGTTATGAATTATTCATATGGTACTAAAATGCAAAAATTAAAAACCAAGTAATTAATTAAAAGAAAAAAAATCTGTAGACTTATGTGTAACAAAATCTAAATATTTAACACACCATCATTTGTATTTATTTGCACATGAATTTGGTCATTTGTTCCAAATACACTCGTTTTGCTGTAAAATGGATGATTGTTTGGGTTACAATTAAAGTAACAAAGTAATGTTAAGCAGCAAAAGAACAACAAATACTAGCAGAAGCAATAAATAGTAGCAGAAAAAAAGCACTGCATTTTCTTGCTAAATTTATATTTTACCAATTTTGCAAGTAACGACCACACACAGGATTCTGTTTAGGGGGGAGGTCGCGACCTAGGTCAAGTTGTTCAGAGAAGCCTACAATGCCCTCAGGGCAAGAGCATGGGAGGACCCCTGCCCCTCACCTGTTGAAAAGAAAATGTTGAAAAATAGGTCTCTGAAGTTATATTCCGAGTCCATTAAAGTAATTTTAAAAATGTTTTTTTTTTTACTCTTTTTAAGTCTTCACTAATGGGGGACTGTCTGGCAGAGAATAATATTTTATACATTATATTCTTCATTTAGAACAAAATTTTCTTTAAACCTAACCATGGTGTGTATTACTAGATTACTATGCTCTCTGCAAGAATAAATAATTTCAAGAGTAAATAACACTGTAAGAATAAATAATTTACCAGAGTTTTCTAAAAGAAATGCAATTAATAATATATCTTACTTCTTTCTTTTTTAAAATTTCCAGTTCATTATTTTTAGTAGCTTCGAAACACCTATCATAACGTTCTTGAAGTTTTTCTAAGCCTGTTCCCTTGTAAAAAAGCTGTAAGTACACAACAGGAAGCACATTTTGTAAAATGAATATATAAACAATATAACTCCAGCAATAAGTAACAGTTCAGAAAAATCAATTTTGATCAAGTTTAAGATAAGCATCTATTTTCTAAAATGGACTATTCCAAATTTCCAAAAGTTATTCTAAAACTTTTTCCAAATTTTGCTGTATGAAACTAGATACAATGAAATAACATCATTGATGTCCCTTTTGGCATGTTAAATCATTGACCTTTTACAAATCTAGACTTCATAATGAGGTAATAATTTCAATGTAACAACATAATGATGAAAAGAAAGCAAACTAGTTAAGAGCAAAGTAAAGTATACAGTGAAACCTAAAGTGACGCATTAGGTGTAGTAAAGAAATAAGCTCCCGTTTTTTGTGTGTGGGATTTAAAAGAATTAATTCAAAATCAATAATTGGTTTCCTGGGATTGCTGAATTTTAGAATTGTTTTATTGTCTTAACCATATTTATTGGACAAATTAGGAATATTCAGGTCCAAACTTCCCTATTCTAAAACAAAGCAGGGTCCCAACCAAGAATGTGATCAGAAAAAAAGGGACCATTCAAAAAAGAAAAAGTAACCAAAAAAGTGACCAATTATAGAAAAAAATGATCAAATGAAAATAAACCATGCATAACCACTATAACACTGAAAGTAAACAGCTTTATAGATGCTTTTAAACATAATGTAGAAGGTATAACATAAAATTTATTTTCTTCTCATGCAAAATATTAATAAAATAATTTTTGAGAAAAAAATAGAACCAACTTCAAAGCAGAGCAACTATTTATTGCGCTAAAAAGTAAAAAATAAATTCCTTCTTTAAACAACCTCGATGTGACTTTTAAACATAGTTTTAGAAGTCGGTGAAAATTATGAGTCTAATTACCATTACACCATGTATTACTTCATCTTAGAACTGTTGCTAATTCTGGGCCATTTATATTTGTAATTGATTAATCATTAAAAAAGATTTTATCTATCCTAATTTTGCCCCGACTTCTAAAACTATGTTTAAAAGTCATAACGATGTTGTTTAAAGAATGAATTTATTTCTTAGATTTTAGCACAATTTATAGTTGCTCTGCTTTAACGTCGGTTCTATTTTTTTCTCAAAAATTATTTTATTTTATTCTTTTTAGTGTAAATATTTTTTCTATACATACTTTATTTTTTGAAAAATCCATATCAAAAGGCAAACCTTCTTTGATTGAATGGCACAAAAAACTAATCATTTGTATGATAAATTATGTTTACAAGTTGATTTTAGCAAACAATTGTTTGGATTTAATTTTTGCCTCAGAGAAGCCTTCAGTCAAACTGTTGCTATAATTGCTTTTAATATTACAGCTCAATGGCAACAAACTCTTTTTTAACAATGACTTTTATATTTACAGAGCCCCCTATACTAAATGCCTTCCGATATGAGAGAAAAAACGGCCGTGAAAAGTTCTCCGCTAAGTGGCGCAGATAACCTGTTTTTTCAATTTTAAATTTCTTTTAAAAAACTAGTTAGATTTTAATCAAAATTATGGTGCATTGCGTTGTGCCGTATTGCTCTTCAGATTCAAAATCTGAAAAAAAAAGTTCTCATGAATTCCCTTCCGACGAAGGACTACGAACAAAGTGGATAACAGCTTTGTCTAGACAAGTTAATTATTATTTTTTTTTACTCCAATGTGTTTTATAAAACTTTAGATGTAGTAATAAATAATTTTCAAATTGCTGCCAATTTATTCTTTTACATGCTTTATTTTCGATATCACAGATCATCTTTTGTTTCCGTATATTAGAAGTGTTCATGTTTCTTAATTGTTTATACAAAATTGAAAAATATGAGGTTGTACAGATTCAAAAAAAGCATCTTAATTTTAAATACCACTTTTTTTTCTTGGCTAATTTAATTGATGGAAACAGTGCTACTATTTCCTATTTTAGAGTGGATATGTCATAAATGCTTTTATTCAAGAAAAAAATATATGTTAAGAATTTCAATTTTTCAGTAATTAGGAAAATAAGTTTGCAATCGGGTGGTACCACTTGATTTTTTGGCGATTTTTTTTTTTTTTTTTTTTGACGCCAAGATGTGATTAGTAAGATGCCCGCGGCCTAACCAGGAATAAAATATTATCGCCAAAATATAACGCCTAACTAAGGGGTACCCGCTTCTACACCGAAACGGTAATTAGTTCAATTTAATTTAAATTTAGTACACATTTTCAAATGTACCTAAATGGCAGCCTATTGCCATTGATTTTCGCCAAGTTCTGGTCGCGGTTGTTCGTCAAGCTTAGCGGTGTTGCAAAACTGAAAACAGGAATGGCGCCAAACAAAAATCGCCAATTTTGCAAAGGTGCACCCGAAAGTAAATTTTTACCTAAAAGATTATATAGTATGAATTAAAGAACTAATTCCAAGAGAATATTATTAATTTTTTTGATATAATAACCTGCAAAGTGAAAAAATAAGGATTCCAATATTTTATAATTTGAATCACTAGAAAAATATTTTATATGAGAGCTTAAGAATAACGTATTGTACCGTTTTTTTCAAAAAAACAAGTCAAAATTGGCTTTTTGGAAGATTTTGTTTGCTGATATGTTTAAAATTAAATAGTTTATGCAATTTAAACACTCAGTTCATTAATCTTTGCCATATGTATATACTTATAAAAGCAGTATTATGAGTAGGGAACTAGCGCCCTCTATATAAAAAGTTGCGGCCAAAATTTGTATGGATTTAAAGCGCTATCGGAGGGCATTTAGTATAGGGGGCTCTGTATATTTATTAATAGTTTTCCCCAACAAAGAAAAATCAAGCCAAGGGCCCTTTTCCCAAATTTAAAAAATAAAATGCTAATTCAAATTGATGTGCGATATTTGAGCTAGAAGACACTCTATCAATTAAAGAAAAAATTGGTTCATTTAGTCAAAAATTATGGATGAAAAAAACCAAAAAATGACTATCTTTCTGCCCATAACTTTTTTTTCTAATTATCGAATATGGTCAAACGAAAGTACGGGACCTATGGGAAACAGCCCTCGATCAATTTTTAAAAAAATCATGAAAATTGGTTCATCCGGTGAAAAATTATGAGTGGACAAAAAAAAAAAAAAAACGACATACATACAGTACGAATGTATAACCTCCTTCCTTTATGAAGTCAGTAAAAAAACGAGAATAACTTTAAATTAATTATTTAACAAGAACACGGTTAAAATTAATAAATTTATTTTAGCCATTAACATAAGAAAAGTATATACCACATTTTCTCCGATTGTTAGAAAATACTTGCAGCAGAAATGTTATTCCTCAAATACTATTCCATGAATAAACAGCAAATAAACAACACGACCAGTTCAAAGAAGTAATAATTGTTAAAATGCTAATTTTTTTTTCATCAGACATAGAAGAAAACAGCCACACAAATACATGCCGCGGTGACTGACTATACTAATTTAGAAAATCAAATTTTTGTTTTTTAATCTGTGTAATATAATATTTTTACAGCAAGAAAAATACAGTTGAAAATGTTTGTTGACAAAAAGAAATAAATAAAATTAATTATACATAAAAAACATTTAGGTAACAGAGGATCTTGTGTCAAACACTTAAAACAATTAGACAAATTAAAGGTATGTATATGCAAAGAATATAATAATCTTCTGTTAAAATATTTAATTCTGAATGTTCTTTGATGCCAAAATTAAAACTCCAGAAAGATATACTTCAAATGCATACTTGGGCAAGGCTTAAAGGGAAAAAAAAACAGTTAATTTTCAACATTGGCTTTTGATTGTAACTACTACACAAATAACATGAATTTGAATATTCATTTAACATATGAAAAAATTTGAAACTTCAAATGTATATCGGAGAACGAGTGGCAAAAATGAAGCCGCACGAAGAAGTGCCAAGCTGGCAAATTTCACCAATCAGCTATGCTCCGATATCATAAAAGGAGTCCTCGCTAACTTCTAAACATTTCCTTTGTAATCATCAAACGGCGCAAACTTACGCGATGTCCTGGCATTTCCCCCAATAAGACAAGAGCAGGCACATTCGATGCCAAACAAATCGAGGGAACTTAAATTAATTTTTTCTCGCCATTATCTTCCAAATTTTAACGCAACTTACAGATCACATCATCATCGTTGCCTTTGTTATAATTTTCATCCTTTACTTCTATGGATGATTTTTGAACGATGATGCGAAACTCGAAACCTATGCTCCAAATACTGTACTGCTATGTTTCGTTATGTGAATGTGACGGAGCCCATGGCATCTAAGGCCATTGAGACCGGTTTGGAGGCTTCTCAACTCCATGAAAAATAGTCCAATGTCAAATGCGTTTTTTTTTGGTTGTATAAGCTGCATTGACAGAAATGCCACACTGAAGAAATTTAAACTTTTAAACATGTAAGGGTATACCTACGACCCAAAAAAATACAGAAATTTTGGTGCATAACCGGAATACAATCACCCCTGAATTAAGAATAGGGCATTCTCAATGTATATATTGTACCCAAACTAAGTCTATATATTAAATGTTCAATGTAAGCACTGCATCCAAATTTGCTTAAGGGAGTATTCTAGTCTAGAGGGCCAACTTTTAGGTGTTTCTTAAAACGCTGCAAATAAAAAACGGTAAAGATTTTTATCATCGGGTTTTTTATCGGTTGTTTACTTGTTTAAAGAGCACAAAAAAAAAAATAGTAAAAACAAAAGAAGTCAAAGTTCAAAAAAGTACAGGGCTGCTATCTGGATACTCAAAAAGAAAAAGCTGCCCCCTGGTTGACACGATTCCACCCTCCTTAATGTTTTGAAAACATAAATCTTTGATATTTCTTAAAGAGTAGGGATGTAGTTTTCGTTTGATCAGAGCGATTTGCAAAAAAAAAAAGTCGCAAAATAGCGGCCATGTAGAAAAAAATGAATTTTTTCCCCTCAATTTTTCAACTTTGGAAATTTTTTAAAAATAATAGAAAACTTCTTTCAAAAAAGCTTTGATCAAACGATAGCAACATATATTAAAAAGCTCTATACCAAATTTGAAGTAAATCAATCCTCTGAAACTTGAGATACCATGTCAATCGTTCTGAAAAACTTAAGTTTCGAGAAAAACACGTTTCAAGTTTTGAGTCAAGTTTCGGGCAGTCTAAGTAATTTTATATGATGTTTTATACTTACAGTTAGTAATCATTGACAATTTTGTTAAAGATACAAACCCACATTATTTGTTAGTCTATGTTATCATATCTGTATTCCTCCCCATGAAAAAAAATAAGAAAATAAAGGCAGCTGCACTTGGCATTTGCATTGCAGGTGTTATAAAGAGAAAATGTTGATTGAGAGCGAAGAGAGACCCAATCCGATCCAATAGTTGTTGAATTTTTTTGCAAAGATAAGAACCAAGTATTAAAATTCCTCTGATATAGCTGTTTTTTTACCACCAAATAGTTTAATTAATTTACTAGACTCTTTTAGTTTTAATTAGTATGTAAACTTCCCCCAAACAGTCTTTTATAGTGCTTGAATAATACATTTATGTTTTTATAAACATGAAAATAACTAAATGATTTAAATGAGATTTTTGACAAGCATCCTACACGTTTTAAAGGTTTATATTGAAAATAAAAGATTTTGTACGAGACGGGGAGCATTCAGGTAGCTAGAAGTTGCCTACGGTTGGCTATTGATTTGCTGCGGTCGAACCAGTTTAGTTGTCACGTCACTAATAAGGCTATAACTCTGAACAAAATTAATTTTTTAAAGAATCCTTTCATAAGCATATTTTTGAAGGTCTAAACTTTGAAAATATGCAATGAAAAAAAAATTGATTTTTTGAAAATTCTAGACTAGAATACCTTAAAGCCATGCTACGTAGCAGCTGTGCTAAGTAGCTGAGAGTATTCCTAATGTTATCAGAGACATTAGCTAGGGGCTTTTAGCTGTCTATAACTTTTCAAAGCCATCCAAATCAATGCATTAATATTTGAAAGATCTTTATATCCTGTAAGTAGCTGTTTAAAACAAATGACAAAATAAAGAATTAAGAGTTCATTTAGTAAAAATATAATAAAAATTAGTAATAGAAAAAACACATTAATAAATAAAAAGTAAACAAAATTAATTTAATAATTATTAAAATAAAAAATAAAATTAGCTACTCTAAGGTAGAACATGTTAAAATAACATCCAAACATTAAAAAAATTGAAATATTTAAGAGATGCAAAAGGAATGAAATCTCAAACACAAGATGCCATTTTTGATGAAATGACAGTTGTTAACACTCCTCCTTATTATTATCTTTGTTTTGGTGCTTTATAGTTTGTGTTGTCAAAATGGCAACAGTTGTATTTTGTTAGTTTCGTGTTGTGTTCCATTAAAATGGCTTTTAATTACTTAGCATAGTTTTTTGAGTTAATTAATCTTCATGAGCACTTATCATTTTAACTTATTAGGAAATAAAGCGAAAGGAATATTGTGAGATAGTTGAACTGAGTATTTATATTTATTTAACTTCTGATTCGATGTTACCGTTACGGGACATCTGGCGTCCGCGACAGGACTACGACTGTTGATTATTCGGTGAGTTTCGCTTTATTTATTTAACTTTTACAATAATATGGAGGCTGCTAAGAAAACAAGAACTCAACAACGGAGATTATTTAGTAAAGCATGTAATGAGTTCGATGCTGAAGAATCGAGTTTAGAAATTTCTGATAAAATTCTTAAATTAAAAGTTATTGAAGAAAAAGCTATGCTAATGGTAAATTCTGAAGAGAATGTTAAACAATTTCTTTTCTCTGAAAACGTTGAAGATAATATTCTAGAGAAAGAGATCGATGAATCCGAAAGCTATATTGACCGTTGGCGGTTATTACAGTTTAAATTGAGAGAATTATCGCATGTGGAAAGGGAAGATATTCTTTCCAATTGCAGCGCTACCCAGCAACATACATTATTGAGGTACCCTAAAATACAGTTACCTACATTTAATGGAGATTTAAGGAACTGGGTTAGATTCTGGGGTCAATTTGAAAAAGTAGATAACGATCCAAATTTAGATCTACATGATAAATTCGCTTATCTTTCTCAATGCATGGAGAAAGGAAGTGTTGCTGAAGAGTTAATTAAAAGCTTTCCACCTGGTGGGAACAGTTATGATAAAGCTGTAGAACAATTAAAATTGCGTTTTGGTAGAGAAGAATTACTTATACAAGTGTATGTTAGAGATCTTTTATCATTAGTTATCCAAAAACAAAATATGCCTAAGAAATCTTTGAGAAACCTTTATGATTCGTTAGAAACGAAACTCCGTGCGCTTGAAGTATTAGGAGTAACCAGGGATAAATACGCATCCATGCTTTTTCCACTTGTGGAGTCTGCGCTAGCTGAGGACACACTTCTAGCCTGGGAACGATACAGATCTACAAACCGCAGGTCGCATGATGAAGAAGATCAAAATGTAAATAAAATTAATGTTAAGACTGATCTCGATTCAATTCTTGATTTTCTTCAAGATGAAGTACAAGCTGAAGAGCGTATTATTCTAGCTTCACAAGATTTTGGAGTAATAAACAAACATACTTTTAACTTGTCCAAAGAAAAGAAAGTTGTAAATAATAAACATAAATATGCGGAATCTCGTCAAATAGCTAGTGCGGCCGATCTTTTAACTTCTTCGAGGGAACAGAAGCAGTGCATATTTTGCCACAATTTTCACAATTCTGCTGACTGTTTGAAGGCACGAAAGATGTCAATGAGAGATAGAGAAAATCTTGTGGAGAAGTCTGGATGCTGTTTTCTGTGTTTAAAACCAGGGCATCAAGTTCGTAAATGCTATTCAAAGGTAACTTGTTTAGGCTGTGGGAAGAGACATAATATATTACTCTGTCATAATATAAAGCAGCAGGTACACCTACCCACCGGGAAAACAACCGCAGAATTTGATGATATTCCGAAGGAGGATCAAGCACTCGCTAATATATCCAAAGGTCCTAGTGTTATGTTACTGACATTAACAGTTTTAATTAGAGGTGCAGGTAGAAAACGGAAGGCAAGAGCCATTATCGACACTGCATCACAACGTTCTTATATCTTAAAGGACACTGCTAAAGAGATGAAATATAAAAGAGAAAGCTGTGAATATCTTCAACATTCTCTGTTTGGTGGAGAAAATACTGGAGTATATAAACATGATGTATTTACCTTATATCTGTCAAGTTCTGATGGGTCATATAATTGTCATTTCAAAGTATTGAGTCAACCTATTATCTGTGAAAGTACCCCACCTACAATTCCTGTGATTCATATAAAAGAATTTCTTGCCTGTAATATACAAGTAAATGAAGATTATAAGGGTCCCATTGAAATTCTAATAGGAGCTGATGTAGCTGGAAAAATTATTACTGGTGGTTACAAATCCTTACCTTGTGGTTTAACAGCAATGGAAACATGGTTAGGGTGGACTGTAATGGGTCGTATACCACAGACTTTATCAGAAGAGAATGAAACCTCAGTAGCGCATTCTATGCTTTCTACTACCAGAACAATAACAGAGTTATGGACTCTTGACAGTCTTGGAATTACCGATCCATCTGAGAAGAAAACTAAAGAAGAGCTTCATGAATCCGCCAGAGAGCACTTTATTAATACAGTTCAGGTCGACAAGGAAAATCGTTTTGTGGTACATTTGCCTTGGCTTGCCGATCACCCGCCACTACCTGATAATTTTGACTTAGCTGTAAGGAGGTTGGGCAATACCGTACGAAAATTAAAAGTAGAAAATTTGTATGAGGATTACAATAAAATATTTAAAGAATGGACAAGAGAAGGAATTATTGAAGAAGTTCCTAAGCATGAGATTGAACTATCATCTCATTATTTACCTCACAGACATGTCGTCAAAGAAAATAGCACAACCAGAATCAGGCCTGTGTTTGATGCTTCAGCGAGGATGAAAGGTTCCCCAAGTTTGAATGACTGTCTAGAGAAAGGAGTGAATCTTGTTGAGTTAATTCCTACTATATTAACACGTTTCCGAATGAACAAATTTGGAGTTTCGGCGGACATCCGTAAGGCATTTTTACAAATTCGCGTACAGGAAAATGATGAAAACTATTTGAGATTCCTTTGGTCTAGTGAGAACAATGAACTGAAGTACTTTAGACATTGTCGTGTCGTTTTTGGAGTTTCTAGTAGCCCGTTCTTGCTTAATTCTGTTATACAATACCATCTAGAAAATATTTTGGAGGAGGCACAACTCGGGAACTCAAAATATCCTATAGATGTTGTTCACAAACTACAAGGCAGCTTTTATGTAGATAATTGTTTAACTAGTGTAAAGACCGAGTCAGAATTGCATGAATTCATTCAAGTAGCTACAGATATTATGTCGGAAAGGAAGTTTGAACTTAGAGGGTGGGAGCACAATTATTCACATTCGTCAACAGAAGAAACTGCTAATGTAACAGAAAAAGTCGTTCCGGTGTTAGGCCTGCAATGGGTCTTAAGTTCAGACACTCCTCCCGTAAATTTGGAAGAAGTTAACGAAGAAAATGAACCTGTTACTAAGAGAAGCATACTGTCAGAAGTTCATAAAATTTTTGACCCAATCGGGTATACTTGCCCAGTGACTTTATACCCGAAACTAATGTTGCAAGAGTTGTGGAAAATGAAAATAACGTGGGATTTGGAATTACCACCAGCTATTTCTAAAAAATTCGTGAAGTGGAAAAAACAGTTGGACATACTTAGAGAAATTACTATTCCAAGACGTTTGATAAAAGATCCTGATCATTCTAGCACTTTGAGTATACACGTGTTTTGTGATGCAAGCAAGATGGCTTACGCTACCTGTATATATTTAAGGAGTGAAGGAAAGAACTTAGCTTCATGCCAATTAGTTCAGGCACGGTGCAAAGTAGCTCCACTAAAGTCTATTACAATTCCTCGATTGGAATTGTTAGCTTGCACTATTGGCTGCCGACTGTTGCAAAGAGTTGTGGCAGATATGAAATTGGAAAATACTCCTACCTTTTTTTGGACAGACTCCAGTAACGCTTTATGTTGGATAAAAGGTAGCGAAAACTGGACACCTTTTGTATATAATAGAGTGCGAGAAATTAGACTGGTGAGTGAACCAGAAAACTGGCATTATGTACCTAGTAAATTGAATCCCGCAGATTTACCTTCGAGAGGGTGTTCTGCTAGACAATTGTTAGAGTCAGAGTGGTGGTTAGGCCCTCCTTGGCTCTGTTCTCCAGCTGATGAATATCCTAAATTTAAATTATCTGTAAATAAAGAGGAAGTATTAAAGGAAAAGAGGAAAGAAATAGTGTCAGCAATGGTGAACTTGCAAGATGTGGACAATTCCTTTATGTATAAGTTCTCGAGCTATATCAAAACTATAAGAATTACTGGTTGGCTGCTTCGATTCATTAACAATTGTCGTCTTATGAAAGATAGTAGAAAATATGGTATCCTCGATTCCGAAGAAATTTCTGTAGCCGAGTATAGAATCATCAGAATGATACAAGAAGAAAGCTTTATTAATGAGCAAAATGAGAGCTTAAAAACTCTGAGAGCCTTCAAAGATAGCCAAGGTATAATCCGTATGAAGACAAAACTTAAGTATAGACAGAACTTACAAAAGACATTAAGGAATAGATTTCGATCAGAGTACTTGGGAGCTTTAATACAGAGACCAGAATGTAAAAGAAGTCTCGGAGTATCGGTTGGTGACATTGTCTTGATTGGAAGCGACAACAAAAAGCGTGTGAGTTGGCCGCTTGGAAAAGTCATTGAGGTAGTCCCGGGTAAAGATGGTGTTACTAGACTTGTAAAGTTAAAGACAGCGAGAGGTGAGTTGCTTCGACCAATACAGCGCCTATATCCTTTAGGGGTGTCGGCAGCAGAGTCGGTTCTAGTTGAGAAGAAATTGTCAAATATTAAATTAAATACAAAGCCAAAAATCAGCCAGTCAGTTGACTGCAGTCTCAAACCTTTGGAGGAAGCACAAAGAACCAGAAGTGGTCGAGTTATTAAGATGCCTGATAAACTGAACTTGTGAACTGTTTTGAATAATATTATTGCTGTAATTGTATTTGTGATTAGTTATAAGTTAAATTTTAAGATAAAACTTAACTTAGGTGGGAGAATGTTAACACTCCTCCTTATTATTATCTTTGTTTTGGTGCTTTATAGTTTGTGTTGTCAAAATGGCAACAGTTGTATTTTGTTAGTTTCGTGTTGTGTTCCATTAAAATGGCTTTTAATTACTTAGCATAGTTTTTTGAGTTAATTAATCTTCATGAGCACTTATCATTTTAACTTATTAGGAAATAAAGCGAAAGGAATATTGTGAGATAGTTGAACTGAGTATTTATATTTATTTAACTTCTGATTCGATGTTACCGTTACGGGACAACAGTCGCTCATCCAAAAACGTTTACGATTGGTTATCCAGTTGACCTTGAGAAAAAGGAATCATACAATGCGAATTGAAATTGCCGAAAAAACAACATTCAGGACAATTAAAAAAGAAATGCGTCCAGGAGAGAACAAAAAAAAAAAAAATCAAACGGAGAGGGGAAAAGGATTTAAAACAGGGGGTGGAAAGGAGCATTTTTCAAAAAAATACTCAAAAAAAGTATAAGATTAGTCTTTAAAATCTCAGAGAAGAATACTGCAAAAATTTAGAGAACAATGCCCCTGGTATATAAATGGAATCATTTTGTAAAAGTTCAAATTTGATCAGTCTTTGATTTCTTTTGTAAAAATGTTGTGATTACTGACGATTTTCTTTTCTGTGATTTTTTTCTCTCAATTTTACGTGCTTTTGATCTGTGCTCACCCAGGGTGTCTACCAAGTTTCACAAAGTCAATTTGGTGACATTTTAGTGACTTTTCGGGGACTTTGTAAACTTATTTAGTGACGCAGTATATTTTCCAAAAACCTGTTTTTAAAAACTTTATTTTTAATAACAATTAAATAAAGTGACAAATTAATGGTGAATCTCTAAATTTAAATTATTTAATTTTAAGTTTTTACACTTTGTAATACTTTTTAAAAATTAATATCAGTGTACAGAACAAAAGAAATAATGAGTAAGACTTACACAAGTCTGTTATTATGTCACACACACACATATATATTTAATGAAGCACTGCAATTACTTATGAACTTAAATTTTTTGAGTTAAAATCATTTTTTATTCAAGCAGTTTTAATTCTTCTTATGAACTTTGCATGGCATCTAGTTTTTTCTTTTTAATAGCTTTTAGTTCAACCATTGCTTTTTTCTTTTCTTCATCGTCAGTTTGGCATTTCATTCTGGCTTTGTGAAGAGCTTCTTTCTTTTGTTGGAAGCACTTTTAAAAGCAAAGATCATACTTTTTGTAATTGGAACATGTTTTACACCACCATAGTTGCATATTGCTGCATGAACTACTAGTTGAGATAGTTTTGTACAGAACTAGTTTGAAGTTTTCTACAGAAAAACGCTTTTCTACAACTGCATTTCCATAAAACAAAATTAAGACTTTTTTTTCAGATGTTTTAGAAATGGATCGTTTATGCGGACTGTTTTGAATACATTCAGCAGAAATACAAATTCTAATCTGTCTTTTTTGGCATCATATGATGCAAGATTCTTCTTGATAATTTGACTCTCACAGAGCATCAAATATGTTTTCTTTTTTGCACTGTTAGCTTCTATTGTAGACATATGTTTCTTATTTACAAACTATTTTAAAACGACATACTCGATTTCATTTAATAGAATCAGAAGAATTATTTGTGGGCAAAACACGATACTTCTTTGACAAATGCCTTAGCTAACAGAGATCTTATTTTCAGCTTATTGAGAAGATCTACCAAAAAGCTTCGATAATGTGTATAGAAGATTATCTTTTTAGATTCTGAAACACTAGAACAAGCAGCAGAAGCACCAAACCCTACATCTACTTGTTTTACGGATTGATAATTTTGGCTGCTGTCTAGGTCAATGAGCAAAATATTATGTTTATTGTTTAAAGACAAAAGATCTTTAAAAAAAAAAAAAACAAGCAGGTAGTAGGTAAAATGAGAGTAACTAGAAGCGAAAAAGTGTTATACTAAAAATTGTGTTTTGCGAGTTTGCTATAGAGGGAGTTGGAATACGATGGTCTGCTTTTTCGGTCAAAAAAATACTGAAAAATCACGGCACCACTAACATAATTTTGTAAAAACTTATTAAAAAACCTTACATTACTATGCAATAGGATTATTAAATACTAAGAAAAGTCAAGTCATTACTTTAATATAAATGATTAATTGGAGCTCAATGTCTAACAAAAAAAAAAAAGTGTGTTCTTTGGAACTTATATTAATACGTAAAGGCTGGATAAAATCTATAAAAACTCACTGCATTTTTTAAAGAAATAAACATGTTTTCGAGCATCAACTTTTTAAACTGAAATAACTATTTCATACCAGCCAACTATTAAATACTAATGATACGACTAAGGTGAGAAGGAAAAAAAATTAAAAATTGCAAAGTACCAAAGCATTATATAAAGAGCGTAAAAGAGCAATGCTTAAAGGAGAGAATAAGCTTGGTACTGTATAAGTAAAGAAAGAACTATGAGAGAAACAAGATTATTAATACACAATGAACATACTTGTGCACACCATGGTTGACTTTTTATTAATATATATGTGTATTAAATTGAACTACTTGACTAATGAATTTCTAAGATAAAAAAGAGGCAGAATTAAAAATATTAGGATTAGTTTTTGTCGGATTTAATGATCACTTTATAGTATATGAAAAACAATTGCTAAATTTTTTACATGTGTTTAATATATATTAAAAGAAAAGTTATTTATTTATTTTGTAACAATATATAATGAACTTTAGGAAAAAAAACCCTAATGTTAAAATTCATCTAACATTGAAATACATTTTTAATTGCATGCAAAAAAAATAAGGGTTTTTTTTTTCTAGCAAAAATATTTTTTAAATTATATTCTTAATAATACTGCAATATTTAATAATTATAATCAACTGATATGATCACTAAAACCTTAAGGCTAAAAATTAATTTTAAAAAATTCCTTAATTTTCGATTAAATTTTGAGTGGGAGTAGCAAAATGACGTTGAAACTTGAGAAAGATTTAAAATAATGGTAAGTTCAAAGTTATTGACGCCACAGAGGAAGAATTCGATAGAAAACTAGAACTCGGAAGTTTTACCGATGCCGATGCAACTGGATTTTGAACTCCATAAAAAATCGGTATTGACACTTGAAACCGCAAAAAACGGACTAAACGCGCAAATTTTACTCGTTGTTTGTAACATTTGGCAGGCATGTACGTAGGCTACGTTAAAAAAATTTCATAGGAAAAAAAAATGAAAAAGAAAAACTTCCAAAATTACAAATTTTTGCAAAAACAAAATTTTTAATTTCCATTTTTCCCGAACATTTTAAAAAATCACACGTTTGATAGTACAAAAGTATGAAATGATTTAAAATCAATGTTGTATCTACCATCTATCACATTAATCAATCCCACTTTCAGTTCTAAAAATAGCTGCACCGCGAATTGGGGCGATCATCGGGCCGAGAAAAAAAATTTAGTGCCGTCGAATTTTTTAGTGACCGGTTGCCCAATTTCGTTACTTTTTGAGGATTTCGGTGACCGGTAGACACCCTGTCACCTTCATCAGCTTTTAGATTTTGCACCCCCTATCATTGCCGGACCAAGCTGTATTTCTGTGAAATCTTGGTTTCTTATGCCTTCCTTCATTTAATCTTTCATTTGTTTCTACTAGCAGCTTTGAGGAAACGATTTTGTTTCTATTTTCCTTATCTTGCATTTGAATTAAATTACTTTCAAGTTATTGAAAGCTTTCTAATTCAAATCACAGTTGATAGTTTGGATTTCCTCTTTGAGTAGGGTCGGCTGCAAGTACATGTGCACTGCTCCCCAGGTGACATTTAAAAAGTTTGATGGTTATTTATTTCAAAAGATGGCCAAAGAAAAAAAAGTGACAAAATGGTCTTTTTACCAAAAACAGTGACTTAAAAAGACCATATGCTAAAAAAAAGTGCGCTAAGAGACCAATGGAAAAAAAGTGACTTGGTGGGAACCTTTAAAAAAAACTTGGTCATTGTTGGAAATTTCACGAATTGCTTACCAGGAGAATTTTTTAAGGTTTAGAAGAGCTGAAATAATCTTATTTCTCTTTGTAATTTCCTTTCCCTCCTCGTCCGCATTGAAAATAATAATAATAATTAAAAAACAGCAAATGATTGAATTGCGGATACGAAGGACTTTAAAAGTGGCAATAAGAAATGAAACATTTTAGTTTGTAAAAGTTTTACATTAAGTTTATGCAATGCTTACGGTAAATAATTTTTCCTCTTTCATTTGAAGAAGGAAATTTCTGCTGATTTCTTGGGTTAATACTGTTACTGGGTTTTCAATCTGGAATTTAAAAAAAAAGAAAGATAAGTCAAGAAGATATATTCATTAGTAGAGAACACAGGTTCATTACCAAAGTAAACATAGCTATACACTTTTATTTAGCTATTCAAATATTTTATGCTTTGGCGACACTTGACAGACAGGCGGACAGACACTTCTCCACCACAAAATCTTACTTTCAAATTTTTTATTTTTCAATATTTATTTAAATTATTTTTGACTTTTTCTTATTTTTAACAATATTTTTATGCTACATTAAACCTTCTTTCATTTTTTTTTTTTAAATTTTTACTGGAAGGTAAGCTGAAAACAGGGTTCATACGCTTTTGGCAAAACCAAAAATAAGGACTTTCTAAGGACTTTTTAAGGACCTACAAAAAATTTTTAAGGACCTTAGAAATTTTTCGAAATATACAAACTGTTATCTTTATTTCAAAAGGGAGCATTATTGAAAGAGGAAATTGATTTAACATCGTATTTTTATTAGGAACACAACACAAACTTTTATGGAGCTCTCTTTGGCTTGTTGCTTTTCTAATGTCCAATACAGTCAGGGAGTTAAATAATTATTGGAGCTAGTAATAAGAAACTCACAACACAAGTATTAATCATATATAAGCAAATTATCATGATATGAAAAATTATCAAAAATGGTTAGTGCTATAAAATACCAGTCAAATAAAAAACAATTTAAATAAAAATGAATGTTAAAGAAAACTCTGCACTTTGTCTTGAGAACTTGTGTTTAATTTAGATTTTTTTTTTTTTTTTTTATTTTACTTAACTTATGTTGCCAGCCTCTCAATTTCGGCTTACTTAAATTTTTATCTCTGCCATAAATAATATTTTAAAAGAATTTAGAAGAGCTTGCAAAAATTCAGAAAAAACTTATTCAACTTCAGAAAAATATTTCATTTTGAAAACAAAATAAAAATTAAAAATGGGGTATTTGCTTAAAACTTTGTACATTACCCTCAAATAGTAACTACCAAAATTTAACTAAAATAAATTTTTAAAAAATTGAACAATTTTCTTAAATAAAAATTAAAACAAACAGACTACAAACTGCAAATACTAAAACAACTGTCAACTTTTTAAATAATTGATATATTTACAGGATGCTAAAAGATAGAAGTCTCAAAAGCTGCGTTCAATTTTCGGCGAAGCACGTGCTAGATGTTTGCAAATTTCCGAAAAATAGGTTTTTACATTTTCGCGATATAAGTTATGAAAATTCATGCAAATTAATACATGTCTTTTTAAAAATTTTCTTGTTTTGTAGTTCAATCCCTTTAGAAAAAAATACTTGTACATCAACTTGAATAATTGGATCATTTTGCAAAAAATCGAATTTTCGAAGTTCACAAATACAAACAGAAAAACTAGGGGAAAACGGAGCATTTGGCAACTACGGTGTATAGGTTTAACGTCGATTCCTTCAATTTACTGCAAATTAAGAAATTTCACGAGATGCAAATTTTGATTAACGCAGCAAATATCCATCATCTCCCACACAACAAAACCCCACAGGGAACGGTCGCGAAGCCAGATCGGTCGATAAAAATTTACTAAATATTAAAACATTGCTTTAAAACAAATTTTCGATACGGGAATTTATTTGATCTATAAAAAAAAAAAAAAACAAACGGTTGGTCAAACGCAAAAAAAGCTGAAAGTTTTCTTTTTGTTTTTTTTTTTTGCCCACATATTAGTTAAATGTATCTCTTTTATTGAAATAGATGTCAACAACATGCTTCTTTGAAGTATCCGCCCCCCCCCCCCCTTTAAATTAAAAAAGAAAGTTTCAAAAGCAATATTTATTTACTGATTACTTGTTAAGAGCTGCTCCTACTTGTTTTATTGATAATTGTTTCGAACGTAGATGATTTAGTAACAATTTTCATGCAAAAAAATATTATTTACTCTGCAACTAAACTTAATAAATAGTATCGAATCCCAAATTAGATATCCCGAAATCCGGCGCTTTTTCGAAAATTCCCGCCTTTTGTTTATTTATTAAATTTTTCCCCCTCGAGTCCTTAAAAGTCCATTTTTCAAATTTTATTCCTTTCTCTTTTGTTTATTTAAAGCAAAATGAGGGAACTTGTGTGATTTGTTTTTCTGTGGTCTTAAATGGTGCCCAGTTACTGGGCACCATTGCATTTTGTACAAATGCTTGGTGCTTCGATTCGACTTGTCTACTAATATTTCTTTTTTTTTTTTTAAGATGTAGCTCGATTTTCTTTTTCATACAATTG
Source organism: Octonoba sinensis (assembly GCA_038502835.1). NCBI lineage: Eukaryota > Metazoa > Arthropoda > Arachnida > Araneae > Uloboridae > Octonoba > Octonoba sinensis. The sequence goes on along the minus strand of CM076606.1, from coordinate 1,952,784 downwards.
CAGGAGATAGCAAATTGGGAGCTGCCATGTGGGAGGGTACAAGTTTATTTTAAGTGAATTGGGTGTTGTAATTTGAAGCATTTTATCAAAATGAATCCATGAATTTTTTTTTTTTTTGTAAAAATATATAACACATCAATTTAATTACACCTTTTCAAAAAAAAAAGTTACTTTTTTATCTACCAGTTGAGAAAGCACTGCAATTTGAAGTGAAAATGCGTTGATGTTTATGTCAATTCGCCATTTTGGGTCTGTCCGAAAGCGGCGATAGTACCGGTGCCGAGCAAACCAAATTTGAGGTTCGATTAACCCTCCGCGTAGGGCTCAGTTTTCATAGTTTCCGGTCCTGAAATACAAGGCGATTTTTTTATATTTTCTTTATCTACATATGTTACAATTCACATCTTTATCAGCTGTTTTAAAATATTACAAGAATTTTAATAGCTTTTCCGTTTCCAAAAAATATATAATACTGCACCTGCTGTTTCAGTAGGCGTGGTTTATAAGTTAAAAAAATCACGCGATATTTTTATTTTCAGATGAATATAATTTTTAAGCAATTTGTCTCTAAAAATGTTACAGAAATATTGTAATGAAACAGAAAAAATAAAAGAAAAAAAATCAGCTTTATTTTGTTAAAATATATACATAAATATGAAAAAAAAGTTTTCATTATTAGTTGCTATTCCTACATAAAACTCCGCTGACACTCGGCAAATCCATATCTTTCATAAATGTTTATCGCGCGAAAGACAAAACAAAGCACGCAAACTCACAAATACGCGGAGGAAAAAATCAAGTAAAAAAACAAAACAAAACCCAAATTCCTGAACCCTTTAGTGCCACCTAGCAGCAAAAATAAGCATCGGATGATGTTTTTTAATGCACACGGGGAAATGGCGGGATCCGTATTGAAATCAGGGGAAAAAATTCTTCGCCCGTGATTTTCACGTGACCCGTAGGGGGAGACGAAACAGATACCCCGCTCAAATTGCGGGAGCCGTACGCGGAGTGTTAAGTACATAGTTGAAATGAAAGAAGTTTGATTCTTGTGAAGAACACAAAAGATTGCAAACAAATGAAGCATATGGCTACCTTCGTATTTTAACAAAAAAAAAAATAAGCACCTGGAATAAAAAAATAAGGACTATTTAAGGACTTTTTAAGGCCTTAAAAATGAAAATGAACATTAAGGACTTTCTAAGGACCTTTAAGGACCGTACGAACCCTGTGAAAAACAGAGGGGGGGGGGTGCTGCCTTAATTTGGTGCCTCTATCACCATCACTATAACGCAAAATTAGCTCTGTTTAACCAAGTAATCCACATGAAGAAAAATTCAACACATACATGTATATGTATGAATGTATACATGGGTTAACAAGTGAAAACATGGGTTCACAAGTGAACAATAAATTCTACTTTTAATAGTAGCATACAGTGGAGCAACTACAATTTTCCCCTGGAGGAAAAAGAAAGGGGGGGGGGGTCATAAGAATCCATATGTGCATAAATATTATCAAACTAAAATTGGATAAGATTATTACTGAGAATTTTACATATCTGATTGAAATAATTCAATTTCCAAATGAAGAAGCTGAAGTCTAGCCTTATTCATTTAATTTCTTTCTCTCCATACTCATATTTTTTACTGCTCATTTTAAAAAGTAATTCTTGTGACTTTCACCTTTTTGGAAAAATCATTTGTAAAAACTTGAAAAAATATATGCAATGCATAAGTTAATTATAATAATTTTATGAGCTTATTTTTTTAAAATAGAAAACTAACCTTAATATCCATTGTATCCAGAATGTTTTTTAGTTCCTCTTTGGAAGTAGAAACAATTCGACCTGTGAAAAAGATGAAATCAAAAATGTATAATGCTGTAAAGTTTTTAACGACTCGAAAAAAGGTTCCATTTTTTAAAGAAACTCCATTTTTTACAGAAATAAACAGGTTTCCAAGCATTAACTTCTTAAACTGAAGTAACTACGTCATATCTACCATCTATTAAAAATATTATGAAGGTGTGAAGTGCAAGAAAAAAAAAGATTGCAAAGTACCAAAGCATAACAAGAGAAGAACACAATTATTAATACACAATATCAACATATTTTTTATTTAAACACACAGTACTTTTATTTAGTGTAATACTGAATTGGATTAATGCAGTTCTAAGATAAAGAAGAGGCACTATCAAAAATTTAGGCTTATTTTTTCTCAAGCTTAACAATTGTTTTATAATACTGAAAATAAATCACCCAACAGAAGATTGCTGAATTTTTTTCATGCCTTTTAATTATATATTGAATAAAAACAGAAAGAATTGTTAATTTCTTTTGTAACAATATTATAATGACTACTTGTAAGGGAAAAAAACCCCTAATGCTAAACACAGCTAAAAATTAAAAAAAAAAAAAAAAAACTCATTTCAAATTACATACAATTTAAATTACACAACAGGTGCATTTCTGGCAAAAAAAAAAAAAAAAAATCTACTAGATTATTAATAAGGATGTAATATTAAAAATTATAAGAAACTGATATGATCACTAAAACTTAAAATAACTTTCAAAAATTCCTTATATTTTCCGACGGATTTTCAAATGGGGGTGGCGCAAAATTACGTCCTTCAAGTACTTTACTATATATAGTCACTGAAACTTAATAAAACTAACACTAATGGTAAGCTCAAAGTCATTGATGTCCATGAGACAGAATCGGACAGTAAATGAGGACTAAGAAGTTTTACCGAAGCTGATGCAATCGGATTTCGAATTGCATAAAAAATCGGGACCGACTCTTAAAAGTTCAAAAAACGGACAAAATGCGTAAATTTTACTAGTTTTGGGAAATGTTGGCAGGCTACTTTCAAAGATTTTTGCAGAAAAAAAAAGAGAGAGAGTTTTCCAAAATTAAGGATTTTCGTGGAAACGAAATTCTTATTTTCCAAAATTACCGGAAATACGAATGCCGTCAAAATACGGAAAAATTCAACATAAAACCGCTACTCTTGATTCAAACAGGCTTGTATCCAGAGCAAAATATTTGTTCAAAATAAAGGGATAACAAATGGTAAATACTTAAAATGTTCAAATAAATAAAATCCAAGCAACATGCAACACTTAAGGAGTAGCGTAAATGTAGCATGTAGTCCTTCCCTTCCAGGAGTGAAGGAATGATAAACTAATATTCTGAATTCCAAAGTTCATGAAATGGAAACCGTTTCAATCATTGCCTACCTACCTCACCACTTTATTACGCTTTTTAGACTTTGACCAATAAAAAAAATCTTTTTATACAACTTCAGTTTTGTAAACACAAACACAGGCTCCAAAATTAAGGCATTAACAATATTTCTGTAATAAAGAAAGCTTTTTAAATTTATTATTATCATCTGTTAAATATAAAACTTTTCCAGAAGCAAATCAATTTCATTGATTTCCCAAAAAATATATTTAATGAAATATCGAACTTCTGATGCATCACTTATAGGCAAAACAATTTTGCCCACGGGAAAAAAAACGAATTCACTTATTCACCAGGAATGAAGCAGCATTTGGATAAAGCCTGCTCAGCGATGATGTCATGAAGACAAAAACCATCTTCTGCGCATTTTCTCCAACACAACCCAGCAACCATTCGGGTGAGCCAAGTTGACTGCTGTGGCGTGCCCCTGCATCGTTACTTTCCCGTACGCACAGCACTACAAAAATGAGCGCAAAAGAGTCAAGCGTTGCAGCCTGGGCCAGGGCAAAATGAAAACGACATATGGAGCGACAAATTGCGCCAGGAAATAAATGGCTGCTTTTATTCTTGGCAACAAATGAAGCTGCACTAACAGAAGATGAAAGAAATTCCCTGACTTTTCCAGGAATTTCAGTGAAACGTGATTTTCCCTGACTTTTCCATGACTAATTTAGGTCATTTTCATTTTCCCTGACAATTCCAGGTTTTCCCGTTTTTCCCGGTGTATAGCAACCCTGTACACATTTTGAGGTGTGTGAAGCTTATTTTGACGATTTTTAGAAAATGTTTGTCTCTGTGTGATTTTTTTTCTTTTTTTTTTGTGTGCGCTGTAACTCAAAAAATAATGCATGAAATCGAATAAAATTCGGGGCACAAATGGACTCTAATGGGAATTGGTGTTGGTTAGTTCATGGTACAAATAAATTCAAAAAGGGCGGAGCAATCGAGCATTTCTCTTGATTCATTCGAACACTATATTTCAAAAAATAATGGAAGAATTTGAGCAAAATTTGATATACAAGTTTGCCTCAATAGGAACAGGTGTTGATTACATTTTGGTAAAACTCTCTCCAAGGAGGGAGACGCAATGAAACTTTTTATTAGTTTTTTTGTGGGCACTGTAACTCAAGCCGTAATGCATCGAATTAAACAAAATTTGATACAGACATACATCCTGATAGGAAATGGTTTGGAATAAATTTTGGTGCCATTCTCTACAAGGGGGGGGGAGGGGGAATGGAACAATAAAACTTTTTTCACTAAGTGCATACTTCATACAAGCAGGGCAAAAATACTCTCAGTTCTAGGTTGCTCATAACCGAAAATGATAGCCTTAGTGTAACTGTCGGCTTCCAATCCATCTAGTAATTAATAGACTTCGTGGAAAATGGAGTACACTGCATTTGCTTGTAAGCGAAAGATGACAAGCACTTCTTACAAAAAAAAAAACCCTTTATTTGAACTTTTAAAAAACAATTATAAAATGAAAAATAACTAACTGGAGCCAAGCTAATATATTTTATAAAATGACTGTCATCATTCACTTAACTTTTAATAGCTAACACTATATCTAAAAAAGCTTAAGCTCAAACGAGCACATGAGTTAAAATAACGATGAGCTAAGTCAACCAAACTGCAACATGATTGAGAAGAAACAGGAAGTGTGCCCCTCGACCAAAGCTCCTTCTTCCCTCTTAAACACCTAACGTCATTAGCACAACGCTATGTTTCCCAAGGCTTACACTACAGCATCTAATGAGAAGTTGGCAAGTGGCATAATCCGCCCACCTGCTTTTTGGCATAATCCACACACCTGCTAAGTTTACTTATACTTAACAAAAGCACTAAAGATTAAACCTTAAGTTAACCTAATTGTAAGTGTAGATAATTAGTTTTAGTGCTAAAGCTAACAAAGAACCCAAAAATTCAAACAAAATTGTAAGTGCACCTCAATGGGAAAAGGTGTTATTTATATTCTGAGGCTAATCACGTCAAGGAAGCAAACTTTGTTTTGAATTGTACTGTTGCCATTTCACTGGACGTTAACAAGTTAAATTCTTATCAATATTTTTAGCATTTTGAGGCTTCGCTGGTAGCGCAAACTTTTTAATTAGTTTATCTTGGCTTAAAATTATTCTTGTTATACAACTTATTTATTCATTTATTTTTCAATTATAATTTGTATTATATTAGCGATATTTGGCGAGTAGAAATATTCATATGAAGGATATAGAAGAAAGTTCTGCCACGACAAACTAGTTCTCTTTTTAGTAAATCTCTACTTTGTGCGGCTGTTTGACTACAGAGTTATATGTGTTGGGCATTGACATATTTAAATAATCCACATTTTGCTTTTTACTTTGACGATTTTTTTTAAATTAATAATCTAAACTCCTTTTCTCTGTGGATTTCACTGTGGGGGCAGGGGGAGGGGGATGGGTTATACCAATTGTAAAACATCCACTCTGCATTTACTCCGATATTTTTAAAATCATCTTATTTTTTATAGATGGAGGGGGTTAATCATTTTTTTTAACAGGGTCCTGTTTTTGTGAATTTTTAAAAGAATAAAAAATGAAATAATTTTGCAACAATTCAAAACTTAACCTCTTCATTCCAAGTGTACCCAATTGGGTACATTTTAAAATACTGTTTATTAACTACTGTTTGTGCAGTTTGAAAGCTAAAACACCCAATTGGTTTTGAAATTGATCAACATATAGTTTACTTTGCTTTAAACATGGAAAACATGGAAATTGGGCATTAATTATTATTTAAACTAATTATTAATAAAAATTTTAAAAAATTTTTTTAGTTATTTTGTTTTGTAATCATGTTTTAAATCAGAGAACCAAAAAATTGCGTCAAAATTGTTTGTGTTTAGTTCTGGGATCTGAAGAGGTTAAACATAGAGTGATAAAAATTCAATATTATTATTTGCTGCTTATATAATAAATATTTCTGTGAAAAGTATGATTTTGCAGCTAGGAATTTTTTGTGAAGGGTTCGCTTTGATTGATTGGAATTTTGTGAAGGGTCCGTTTTGATTAATTGGAACTTTTTGAAGGGTGCAAAAAAAAACGGACTCGAATTTCCTCTGGCATGACCCCTGAGATGGCGACACAGTTTTGTGGTTTTTGATTGCCTTTTCCTCTCTATATTAAAAATTACAATAAGTCAAACACTCGGTGTTACCACTAAAGTATTACAGAGGCAGTAAATACAGGGTTGGTGTTTAATATTGCTAATATTTGCCACATTTAAGGATTCCTTGCTGAGTGGGAATTTTGCTAGTATATAATGATAAGCTTTTTTTTTTTTTTTTGTCATTAAGCAGGGATCCAGCATTTTTTAACAGGGTCAGTTTTTGTGAATTTTTAAGATCTTTTTGTGAAAAATAAAATTTTGTGAAAATTGAGAATTTGAACACATCGTTATGATAATTTTTATTATTATTTGCCGCTTATTTAATAAATTATTCTGTAGAATGTACGATTGGTAGCTTGGAATTTTGTGAAGGGTTTGCTTCGATTATTTGGAATTTTGTGTAGGTTTCGAAAACGAACCCGAATTTCCTCTAGCGCGACCCCTGCATTAAGATTCAATTTAATGTATTTGTAGAACATAAAATTTATAAATGCTCTCTTTCTGCACTCTTTATTGACATAAACTGTAACGATGCCAAATCTCACACTCCTTTGTGGGATCAATGTGCTTAAAAAGGGATAAACATTTTTTTACCTATTTAATATACCATTATTAACCCAGTGAATAAAATATCGAGGATAATTGATCAAGTTCAGCCTTGAAGATATAAACAACTCTTAGACATTTTATTAATTTTTTGTTTTGGCAAGGGTTTGGTTTGTTTAAATATTTCAATTAGCCATAATCTCACGTTAAATTAATTTGCATAAAAAGGGATACAAAGATTTTGCTTTACATATTAATACATAGATTCATACCAAATCAATATTATAATACATATAAATATATAATAGTCACAAACCAGTATCGGACTTCAATTTGTACTGCGATACACCATCAGCATTTAGAGTGCGTTCAACAGTTATTTTATTTCCAAAGTCTTCAGGCTTGTATGCAGAAATGCCACAATTTTTCAAAACTACAGATGCAGTGGCAGACCTAAAGGCAAATATTAAAAATAAATTCATCAATGCACACAGAAACATATGCAATATTGCTAACAGAAAATTCAAGAGCACAAGTATTTACTTCAAAAGAATTAAATCAAATTATGAGAATTCAGCCTTACAATTATTTACAGCATTTTTTAACAGAGTTTGTTTTTTGTGAATTTTAAAGAGATTTTTGTGAAAAAGTAAATTATTTTGTGAAGATTGAAAGTTTAAACATATAGTGAAAAAATTTTTTATTATTATTTGCCGCTTTTGTAATAAATAACAGTGTGAAAAGTTTGATTTGGAAGCTTGGAATTTTGTGAAGGGTCCATTTCGATTGATTTGAATTTTGTGAAGGGTCCGTTTCAATTGATTTGAATTTTGTGAAGGGTACGAAAACGAACCTGATTTTCCTCTGGCTTGAGCCCTGATTTATGTAAGGGAAAATGGACCAAAAAAAATAACAAGGTATCTTTGTACCTAGTATTAATTAGAAACTTCAGGGCTTAGCCGAATGCAATGTAAACCAGTTTCATAAGGAGAAAACAAACTACTTTAACCAGGGCTCCGGAATTTAGCCAGGCCAAAAAAAGCCGGCCGGCTTTTTTTGGTTTAAACCGCTTAAAAAAGGCCGGCTTTTTTAAATAAAAGCCGGCTTTTATTAAAAAATATGTTAAATTTTTGTTTTCCAAAAAAGTATTAAATAAAAAATTACATTTATATCATTTACACAATTAAATTATTACTGCAATAGCAAAGTACTTGAAATAAGAATGAAATTTATTTAGTAGAGTGATACATTACAGAAATAGCAAAGAGAAAGTGCTGCTTATTAGAAATTTATTTAGACTCAATGCAATTTAAAAGATTTATTTTCAAAGATTTCTGCTAAGAATACAAAAGTTCATTTGACACTACTATATGAACTAAAGATTACCAATCATTTGCCTTAGTCTTTAACTTATAATCTTTTGTTTATTTTAGAGCACCTTTATTTTTTAAACTTTTTTCAGAACTTTAACTAGTTCTCTGATCCAAATAAAAATAAAAGCTAGTTGTCAAATAAATTGCATAAAATAAAAGATGCCCATCTTGAAGCAGACCAGCTGGTCAACGTTAAATTGTACTAGAATGATATTCATCTTTAAAAAACTTTAATGTTATGTATATAAAAAAATTCCTTATATAAAAGCGAGCCAACTACTCATCACAGATGACTTGTTTTAAATTTTTGACATGAGTAGTGCTGTATTTAAACACTAGTTTAGCTAATTAGTATTATGTAAGTACCTAGTATTTTGTTAAAGGAAAGGAGTTACTTCAAATCACTGTTTTACCTACTCTTCTCGCCCTGAGCAAAAGACTTTTTGGTTTGTAGTGTAAAATATGTGATAGAAAAAAATTAATGAATATAGTTCTTTATTGCAAGTTTCAGTATTCTGAAATATTTTAAAGTAATTAAATTCTTAACAATAAATATCAATTTTAAGTGAGAAGTATGTACTTGAATCTGCAGTAGGATAGCTTTTCATATGTATTAAGATAAGGTATTGTGTCTATACTATAGAAAAAACCAAATTTGATTCCTCTCCCAACCTGGATTTAATTTCCTTCTCCTTTTGTGTTGAAAAAAATCGATTCTGTATAGCTATAATATTAGGCAAGAGTTTAATGAGAGAGTCTCATGAAATTAAGCACACAAACACCAAAATGGTAATCAGTATTGTAAAATGCATTCAGGTTGTGTAACGAAATAATTCTGAATCTAATTTTAAATTAACTCCATTAAAAGGAAGATTTGAGCTTCATTTTACACAAATTAACAGTAGCAACATAAATGGACATAGTATAGGTGCAAATAGTAAATAGTATTGTGTCTAATTGAAAAAGGCCAATAAAGACCGGCTTTTTAAAAAAAAGACCGATCTTTGTAAACACGCACCCTAATTATGACTCATGAATAGTATGTTTCTTAAAAAAGGCAATTTGAAGCGTGCCATTTTAAAAGTTTTACTTTGGTACGTCAAAGCAAAGCTTTCTAAAATATTATTTTAAAAAATATATCTTATTTCAAATCCTACAGCCTGACATCCCCAGCCCTCGCTGAAACAACCCCACGGACAAGACCGGCCTGACGGTATTCGGCGCCCTTGGACTTTGGTAAATAGGCGCCCCTAGCCCTCTTTCATCAAACAAACTAAAATACTATAAATCCAATTGTGTATAATTTTATTGCGTTTTCAACTATTTTAAAAACTTTAATAATTACATACATGAAACAAATAAATTGTTTTTTTCTTTCTAATGGGATGCTGTTGGCTTCTGGTAATTGCAGGGGACCTAGTGCGTTTCACAGGTATTGGTACCATCTAACCATCTCTACCAGGCACCACAGAGGGTGTAGTACCAACGCCACAAGTGAATTTTGACGATAAGTTCTTCAACTTGAAAGATGAAGTACCTGGGAGTCGCTATCACTGGGTCTGTCTATGTTAAGAAAACTAAAATTGATGAATTAATTGTGTGAAACAGGGATTATTGTTTTTCTTTTTTTGCTCTGACGCCGAGGCGCCCCCAAGATGCTGGCGCCCTTGTACTTTGCACATTGATAGGGCCGGCCCTGCCCATGGACATGTGGTTGAAATGTAAACAAGTTTTATAGTTTATAGTTCTGACGGTTCTAACTGTCAACTCGACAGTTAACGCAGGTCGTATCCGATGAGTGCCAGTTAAATGTTGCCACTCAATGAGAACTCCATTTTTTGAAGGAACTTCTTCCTGATTTTTTAAGCTAGGAATGTAAATCAGACTGGTGACGAACGGAGCGTTCTGGATGTATATAAGCCAGATGTGTTTCGATCTCTCTCTTGCTTTTCAGCCTCCCAGCGTTGTAGAAGCCCATGCTGTTCCGGCTTTGACGGGCCGAGGCCGTATGGTCTAGAAATCTATTCTAAGCATTGTATGATGGTTCCTGTCATTTAATAGACCCAGCCGTCGCTGCCTATCCTAATTGAGGTACATCTGCCGTCTACCTGTTGCTCGTGGAAGGAGTTTGACAGGCTGGAATTTTTTACAATGACTTTTTGATCTGATGCTGTCCTCAAACGTCTAAACCGGTGCTTTATTTGGTGGACTTTTATATGGTATAATTTTGTTTACTGGTCTGTACAGATAGGAAATTTTAATATTTACTAAATTGTTCTATAATTGTTCATTGTTAAAATTGTTAAATAAATTTATTTGTTGATTTAAAATGCTTCCTCATGTTTTCAAAAATTTCAAGACACCTAAGGATCAAAGTCCACACTCCTATTTATGAACACTTTTAAACCAATTTTCTGATAAAATAGTCTCATTAGGTCAATTTTAGTAGCGAATAGTAGCTCTTTAGTCGCCAGTAGGAACCCTGAAATACAGTTGTAGATCTTAATGTGCACCAAAGGTAAGATTTGATTGCTAAGCAAATGCTGCAAGCGTGAAGTAAATACAATGACACAGCAAAAAGTTAGGATCACCTTGAAGAATAATGTGGGGAGAAGATTGGAGGAATTAAAAATTGGTGCAATTACGACTCCAATTCAGAGAAAATGGCAATTTTGGCATAACATGGTGCTGGAAATAGATTTCAGCAAAAATTAGAAAGGCAATTGCACTCGTGAGCTTTTTAATAAAAGAGTGAAGAAGAGTGAGGAATTGTTAGAATAGTTTGGTGACTGGAAATTAAGTACTTTTAAGGACTGTGGGAACACTGAAACACACATAATTAGAATTTGTAATATGAATCTCTGATTAAATTTTTTGTATCCAAGACATAAAATTTTCCTTGGGATAACTAATTGTACATATGGGTAATTTCACAGTAATCCTCTTACTTACGGGACATTTTACAGCAAAATTTAGGAGTATTTATGCCTGTTTTATTATGAAAATATTTATGAAAAGTTTTCAAAAATTTTTAGTACATTTTGTACATTTCAAGCAACATTAATATAATTTTCTTTTTCAATGGGATCAATAGTTTTTATTTTAAATTTTTTTTTAATTTTGTTACATACGGGACATGACAAAAAATAATTGGCAATAATTTTATAAAAATTAAGAAATACTGTTGCGACTGAAAATTAAATCAATACTCAAGAAAACTTCAACATTTTAAGTTTGTTGCAAACAAAATCATGCTAGTTAACTAAAATATGCAAAACAAACTGTCTTACACAAAGGAAAAAGAAAAACAAAATTTCAAAATTAATTTTTACAATGTTTTGAAGCAAAAAAAAAAAAAAAGGTATGTACGGGAAAGAATTTTGTCCAGTACATAACACACTTTCATTTATTTTATATAGCTTATAAATAAATTGGTAATAAAATATAATTTTCTGTTTTAGGAAGTCTGTACACTGGATGAAGAGAAAGCAAATATCGTTCAGTTTCAAAGATTCATTACAAGCATAAAAATTAAAAAACACCCTAAAATGTTATGTACTGGACGTAAAAAAGTACTTAATAAAAATTAACTACTAAGTATTTTTTATTTTCTTTTAAAACTCTATGATGATATTACTATTGAAGAAGCTTAGTAAAATCATAAAATTTTGAATCTAAACTTGGTATAATTTTTTGAGTTATTGCAAAAATCAAATTGTCCTATATGGGACATTTTTTCATGAGACTACAAACAACGTGCTGTAATTTATTTATTTATTTATTTTTATGTTGAAAATACAAATATTTTATTGCTAAATCTTAATAGAATACATTCTAAACTTTAAAATGACGTACAATGCATAAGTTTTTACAAGAATTTTTTTTTCCAAGTTGTGAAGTAAAATACTGTGGAATGACCCATATACCAGTAAAGGATCAATGAGACATCAATGGAAATCTCTCTTGCCTAACTAACAGAGCTCAGGGTGCGTACACTATTCTCTGAGTAAAAATCAAGCACTTTCCAGTACTCTTCATAGCAAAAATCAAGTGTTTCAAATGAAGTACATCTAACCACTTCAAATACAAGTTACATTACAAGCCAGAAAGATTTCTTTAATGCTATTTAATTTAGAGACTAACTGTAATAAAATAACTTCATATTCAATACTATAAAAATCAGATCGCACATTAATTAGATTTATGTGTTGTATCGACTGTGTATGTAAAGAGCTTTACTGGTTGTCAGGTCAGACATGTGCCTCACTGAGAAAAAAAATACTGAAAAATCACGACCTAACGCTTGTAAAAGCTTATTAAAAAGTATATTACAAGCATAAATTACTATGCAATAGAGTTATTTAATACCAAGCAAGTCAACTCATTACTTTATTATAAAAAAACAATTGGGGCATTATGTGTAACCAAAATAAGGCGTGGAAGTGGCATAGCATTTTTAAAAGAAATAAACATGTTTCTGAGCAATAACTTCTTAAACTGAAATAACTATTTCATACTTGATAACTATAAAAATTTTAATGAAATAAAATAACTTCAAAATTAGGTGTGAATAATTTTTTACATGTTTTTATATATTGAATTAAAATAGAAAGAAATATTATTTATTTATTATGTAACAATGTAAAATGAATACTTGAAAGGGGGGAGGGACCTTAATGCTAAAGAGGATCTAAAATTTAAACACATTTTAAATTACATGCAAAAAAATAAAAGAAAAAACAATTTAAATAAAAAACGAAACATTTTTGGCAAAAAACTTTTTAAAACAGATTTTTAATAAGGTTCTAATATTTAATAATTATAATCAACAGATGTATCACTAAAAGTTAAAAGCTAAAAATTCCTCGATTATCGGCGACATTTACCGCCGTATTCACCGTCAACTCTAACCTCATGGTTTGACGCGAAACCGGTCTCCAACCTGAAGTTACCGCGGATTTCCTATTCACCATCAACTTTGACTACGCGCAAACAGGTTCCCGAAACCACGCCAGGTCGAGTAACTCAACCAAGCTCCAGAGCAAAGTTAAGGTTTGAGCGCGTGCGCAGTACATGTAAACATTAGCAATGGCGGACTGGATGTTGCGAAAATTGGAATATGTTGAGATTTTAGAGCTTTCTTCGCTTTACACGATCTTGAATTTCTGAAGAGGCCTTACAAAAAATACAACTTTAGAGTTGTTTTAATTTTATTAACTAGTATTGTTCAATGATTTCTTTGTCACTTTTGTGTGTTTCCGATAATGTTTTTCTCTCGGGAGCTATTACTTCATTACAGATTTTGAAACGTTATCATGATTCCTAATTGAACAGAAATACCAAACAATGGGGGGTAATATATCTTTAGTATTTTTATTTAATTATTTATTTTTCTCTCTCTTTGTTGCTTTTTGATATAATTTTATTCTACTTTGAAGTGTACATGTATGTACTGAACATTTAACATGCGTCCTGATTTTTTTTGCAAAGGTTACTTCTGGGCCTGCGAAGTTCATGTGGGATATTTTGATTTATGTATGTCGAATAAAATAAACTTGTTGACCTTTACCATGTGTTTTATGTCATTGACCAATTTACATTTGCTTGTATATTCTTTTATTTTTCTTTTTTTTTTTAAATTTAACAAAGGTTTTGAATATGTGAAAAGCTTCTTTAAAAAAAAAAAAAAAAGACATGAAATGAATCCATAATGCTAATGGCAGTTTTGTGTTTAAAGGTAAACTGCAAGGTTTTCGAAAAAGTCAAAATATTCGCCATATGTATTTGTATTAATGAATTCATATTTGCATTAGAAAAAGGGTTCTTGTTAACCCCAAATCACATAATTTTGAATTGCCGTTTCATGCAGTTGTAAGACTTAAACCAAATTTTTACTGTACTTTGCCAATGCGAAGTGATTGTAAGAATAAAGTATTTACAATAGTTATAATTGAAATCAAATGCATTTTTTAAATACTCTCATGAATTTAATGCAAGGCCATAGCCAGATTTTTTTTTTTTTTTTTGGGGGGGGGGAGGCTTTGAAACTGTTGAACTAAATATAAATTCTTGGAGAAATCAAAAGCTCACCTTTTGTACCTATTCACTGCCTACACGTTTTCCCCATCGGACATCTCTGCCTTGTCACGCAAAGCGAATTGATGTTGTCGAGATGTCTTACTTTTGCCAGTTTGCTGCCGAAGCCAAAAGAAGAAAGGAGAATTTCCAGTTACGGCCGGATGTTGAGTTGCGTATTCCCCATGCAAATTACGTGTGACGTACGTGCTTGCGTGGGGATCGCAACTCGTATATAAGGCAGGCGGCAGCTGGCATCAGTGCTTACTCTTATTCAACTTCCCCGACCTCTCACGTCTCCGATGTGATTGCACATCGTGTTGGGCTTCAGTTGAAGCCGTTGTTTTTTTTTATTTGAGGTTAATTCCTCTCTGCAGACGTGTGTTAATTTTTACAAATATTTTAAATGAAATGTTATTTTACTTGGTTGAATATTGACCAAGGCAAATGTGAAATTGCCGATATTTTCGTCAACGCATATGAGCCACCAGTTCCTGTCCCGAAAGGATTTCACCGAAGGATATCATCAGGATGTCTAATTGATGCCAAGTTTGGTTTTTCTTCCGCTCACCTTTAACTGAATCGAAAGAAGCAAAGAAACCTTGTGCACTTAGTTTTTTATCTTGGACACCGGTGACTTTATTGTGAATTTATTCAAGGACGTGGTGAATATTTTATCTCTATTTTTCAATGTTGACTCTTTTACCTATCGGTATTTTAACATTATGAGGTCGTTTAACATGTTGTCATTTGTTTAATAAATGTTCATTTTTTATACAAATATTTGTCATGTATTCTTCTCGGAAAGGCCAAAAGGTCCACTCTAAATTTTCGTTGGCATATCTTAGTTAATTTTTATTTAAATGTAATTTAAATTCTCTAAAGCCAACAGAAACAGTTATGTTGAAGAAAATTTCAGGGAGGAATATATGCTACATTGCGAAAATTTTCGGGGGGGGGGGGGGGGGGCTTCGTGGGCATCCCTGGTTACAGCCTTGATTTAATGAAAGAATATTCAAATAAAAATTTAAAAGATACAATAATACACTACTGCTTGGTTCATAATGATACATTACTATATTATATATATATCGTTTGTGAATGGTACATTTCTAATGTCAGAAAGAGATATATTACAATGCTAAAATTAGTTATAATTTCCTATTCATTAAATATATCTATATTTTCATTTTCCGAGAAAAATTTTATTGGATTCTTTACTTTTCAATATTTTTAAATTTTTTCCACGAGTGCTAGAAGTAATACCTTCTCAAACGGGCTAAAAACCACTCGTGTTTTATTCATCGCTATATCGCAGAGAACGGGAATTTTAAAAAACGGGAAACGAAATGTACACTGCGCGGCGAAAAAGCATGAAGAAAATCATGCGATAGTTTTGACCAATAACGGGCCTCCGTACGTTCCCACACGGCGTCGAGTTGACTAACTTCGCGGTTGGAAAACCCCAGGTTGATTTTCCTCCGTGAATACCGATTTTTAACTTCGCAGCGCTGAGCCCCAACTCCGAGTTAACGGATGTCGTGGTTTCACGCGTGGAGTTAGGTTGACGGTGAATATGGCGGTTAGAGTGGGCGTGGCAAAATAACGTTTCTGCAATTTCTTTACAGAAGCTAAAGAAAGATTAAAAATAATGATAAGCTTAAATTTATTGATGTCTGAGGAGAAGAATCCGATATTAAACGAGAACTAGGAAGTTTTGCTGAAGCCGATGCAACCAGATTTCGAAGTGCTTAAAAAATCGGAATTGACACTTAAAAGCGCCAAAAACGAATCGAATGTGTAAATTTTACTCGTAATTTGTGAAACTTCGCAGGAATGTACAGAGGCTACTTTTTAAAATGTTCATAGAATAAAAAAAATAGAGAAAAAGAAATCCAAATTGCGAAATTTTTAATTTCCAAAATTACCAAAACTACGGAATTCCGTCAAAATACGGAAAAATCAAATGTCTGCAGGTAGGAATTTGAAGAAAGGTGAATTTTTCTGTTGATAAGTTGCAAAGAAATAGTAAATGAGAAAATCAAGGACTTTCCAGATACTTTTGTACATTATTTCAAATTTCCAGGACTTTCAAGGCCTTGAAAAAAAATTATTTAATGCAAGGACTTTCAAGGTTTTCCAGGTCGCGTACGCACCCTGAGAGCTATAATATTTCAAAATGAAATTTAAACATTTAATAACAAATACAATATTATGTTAAACATTGTACAGTCAAACCTCGTTAATTCGACACTCTCGGGGCCTCTGAAAAACTGACGAATTAAGCGGAGTGACGAATAAACCGGAGTTGCATTGTTTTTCACAAAATAGGAAAATACCCATAAATTAACAATTATTACATACAGCAGAGAAGTTTCAATATCTTAAAATAAAAAAAACTTTAAAGAATTTGCATTAAAACAATTCAATTAAAACATAGCATCAGTAGAAAGACAAACAGTATGGTTTACATACTTACTTTTTACGTATTTATTTAGGAATGAAAAAACCATCAATACGGGTTTGTTTGGTATGGGGATTACTTAGCATAATTCTTTTCTCGAGTTTGTACACAGAGCTCAAATCTTCCTCGGTGCCAGATATTGAAGAAAAATACTTTCTTAGAACTTCAATGCACTGCAGAGCTTCATTTTTGGAAGGAGGAACTTCCACTTCATACTCGCTTTCACTCTCTTTAGATGCTGGAACATGTCTTCGCGGATTTCCGAGACGGTTAGTTCTGGAGATGTCACGAGATTTTGGTCAATTCCAAGGTATGTTTCTTCATCCATCACATCTTTTTTGCGTTCTTTAAGTTGCCTGAGCAATTCAGATAAAGAGACGTCATCACCTTCATTAACATCTTCTGACGAGCTTGGACTTTCAACAAATCTAGCATGCCTGAAGCAGTTTTTGATGGTTTTATCGGTCGCATCAGCCCAACTCTTGTGGATGTAATTTATGCCATTTAAGAGATTTGGTTTCCATTCTCTACCTTCATCAATGGCTTTAATCCAGTCTCTTACAAGATGTTTCCGATAGTGTTTCTTGAAGCTGGAAATGATTCCTTGATCAAGGGGCTGTAAAACTGAAGTGGCATTGGGCGGCATGTAAACTAACTCCACTGATTGAAGGTTTCTTACCTCAGTATGCGCTGTGCAATTGTCCATAACAAACGCCACTTTACGATTTGTTGCAGGGAATTTTTTGTCAAACTCTTTCAGAGTTTTTCCCAAACATTGGGGGTCATCCAATACTTCGAGTTTGCTTCACACGATACACTCAAAGACTTCGCATTTTTGAAGAACCTTGGTTTTGCACTTTTGCCTATAACCAGAGGCTTAAGTTTTTCGGAACCATCCATGTTTGCTCCTAACAGGTTGTTTGCTTTTCTTCCCACCTGAGCAGTCCTCTGATTGAAAAGTCAAAGTCTTGTCAGGCACAAGTCGAAAAAAGAGACCTGTCTCATCAAGGTTAAATACATCACAAGCATTATAACGCTGGAGAACATCTTTTAAGAGACCATTTTTCCATTCTTCAACTGGACACATATCAACGGCCGCTGCTTCTCCGCACATCTTTTTGAAGGAAAGTCCATGTCTCTCTTTGAACCGTTCAAACCAGCCGTTGCTCTCTGAGAACTCCGAAACACCCAGTTCGTTTGCAAATTGCAAAGCTTTCTCATTCAAGATAAGTCCTGAAATTGGAATGTTTTGGGCTCGGGCCATTCTAAACCATTTAACAAGGGCATTTTCAACGCCTTTGAAGGCGGAAACACGTATTCTTTCTCTTCTCGCCATCCTGAACACGCAAAGATCTTTCAATTTTATCTTTTAAGGACAAAATTGCGATGAACAATGTGCGAGGGACTCCTTTCCATTTTGCAAAAGCAGCCTTAGACATTCCAGATTTCTCAAATTCTCTTATCATTTGGAGCTTTTCATCCAATGTCCAAGTATCCAAGTTTACCCGTCATAGCACTGAACTAAAGACACCACCGCGCCGCTACGGCGTACTAAGTTTTGCAGGAGAGATAAGAAAAGGCACGCATTCCAAGATGCTCGTTTTCTGCCACCTCTCCCCCCCCCCTCCGCCCTTACCCCCTCGTAAGGTCAGAGATAAGGGGCATTATTGCAACTCTTTCTGCAAGAGGTGGTGGAAGGAGAGGTGAGACAAAAGGGCAGGGGGAAAAACGCTTCCAATGTCCGAATTCCAAGAACCAGTTGCCTAGTGTGAATGACAAAACCAGCCAAGTGATAATTTCCGCAAAAGTTGACTAGAGAAAAGCAATTTCCCAGTGAAAACATTCTTTAAAGTGTCATTTTATCCAGAGTTCATAATTTCCCCATGACGTATTAAACGGAGTTTGTTAACACTGAATCCAATCAAATCAATCGGGACTTGAAAAAAGCGTCAACCGGAGTGACGAATTAAGCGAGTATCAAATTATCGAGGTCCGACTGTATGTTTTAAAGCACCAATATAGAAGACAAAAATACAGTCAAATCCCGTTAATGCGAACTCGCTTCCCAGCCTCCTGGTTTTCAAGAGGGGGAGTGTCAATCAAGCATTCTATTCTTCGTTTCCGTTCATTTTACTCGTTTAACATGGTGCTAAACTCTCAATCTATTTCTTTGAAATGAGTTATAAAGAGAACAACTTTGATTACATGCAGAGTAAACGCTGAAGGAAATTTTAGTTTTGAGTTAGTCCTGTGTGGTGCAGTTGATTTTTTCGCATTTGTAATAATGAATCGTTTGTAAACAACAATCTTTAACGTTAGAAACGAAGCAAAAGATCTTAAATGAAGTTGAAGATAAATTATTGAAGAAGACAGAGATTGCTGCAAAATATGGAATTGCCAACAGCACTTTATCCACGATCATTAAAAATAAAAATAAGATTGAAGCAGCTTATGCTGTGAATCAGTTTGAGTCAGCAAGGAAGAGAATGAGAACCAGGAAAAATGAAGACGTGGAAGTGGCCCTTTTACGCTGGATCAAAGAGGCCAGGAATCAAAACATCATTTTAACAGGGGTGATTTTGCAAGAAAAAGCCAAGTTCTTTGGAGAGGCTCTTGGTGTCAGCGATTCCGTTTTCTCAAATGATTGGCTCTCTAGATTGAAAGAGCGTCATGGGATTGTTTGCAAATAAAATCTGCTGTGAAGAAGCAGCTGTTGATCCGAAAACAATAAATTTGTTTTTCGCTGCAAAATGGCCAGCACTAAAAGAAGAGTTTTCCCCACGAGACATTTTTAATGCAGATGAAACGGGACTTTTTTTCAGGGCACATCCTTCCCGTACGTTGACCATGAAAGGGGAAAAGTGCTCCGGTGGAAAATGCAGTAAAGAAAGAATAACTGTTATGGTAGCCTGCAACATGGACGGCAGTGAAAAAATTCCACTCCTTGTCATAGGGAAATCGGCTCAGCCCCGTTGCCTCAAGAAAGTACGAACTTTACCTGTAGACTATGCAGAATATGCATTCAGCAAAAAAGCTTGGATGAACAGTGGCATTTTTACTAACTGGCTGACAACTTTAGATTTGAAATTTCATCGAGTGTTTTGAAAATAAAAGGGAATTTTGTATCGATCTATTAGATGCCATGTCTTATTTAAGAAGCGCATGGAGGAGAATAAAACGTTCGACAATACGAAATTGCTTTCGCCATGGAGGGTTTGTAAAAGGATTGGATGAAGCTGTCGAAGAAGAGCAGGATGAAGAAACAACCTCTTCAGTTCTCGAAGAAGCTGCTAAAAGGGACATAGTATCGGCAGTCCTGTTTGAAGAATATGTGCAAATTGATGACGAGGCCTTAACTTCAGATGTAATGACATATGAAGACATAATTAGAGAATCCCAAAAGGAAAGTGCAAAGGAAACTGAAACAGACGAAGAAGAAGAAGATGCTGATCCGGAAGCAGAAAATCTAATCACGGTGAACGAAGCTACGGCAGCATTACAAACTATGCAACGATTTTTAATGCAGCAGGAAAATGCCTCACATGCCTTAAATAATTTAGAGAGGTTGATAGCTTTGTAAAGGGATGCTATTTCAAAAAATTGAAGCAAAAATCCATAACAGATTTTTTTTAAAAATAATCATTTCTCAGGTAATTAAAACTTACTCTTGCATTTTGATAATTGCTGTTTTTAATAGTAGTTTAGTAAATTTCATATAAATTTCCAAATCGAAGTATAAATATCAAATCGCATGTCTATGTGTATATATGTGCATTTTCGCATAAATATACTTTTGGTTCCTATATTTTGTGTATCATGAGAAAAAACACTTTTACTAAATTTTAAATCCTGTAGCCAGCCATCGGTTAACGCGAAAAAATTTGGCAGCCCCCTCGACTTCGCGTTAAGGAGGTTTGACTGTACATTTCATTTGATGCTTACTTAAATAAAAAATCACAATTGAATTGAAATAAACTTACTTTTTTCCAGTTTTTATAAAGCCTTTTATGTTTGCATACCTTCCAGTTGCACTGCTTTTTCCACCCAAAGCTAAAATTATACCAGTCAGAATAGCACTTTTCCCACCTAAAAATCAACATAACTTATCTCAACTCATTTAATGATGTATTTAAATTGTATTTCAGTAGAAATGAAACCCAAATATTTTGCAACATGTGCCATCAATAGTAATTTGCATGTTTTCTGCAACTGAGGAAAAATTCCAGCTTTGATATAACATTATTTTTAAATTAAAAAGGGAAATAGTTCAAAAGTTCATAACATATTATTGGTTTTTGGCTTCATTGTGCATGCAGAGTCATGTATAGATTTTAGGGCACAAAAAAAGTGCACATTTCAAACATTAAATTACATATGAGCTAATTATAATCTACATATATTATTTCTCTAGCCTGTTTTTCTGACAGTCCACAAGATCTTCCTTATTTCTTTATCAAATTCCAGATTTACCCCTCATATTAATGGGTCATTCCGTGATAACAGTTTTGTTTTGGAGGGGACATTTTTAATAAATTATTATGTATAATATAGACAAATTCAAAAATACTGAAAGGCAAAAGAATTTTTTTGAAGTTATTATGATAGACTAAGCTCATAACAATAAACTAGTGGATTTATTTTGCATAAATTAATTTAATATAAAATAAAAACAGACTGTTGTGGAGGGGACAGGAAAATTTAGTTTCATTGTGTTATTTTTTAAGTTTGGGTTTCTTTGCTCTGTCCCAATATTTGAATTACTGAAACATTTTTTATTTTAGATAGTAAGTACTTATTTACAGACAAATTATGTATTTAAAACATTTGAGTCTAAAATTAAGTAGATTTATTTTTTTTTAAATGTGTCCTTCTGTTGCGGAGGGGACTGTTGTGGAGGGGACAGAATGGCTATTTAGTTCAATGCAAGCTAAATATTTTTAAAAAATAAAATTTGCACTTTTGAAAGTTAGTTTGTTACAAAAATATTTAATTATATATATTTTCAATACATTCCAAAAAATTATAATTAAATCTTTTATCAAACACTGGTTCTGGTAAGATTTTTAAAACTTGTGAATGACAAATCCAACTTATGTCGTCTTTTTCAGGAAAAGCAAATACAGTTCCTAAATCATTGCATTTTCTTAAGAACATGACTTCAACATTGTCCCCGTCTGTCGCAGTTACTTGTCCTACAAATAATTTTTCTGTATTTCGAATAGTTTTTATTTTAACTACAACAAAATTTCCTACAGTACAGTCATTCTTCTCACTCGTCTCATTCTTCTTCTGTTGTAAATTGACTCTTTTGTTTTCATCCGAGTTTTTGGTATAAACATGATGAATTTGATAATTCTGTTTTTTTTCTTCCTCGCTTAATGTAAATGGTGAATTAACAAATACTTTCAATTTATATTCACCGAAGGGTTCTGCATAGTGCAGAGTGCAAGGCACAGATTTCCCCATCTTCTGCCATCTACTTCTGAGCTGTTCCCGATGAAGATTATTGTTAGTTTCTGGGGAAAATAATACAACAACTTTTTTACTATGCTCTTTTGCCACCTCATAAAACTCAGCAGCATCATTTATAACAGCTTGATTTTGCAAAATTTTTGAATTCACGTATCGTTTCAATTCTGCACCAACACCATCAGCAGGTCCCTTTCCATGCGATGTTTCAAAAAACGACCAGTCTGCTGAACATCCAAAATCTGATTCATGGTGAATGAGATTCCCCAAAGTAAATCGATTTTTAAACTGGCTAGAAGGGCCATCGCTCCAGTAATGAACTTTTTTCATGTTTGTGAGAAACCTTTTCTTTAAATCTTCTAAGATACAACTATTGTAAGCATAAATTGTATTTTTGTCGTGTTGTGTATCATCTGACACAACACTATAACAAATATGGGATAAATTATCATTTTCTTTATAGTAAACAACAGCAGTGAAAATAGTTACTTGCACAGAGCACCAATGTGCATTCATAATTTCATTTTGCTGTCTTATTGAAAAATTTTCAGCAAAATCCTCAATAATTAATATTTCATCATTCTGTAATTCCTGTTTCAGACACTGAAGCTCTTGAAATTGTCTTTTGATGATATAAATATGCCTTGAAAATGGAATGAGTAACATCTTTAAGTTTTCAATGACTTCAGCTGCAGGTAATGTCATTGGTGACTTTACAGATTTCCCATCAATATTAATCCACTGGTAAAATGTTATAAGACTCTCACTATCCATATCTTCAAACTCATCATAAATTGCACTTACACCACACTCTTTACATTTACGATCTGCACATTCAATTTTTATCAGAGTTTCATAATTGCATAAAGTCAACTTCAGCAATTCTTTTATATTTTGAATTTTAAAGTCAGGAAAAGATTTCTTTATACCTGCTAGTAACAATTCTAAATTTTCATGATACACACAATAACAGACTTCTCTATCTTTCTCTGTCATTGGAAGGACATATTTTGGTCTTATTTCATGAAAACGACTAATACCAATCTTTGTATCAGAATCTTTACAAAATAATGAGTAGGCTTCTTTTATTGTCATTTGAAGTATACGTTTCTGTGCTTTTGTTTTGGATTTGCCATTTCGAATAATCACAAAATCTTTTCGGCCAGGACACAGTCTGCTGATATCATCTCTTTCAAAAAAATACTGAACTATGTCTGTTGAAATAGCATCTGGTCTTTTTTTTCGTGTTTCACAAATATTTACCTTCTTCAAAGTTGATGAACTGTATAACCTTTGTTGTTTTGAAGGGGATAAATCTGCAATTACTTTAGCAATTACTGCTACTTTCTTTTCAGGTTCTTTTGGCAATTTTCGTTTTACTCTAGCAACAGCTTTTCCAAGTGCTGATGGAGAAGAATAATTAATGGAAGGGCATTCTTGCTCCTTTAAGCTTTCTAATTTCTTTTTTCTCCAATTTGCTTTTCTTAATCTTTCTTTTTCTCTTTGAATGGATAATTCTTTAGGTGTCTTAGTTATAGCTTTTGCTATTGCTGATCTTTGCTTCCATCTTAAACGCTCTTTGGATTTTTGCTGTAAATGCAATTCTGGATTAAGCTTTAGTTTTTTTTCTATATTCACTAGATCTTTCTGTAGATGTTTTCCCCATACCTAATATACATTCTTTTACAACACTTTGAATTTAAATGCATTAACAAAAAACTAAATTACTATATTTTATTAAACCAGTATCCTAAAATCAACAAATTTATCTGACAACCATGTGCTCACTCACCAACATAATGAACTACTGGGTTGGGGTCTACAAGTGTAAAGGCAAGGTACATCTATAGGTAACATAAGGTGCTGCCATCTATTAAGCATATTGTACATTTAAAATGTCAATAAAATCATAATTTCAGAAAGTTTATGCATCCCAAAAACTAAAAATGTCCCCTCCACAACAGAAATTGTCCCCTCTAAATCAATTTTAAAAAAATTATATTTAATTAACTATATTTTTTTTCTACCAGTGATTGATACAATTAAGCTCATAATACCTTTTAAAAAGTAGAATTAAAATATTTTGTAATTATTTCATTTTTTTCACCTTTCAAAATAAAAAATATTATTAAAAAATGTTTTGGAGGGGACGCCACATTTTTTACATTTATCTATTTACATTTTTTATAGAGTTGAGTTGTATTTTTAAAATTAAAAATTCACTTTATACTTATAAGTAAATAAACAAGCCTTTAATTTAGCAATATATATGTAAAATAAAGATTATTTAAAATGGAAAAATGCATATATGACTGTCCCCTCCACAACAGTAAAATATCTAAATTGTGCATTTGAAACTAAAGAAAACGAAAAAAAAAATCTTTTTGGTAAAAAAAAACACAAATTACAAAAATATAATTCATAATGAATCACATGACACATTATTTGTTATTCTGTTCCAAAATTTATTTTTAAGGCAATCAGGACCTAAATAGCATGGAATGACCGTAATGCTTATTGTGCCGACTAATGATAAAACCTAGAACCACAATCTAAAAATGCACCCCTTCTCTTAAATTTGAGATTTAAAATCATCTAACAGGAGGTTCTTTAATGGATGCCAAATTGGTGTTGTTTATACTAGCGCCATCTGTTATAAAGTAAACAAACAAGAAACTATTCTATTTTTATTGTGTAGCAAAATGAACAGTTTTATCTACGTCTGTGTGTTAAACTTATTTCAATCACTAGGCGCTACACATTTATTTATATTATGAATGTGTCAAGCCTAACCAACCAACAGTAACTATATATTAACTAATGGAACTATTTTGTTATTGTATTTTAATGCTATGTACACTACTAATAAAAATTATTATTATTATTATTGTGATTATTTTATTACTTTGAATATCTAAATAGTAGTAGGAAAAAAATGGTAACAGCTATTTGTACTGATGTGTTCAATTACATGTCTTATTTTGTACCAACACACGTTTACTTTTTTTATTCTTCTTCATCACGTACTTTCTCCTATTGTTTAAAGAATGGAATGGCACACAAAACGATTTGGTGCACAGTGCAGAATTCTGCACCAGTCGACTAGTAGATATAATTGTGTTATGTGTTATTTGGAACAGGTACTTAAAAGTTTTCAGCATTTAGTTATCTGTTTTTCTGTGAAAGCATGAACATTCATTAGCATGGAAAATTGGGTTTTCCATGCTAATGGAAATATGCCCACTATTGGGCACATGCAATAGCATTGTAGTCAACTATACAGATGAGAGAATATTAAAGCAAAAAAGATTGCTAGGAAAAATTTAAAAAAAGGAAAGTTAATGCCTTAAACGAAAAAATTGATATAATTGAAATAAATTGATCAAATTCTAGAAAACCATTTCAATTTTAAATACTGAAAATAGTGCACTTACTTCCATTCAATCCAACAATAAAATTCATGTGAGGATCAAAATCAAACTTTAAATTTTCATGGCACATAAAATTTCTCAGAGAAACAGATTCAATAATTCCCAAATCACCGGGCTGCAAAAAAATATAATGTTTGAGTTTGAAAAGCAAACATAGTTGTTTTATAATTTGTTTTTTATAATTACTTCCAACTTATTTTTCAATGTTTATAGATTGTTTATTCTGTTTTTTTCATTGTAGAATTAAAAAAAGAGAAAATACAATGTTTTGAAGTCAGCATAATGTTAGATTTGAATCAAAAGGCCTCTGGGTACATATGCTATTGCTAAGCTGTTGCATAGCATATGTACCCGGGGGATCCATCCCCCTTGGGGATAGTCGAAATAACATGCCAATTTGTAATGATTTTCAGTTGGCGATACCTTTTCGTTTCTGTGGTATCCCAGTAATGAGTAGCAACCCTCAGCGGATGTAGGGGCATTCTTGTGTTTGCGAAATCTAATGTTTGCACTTTTAGGAAATTAATTTTTTTATGATTATAAGTAGTATTTCTTGAATTTAAAGTTGGTGGAGATCTTTCATATCACTAAAGAAAGCGTGTAAAGAGTTGAAGTACATTAATTTGATTTAATTGTTTTCTATTAGAGTGCCAGAAAATCAATGAATGTTTAAGTTTCTTAACATTCCCTTTTCAAAATGTGCTTCGACTGGATGTCTAGTGTTCGTGATATGGGAATTGCGAGATTTTTTATATTCAGAAGTGCATAAATTTGGTTAATTGTGGCTACTAAAAGGTATGAAAAAGTAAGTGTTTTTTTTTTGGGACCACATTGGATTGTAAGTTTGCAGTGATTTAGGATTAATATTGAAGAGCAAAATCAGTGTTACTTTTCTAAATCTATTACTTTGTTATTTATATGTTTGCAATGTTAAAAAAAAATGATTTTTCAATTGTTCTAAAATATTTGCCGTTGTAATTAACGGCATTGCTAGTTTTGTTAAAGTAGACATCCATTAGTTATGTAAAATATACATGAACTGATGAACGTTATAAATTTTGTAACGAAGTCTGGCATTTTGAAATTCGGCTAGCTTCATTAAACAATTGTTTTTGGGTTGCATTTGGCGATATTTTTACTATCTTTTTTGTCGAATAATACATATCATTTAATGCAATGATAATTAATTGCAATTTTCCATTCAAAAACCCCAATAACTAGGGTTACTAGTTTGTTGCGCCGCAAATTCCCGCAATGATTTTGGCGATATTAAAAGTTTTTCCTAAACTCCTCAAATTTTTCTTATTTTATTTATTTTTAATTATTGACTCGCGAAATGTCCGATTTTTTAAAAATTTCAGAAACCAAGGATAAATCTGAGCACCCTAAGTCTAAAAAGGCTCTAAACTTGTGCCAAGGAAAAAAAAATTTTAAATTATTTTTTTGAAAGCTGTAATAATAGGGGAGAGTGTTGTACCTTGGGATGCTTGTACCTTGGGACATTGGCAATTTCTAGAAACCTATTGGCAACATTAACATTTTTCTTATTTCTAATTGTGACCTTAACCAGCAGATAGCATCACAGTAAAAGGCAGCATTAGAAGCACTGAATTGATGACTTGGTGAGAGAAAGAAAATTTCATCACTCAAAAGTAAATATCTTTCTCATTCTAATTTCATTTACTGAAATAGCATTTGTAAAACTATTCTACTGAATTTTAATTGGATATTGAACAGAAGATTTTTAAATGTTTTGGTTATGAGAAAGTGATGATACTACATTTTGATTGACCACCATTTTGATTTTATTTAAACCATGTGATGATTGTACCTTGGGGCAGTAAGCTGTGTTGTACCTTGGGACATGTCTCAAAGTACAACATACACATGGTTCTTAATAATTTGGATATATTTTAGTATAAAGAGAGATATTATAATCAAATGCAGTCTTCCAAACATAAGAATTGTTAGAATATGATGCTATATTTTAGTTCACTAATGTTACGAGTTTGTCAATGTTGTAGTATCCATCAACACTTTCAGACTACATCATTTTACTGTGAAACCAAGCTAGAAGGTTGCTACAATGAAAATCCTGACTTGGCCACATTTGGCACATGATTTTTCGTATAAAATTGGTTATGTATATGACTGTTGCATGAATCACGAAGTATGTCCCAAGGTACAACAGGGTGTTGTACCTTGGGACAGTTTTCAGTTATTACTTAAAATGGCTGGCATTTTTTTATTTTTAAACTGTTTGAATTTGTAAAAATATATTATAGAGGAGAATGTTGGTGTATTTAAATAGTGTCTTCAGACTTTAAATCTAATTTTAATTTTTGAAGTTAAAAACTAAAATGTGAAAAGTGTCCCAAGGTACAACACTCTCCCCTAAACATAGTTTTTGATTACATTTTTAATAATAGCCCTATATTTTAGGATGAAGAATAATTTCATTGCAGATATGTTATATTTGTGTTATTGCGAACATTTCGCGAAATTTGCCGCGAATGTCCCGCTAATTAAGCGCTTTTTTTTCCACGACAAACTTGCACCCTACCAATAACTTATGCAATCTTAATATTCATGATATAATCTAGGCTTTGAACATTTTTCTCTTACCCAATATTCACAATAATTCAGTCAACCCAAACAAAGTCTGACTTCCACTTTGTTAATAATAACAAAATAAAAGTTTCATATTCTCCATAATAATTAACTTGCCAGCTTTTGGGAGCAAATACTATGCATAAAATACAATATTATAACTTTAAAATCTGTTTTTGTTCAGTCAAACCTAAGAACAATGTTTTAAAAAAGTTTTTTTCTAAATTATTTTTACTTATTAAACCTATATAGGGTCATCCATGTGAAATCGTCCAGAAAAAGGGGAAAATGTTGCTCAATGTATTAGATTTTTTTTTTTTTAAATTTTGCCAGCCAATTTATTGTTATCTTGAGACCCCAAAACAAGAGTTTAAAAGTGTTTTAATTCTGTAAATTTTTTATTACAGCCATTTTCAAGTCTCAACTTTAGTGCTGTTTCATGAAAATACTGCTTTACGTAAATCTTTATAATTTTTTTGTTTCTGAATATTTCAAAATGATTTAAAAACCATTATATTCCATAGGAAATAAGAAAAATTGCTTTTGGTTTCTTGTTTGATATATTATTTCAAAAATATGGAAATGGAGTTTGAAAATACCATTTTTAAAACGCAAACTTTTGTTTTTCAAGTTAAAATTTTTAATGGAAGAAACTAACCCTAACCTGTACATTAGGGTGGTGCTTATTTTTCAAAGTTTTGAATTTTCAACCTCTTACCCTCTAAATTTGTTCCATTATACCAAAACATGATTCTGATAAAATTTTATCACCAGCAAACAATATTTAGAGGAATCAGTAAAAATTAAATATTTGTAATTTGTATGGCTATAACGAAATAGTTTTCTTAATAAAAAATACAGAATTCAATTGTACCTCATAGGTGGCAACAACTGTCTAAACGAAGGATCGTCAAACTTATTGAGCCACTGAGTGATAATACCTTTTCCATATGAGCTATTCTTACCCCTCCTCCCCATAGTAAAGAAAGAAAAAGACAGGACAAAAAAAGTCAGACACTTTTCAATTCTCAGTTATTTATATATGCGAGTGGGTAGCTACATTTTTCACGTACTACAAATTTATGCCAGCAAAATATTCTTTATTTTGTCTGAGCCATGAGCTATCAATGTGAATATTGACAAAATATGGAAAATCAACAGTTGTTGGTGTAATTATGTGCAAATTAACCACATGTGTACCACTGCAATCTACTAAAGATTTCCTTACAAATTACTTGTAATTGGCATTTTACTGATTGATGGCTACTTTTCTCCACCAAACGCACATAACCACTTAGCCGGAGCCTTTAGGTTTGTTGGAACAGGAGCCTGGTGGCCGTCAATAGTCTACGGTGGGCCCATTTGAGCGCCTACGTAGTTCCGCTGGACTGATATACGTGCTACCACCCCGCCAATCCAGTTTCCCTACCTCTTTATGTGTGAACCTGGCCCCCCTTGATACCCTATACTTGAGGGATATCATTTGGTAAACCATGGGTGGGGAACCATTTGGCTTCGAAAGGAGACACATTAAATTTGCTGCTTGGGGTTAGTTGATATCCTATGTATAACATACACATGCTAGCAGCCAATATGGTGACCTCTGTGTTTTTTGCTCATTACAAGAAGAATATTCTTTGTTTTAACAAAACAAATTTTAATTATTCAATTCAGTATATATTTCTATAGAAAATGATGCTAATTATTTAAATTTCGGTGAAATTAATAAAAAGTTATAGCTGGAAATTGCTTTTGACAGTTTTCTGCTACGCTTACGAATTTAACGGTCATCGTGAGATCTGAAGACATAAACAAGCATAGGAATTTTAATGCAGCAAGTTCACTCAAGATTGCACTTAATTAAATATTTGAATTGTATGATCCGGACGTCTAAGTCAAAGGTTTTTCAAGAAGTAATATAATTATCATCTTTCAAGCTCACAAATGGTCCTGCCTTAATTATAATGGTTTCTCGTTTAACTCTTGTTAAAATTGCTTCTCTTTAATTTTTGGATAGCATATTATTTCAACTCTGCCAAAATCCCATTGTTTATATTCTCAGTTTTAAATGTGTCGCCAACATTTGACGTTGTTATATTACTCAAAGTTTCAGCATTGTTGCCATTTTATTCAAAAATATTTTCAATTATTTGACCATGTCTGAAAGGCAGTATTTTCAGATCTAGCTTATTTATTTTACTAGTAATTTCTCTTTTATGGCAAGTAAAAGTAGATGCCTAAACCCTATTTCACACGGGGCTCATATAACTCCATTGAAGAATTTGCAAAAGAAGATTTCTAATAAACGTCTTCCAAAAAAAACGGACAAATGATTGTTCTAAAAAGGAATCCATAGTGCAAGGCATAGAATCATCCCTATCAGAGGACATTTCATCTGGAACTGATACAGTGTTATCTGAGATTGTTTCAAATGGATCATCTTCTCATCCACTTGGATCAACAGCTTCCCTACCTTTGGAACTACAGGCACAGGGAAATATAACTAATTCATTTAAGAATCTGACGTCTTCAGAACTTTTTGATGGTTTGTCTGAAATACTTAACAGCCAATTAGGAAAAGTAAAACATCGCCTCCCTTTGCCCTTACGCCCGCGAGGTACGGAAATAATTCAATTATTGAAAGAGCATGTGTTCAAATTAATTACTAAAGTCGATGAATTAAAAAGCAATCTCAATTTAAAAACAGAGGAAGCAAATTTATTAAAGATGAAGTTAGTAGAAATTCAAGTTAACAAGCAAAAATCAAACGAAATTTCTAACCAAACCAAAGATCTAGTTCAAGGAAGTTCTCATTCAACAGAGAAAGTTACAACTGAAAAAGAGGCTCAACCATCCAAACAAGCTGTTTATTCGCCAGACAAACTTACTTATGCAACAGCCTTAAAGAAAAATCCTAGATTGCACACTTTATTAATATACCCCAAATATCCAACTATCAGCTCCCAGGACTTAAGAAGTTTAGTTCAAGAAAGCTATAACCCAGCATCTGACAAAATTAAAGTTTCAAGAGTACGCCACATTCGAAACAGCGGAATAGCGGTAGATCTACCCTCTCTGAAAGATAAGATTGAAATAGAAAAGGCACTTTCATCAATCCCAGAAATCTCTCTCCATGTCCAAATCCGTACTCCACAACAAAGACATCCCAAGATAGTGATCCATGGAACACCGAAAACATATAATGATGAGCAAATGAAATCTATTCTTAATGCAAACTGCGAAGAACAACTACAGTTCAAAATTCTATTCAATTACTCTTCTAGAGGTAAAAGAAACAATTGGGTTATTTCATGCAATCCTCGTACCTTTCATCATATCTTAAATTTGCAAACACTTTCCTTTGAATGGGAATCTTATAGAGTAAAGGAGTATATGGGAGTCAGAAGATGCTATTTTTGTCAAGATTTCGGTCACTCGGCAAAATATTGCAAAGAAGACAAACCCTTTTGTGCGCAATGTAGCGGTCGACATCTCACCCACGAATGCCACAGTGATTCAGTTTCGTGTATTAATTGCATGTCAAAAGGCTTCGCCTTTCATGATCATTGTGCTTCAGACAACATATGCTCTATTTATCAGTTAGAACTTTCAAGACAAAGAGAAAAAATCGATTACGGTCATTAACGTTTTCATATTTTATTTTTCCCTTTCTTTTTTATTATTTTATTATATTTCACTTTTTTTTTTTCTTTTTTTTGTTATGGACAGTTCTTCTAATTCCCATTCTAACAGCTCTTCAGTTTTAAGAAGTAATCCAACATTCTATAACAATTCTGTTTATGCCAATGGTGACCGCAATGCTGAAGATATTTCTACATTGACTGTTAATTTACTGAACATACTGCAAAGCAACCTGAACCATTGTGAAGCCGCAACAGCCATTTTATCAACTACAGTCGCCTCTCGAAATATTCAAATAATGCTACTTCAAGAACCATACATAAAAAATGGTCAAATCTGTGGTCTTCCTACAGCTTGGAATGTGGTGCTATCACAAAGCGGCAAAGCTGCTATAGTGAGTACATCAAATTTGCTTTCTCCTTTCGTTTCATACATAGGCCAAGACTTTGTTTCACTGAAAATAAAGATTCAGGGTACAACTAACATAATAATATCAGCATATTCATCACCAGCCGGATCTTTACAGACTCTCCTGAAAGAGCTGCAAGAATATTTTAGAGCTACTTCTTTGCCGATTTTGCTTGGGGGTGACTTTAACGCTCACAGCAGAGTTTGGGGTTATCATGATGAAGATGCTAGGGGTCGTTTGTTTTTGGACTTCATTGCAACACACAACTTAAACATGCATAACTCTACCAATTCTCCTCCAACCTTCTCAAAAGGAGGTCGTAAAGGATGGCCAGACTTAACTCTTTCAAGGCATATCTATTCATCTCTTTCTTGGGAGGTATTGGAAGATCTTTCACTCAGCGATCACTCGTACATTTTAATTCGTATATTTGAGCCAGTTGAAGCCCTTAAATTTGTGCGTTTTAAATCAAAATATAATTTTTCATTTTTCAAATGTAAAATGAAACGGGATATTACTTTCTTTCTTCAAAATATTAATAAGTTAACTTCAACAACCAGTCTGGATACGTTCTTGGACGGTCTTATCCTTCGATTATAGAATTGTGCTAAAGCAAGTTTCAAGCCGAGATCTTTTAAAACACCGTCTAAACCTTCTTGGTGGAGTGAAGAACTCACAATTTTCAAGAATAAGCTAAGAGCGTGTAGAAGAAGATACCAACGTCAAGCGCAGCCGGATTTAAAAGCTAATTTTCGTTCAATATACAACAAACAACTTTCACTGTATAAGAAAACTATACGCAAAACTCGCAAAGAATCCTGGAAAAAGTTTTGTACTAATATGACCACCGCTTATGCAAAACCATATAAAATAGCTTTTTGTAAAGCAGTTTTACCTTCAATACTACAAGAGCAAATTGGCAGCAATGACTCTGAAGAAATATTTTTGAAATCCCTTTTAAGTCATTTCTTTCCTAACTCGTCTGACGAAATAAGAGATAATAATCAATTAGTTACTCTACCAGATTCATCAGTGTTCACATCTCAGGAAATTCAGATTGTTATGGATCAGCTCCCAAAAAATAAAGCACCAGGTCGCGATGGTCTTGATGGTTATATTTGGAATTACGTTCACTCTGTTTTTCCCGACTTTTTGCTAAGCTTCTGCAATGTTTGCCTTCAACTAAGGTACTTTCCGAAAGCTCTGAAAGAAGGAGTTCTTCTTTTATTTCATAAACATGGCAAACCACTAAATTTATTCTCATCATATCGCCCAATAACATTACTTCCAGTATTATCAAAACTTCTTGAAAAGCTTATTCTTAACAGATTACAATATCATCTTATCAGCTAATCTTAATAGCCCTCATCAATTTGGATTCACACCTGGCCGCTCCACAGAAAATGCTTTGCAAAACCTGTTTGATAAAATTTACAACTGCATAAATAACGGCAAACTTACCCTATTGCTCTCACTCGATGTAATAGGAGCATTCGACAATATTACATGGAACTCAATATTGCAACAACTTACTCGTGTAAAATGTGAAAGCGGAGTTTTCAGGATGTACAAAAGCTTTTTATCAGACAGAGCTATCACAATCATTTCAGGATCCACCTCGGTGACATCGCACCCATCCAAAGGATGCCCGCAAGGTTCCTGTAGTGGTCCAGAACTTTGGAATTTAGTTCTTGCTCCATTACTTGATAGATCATGGTCTGAAAACGTCCAAATACAGGCCTTTGCAGACGATATCATTCTCGTGGTTTCCGGCTCAACCCTGTGTGAACTAGAATCCACAGCCAATAATGCACTTAGAGAAGTTCAAGAATGGCTCCAAATAAACCACTTACAAGCTTCTATAGAAAAAACTAAGGCTCTTTTTCTTAGTAAACCACAAAATTATAAGCGACAACCAATAATAAAGCTTGGCGACAATTTCATCAAAAGGCATAAAGAAATAGATTATCTTGGCGTAAGGCTGAATAAAAAACTCAACTGTACAGCACATCTGGAAAAAATTCATAAAAAAGCAATTCATCTCCTCAGTAAACTGCAATGCATTTCTGGAAAATCTTGGGGAGCTAATATCCAGTTACGCAGATTGTTATACCAGACTAATAGAACCTTCAATTCTTTACGCAGCAGCAGTATGGGGTCCATTTTTGAAACAGAAAGACCTAAAGAAATTAGCAACTATACAACGCCACTTCCTTCTTGTTGTTTTGGGTGCCTATAACACATCAGCTCACGTCACATTACATGTTCTTGCGGGAATTCCACCAATAGCTCTCACGATTCATCGCATAAGTTCTCTAGGTAATATCTTCTTATGCAAAGTTATAACTGAAGTCTCACCTAATAATACTTTTTCATATGATGACTTTGAAGAAAATTGCCATAAATGGACAGAACATCCAAACCTACAGTGCATAACTCCGAATATTTGTTTAGAAGAACCTGACGTGTCAGTACTTCATTCTGGTATTTTTACGGACGGATCGAAATTAAGTGATGGAACAGCTTCAGCATTTACTCACATTTTCAATGATCAGGTTGTTTACGATTGGTCAGCTAAACTTTCTTGCAATAATTCAGTCTTTCAAGCAGAACTTTTTGCAATCTTTCACGCTCTGCATTATATTACAACAAATAATATAAACTCCATCACAACAATATTCTCCGATAGCATGTCTTCTCTTAAAGCTTTAAAGGACCCTATGCATACTTCAAAATTAGTCCGTGATATTCAATCCCTCAGCAGAGAACATCCCATAATAAAACTGGCATGGATTAGAGCTCACAAAGGCCACTTCGGCAATGAACGAGCTGACTCATTGGCCAAGACCGCAGCAAAAAACTCTACTCATCCATTACAATATAAAATTCCTTTACCTAAATCGTATCTCAAATATCTACTTTGGACAGATCTTCTCAACAACTGGCAACAGATATGGGACACCGCTGAAACTGGTAGCAGGGTTCACGATGTCCTGCGAAAAGTAAAACTGAAGCCGCGCTGCAAACATCCATCGGAAGTACAATTTCTCAGTGCACACGGTCCTTTTCCTTCATATTTACATCGCTTTAATATAATCAATTCTCCAGTATGTGTTTGCAGTCAACCGGGTACGCCAGATCATTACATTTTCAAGTGTCCTTTGACCAGTTCCTTCCATTGCAGATATGATTCCAATAGCACTTTCTCTCAAAACATCATCCATGTTTTATCTCATCCAGTAAACTCGAAAGAACTTGCATGCAGTTATGTTCCTCCTAAACACTCATGGAGATGACTTTCAGCTCCCTTCGTAATAATTTCAATAGGACTTTCATTCGCAGCTCTGAAATCTTTCTTATTTAATTGCTCATCATATTTATGTCATTTTTTATTATTATTGTTGCTGTTTGCTATTTACAGTTACTGTGTGTGTGTGTTTTTTTTTTTTTTTAATAGTTTGTACTCTATTTTCTATTTTTTCAAAATTTGTATAAGTAACATCACATGATCTGTGACACCCAGTGGGCGTCGCTCGAAATGTCTTTCTTTTCTGTTATTTTTCTGTTCTTTCCTCTCAATCACCACATCCGGTTAAACCCTCGTCAGGGTAGGTATGGTGGTGATTGATGAGGTATAAATAAATAAATAAATAAAATAGCAGCAAATATTAGGTAGCATGCCATTACCAGATAATATTAGGACTAAAAAAGAACACACAAATGAATTGAAGGTTATTTTTTTCCCCTTAGCTTCATCGTTTTTTATTTGTATTGTTACTGCTGCCCTCAAAGGAAGTGGCTGAGAGATTCAGATTTAACCAATTCATCTAGCTCAAACAATGCCTTACTTATCCTTTACAAATTACATTGAAACCATCTCGTTTGCTCATTGCACTGCCTCGAAATCAAGCAGCATTAATATTATAAATACTGCATAATAGTCATATAAATATTTTGTTTGCTCTAATTCAATTAGATATAATGCAGTTGGGATTCAATAGTGTTATTGAAGCAATATTTAGTTTTTTTCATGTCTAATGCTCTCAAATTTTATTTGTGTGACCTTTCACCACCTGCCAAGTTCACTGTGTTATTTCAGAGCAAAATTGTTCCATACTTGTAGTTTAGACCAGTCGTTACCAAACCGTAAATCGCCAGCGACAATTAACTTACGAGGAAATCTTTGGTAGATGGCGGTGGTTTATCTGCACATAATTACACTAACAACTGTTAGTGGATTTTCCATATTTTGTCAATATTTGCATTGAATGTTTATGGCTCAGAAGGAAAATTGAGAATTTTTTTTAGCATAAATCCATGAAAAAGCAGTAACTGCCAATATAGTAGCTCTCTCGTCTCGTTCTAACATATACAAATAAATAACTGAGAATTGAAAAGTTTCTTACTTTTATGACCTGTCTTTCTTTACTATAGGGATGGGGGTTAATCACAGTAAAATTTGGAAAAGGTATTATTGCTTAGTGGCTCCCTAAGTTTGGCAATCAGTCATTTAGACAGTTGTTGCCACGTATGAGGTAGACTTGAATACTGTATATTTTATTCAGAAAACTACTTTATGATAGCTTTGCAATTTACTAGTGTTTAATTTTTACTTATTCTTATAGAAGTTACTTTATATAATTATATAAATTAAACATAATTGCCAATCATCATTTTCATCTTGCTTAAAAATTAAAAAAATCACAAAATCTCGTTCACTTATGAAACTTTATCCTCTTTGAGCTACCTCTAAATACAGGTTGAGTAGCCACATTTTAGTTCAAAAAGAAAGCACTTATAAGCACTTTGTAAGCACATTTTCAGTAAAAAATAAGCACATGTTTAAGTACACATATACATTATTACTTGCATAATTAAGAGGAAAAACACGACTTGACAAAATTATATACTTCTAACAGAAATAGCTAACAAAAATAAGAAGAGAGGTTTTACACTACATAAGGAAAACAAGTTTTATTTAACAGATGCATTGCTTATAGAGCCTGTTTAATTGTAGTATTAACTAAAAAACACTGATCAAAAATATACAATAAAGTAACAAATTGCAGTTATTGAAAGTAATATTCTGATAATCTAACTTAATATAATGAATATATATATATATGTATACTATATATATATATTTTTTATTGGGGGGGGGGGAGTTTTTTATTTCACCTGAACTTTGTGCAATTCTTTTTTTCGGGGCGGGGGGGATAATGTAATTTTCTGAGTAACTTAATATGGCACTGCTGAGAATTTTTTAAATCTTAAGTTTTTTTTTTTTCAATTTAGATCCCCCTGCCATCAATATTAAGTGATTTATTGATAAAAATAGAACTTTATTTTCTCAAGATGCATCTTTTCGTTTGTTGATAAAAATTATTAAAAAAAATTCAAATCACTCGGGGAAGAGAGGGGACACGGCCTACTATGCGCCACTGCAATATCATGTACAGTAAAACTTGCCAACCTTGGAGGGGGAAAAAACAGGAGATTTTTTTCAATGATGCCCCCCCCCCCACACACACACCCAAAATGAACAATTAAACTGACTTACAAATTAAAAAAAAAGTTTAATGTTCATGACAGCAGTATTTGATAAAATTTTATCATCAAATGTTTGATCAAAACATTTTCCAGCAAAACTATTTTTTATGAGCAATAGGATGTTCTCTAGATTTTCATTTGACAGCATTGGACGAAACTTGGTTTCACTTTACAGAAAATGCATTACTGTGCGGAATGCACAGAATCCCAAGAATTACATTTAGTTAGACTATAAAAAGCCAGTTCTCCCAAATACTTATAGCTTACATCTACACTACAACAATTCAAACAAAATATCACGACCACTTCTGGTGTGCACTTAACAAATAAATTATCCCAAAATATATTTTTTTAATTTAGCCATTTTTTAGTTATATATTGAATAAAAATAGGAAGAAATGTTCTTTATCTATTTTGTAACAATACATAATTGTCACATTTCAAGTGAATGCTTCAAATTAAGCATTTTAAATAACTTTTATTACGTTAAGAACATCGTACAAGTTACGAAAACACTGAGCACAACAACATACAACTTAGAACGAAAAAACACAAGATCTCGGAACACAGTTATAGTTACAATCGGTTACAGTTAGACTTACGCACTTAAAACAATTTATGTCACATCTCCCCTTTTTAACAAGTTTCATACATACACTATTTACAAGTCAAGTCTTTTTATGGGTTTAACAACTCTCCCGGATCGTGTGGTCATAATGGGCTTGTTGACAGCATCCGGATCAGGATCAGGCGGGACTGGTACAGGAACAGGATTCGGCGACTTGACACTAGAAGGCTGAATAGGAACTTCAGTTGTTGACTGGTTAATTGAAGGATTACCTTGATCTGGCCTCAAGTGAATTCTATTCCTCCTAAGTTCACCTCCAGCAGCAGTTTTCACTACGTATGAACGTGGAGCATCCAGCTTTTCCAGAATAGTTCCCGGTGTCCAGTCTCTGCGATTTAGTTGAACGTACACTGGTTGATTAGATTTTAAATTTTCTAGATTTACATGTGATCGGTCATGGTATTTTTTTTGCATCTCCTGATTATTCAATAAGTTCTTATAAGTCTCTGCTGTTGTAAATTTTGGTTTTAATATATTCTTTTTAGTAGGCAGTAGAGATCTCAATGATCTTCCCATAAGCATTTGTGCCGGCGAATAACTGTCAAATGGCGGTCCATTATCTGAATGCAGGCATTTCGCTATTCCATGTGTTCTAAAAATTTGTTTCAATGCACTTATGACAGCTTCTGCAGTTTTCTGTTCGACTTTTCTCACTTCAATAAATTTTGAATGATAGTCTATGGCCACTAAGTAATCTTTTCCTTTTAAATACATAAAATCTATTCCCACATCAATCCAAGGATGCTTGGGTATGTTGTATGGTATCATCACTTGTTTTGGATTTGATTTTTGAAATTCCTGACAAATTCCGCAACTGTTTATAAAGCTCTTGATTTCTGTTGACATATTTGGCCAATAAATAGAGTTTCTTGCTTTATTTTGACAAGATGTTATGCCCTGATGTGCAACATGTAATTTCTGTAAAATTTCACCACGCATTTTCTTAGGGATGACCAACTTATTTCCAATAAATACCAAACCATCATGGTAATGCAATTCCGACTTCTTATCCCAATACAGCTTTAGATTTTCGGAAAGTTTCTTGTATTCATTAGGCCATCCGTCTTGTATGTAAAATTTCAGCTGTTGCAATTCTTCATCTAGCTTGGTAGCTTCTTGAAGTTCTTCAGTTTTCTCATCACTAGCGCTCAAAATAGTGTGAACAGTTGCGGCTCCTGCTTCTAAGAAACTTGTATCCACATTGGCATCAGTTGGAGACCGTGATAGTGTATCCGCTATGTACAAATATTTTCCTGGAACATGCACAATTTTAAAATTGTATTTGAATAGTTCCAAAGCCATTCGTTGTAATCTTGGAGAAAGTTTCTCTATAGGTTTTTGTAATAGTCCAATTAATGGCTTGTGGTCAGTTTCAATTGTAAACTCAGTTCCATAAATAAATTAATGGAATTTTTTACAGCCATTTAAAACAGCTAACAGTTCCTTTTCAATTTGACTGTACCGTTGCTGTGTTTCTGTGAGAGAACTGGAAGCATACGCTATGGGGTGATCATCTTGTATCAAAACACCTCCTAAACCATATTGGCTGGCATCAACTGACACAATTGAAGGTTTTCTTATATCAAAGTAAGCCAAGACTGGAGCATTAGTAACACACAATTTGAGCTCTTCAAACGCCTTCTGTTTATTGCTGGTCCAAAGAAATTCAGCATCTTTACTTAATAATCTACGAAGACATCCTGTTTTGTTTGAGAGGTTGGCGATAAACTTTCCCAAGTAGGTTATCATTCCTATAAATCTTTGTAATTCGGCTTTGCTGGTTGGAGCCTTAAAATCCAGAATTGCTTCAATTTTTCCATTAATTACCGAGATTCCTTCATCTGTTAATTTATAACCAAGATATCTCACAGATTTCTTCTTAATTTGGCTTTTTCTTAGTGAGAGTTTTAAACCACATTCTTGAGCTCTCTTCAAGACAGATAAAAGTCGTCTATCATGTTCGGCTTCCGTCTTTCCAAAAATTAATACATCATCAATGTAAACAACTATGCCATCTAAGTTGGAAAAAATGTTGTCAATAGTCTTTTGGTACACTTCCGGTGA
This sequence comes from Octonoba sinensis, assembly GCA_038502835.1. Taxonomy (NCBI): domain Eukaryota; kingdom Metazoa; phylum Arthropoda; class Arachnida; order Araneae; family Uloboridae; genus Octonoba; species Octonoba sinensis. The sequence continues at coordinate 1,912,128 of CM076606.1, read as the reverse complement.
GCTGCATAATCCATATGGTAGGCGACAAAATTTATATCTGCCAAAAGGTGTAGCAATGGTACATAATTTAGAACTTTCAGGAGAAAGTGGAATTTGCAAAAATGCAGAAGAAGCATCTAAAACTGAAAAATATTTTACTTGATCTATTTTTGAAAATATAGCTTGTTGGGTTGGAATTGGATAATGTTCTCTTTTTATGTACTTATTTAAAGGCCTTGGATCCATGCATATTCTAACTTCTTTATTGGGTTTTTGAACAATGACAATCGGATGTACCCAATCTGTAGGTTCAGTTACTTCTTCAAGAACTCCTGCTTTAACCATTCTGTCAAGTTCAGTTTTGACTTTATCCTTTAAAGATGCAGGTATAGCTCTAGGAGAAGCAATCTTAGGCTGAGCATTTTCTTTTAATTTAATATCATATACATATGACAGTTTGCCAAGTTTACCAGAGAAAACATTTTCATACTCTTGAACAATATCGAGATTATTAATTGCACATACATTTTTAGCAATATTTCTATCAATTAAACCTAACTGTTCACATGCTTTCAGCCCTAAAATAGCATTTGATTCTTGATCTACAACACAAAAATCAAATACATGTAATATATTCTTGAATTCACAGCACAAATTACAAGTTCCTAACACTTTCAGATTGTGCCCTGTATATGATTTCAAACTTTTGTTTGTTTTGTTTACTTTTGAGCTTTCATCTATTTTCTTTAACAAATTAACAGGAATTATATTAACTTCAGCTCCGGTGTCAATTTTGAATGGTATTTCACAATTATTTATAGCAATATTTTCTCTCCATTCAAACTTTGAAGTATTTACTTCACTCACAGATTCCAAAACAAAAGAATCAGTATTGTTTGTCGATACAACAGAGGAATTATGTTCAATTTCATTAACTTTTTTACTTTTGCATGCAATCGCAAAATGATTTAGTTTTTTGCACTTATTACACCTTTTCCCCCATGCTGGACACTTTCCAAAAGCATGTTTTGTTTTGCACCTTAAGCAACAGTTATTCTTGAAATAATCCTGTTTCTTTAATTTACTTTCGTTTTTGTAATTTCTATTATGCCCTACGTCAGTATTATTTCTTGTAGTTTTGATAACTTCCACTACTTCTGATTTCCTACCAGACCCTTCCTTCATGTATTTTACTTGAATTTCACTTGATTCCTTTGCCCTACAGTATTCCACTGCTTTTTCTAATTTCAAATCTGAGTCCATAAGTAGTTTCTCTTTCACGGAACAATCCCTTATTCCAATTATCAATAAATCTCTTATCAAACTATCTTCCTGATTTTCAAAAGAACAATCCTTAGCGAGATTTTTTAAGTTAGTTACAAAAGAATCAACAGTTTCAGTTAGTTGTTGTACACAGTTAAAAAATTTGTAGCGTGCAATTACAGTATTTTTCTGTGGTTCAAAATAATTATCAAACCGTTGGATAACTGTGTCGTATTTTTCAGCATCTGCAGCAGCTAATTTAAAGCTATTAAATATATCGATACATTCATCTCCCATACAATTCAATAACAAAGCAACTTTTAACTTATCGGATTTACCTGTTTTTTCCGACGCTTCTAAATACAGAGTAAAACGCTGCTTAAACTTTGACCAATTTTCGGCCAAATTTCCTTGTAATTTCATACAACTAGGAGTTTTCAGGTCCATTTTGACTGCACCGATGCCACCATGTCACATTTCAAGTGAATGCTTCAAATTAAGCATTTTAAATAACTTTTATTACGTTAAGAACATCGTACAAGTTACGAAAACACTGAGCACAACAGCATACAACTTAGAACGAAAAAACACAAGATCTCGGAACACAGTTACAGTTACAATCGGTTACAGTTAGACTTACACACTTAAAACAATTTATGTCACAATAATGACATCCGAAAGAAAAAAACCCAAACCCTAAGTTGAAGGGGGAAAAATAAAAAACAAATTTAATTCTATGCAAAAAATATTTTTAAAACAAGATTATTAATAAGGATGCAATATAAATAGTTATATCTAACTAATCGAATCACTAAAATTTTTCAAAAAGGCTAAAATTTTTCACTGAAATTTCGAGTGGGTGTGGCAAAATGAGAAGTGCAAATCCTCTACTACAGAAGCTAAATCGTAAAAAATAATTAAAATAATGGTAAACCAGAAGTTATTGATGTCCAAGAGATGGAATGAGATAGTGTACAAGAACTAGGGACTTCTACCGAAGCGGATGCAATCGGATTTCAAAAAAAAATCAGGACTGACCCTTGGAAGCACTATGAAAGACAAAAGGCGGAAGTTTTACTGCTACTTTGTAAAAGTTTCGTAAAGCAAGTATCTACGCATGCTACTTCAAGATTTTCTCATTTAAAGAAGAAAAAAAATTCCAAAATTACGAATATTCGCGGAACCGAAATTTTGACTTTTCAAAAATACCAAAAATACGGAATTTCGGCAAAATACGGGAAAATCACATGAAAACTACTCGATGAGTAACTACGATTACGAGGGCCGTCTATTGAGCAAAAAAATATTGAAGCTTCATTGATTTATTTTAAAGCAAAAATTACAAAAAACGGGAGAAAATCGTGTTAAACGGGAGTCTCCCGTTAAAAACAGTGGACTTGGCAAGTATGCAGTACCGAACCTCAAATTTGGCAAGCTCAGCACCAACGCTATGCAGAATTTTGGAACACGACCAAACATGGCGGATTTACAGAACCAAAAATGGTGGATTCTCGGAAGCATCGGCAGTGACACGCATTTTTTTACGACAAATTTGTAATATTTTCTTCACTCATAGACAAATGTTTTTACATTTTGACTATGAATGGTGATCTGGGCTAGCTGGTTTAGCAATCGGAAAGCCGTTTTAAGCATCCGATGAGTAAACTAACGTTCGATTTCTGCTGGGGGGGAACTAAACATTCGTAATTTATTTTAGAAAATAAACATTTTAAGGAAAAGTAAGCACTTATAAGGGCCCTTATATTTTATTTTCAAATATAAGCACTTGTAAGCACTGCTACGCACCCTGTAAATATTGTTTGCTGGTGATAAAATTTTATCAGAATCATTTTTTGGTATAATGGAACAAATTTAGAGGGTAAGAGGTTGAAAATTCGCAACTTCAAAAAATAAGCACCACCCTATTGTACATTTCTTCCCCTGAATAGATACCTTTTGGTGGTTTCATCAGAAGCAGTATGGAACAGTTGGAGGCTTTCCTTTATTTTGTATAATTAGCCAAACTTGGCATCTTGGTGTAGAAATGCCAACTTTGAGACCCAATATCTAAAAAGGGACTGCATGAAATCTTATGAAATTTTAGGGGAATAATCGTCTTATAGATAGAAATATGTAGAACAGTTTTTATATGAGATACCGATGTGGTTTTAGAAATGCCGCACCCTGAAGTCAGGCAAAAAGTCACATGCCTTTCTGCCTTTTTTCACATCTAAATGTCATCATACTGCCTTATTTATTTTACTCAATGCTTCAAAAAGTTTATAAGGTCTTTGAAGGTTTTGTAAGTTTATTTACATGTGGAAAAAAATGGTATCACCAATCTCATACACCCCCCACCCCGTTTTCTGACTTTGGACGACTTTGTTCGTGGCATGGGAAGGGGAGGCACTTTCATTATTCACACTGGGCCACTGCATCCTTCTAATATAAATTCTGAATACCAACAATAGTCACCGAGTATTCGTTACATCCCTAGTTAGGACGTTCTTGAAAAGTTAGGCACAGTTTTCCTGACTTGAGCTAGTGATTGTATAGCATAGAAAAAATTACTAAGGAATTCCAAAAATAGCTCATTATTTGTCAAATAAATTTTTAGACAAAAATTTTATATTACCTCTTCAAAATATTTTTTCTTTTTTGAAGCTGGCTGCCCATTTTCATTTGATCGTTTCATTTTGACCTGTAGTAATAAAAAGTATAGATTTAATTTATTAAACATTTAAAATACAAAACAATGGGAACTTTCGAACTGAATATTTTAAAAACCCATATTTTTACTAACTTGTGTTTTTCAAAATAATGATTAATAAAAATATATACACATGTGTGTCTCTCAAATAAACAATATCACATTAAGATTTCAAAAAAGAGGAAAAAGTAAAATATTTTATTTAAAATCGTACACATTAAAACATATGTGCATTACATTAAATTGTTATCATGAAAAATAGGTCACCGGCTCATTTTTGTCTCTGCCCCCCCCCCCCCCTCCTTGAGATCAAAAAAAGATCCTTCAGTTGCAAAGAATGACTGTGTAGATCAGTGGTCGACAAATTTTAGAAACCAAAGAGTCGTTTAAGGAGAGAAAAAAATTGAAAAAGCCATAGTTTAAATTTAATAAACATTTTAACATAATTCTTTGATTAAATACACTATCATGCATATGCAAAGAATCTCTTCATAAACAACTCTCCTGCAAGTAGTAAACATGTTAATTAATGAGATAGAGCAAGGATTTGAAGCTACTTAAAACGTTTTATCATATTACGCAAATAGCTAATAGTTGTTAATTTCAAACATGAATACAAGCTCTAATCAGTCAGATTTGCTAATGAAGATAATTTCATCCTTATTTTGTAAATATTTGATAATATTTAGAATGTATGTATTGAAAGCAAAATGCATCTTTCTCTTTAATTTTGAATTTCTGTCTTATAATTGGGAAAAGTCGCATTCAAGTAGCTGACCCACGGGCCACGCTTTGTTGTTTAAAATCTGTATTTTGCATATTTTTTTTCCTCTTCAATTTAAATGATCTTGTTTTCGTGAGAATAATAGTAGTGTCTCTACTATGGGAGTGATACTTTTTCAGGGGCGACACTGAAAATTGATGGATTTTATGGAAAAAAAATGCATGCCAATTGTGCACTTTATAATTACATTCCGAATAGATTAAATGCATTAGTACATACATCATACTTCTGCCTAAAAATCTTTTTTTTTTTTTTTGCCTGACATTACTTAGCATGAAGTCAGCATGTCTGAAGACAGGGTTTCATGAATTCGTGAGCCTTCTGCCTCGGCCAGGTTTTTCAGTCCTCAGTCCCCCCCCCCCCCCCCCCCCCGGAATACCATCCAGGACAAAATATCATATTTTGTTCAGATTACTTTTACAGTAAAATTTTGTCCAAAAAATTACATATACTGACATATAATTAATTCTTGTGGACTTATTATATTATAATTAACACTCAGTGAACTTTAATAACATTATTTATAAAAAATATGTAATAAAAAAATATATAAATAAAACTCTATTATAATGACAATTCTTTTATGTCAAACGAATTTTCGTTTTGTTCAGGCATTTACTTTCACTCTTATTGCGAGCCCAGGTGTAAACAGTGGAGTGCCTAGCATAAGTAACACACAGGGCGGATGATGACGATGTCACCCATGGGAAAGATTAAATCAAAAAGAAAAATTCATGCAAGTATGATGCAGTATTTTGTTGCAATATTTTTTTTTAACTGCAACTTTGAAAAAAAAAAAGAAGAAAGAAAGGAAAGAAAAGAAAAACATTTGAATCATGGGCCTCATAATGTTAAAAATATTGAGGGCAATGGTATGTACAGAGCTTAAAAAACCCTTTGAATATTTTTTGAAAGGAAACTGCTCAGTTAAAACTAGAAAAAGAAATGAAAGAAAAATATATAGTTTAAAGTATTTGATCTATTACATGAAGCTTTTAAACGTTTATTGTTTTCTCCAGGTGTCACCTCAGAATGGTGACACCCAGGTAGAGCCGCTTAGCTATGCCACTGGTAATTTTTTGTAATAATTTGGTTACCAGTGGTACCACTGGTAACCAAAGAAATTTAATAGCTTGTCATTGTGAGCCCTGATTTAATGAAGAACATTTTAGTAAATGGGGTGCTTAATAACTAAAAGTTCTACATAAAGCCTGGTACTTAGTGACCTTTCCTTTTTTCATGCGCGCAGCCATTAAAATTTTCATTTCTCAACAGAAACAAGTTTTCCTAAAGTCCATCGAAATTTTTATGAATAAAATTGAAAATTCTACGAAAATTGGATAACGACACGAAAAATGTTGACATTTGGAGACAGTATGGCCATGTTCTATCTGCATTTAAAATATTTTATTAACGCCGACATTAGGGGCCGTTCATAAATGACGTCACGCTTTTTTCCCATATATTTGACCCCCGTCCCCCCCCCCTTTGTCACGCTGTGTTGAATAATGCAGGATGTCACACTTCTTGTTACCCCCTCCCCTTGTCACAATTTCACGAACCCCCCTCCCCCTCTCGAAGCGTGACATCATTTATGAATGATCCCTTACTCTAGAACAGAAAACAATTTTCTTAACACCGACCAAGTTTTTTGGATTTAGAGTAAACTTTGTTATTACGAGGGATCGGCTTTAAAGAGCAAATTGTCTCTGCCGGTTCATCCTCGTTTTAACAGAGTTCGACTACACCTACTTAAATATTGTCTTTTATTTCCTCGAGATTTACTTACCACTTCCAATTCTCCCCCGAAACGTACAATTTTTACTTGGAGATCTAAATAAAAACAACTAATACTAATTTCTTTTTATTAAGACTTGAAATTATTCGAATGTTTCCGGACTATCACGAACTAATCGCGCGCGCTTTGCTCCATGCGGTGGTTTGTTTTGTTGTGCTAACGGTTACCGTTAAGGATTTTTTTTTCATTTCCAAAAAAGTAATAAGGATTTTTTAGCTAGGGATTCTGGTGAAACGATGTTTGCACAACTTTTCTGCACACGCAACTCTGAAAATTTGCGTATTTCCACACCTCTTTGGTCAAATGGGATTCCGGTGAAACGTTTGCACGCGCAGATAAATATGAGGTTGAGCTCGGCGCGACTAGCGATTTGTTTGTTTGTTTGTTTGTTTGTTTACGACCATTTCAGGTCACATAAATATTCGAGTTTACTTGCTATTCTCAAGGATATGCCTCAAACTCTCGTCCAATATGACAGATAGAACAAGACAGCACAACAGATTTTAATATACAAAGAAGGAAATACACCCAGGGCAAAGGTGGGAATCGAACCCACGCCTCTTTCTCTCCGCGCAGGGAGGCACCGGAGCCAGTCGATTTGACCGCTCAGCCACTGAGGCCCCGACTAGCGATTTTACCAAAAGATATTCGGAAAACATCAGGAAATGACAATCGTAACCAATCAGAAGAAAGGATTTGTTTCTGTTTCGTCTGCTAGCTTCTTCGAAAAATAAAGCAATGTTTAACGTTTGTTTTCGTGTATGTTGCTGTATTTCTTTTTGGATTTTATCATATAGAATGGAAAATAATATAAACATTAGCTGGTTAGAAATATATTTTTATTTTTCAATGAATTTATACTGGTAAAAGGGATGGAATTCACAATTTGATTCTGCAAACAAATCGTAAAATTAGCTCAAAAACATAATTTTTCTAGTTATGATATATGTATCCCGTAAGCTATAAATGATTGACTTTGTGAATATGTAGAATTATAAACGAAAATGTTTCTTGTAACATTTAAATGACAATTTGATTGAAGTCATACAGGTGTGATGAAAAATATTTATACTTTTCATGCATTTTTTTCCCCTTACGATTAAGGAAATGCAATTAACTTAATGTTTGGACACACACAGCCAGATGAAAATAAGTTAGTCAGAGTGGTAACATCAAACCAGAAATATCAGCTATAAATACAATTTTTATATAATGGTAACATTACCTTTTTTTTATAATGTGGTTATGGAATTCTTCCAAGAAACATTAAACTATACTTGAAATAACTTCTAATTACTAGAAGATCCACACTGAAAAATTTTATACTTAATGCATTACTACTGACAAAGTTTGAATATAAACGACTAAGTAAAGAATGCAAAAAACTTGCACTGATGACAAATCCAAATAGAATGTTTTATCCATTAAAGTTTTCAATTTTATTCGTGTATAGTACCCTGTGGAACCTGTTTACTTTCCCGCAAACTTTTCAAATTAATTTTATTCCTGCACTCTACATTTCAATATTCAAAATTTCTTACACCAAAAAATATTTATAATAATTTCTTCCTTTTTCTGCATTACATACAAAACCATCAATAAAAAAACTTGCTTATAAATTTAGTCATTCATTCTCAGTTTGTGTGCGCCTCTTATTAAGCCTATAGCATGTCCCAATTCTAAAAGTTCACAGTAACACAGTTGTCTAATTGAATTTGCATGCAGATAAGACAACCAGAAGTTAATTAATATATAACTATTTCTCCTTCAATGAAGTGAATAGTTTTTCAACAATATTATTGTTGAGAACACAACACATATTCTAAGTAAAATTTCTTAGATCAAAAAATGCAGGCTGCATCTACCCGATGCGTGGTGTATGGGGAAAAAACAGACAAGACATCCGTTCCGTTCGAATATAATATTTATTCTGAAGCACACATCACAAGTTGAACACTTAACAAAAACAAAAAAAAAACATCTGCTCCCAGGCACCAATCGAAGGTCAAAGCCCTTCTGAAACACTTCTTATGGCGTCAACATTCCCATAAATTTATTCTGGGATTGCATTTGTAACATCCTCCCCCCTTTGAGACTTGGGGAGAGTCTCAAATTCACATTACTCATAATTAAATAAACCTAATCTTTTCGGTGCCTTAACGCACCTTCCCGAAGAGGTAAATCTTTTTAATATTACATCATCTGAAGTCTTAACCTTAGAGCTTCCCTCAGGATCAGATTCCTCTTCCATCGCTTTGTCTTCAATAACACAAGTTTCACTTGGTTGAATTTCTAATGGGTAAATTCGTTGTACGGGTCGAAGCACTGTTTCATTCTGCATTTTGAGTTTTACAGTTAGAATTTTCCCATCCCTTCCTGGGATCAGCTCAATTATTCTTGCTATCGGCCAACCCAAGTCAAAATTTATGCTAGTAGTAGTATAAAAAATGTGCTAGTTTTTGCTATGTTTATGCTATGTATGCTAATTTTTTGCTAAAACATGCTTCCTATCCTTATGCTAGTTAGCATCCCATGCTTATGAAGCTAGCATACAGGAAAAAACATTTCATGCTATAAAACTAGCATATGATGCTAATTAGCACTGCAAGCTTCTCAAAAGCATGCTGAGCTAGTTAACTTGACATGCTAGTTTTAGCTTTTTTATGCTAACTAGCATAAAATGCTATACAACTAGCATACAGAAAAAAGCATCTTTTGCTATAAAACTAGCATATGATGCTAACTAGCACTGCAAGCTTCTCAAAAGCATGCTGAGGTAGTTACCTTGACGTGCTAGTTTTTGCTTTTTTATGCTAACTAGCATAAAATGCTCTACAACTAGCATACAAGAGAGTTACATACATGGTTCATACAGCTTTTAAAAAACAAAAATTAATGAGGTTTTAGTGGCTTTTTCATGACATGAAAAATAATTTTTTGTTTTATCGGACATTATTATAAGTGTTAGTTTAAAACACTTATAATAATGTCCGATGTAGTACATTAATATACATAATTTAAAGAGTTTTCTTTCCCTATTGGACAACATAGCTCGCGGTTATCCCAATATTTATGCTAAAAAAAGCAACCAAAAGATAGCATCTGATGCTTTAATACTATGCTAAAAAATCAACCTAAAGATAAGATATGATGCTTAATACTATGCTAAAAAAAGCAACAATTTATAGCACGTGATGCTATAAAATTATGCTAAAACAGCAACAATTTATAGCATGTGTAGCGGTGCGAGTCAGTGCTTCAAATAGCCCTCTTTGCTTATGCCCAGGGGGAGCGCCTTTTGGGAAAGCGGTAAAGAATGCGGCTACTACCAAAACGATCTGGGTTCGACTCCCGGCGCTTCACAGCCACTCTCGCACCTTTACATCTGGTGACCCGGCATTTACGCACGCAGCAATGGATACTCGAACACTCCACAGATGGCGCCACAAGATGACTTGCTCGCACGCATTCGTGCAGTCTGCACGCGCTCGCACTTGAGCCCAGCCACGGATCCGAGCAAACAGGCCCAAACTTCACTCACTCAAGCAGCAACCTGACGCAGCCTTTCTCTCGCGCTGGTGCATATATCTGTGGTAAAATATCGTTCACTCTTCCCCTACACGTTCACTGGGGGCGGAGTATGTAGCAGTGCGAGTCAGTGCTTCAAATAGCCCTCTTTGCTCCTGCCCAGGGGGCGCGCCTTTTGGGAAAGCGGTAAAGAAGGACCACCAAAATGATCTCGGTTCGACCCCTGGCACTTTACAGCCCCTCTCGCACCGTTACACATGTGATGCTATAAAATTATGCTAAATAAGCAACAGTTTATAGCATTCTATGCTTTTTTGTTTATGCTAATAAGCATAAATTGTGTTCGAATTTTGATCATCTCATGCTGGTTTTTCATGCTTAACTAGAAAATATTTTAAGCATCTCATGCTAATTTCCTATGCTATCAGTAGCATCTTATATGCTAGTTAGCAAAGCAAAATTAGCATAAATTTTGACTTGGGAAAACAACCGTTTTTTACTATCATCCCCAATTAACACTATTTCATTAATTCTCGGCTCATGCGAAGGTCTTTCATTATAACTCTGAACAAGTTCACCTAGGTATTCTTTTCTGAACTGTTTCCTCAGCTCATTAAAAAGTTTGTTTCGATACTTTATTCTTCTTGATAACTTCTGAGAATCTATTTCATCAATATCTATTACCCCGGAACAGTGATTTTCTCTTAGAAACATAGTGGGTGTAACAGGAACCAATTCCTGTGGATTCTCTGAAACATAGGTTAATGGTCTGCTATTAATTACATTCTCACAATCACAAATTACAGTACTTAATTCTTCTTGAGTTAATACAGACTTACCAAGAGTACGTCTTAACAATTCCTTGATTATGCGAACCAACCTTTCCCACCAGCCTCCCCACCTGGCTGCGGTGGGTGGGATAAATTTCCAACGTATTTTGCGCATTGGAGTTTCTTTTGTAATCCTATCCCAATCTAGACTTGAAAAATCATTAAAAGCTCCCCTGAAATTTGTTCCGTTATCACAGTAAATGGTGGAGGGTCTTCCACGCCTGGCAATAAAACGGCGAAGAGCCAACAAAAAGGCATCTGTAGTTAAAGAATTAACCAATTCAAGATGTATGGCGCGGAGGACTGCGCAAGTAAACAGTACAATCCACACCTTCTCCCCTGTTTTTAGAATTAAAAGCCCCGCCAAATCCAATCCCAATATTTCAAAAGCTACGCAATCTGATACTCGGTCTGGTGGTAAAGGTATTGGTTCACTGTTTATGGCTCTAACTTTAAATCTCTTACATGTCACACAATTATACACGACGTTCTTAATATTTTTTCTGGCCTTAATTATCCAAAAGTCTTCTCTGATTAGCTACGCATCATGAAATTAGGTTAAATGACCAGCAGCAGTCTGTCCATCTAATTCACCGTTAAATTTACGGTTTGGAATATTTTTCTATCTTTACGGGACCTAACCATTTCCAACCAGCTTGGTTAAAAAGCCGTAAATACAAAATTTTACGGTTTTATAACCATTTAAAAATGGGTTCAAAATAAAATTTGTACAGTTTTTGAACCATTTTGAGGCGTAGAAACCGTAAACGAAGCTTGCGGGAATCGAACCCCGATTTTATGGCATACCAACCTTGCGCGCTAGCCATTCGGACATCTACACCACGAGAAGCGACCGTTTATTTATCAATAAATCTTCTTTTCCAACAGGCAAACTGCCTTAAAATTGAGATTTCAGTTTTTGATTGGATCCAAAGTCATTTTTAGTCTAAATTTACTGTATATTGACGAAAATCATTTTATTTGCTGCAAAAGTTAAAATACAAACAAGCTTCAGCATCTCAAATTATGGGTTCGCTCATTCGCAAACAGTTCAGGAATCTGATGTCTCCAATTTTTGATTTACGTGTGTATGTGCTTCTATTTAGTAACCAATGCTTGAGCCACTTTTTTTGGGCACCATGGGCTCTCTATGCCTCTCTTTTGCACCACTGCAGTATCATGCACAGTACCGAACCTCAAATTCGGCACGATGAAGAGCGATGTTAGGCCGAATTTTGGAATAAGACCAAAAATGGCGCTGACACACCTTTTTACGCAAAATTGCTGTGACTTCTCAACTCATAGTCAAAAAGAGTGTGTTTTTTTCGCTGCTTAATCGGAGAAAGGGCGCTTTCAACCAATGGGAAATCGGCAGTGGAGCTGACCACGCGCTACGAAACGAAATTACGAAAATGAAACGGTTTAGATATTGAAAACGATAATTTCCCCTGATATTTGAGGAAGCTTTAAATATCCCCTGATTATGTCCTGATATTTTCCAGAATATAAAAATTAAATAACAATAAGATGTGTTGAAAATCTTAGTATAATCTTAATTTGATCAAAACAGTGAATTTAAAATAAATCAAAACAACTAATAAACTTACTAATATGTTTTAAGAATTAGGATTGTTTCAATTCATTGTTGTTTTTAACAATAGCATGTTTGATAATTGAAATAAATGAATGAAACAATTAAATAAAAATCAGTGTCAACAGATAAAAGATTTTTAATGTGAAACATAAGAGTATAAATAGATATAAAATCACATATTTTTGGTAAAATTTCCTAAAATGTTCCTTTTTTCTACAGAAATGTTTGATGATTCTTTCACTTGCATGAAATATTAAACATTCCATGCCGATTATACAAATAAATAACAAAAATATTACTTTTAGTTAACAAGGTAGGGCAAAAGCAAAATGTGAACACATCTGTCAGAAAAAAAAAAAAACTGACAAAGTACAAAGTAACAATTTTTTGTGTAAAAATCATTTTCACCATAAATTACTAACAGTAATTTTACGGTGAAAATGATTCAGATTATTATTAAAATCAGTTTATATTTAATTTCTCTTGGGTGCAGGCATTTTGTGAACCTTTAATTCAGGACAGTTTCTTATAAGTGGCAGTTCTTGAGGAGTCAAAAATATGAATTGCATGTTCTTTTTATTTTCAGCATTTCTTATCAAAAGATTGACGCTCAAATGTCGGTTGTCTGAATCCTGGGAAAAAATAAAACACATTATATGAATTAAATAACACACAAAAATACTAAATTTATACATGCATGAAAGTATTTTGAAAAAATATTTAAAACATGTTGAAAAGGCTTTTGAAAAGTAATATTTGAATTTTTGAATATTGCTTAATGAGATATAGCTGAATGGCAACCCCAGTATTTCACCACATGTTTGGTTAGCACTTATAGTACTTTTATTTATGAATGTTTTTCTTTTCTCTAAGTTAATTTAGTAGTACTTTCGGAAAATGCTTAATTTATTTGGCATACTTCACACATTTTTTATTTCATCAACTATGTATTACAATTGCAGACAAAACAACCCAATGTTGGCATTATAAGGTAAATGACCCAGTAGTGGACACTGCTCTAGTAGTGGACACTTAGATCTTTAAGTTTTAAAATAAGCGAATTTAACATTAAACTTGAAATTTTCAGAACCTATAGCGAACGATTCCTAGTGATGGTTAATAGAACTAAAGTTGGCGTGGAGCATCTATGCAAGTACATGGATCATAATATTTAATAGTTGCCTCCATAACGGTCACATTTGCTAAAGCTTATCAATAAGAAGGTTAGGGATTTGGGGAAAATATAAGGGAAAAAAGCGTGACATCATTTATGACTGGTCGCTTAGTCGTTTTAAAAATTATTTCTCCAAGTTAACAGCATAAAATAAATAATTCTAAATTCTGTCCACTACTAATGCAAATATGTGTCTTATAAATGTCGACTATAGATACAAATTAAGCGTTTAGTAAATTTGATGTAAAAATCCTAATTTTTCATCAAATGACATTTTATAGGTTATTAATTTTTAGAGAAATAGTTGGCGATTAAGCTAAATATGCAAATATTGACGTAAGTCCCTTGAAAAAATTTTGCCACGTAAAAGAGTTAAAAAATTTTCTTAACTGTGTCCACTACCGGGTAATTTACCTTACTTGACTTTTCTTTTCCCTTAACACCAACTATGGCAGCTATGTGGAGCAATATTTCCTTTTTCCCACCAAGGTAGAGGTAAAACAAATTGTGATGCCTCAAATGCTTTCATAAGAAAATAAAGACACAGTAAGATCACACACACAAAACAGTTAATGCAGAAGTTCTGTTTTTATCAAAGTAAAACTGGTCTATTTCAAGAGGGAAAAATAAATTGTTTGTAGTACAATATTTTGAAAATATTTAAGAATAGACAGACTACTTCAGTGCTTTTCCTTGGAACCAATATACGGATTACATAAGTGACAAACAAGTACAATCTTTCTGAAATAAGTATAAATAAATGAAAAAAAAGAATACATGAACAATAATATAATAATGAATTAAGAAATAATAATGAATTAAGTTGCAAAAGAGTGAAAAGATGAACTAAAAAGTGAAAGGCTAATAAAAGTTGTTCATCAGAGATTTTAGCAATACATAAAATCAAAAACACAGATAAACAGTAATTCTTTTTTTAACCGACTTCACAAAGGACGGAGGTTATACATTCATACTGTACGTATGTCGTTTTTTTTTTGTTTGTTTGTCCACTTATAACTTCGCAATGGATGAACCGAATTTCATGATTTTTTTTTCAATCGATTGAGGGTGGTTTCCCATAGGTCCCGTACCTTCGTTTGACCACATTCGATTCATAGGACAAAAGTAATGGGCAAAAATGTAGTATGTTTTTTGTTTTTTCATCCATAACTCTTGACTAAATGAACCGATTTTGATGATTTTTTCTTCAATCGATAGAGGGTCGTCTAACTCAAATATTGTACATCAATCTGACTACATTTGTTTTTTAGAAAAAACGTTGTGGGTGAAAAATAAGTATTTTTTAATTTTAATTGGAAAGGCTTGGCTTGACTTTTCTCTGTTGTGTAATATTATATATATATAATTATAACATTAATAAATATAAAAGTCATTGTTAAAAACATGTTTGTTGTCATGGGCTATAATATTAAAAGAAAGTACAGCACGAGGTTGACTGAAGTTTTCTCTGTGGCAAAAATAAATCCAATCAGTTTGTTTGCTAAAATCGACATCAAAAGGGAATTTATCATACAAATGATTA
The DNA here is from genome assembly GCA_038502835.1 of Octonoba sinensis. Taxonomy (NCBI): domain Eukaryota; kingdom Metazoa; phylum Arthropoda; class Arachnida; order Araneae; family Uloboridae; genus Octonoba; species Octonoba sinensis. The sequence goes on along the minus strand of CM076606.1, from coordinate 1,896,925 downwards.
GTTTTTAGTGCCATTTATTCAAAGAAGGTTTGCCCTTTGATATGGATTTTTAAAAAAAAAAATAGAACCGACTTTAAATTATAAATTGCGCTAAAAAGTGGAAAATAAATTATTTAAACAACATCGATGTGACTATTAAACATAGTTTTAGAAGTCGGTGCAAAATTATGAGTCTAATTACTATGAGTCAAATGGTGTAATTACCATTACACCATTTGCTACTTCATATTGGAACTGTTGCTAATTCTGGGAAAATATATATATTTGTAATTGGTTCATGATTACAAAAGATTTTATCTATCCTAATTTTGCACCGACTTCTAAAACTATGCTCAAAAGTCACATCGATGTTGTTTAAAAAATTAATTTATTTTTCACTTTTTAGCGCAATGTATAGTTTGAAGTCGGTTCTATTTTTTTATAAAAATTATTTTTTTCCTTTTTAATTTGATTATGAATTTTATTCACTTACATTTTTACAAAAAAAAAAAAAAAAAAATTAATCATGCTAAATATATTAAATTTAATTCTAAAGTTTGAGGTTATAAAACTAAGTACATAAAAATTAGCTCATAACCAATATATATTTTAATGATTTCACTTTACCATAAACACATCATATTCATCCAAAATTCTGAAAGGCATTTCAATACGATCCCATAAGGCTAAAAGAAAGGCAATGGTGACATAAGATCTTTCTCCACCACTCAAGTTTGCAGTTTGTTGTTTATTGGCACTTTTACCACCTATTTTGTCAGGTTTTGCCTGTAATGTAAAATGTAGTACATTGAAAATAGTGCATGAAATATTCAAGATATTTACAATTTTAATTAAAGAGTTACTTCAATTCTGTTTGTAACAAGTTGGAAAAAAAGGAAGTAAAATTATGAACAATAATTTCCTTTTTCAAATATTTATGGGGGAAAAATAAAAATAAATAAAATGAAATAAATAGATAATATAAAAGATAAATAACTAAAATAAGACAAATAATTAAAATTAAATACTAAGTAAATATATAAATAACTTCTAACAAATACATTTTTGATATCCATAGGCCGAGGAGTGTCCCAGACTTTGGAAAAGGCGAGAAAGCTGACAAATTTTGCAAAAAAGGTGACAGTTTTACAAAAAAAAAAAAAAGACTTTTAAATAATCAGAAAGAGAAACAGCTCCTTTTAATACTTCTCTACCAAAATAGGCCATATATATATCATAAGACTTTTTATCTTACCATTATCCTAAATGTCTATAATTTTTGATTATGGCATAATTTTGCTTTTTATTAAAAAAAAGAAGACAAAATCACATTTCATTTTCCTTTTAGTAGTTTCTTCAAAATGATTTTTAATTGTCCTCTACAAAAACACTAAAAGTCGATCGGGTTGTCCAAAAATGCTTCATGTGATTATTTCTGGGTCTGTCTCACCAACGAACAGGTCACTTTCAGATGATTCTGCAGATAATTTTTAGAAACAAAAAAAATCTATTTTTCTTCTTGTTTAGGGACATGACACTTCGGAACAAGTTAGCCAAATGAAGAATTACTACAATTTGAGACCTCTGACGGGGGACTGGTCAGATAATAAGCAGTGGTGTAGTCGAGGGGGGACGGCGTCCGTTACCTTTTTATTTTAACACAAGCGTCCCCCAATTGTTTTGAATTTTAACATAAGCATACCCCATTTTTTGATGTTGGTATATGTAAGCGTCCCTCCACCTTTTTTCCAGGACTACACCACTGACAATAAGACAGAAAGAGCTTCCCTGTAAATAGGTTTTATGACCATTGTCCACGTACCGACATCGGAGAATTCGTCGGCGCTCTTTCAAGGGATTGCTTCCTGTGAACCCTTTGCTTCTCTGCTGAGATAGGGAATAGAGTGTATTGAGTGACCATTAAGTTTTGCTGTCAGTCTCAATGGGCGGGTTCTAATAAAAGAGATTACAGCTGTCATTTAAGCAATTTAACAGGCTTGGGGGTACTTCCATACTGTTTCAGCTATTCGTATCGGTGCTTTTGGCTATTCGTTATTTTTCAGCTCAATGTCATTCAGAAGCCTTTGAAATACGTGTTGACAGTTGGACGTAGAAATAACTTTAAAGGCTATTTGGAAGAATATTTACTACCTATTGTCTCCGACAACCACAGCAAGGAAGCAACCCTCCCGAGGAAGCAAAAAAAAAAAAAAAAAGAGTACACCTAGGGGTTGGAGAAAAGGCCAAAAGCGGACGTCACTCTGTGGCCAACGATTAAACTTCCAGTAAATCATCCTTATCGAAAAAAAAAGAAAAAGAAAGACTCCGCCCTGTTGGCAGATAAAAAAGGTTCCGTTTTTGTTGGGATGGGTGTTCCAGACTTTTTGCCGCCCTCTGAAACAGTGCCGCCCGGGGTGGACCTCCCCCACCTAGTTACGCAACTGAAAGAAGTGCTACAGCATTTAGATTCTAAAAAGAAAATGTCTCTTGCACCTGCACACCTTTTAGCATATATGCTTGATCCACATGCGGTCAGGCTCAGGGTGAACTCTCAGAGCAAGTGAAAAAAAGGGATGCATTAAATTTTGCAAAACAAAAATATTCACATAACTCAATGATTATATTGATAATAAAATTTAATGCTAAAACTTCACCTTTCGACCAACATTTTTTTGAGTAAAATATAGTAGAAGAAGTCCCCTCATATGAATGGTGGAAAAGCCAGAAAGTTCAAATCGATAAATTTAACAATTTAGTTGGTGAAGTTAAACAACAGCATAAGCCTAATCTGCAAGTGTTGAAAGAATATTTTCAACATTTGAATTAGTACAGACGAAATTACGAAATAAAACAGGACTGGAAAAGGCTTCAAAACTAGTTTTTTTATTTAAAGTTTTTTCTATCAAAAAATAAATACATTGTGTTACTTTTATAAAATTGTTTTTGTTCTTATAAATATATTTAATCAGGAAAAATAAAGTTTGCATTTAAAAAAAATAAAATAAATAATGGTGATAATTTCTAAGCCAATGTTGCTAATTTGTATAAGTGTTAAAATTGCTAAATCCGGTAAGTGATTGATTTTTTTAACTTTTAAAGTAACAGTTGACGCTCAATATAACGACCATCTGTGTCCCGCAGAAAAAGGTCCTTATAACGAGTGGTCGCTATAAGAGGTAGAATTTTCTAAAAGATGTATAAAAGCATCATGCATGTTCAGTAGGTCCTTTAAAATTGATAATTTTTCAAAGATTCCTACTAAATGCTCAAATTATTCTTTTTATTGAAATTTAAAAAATATTGTCAGTGCAAAATATTAAACAGATTTTAAAGTCGTAATATAAGGGAAAAAACGTACATATTTCAGGAATTTCATCCTCTTATTTCGGAGAATCGACCGTTGGAAAAACACGTGATTCAAATGAAAAACTACCAATACATCTGTCAACTCCTTTTCCTAATAAAAAATCTGAAAAATCCACATTCCCTCCCCCTTTATTCTTTCTGTACTGTGATGAGTGGTATCCCTCCTCCCTGTCAAAGTTGGGCTGAACACTGAAGATTCCATGCAGCTTGTCCGTAAACTATATTCAAGGTCATTTCAAGTTAGAAATTTAGAAACATGCATTATTTGGAAAAATACCAGAAATAGTGTCTGCTGAATGCGGTCGCTGTATTGGATTAGACGATATAGAATGGTCGCTACAACGAAAGCAAATTAACATAGAGGTCATAGGGATAAAGTTGGGACTTTTACCACTGGTCGTTATAATGGAATGGCCTTTATAATGTGTGGTCGTTATAATGAGCGTCGACTGTTTATATATATATATATATAGTAAGAGACTTGTAATCATTTGTTGATATTACTGATGCTGTAAATCAACACACATTATTTTAAATATATTTTTCATTTTTGCTTATTTTTTATTAATTAAAATATGCTTTTGTTAAAACTCAACCAGCATAATAATTATTTCTTCAATACTTTGCTAAAAGGGCTGTATAAGTATAGTATTACAATATGTTCATAGTTAAGTTTCTGAAAACATGAAAATTATGTTTATAAGTTAAAAATTGCACGTTATTTATAGTACAAATAAGCACTAAAATGCAGACATATGTTTCGGGATTGCTTAGAATCCCTTTTTCAATGCGATAGTGGAGCTTTTGGATGCAAAAACATTCAAATGTTAAACTCTTCTTGGATTCTCCAGACACCATCTTGAACAGTAGAGAAGCGCAGAAGGCCTGAAAGCGAATTCCAGCTTTACAGCAAAATATCAAGCGAACGTGAAAAAAAAAAAGAAATAAACATGTGCAGAGCAAAATTTCCCACCATGGATAAAATTCTGGACTTCAATTAGAGATCTTAATTATGATTTAAGACCTACCAACAAGAAAGATTTGAAATCCAACTTTGGTCTAATTCTAGAGATTTTGGCTTAAATCAGTCAACGATATAAGCAATCGTCACTGAACTAAAGAAATTGTTGGATATCAGTACATTTGCAATTCCCAAGCAAATTAGGTTTGTGCACATCGGTTGGGAGCGTGCTGACGTGATTGACGACAGCACGAATCAGAGAGCAGCACGTGCCTAGCTGATGTGTATAAAACCGTGTGCTTCCGAGTCGGAAGTTACAATGTATAGTTCCGAGTTCCGAATTAGTTAATTTAACGTAGTAGTATTATATATTGTATTGACTAAGATGGGTTTGGATAATATGCATTTTTATTTCTGTTCGAAATAATTTTTTTAATACGTTGAAATAAATATTTGTTTTAAATTTTATCAAGTTAGACTTAATTTTTCAAGAGCTACAAATTATAGAGTCAGATACCAACAGAAATAAGCAATTCAAAACTAAGAAATTAAAATCCCTGGACATAAAAGAGCAACATTTATTAGCATTTTCAATCGAGTTGAATCAAAAGAAAGCCTAAACTTGATTCATAATATTGACGTAATTTGCCATCCACTAAAATAAACAAATCTAACTGCACAATTTTTATGCATAAAAATCTCATGAAGTGTTACTTAAACCATATATTACTGCAAGTTAAAATATTTTCTTAAATTTGAAGGGCAAGATTGAGTTTTATTTTTAGTTTTGTAAAGGGTGATATAATTTAGTTTAGAAGAATTATCACTCAATCACTACTATATTGAGTGTTTTCTTACCCTAAAGTCAAAGAAATTCTAAATACTTTAATAGGGCTTGCTCCAAAATCATTGGATGGAATGTCGAATTGTCTTAAAAGTGAATTTAGAACTGAAAAATAATACAAACCTCAATTTTCAATGTCTTATTCTCAAATGATACAACAATGTTTCCAATGAAATTATTTTCTTTCAGCATAGTTACGAAACTCAACGTGAGGTTTAGCTTAGTGTAGTCACAGATTTCTTTCATCTTTTTTAACCTAACGTGACACATACTTTTCATGGTCTAGAAAAAAGGGGAAAAAAGGTAAGTATCTTAAGGCACAATATTATTCAATTAACAACGACAAAAAGAACCAAGGAAGAAACAACAGAAACATTAATTTCTTTGAGGGAATTACGTCACAATGTAAAAAATACTTTGACCTCTTATGACTAATTAAATAATCTGACTTGAACAATTGAAAGAAAAAGAAAAATAAAAGAAAAAAACTGGAGAAATTAAATAGTTACTTTCGTTTTTGAAAGATTAATTATTTTGCAACCCAGGATTACTTTCTATGAGAGAAAAAAATCCTTTTCAGTGAACAGCTTTAACATATCAAATAATTCCATGGTGAAAAAATTAAAATTTACAATGAGTGTCAGATCTCCACTAGTAGCAAAACACATGTAAAGAATTCTGTAGTTACACTGTGCAACACGAAAAATGTCTGTTTCTCATGTATTTTGCCTGAAAATTACGAATTTGCAATTATTTTTTGCCTACCACATACCATTTCCCCAAAATTCCACATTTTAGCTTTTTTAACATATTTTCTTGACAAATGTGCCTATTTTTATAATTTATCAACTTAATTTATTATATAAATTATATCTTTCTCATTGACAGTAAGATCGTTGCCATTCTAGAGATCTTTTTCATGAACTTGGGTTACTTTAGCAACATTTTGTTCAACGAAAGCTTTATCTACTTTCTCGAAGTTTCGAGTCATTTACAAGACGGCAAAGGCATTTTGTGGACTATTTTGCGGAGAAGGAAGAAATAGTATGCTGCTGTGAGGTGAATATACTATTTCAAGCATTAGGACATGAGCACAATTAAGCAGAGCAGCGCTTGTTTGTCAGTGCTCCTCCATCTAAGTATTTTTTCCTAATTATTCCTGTAGCATATTCTGCAAACACAAAGGAAATTTCAAAATTATGAGTGGCAAAAACGTATCAAATGAGCCACATGTAAATCTACAATGTGCCTTTTTCCCCCAATTGCACATTAAACTTGGTTTATCAAAATATTTGTAAAAGCTCTGGACATCTGGCTTTCTTACATCTCAGGAACGAATTCAAATATTTATGTGAGGCAAAAGTAAAAGAAAAGGATTTTTATTGGCCCACAACTTAAGGATGTCCTTTTATGATGAAGAGTATGAAAACAAACAGTCAGAAACCGAAAAATTAGCCTGGCTGGCTTTTAAATCAGTGTGCTCAAGTTTCCTTGGAAATGAGAAAAGTGAAAACTACGAAGATCTTGTTGGTGACTGATAAAATACTTTTGGATTATAGGTTGCCATATGTCATTAAAACTACTTTTTAGACTCCCATATGGATTTATTTCCTCAAAACCTTGGCGCAATTAATGATGAGCATGGGGAAGGTTTCATCATGACATCGCCGTGTTTGAAAAGCATTTCAGCGGTCAATTAACAGCGGAAGTATATGAATTGAATATTGTTCATCTGTTATCAGGGAACACCAACAGATGCCCACAAAATAAAATGGCCAAAAAAAAAATCAGTTTAGTGCTTGTGTTTTCAATAAGTAAGCCTCAGTTATTCTTCTATATTCTATAGAACATATATAACCAATATATATAGAAGAATATATATAACCCAAATATATATAACTAATTGTATAAATATGAGAAGTGGGTCTCCAGCAAAAATGCTATGTGATGGACCATTTTGGTTTGGACACTTGAATCAAGGACCTTTTGTTTATACAGAATCACATAGCTTTAAAGGACAAAAAAAAAAGTTCAAATTTGTTGCACAGTGTTATTTATGTTTGCAGATTGGGGCATGATCTTTAGAATAACGTTAGTGGCTAGAGGTTGTTGTAAATGCAGCAAATGTGAAGTAAAATTAATAAAAAAAACAATTTAAGAAAAATAAATAAACAAATTACGTTGCAGTAAGTCCACCCCCCCCCCAAAAGTTCACATAAGTGTTGTAATTTTAAGAATTTTTTAAAAATAATAATTAAGAGCCCTTTAAAAGTAAGGTATAAACAATGGTAATTGTCAGGGAAAGAGTTTCTTCAAATGATTTTCTAAAATATCTATTTCTGTTTGAGCAAGGAAAAAATGCATTTTTCTCTATATAAAAGCAAAATCAAAAAGTATCTCAATGAACCACTTGAAATATGATCAGAATTGAGCTCGAATGAAATGAAAGTACACCGATTGTTAAAATAATTAGTAGTGGTATGATGATTCTAAAATGAAATAATGTTTTGCTTTTTTTAGAAATGTCAATCAATCATTATATAAAACACAGCAATTTGTTTCCCGAAAGTTGTACAGTAAATCTAGGCATTACATGCCTCAACACATAGAATTTCGCATCATAAAATGTTAAGTAATAATAAAATTATTGTTCATCAGGAGAAAAATTTTTCTTCACAGCTTTTATTTTAAGTATTGAAAACAATCAAATAATAGGTAAGTTCTAAGGGGAGAGGTGGATTTCTCAATACATACATTTCATAAATGAAGCAATGAAGCACAACAGATGGTTATAAAAAACCATGAGAACAATCATAATTAAATTTAAAAAATATAAGAATTATACATGTATATATAAACTTCAAACTACAAAAGTCGGCAGCTGTTTAAAACAAAATGAGAAAGGAAAAGCACAAAAGAGTACTAATTAGACATACTAGAATTTTTTTTTCCAGAGCAGAATATTCAGCTTTGAGTTTCTTTAGATTTGCAAGTTTTTCAAGGTAATCTTGTTGTACAGATTCTCTATTTTGCTTGCTGAAATAAGTATAAACATTTTGAAAACAAATATAAAGATAAATTATATGAAATTAAATGAATTTGAACAAAGCCAATGAAATATTAATTGAAGCCTTTTAATAACTATAACAAAGTTCTAGAAGAAAAAAGGATAAAGTTATGAGCTTGTGTAAGACAAAAATACACATCTATATTTTTATTACATAAATTTTATGTACAGATAATGTTTGGGATGTTAGAAACACACTTTCTTTGAAAATGTAAATTAGACACAGGGATTTTAAAGCATAAGCATTGAAAATATAACTAAAAGTCCAAAATTCTTTCTTATTTATGCTTTTGTTTTGTAGATCATTTTATTATTGAAATTTTTTATTTTTTGAGGGTTAGATGAAGAAAATAGTACCATAATTATTTAAATTTTTAAACAATAAGATAATAAAAAAATCTATATTTAAGTTTATAACATTTACTTTGAACATGTGTTATTATTTTTTTAAAAAGTCAAATTGCTGATCCAAAAACACTGATAATTTTTTATAAATCTTATCAAAGATTATTAAATTTCATACTTGAGTCAGGCAGTGGAGTGCTTTTTTTAAATAAAAGTTCACAAGTATTTTACAGATAGTGGGAAAGGCATGGATCATTAAAAAACCATTAACTATAACACATCTGTTTATAATTTATATCAACACAAAATTCAGAAAATAACATGTAATGTACAAATTGCTGCAAACAAATAAAATTTTCAGCAATTTTTAACTGACTGCACAAAGGAAGGAGGTTATACATTCATACTGTATGTATGTCGGGTTTTTTTGTTTGTTTATCCCCTCATAACTTCTTACCGGATGAACTGATTTTCATGATTTTTTAAAAATTGATCGAGGGTGGTTTCCCATAGGTCCCATACCTTGGTTTGACCATATTCCATAAATAGAAAAAAAGTTAAAGGCTGAAATGTGGTCATTTTTTTGCTTTTTCATCCATAACTTTTGACTAAATGAACCGATTTTGATTATTTTTTCTTTGGTCGATAGAGGGTCGTCTAACTCAAATATCGCACATCAATTTGACTACATCTGTTTTTTAGAAAAAACGTTATGGGTGAAAAATAAGTATTTTTTCATTTTAATTGGAAAGGCTAGGTTTGATTTTTCTTTGTTGGGAAAACTGTTGATAAACATGAAACTCATTGTTAAAAAAGAGTGTTGCCATTAAGATGTAATATTAAAAGCAATTATAACAAGAAATTGACAGAAGGCTTCTCTGAAGAAGAAATTAAATCCAATCAGTTCGCTTGCTCTGGTGACCCTTTAAAATCGATTTCAAAGCGGAATTTATCATACAAACGGTTAGTTTTTAGAGTCATTCCCTGAAAGAAGGTTTCCCCTTTGATATGTATGTTTTAAAGATAGAGTATTTTTTATAAAACTGTATTTATACTAAAAAGAATAAAATAAAATAATTTTTGGAAAAAAAAAATAGAACCGACTTCAAACTATAAATTGCGCTAAAAAGTAAAAAATAAAATTATTCTTTAAACAACTTCAATACGACTTTTTTAAAAATAATTTTTGAAGTCGGTGCAAAATTATGATGAATTTTGATGCATGATTCCTTTTGTAACTATGAACCAATTACAAATATAAATAGTGTAGAGTTTGCAACAGTTTCAATGTGAAATAAAACATGGCGTAATTATAATTAGATTGTCATAATTTTGCACCAACTTCAAAAATTATGTTTAAAAGTCATATCGAAGTTGTTTAAAGAATAATTTTATTTTTTACTTTTTAGCGCAATTTATAGTTTGAAGGTGGTTCTATTTTTTTTCCAAAAATTACTTTTGTTTTAATATATTTGTACTGGATAAGAAATAGAAAAACTGCACCATTGCTGAATTTTGCTTTAGTGAACATAGGACAGTGCACTTTTAATGAAAGCTTCACAAAAATTCTCCAGTGAAAACCTAATATTTAAATAATTTATTTTTACTTATTTAATATGAACTTTAACATTCAAATATTCACTTGAGATCTTTATGCGAAATTTTCATTTTATAAACAAAAATATTTTATAGTCCCCATGTTTATTGTCTTTTTTCTAAAATGAGGTACATTATCTTTTTCAGGCCCCGCCAGAGGGAGAGACGGTGGCCCTAGGAACTGTACTACCTAGGCCCCATGCAAGACCCTGAAACCTTAAAATTAAAAAAAAGACCTATTTGTAATTAAATGAAATTTTATAGAGGAATTTTATTAGTGCAATTTTAGATTTCCAAAGTTTTTCCTTATTTTTTGCGAAATGTGTCGTAAAATATTTTCAAAGGATAATACTCCCCTCACATGGCAATAAGGTTCTTGGTTCAGATGGGGAAGAAAGTGTTGACTAAGTACTTAATGTTTTTGTTAATATTATTTGCATTAAATTTCAATAATTAATAACACTTGCATTACAGCTCCGAAACACGATTCCAAAAAAAAAAAAAAAAGGTTGTTCAAGAGAGCAAGTGATAATTTACCCATTGATTTGAAACAATCTTTAATACTATTGAAATGTATTTCAAGTAAAATTAATTGATGACCCCCGACTCAAAATAATATGTAAAGAAGCTGCCTCCGGGGGTGGGGGCACTCTCAGAATTTCGGTTTGAGTATCATTTTGAACTTGTAAGGGCCATCATATTGCAAGTTAAGGAATTTAGTCAAGTTTGAAGAAATTAAAAACAAAAAGCAGACAAACTATAGACATAATAAAATAAAAGCAGAATAATTTTGTACCTGGAAAATATGATAAATTTATTCCATATCCAGTTTCTTTTGTGCTGGATGGTATGAATTACTAAAAAAATCTAATGTACCCAGTAAATTATTACAGAAATCGAATATAGAGTTTAATTAATAGTTACCTTACGCCTTAATAGTTTGTTACAATATATTAGAAAGTTTAGAAGTTTTCAGATGTCCCCAGAAATACTCAAGACCCTGCAACAAATTTTTAAGTTCCAACGGAATCCCAAAGTTGGGGGAATTTCTATATGAAAGAATTGATGATGAACTGTGTCTTCTGAAGATATTGTTCAGATTAAGTTTATCCTAGTATTAATTGGCAATAAATACTCCAACATCTCTTTCAATAAGGGGTAGGAAACTTTTATTGACCACGAAAAATTAGTTGGTTTCCTTACAATTCAAAAACAATATTAAATATTTAATTGAGAAATTTCTGTGATATTGCATTCATTCTTTGAGATATGCTACTAATAGCACAGACTTTTTCGAAAAGCTCAAAGTTTTCCACTGAGTTTTCCCAATCAACAATACAATATTGGAAACAGCCCAGTGCTTACGCAAAAATAATTTCTTGCAGCGTATCCTAATTTTTTCATTACTATAAGGGTTATTTTCACACAATCAATATCCATACCATAGCTGAAAAGTCATTTTCAAGACTAAAATATTTTAAGGTCTCTTTTAGGCAAGGAAAATATTAAGGCTTAGCACTTTTGTTAACTGAATTCAAATTTGTAAAAAAATGAATTTTCATAATGCTGTTGACGAATTTCCTTTACTGCATTCAAGACATTAAAGTGCTAGTTTAGTATTTAAAAGGTTTTGCGTAAGGCGTCCCTCTCAGTGCATAGATACGTTTTCTTTACTGAACATCAATGTTTGTGCACTAAAAGAGTTTGTGGTATGTTGCACCATGTACAACAAATTGGTTCCAATATCTTGGCTACAAAGAATGATGGTAAAGTTTACTTTATTATGCTGCAACATACACAAGTAAGTATAAAAAATGTAGCAAATTCAGCACCCTTCATTGCAGGCAGAAAATTGCCACTGGTATATATAATTAGTGTCATAGGTCACAAATTGTACAAAGAGAAAAAAAAATGATGCAGGGGTCGATCGAGCATGTTTTAACAAGGTCTGTATTTTGTGAATTATAAAGAGATTTTTCTAAAAAATCAAATAAATTTGTTAAATTGAAAATTTAAATAGTGATGAAGAATGTTATTATTATTTTTTCACTTTATAATAAATAATGGGGCAAAAAAGTACAATTTGAAAGTTTGGAATTTTGTACAGGATCTCTTTTGATTGATTTGAATTTCGTGAAGGGTTTGAAAACTGACCCGAATTTCCTCTGGTGAGATCCCTGAAAACTTTAGGGTTAGGTGAGTTAAAGTGGTCATAAAATCCATTTTTCAACTTAGGCAGGTAATAAATATAAAAATTTGTTCAAGAACTTGTTGAAAAGATTTTTAATTGATATTTTACATTATGTCATTAAAGAACACTGAGCATTAAATTTTGGGAAGGAAAACATTGAGTAAAACAACTTTACACCTTCATTTTGGGATGAACGAGTATTTATGTTTACTGTACCCCATGGGATGAGGTAAAGCAAGTAGTACATTACATAATGTAAAGTGGTTATAAAAAAAAAGAAAGAAACATAAAAGTATTATAAGTAACCATAATGTTTTAAAATATTCATAAATGGTTCATTTTTGAAAGAGAACTAAGTTTTAAATTAAATTAAATTTATTATTTCCCTCTATATCAAAAGTTGCTCCCCATTATCATAACGTCTCATAAGGTATTTCAGCCTCTTTACTCTTTAGCTGCTGCATAGATGGTCTTAAAACAAAGATATGTATCGAAACATCTTAGGATATATGATAGGTATTCTTAAGTTTTAATTGCTAAATATCAGTCTGTAATTCTGTTCTTTAATTTAATATCATAAGCTGTCAAAATGAAATTCAAAATTTTACTTGAAAAGTTAAAAATGAAATATTTCATGAATAGATACATTGCTTAAAATAGATATTAAGAAAATGTTATTAGTTAGAGAGTTTGAGATGGTCGGTTTATTGAAAATCAAAATGGAAAGAAAATACATATTTTAACCTAGCTATTTTTAATTCTCTCCTGTTCTTATTTGAAATACTGCTGGCTCTAAACATTTATAGTTTAATAATAATTATTATAAGGCTGTTTTCAAATGAATTATTCAACTGAGATAACTTGAAAGTTGTGTTGGAAAAAAAAGTGTTCCTAAGAATTTGTCGGAACTTCCTCTAATGGGCAATAATTCACATAAAATTGAAAAATACAGGAGCTGAGTTTCCGTGAGTTCTTCGGAAATTGAACCTTGATCTATCTCATAAATTAACCTTAAGTAATTTTAGAACAGTGAAGCATGTTAAGCTAATGTTATGACCATTTTACCCAGTTTTACTTAAACTACTGTAAAGTAATATGCGCAATAAATATAACTTAATCGCTGCTGTATCCATGGGTGATTCTACGTGAAATTTTTTTTTCGGAACTTCACACAAAATTTTCGGAAAAATATGCAACATCCATTTGAAATAAAGAATTATATACTTAGGTTAACAAGAATCCCCCCCCAGTCAACACACAATACATACTCAAACATATATATAAGCTCAAAAATAATCCTCCAAGTAATTAAATGAAAGGTCTAATATATTAATATTAATACCAGAAGTCTTTGCATTGAGTTATTGTATTGAAAGTTTTTTATAGTACAAAATATTTTGCTTGTCTGAAGGTAGAAAGAAAAGCACATATATTACTTGTCAAGGAAATCTTAAGATTATTAAATTAAAAAAATTTCGGTAAACCATTTTTTTCGAAACAAGTGTATGAAAATTTTAGGAAATCTGGGAAAATTTTGGTTCAGAATAACCCACGGAACTATCTTGGAGATCTGTGTAAAGCTTTCTACACCGTCAGTTTGCTGGAAATTCTTTCAAACAAAATAACAAAATTTGACCCCATGTTTTTTTTCCTATTCTATTGTAACTTTTTAAGATCAGTTCAAACGTGGAAACAGTGGGGCAATTATCATTCTTCCTCCTCCCTAGAATGAAGGGTTTTTAAAGATTATATGTGTATCGAACCAAAAACAATGCAATATTTCCACTTCAGAAAAATTTTCAGGGAGATAGGTAGGTAAAATTACATACAAATACATATCAATATTTGTGTAACCCTTCAAAAACTTACATTCCATACATAAACATAAAATAAAAGGAACAAAAACCTTTGATTGCAAAAACTAATTTGTCAGAAACAAATTTACTTTTTAATTATTGTTTGAATTATTCCAAGAAATGAATCAGCATGCTTAATTGGCTGCATTAGCATAATAATTGTATACTTCTTTATAGTCTTGTAAAAAAAAAGGAAGCTAAGAAATAAATTTTACCTTGCAAGATCAAAGGCTTTTGTTGTTTCTTGTATGAGAGTGCGTAGCATTTCTGCACTTTTTGTTGTTTTAATACGTGAACGCACTTTTTCAGCATTGCTTATAGCTTTCTGCAGAAGAAACAATTACATTTGTAAGAGTAATAAGAGGCATAAAACAAAGTTATAATTTTACTATGCAAAAAATCCTTTTATTCATTGCATGAATGTATCCAATACAGTTTCCGCCGCTTTATAAAATTGCATTTGATCTGAAAAACTTGATTTTGTTAAGTGGCTGACCTAAAAAACTGCGATTACATTTAAAATAAGTTTATTTATGTTTACTATGTACAACTAGATTTAGTTCCACAAATAAAAGATAAAAAGAAATCAAAGGCACTAACTTAATATGTTACATGTTAAATTCAATTATTTAACACATAGTTTGATTACATATATTTTGTAATACTTTGCAGCTTGTTTCAAAAAAGAAGTTTTCATGTGTTCAATAATGCTTGAAATTAACGGAAATTCCTTTATCTTCACCTTTTCCTGCCAATGTTCAGTAATCTTTGCTTGACTTTGTCTTCTACCAAACGTTCATTATTGTTACATCTTATTAATGGGACACCTCAAGGCTGTCTGCCTCATTGACACCCATCGGCTACCACACTGGTGCCATCCCTATGATTTAATGAGATCATTGTATATATTTCTGTATATAGCTTTTTGTTTAAAATAAAGTTAGTTCCAAAAACGTAATAATGGCGACGAGTCGTGAAAATTCGCGCTCTGCCTGCCGATTCGGATATGCTTCTTTTCTCGGAATACATCGTAAGTAAAACTCGATTTTTAACATTCAACTTTCATTCAACAAATCAATTCAAATGTTTAAAATGAAATATCAAATTTCAAAACAATATGGAACTCTTCAATATCAAGTTTCTTTATCGGAACATTAATTTTTCAATGCCAAGTTTCATTTCCGCAACATAAGTTTTTCAATGTCGAGTTTCTGTCTCGCAATATTGGTATCAAAGTACAACTACAATTTTAATTGAACATTCAAGCTCGAAGTCTAAAATGGATCAAGAACAATTTCTAGTTTTTATCGACATTTCAAAAACAGCAACAAGAGTTCTTAGAGAAAGTTTTGCCAACTTCAAAATCGGAAACGACTTTTCATCAAGTGCAATGTTTTGAAAATTTCAACAAAGTAAAAGAAAGTTTTAAACTATCTAAACAAAAAGCTATATACAGAAATATTATACAATGATCTCATTAAATCATAGGGATGGCGCCAGTGTGGTAGCCGATCGGTGTCAATGAGGCAGACAGCCTTGAGGTGTCACATTAATAAGATGTAACAATTCTCCCACACTTATTAGAAAATGATAAGAAATTGAATTATGTACAACAGTGTCTGGAATATTTGTTGATGGAACAGTGTCATTCGCAATGTTGCTATTACGTGTAATAGGAATATCGAACACCATAGGTTGAGGAGGTGAGTCGATGGTATCCGGTGCAAATGTCACTCGCTTCTTTTCCATGTCTGTTTTCCTAAGTTGATTGATATGTCTCTTAAATTTATGACCATTGTCTAGTTCAATCTGATAGTGTAGTTCTCCAAACTTCTTTGTGACAGTTCCAAAAACGTAATAATTATTAAACATCAAAATATGTTAACAAACTTTTTGATATTGTGAAATCCCATTACAATAAACTCCAAGGGACTAGGAAAATACCTTATCCTATTGGGGTTTAAAATAGTACTAAATATTTGTTTCATTGTAACGAAAATTTCGTTTGTTGCTGAAATGAGATTTTAATGTAAGATCAATCATGTGTACTGATCAAGCTGATAATATTTGAACAGTGAAATGCCCCTGAATGCAAAACAAGAGAAAAGTTATTGCCCAAAAAAAAAGAAGGAAAAGGTTAAGTAGTGCAACTCAGATAAGAACAATAGGTTAAGTATAACACACTTAATAAAAAAATCTCTTGATGACTAATTTGTTTCACGGAGTTCACAGATTAAAGCATCTGAAACTTGGATTTTTAAAAGCGGTGGTGCTGATTTTATTAAAAGGTTCTTTTACAATGGTTTCACATCGCTGTGAATCCGATCCTAAAGCGAATGCTCGAGGATACTCTTCAAAAAATTCACTGCTATAATTGCATTACATTCCACATTTTCAATGTGAATGAATTATTTGAAAAAAAGAAAAACAGTCGAACCTGTTTATCTCGAATGTGCCAATCTTAAAATGACCTTTTCAGTTGAAAATTTTCTATTTCCCTGTATTTGAAGGAAAAATTCAACATTTCTTCCTCTGTTCATCTGGAATAAATTTCCACTAAAATCTCTATATCTCAAATTCTGGTACACTGTTGTTTTCAAATTTTAGGCCTTGCAGTCTATATTAACAGCAGAAATTAGAAACCGAAAACATTCATTTTAAACCAACAGTTGTATGGTCCTCTGAAACACCAAAGAGAGTGAAGCCCCGAGAAAGCTGTATTCAAGGAAATTTTAATCTGAAGATCATTTATCAATTCTTTGTCGTTTTATCGAAACCTCTGTATCTCGAAATCTCCTTATCTAAAACTTTTCTTTCTTTCCGTGAAACTTAAGATGAACAGGTTTGATACTTAAAAAATATTATATTTCAAAGAATAAGGATTAATTACAAAATGAGAAAAAACACTATTTAATTAGAACAAGCAAATGTATTATATTACCCAAAAATCTGTTTTTGAGATTTTCTGGAAGCAAAAATACGTTAACAGTTTAAGCTAAAACTCTTTGTACATAGGTATTGAAACCATTCAGAATTTTTTACAAGAACAAATTGGAATGTGAAAAATAGTTCTCATTATCTTTGGTGCTTGAAAGTAGTTTTTAATTTAAAATACTGAATCAATGATTTCTTAGAGAAATGAAAATATACTTGTTTTAACTCTATGAGAATGATGTTTTAAATCACCAAAAAAAAAAAAAAAAACCACCGATTGTTGCCAGCAAGAGCTTGGAAATTGGGAATTATGACATGCAAAAGCTGATAAAAATGACTTTATGAAGTTGCATCATTATACACAGTCCAGTCACATCAATGTGACTACCACGTACTTTCCACGTCAGAGTTAAATAACCAATCACAGAAGGCAGGTGGCAGCACAGTGCAGTTGAGCGGATATAAAGGGTGTGTGAGGACTTCGGAAAACATTTCATTCGTTGGCGTAATGCAGAAATGAAGCGATTTATCCGACATTCAAAAGGGCATGATCATTGGCTTTCAGGCCAAGGGTGGAAGGATTTCCGAAACGGCCGAGTTTGTGAACTGTTCGCGTGCCGCCGTGGTAAAAGTGTACCGTGCATGGCAAAATGGGACTGTCCAAAATCAGCGACGTGGCAAATGTGGTGCACCACGGGCCATAGATGACAGAGGCGAACGACGGTTGCGGAGATGCGTTCGGGCAGATAGACGGGCTACCGTTAAGCAACTGACCACCAAAATGAACCAAGGGGCTACCAAAAGTGTCTCTCAAACTACTATTCAGCGAACATTGCTGCGTCTGGGCCTCCAAAGCAGACGCCTGGTTCGTGCACCTATGCTGACTGCTGTTCATCGAAGACGAAGGCTAGAATTTGCACGCCAGTACCGCAGCTGGACGTCCACCGAGTTGCGACAGGTAGCGTTTTCCGATGAATCACGTTTTATGCTCCATCGGACAGATGGACGTTGGCTTATTAGGCGTGAAACCTCTGAAAGCAAACATCCTGCAACCATTGCCGGAACGGTCCAAGCTGGAGGCGGGAGCATTATGATCTGGGGAATGTTTTCCTGGCATTCTCTGGGTTCGCTGATCATTGTGGAAGGCACGATGAATCAATACAAGTACGCATCTGTCCTTGCGGACCACGTCCACCCCTACATGCGCATTGTTTTTCCTCAGGATGATGGCATGTACCAGCAGGACAATGCGAAGTGCCATACAGCTGGCAGTGTACGTGCGTGGTTCGAAGAGCACCAGGATGAGTTTACCGTCCTCCCCTGGCCAGCAAACTCACCCGACTTAAACCCAATCGAGAATCTGTGGGACCATCTCGATGTTGAACTAAATATAAATTCTTGGAGAAATCAAAAGCTCACCTTTTGTACCTATTCACTGCCTACACGTTTTCCCCATCGGACATCTCTGCCTTGTCACGCAAAGCGAATTGATGTTGTTGAGATGTCTTACCTTTGCCAGTTTGCTGCCGAAGCCGAAAGGAGAATTTCCATTTACGGCCGGATGTTAAGTTGCGTATTCCCCATGCAAATTACGTGTGACGTACGTGCTTGCGTGGGGATCGCAACTCGTATATAAGGCAGGCGGCAGCTGGCATCAGTGCTTACTCTTATTCAACTTCCCCGACCTCTCACGTCTCCGATGTGATTGCACATCGTGTTGGGCTTCAGTTGAAGCCGTTGTTTTTTTATTTGAGGTTAATTCCTCACTGCAGATGTGTGTTAATCTTTACAAATGTTTTAAATGAAATGTTATTTTACTTGGTGGAATATTGACCAAGGGGATTGTTAAAATTGCCGATATTTTTGTCAACGCATATGAGCCACCAGTTCCTGTCCCGAAAGGATTTCACCGAAGGATATCATCAGGATGTCTAATTGATGACAAATTTGGTTTTTCTTCCGCTCATCTTTAACTGAATCGAAAGAAGCAAAGAAACCTTGTGCACTTAGTTTTTTTTTCTTGGACACCGGTGACTTATTGTGAATTTATTCAAGGACGTGGTGAATATTTTATCTCTATTTTTCAATGTTGACTCTTTTATATATCGGTATTTTAACATTATGAGGTCGTTTAACATGTTGTCATTTGTTTAATAAATGTTCATTTTTTATACAAATATTTGTCATGTATTCTTCTCGGAAAGGCCAAAAGGTCCACTCTAAATTTTAGTTGGCATATCTTAGTTAATTTTTATTTAAATGTAATTTAAAAATTCTCTAAAATCCAACACTCGATCGGGTTGTTCGCGCCATGGATCCTCAACCGCGTAATCTAGCGCAGCCGGCCACGGCATTAGAGTCGGTATGACTCAACATCCCAGTGAACACCTTCAGGAACTCGACTCTCTTCCTACACGTCTCGCAGCAGTCCACTCTGAGAAATGTGGTTATTCTGGCTTTTGACAGATGGTCACATTAATGTGACTGGACTGGTATTAAATCCTCAATTAATATATACGGAAATCAAAGAACCAAATTTTTCAGATTAAAAGTACGAGTGACCATTGGGATTATACAGTACTGGTAAAATTACCAAGCATTGCCCACATAATGATAATATTGCGAAAATATATCAACCCCATGCATGTTCTTTTACCAAATTAGGGAAAAATTACCCCTATTTAGTTAATCTTATGGTAAATTGATAAAACTTGGTGGTTTGATAAATCCTTCGTGAATTAAATTTCAACTCTTTAGTAAAAAAAAAACCCCTAAGAAGAAAAAGTTATCCCTACTCATGCTTTGCTATTGAGTGAGAAATGCTAAACATGAAGCTTAATTGCAAAAAATGAACCATTAAGTTTAAATTTAACACTCATGGGCCTTACTTGAAAATCATACTTTCAACAGTCAACTGTTAGAATTATTGCTAGAGCACTTGATTATACATCATTCGCTCCCATGCATCAAAGGTGCATGAGATTGGAGCAAAAGGAAATATAATGAAATTACATGAAATTAAATCAGTAACAAGAAAAAGGAAAGAAAACTAACTTATAAGAGTAGCGTAATACTAGCTGCTTTTACGATTTGAATAATTAAAATCTAGCTTACCATTTCGGAATGTAGCATTTACAGGGTGTCTACAGATTTTCAAAAGTGAAAGTTCGTGACTTTATCATGACCTTTTCAGGATTTTTTCATGACCGTTTGGTGATACATGGAATATTCATTCGTCTGGGTAGTGGATACCCGGAGTCACTTGTAAATTCCATACGTATCTTTAAACAACCTACACCGGATATCTGATGGCTTCTGAAAGGGATAGCTCCCATTGTACTAAAAATGCTTGTGACCCATTCGTAATTTGTGCGACTTTTTTCGTTACTTCTGTAATTAATTTCCAAACTCCTGACTTTTTGGTACTTTCATAACTTGTAGACACCCTGATTTAACAGTTTATTGACAATTGTTAAATCAGGGTTATACTGTTATACTGTGTGTATATAATATATACATATATATACTAGTAGTACCCGAACAGCATTGCCTGTGCTAAATTTTTAAAAATGTTGCCTGTGGTGCTGCCCCTGCTAAGAGTATAAAAAACGACTCCTACGGCATTATTTGTAATAAGTGTTTGAAAAACGCATAATGTATAAACATTTATATATATATATATATATATATGCATGTACACACATATATATACGTATATGTACACACATAAACTATATATAGCGAGAGAAAATAATTTATTGATTACTATGTCTTCTTTTGTAGACATAGAAATCAATAAATTTTCATTAAATAATTGAAAATCTTGAGTACTCTGCAAGAACCAACTCATTTTTGATTAACAAAGAAGTGGGGAAACGCATATCAACATTTGCAACACACCAATTATATGGGAGAGCAATGCAATACCAAAAATATTCTTACCTCTGTTGCTTTACATATCATCTTAAAATCATCCAAGAGATGTTTTTCATCCTGCAAAGATATTTTATAACTTGCTTCTAGGTTCTGTATCGCCTGTCGCTTGTTTTCTCTTGCATTTTCACAAGTAACGACTCTTTCCTGGAAAGGCAAGTAACAAGAAATAATTTAAGGTTTTTAACTTAAATAAGTATGTTAGGAATGCATGTCAATGTCAGTAAACTTTTCCGTATTCCAGAAAAAAATTAAAGTAAAAACTATGTTAAAAAAAGAAAAAGAACACATTTACCTTAATGATACAACCAAACTCCAGAATATCTCGAATCTTTTACTATTAAATAGCAACACTGTCATGAACAGGCTGAAAACTAATTTTGATTATATCCACAGCTCAATTAATGTGAAATAGCTTATGAATTATATTTTCTTTGATGTACAGGTATGATGAATAACAACTCCCCCCCCCCCCTTTGGCAAAACTCTTTCAAATAAGTGTTGTTGGTCAACTTCCGATATGTTACAATTTTCAGTTGTCACACTGGATCAGTTCTCAGAATGGCTCTCTCTTTCCCGAATTTCAATTAGAAACTTAAGTGCTGGTAGGGATTATTCTTGAAGATTTGGTATTGTCTTCCTCTGGGCAGAAGTGATTTTTATCTTCTGAACCTTAGGAATTACAGAAAACAAAAAACTTCTTCTGGCATTAACTGACAGACAAGGTTGTAGTCAAAATATATTTCAGCAAGATATGAGCTACTGGATACCTATTTAGACTTAAAATCTTATATTTTAAGTTATAAATGATTTCAATTTTATATGCATTTAAATTTAACCTATTATCTAGATCAATATGAAGTGAATACATTGGTGTATTTTTTAATGCAGACAATTTTTCTTTTGTTTTCAGTGAATTTGAAAGCTTTGAATTACATAGAGAAAGAATTTTACAAATTTTTAAACTTTCTTAATTTCTTTTTCAAGCTTTTTGGAAAAAAATATTACATCCAATCTTTCATTGCCCAAAATGGCTTCTTTCATCCCAAAATTATGGAACCGCAGGTATTTATTCTTAGCAAGCATACTACAAGAGCCAATGTCAATTAATTTGAAGACTAGGAATACATACACTTAGATTCGCAACCAATGCCCGATCTATAACTAGTGACTTTAACTCTATATACTATGTACATAAATCGTTGAAATTTTATATAAGACTTACAGAGGATGAGTAAGATTCATCCTGGTCTTTTTTCAAGCTTGTCTTTTTAGATTGAAATTCATGATTAACTTTAGAAAGTTCATCATTTTGCTTTTCCAAGGAGGAATTAACTCTCTCTATTTCAGCTTCAAACATACTTTTCTCTTTCATAAGTTGGTCCAAATCTCCTTGCTATACAATAAAAAAAAATGTTGATATAATAAGCAACTTAACTTTGGTATGATAGGCAACTTACAGCTATTCATTTCTATCAGTACAAAGACAAAGTTTAAAGAACAAAAGTACCCTTTGAAAACTTAAATATACTATAATTATAAATATAACATACAAAAGCACAGTACAAAAACATTTTTCACAAGAACTATAAATGAGACTTTGTCATGAAAAATAATAATTCAATCCAACTGTTAAAACTCCCAATTAATTGCTTGTACATTTTTTTTCACTTAATAAATACCAGTTACAGCCAAACCTGTTTATCACAAATCTGCCACCTTAAAAACCTCTCCATGCTAAAATATTTCCATTTCCTTGCATTTGTAGCATACATTCAACAATTTTCCCCATGTGCATCTTGGAGAAATTTACTCCTAAATATTTAATAAAGTATTTAAAATATTGGCTAAACTATCCTTTTTGAGTTTGAGCCCAAATGATCTGTTTCAGCAGCAGAAGATGTCCACAAAAAACATTCTTTCTCATATAAACTCCTATCATCCTTCGTGTCATGGGGACAATGTGGGAACAGCAAAATTATGTTCAAGGAGAAAGTTTTCCAGGAATTAAACCTGCTCGGACAATGTAGAAAAGGGATCATTGGTGAACTTCATGGGCTTCCCTTTTGAAATTCATGAAGAAACATCATTTTGTGGTAATTTTTGGTTTCTCTGGTAAATTCTTAATATTCAGCTAAAGTGAAAACCTTAACATTTTTGACCAACAAACATTGAAAGGTAATTTTTCTTCTTTAAAGGAATGTGCATAAACTCATTATCAATGCAAATTGCTACAATTAATAAAACATGCAATTACAGTAAATCATACAGTAAAATTTTGAACCATATTAATGCAAAAGAATTTTAATCTAAATACATTTTTGACTTGTTCTAATTGCTTACTTTAACCCTTTCGGGACGGGTGTGACGAATACGTCTCGCTGTTCTAATAGAGCCTTGAGGACGGGTGTACCGTATACGGGATTTCAGATGGAATGAGATATTAGTATTTCTCTTTGATACTAGATGGGGCCCTATGACTGTTATGGTGTAATATGTCGAGACTGGAGAATGTTGACCTTCATTTCCACAGCATTTTTTTATTCTTTTTTTCTTGGTTCGGTAGGAGGGAAGGATTTATGACAGAGTAGCGTTGGCAATGAGTAATGAAAATAAACAAGCTGGAGCTTTAAATGGATCAGCTGATATAAACACATGCAAATGGTTCTGATCATTCCAAATACTTTTATTTCTTTTTTTGTCGATGTATAGATAGATATTCAGTGGTTTGCTTCCTTATCTTCATTTTTATTCGGATTTGGCTAGCGCTCAGAGGAGATTTTCTTGTATCATTTGACAAAACGCTTTATTATTAAAACGGCTAAGAGAAAACTAAATTTTAAAAAAGAGGAATACACCCAATTAGTGAATGCTTCTTACTCAAATAGTGATGATAGTTTTGATATTTCAAAGGAGCTGGAAAGTGATAGTGACTCTGATACTGACATACTATCAACCACATAATTTACAGCATGCATGCCTTCTACATCACGTGACAGCAGAGATAATTTTTATCAATAAAATAATTTGTATTATTTTATTTGTATCTATATGCTGCGTGAACTAAATTGTGATTTTTTTTTTAAATATTTTTCATACATAACTTTTTGAGATGAGTCAAGAATTTCACCATTCTAAAATTAATTTTATAGAATTTTTACGGAAAATATTATGATGAAGTTTTAAAATTTATCCTTATAGCAGACAATAAGTTTTTCTTATAATGTACCAAATTTTGAAGCAATTGAATAAAAAATTAATTTTTTTGAATTTTTTTCCAAAGTTAGGCTTAGCAGCTCAAATCGCCCGTCCTCAAGTGACAATCCATTCTGCTAGAACCCCGTCTGGTGGCGGCGGTTCGCTGACTGCGGCGCCCGTCCCGAAAGGGTTAATAACTCTACCTAAAAATTTGTATGTCAAAACCTCCTTATCTTAAAATTTTCTGCCTTTCTATGAAATTCAGGGTAAAAATATTTGCAATTTAAACAGTTTGATAAATGAATTTTAGTGTTGTGCATTGTTTATTCTTACAGGTGGAAGACAACTTTTATTCTGAAAACTTCAATAAAATAAATATAATATAGGAACGTGGAGCTTAGTGGATAAGGTGTTGAACTTCAAGCCGGAATTTGTGGTGTTTGGAACTCGACCCGATCAAGGGGGTGAGGTTCCAACCAAAATTTTTGGTTTGGGGTTTATGTTTACATGCACATATCCCCAAGTGTACATCCACGTACACTTGGATATAAAATGCACCCTGCATGTAATGGACCCTGGAGTCCCAAGGTAGTAGCTAGGATACCCGAAGGATGAAGATATTCCCTCTCTTTCAGTTTTGGGTCAATAATTGGCCCTAAAATTGTGCTTCCATCCTTGTGCTGCTCACGTAAAAACGGAAGGCATTTATTAGCCTTTAATTCAGGTGGGCTTTATCACTCGGGGCTCGGTGGCAGTGATTCATCAAGTAGCATATGTAACAACAAAATGATATAATATACAATAGCACAGTACAAAAAACATCACATGCACTATAAATAAAACTTCATGATGAAGGTTAATAATGTGATGCATCATTACCAATCACTTTCCTCTTCCTCTGTGAGTCATCAATTTATTCAATGCTTTTTCTTAATAGAAGAAAAGCCATACTTTAATGCAAATTTTAAAGTATGTTATATGTAAGCGGAAAATATCATCCTAGTGCACCACTTATCAGTTATTGGCCTGGGAAAGAAACAGGAAACAGCATCATGGTGGTCCTCAAAGTAGGGGCAATATCGAACGTTTCGAAAAAATAAGAGTGCTTGTAAAAGTACTTTTATCAAATGGGAAAAACTATAGATTACTTTTAAAATGTAAAATTGATTGTTTATACTTGCTTTGTAAAAAATTACTTTAAATGTTTTACAAAAGTCATTATAATGTAAGAAAACAACATAATGGCATAATAATGTAAATTATTTGATAAAAATTAATCCTGTTCAACTTCTTATTGTTGTTATAATTAAAGTAGTTTACAAATTTGAATAAAAATGGATGATTGTATTATCAAAAAATGGAAAGCGTATTATTCTTTATATATATATATATATATAAAGAATAATTGTATATACATATATATATATATATATATATGTATATACAGTTGAATCCACTTAATACAAAAAGCTAAAAATTCGCGAATTTGTTCGTATTAGCCGTTATTTGTAACAACCGCGAATACGTAAAATTGTAAAAAAAATATTGAAAATGCATGTTTATATTAAAAAAATAATTACTACTATTTATAATTTATAACAAAAAGTAAAAATAAGAAGTGAAAACAAATGATTTATTTTTACTAATATATACTTTTAAATCTTACTAGTACATTGAGAAAAAGTGAACTTACCTTTTAAAATTTAACAATTTTGAAAAAAAAAAAAAAAATCTTAATGGTTAGTCGCTTTTTCAGGTACATTAAACTTTATCGTATGCATACTTGGTGGTTGGCAATGACTCAAAATAACCAACAATTTCTAAAAAAAAAAAAAAAAATATAGCAATCGAGAAATTTTTTAGTGAATCGGTCAAATTTTGTTCTTTTTAGCCGAAATTTGCATTTTACCCTTTGTAATATTCATGAGATATTTAGTGTAATTAAATAGTAAACCAAACTTAGCGAACAAAATGTTCATTTTAGCCGTGATTTTATATTAACCGTGTTCGTATTAAGAAAGCTCAACTGTATTGTATATATATGTGTGTGTGCGTATCTGTGGTAAAAAAACTAAGACTTCAAATATCATATATTATATCAAAATTGCTCCAAGTGGAAGAAGAATAAGAGGAAAAATTGTTCAATGCAAACTAATTGTATGGGTTTGTCCAGAAAATTAAGGCAATGTAGTTTAATTTATTTCTGTATAACACAGAATCTATTTAATACAGAATCTAAAAGAAAAGCTTTTGTACATAAAATAATTGAATAAGGAAGCAAATGAATTATCTAAAAATATTTTATATTTATAATATCTGTATAGAAATTTTTAGTTAAGAAAAGCAAATATCAAAAGGAGTTTTTTGAAAATGAAATACTGTGGAATTTTTGGGAAGGGAAACAAAAAGCTCCAATCTGAGACAAATCTCGTAGTTTAATAAAAAAACAACAGAACTGACACTATCAAAATAGCAAAAATTGCATTGCAAAAATAAAATTTGTTTATGGTTTTTGAAAACTAAACTGAAGTTCGCATTAAACTTTATCTTATCAATAACATCTACGTCCTGCTTTGGATTTAAACCCTTTTCTATGGGACAAGAGTCTTGTGCTCTACAGCTTAGGACAGTGGGCAGCCCACATATCACGAAGAGACAGAATTAATGTAAAAAGTGGAGTTCAAAAACAAGCGATTAATGTTAAAGCAGAGAATAGTGTGGAAAACTTCCCTAAACAAAATTCACTGTTGTTTACGAGGAATATTCTCTTAATAATTGCAGCTACTAGTGATGCTATTAGGTTCTGATACATTTCATTACTTTTTATCCACCTAGCTAGAGAAAGAGCCCATTCATTTTCTATGAGTGCTTTTTTATTATTTAAATTCAGAAACGCCTTGTTATTATTTACAGATGATGCAATGTACAAAACTGAAGTTAAATTAAATCAAAATTTATTTTATATATGTTCAGTACAAAGTTGAAATTATAACCTGTTATTTTCACTTGAACAGCTGAAATTGAATCAAAATGAAAGGAAATATCAAAAATTTTATGTCATGCAAAATTTTGGTATAAAATTAGCCTTATTTGGCACTGAAAATTTTCTGAAAAGAAAAAAGGGAAAATATTCCTCTCCAAATAACTGTCGTATCCCCTGCCAAATGTTCGAATACTTTCCCCAGTGCCGGATCAGATACCGGATACCTTGGCCGAATCGGTGGCCAATCGGATCAGTGGTCGAATTGGATAGTTAAAAATTAGCCAGATAGTTGCCGGACATCCATTTCATACCTAATAATAATATAAATAAATATAAGAGCAAAATGCTACATTTTTCAATTCTTTTTTCTTTGCTACTTAAAATCAAAATATCAAATAATAATAAGAAGAAATGAAGTACTAACCAAATTGTTTAGATCCTTGGGATCTTCATAACATCTTTCATCATTTAATTTTCTTTCGTAATTACTTTTGAATGAAAAAAGATTCGTTCTTTGCCGACTCTGCTCCTCCCTTTCCGCTTTTTTTTCACTTAAACTTCTCTGAACTTCACTAAGCATACTTTCTTTCTTCTTAATTTCATTTTTTTCTATTTTTAAGTGTTCTTCTCTTCCCCTTTAAATGGCAACAAACAGCATAAAATACTATGCGTACCATGAAAATAATATGACATATAATTCAAGAGAAAAAAAGGCCAATTTATAACATTTCAATAAAGAAATAAATGAACAACCAAATGCAACACTGTTACTTTTTAAATGTGTTTGTAAAACAGCCACGTCATGAACATTTGGGCAGGATTAGTAATTAAATGTTTGAAATTGAGTTAAAAAAACTTTTCCTTTTGTGCCACATTTTCAGCGTATTTTCAGTGTTGTGTTCATTTTAAGTTGTGATTTTATAGCACTTCATTTGAAAAATATTGAGAAAACTAAACTCAATGACGCAACAGTCCAATATTTGTCATGGCCTACTGTGCCCATCCCAAATTCGAGACTGAGGGTCCTAAGGTGCTGCAGCAGATGTTCTGGTCAAGAGGTCGGCCTGGCGCGGAACCCCCAGTGTTTAGTTCCCAAGCATGCTTGGTCCTCATTTTATCGACCCCACTGAAGAGGTCAAAGGCTGAGTTGACCCTGCCCAGCCCGAGAATCAAACCCCAGACCAGTCGTATGGTAGCACGGAAGGCTACCACTCAGCCACTGGGCCTTGAAAAATATTTACTATAGGTTAATTCTTTGCCAAGAAATGTTTATTAAATAAGAATTTTAAGCATGTTAAAATATTCAGACAATGAAAATAAAATCCAGAAGTACTCTCTCTTTTTTTTTTTTTTTTGTGCGATTGAGAGAAAAAGTAAAACTTCTTTTGTTTGAATTTTACTTGAACAATTTGGACGAATAGCGAGTTGTATGAATAGTGAGGCGGACGAATGACGGGGTCCCACTGTATATAATTACAGTGAAACCTCTCTAAACGACCAGAAACTGCTCGAACAGAATTTCCCCGCATTAATTTAATACTAACTTGACCTCCATTAAGCGACCCCACTTAAACAGTGGCAATCTCAAAATAACCACATTTTTGTCCAGGAAAAATAAATTCCGCCACTTTTATTTCTGAATCATTCAATTGCTACAATCAATAAAAAACGGTACTGTAATGTTTGTGTAGTTGTCCACACCCCTGGGGGTACATGTACTTCTCCAATTCAGATGTCAATTGGCCATTTTTATAGAAATTCCTCAAGGAAGTTAGCTTTCAGTGTCCATTGAATAGCTAACTCTGGGCAAAAATACATTAGCCCAACCAAGCAGCCCTGCCACATTGTTCCCTTGATGAGATAAAGTTAGAGTGATATCCCCATTTTTTTGCCAACAACCCCTGGGGTGTGTCGTTCTTTTATCCCATTTCCGAGAACATCTTCCTCCCTCTCAGAGAATCTAGGTGATTCCCTTTTGTAAACAATTAAGAAACTGATCAACTGATGCTGATAGAGGGGTGGGAACATGGGCCTTTTCTTTCAGTAGAAAATACATTTTGATTACCAATAACCGATATTGAAAGGACATTTTTTCAACGTTTTTATAAATGGCATCTAACAAATGAGTGATTCTTTACTACAAAAATAGGAGTAAGAAAATGGTAATTTCGAAAGAAAATTGGTAGAAAAATTTAACTGCGGGAAAACTCGAACCCATGACAATTTAAAAAACAAGGAAATGCTTACAAAAGGGGGGAAAGAACAGGGTGAAAAAAGTAAAGATCAGAGAATTTTTCTTATGTGAATGAAGTTTCAATGGATTGGTTCGGAGATCAAAGAAAATTCCTATTAGTGGAATGCTAACAAAAGAAAAAGGAGCTCAAATTGCTGAAACTACTGGAATTAACAGATTTTGCAGCGAGCAATGGCTGGCTTGAAACAATATTGTTTTCAAAACACTTGTGGAGAAAGTGCTGACATGGATGAAAGCTTATGCCAGGACTGTAATATGCGCATGCCCTTTTCGCAGGTTATGATGAAAAAGACATTTATAATCTTAATGAATATGGAATATGAAATATATTCTTGTGCTTGAACCATCCAAAAGTTTAAGAGAAAAGTCGAAGTATGCAAAAAGGTATGCATCGAAAGAATGCTTAACTTCAGTTTCTTGCGCAAAGGAGCAAAAGAAAATGCTCTTGTAATTGCAAAATCTTTAAAACAGAGTTCATGTTTATTTGTTTAATTAATTAATATTTATTTTGTACACTTCTGCCCATGTTTAATGTTATTATTGCATATTTTCAAACGACCACTTCCCTGAACGAGCACTTTTCGAGGGAATGAGAGGAGGTCGCTTTAGAGAGGTTTCACTGTATATATATATTCACAAGAATTGCTCATTTAAATATATAAGATTAACACGCATGTGTTATCTGGAAAAATTTTGAATTTACACAATATATATACATTAAGCAGATCTGTGCGATTTTGAAAAACTACTTAATTACTTTTAAGAGTGCTTTGATTAAAGAAAACACAAACAAAAAGCAAAAAGTAAACCTTGTTTAAGGGATGTATAAAGCTAGGACAAATTTAAAAGCTAGCTTACTTTAGTTCAGCTTGACTAAGTGACTTTAAGATTCCAAGTGTGTTTCTGTTGAAACAACTGTAGTGACGAAATGGATCTTGACGTAGTTCATCGCCATTCAGTGTATAAGCACATTTGCAGCCTCTGGGAGGATTATACATCATTAAATTCCGTGCTGCTTCGTCATCATCAATTAACAGCACAGCTTCAATATCATGCTGAAAGGAAAAAAATATTTTTTACAACTAATATCACACCAACTGTATTCAAACTTAGGATATTAAAAATAAAAGAGGGACCGACTGAACAGTAGAATTTTGGTTGTTTTTTCATCATTTTCACTATGTTTTCACTTTTATTTATTTTTTTGCATTCAAAGATAGTGTAAAAATCCATTACTGTACAACAGCTCTTTTAATATACATACCTGCCAACCCCAGTTTTGAAAAATGCAAAAGATAATCTAAAAATTTGCAGAAGAAATTACTAAAAATGCAGAAGATTTTATGCAATGCCAAATTATACCATGGATGATTAAAGTAACAAAAATTTAATTAACAAAGTTTAATTATCATTACTGAGTATTTACAATTATTTTATGTTGATATTTTCAACAAAACACATGTTTATAAAATGAGGGATTTGGTCTAATTTTGTCATAAAAACATCTTTTGCCATGATTATTAATAAGACAATTGAACAACTTTGATTATGTATTACAAAACAAAATGCTGCAAATTTAAACAGTAAATACTTTAAAAAAATGAATTTCGTTCTTATTTCTTGTGCAAAAACTGGTCATCGTTAAATGTATCGCCACGGGGGGGGGGGGGGGGGGGGGGGAAGATCCCTAAACTGTAAACCAGACGCTGTGCCAAGGATAGCTTGAGTTCTGAGCCTACTGGTCGAAGCTCAGTTCAGACTTGGTTTTTTTAACGCATGTGCATCCTAATCAGGATGCGCCTAATGAGTTGTGTGACATACTTTATTACTCTTACCAAAAATGAGGCAGATCTTATCAATGCAGAAAAGTGGAAAATGGAGACCAAATAAGGAAAGCTTCTGCAAAATGAGGAAGGGTTGGCAGCTATGCAATAATAATAACAATAAACTATGTATATTTAGTTCTTTCATAGTTGTTTTGTTCCTCTAACAAGGAGCTTGGCTTGCAAGTAACTGTCAGTGCTGTCAAAAAGAAAAAAAAAAGTATTGAAAAGGAATGATCATTCCAATTGTGCATTTATCTTAGAAGAAGCAGGTACTACAGTGGCAATGGAATGGGAAGCACTCTTGAAACCAGGGAAAGCTGAGGAATTAATAACGCACATGAATTATTTTAAAAACTTTGGTTACAAAAGCCAGCAAAGAAGTTTTGACCTTCATTATACAAGGTCGAATTGCTTGACCCAAACAGTCCACTGTACAACGTAAAAAATGAAAAGTAAAGTTTAACAGGGGCAAAAAATTAAGTCATTATTTCTGAAGTTTTTTTATTAAACCATTTTGCACTGTGTGATCACTTTAGTTTTATTTTTTAACTACTGTATTAATTGTGCTGTAACTAATGGCTTCCGTACAAAAAGTTACAAGGTACAGAAATGTTCAAAAGCCCCAAGAAGTCCTTGGCATCAACTATTGAGTTAATACAAAGGCATCAGCTAAAGGGGGATGTTCAACTTTGCTCTGGTTCTTAAAGTTTTTGACTCGATTTTTTAAATTAGCAAAACTGGGACAAGTTACTTGAAAAGATAAATAAATAAAATAACAAAAACAATAACATCTATAATAGGATGCTAGCACAAGCATTAAATTGATGAAACTTACATGATCAAGTAAAAAGTTTGCAACCACAGGATTTTTTATTTCAAGTACATCTAAAACGGTAGGGAAGGACGACTGAACTTTATTGACTTCATGTACATGAGACTGAAAATTATAAAATATAAACATTTTTTATTAAATCTTATGCAAAAGTCAGTATTACTATTATATTTATCAATATTCATAATAAAAAGTAAATATGCCTTTCTATGTAAGTGAAGACAAAAGCTGAACAATATTTTCCTTTGACTAAAAAAGTTATGAATAAAATGTTTATTTATATTCATTGATTAGTATTATTACAATTATTATTGAGGAAGGGCATAAGCACTGATAGATTTTTCAATAATTTTTTTTCAAGTGCATAATAAATAATTAGTTTGCAAATTTTTCAGATACACACACACACAGATATATATATATATATATATATTAGGAATATGAAGTAAAATTTCTTTTTGAAAAATAACAAAGAAATTAAAAAGAGACGGGACATCAGTGCTGGTAAAGTTTCAAGAAAAAGGAAGGATGTAAGATCACCAATTCTAAAATATGATAAAAAAAGATTAAAAGATGTGCAAAGCAAAATCATATTGCTTTATTTTATTTTATTGCTTGTATATTGTGCACTGGACACTATACAAGCAATAAAATAAAAATAATTGAAGAGCACAGTAAATAACCATAACTTACTATAGTTTAAAAAAAAAAAAAAAACATGACAAATAATGAAAAATATGGGATTTCTCAAATGCATAAATGTTATCGACAGAGACATTAATTATTATATTAGTAATCATAAACTGCAGATGACATGAAACACAAAATGATGTATGACAAAGCATTCTTTTTCTTAAAAAAAATCAAAACGCAATTTTAACCATCTTTTAAAAAGTATATATATATATATAAATATTGAGTTGAAATACATCATAAGCACATCACTAATTTAAATGAACCCCAAGGCTGATTTCTATCAAGAAATTTCTAGATTTGTAACCTTTGGCAAATGGGTTCAGGAAAGAAACCAGTTGTATAATCCTGAAAAAAAAGTTGGGGGGATACTTATGCATACGAAGATAAGTAATTGAAATCAAAAGTGAGGGGAAGCTTATGTCAATTTTCAAAAATGTGGAGGGGGGGGGCGCTTGTATTAAAAAAAAAGGTAAAGACGCCGTTTTCCTGCGTCCCCCTTTGACGACACCACTGAAAGAAACCAAATGTTACGTACGTATAGGCGTTGAAATTTCTCTCTGCAATTTGGCTTCATGCTAAAAGTAAAAACATTTGACAGTGATAATTTGTCAATTGCTTTTGTGTGTTTCTACATAAACTATCATCTTTGAAATAAATATCACATTGTACATATTATGCTTGAACTAAAGAATTATTGAAATCTTTAAAGATAATTCGAGTTAATTTTATCAGAAAGAGAAAAATTTCAGACATAATTTTGAACTTTTATACTTTAAAATGTAATCCCTCATCAAGGAGATCTCTCCTTGAAGAACGGATAAATTTAATGGCAAATTTAAAGTCCAAGAGTTTAGGTCAGTGTCTTTGTCAATACATCAAAATTCAAGTACGTTTCAAGGATCAAGCCAAATTTTCAAGTACTTTCTAGGGTCCTTGTGAAAAATTCAAGGATTGTAGGAGCCCCAACACTTTAATCAGTTTAAAAAAGAAAGAAATTTTAATGCAAAGACAAAGTGGATAAATAGCTACACATATAATCATTTGAATTCTCTTAACCATTAAAATAATTTCAATCCTCCACATCAGTGTTGCATATTTTTGTCAAGAGGAAAAGCCAGATTTAATTCAAGTGTTATTTAAGTTCAAATTAGTAAAAAAAAAAAAATTAATATTTTTGAGCAGACAGAAGCATAAGCAAGAGTTTAAGACTTTGTTGACAAATAAGTTTTCTCATAAGCACAACCAGAAGATTCCAGGTTCTATGTTTCAGGGTTCCTGTCACAGCTTTGAGAAATACGGAATGAGTTGTCCGATAGGTATAAGGTACTTGTACCCAATATGGACAGTAGGGTGGTGCTTATTTTTCGAAGTTTCAAATTTTCAACGTCTTACCCTCTAAATTTGTTCCATTATACCAAAAAATGATTATGATAAAATTTTATCACCAGAAAACAATATTTAGAGGTAGCTCAAAGAGGGTAAAATTTCATAATTGAACGAGAATTTGCGATTTTTTTTAATTTTTAAGCAAAATAAAAATTATGATTTTCAATTATGTTTAATTTATTTAATTATACTAAAAAGTAACTTCTCTATGAATCAGTAAAAATAAAACATTTGTAAATTGTATAGCTATAATGAAATAGTTTTCTTAATAAAAAATACAGTATTTAAGTGTACCTCGTGGGTGGTAACAACTGTCTAAACCAGTGATCGCCAAACTTATGGAGTCACTTAGCAACTGTACTTTTTCCACATTTTACTTTGAAATATTCAGCCCCTTTGCCCTGCAATAGAAAAGAAAGAAGAAGAAAAAACAGAAAAAAAAAAAAAGTTGGAAACCTTTCAGTTCTGGGTTGTTTATATATGCGAGTGGGCAGCTACATTTTTCATGTACTATATATTTATGCCAGCAAAATATTCTTTATTTTCTGTCTGAGCTATGAGCTATCAATGCGAATATTAACAAAATATGGAAAATCAGCAGTTGTTGGTGTAATTATGTGCAAATTAACCACATGAGTACACTGCAATCTACTAAAGATTTTTTTGCGAGTTACTCGTAGTTGGCATTTTATGGTTTGATGTCTACTGGTCTAAACCATGGGTGGGGAACCATTTGTTTCTGAAAGGAGACACATTAAATTTGCTGCTTGGGGTTAGCTGTTATCCTATCTGTAATACACATGGTGTAACATACACAGGCTAGTAGCAAACCCCTAGCATATATTAGGCAGCATGCCATTACCAGATAATATCAGCACTAAAAAAGACCACACAATGAATTGAAGCTTATTTTTTTCCCTTAGCTTCATCAATTTTTATTCTTATTGTTACTGCTGCCCTCAAAGGAAGTGGCTCAGAGATTCAGATTTACCCAATTCATAACTCAAAACTTTAATGCATTATTTATCCTTTACAAATTACATTGGAACTATCTAGTAAGCTCATTGCACTACCTCAAAATCAAGCAGCATCTATATTATAAATGCATATTAGTCATATAAATATCTTGTTTGGTCTAATTCAATTAGATATAATGCAGCTGTAATTCAATAGTGTTATTGAAGCAATATTTACCGTTTTTTCTTTTTTTCTTCATCTCTAATGCACCCAAATTTTATCTGTGGGACCTTTTCACCACACTGCCAAGTTCACTGTCATTTCAGCGCAAAATTGTTCCTTACTTGTTTAGACCAGTCGTTACCAAACCGTAAATCACCAGCTACAATTGACTCACGAGGAAATCTTTTGCAGATTGCGGTCATACTCAGGTGGTTAATTGTACATAATTACGCTAACAACTGTTAGTGGATTTTCCATATTTCGTCAATATTTGCATCAAGAGTCTATGGCTCAGAAGGAAAATGCAGAATATTTTTTGGCATAAATCCATGCAAAAGCAAACTGCAATATCGGCATAATTTGGCATAATAAACTGCAAGGCCCTCTAGTGCCTTGTTCTGGCATATACAAATAAATAACTGAGAATTGAAAATTGACCTGTCTTTCTCTATTATCAGTAGGGAGGAATAACTCATAGTAAAATTTGGAAAAGGTATTATTGCTCAGTGGCTCCATAAGTTTGGCGATCACTCGTTTAGACAATTGTTGCCACTTATGAGGTAGACTTGAATACTGCATATTTTATTAAGAAAACTACTTTTTTAGTGATACAATTTACAAATGTTTAACTTTTACATTCATATAGAAGTTACTTTTGATATAATAACATAAATTAAACATAATTGCAAATCATAATTTTTATCTTGCTCAAAAATTCAAAAAATCGCAAAATCTCGTTCAATTATGAAACTTTACCCTCTTTGAGCTACCTCTAAATATTGTTTGCTGGTGATAAAATTTTATCATTATCATTTTTTTGTAAAATGGAACACATTTAGAGGGTAAGAGGTTGAAAATTTAAAACTTCGAAAAATAAGCACCACCCTAATTGGACAGTGCTCTCAATATGGACACCCCTAATATCTTTAAAAGTAACAAATTTGATCGAGAAATAGCACTACATGTCCGTGAAGAAAAGCAGTTGAAAAGATAATTTAGCCAGGAAAATGAAAAAAGCACGTTGTTCGTCATTTTGAAAGAACCTTGTTTTTTCGAGGTGTGCTGATCGTAATTACTGGTAAGTTTAAATTCATATTAGATATGGTAAAATTACTTTAGATATTGAAAAGTGGAGTGTTTTGGAAAGCTGATAAAATATATTTTTCATTGCTATTGCATATATTGCTTTAAAATGTTTTCTTTGGTTATTTATTACAAGATTTAGTAAAACTACGTCCTATTCCCAATATGGACACCTTATGTCCAAATAAAAACTTCTTCATCATGGGCGCTAAGTTCTACACAGTTCTCATGGACATCTCTGCCGCAGTTGATGCATGGCTGTTGGGTTTTTAAAAAAAGGGTTAATTTAAATTTAGAATAAAGATTCTGAATTCAAATCCCAACATGAGTTGTCAGAGGTGGTGTCAGTTGGAGATAAACAAGAAACATTGTTAATGAAATTTGGATTTATTTTAAACATTTTATAATACAATAAACATATGTTACCACAGGAACATCCGATGAGAATAACAATACAATATCTAGTCAGACCAACCATCTCAGAAAACTTCTCAAATTGCAGTAATTAAATATTACAGTCCTTTTACTTGACCACGAGTATAGGTACATCAAATTCACGACCATTTAAAGTCCGTCCACTTTACTTGTGTTAGAACGAGCGCTGGTTCTGTAGAATCCTTCAGTCAGCAAGTCCAGGAACTTAAACCATGATCGTACAAATTTCTGATGATATCACCGGTAACTTCAAGTTGGTAAAACGCAATTATGAAGGTAAAATACTATAACACTTTGATGGTCGACATCTTGACTAGAAACCCTTTTAAAAGAACTGATGTATATATAAAAAACTCCACTCCGCTAAAAGCTAAACATCTCCAAGAATTGGAACATTTTCACAAACACTGGAACATGACAAACGGGGAGAGAAGACACATCCAAATATTTAAAATTTAACTAAGGTCAAACATTGCGAGCATGTTCAAAAAATCTATTGCCAAGCCATCAGCTTCATGGCAGGGAGACTAACTCCAAGAGAGGGAGTGACGACCTAGAGGTCGAACGAAATGAAACCAGTGAATCCAGTGAAGCCCGTACACTCACATCCTCCCTTTATACTTGCCAAATCCTATGACGCGATGACGACGTCATTTTTAATAACTTCCACTTCAACCTTATCTACATACACGTTGAGGTTGACCTTCTCTCCGCGCAAGTCACGCGTTCCAACCAAGTTGCCCCGGTTTGGCAACACCGGGCAAGCATCGTGGCCATGTTTACACTCATCACTTCCGCCATTAAACTTGGCGCGTGTAGTTTGAATGCCTGAAGAGTATCCTAAGACTTTGAATCTTACAAGCCGTCCACAGAAAAGAAAGTAGGTACTTAAAATACATTCAAACCATACTAGTCTGTTGAGAATTAATAAAATTATGGGTTTCTACCCATTAATGGCCGCATGTCTGCAACTGCATCAGTACTTCATAAGAAGCAGTACCAGTTCTCCTTTGTTGAGGAAGTACAGCAAGTGAATCTGTAGATTCACAAATTTAAAATATCTGTTTAATGTTATTTCACTTTGCTAATTCATAATAACTTAATGTTTATATGTGTTTTTAATCAATGCTTTTGCAGACATGCGGCCAAGCATCAAATGCGGCAGATATGTCCATGAGGATTGTGTGAAAAAATACATTTTCCTTAAGGTGTCCATATTAGGCACAGTTACCTTATATATATATATTTCTGTATGACAGAAAAAGCAATTTTTGTTATTGCTCTGTTAGTACAGGTATTCTACTTACAGAGCTAACCGAGTACTTAGTGTACGTAAACAAAATAAACAATTAAAACAACTTACTGCTTGAAATTTAGAAATATTGATAGGAGGTGATTTCTTCCCTCTGTAGTATTTATTGAAAAGGGTCATCAAGTTTTTGAGAATCTGAAATATTATCACAGCAAAAACTCTTCAACCTATATTTCAAGAAAGTTTCAAGAGCAAAACTCCATCTTTCATCCTTGACATGCAAATATAAACCTAAAATAAATACACATAAGCAATTAGGCATTTTAACATTTGTAAACTCTGCCAATCATTAGTAAATTGTACATTTTTTTCCAAAATGAAATGTTATTTTTCATACATATTTTGCATTATGCATGACTTTATTGAATACTTAAAATACTTCTGCTTAAAGTAATAACAATGACGTCAAATAACAATACAAATATTAAATGCAAAAAATAAATAATATTTCCTACACCACTTTCATTTATTGTCAGAAGATTTCAAGAGTGATTTACAATGCTTGGTCATTAAATTAGGGGATTTGAGCAAGAGATACAAACACTGAAATCTATAAATTGTTTTGTTTTGACATTTTGAATATGAAAACTGATGAGCATATAATGCTAATTTCAACATAAATTCCTTATGAAATAAACAGTTTATCTTTTGTGCAAAAAAAAAAAAAAAAAAACAATAAAAAAACCACAAAATAGCAATAAAAATTTCATGTGTGCTTTCGAGTTACATCTAACCTCTTTTTCAATTCAATAAAAATTTGAGCTTATGGGTGCACAGACATCTGATGTCTTGCACTTTTTTATGTTGATTTTTCTTTAAAATAAATTTCTTAGTGAAAAGAGCAAGGAAGCACATGAATCCCATTAACCACCTTGGGGTTTCATACCTAGCTTTAATGTGCTTTAATCATTAAAGTCAATTTGATCAAGAAATCAAGAGATCAATTAAATCAAGAGGCAGATATTATCTAGACCAAAGGCACATCTTAATGCAAATCTAATGTGGTCAAAAACTGCGATCAGTGCCACCACGGAGAAAAACATGAGCTACTTTTGATGGTTTTGTCGTTACTTCATTTGCAATTGCGCCCCATTCTTGGCCATTACGGTTATTGACGTCACTAATACTCATTTCCGATATTTGTCAATAATGTTTATGGGTTTTAAAAACTGCTTTTATTACTTTGAGATTTTGTTTTATTTACAGAAAAATTCCGTTTCTAACAACGACTATAATACTCTAATCCAGTGTTGGCAACCCGTCGATCTCGAGCTTACTTTCGGTTGATCGCGGGGCAGTTTTGAAAAGAAAAAAAAATCAAATAACTTTTCGATCAGAAGGCGAACCCTTTTTTTTTCTTCCGAAAATGCTTATTAATTTGTCAGACCATTCGTTGGACCTAGAAAAAATTGCCAACAGTATGAGATGTCAGTCGTCACATTTAGCTGTGCTCTCAGTAAGTTAATTAAAATATGTGACGGCGTTTCACACGTGTGTTTTATTTTTTTTAAAAATTACCAGTATTTTATCAAATTTAAAAGAAATAATACGTTAGTATCTGAGGTTTTTTAAAGGCGAGTTGGACGGTTGTTAACACAGCAATATTTTAGAAATTTTAAAGTAGGCATTTCATAAGCATCAAAACCTGTTCTGACAGGAATTACCCAAAAATTTGAAGACAGGCGCAGCCCCAACTTGTTCTATTAGTTATTAATAGTTCATGTACACCCCCCTCCCCCCGTCCTCTGAGTCGATCTTGCCATTTGCCATACTTGGAAAGTAGATCTTCAGCTAATTTACGTTGCCG
Source organism: Octonoba sinensis (assembly GCA_038502835.1). Classification (NCBI taxonomy): domain Eukaryota; kingdom Metazoa; phylum Arthropoda; class Arachnida; order Araneae; family Uloboridae; genus Octonoba; species Octonoba sinensis. The sequence continues at coordinate 1,856,862 of CM076606.1, read as the reverse complement.
ACCGCTGCTCTAATCTATAGATGTTTTTTTTTAAAATTGATTTCAAAATTCTTTCTTTCTCTCCCTCTCCTTTTTATTGAATTATTTTAACTGCAAGCAAAATGTATTTCTCACTGTTTGCAGAATTCTAAATATCTTTCTCATTTGATACGTACATTAATATGTATTTGAATCATATTTTATTCATACACGAATAAGCATATATTACTTGCAAGTAACATCGTAATTAAATTAAAACTTAATTATTTTCATAATAGAACACGCTCATGAGCTATAAATATTTAACGTGTTATGTTGCCAAAACAAGAATGTTTATTATTAAAAGTCAATAACATAACAATTCCTTTCCCCTTAAAATGGAAATCTCTTTGGAGGGCCAATGTTTCTCCTTGTCCGTCTTAAAGCTAAAGACGAAGTGCTAGCACGAGGTGGAGTTAACTGGCATCCAGATCTGTTAGGACATGAATCGATCGGTGCAATTGGGGAGCCAAAGCCCGAAACTGCATCTGCTGGCGAATCGCTTTGAGTATCCCCCGCCACAGGCAATGCTTCAGTGTTCAACTCGGATGAAATCCCAGGAACTCCATCCGCCCGTGTTGTCCCTTTACTTTCTGAGGCTGCACAGAACGGCATGGCAGCACTCGACGGCTGCTGGATTATTCCGGAGCCAACAGGTCGGATTTGGTTGCTGTGTCTTCTCCACAGTTGGTTTTGCACTTCAACAGTATATTGTAAGTTGCCATCTCTTGAAACTATGGTTCCAAAAACCCATTTTTTATATGGAAAGCAATCTCTTACTGCAACTTTTGATCCGTTTTCATAAATATGGTCAAGAAATATGAGTTGCTTCCTTGTCCTATATTGGGTCTGGTTGCATCTAACTTGGTTCGTATTTCCCATTTTAAGAACAAGAAGGCAGGGCTGTAGCCTGTGGATATTTATGGTGCTCTCCTATAAGCAAGTAAGAAAACATTTAAGGATTCTTGGTCTGACATGTTTCTCGTCTTGAAGCATCGCAATGCTTGCTTCAAATTAAACACATGTCTTTCAGCCTGCCCATTCGAAGCAGCGTGATATGGCGGTGATGCTATGTGCTTTATATTGTTCTCCTTTAGAAATTCCCCAAATTGTTGACAGACGAAGGTACTCTGATTGTCGGAGGCAATGGTCATGGGAAATCATTATCTTGTAAATAATGAGTTCAAAATACTTATTACAGTTCCAGAATTCATATTTTGTACAATAAAAATTTCCCGCCATTTTGAATGTGCGTCTATTATTAAGAAGTATGCTTTTCCTCCATATGTTGGCAAAGTCTAGATGAATTCTTTCCCATGGCTTTGAAGGATATTCCCAATAGTGAGTACTACAATTTGGAGGGGAACCTTTGTACTGTGTACAATCCTGGCAGTTCCGACACATATGTTCTATATCTCTGTAAATATTAGGCCAATAAATGCACGATCTAGCTAATGCTTTCATCTTAACAATGCCCAAGTGTCCCATGTGTAACTCTTCTAACATAGCACTTCTAAATTTTTTTGGAATGTAAATTCTTAGTCCATTTATAACGCATCCACTTTGTAGAGAAAAATTGTGATCTCTGGGACCTAAAGTCATCCCTTGGAGTAATTTTTCTAGTATTGGCCTCAATTCAGAGTCTTGCTTTGTAGCTGCTGCCAATTCTTTAGAATTGAGAGGTAGTTTGGATAAATGTTCCAAGTGGAATAAATCAACCATATCCGGTTCAAACAGTTTTTCGGAAGCAATGGGTAGTCTTGAGAGACAATCAGCATTCCCATTATCTTCTGTTTTAATGTACCGTATATCAAACTGCAAATTTTGCAAAAATAGTGCATAATGTAAGAGACGAGTAGCAGATAGACCAGGCAATTTGCTTCGTTTGCCAAAGATGTGTATTAGCGGTTGATGGTCACTGATCAGAGTAAACCTGCGGCAAATTAAATAAAAATGGAATTTTTCAATGCCCCATTTTATTGCCAATGCTTCTTTATTAATTTGACTGTAATTACATTCACTAGCGCTTAATGTACGAGAAGCAAATGCAATAGGAAGTTCTGATCCGTTAGGCTGCACATGAGAGATGACTGCTCCTAACCCTTCAGGTCCTGCGTCGACAGCTAACGCAATTGGCTTTTCGGGATCATAATGTACCAAGATTCGTTCTGAAGCAATCTCAGCTTTTATTTTCTTGAAGCTCTCACCACACTCTTTTGACCATTGAAATAGCATAGTTTGTTAATGCATATAAGGGTGCTGCTACAACAGCAAGATGAGTAAAAAAATTTAGCATAAAAAGTTACCATTCCTAAAAATGATTTAAGTTCTTTAAAGGTACGAGGGGTGGGTATGCTTAAAATTGCTTCCACTTTGCTAAAAGTCGTCTTGATTCCCTCAGCAGAAATTGTAATGCCTAAATAAGTAACTTCTGCCTTTATGAAACTGCATTTTTTAAAATTTAAATGTATTCCATTTTTCTGTAAACATATAAAGACTGATCTTAATTTTGGGATTAGTTGCCTTTCATTTCAGGCAGCCAATAATATGTCATCAAAATAAAAGCAAACACCTTCTTCCAAATCTTTTTTCAATACAGTTTCAATGTACTTTTGCCATATTGCGGGTGCAGCATTAAAGCCAAACATTAGCCTTTTTGGCCGATATAGTCCTTTGTCTGTGTTTAATGTTAGAATTTTAGATGTTTCATCATCAACAGGAAGACTGAGATAAGCAGTGCGAATGTCTAATTTTGCGAAAATTTGTCCTTTTGACAATTTTGCAAATAAATCTCCGATTTTTGGAATGGTTTAGTGTGGTATTTGTATCTGTGGATTTATTGTCTGGGAATAATCAGCACATATTCTTAAAGTTCCATCTGGTTTCATAATTGGAACTACTGGAGTTGCATATTCGTAATAATCGATTTTTTCTAAAATACCTTCATTTTCCATTCTTTGTAACTCTTTTCGACAAGCGGTTGTAATGCAAAAGGAACTGGACGTTATTTTCGAAACACAGGAGTCGAGTCTTTCTTAAGTTTGATATTAGCTGTGTAATTTAATGCCTTACCAGTACTTTCAGAGAAAATTCCTTTGAACTCATCTACTAAGTTTAAAATGTGTTCCCTGACTGATGGAATGTTTTCTGAAGAACATACTTGTTTAATACTCCAGTTGATTGAGAGTTGACGAATCCAGCCCTGCTTAAGTATTGGAGATAAATTCTTTTCCACAATGTATAAAGGCAGATTCTTCTTTTTATTCTCATGCAAGATTGTAACTTTAACTACACCTAGTGGAATGAGGACGGACTGGTCATATGTTTTGAATTTAACGTTTGTGCTTTCTAATGGTTTGTTTGAGAACAGGCTAAATGTAGCATAATTTAGTATGGACAGCGCTTGCAGTGCCAATTTCCATCGTAACTGGATGACCTTCTATATTAATGGTAGTAAGCATTGGATTTTCATAGAAATTATGATTTAATTGAGTTGTTTCCATCTTATCTTCTACACTGTATAACTTATTTCGACTTCGGCATATTTCTTTCACGTGTCCTTTTTTACCACATTTTTTACAAAATAAATTTCTTTTTTTACATGCATTACTTTCTTCAGCACAACCATAGCAACAAACTTTCGCGAAATTGTTGGCTGGTTTTTGTTTATAGCACTCTTTCTCTTTGTCGCGCCAAATCATGCTAACATTGCTGGACGTAGCTCCTTTATGTAAGATTTGTTGTGAACTTAATTGAGTTTGTTCAATGCCTGAAGCGAGCTGTAGTACTTTATCTAAATCTGGATCGTCTTCTTCAAACATTCGGTCAAGCATTACCTTGTTTGTGAGGCCGCTCACAGAAACATCTTGTAGCATCATCTTGAGATAACTTTCCGGATATTTACACGGAATAGCAAGTTTTTGCAAAGCTGAAATGTAACTTGAAATATTCTCATTTGCGCCTTGGCGCCAATTTAAGAATGTATGGCGACTTAGAATAACTAGAGGTTTTGGCTTTAAATGTCCAACGAGAAGGGACTTTAGGGTTTCAAAACTACTATTTTGAAATGTAATAGGATACAGCAAATTTTTTAGCAATGTAAATGTAGGAAGTAACGTTACCAAATTAGCGACCTTCATTGTATTATTGAAGTTATGCATTTTTACAATCTTTTCAAATTTATCAAGGAAATCTTCCACATCTCCTTCAATGTATTTTTCTAAATGTGGATGTCCAGCCGAACTTGACTGCCATAATAGGTCCATTAATTTGGATTGAATGGCCATATTTTGTTTCAACAATTCTTGCAATTCTTCTGCCATGTTACTTTGCAATGAATTCTTTTTTCTTAAATAGTAAATCGAACGTTTTATTCAATGTATAGTTCGTCAACGACCGACTGCGCTATTTAATATGTACCGTAAAACGGGGTGAATAGAAACACTTTTGAACTTTGGTTTTAAATTTTTCATATTTGTCTTGCTCTAAAAAGTATAAATTATTACCCAAACTCAGGTCTCTATAAGGCTTATCTGTTCATGGTATTATTATTTTAATATTTTATTTCCATGAAAAAAACCCCAAAAAAACATGGTGTTTCTAATCACCCCGTAGGTAGGGGTGAATAGAAACAGCCTTTTAATAGCATGTTTGTTTCTTTTGAAATTAAATAAGGGTGAATAGAAACAGTAACATATATGTTTTGCTAATATGAAATGAATAAATATTAAATTACTTCCCAAGATAGTTGTTTATTAACAAAAACAATCAGTAAAATAATCAAGAATATCGATGTCACAGGGCTATTGCATTATAACTAAACATGAAATAATGTGACACAACTGTTTACCATGTTTCTGGTATCATCAACAAAATGTTAAATCAGAAAGATCATTGTTAAAACATAACATGTCGTTGAAACGTGCACTTGAACAGAGAACTGGTGATGAGAGTTTATGAAAAACGTCTGTCCTGGAGACAAAAGTCTGCACGAACAATCAGTTATAGCAAAGTTGTTGGTTCCAGGTAAGCTGCAGGTTCTCTTTTTAAAAATGTGCCAACAAAACCATTATCTTCAAGGTAAGCAACTTTGCAAACATAGAATCTAAAACATGTTTTTGTTTTGCCATATACTTTGACCTACCGTGTGGTCATCTTTATTGATGGAGATACTTTTGTTTTCGTTACCCTTACCAGTAACTTCTTCTTGTTCAGAAGATTCTGAAGTGGACAAAATCAGTTCTTCGTCGCTGTCCTGCACTGAATAGGCACCATCATCCTCTGATGATGATTCGATAAGTGGAGATTTTCTTGGCTTCCTTTTTTCTTGGATTCACCTGTTTGGAGCAACATGGGTTTTGGTCTTCAATAAGTGAAGTTGAGGGGCTAAATCTCCATCAACGTTTTTAAAATCTTCAACGTCTTCACTTTTACCAGGTGTGACATTTATTTTGGTCCTCTATTTCCTGGCTTTAGGAGCCTGATCTTGTCTCATACTTTGGAGAAGATGTGTAAAGCTAATGTCAATAGCATTAGCGGATTCATTCAAGTTGGTGGTATCCTGGTTTTTGTCTACACCAGTATTGGTACCGGAAGCATTGAAAAAACCTCCTTGCGATCTAGAGGTGCAATACCACATTTTTTAAAACCGGAAACGTGCTGTTTCTATTCCCCCCGAAAAATTTCAATAACTGACCTATGCAATGTAAAAATTTTTAGAAAACATTTGGTTAACAGTAAAACCAAGAACAATTATTACAATTTTATATTGATGTTCAACTTAGTCTTTACACTTATGCAGGCCTATATATATAGAATATATTTTTACTTATCAGGAAAGTTCAAAGTAGACAAAAAATCTTCAGAAAAGTACTTCTTCAGAAACGTGCTATCAAAATCAACAAAAAGTGTGGCCAACCAAACACAATATAATTTCCCTGTTGCCTTTGAGTGTTGCCAGCTCAAAACCAAAATCGGTTATAAATAATTTGCAGTTATTATATGTATATTTAGAGTAATGTATATGCAAGAAGTTTTCTTTCTATTCACCCCGTTTTACGGTATTTGAATTAGATTTTATTCATACAAGAATAAGCATACATTACTTGCAAGTAACATTGTATTAAATTAAAACTTACAATTATTTTCATAATAGAACAAGTTCACGAGCTATAAATATTTAACGTGTTATGTTGCCAAAACAAGAATGTTTATTATTAAAAGTCAATTGCATAACAGTTGTGTAGCATTACATTTGGCTCAGTTTCTTTTAATTTTGGTGATATTCTTTTTTATTCCATACATCTAAAAGCTGTAGCTTTGCATGAATTTCAGAATAATTTAAAGATTACATCTTGTTTTATTCAATGTAACACACTTACTATTCTTTTTGAATAAAAAATAACACTAAATATTATACGAAAAGAACTCTAACAAATCAAAAGGAGCAGAAGTTTAACTATTATACATAAAACAATCTTCACTTATATTTTGTTTGTAGCAAGACAAAACACACAATTGTAATACTACTAAATAAAGTATATCCTGTTATATAAATTCAAGTATTAAAAAGAACAAAAAATAAATGAAACTTTTATTTTCAACAGATGAAAATGAAAATGTAGAACAGATTCTACATAAATTCAGATAATTTTTTTGGAACAAAGAAAGTTAGATATTATTTAAAAAATAAGGCTTTTTAACTACCTTAAATAAGCTTTAATGTTAAATAATATTTTAGAAAAGAACAAAGAAAAATAATAAAAGTGCAAAAAAACTAAAAAGAGTTATGCAAAGCTGCAAATAAGTGAATTGATTCTGAAGAAATGTACAATTTCCTTTCGAAATAAAGATAATATAGGGGAGACATAAGTTACAATTGTAATGAGAACTCTTGTAATTTAGTTCCCATTTTCCCCCGCGGCACGCCAGTGAAATCGGTGCTACAAAATGGCTTGAGAGTTGAGCCTCTGGTCTACGATTACTCTGTGATAAAAACATAACTTTAATGAGTCAATATCAAATCTGGCTATCTATGTTTCATTTTTTCTATGTATATTAACTGCATGAGACCATGAGTTGAGTTGCATACTTAACACACCTTTTTTTCTTTTTTAAATATATATATTATTAATTTTAAAGTCTCAAAATAAAAGTTAGTTCAACAGTCAACATCAATGTTTTAAGAATTGATAAGTTTTTATAACTCTACCAAATCTTGAGGTTGACAGGCTAGCTGACAGTAGCATCAATTTTAAGTTCGAACTCTGCTAATGTATAATAATGCCTTAATCTTTGACTTTGAAATCATTATAAATTTGAACTTTTTACAGTAGCCCCTCGTCATATCGCTCTTGTCGAGGGACAGCAAAAAAAGCGTGACATATCTGAATGCACGACTATAAACGATGCTGTTAGAAATAGCTCAAAAAGTACAAGTAAATTGAGTGTCAACGTAAAAAATTTAATTTAATCATACATAATGACAACTTTCTTGATAAAATTAGCTTGATAATAAACCTTACGCAATAGGCATCTGTCTCTTTCATTCTATTGGCATTAGGATCAATACAAACAGAAATGTCAAGTAAAACATCAACTGGTTTGAGTAGAATCATTCTGCAAGCATGTAAGTTGGAGAGTGGGAGGAGAATTATTGCAGCTTTCAACAGCAGCAAATTCAAAAGAAAGGAAAACATTTCTACTTGATGGCTTTGTTTAATGGGGGGAAAAGGGCTTTACTGAGAAATGCAATACTTTTAATTTCCAGAGCTCAAACTCAAAAATTTGGAAGACATAGAAAAAGCGCGATATATCCGAATGAGCGATACAACGAGGGGTCACTGTATTAACAAAGAATCTAGTCCAGGTAACACATTTCGTTATTAAACTTAATGTGAACAATCATTAAAGAACATAATCTGAATAAACTTTATTTAAAAACATTGTAAAAGTTATAATTACCAATAGGTCCTATAGGTCTTTTTGTGAAAACACCCCTCCTATCTGCTGCTTCAATGTCATCCAGCACTTGCTTCATTTCAGGACCGTAAACATTAATGCGCTGCTGCATGCCTGCACGTATTTTCTCCAACTGTCGTTCCACTTCGCGAATCTTGTAATTGGATTCATTTATTTCAGATCTATGTTCAAAAAATTGTCTTCAATGTAAAAAAGACTCCAAATTTATATTTTTGACACGACAGCTTTTGTATCTTTTAAATATTTAGATGCATTTCTTTACTTTTCCATTTTAAATTGCTTAATTATAACTTTTGTTTAAGGGTGCTAAATGAGAACGCTCTGAATGCACAAAACAAAAAACAGTGAAACTTGGTTAACCAAAGGGGAAAAATTAAAATTTTAGTTCACCATTCTTATAATTCTTAATAATAGTCGTCTCTTACGGAGGGGCAATTACTCCCATTGCCTTCTTCCTAAGTCTGCCTGAGTAAAGAAAAGTTTTTTTTCCTTTAACCCTTTAACCTTTGTGAAATGGGGAGGTAGATACTGAAAATGCCTTTCTGTATGGGAAAAAAATCACTGAGTGCGATCACCCAAAATGTTCCTGATAGACTCCTTACAATGTCCAAAAGGTTCCTATTCATTTCTGGTGTAATAAACAATGCACTTGTTAAATGCTGCAATATTCTTGGAAGTATTGATGATGTTTCTGTTGCTTACCTTATGGCGTGCGTCAAAGTAGTAGAGTTGATCACTTCTTAACAAGTTTCACATTAGTTAGAACGCTGAGAAAGGGGAAAAATTGCTGGGACAAATTTGTCACAGCCCTGTGTTTGAAGGAAGCTTTTTTAAGGGGGATATATGTCGTCCCAGCTGCAGGGAAGACGTTAAGACTAGCACAAATACATTGTTTTGAAATTACTTTTAAGATCAGAAATATTTTTACTCACTTATTTTCAGAAGGAAACTTTTTAAAATTACTTTAAAAAGATATTGTTTAAGAACTAAGCTAACCTGAGAACAGTAATTCTTTTTTCTAGATTGCTTTCTTCATTGCATAAAACATCTTCTTTTGTTGCAGAATCTTGCAACTGATGTCCTAAGTTTTCAAGTTCTCTCTCATAATTTGAGATTCTTTCTAACCGTTCCTGCGTTTCTTTTTCAATATCTCTTTCATTCCTAAAAAATGCATGCAAGAATACAAATACAAATACAAAAGTAACGACCAGCAACAGGCTCAGAGCCCAGCTAGGCTGGTCCTAGTTAATTTAACAGTCCCCAATGAACATCAAGAGCTTTCTTAAAAGTTTTTACCCCACTGCAATTAACAGTCGCTTCCGGCAAACTATTCCAACTGCCTACAACCCTATTGAAGTAGTAGTTTTTCCTAATTTCAAGATTAGCCTGAGATTTGAAAAGTTTAAAACAATGACCTCTGGTTCTACTTTCAGCACATAGCTGTAGTCCATCAACATTTCCCGTTTTAATGAATTTAAACAACTGAATCATGTCCCCTCTGACTCTCCTTTGCTCAAGACTATACATATTGAGCTTTTTAAGCCTAACCTCATAATCTAAGTCTGAAAGACCACTTACCAATCTTGTAGCCCTCCTTTGAATCCTTTCTAATAAGGTAATATCCTTTTTTAGGTACGGAGACCAAAACTGAACAGCATACTCCAAATGAGGTCTTACCAAACTTCTGTATAATGGCAATACCACTTCCCTAGACCTGTTCGAAATAGCCTTATTAATAAACCCAACTATCCTGTTAGCTTTGTTACTTACTATGCTACACTGCTGACTGGACATGAAGTCATGACCAATCAATACTCCTAGATCAACAACTGCTTCTGCGTCCCTAATGACGGAACCTTGTAAATAATAGGTTGCATGTTTATTCCCATGACCAAAATGAAGCACTTGACATTTCCCAATATTAAAAGGCATACCCCACTTAATTGCCCATCTAGAAATTTGATTTAAATCCTCTTGAAACTGATTGGCTTGTTCCTCCGTGTCCCCAATTCCCATGATTTTGACATCATCAGCAAAAATATTGATGTTCCCAGAAATACTCTGAGTAATATCATTAATAAAAATAATAAATAATATTGGCCCTAGAACTGAACCTTGTGGAACCCCACTCAAAACATCAATCCACTGAGAATAATTGCCCTTCACTACTACTCTTTGTTTCCTCCCAGTCAGCCAATTTTTAACCCAAATGAAAGTTTTCCCACCAATACCACTATAAGCAAGTTTGCTACGAAGAGCTTCATGCGGTACTTTATCAAACGCTTTCTGAAAGTCAATGTAAACAACATCTACGCACTTTTTATTGTCTAATGCCATGGTAACCTTGTCATAGAAATGCAACAAATTAGTTGTACAGGACCTACCCTTCCTAAAACCATACTGAAAATCAGTCAACACTCCATTTGCCTCCAGGAAATTCACTATTTTGATTTTTATCAGAGTTTCAAAAATTTTACAAAGAACGGAAGTAAGACTCACTGGTCTATAATTTCCTGCCTTAGTTTTAGACCCTTTCTTGAAGAGCGGCGTTATGTTTGCCAGCTTCCAATCCACTGGCACAGTCCCTGAGTTATATGAAGATATGAAAATAGTCAAGACAACATCCACTAATTCCTCTGCACATTCTACTAAAATTTTTGGATAAACATTATCAGGTCCTGGAGCCTTATTTGCTTTAATTTTTTTCAAATGAAACAACACATCATACCTAGAAAATACAAAATCCTCAAGCTGTGTATTAGCTTGCGTTTCGCTTATGTCAACTGTTGAGATACAGTTTCTGTTAAATACACTGGAAAAAAAATTATTTAGAATATCAGCAATATCTCCCTTATTTTGAATCAAGTTCCCGTTCTCATCCGCTAGTGGGCCTACCTGAGTATTACGAGCTTTCCCTGAATTAGCATAAGCAAAAAATTTCTTAGGATTCCTTTCGATGTTATCTGCAAGCTTTTGCTCCAATTCCTTTTTCTTACTCCGTACCAAGTACTTGAAAGTACGTCTAGCTTCACAATACAAAATCCTGTTAGCATGGCACCCAGTCTCTTTAAGTCGCCGAAAAGTGGCTTGCTTATAATTGAGAGCTTCTTTCACCTCCCTAGAGAACCACATGGGCCAAATTTTCGTGAAGTCCCCTTTCTTTCTAAAAGGAACATAATCCATCACTGTTTTTTCCAATTTCCCCTTAAACTCTTCCCACTGAAGATCAGCTTCACTATTCTCCAACCCAGAAGAAAAAACCTCTTTCAAACCCTGCCTAAGTGTAACATAATCAACATTCCTGAAGTTAGGTACAAATCTGAAATGCTCACCTTTGTGAGCATCGAAGCTGGTCCAAAACCTAATAGTATTGTGATCACTATCTCCAATATGTTCCCCTATACTCAACCCCTGAACAGAACTTCCGACATCACAAAAAACTAGATCCAAAACAGCACCATGCCTAGTCCCCTGGGTAACAACTTGATCCAAAAAACAGTCCCCATTCACTTTCAGAAAATCTTCTTCCCTAGCATTGCTAGTGTAAAAACCATTCCAGTCTATGCCCGGGAAATTGAAATCCCCCATCATGATGACCGAGCCCTTACCAGACATGTCCCTAATAACACTATACATCTCCTCGTCTTGATCCTGACTAACATTAGGCGGCCTGTAAACATTCCCCAAATGTAACTTCTTCCCCTTATTGCTCAGCAACTCCACCCAGACCATATCAATATCCTTAGGCTTATTATTAATGACCAATTCATTGCAAATGAAAGTGTCCTTAATATAGAATAAAACCCCTCCACCTTTCTTACCCAGCCTGTCTTGCTTAAACAAATTGTATCCAGCAATGCTCACCAAATCCTTATCATCATCAGTAACCCATGTTTCCGTAATTCCAATAATATCCAACTCCTCACCTGCGATAACACTATTTAACTCGTCCATCTTATTCCTGATACTGCGAGCATTAGTATATAAAAACCTGAGCATGCCCATTTTGCTTGTCTTAAACCTTTTATGCTGCCTCAAATCACTACTATTAATGTTACTATAGCTTAATATTTTACCCTCATTTTTAAAACCTCCAGAACAGAAGTCAACACCATGACATTCTCCAATCCCCCCATCCAAAATTAGTTTTTTGATTCTAAAGCTTCTAAAATCATATCGCTAACCTTAACTACACCCCTAGAACTAAGATGCAGACCATCCCTCGCAACCCAATCACGCTGACAAGAACTTCAAACATCAATGAACCTGATTGAATGCTTTATGCAAAGTTTCTTAAGAATCAGGTTCATGCTCCTAGCCCGCTGATTTAACCAGCCCCTATGCACCCCATACCTGGGAAGCAAACCAACTACCTGGACATCTGTCGAAAAGTTAGTTGCTTTATCCAACAGGTTCTCCCAATCCTTAACAAACTCCTCGTTTGTGCTGTTACCGACGTCGTTAGTCCCCACCCACAGAGTAACTGAATCTCCCTTCTTAAGCATTCCCTTTTTCTAAACAACCTTATTAACATCCTTCACCCGAGCCCCTGGTAAACAGCACCTAGCCACCTTGCGCCTCGTTCTCCCGACCACATTACCTATCCCGCGTACCATAGAATCCCCTATAATGACACCCTCTGTTTTTAGGTCTACAGTTCTACCTTTCCCCATACTAGATCCTTCTCCTGCACCCTCACTCTCCCCAACAAGCCCATCACAAGAAGTTCCCACCTCTTTTATAGAATTTTCACCCAAGTTATTTCTAACTAATTGGGCTTCCAATGCTACCACCTTGACACGTAACTCTAATAATTCAGCACATTTTGTGCAAATATATTCCTGCTCTGTAGCTGTATTAGCATTTCCCTTCAACTTACTAAACATCTCACACCTATCACAGCAAATCCACCAACTCCCATTACCATTTTTAATTTCCTTCATTAAACATATAACTCCCATAGCTAAATAAATCTAATGCAAACAATCAAAAAAGCAAAATAATACACAAATCAGCAAATTTAAGCCACTACTCTGATTAAAAACACAAATTACATAGAAAAATGCAAATAACTTGAATTTAAACACAAATTACTACAGTAAACAACAAACCCAGGCTGTTCCCCAAGATTTACAAAATGTACACAATCACCACATGGTTAGGCTTAACTGATAAAATTGAATTACACCCCAAAAAAGCAAATAGAATGAGTTTCAGTCTCACAAAAATTAAAACATACTAATTACATAATAAATTGCAACAAATATACAAGTAATTAAACAGAAAATATCCAACAATACATAAAAGATACTTAATTTCAGTAGGAGCAAAAACACTGGCATGCAACACTTGGCCCCCTGGTGGCCAAAACGTTGGTGGCAATACCAGCATTAAACAAATGCCATAAAAATATGAAACCGATTATAATAAAAGAAATAAAATAATTTAATTAAATTTACCTTTGTCTACTTTCAGCAATCATATTTTCTAAGCTTGCAATTTCTTGCAATTTACGCTGCAGCTCTCTTTGATTACGGTTAAGTTCACCCTAAAATATAATGTATATATTACATACACATAAACAGAGCATGTTTAAGAATTTTATTATTTATTTCTGTGGTAACAAACAAAAAATGGGTTATTTAGACACAAGAAATGGCAACCCCTGTTTCAGCAGAATGCCTAGAACAGCGGTCGGCTAACTAAATTGACTGAAGATCTACTTTTCAAGTTCGGCGAACACCAAGATCAACTCGGAGGACGGGGGGGGGGGGGGGGGGGTATACACTATTAACAGGTCATTGTTTCATTGTTGGGATTGCGCCGCTTTTCAAATCGTAAGTTAATTCTTGTCAGAATAAGTTTCGATACTTATAAAATTCCGACTTTAAAATTTCTAAAATAATGTTATGTTAACACAGTTAACTCGCATACAATATTTCAGATACTAATATATTATTTCCTTTAAATTTGATAAAATAACTGTTAGTTTTCATTTTAAATAAAACACACATGTTGCTTATAGAAATGAACAGTGTCATATCTGCAAAAAATCGTTTTCTTTGGTTTTTATATTGAAAATTTCAGATTTTTGCCCTCTTTATATTGGGAATACTGTCGTAAATAAATGTTCAAAAATTAAAGCTAGAGAACACTAGTGTCACTATGCGTTTTGGCTGAAACCGCCAATTCTCACATGTCAATACCGCCTTATTGCTGAATAATTCGGTTGGTTATGGAATTTCAACGGGATAACATCGCAGTTTTTTCAAGTACAATGTTTTATCAGCTTTAATTTCAAAATCCATGCAGTTTATATACTCATAATACATGAAACATCTGATACGACAGTATTCATTTCAATTTTTTATTTTTTGACATCCTTCATTAAGATGAATACCGTCGGTTTGATAGATACAGCAGTTTTCATTTCTGATTTATTATTACCTTTCAGCAGTTTTGGCGTCCCGCAGTGGACCAGCAGGTAGAAGCTCGGTTCCCACAGAATATTGAAAATGAAGCAACATCGACTGAGGTCAGTGTTTGGGAGGAGGACAAGCTCTCGCGGCTGGTTGCTGTGGGGCCGTGTACGCGAAAGGGAGCTGGTGCACGTTAAATAGGTCGTGGCTCCAATGTCCTCCAAATGAAACGATACCTCTGGGGGTGCCAATCCGAGGTGACGGTCTCTCATCTGGGAGCTGGTTCAAAAATTAAGAGACCTCTCAAAGGGGCGGAAGTCGGACTACTGCCTATAAGGGCCCCGTTAGTCTCAAGAGCAGCGTACCCGTTCTTCCTCGCTACGCGCGAAGACACGGCAACAACAGCAGTTTTGTCGAATAAACTTATGGTTCATTGGTGCATAAGGCAGTATTCATTTCAATGTTTTTATTTATTTGTTTGTTTTGTTAATGGTGCTGCAGCACAACTATCATAATAATGTGCATTTCATAAAAAATAACTAGTATTACGTTCCTATTTTAAGTTTTAAATTGCAAGAATTACGTTCCCATTTACTAAGTAAATAAACTTATATATTCTTATATTTTGTTTTAGTTTTCCTTTTAAATACTCTTTAGCTTGCCTTTTTTTTTTCCAGATAACTCATAGGTAGTATGAAGGCCTAATTAAAGCTTATATTAATCAATGTAAACATGTTCCAAGAGGAAAAGTCTAAATAAAAAAATAATATAATAATAAAAATATTAATCGGAAACAAGTAGTTTTTAATGAATTGGACAATGTTACCCCCATTTAGCTACAGGGACGATCAATACTTTGTACTACTTTTTAATAACTTACAAACTGTATTTTTTGGTGCAATACTGTCATAACTGTACTTTTTATAGTTATTTCTAATTTTTTTGACATCATGAACATCCATCATGTGAGAGAAACAAACAATAACTATTTTCTGAACAAAATCGATTATAATAATCATTGAAACACATAAGGTAATTAAATAAAACAAATTATAAAAAGTTTTAACTCCTCTCTTGAAAAATGTCCATTTTGCAGAAATGACACTGTTCATTTCTATATGCCGTTACATTCTTTAATTAACTCTCACGGAGAGCATAGTTAAATGGACGACTGACATTCCATAATTTTGGCAAGTTTTTTTTAAGTCCAGTGAATGGCCTGACAAATTCATAAACATTTTCTGAAGGGGGGGAATGAATTCACCCTCTAATTCAAAAGTTGTTTGATTTTTGTTTTCTAAACTATAAACTGTCCAAAATGCTGTCGCGATCGAATGAAAATGGACTCGCGATCGACGGGTTGCCGACCACTGGCCTAGAAGGTCCTGTAGCATTTAGAATCTTGAAATTTGGTAGGTTACTTTTGAAACCGAGTGTCTACAATTTTTGTAGTCTTAGCACGCACATTGCTGTACACTCGTTCAGGACTGACAGAATGAGGAAGAATTCCTTCCCCAGGCCCCAGCACTCCAAAGGATCAGCTTTGGAATACGGGCTTTGGAGTACGTATGTACGGGACTGCACGATTTTCCTATGTTAAGCCTAATTGCATTTAAATATTCATATTAACTCATTGAAATTTAAAGTTTACTATCATTAATATAATTTTCTTGACATTTAAAAATACAATTGCAAAATTTAAAAAAAAAATCCTTTCAATTCAGTAAAAAAAGATAAAGGAAAATAGCTACATAAACTAGCATTTGAGTGTTCAAAATGTAGATGAAACATTCGGAAATAAAATATAAGAAAACGCGAGACATATATCAGAAAGCAGAAATTATTTCTTAAAATATTTTGTAGCTTCCATGTTCGTTCCCTTGAGCTCACACATAAACTTCCGGCACCGAGTTCCTTATCCGCAAATTTGCTGCTGCTTATGCTTGAAAATAACTTTCCTTTATTTTCCAATATGATTTGTTCATCAATTTATGCATCTCACTTTCAGTTAAATAGCCATTCCTACAATCATGATGACAAATACAAAACATATCTAAAGCATACAAAATACAATCTAGAAAATCCCAAACAGAAAGTTCTACTCTCATCCTGACCAATAGATAATCCATCCTTTCTACTCCACCATAACATAAACAAACCCAACAAGCAATAAATCACAGGTCTTTAAAATGCCTCATCGAGCCAAATGAATCTAAACACATGTTTTTGCTTTACTTATCAACAGTTTCAGCTTGGGAAAAAAAAAACATGGAGCCCCAAGCACATGTTGAAGGTCAACAACCTGTAGAACCTCTTTAAAAAATATAATGGACTTCAACCCTCCTCTAGTGCCCTTTAGAATTCAAATAAAACATTCCGATTTACAATCACACATACAAAATTGTAGGTCTCAGAGCTCGGAAAGTTTGATCTCCTATACGATACCGTTGGCCCTGAAAGGAGTGGCACGTGATCATGTATTCATGGTTCTGAACGGGTTACGTCCTGATCTACCTCATAAACTAATCTTAAGTAATTTCAGAACAGCTGTGCGTGTTAAACCTAATTCCATGACCACTTTACCCCATTTTACTTAAATTACTGTAAAATAATTCATAGACTAAATGTAGCTTTAGTTAGTGAGGAAGTATTTTTGAGATCTATGTAAAACTTTCTACACCATCAATTTACTACAAATTCTTTAAAACAAAATCTCAGAGAGAAGTTAACAGAGCTATTTCAATTTCTTTTAAGTGTTGTATAAACAAACAAATTGACTGTTTTCTTCACCTATAGAGTTGCCATTAAAATAATTTTGAATGAACATCTAATTCTTAATTATTAAAAGCTAAAATTAAAAAAAATAAATACTGAAATTCCTTTATTTCAAAGCTATAGCATTTTATTTGCTGCATAACCACTTTACCCCGCCTGACCCTAAACAAAGTAAACAAATAATTACTTGGAATTCTCGAATGGAGTTCTGTATGGCTAAAGCTTCAGATTTTAAGGTTCCCAAATCAACTCTTTTGATTTTCATGGCTTCTTGACAGTCTTCATTAATTTTTTTATATTTTACTAACAACCCATCAATTTCTTTAATATCAGCCTAAATTATAAGGAATTTATTAAAGCACAAAAATATGATTGCACTAAATACTAAATTGAAATGAACTAAACACTAAACAAAATATTGCAAAACTGAGCCTGAGCCTAAATATTGAAAGTTATTGATAGTAGATAATCTTTACATAATACATACAAAATGAAATTGATGCTATTTTAAGCAGGCATTATTGAGGAGAATTGCTAATACATATAACAGTAAGAATAAGATAGTTTGAATCATACTGTTTCATATTGATAAAAAAATATTTTTATCAGTAATAAAGCTTAAGGAAATTGCAAAATGTTAGTTTAAACACACACACAGTAGGTTCGAACTCGGACGCCTTTTACAGAACTGTAGTTTCATACTTTATTTTAAAATAGAATATTCTAGTTAGATGGAATTTAGGGTTTAATTAGAAATAAAGCAATATTTTGCTTTTAAAAATTATTGGATCACTATAATTCAGAATTTTAAGAAGAGCGAAATCTTTCTGAAGAAACCAAGTTTTACTCCATCAGCTTCTCTCAGACAAATTTCATCCTGAAGTTGACATGTTTATGCATTGATAAACGGGTTCCCGTAAACCTGAAACAGAGTGCATCATTTTTGAACATTTCTGCTCTAGTATTGTTGCTTTTATTATTTAAATTTTTTCTTTGTTTCATTGTTTCTGCACATTGATAATTACAAAATTTTCATGTCAATGTGTTCTCTTAATCTTTGGAGTAATAATCTGAGACAATTCTGTCAACAGACATTTTTATTTACAAACACAAAAACATAAGAGATTATATACATGCGTCATACATGCCTTTGAGCTTTTAAGGAGAGGAAAAAGTAGCAAAACAATAATTTAAAAGTAAAATCAATAAAATTTTGGAAGTTGAAGAAATTAACAAACATTTTAAAAAAACATTCAGACAATAATTAATAAAGAAATGATAAGTGAATAAATCTGAACATTAAATAGAATATAAAATAGTAAATGCTTTTTCTGCTTATATGTCATGGATTTCTTGAAAACAAGTAATATAAAATGAATAAAAATCGAAACACCAAAAATGTTTAGTATAATAATAGCATAAAAATTTAAATTAAAAAAAATATTATAGATTTTATCTCTGAGCATGTTAACAATATCTAGACAATAACAATTTAATATTTCTTATGAGTAGAAAAACCTTTTTAAAACATTAACACTATGACTATAGCATTCAAGATTATATTACGTCAATTAAGATTTTCAATGCGAACTTACCATGTCTTGGAATCTGCAAGTTTTTCTGAAGAAAACTTTCAATTTTGACTTGACACATTTAAAAAAAAAATAAACATGTTTGATTTTTTTCCTATTCTTTTACTAGCACAGAATTCAATATTTAATAAAAATAAAGGCAATATATTAGGTTTGCGTAAAACTACTACACGTTTCTCCATGATTTTCAAGAAGTGCAAAGGGCACAAAATATATAGCCTAAGACCACTTTTATGTATGTTTTCTTGTCATTTTTTTATTTATCTTGTATAAGATGAATCTAATCTAACATTAAAAAAAAAAAAGTCCCGACAACTCGAATAAGAGAAAACCTTTATGCCAAAAGAGTAAACCAATGCTTGCACACAGTAAGGATCCCACACCAGAGAGAGCGGAGGGAAAAAAGCTATAGAGGGCGCCAACGGGAGATGGATTGGCGGCAAGGAGCGAGAAGGAGGCCCGAGGTCGGGCAGATGAAAAAGTTTCGATATGACGGAACTGCTGAACATTTTAGAACAACATTTAGATATGATTTCAGCTAATTATATTGTATATATTTGTAAATAGAAAACAGTAACGTTAATAAATGTTGATTAAAATTAGAGAAGAAAAAGTTTATACACAAACACACACACACGCAAAAAAAAAAAAAAAAAAAACAGGCAGAGTTAGTAGGGCCAAAGGTTACAGAAGTGGGCCACGGTTTCCAACAGTTCCCACATTATAGCCCATAAGAGATGATAGTAGCATGAATTTCAATTGATCTGCAAAATAAGCTGATGTTAAAGTAATCTAACAGTGGCTTTCCACTAAACATTGAGAGTTTGGATAATATTTGTATTGTTGGATTTGGGTTGTTTTTAAAGGTTGATTAACACTCTTATTGACCTTGATTAATCCTGACAGTTCCTAGCTCTTTCTTTGAATTTCTCAAATCATCACCACATTTGATAGTATCAACTGCATACATAATTATCACCATAAGGTAAAGGGACACAACATTATCGTATGGCTGCAGTACTGCCTTTGACAAGCTCAAATAATAACAATTGTCTTATGCTCCCTTCATAACTCATTAATTTATACAATTACAGTTGTTTTTAAAATGTTGTACTATTAGAAAATATTGCAGAGCATCTGCAGCTAATGCTCTTGGCTAAGGATTCTGGTCATCAAATGTCTAATGCTAGATATACATGGTAAATCGACCTCTCCAACGACATATAGTGCTTTTATATATATTTAATCATTAAATTACATACTAACACACAAAATACTGAGAAGGCAACACATGCATATACATACATAGAGAATACAATGATTACTTTTTCT
Source organism: Octonoba sinensis (assembly GCA_038502835.1). Taxonomy (NCBI): domain Eukaryota; kingdom Metazoa; phylum Arthropoda; class Arachnida; order Araneae; family Uloboridae; genus Octonoba; species Octonoba sinensis. The sequence goes on along the minus strand of CM076606.1, from coordinate 1,836,746 downwards.
TGTTCCAGTTTTTGCTTCAAGGATATTGATGCAGCTTTTGTTTCCTCATAGGCATTTTTCTTTTCATTTTTTTGCTACAGTAATAATGATGAAAATACCATGATTATATGAAACTAATAATAAGAATGAATTAAACACAAATCATGCATATATTTTTATAAATGGCACAACTTCATCAGCTGGGAAAAACAAAATGAAAAATCGTATTTACTAGCAGTCTTTCTTTGAAAGAACGTTAGATTGTATACATGTTAGTATGACTTTATACATAATACTAATTTCTTTTATAAGTGTCATGCTTTAATCAGCAATATAGCATGACGTGCTGGCTAAAAAAAAACTTCTACCTTTATCAGAAATAATTTTCCCGAAATAAATGAATTATTATGCAATTATAAGGAGCCTTTTATGCAATGTCTTTGATTTAAACCAAGAATTGGTTAGCATCTCACTTCCATTCTTTGCATATAAGCAAACTACCTGATTATTTGAATACTAAAGCGATGGACAACCATGCTTTTCACAATTTTAATTCTGAATGCGTTTTTTCCTGTTTCATAAATGTTGAAATTGTCTGAAGGAAAAATATACTTTCATAAACTTGTTGTTGATTGCAAACATGAATAAAATCCTTGTAGTTATTCCCTTATAATTAATAATAAAACTAAAGAATTGCAATTCACAACAACTTTTTTTCACCAGTTCATAAGTTATACATATGAGAAACGATCCCCTCTACGGGTGCAAAGCATGAATGCCGGATAAGTATAAAAAATATTTAATACTAATGCAAAAGTTGCATACCTCAAATTATTGCCTGTAATCGGGTCTCAATCTCTTAACCTTTTTTGTACTTATTGTTATATATTATTTTCCAGGTTACCCTCTGTCGAAACTGAAGCTACATTTTAGGGACAGCAGAACAAACTACCCATAAAAACAAGATTTTCCTTTCAAAACGGGACACATGATGGTCACCTTAGTTAACGAGTTCAAGATGCCAAACTTGCCAAGAGATGCAGCAAGAACATATCCAAATCAAATATAAAGGCTATTTTCTTGAATGAATTTAAAGAGATGGTACTTATATTTTATGCATTGACAATTTAATAACAGCTCATTTCACTATTCATTGTATTATTGGATCATACAATTACATGCCATTTTGACATTCTTTGTCATACTCTACTGAAGGTTACTGTCTACTTTGCTATGAACGACGGTGCTCAAAATTTGAAACTGGCTGATGAAGAAAGTTATTATAATGCAGCGCTCACAATATTTCTCGCAATATATGGAAGAAAGAACAGCATCCAAATGAAACTTGGGAAGAAATTATTCAAAGGATGTCAGTTAGAACTGAAAGAGATGAGCTTAGGAAATCTGAACTTCCTTCAAATCAACGTCAAAATAGTCTAAGCCAGTGAAATTGTGTTAATTCATAAAATGTTTTCAACCTCATGGAATGCTATTTATGAGGTGTGACTGAGGTGGGCGAGTTTTGCAGGAAGTCTTTCAGATATGAAGGCTTTTGACACATTCATAATCTCACAAAGCTTCTGACACTGTGTAAAATCCCTGTACATTATGTTAGAAGATTAGTGTTCGGCAGTAGTCAACTAGAAGTAGTTAACTACTAGTTGTAACTACTTTAGTTTTGAACTACTTAACTACTTTTTTACCAACTACTTGTTACAACTACTTTCAAAATTCCAGCTACTTTTGAAAAAAAAATTTTTTAAATCTATTTTTTGAAAAAAAAAAAAAAACTATATTTTTAAACATTAAATTATTTAAATTTTTAGCTTATGAATATTACTCAGACAAATGTATTTTTTGTATTATGTTATATAATGAAAAAGTACTCATAAAAAATCATTATATTTGTTGCATTATTTATGCAAATTAGAAAAAACTTTCTAATATAAATAGCGCCCGCACCAGCATGATGAAGTTTCATTTAAAGACCAAATCTTCATTATGGGGAAGCTTTACCTCTACTCCTGTACCATGCATGCGTTTGGGATACCATAAAACACAAAAAGAAAGAAAAAATACAGAATTTTAGGATTTTTTTAGAAGAAAATACTGATTTTTGTAATTTTCGTTTTTGAAAAAAATACTGATTCTTATGATTTTCTTTTTAGAAAAAAATACTGATTTTTAAGATTTTTTTTAGAAAAACTGATTTTTATGATTCTTTTTCAGACAAAATATTGATTTTTATGATTAAAAAAACCATTTATATCAGCTTCTTCCAAATTATTAAAATATAGATATTTTTATTATAAATTTTAATATATTCTGGGTTTAAGTAGTTCCTTAGAATTTTAACTCACTATATGGTAGCCTTAATGCATCTGGTCCTCTAGGGAAAGGTGGAAAAGCTTTGTTAAGGTGTCAAAAAATGACATTTTATCAGAGAACATTATGTTTTTGAACATGCTGTCTACAGCATAAGCATCAACAGCACCTTTGGAAAGGATTTTTTCGACATTTGGAATAGTGCATTCAAAATTAAGACACATATTGGGAGTTGATGAGGCATCAAAACAGGTATTCTTGATGAAACATCTAAATAGTAAAAATGATTAAGCTGTAGTAAACACTTTATGTGATATTTGCCATCTCTGTTTATATATTCAAGAAATTTGTATATACTCAAAAAATTATAATAGTCCAGTCAAGTTATTTGTATACTATTCAAGAAATTATAATACATTTAGTCCAGAAAAATAAGCTTTCTCTTCTGTTTGTTGTTGTTCTCTGTTTATTAAGCCATACATTTGTTATATAATATAATTAATTAATAATTAATTCTGAACTAGTAATAAATAATTATTTCAACTGAAAAGCTTAAAATTCTTAGAAGACATAAATAATTAGCTGAATTTGTTACTCTATTTGTGTGCGCATGCGCATACATATTTTGCTTAAAAAAATCCACAAAATCTGATTTAAATTTTAAAAAAATCCACCAACCCTGCCTTCAACACAATTTGAAAGAATATAATCTAAATTCTAAAGCATGTGCGTTACAAAGATATTTTGTTAATGAATGGGGGTTGGGCAGAAAGAGAATTTTAAATTGATATTAAGAGTAAACCCCTTCATTTTACAACTGCTGAAAAATTGCTATGTCTTAAAAACATAAATTATTAACTTTATTAAACAAGTACATATTAAAATAAAAGTTTAAATTTAGAGAAATAGGTTTTGTCTTTATTATATTCTCTGTATATATTAATTGTTCAGTGTTATCTGGAAATATTCACTCTGAATCTTTTACAGGAATTTCTTTAAAATTGTTTTAATGATTAAAAATAATATTGAGTTGAATTATTAGGATTAAACATTTAAGAACAAGCTTAAAAATGGAAATTCAAATGAACTATACTGAAAAGTAGTTAACTACTTTTGGAGAACAGTCAACTACTAGTTACAACTAGTCTCAGCAAAAAGTAGTTAACTACTAGTTGCAACTAGTTTTGTTTAGAGTAGTTGGTAGTTAACTACTTTTTGACGAGTAGTTGCCGAACACTATAGAAGATATATATTAATTTTTGATACCAAAGAGTTCTGGGCAACACAGAACGTTATTTCTGTATTGCACATAATTTTGACAGAAAGCCGATTGTTTCCATGAAGCTACTCCAAAAAAAGCTTAGTTCGTAATTAGCGAGCAAAGTGAGCTCAAACTAGTGATGGGATCTGAAAGAGCAGCGTGAGCAGTTCCAGTGGTGAGCAAGACCGAGCAGGGGTTGGGAGCCCCTTAGTTTACCTAAAAAAAGCTAAACTTACTCTTTCTATTTCAATAACGCCTGCCCATAAAAGTTCATTTTTTAAGTCGTCTATTTTTTTCGCAGTTTCAAGGAGCATTTTTAGCTTTTTTAGATCCTGCTCTTTCTGGAGTAAAATCTGAAACAAAGAAGTGGAGTTTTTGTTTAAATTTTTATACATTACAAAGTTAAAAGGTTCAGAAGAATATTAAATTACCAACATGCAACGGTACACAGAAAAAGAATTTTTTAAAGGAAAAAAAACATATAGCATATATGTAAGACAATCTAAATATTTAACACACTATCATCTATAGTAGGGGTTTCCAACCTAAAGGTCGGGACCCCATCCCATTGGGGATTGCGAGAGAGTTCTTATGGGGTCATGACGTTGCTGCTAATGTTAAATAATAAATACATATATGTAGAGGAGTCACAGGCATTCTAACTTTTCAAAATAGGCTCAAACAAGAAAAAGGTTGGGAATCATTGATTTATAGTTATCAATAAATGCTGCTTCAATTCCTGTAAATATGATCAGTAAAAATATACATTATATCACGTTCAGTGCATCCATATCCCTCACACACTTTGTATCACATTTTGGAGCAGATAAAATACTGTCTGGTATGTCTTGGAGCAGAATTGAAAACAAAACTTTACAAATTACTATAAAGAAAAAACCCATGTGCTCAGCTGTCATAAAGCATTCGATTTGGACACTTTCTTTTCTCCCTTATCTTTACACTAGCGGTACCAACAAGACGCTGCCCAAAACTGAATTTTAAAAACGTCGCCTACGGCTCTGTTTTTGCTAAGAGAATAAAAAATATCGCCTACAGCATAAAGCCTGGAGTATTTGAAAAATGTTGTCTGTCTGTTTGTAAAAAAAAAAAATGTCAATGCTTAAAAAAGTAATATAACATATAGAAGGATCAGTTAAGGAAACTTAGAAAAAAATCTGTCAGTAGGGTCAGGTTTGTCACCAAAGGGTAGTTAAAACTGCCAAATTGTAGCACGGAGTCATTTTTCATCTGGAATGTGTCTTGGCGATGATCTTAGATTGATTGCAAGAATGAAATAGCAATATCATATTAATTTCATTTTCCGGTCATGTTGAACAGTTATCTCGCTAACAGAAAAATAAGTTTCATAATGAAATGAAGTTTCACTAGTGGCACCCGCATGGTGATGTACATGCTAAGCATTTAGTAAACGTCCATGGCAGGGTTGTCAGATTTGCTGCCCGGGTAGCTACCCATTTTCCCCACTGGGCTGGGTTTTTTACCTTAAAAACCCGTCGGCTTTTTGGGGAAAATGGGGTTTTTAAAAATTTAAAAACAAATAATCCCTTGTAAAATATTTCTTTTTGATGAAAATTCTACTTATATAAATACTATTCAATATTTAATTTATTTTTAATTTCCATAACTCAAAATTTGATATACAAAGAAAAAATCATAAATTATGTCATAATAAAAAAGAAATAACAATTACAAGATAGCTGAGGAAAATAACTTGCACAATTAGAAAGCAAAACTTTATCTTTATTATTAACATAAAAGTTTGGAAAATTTAAGTTTTAGTTACATTAAAAAAGGATTTCTTTTTAATAAAAAAACACTTCAAGACATCATATATCTTATATGAAAATGTATAAGTTTACATTTTCTGTACTTTTCAGACAAAAGCAGTTTTGGTTTAGAATTTTCTTCTTTTTTATGATAAGAATAGTTTTTGTTTTGATCAGACTGAAATTTATTTAGTGGAAAAACAGTTTTGGTGTAGATTTGAAGAAGTTGAAGCTTTAGTTACATTTTTTAAAAAAATGAAAAATGAAAAAAGCACTTCAAGACATCATATATTTTATATGAAAATATATAAATTTACATTCTTTCTGTACTTTTCAAACTGAATTTAACTGAATTTAAAAAGTGTGCATACATATACATGAAATAAGATCAAATGAAATTAAATGCAACATTCAAATAAGGTAGTTGAAAAAAAAAACTACTTTTGTTTTCATAAAAAGTAAATAAAATTTGATCAAAACTTTTTTAATGCTTGCTAAATTATGCATATTCTAATATAAAAATATATACATATATACCATTCATTATTAACTTGCTGGAAAAAGAAATTTCATTTTCCCCATTTTATCCAAAAAACCCGGGTTTCCTACCCAAAAAGCCCGGGTTTTTAATAAAACCCACCCGGGTGGGTTTTTTTTTTACAAAAAACCCGGGTTTTTTACAACCCTGGTCCATGGCGGCGTAGCCTGTGCAAAGAGTTTTAAAAACCTCAGCATTGCCTGTAGTAAGAGATTAAAAACGTGTGGTGCGACTTTAATTAAATGATACTGTAAACCATACCTAAAGAACATATGCACAATTTCGTTAGTGCATTCCAATTTATCGCCAACAACTAATTGAAAAAGTCAAATTGTAGCGTGTCGTCATTTGAAATCTAGAGTAAACCACTCGTATTCCATTTCTGGTGATATTTATTTAAATGCTATTGCTAAATCAAGGAAACCATTAAATCGGGGAGATAGAAGTTTTATCAAGTTCAATTTCAAATTAAAAACCTATTGCTAATTTGAAAAAAATGTTAAATCGAAGATATGCTTTATACTATTATTGTTTTTCCGCTGAAAATCAAACTGATGTCTCTCTATTTTGAAAACTAACTCTTATATTGAAATTAAGCTATCACTATTCACCCAGAGTTGAGGAAACTGATAATTATTATTTTTGGAAAAAGGTAAGCCTTAAGCCTATAAGCTTATCGACCTATAAGATTATAACTGACGTTCTTGTTGACTTGGAAACTTCGAACAAATTTCATCTAGTGAGGAAAAATCAGCGCTTTCGATTGATATATTTTACTAATATGCGCAAGGTTTTTTTTCACCCCCATATTGCGGAATTCATGTGAAAATTTGATTAAAGTTAGAATTAAAAAAAAGAACTACCTGTCGGATTTTTTTTCTAACGGGTCTAAACCTTCCTCTTGAATCACTCTGTCTATTGATGAAAGCCACATTGAAATTCGTTATGTTGTCTTAAAGATCTAAGCATACAGACGCGGGAAGTGACTTTGTTTTATACTCTTTTAAGATAATGAAAATACACGAGCATGTGAGTCATGTTACTCTCATTTTGAGTAGGAGGACAAATCTACATGTATCTCAAATCCTACTGACATACAATGCCATCTTGTGAAAAAAAAATAGTTTTTAAAACTTTCCAAGACCGTGGCACACATGTGTGAGCAGTAAGAAGAAGATTGAATCATACTGTTTCATATTGATTCAAAGAAGACTTTTTTATCAGCAATAAAGCTAATTGAAATTACAAAATGTTAGTTTAAAAACACACGGTAGATTTGAACTAAGATGTCTTTTTCAGAGCCGCAGTTTCATACTCAGCGATGCTGCGGATTCGCTATAGCACGTCAAATACACAAAAATCAGAGGTGTGGAAGTGAAAAAAAATTCGTACACGTCCCCCGGGACGCGCAATTTTCAATGCGGGGAAAAAAATAATTGAGTAAAATATATAAAAAATCGATTTGCAAAAATATTTTTGTGCGTCCTTCACCAGCATTTTTCCTTCAGCTGTTTTATTATATGAAGAGGGAGTGCAGAAACGGCACCAACTCACCTTGTCGCCCGTTTCTGATAGAAGTTGCGCAGCCTATCTGCACTCTTATTTCTTATCACTCATTATTATTTAATTAACTATTTAAAAACTATTTATATACTTTTATTTTACTTTTATACCTATGCATAAATTACTAGCTAATGTCACTAGGCGGCCGTATGAAGGATGCAATATGCAAATTGAACTGCTTTACTATGATTGGTTGTATCCTTCGGCGCGTGGCTGGGCGGAGTCTAAGGTTTCCCAGCGTGCCTCTGTATGTAAATGAGAGGGCACATATAAAACCGCGGACTTGCTTGCATCGGTAGTCAGTTGAAGGTAGCCAGTTGAGCAGCTGACTCGATATGGAGTTTTAACTTTTCTATGTTGGCTTATTAGAAAGCCTGAGTTAGCCATTTTTTGAATTAATGTTTAAAAGTATTGTTAAAGATTAGGGCGGCCATGTTGCCGTAGAATTAGTCTTTTTTTTATTTTATGCCGGTGGTCTACTTTTGTTAGTTGAATTTTAAATGTCTCGTCTACGTCTAAAATAAATGTTGTATTTTTAAACTGTGCTCCTCATTGAAATTGGTCGACACGCACTCTGCTATTTTATCAGACTAGTATGGTCAAACCCGGTGGACATATCGATAGTTCATCAGTTTCTTCTGTACTTCCCCGATGCCGCAGCGCACGAGACAGGTGGCTCTGAACAGAACTGATTTCTGCTGAATAATAAGTAGATTCAATGCCCAGAAATTCCTTGAAGGATGTAATCAATTTGATGTTTAATACGTTTGGAAATGTGTTTTTTTTTTCTGTTTTTTAAAATCTGGTATGAAAAGATTTCGTTTCTGAGATTACAAATTTTCGTAAAGGGTTTGTTTCCTCGATTACAATTTTTGCTTAGCTTTTATTTTGAATTAAAATAATCAATCAAATTTTCCTATTTAATTTTTTATAGCCTTTTTTGCATTCACTATTTAAAGAGTGCTGCTGTCCATGTAATCGACATGGAGGAAAATTCACGCATCTGGCATTCTGCCAAAAATCAACCACTTGGATTTTGGCTTTGAAATTTGAGATTTTGGTTTTATTTCTTGGTCAAATTGTTATTGAATCCATTGCTAACTGCATTAGAAAATATTTCTTGTTAGAATAGGTTTAGTGTTCATTTATATCTCAGAAGTGGTAGAGTTCCGCAAATAACGGGGTTTTTTTCTGAAGTTCCGGAAATTTTTTTGCTCAATCATCCAAAGATTTTTCGCCCTCATTTCTGTTTTCCCCCTTTCAATTGCAACAATATGTATTTCTTGGTAAATTGCTGCAATACTTTAAAATTACGTAGGCCTAATTTCCACAAGCAAAGAGATGTATGCGTTCTTTTCTTTGGTTAAACTTTCTGCATCCATTACGGGAATAGCATTTTTTCATTTCAATTATTTTTTAGGTTTAGTTAAGAAGTAAACAAATAAAATTTGCTCTTATTTTTATCAAATTCTTATTGTATATACTTGCGTATAAGTTGATTCACATCTAAGCCGAACCCCCAACTTTCAGACAAATAAACAGAAACCCTCGTGTAAGTCGACCTCCCTATTTTCCGAGAAAAATCAGCAAAATTTTTGGCGTGGATTTTTTGTCATAAATGATTTTAAAAGAAAGGAAATAAAATGTAATTGCAATCTGAAGTATGCAGTTTCATTTTTGCGATCGCGCTTTTTGTAAAGGTTTCATTTTTGCAGTTATGTTTTTGTTAATTATTGTTTTTATTCTGATTTGTAAAAATAAGTTTTTGTGCTTTAATTTCTTGCAGTTTTATTTGATTTATTTTTTTAAAACAAGCTCTTAATTTCCACTCGATCAATTACACAAAATTCGCGAATTCGAATTTCGGCATTTTCAGCACTTTTTGCATAGGAGGACAGTGTGTTGCTCAGGAAATGAGTGCATTTTTTTGCTGGCACAATGTACATACAGTTGCTAAACTTCTAAATGTTACAAGAACAAATAATTTAATATAATTTTCTAAAAGAAAGCATTTAAAAATATAACTTACCTCATTCTTTTTCAAAATCTCTGCTTCATTATTTTTGGTAGATTCAAAACAGTTATCATAACGTTCTTGAAGTTTCTCCAAACCTGTACCCTTGTAAAAGAGCTACAAATACATAATAGTAAATTTTTTTTAAATGCGTACATATACAATGCAAATGCAGTGAAAAGTTAATAATAGTTGAGAAAAAGAACTAATTGATTTCTTATTAATAAAATTACATTTTTGAAGCATTCTTAATTAAGACGCTGATATTCTACTACTACGCGAATAAAAACTGCTTAGTAGAAACACGTTGTAAAACAACCTTGCCATATTCAGATAAATAAACAAATATAATCATAATCCAAAAATTAAAATTTAACAACATTAACATTCATTAGAGTGATGTAAACTTACATAAATGAACCAACCCACCACATTGCTCCACACTAACAGAACATAGTGAAGCAGTCATTTACATCATTCCTTCTCCCAGCTTGAAATTTTTTTCAAGATATTTTCGCACATAAATGAATGAAGAATAATCCTCGGGGGGGGGGGGGGGGGCAGAACAAAATAATAATGAAGAATTGTTTAAATGCAATATCATAATTGGCAACCTCACAGAACGAGATATTAAAGACATACTGCCAATGTCATACGTTGTGTAACGAAAAGAAAAATAAAAGCAAAAGGATAAAGTCTACTTCTTTTACAATTTCTTTCATCCTATTGATTTTAAAACACAGGATTGCAATGTCTGCTTCCCTTCATTGTCAGGGACGTAACTATGGGGGAGCAGATGGGACTTGAGCCCTGGGCGCTAGCTTTTAGAGGCTCAAAATTGACTAAGGGTGTATGTGAAAACAAATAATTATGCATTTTTTGTGTGTCAGGGAGGGGGGGGGGGTTAGCTCTAAAACCTGGTCTTGCCTCTGTTAGAAAAACACGTATTTGCTAATGTTAAAAGAAGCTAAAGTAACTCCTAACCCAATTCCCTTTTTTAGGAGCTATTGAAAATTACAAAAACAAAATAATGAGCAGAGCGGGGGCACATGCTAAAAGACTTTAAAAAGTGGAATTAAAAAATGCAGTATTACATGTTTTAAAGTACTATATAAGGTTTATACAATGCTTACAGTAAATAATTTTTCAGGTTTCATTTGAAGAAGGAAATTTCTGCTAATTTCTTGGGTTAGTACTGTTACAGGGTTTTCAATCTGGAATAATAAAAGCAAAGACCACATTAATCATCAATAAATAAACACAGCTTTATACACTTTATTCATTCATTCAAATCTTTTAATTCAATTTCGCTTAATTGGCTGCATATTAATACATATGGTATTTTTTTAGTCTGCTTTTCTGAAAAGATAAAAAGAAAAAAAAGAAGGCTTAAAGTACTGAACCAGTTTTGCTAAAATGAAGCCAAAAATTATTTATATAATGATATAAATACTAAAAATAAATAAATAAACATTTAAAAATAATAATAAATAAAATATTTAATAAATGCATAAGTAGGTTTTTGAGATGAAGAATTGTGTGTGTGTGTGTGTTGGTCAATCTGCTTACAGGGTTGCCACTCATGTTAGACAATAAAATCCCCCGACTTTTCCAGGTAATTTTAGGAAAAATTCCAGATTAATCGATGTCAACTAATATTATTAAATATTAACTATGTTTTAGTTGTGAATAAAAGCCTACCTTATTATTTCAAAAATGATTATGAAAAATTACCAAAAATGATTACCAAATTTTAAATGGTTAAGTTGAAATAAGCTAAAGTTTACTTGCATTTGTTATGAGTAAAAGTTGGAATGTTGGAAAATGTTGTTACACCTTGCAGCCCAAAGTTTTATATTTTATAGATTTTCGTATTGTCACAAAGCGATTAACTTAACTTGTAAACATGGTCAGTGAAATTTGGAACATAGCAGAATTTTGCACGGCAAAAAAAAAAAAACTTCAAGATACAAATAATTTCAAATCACCAAATAATATTGATTGTTATTTGGAAATATTTTGCACAAATAAGATTCGCTTTAGCATAATTTCCTGTGCTTTCGCTTACTCAAAGGTTTTCTAATATGCATTTACAAGGAAATCTAGCAACTTTTAAATCGCACATAGATATAAAAAGCAAGAAATAAAGAATTGAAAAAAAGAAAGAGGTGAATTATAGGTTATCAGGCATGTGACTCACTCAGGAAATAAAATACTGAAATACCACGACAGAACGTTGTAAGCTTAATAAAGAACCTTGTATAACAAACATAAATTACTATACAATAGAATTATCAAATACAAAGCAAAATTAAGTCATTACTTTACCCTTTAATATAACTGAACACTTAAACTTAAATATAAAGGATTCTTTGGAACTTATATTCATACGTAAAGAGTCTAAATTCAGCTTAATCCATAAAAACTAACTCCATTTTTGAAAGAAATAAACAGGTTTCTAAGCATTAACTTTTTAAATTTAACTTCTACTTCATATCTATCAATATTACAAATATTATGAAGTTATGAAGTGCAAGGGAAAAAAAAGGATTGCAAAGTACCAAAGCATTACAAGACAAGGACAAGATTATTAATACACAATATAAACATATTTGTGATTTAAACACACAGTACTTTTATTTGGTATAATACTGAATTGGATTAAAGATTACTATACTATTGGAACTTCTAAGATCAAGAAGAGGGACTATCGAAAACCTTACTAGGCTCCTTTTTTTTTTCAAACTTAACAATTGTTTTATAATATTAAAAAAAATCATCCATCAGAAGATTGCTGATTTTTCTTCATTCCGTTTAATTATTTATTGAATAAAAACAGAAATAATTGTTAATTTCTTTTGTAACAATTTTATAATGAGTACTTGTAAGGAAAAAACCCTAATGCTAAACACAGCTACAAATTTTTAAAAAAACTCTAAATTACATACAAAGGGAGGAAGGGAGGGGAGGGGAGGGGAGGGGACATTTCTGGCAAAAAAAAAAATTCTACTAGATTATTAATAAGGCTGTAATATTAAAAATTATTACGAAACTGATATGATCACTAAAACTTAAAATAACTTTCGAAAAATTCCATATATTTTCGGTCGAATTTTCAAGTGGGCGAGGCAAAATTACATCCGTGCAAGTACTTTACTATTATAGAAGCTGAAATTTAATAAAACTAAAAATAATGGTAATCTCAAAGTCATTGATGTCCATGAGACAGAATTGGACAGTAAATGAGAACTAGGAAGTTTTACCGAAGCCGATGCAATCGGATTTCGAAATGCATAAAAAATCGGGACCGACTCTTAAAAGTTCAAAAAACGGACAAAATGCGTAAATTTTACTCGTATTTTGTGAAATGTTGGCAGGCTACTTTCAAAGATTTTCACAGAAAAAGTTAGTTCAATTTTGAAGTTTAAATCAACTTAATGTTAGCACATGTGGGCAAATTTCTATCCTACTTAAATCCAGACATAACAGTAACATTTACTTGAAGGAAACTTGAACGGTAAGTTTTCACGCTATAGAACAAGTGCAGAAAAGCATTACTTGATTTAGATTTCTATAAGGATAATTTATGAACAATTCAAAAAATTTTAACTAGCATTTATAAGAAAATTCAAAATTTTCAAAAATATTTGATTTTTCACAAAAATGCTTTTAAATTCACAAAAAAAAAGAGGCCTTTGTTAAAAATGCGGGATTGATCTCTGCTAGCTATCACTAAAAATCACTAAAAAGGAAGTGACATCATTATACCTTACTTGAGCAGGATATTTAGGTCCTGTCTAGTATATGGTTATGTTCCTACCGCTTGGCGCACCTGCAGGGTTGTTTTTATACCTAAGCCGGGTAAACCTAACTACAATGAAGCAAAAGCCTTTAGGCCTATTAGCCTTATGTCTTTTCTTCTCAAAACCCTAGAGAAGTTGATTGATAGGCACATCAGAGACGAAGTGCTGAAGGCCAACCCACTCTCCAGGCAACAACATGCCTATCAACCTGGCAGATCAACTGACACTGCTCTCTATGAATTAATCACAATTCTAGATGGAGCTGTAAATGGTAAAGAGTTGGCACTTGCTGCCTTCCTGGATATTGAAGGGGCCTTTGATCGTGTGCCCACTCAAGTTATTCTAAATGCTCTTATGAGGAAAAATGTCGATCATCTGGTGTGCTCCTTTATTGGTTGCTTGCTATCTACTAGATCAGTACAGGCAACTCTTTTGGGAGACACACTTGCCGTTACGAACTGCAAAGGCTGCCCGCAGGGAGGTGTACTTTCACCTCTTTTATGGAGCCTTGTTGTTGATGAAATTTTAAATAAAATTAATCTCTCAGGTGTAACCTGTATTGGTTATGCAGATGACATAACCTTAGTAGTAAGAGGAAAATTCCAGGATACTGTGATTAGCCTCATGAAATCTGCCCTCAAAAAGGTTGAAAATTGGTGCAAGGAAGTTAGCCTGACTGTTAATCCTGGCAAGACAAACCTTGTACTCTTTACTAGAAAAAGAATCAAAAATGTGCAAAGTATAGAATTTTTTAATACTAAACTTGCATACTCTAACGAGGTTAAATACCTTGGTATTATTTTTGACAAGACTCTAAATTGGAACAGTCATGTCGAACACAGCACCACCAAGGCAAAGAGAATATTCTGGGCCTGCAGACGTGCAATTGGTCCCAATTGGGGCTTTTCACCTAGTATTGTCCATTGGATCTATACTAAAGTAATTGTCCCCATTATCACTTATGGATCTATCGCATGGTGGAACAAAGCCTGCCGTGTGACAACAATGAAAGAGCTCACTAGTCTCCAAAGAATGGCAACTATATCAATGACTAGTGCCATGAGGACAACCCCCTCTCAAACCCTAGAGTTACTACTAGGCATTCTACCACTTTATAAGCAGGTAGAGATGGAAGCAATCCTTTGCTCCCAAAGAATAAAATTTCTAAAACTATGGAAATTATCTTCTGAGAGATCCTTATATAAATTTAATACACTGATCAAGGATCACCCATCGCTTTCCATGAACTCGGACTGGATGCTTAAACGCTTTGACTTTGAGTCAAAACACAATGTTGTATTCCCTTCCAGAACTGATTGGGAAAATCCTATTAAGCTTATTGGCCACGCCAATGAAGTATGGTTCACTGATGGATCTAAGACTTCCCATGGCACAGGTTATGGTGCCTTTTGCCCAAATAATAATATTAGAATCTACTCTTCCTTGGGAAGACTAGCAACGGTATACCAGGCTGAAGTGATGGCCATCCTGGCTTGCGCAAATAACTGCCTAAATAGATGCATCTCTGGCAAAACCATCAAAATCTTCTCTGATAGCCAGGCTGCCCTCTTGGCACTACAAAAACACTGCTTCTCTTCAAATATTGTTTGGGATTGCTATAACACTATTGCTGAATTGGCCGCAGTGAATAAGGTGACTCTTTATTGGGTGCCTGGTCACCATGGCATTTCTGGCAATGAAATGGCTGACCAATTGGCTAAATTGGGCACAGAAACTCCTTTCATTGGCCCAGAACCTGTCCTTGGTCTGCATTACAGTGCATTAAGGAAAACAATCAAGGAAGTCCTCCTAAAAGAGGCTCACAATGCCTGGCTTAAAAGCAACAATCAAAGACAGGCGAAAGAACTTAACCAAAATTACCCTTGGTTAAGATCTAAGGAACTGCTGAAACTCAGTAGAAATGAGATTAGGGTGATCATTGGTCTCCTAACTGGTCATTGCAATCTCAAGAGACATCTTAACATCATGGGCACGACTGCTGACCCAATGTGTAGAGGATGTCATGATGTAGAGGAAAGCTCCACACATATTTTGTGTGAATGTGATTATTTCTCTGCTCATCGGTTTGAATATCTTGGTTATCACTATATCGAACCCTGGGAACTTCCCAATTTCCCTGCTAATTTATTGCTGAAATTTGTCTCAGCCACTGGTCTGTTTCAGACTCATTAACTTGGGGTTGTTAGTACAATAGACCTGAGGTCGCAGTGCTAGTGCTCCTTAGAGCCACCCCCTTAACAATTCATTCATTCATTCATTCATTCATCACTAAAAATCAGTATAAGCTCATATGTTGCTTTATTAATAAGAAGGATGATTTGATATTTGCAAATACAAGCTGAAAGCCGAGTTTTGTTAAAAATCAGTGTCCTGGCAGAACTGAAAAATGAATTAGCTTAAAAGATTGTTACCAGTAGTTTAGATAACTAGAAAGGACAATTAATTCCACTATTACACATTGAAAGAAAGAATTTTTTTTCTTGTATACTTTAGTTCCACAGTAATGGTGTTGGTACTTCGTGGTACTTTATTCTACTATTTCCAATAAAGGAGCTGAAGCCTAACTATGTTTAATTAACTATTTTCCTATCATGAATATTTTCTTTATGCTTTTATTTTTTACCTTTACAAAAAATATATCTTGGGGTTTTCTTTCTTGTTTGGGATATTTACTTGTAAAAACATCAAAAATGGTGGAAATAAAAATTAACTTATAATCATTACACCAATTAACATTTGAAAAAATTAACCTTAATATCCATTGTGTCCAAAATATTTCTTAGTTCTTCTTTGGAAGTGGAAACGATTCGACCTGTGAAAAAGAAAAAAAACAAAGAATGCATATCATTTCCGACAAACTAAGCTAATGCAAAAGAAAAAAAAAGAATAAAGAACTATATTTTGGACAGATGTAATAATATAGATAATGATTATAGTGCTATAACTAATAAGATGTTTGTTAGTTACAGCATTTATATCATTATCGTATAACAGCAAATTACTAGTAGTCAATTTGGCTGGTAGAATTGTTTTTTAACTAACCATTTACAAAATCTTATTAGTTAAATTGGCAATATTAAATTTATACATTGCTACATGGACAATAAAAAAAAAGTTAAACTGATTCCTTTATCAAAAATCAACATATCATTATTTTGTTCCATGGCATATAATTAAATTTTAATCCTTTAATCACTAGTTTTCCTGCAGATTAGAAATTGACCTTTGTGAATTAATGTAAAAAATTGTTATTTATTTATTCATTTCCTAAATACAATAAAATTTTCCTACATATACATCAACAATAATTTTTTTTAATTTTGATTATAAATTACACTTTATAAAATTTATTAACTTATTGTAAAATAATTATCCATATTGATATTATTAATTCTGAAAATTAATGTTCAATTAATAAATTTTTATTCATTCATTACTACTAGTCAATTTAGCTAGTAGAATTGTTTTTGTAACTAACCATTTACAAAATCTTATTAGTTAAATTGGCATAGTAATACAGTACAGAACCTCTTATCACGGGGAACCAGAAAACCGGGAATTTTTTCATGAATTTCCCGCCATTTTTGAAAAGTTCGCGTTTTTTTTTTGCCCATTTAGTAAAAATACGAATTTTTTAAAATGCCTTTAAAACTACGCATTTTTCCGTTACAAGTAACATATTCAGTCTTTTAAGTCGAACGATTTAGTCTAAAAACGATGTTTTTTTAGCGGAGGGGGCGTCAACTTACTGGGGATGAAAATCAGACCTTTTCTCTATTTTATTTCAATAGTTAAACATGAAAGAAATAAGTAATTAGATTCTTATACATTTATTTAATTGTCTCGTCAGTATTCGAAGACGAATTGCAACAAAAGTCGGACTAACGAACGTTCGGAAAATTTCTAATACGGCAGATTCGCGAATTTTCCGCAATAGCTGATCGTGTGAAAATTAAACCTCGTTTATTTTTGTTTTATATATTTTTTTATTTATTTAACAGCTGAAATAAGGTAATAAGAATTTAAAATTGATATCAAGGCAACAAAAATTGCAACTGTGAAAATGAATTCTTTATTAAAATCGAGTTCGCAAAAGCGAAGTTGTTTTACACAAGTATGAAATTTGCAAGTTTCTGCATGTAAACATGCTTCTTACATTTCGTTTTCCTCCTTTTTGAAATCATTTATTACTGTAAAAATGATTGATGATCAGATTTTAAATTTGATAAACAAGATGTCCGATTCGGAAAGCATCCAAATGGTGCTACACCCGAACGATGAAAAAGAGCAAGATAGCGATGAAGACGAAAATAATGACATTTTGCCTGCTATGTCTAACGATCGTTGCTTTGAATTAACTAAAGAAATCATTGGAGGAATGGGACAAAATTCTGTTATAGACGAAATCACGCACATAATGGCTGTTCGAAAAATCCAGCAATCGAATTTGCGACCATTCCCGATAAGCTATTGTTCTGAAACTTTACATATAGCTCAGAACCAGATGACAATGCAATATTCTACCACTTTTATCATGATTTGATTAGTTTCTGAAGTATTTCCAATAAAATAAAATTAAATATGGCGATTAGTTCCGAAAATTGCGACCAAAATTCAGTAGCGGCGTTGCGATCGTATTTTTTTACTGCGATTTTTCGTAAGCTTTTTTTTACAATTATTTTTTCTTTCGTATTTTTTTTTTATTTTATTATAATTATTCTTTTTTATCAACTGTATTAGCGGGCCAATTCAAAAGGCTCGGCGGGCCAATTTTGGCCCGCGGGCCATAATTTGTGCATCCCTGCTCTCTATAAAGGAAGGCATATCATTAACAATCAAATTCTAAACTTAAAAATACAGAACAGTTATTTTTCTTTGCAATTCAACTTTTTTAGTAATAATAAGTTAAATCAAAACAAGGAGAACACAGCCAAACCAGAAACGGAAAAATGAACTGATCGCTTGAAGTGAATGATGTAAAAGTTTAGCTGAAAGGACTTTTCCTCTGGACTGTACTGCTGCAGTTCTGACATCTCTCCCTGTGGCTTTCAGATGTTAGGAGAATTAAAAAAACATTTACATGGAAGTAGATTTCAGTAATATGATGAAATGTAGGAGGAGGTCTGATATTGGTTCTTGCAGCAAAGGAGGACTTTCTAAGAGAAATATCCAGCCTAGTTTTAAAATGGGATAAATATTTGTACCTTCAAAGTCAATATTTTTGAATAAAAAGAAATTCTCTTGTCACAGGTGAGCATTGCTTATTATTTATGGAATGTACCTTATAATTAATATAAAACATTATGATCAACAATTCATTTTACTTTGCCATCATTAATCTCGATGAGCTCACCTAATCCCAAAACATTGTTAAAGTCAGAATCACTAGCACAGAATTTTGTGATTTATCATTGGTTTCAGAGATATTAATACTACACACTGAAATTTACTTTTTTAAAGTTTGGTAGATGTTCTTTTTCTTGCAAAAAAAACCCTATAAAATAATGTAATAACTCTACATGATTGAACACTTCTAATACTGATTTCAGACTGGAAACAACAGCAACAAAAATCCTGTTGCTAAAGTTCTATGCAAGAGTACAGTTTATAAAGATGAAATATTAAAACCAATGCACAAATGCAGAACCTGGGTGGTAGAATTTTTATTCTTTGTTGCTTCTAGTCTGCAGCCAGTTTAAAATATAAGAATAACATGTTAAGAAACTACTGATGAAGGTGGAGAAAAACTTATGAGACATATTAAACAATAATGCAATACATAGATAAAAATTGCAAAGCCTGATAAATAAATGTTGGAAAAAAATGGATTCACTGATAAGTTTCTATAATATCATAATTATTCAAATAAAGTTTAATTTACAGAATTTGACATTAACCAGAAAATCTATATGAACAACATATCAACATATAAAAGTTACAAACCAGTTTCAGACTTCAATTTATATTGGGATACACCATCATCATTTAGTGTACGCTCAATAATTATTTTATTACCAAATTCTTCCTGTTTGTAAGCAGAAATGCCGTAATTTTTTAGCACTACGGATGCAGTAGCTGACCTAAAAATACAAAATTGAAAATAACCAAACATAGTATATATAAAATGAACAAGTATTAGATGGTAAATAAAACCATGCAATGCTGTAAACATTACTTTCTATAAAATAAAACTAAAAAAATCTTTAAGATTTTGTTTTTTGAAAATATAAGAAAACTCAAGTGCATAAACAGTTACATAAAAAAGAACTATACCATGAAATTTTAGCCATTCATTTGCTTGAGAACCATTTTTTTTACATTGATCCACATACTGGCTCATTTATGTCCCAAATAAACCTTCATTTTCCTATGACGGGAAAGTGAAGGAAAAGGGAATATTTTTGGAACTAGTAGGAACTAGGAACTTTGAGATTTTTATAGTATTTCTTGTTGAACAGATTAGCATTTTTTAACTAAATATTATACGTTATGTATAGTTCATAAGAATAAGTTATATATAAAGAAAAATAATAAAAAAGGCTTTTGTTTAGTTGAATCTATGATGAAATTTCCTGTATCCAAGATATAAAATTTAAAAAATAGGATAACTTATTGTACATCACAATAAGTGGTCAACAATATATAATTGAAATATCTTGCCCGATTAACAGAGCTGTTATATTTAAAAGTGAAATTTGATTTAAAAAAAATAAAAATACAAAATTTAATTTTCATCATGAGGCGTTTTAAATTTTTTCAATATAAAAGATTAAAAAAAAAAAACATCTGATATTTAGTAAAATAATTTGAAATGAATAAAACTTACTGCTTTCCTGTTTTTATGAAGCCTTTTATGTTTGCATACCTTCCAGTTGCACTACTTTTTCCACCCAAAGCTAAAATTATACCAGTCAGAATAGCACTTTTCCCACCTAAAAATCAACATAACTTGTCTCAACTCATTTAATAATGTATTTGAATTGTATTTCAGTAGAAATGAAACCCAAATATTTTGCAGCATGTGCCATCAATAGTTATTTGCATGTTTTATGCAACTGAGGAAAAATTCCAGCTTTGATATAACATTATTTTAAAATAAAAAGGGAAACAGCTCAAAAGATCATGATATGTTTTTGGTTTTTGAAACAAAATCCAGAAGCTTCACTTTAAGTGCAGAAATTTTTGTAAAAATATTTTGTAGCACAAAAGAAAATACATATTTCAAACATTAAATTTAATATAAGTTTATTTTAAAAGATATAATTTTTCTGTACATAAATTAAGGCAGTGAAAAGCAAAGGGATGTATGTGACCAAACAACCATTTCAAGTAAATGCATTCAAAGTTTAGATCCTATTATGGGAGTTTTAATGTCATTTTTTTTTCTAAATCACGTTGGGTGTAGCACCTGTGAGGGATATCACTAGTATCCCTTGCCACATTACCGAATGGTGTTATCCCTAGTTATCTCCCGATTTTCAATTTTGTCACTTACACCCCTTTGGTTCTAGGTGCCCCAATTGCTTTTAATCAGTGCATATTTCGAAAAATTAAAGCAATATATAACAGAATTTAATTCATAAGGAACCAGGCAGTTTAGAAATCATCTCATTACATGACATGGCTTTGGTAGATTTTCTGTGAATTAAAAAAAAAAAAAAAATCACTGATGTCATCTGTTTATTGCCATGATTAAAATGTGAAAAAATAGAATAATGGTAAACAAACATTCATATACACAAAAGGTAAAATTAATTTCTTGACAACATTGAGTGATGTTGTTTGTGATGCACCATTTCTTCAAATGACTGATTGTGCTCTCTGGGGAATAGATGGGCTTAGGGAGAAACCCTTTTTTCCTTCCCTAAGGAGTGGACACTTTCAAAGTCAACTTTTACCTCCTCATAACAGAGGTGTCCATGGGGGGGGGGGGGTTCATGGTTCAGTATGAAATATTGAAATTTTTTTGGGAGGTTCTTAGTTTTTTCAATGGTCTCATTATTGGGGACTGCATTATCACTATTGGGGTATTAGACACCCCTGTATATAATAAGGCATAAAGTTTTTTGTTTTTTCATTTCAAACTTGTTTATGATTTATAGGGAAAAAATTCAATCATCCAAGCTTTTTACTTTTTCTCGTAACACAGAACATTAACCAGGAATTCAACGCAGTAAAATATTAAATTACTGTAAATAAAAGCAAACTAACAGCTAAAAAATACTAAATAGGAAAAAAAATATATTACAAAAAATGTATTCTCAATACAAAATTCCTAAAATCATTGTTATTTTTAAAAGTGAAAACTGGCGACTTACTTCCATTTAATCCAACAATAAAATTCATATGAGGATCAAAATCAAACTTTAAATTTTCATGGCACATAAAATTTCTCAGGGAAACAGATTCAATAATTCCCAATTCACCAGGCTGCAAGAAAGCACAATGATACAGTTTAAAAAGAAAGAGTTTTTTTTCTAAAAATTTGTTGTTTATAATTACTGCACAGGTACTTTTCACTTTAGCTGTTGCATTACCGAAACATTTTTTAAAGATCGTAACTAGAATTTTTCCAAATCATTTTTCACAATAACAGGGTAATATTAGAAAATATCATGCTATCTATCTCAGCATCAATATATTGGATATTTATGATATATACCAGACACATATCAACCCAATTAGCATTTAAAAATGTTCTTACTCAAACTAGTAAAATATTGTGTGAAGCTACAAAACTTTATAAGGCCTTAAATAAAACGTTGGTTCAGTACAAAAGTACAGTGCACAAGTTGGGTTCTCTTACAGATTAGTTAAACTTACAAAGAATTATTGTGCAAAAATTTTAATATTAAAATCCATTTTCCCAAAATGATACACAAAATAATGCCATGTAATATATAGATATTTGAATAAATAAAGAAATACATTTTTAAAAAGGGCCTAGTTATATTTTTACAAATCTAAATAGGCATGGGTGTATAATGTATATATAAAAAATAATATGCAGTGGTATAGTCGAGGGGGTACGCAAGGGGGATGGTGTCCCCTTACCTTTTTATTTTAATACAAGTGTCCCCCCAAATCTTTTACATTTTAACATATGCGTTCCCCTTTTGATTTCAATTGCTTATCGTCTTATGTCTAAGCATGCCCCCGACTATTTTTTCAGGACTAAACCACTGATAATATGCAAGTAATAATTTATATGTCAGAAGCATTACAATTAAGGTTTACTGGTTTTCAGGCAGCCAAGGCTTTTTTACATCTCATTGCAGTTAAAAAATAAAAAATTAAAAGTGAAGGCAAAAGAAAATAGTTAGAAGCCATATATAAATACTGCTGTCCTTATCTTCTTACAATTATTCGGGGCCTGAAGGAGGAAATACCTATAATTAGCAATATTTCTCTAGCAAAGATAAATGACAGCAGAGATAAAGATGAAGTTTCTGGGGTTATTAAGATTTTTATTAATGTCATTCATTGTGTGACAAGTACACCAGAGACAATGGTTTTGGGGAAAGCATAAAACTTGAACTTATTGGTGGCTGAGATAGTATGCATCATTTTTAGAAGAACAGAATCTGAACTAAAAAGAAAGAGGATTAGGTTATGATCAAAGCTTAATTTATTTATTGGAGATAGTGAGAACTGACCAAGCTCTATTTAAAATTGAGGAGTCGATATTTGTGATAGTATACTAATTGGAATGGATGGAAGAATTACAAATCATTGTGCTGGTAAATATAAAAATTGTTAATGAAATCTCTGTTGTCGTTGCTGAAAGTATCAACATATCAAGAAACATGCTTCGCATTAAGTCTGCAGTCATGACAAAATTTGAAGTTAATTAAAGAGAATGGCTGAGAAACTCAGCTGTCTTTAAATTGTGAGAAAGAGGGCGGAAAATGCCGATTCTTGCTTTGAGATTTGCACACAAAACTATCAAATTTAGTGGGAAGAAAAAATACAATAAAGAGTGAAAAGAAAAAGAAAAGTGAGGGGAGGGACGAGAAATTGAATCTGTAATAGAAGAATAAAAAAAAAAAAAACAATTAAATGAATTTCAATTCACAAATACAGTTTTTCAGATTGCAAACACTTTAAATATATTTCAACATCTGTCGTAATCTAATATTTAAAACATTAAAAGTTGCTAAAAGAATTTAGATGATCCATGTGATATTTGACCATGCTTCAAGTAAAATTTATCAAAGTTTTCAGTTTCATTTTGAAATATATTATTTTACATTTTACTTGTAATTTTTTTGAAATAGCATTTTAATTTTAAACGTTATTCAAAGGTGAATTATAATAAGTTTTCTGTCTAAACTAATGCTGGTATATCTATCACTATCAGACTACTTTTGGATATAAAAATCTGCACTGTAGAATGCAAAAAAAGAAGAAAAAATGCTATTGGACCTTTGTTGAATACAGTTTCATGTTAATTTATATCGACTTGAACTAGTGACTATGCGCACTTGTTAAAAGAAAACACTCTTAGAAACCGTCGAACCTTATTTGTAAAAAGCAAACACTTAGACAAATGTATGAAATTACCTCTTCAAAATATTTTGTCTTTTTTGAAGCTGGATGTCCATTTTCTCTTGATCGTTTCATTTTGACCTATAGTAGAAAAAGAATAGATTTGATGTTGCATAAGTTAATATGATTGAGAAACTTATATTACACAAAAAAGCAACAATTATATAGTTTTTAAGGGACTAAGAAAAAACATATAAATGAAATTCTCAAAAATACAAGCATTTTGGAATAAACAACAATGAAAATAACTCCAGTTTCTTCACTTGGAGTTTTCCAATTATGTCATGTCTTTATTTAACCTGTAACGTCCCCCCATACTAAGGAAAATAATGCATCAAATTCCCCTTCAACTTCTTTGGAATTTCTTTTGTTTTCTCAAATAAGTAAAAGGCCATTGATTTCAGGGTTGTAAAAAGCCCACCCTGGGTGGGTTTTATTAAAAAACTTGGGCTTTTTGGGTAAAATGAAATTTATTTTTCCAGCAAGTTAATAATGTATGGTATATATGTATATATTTGAATATTAGAATATGCATAATTCAGCTAGCACTACAAAACATTTTTGATTAAATTTTATTTACTTTTTATTAAAACAATTGCAGTTTTTTTTCCAACTACTTTACTTGAATGTTGCATTTAATTTCATTTGATCTTATTTTATGTATATATATGCACACTTTTTAAATTCAAAGATCAGTATGGGTGACACAGTAAAAAATTAAATAATGTTTACTCTAAAAGTTTTTCTAAGAGATCCATTCATCATCAGAGCATCCTAGGTAAATTATTTAATAGTTTAAAATTATTTATAAATAAAAATTGGGGGAAAGTTACTGTTTGAAAAAATAAAACATGTGCATATATATATATATATATATATATATGTATGTATCTTACGCACACAGATACAGATATATTACATTTTGCTACTTGCATAGGTTTATTTCATGATTTTTCTCCTACATAGTTAATACATACCACATATTTTTCATCTTCTAACTATCGCAATAACAATCTATTCAACAAATCTAAGCATAATTTTAATGAAGAAATATTTAGGAAAGATAGAGGGTATTAGCATTTTACAAATTGAAAATTGAGCTTCGAAATTATTTTTACTTTTGAAAAGTACAGAATGAATGTAAATTTATATATTTTCAGAAAAAATATTTGGTTTCCTGAAGTGTTTTTTTTCATTTTTTTTAATGTAACTAAATCTTCAAATCTAAACCAAAACTGTTTTTCCACTAAATAAATATTGGTCTGATCAAAACAAAAACTATTCTTATTACAAAAAAGAAGAAACTTCTACACCAAAAGTGCTTTGGTCTGAAAAGTACGGAAAATAAATTTATACATTTTCATATTAAGATATATGATGTCTTGAAATGATTTTCTCATTAAAAATAATTTTTTTTTAATATAACTAAAGCTTTTCCAAACTTTTACGTTAATAATAAAAATAAATTTTTTTCTTTCCAACTGTGCAAGTTATTTTCCTCAACTTTCTTGTAATTGTTATTTCTTTTTTACTACGGCATAATTTTCACTTTTTCTTTGTATACCTAATTTTTAACTATGGAAATTAAAAACAATAAATTAAATATTGAATAGTATTTACATATATAGAATTTTCATCAAAAAGAAATATTTTACAAGGGATTATTTGTTTCTAAATTCTTAAAAAAACCATTTTCCCCAAAAAACCCACAGGTTTTTAAGGCAAAAAACCCAGCCCAATGGGGAAAATGGGTAGCTACCTGGGCATCAAGCAATTCTGCATTTGGAAATACTTTTTAAGCCCTTGAACCATTTTGATGATAGTTTTTCCTTGATCTTATGCTTATAAATTTGAGTGTTCAAGTCAAAACTGTTAAACCTAATGCTTTGGCAATATTCAGTCACTTTAGATATTGGTTTCATCTACTTGCTTCATGCACATTTTCTCTTTCAACGATGAAGATTAACTATTTGAAGGAAGTCATTGTGAACTGTTAGTGAACAACAGAATCCAGACAGTGATGAGGCTGGCGGGGACTGGAAAAGAAGTTGCACCCTGTTAAGTCTGGCAGTGGGGGATCCAGAGGGTGGGAGGGAGAGGGGGTTAACCGCCCTCCCCCTAACAAATGAGATCCAAGGGAAGGGCAATTGGAACATAATAGAATTGCCAGGGTTGGAAAAAAACCTGGTTTTTTTGAAAAAAACCAAAAAAACCGGTTTTTTTTGGTTTTAAACCGGGTTTTTTTGGTTTAAATAGCATTTGTAGGAAAAACAATTTGACTTTTAGAAAATCATGGAGATTTTAGATCCTTAATTGTAAATAAATGTTATTGATAGTTAATTTATTGATAATTAATTAAGTAACTATAAGTTAAAACCTTAAATTTTAATTATCTTATATAGGTGCAGCACTTTAGTCGTCAACTTATAGAAAATGGAGATTTTTTTTTTTTTGTCATTTCTTACGCTATGCGTTTATTCATTCGTGACTAATTAAAATATAACATCATGTATTAATGTTACTTTAAAGTTAGTAATTAGCTAACAATTTTTAACAATTATCTAAAATACCATTAGATAAATTTAATCTGAATGACTTACAATGTATCCTGTACAACTTTAAAATTAAAGCACTTAGTTAAAGATAAATGTGTTAGTTTACTTATTTGACTGTAAAGATTCCCTAAAAATACATAATTTTTCGAAATGACTAGATCAATTAGAAGAAAAAGAAGAAACTTATTTAAGGAACAAAAGAGTGAGCCTCATAGTAGTTTTCTAGAATAGTTAACTTACGCAGAGGTTTAGGCAAACTTTATATTGATGTTTCATCCATCCAGACAAATACTGGTCTAACATTATAGCATAAAAAATATTATCCTGGAGAACTTATATAAGTTTTTTTTTTTATCTTTGCAAAATAGATAAATAAATAAATATAGTAATAATTAGGCAGCCAACTTACAAAGGGTTTTTTATAATACTCCCACCCAAATTTGGTACTTAAGTGTTCAATTAGACAGGTGGTCAAATTACAAAGGTTTTCCTACATTAAATAATATAGGGCTAATTCCGTTCCTGACCAAAAGTGGTCAACTTAGACAGGCCAACTTTACAGGTTTTACTGTATTAACACGTTATAATACTCTACTTATACAGGCCTTTCAGCAAGTTACTAAAGGAATAATTATTATGCGGGTTGAGTTTTAACAAAAGCATATTTTACTAAATCAATAAAAAATAAGCAAAAATGAAAGACACATTAAAAATTATGTGTGTTGATTTACAGTATCAGTAATATTAACAAATGATTACACCATAACACTTATACAAATCAGCAACATTGGCTTAGAAATTATCACTATTATTTTTATTTTTATTTTTTTAAATAGAATTTTTCTAGATTAAAGAATAAATATATTTTTAAAAAGAAGAGAATAATTTAGGGGAAAAAGAAAAATTTGCACTGATTAAAAAAAAGTTCTTTACTTTACAAATTCAATAATTCATGATTTATCTAATGCTGTGCTTGCAATTTCTGCACAAATTGGATTTTGCAATTTTTTATAATGCAAAAAATAAATGAAAAAAGATTTTGTTTCTTAAAAATTGTTATCTGTAACATACATTTGCAAATTGGTTATTATGAAGTTATTTTATTATTTCTAATGTATATTCTTTAACACCAGGAATTACAATTGCAATATCATTTTAATTTTTATAATGACTGAGAAGAGTTAGCTTTAAAAAATTAGCTTTTTCAGAGCTAATTTTAGAAAAACCCAAATAGTCTGACATAGGTAGTCTGTAGATAGGAGATGAGAAAAATTTGTACTGATTAAAAAAAAAAAGTTTGTTAATTTTCAAATTCATTAATTATCCAGTGCTGTGCTTGTAATTTCTGCATAAATTGGATTTTGCAATTTTTAATGATGTGCAAAATTAATGAAAAAGATTTGGTTTAAACCAAGTGGTTTTTTTAAAAAAACCATTTGGTTTAAACCATGGTTTAAACCAACGTGGTTTAAACCAAACAACCCTGAGAATTGCTCTAAGAAAATTATCCGACTGCAAATGATCTAAAGCAATGGAGATAAGTTAAATTATTAAGTAGATCCTTTACATTCTGCTCTAGTGTCACACTGAAAAATTATGATCTTTTGTTTGTCTATTGAATTGTACTTCCTCAAAAATTTGTATGAAAATTAGTCAATTTCTTCCGAAACATTTTAGGGAATCATACTAACTTAAACTATACTTTTGTCCTGATAGTAAGCTGAAATCCATTTCATTACTATTGCGAAACTTTAATAATTAATAAATTTTTGTTTTAGTTTTGAATTGAGCAGGTGTTTATCATCCCCATACCTTACAATTTGCTTTCTAATTCAACTTGATGATAATTTTTACATTATTATTGTTTTTTTTTAAAAGTTTTGTTTAATCAGCTGATTTAGATCCCTTATTTGAATTAACTGATTTAAATCATGCCCATGATAATATACATATACACAATATAGGTAATTTTATGAAACGTTTAAATGACAAACATAACAGACAGGCTTAAGAAATAAATTTTCCTTAAAAGCATTTTATTTTAGAGTCTCGTGCTCCTTAAAATGCTATAACGAGATAGGCATGCCTTTCAATTAACAACATTACATAGCTATTTTAATCAAAGGAAAAAGAAAAGTATTTCATTGCAAAAGATATATATTAATACAATAAGTACATATCAGTCATGATTGCACTTACATTTAGTCAAATTGAGAAAATAGTCAATGAATCATTTTTGCTTTCTTTTTACCCTTCTACTGCCCCCCCCCTCCTTTATTAAACTTTGCAAGATAAAAATGTACTTTAACATTGTCTTCGCATTTTGTAGCAGAAAAATGAATAAATAAAACATTTTGAAGTTTGAAAACTTCCCCTTGCTAATTACAAAAACTCATTCAAATTAAACGATTTTTTTTCTTTTACCAAAATCGAATTAGGTCAATAAAATATAGAAATAGTTTGTTTAATTCCTCAGCATTTACTTCCCTTACAAAACTGCTTCTGAAATGCGTAAATTTTTAGATCGTAAATTTAAAAAAATAAACAAATAAATAAAACAAGAGTGAAAGAAGAACACAATTACTAATTTCTTTTCTTAACGATGTTAAAATATTGCAACATCTGTGCTTTCGCTATCATTATATGATGATGGTTACGTTTTGTTTACAGGTTTACAGTCGGTTGCTGTGTGTGCTGGCGGTTACCGTATTTACAGTAAGTATCTTTCTACTTGGCGGTAGAACGTGGAGTTGTGAAACACCTTCCAGCGAGGCTTAGATTTTGGAGTTCCCCTCCAGGAATTTTTTCTTTCTAGGACAAAATTATGCATTCGTTTTATTTAAAAATTATTAAATAAAAAAATGAATTTTAACATAGTTAATTAACAGCATCAATCCTGTCATCGTCGCAATGTAGGCAGTTCTCTCGCTTTTGTTTTGTTTGTTTTTTTTACGACCATTTCAGGTCACATAAATATTCCAGTTTATTTGCTATTCTCAAGGATATGCTTCAAACTCTCGTCTAATATGACAGATAGAACAAGACAGCACAACAGATTTTAATATACAAAGAAGGAAATACACCCAGGGCAAGGTGGGAATCGAACCCACGCCTCTTTCTCTCCGCGCAGGGAGGCACCGGAGCCAGTCGATTTAACCGCTCAGCCACTGAGGCCCCCTCTCGCTTTTCTTTCTTTCTTTTTTCAACTTTTGCAATAGAGTCTGCAGGCTTCTTGAATTGAATTGAATTTAACCTATGAGCCCAGTAAGCGATAAATATCGATTTGGCCTTTATCAATGTGTATTTTTCATTGTTTGCACTGGCAATTTGCTTAAGTTTCGTAGGAAAACATATAACACTTTATCAGGGAGTATTTTTAAAATTGGAGCAGCCTCTAACTTTACCGCGATAATTGTTTCATTATGACAACATTGGCAAGGCTGAAGAACGCTTGATCTTTACGACAAACTTTGGTGATAGCGACAGTCGCAAAAATCGACCAGTTTCTCAATTACTGGAACACTCCCAGCTACCTATTTTTTATTAGCGGATTACCCGTTCAATTTGAAAATTCATTTTTTAAAAATTTTCTGTGCCTTTAAAAAAGCCTGGAAAGGCATTGAAGTAGTTATTATCATGTATGGGAAAAATGTGAAACATCATTGTTGAGTTGGTTAGATTGGTAAGTAAGCATACAACAAATGAAATTTCTTAATGCGTATTTAACGAAGATTCCTAAGAAGATTCGGGCAACTATAGATACTTGGCGATTTGCTCCTGAATTCAGGGCGACATTTAGACTTGATGAGGCGCTAAAGCTAGATATGGGACCTTTTATAAGTCTGCAGTCTATTTAACTGTATATGATACTTTGCTTACTCCGACAATTCTTTTGGGGGAAGAACAGACCAGTCATTTCGAATTTTTCCAGGGCAGGGTGGGGATGCGAAAGTGTATGTTATCCCTGTGTTTTTCATTAAATGAACAATAAAATACATGCAAATTCCTAAAAAACCATTATATTCTCAAAGCCCGGGGGGGGGGGGGGGGATTTCAATTGCCTCCTCCTGACCTCCCTAACTGACCTGCGAGGGCAAGAAGTCAGCTGCGAAGTGTAGGCATGTTTGGGAAATTTTTGCATTTGTTTTTAAACGCAAGATTCAGCTCATATGGTTAGTTTTTGCTCTACCGGGGTTAATCTCCGTAGCTTTAATTTCTATATGTCTCTGAAAATAATGTGTGTAATATTTTGTGGTACTGGTACACGTGTTAAAAGGCCTATACTGACTTAAAATCGCCAAGAGACATAAATTTTTATAATTTAATGCTTTTATCGTCAATATAAGGCCCATGTGAGTTGTAGATGGTGGCTACAACTCAGAAAACCATCATAACGGATAAGTACCCATTTTGTGATTACATTTTGAAGTAGATCATAATTAAATATGCAATATGTGCAGGCTGTGGCAGGAATTCGGGAGATTTTAAAAGCGTTATCACGAGTTAATAATTAGCTTTCTTTAAATGCACAAGAGCTTTCAGTCAATGTAAAAGCATTTAATTGTCAAACTGAAATCGAAAAAACTAAAAATTTAAAATTTAATAAAAGAAAAAAATTAATTAATAAATAAATAAAGAGAGAAAAACAAATAGATAAGTAAAAAAAAATAATAAAATGAAAATAAATGGATAAAAAAGGGGAAGGAGCTGCGGTCTGAAAACTTGAGAGTTAAGAATAATGGCAACGCTTAGAGCCAATTTAGTGCTAATAGTCTCTCTCACTGCCGTTATGTTTTCGGGTCTACGCACTGATTTTCCTACAGACTATTTTTAGTTTTTTTAACCAGTTTGAAAGGTAAATGCTTTTAGTTTTATTGTGTATTCTTGTGAATTTAAAGTAAATAAAGCTAACAATACCACGCCTAAAAACTAAAGTATACTGAAGAACGGGTAGAAATCATTATATCTCCAAACCACGTGTATGCAGTTTCACAGTGAAAATTTGTACCGTACTATGATTTTTTTTTCGTCCGCGCTGAACGCAAACGCAATCACTTGCAATCATAGTATTTTTTCCAGATGGTTCTTTTAAAAGATCAAAAAAAAAAAAAAAAAAAAAAAACACACACCATCATCTCCCTCATACATTTTCTTTCTTTTTTTTTTCTCAACTCTTTACAAAAGTTGAATATTACGGTCATTCAGGGTAGCTTTGAACCCTTGGAGGGTTAACTATGAATCACGTCATAAGTTTTTAGTATATCTGACTTTAAAATTAAAAAAATACTAGAAGGTCCAATGATTCTGCACTCGACTGGTTAAGTTATAAAATCAGTTTTCCACTTTTTATTTTACGGAATAATTTTATAACGCTATACACAGATAATTGTATTAATTCTAAACTCCCTGCTTGGAAGCCATTTTTCGATGCTGGTGTGAATTTGTTGAAACCCTTGAAGTTGTTCTATGCACTATAGTGAATTATAGAAATCCTGTGATGTTATGAACTTTTTTAATTAATTTTTCTGGTAGTTGCACAACTAGAATTCATTCATTAAAATAAATCTTTTTAAAATTACTTTTCCGACTTGGTCAAAGTAACCCTTAATGGAAGGATCCCTTCCATTTAATATAGTAAGGCTAGGTCAATATAATTTTTATTTCTTAACTTTTGGGGACTATGCAATACTTTAGGAGTTCTTCAGTTTTATGCCAGTAAATACAACAGCACTATTAAAATTTAAGTGGGGCAGTTAAAAATAGAGGTAATTGTGAATCAAAGCTCTTAATACTATGAATGTACTTGTTACAGTCAGACTTACATTAGTGTTCTCCATTTCACTAAAATTAGAGTAAACAAGAAGCGCTTTATCTATTTCGGGAAGAGCCGATGTTAAACTTTTGTATCGTGTCGTCGATGCGCTTTCATAATAAATCTGCCTTCTTAAAAGAATGACCCATCGCTTTTTCCCCCGTCTCAATTTCACAGAACAATGAGCTGTACGCGTTGGATGCGTGTCACTGTTAAAATTATGATTTTTTTGCTGGTGTTTTGTTATGCGGAGCCGCTGACAGCGCGATCCTGTTTTCCAGCGGAAGCTCAGGCTCAGAGTGAAGCGCGCTCCTAGTTTGAATGCCAGTGGAACATGCCGGCCGAAAACAATAGGAGGAACCATCCCTCATCAATTGACAGAAATGAGATTAATGCAGAAAATGGTCAGTCTGCGGACCTCGTTCAAAGTAAGATTTTATTAAAACCATAATGCATGTACATCTTGCTATTACTTTCTTAAGCAGGTGAAGTTCTTATAAAGCGTCAGTGTTAGCTTTTATTTACCCGTAATGTGCACATAAAATACCTCAGGGGGTGCCAACCCCACGTGACGGTCTCTCATCTGGGAGCTTGTTCAAAAAATTAAGAGACCACATATAAAGGGGCGGAAGTCGGACTCCTGCCTATAAGGGCCCCGTTAGACTCAGGAGCAGCGCACCCATTCTCCCTCGCTTCGCGCGAGGATACGACAACAACAACATCAATATGCACATAAAATAAATATGTTTATTCAAGATATTTCATTTTCATGTGGGTTCGTTTTTATTTGGATCGTGTTGTGTTCTTTTTACATTTTTAAACTCTGCAATACGTCGTCCCATTATATCACTTATTCGTTTATATTGCGCTTCACTCCTGCATCCCGAAAAATTAACTATCAGTTGCCTTCTAGAACAATACTTACTGCCACTTGTCTGATTGAAATGAAAAGGGGAAAATCCTGGACCAAAAAGGGATAGCTCCTAGTTCAAGGAGAGAAATTCACAACAATGAAAATGATAAGACATGAGGCGGGGCATTTGAAAGCGGTTTTAGAAAAAAAAAGTTCGCCCTAATGCAGCAAATGGAATTTGTGGTACCACCAAACACGTTAGAATTTAACCAATAGCGCTCGTCTAGTACAGTTAAATGTTTGTTTGTAACGGTACTGCATATTAATTCCTTTCCATTTGCAGACCTGCTGCATTCCACAGATACTGGCAACCATTCTTTCATGGGACACCACTTTCGGCGGATGCCATTACCAAGAGTTGAATATATACGCGGTACTTTTCCACTATGGACAATAAATCGCGTTCAACTACGGTGCTCAAACTACAATAACTTACTGATTCAAAACCTAGTTTGGAATTTTACAATAATCATATAATTTTCAGGTAATCATTTCCACGTGCAAGTAATACATTGAGTTTTGATCCACAACTAGTACCACAGCTAGGTTTTGACATTTTCTATCTTCTCTGTAGATTATAATGCTTTTATGGGAATCCGCTAGTACAGAAAGGAATTTTTTTAATTGTCTGATCCGGAATTAGCACCAAGGTACTAATTCTGGATTAAACGCAACTTTTTAATTGCTGCAAAAGTAAATGACCTAAAAAATAAGTTAAGAGGTTTATACTCGATGCACACGGATGATCCGGTTGCGGTCAGGCGCCAACCGCCCCTGTAAGTCTGCCCATTCAACTCAATGTACTTCTGAACCGGAACTGCGGCATTTGACCGCAATCGGGTCGTCCATGTGCATCAAGCCTAGTTTAACACACTTGAGTTAAAATAATTAGGTAACTTTAATTCTCACCTCCACAATCAACCAACAAACTTAACTATTGACCTTGTTGTTGTTGTTGTTGTCGTGTCCTCAAGCGAAGCGAGGAAGAATGGGTGCGTTGCTCCTGAGTCTAATGGGTTCCTTCTAGGCAGGAGTCCGACTTCCGCCCCTTTGAGAAGTCAATTAATTTTTGAACCAGCTCCCAGAAGAGAGAACGTCTCTTAGGGTTGGCACCCCCAAACGATACCCCAGAGATATCGTTTGACTTGGGAGGACGTTGCAGCCACGGTGGATTTAACGTGCACTAGCCCCTTTTAGCGTACACGGTCCCAAAGCAACCAGCCGTGAGAGGTTGTCTCCCTCCCAACTGACCTTTGACAATGTTGCTTCCCTTCTTGAACCGAGCTTCTACCGACTGGTACACTGCGGGACAAGAATTAGCCTTACCCTATATTTTTGTCCAAAAATGTGTTTTTCTATTCATTAAGCCCTTTTTTCTGTGCAAGATACAGTCTTGATTTTTCAAAGGTGATTTCATACATGTATACTACACCATAAAAATTTGGGTTCAGGTATGCGAGCTTTTTTCTGCTCTTTTCTTTTCTTTTATTCTTTTCTTTCTTCTTTTTAATGTCAAAGATAATACTTTCAAACAGATTCTTTCTTCTTCTTTTTTGAAAAGTCT
Organism: Octonoba sinensis; assembly: GCA_038502835.1. NCBI lineage: Eukaryota > Metazoa > Arthropoda > Arachnida > Araneae > Uloboridae > Octonoba > Octonoba sinensis. The sequence continues at coordinate 1,802,063 of CM076606.1, read as the reverse complement.
ATCCAGAAAAATAATTGCTAAAACTCAAAAAATCAATAGGTCTTTAATTGCATATTAAGTTTGTTCTTAATATCTCAAGAAATATAAATGCTCTTGAAAAAATAAAAAAATATTGACATTTAATTAGTTTATAAGAATTTTAATAATATCACAAAAAAATCCCACATTTTTAGAACTTTAAAACAGCGGCTCACCAACCAGACTTCCTCTTTCTTTCAGAACCAATTTATCATTATAATCTGGTATCAAGATGCGAGATGTATCACAATCAATTTTATAAAAGAATGATTCTTTGGAAACATATAAATTTAAACAGTGACAAACAGTTAAAGTAATGTTGAATATTATTGTAAATTAGTTCAGGCAAAACGAAGTGTTTTGCATCATATGCCATTTCCATTTTATTAAGCATTCTTTAAGATTGTGCAAAAAAAAGAGAGAGAGAGAGCGAGAGAGAAAAGGGGTGGTGGATTGATTTAGACATTGATAAGCAATAGATCTGACCTGACTTTTTTTAAAAAAGAAAAAAGGTTAATTGAAGTTTTTATTTCAAAATCTTGAATGACATCATACCTTTAAAGAAAAGTGCATTGCAATAAAACTGTGTGAACTAGTCTGTTCCAACTTTCTCAATTACTATACATAAAAACCGCTATTCGAGTGTAAATTTATACTCCAAACTTAACTGACGAGTGGCATGACAAACCAACAACAAAGCAAACATACAGCAGACGAAATTCTTTTCCACGTGAGAAACATTTTTTAACTGGACAAAAAGAAAAAAAAGAAAATTCATTGAAATAAAGATTTTTTGAAAACGAATAAAATATAAAAATAAATGCTTAAAAACCTTAAGAATTCCAAAAACGAAATATATATGCAACCTGAGATGAAGGAATTCAAGTTTTCATTTTTAAAGATTTTTTTCAAAAAGTAATAATTATTTGAAGAATTAGACGATCTAAGCACTGTTCATTGGACCAACAATTATTTGTTCTATCTTGAGTTAAATCGCTTTTTTTCTGCAATGATCAGAAAAGGTTATGCTACAGGGTAATTAGCTAAAAAGTAAATTATTAAATGAAAAGTTAAATTTCAAGCTTCCTGGGGCATCAAATAAGCTTTAGATAACTGCTTGCCAAATTTCATGGTTTTAAGTGCTTAGAAAATCTTTGGAACAGATTTTGTGGCCTATATTGCTGTCTGCTCTAGTGTGTTTTTGCTTGAAATATGTGAGGGGCTCTGCATTGCTCATTTTTTGAGACAAACCAACACTGACGAGTCCATATCTCATTTTCAAACCTTTAAAAATGTTTTTTTTTTTGATTTTTAAACTTTTCAAAAGTATTTTACTTCATTTCTGTTTTATATTAGTTAACTTAAATGTTTGCTGCTTTGCGCATGTTTAGGTGATAAGTATTTATTTTTACCGTTTTCACTTTTTTTCAAATATGACTTCTTATATATATATATTTATGTGTGTGTGTGTGTGTTTATTATAAACAACAACAGCATTGCAATATGCCTTAGAGGAATGTATTTCGTTTTCTGTGAAATCCAAATTTATTTTCACTTTGTATTTTCCTTAATGATGAAAAATGAGGCAACTTTGCCATTCAAAATATTTCAACTAATTATGTTTCACGCACACACATCGTGTAATTATATATAGTATGGGTTGAACTTATCTCCTTTTCGTTCTTCCCAGATGATGTATTTACTCCAGAAGAAGCAATAAATTTCGTCGGAATAGGCCATTTTCAGGTGAAGCTGACACTTTTGTCTGGATTCGTTTGGGTAAGTATCATTTTCTGATTGAGAACAAACGATTTCATTGTTCTAGAGACATCTTTCAAATAATACAACCATTCACTTTCAATTCATTCCTTTATCCGTAACAATGGAACTTTCAATTGAAAGTTAGAAAACAATGAAAAAACAGAGCTTGGAAGTTATAGGAAAAAGCTATGAAAAATCCTGTTTTACAATTTCGCATCTTTTATGCTCAAATATAAATTCAAGCAAGTGATTTATTTAATATTTTTTGGTTTTCATGTTGTTCTGTGATGAATGTTAGCTTGATGGTTTGTGTGAAAAGAACATAAATTATTTGTATTTGACTGGTTGCTTCCTGGCCTTGCGTACGATTCTTTGTTGGAGGAATTTAAAACTTATGTACAATGAAAAGATGAAGAGAGGTTCGAATTTTCAAATTTTTAATTGTCTTAGAAAAAGTTATATTGTTTTGGTAGTCGGAAAAAATCACCAAATATCAGCAAATTGACATCTTACTTTTGAAACCACATTTGGAGAGATATCCCCAAGTTCTTGCCATTTTAGCTATAGAAATGGCTTTTGAGAAAGTTCCTTTCAACGTTTAGCTTAGCAAATTGAGTTTCTAAATAGGTGCTAGAAATTGCGTACATTCATGTAATTGATGAATATTTGGGTACTTTATGAAAATGATGCTCGACGTTCTCAGAGTGGCTACTAAATATAGCTTGTTTGTTTTTTTTTACTCGCTGGTCGCACGGGTTAATTTAAAGTTTTTCATTTTTACTTTCAAGTTAATTTCAGTGGGGTAAAAACGTTTAAGAAAGCTCTTGATGTTCATTGGGGACTGCTAAATTGACTAGGACCAGCCTAGCTGGGCCCTGAGCCTGTTGCTGGTCGTCACTTTTGTATTTGTATTTGTATTTGTATTTAAAACCATTCACAGTTAGAAAATATATGAACAAGTACTTTCCGGAAAAGCTAAATGTACGGCATAATATTTTTTCAATTATGATTAACATATAATGTATTTTTGTTGCTTTTTCAGATGGCCCGCGGGTTTGAATCTGTTGTCATCAAATACGTGGGAAATTTAGTTGCCTGCAGTTGGAACATCGCACGATGGCACAATGCTCTCATTACGACAGTGAGTTCATAGCATGTCATTAATATGCATTTTAGGGGGGGGGGGAGAACGAACTATTTTCAATATAGTAACGAAAGAAGTTGAAATTCTCTTCTGTATGCTTCACTTAAAGCTATTTTAGTAGTTAGGGATTTCAGACAAAATTCAACCATGTTTTGCGAAGGATTTTATTTTATACTAGCGGTGCCGCAAGGCGTTGCCCGGGCTGAATTTAAAAAACGTCGCCTACGGCGCTGTCCTTGCTAAGAGTATATAAAAAAAATCGCCTGCGGCATAAAGCCAGCAGTGTTTAAAAACATCGTGTGTCTATTTGTCAAAAAAAAAAAAAAAAAAAACATTAGACATTGTCAACGCCTGAAAAAGTAATATAACATGTAGAAGGATCAGTTAAGAAAACTTAGGAACAATTCCATACAAACAAAGTGCAAACGGTTCCCCGACGGTCATTATACACAGAATAACGCGAGATACAAGATTGCCCGTGTGAGACACGGGCATGTGAAAATTTGCAGGTAACTTTCGCGCGTGTCAGACACGGGAAAATGCGTTAAGTGGTTAATAAAGCAGGAAAAAACGTCAATACGAGGGTGTGGTTATAAGGACAGGTAGAACCAATGAAGCACCCTGAAATGTTTCGTCGCTGAAATGCTCGCACTTGATGGAAATGCACCCTTAGAATGCATTCACACCTTTTTTTTTTAAATTTTCGGACAACTGAATCTCAATCGAGCCAGTCTTTTTGAACCACTAAATTTTCATTGCTGATGTATACCCTTATAATTACATTCACTTTTTCTGCACTTTCCCGGAACAGTAATTTTTATTGAGTAACACACAGTCCAAATATGTTCCTCAAGCATTGCCAAACCAGTTAGGTAATTTAACGATTTGCATCTACGAAACAAAAGGACTGATGTTCTATGCCTTTGTTGTTACTTGAGCTCGAATGAAAGTATTCATGTCTCAAATCACAGTTAATATGAAAGTCGCCTTCATGAATAATTCAAGCAGAATAATAAGAAGCAATTTGTTGTTTGATGAGCGTGAAAATTGTTGATTTAAACGACGCAAAATCTTACAGCAGTGAATGGCTCAAAATGACGATGAGCACGAACAGTGAAAGTTTTAAAAATGAGCAGCACTTTGTTCTGCTTGTAAGTGACATTCAATGTCACGCTTCTTTTTGAGAAGGATGATTTGCTCACCTGCTGCGTCACATTTAACAGCATCAATGCTACGTTTTCTAGTAACAGGTGGTCAGTTATATTGAAAGTTTCAAGTCACACATATAGTCATAACCTTTTATCGATTCATTAAAGTTCATAATTTTCACTTTGTTACTCGAAAAATTAATTTCCTTAGTCAAGCAAATTATTTCATCGATTTATTAAAATCTGAATTAGCAATAGATGTGTTGTGTTAAATATTGGTTTTGGATAAAAGAGGGAAATAAAGAATTATGGGGTGGTCGCAATCGTTATAGTTAAAATTTTATAAATAGATTCTAATTAATAATGCTTGGTAGACTATTAAGATGGACTCATATTTACAAAAAACAAATAATATTTATTTTTTTACATAGTTTACAATTTATAGCATAAAAATCCTACCACATGTTGGACAGTTTCAAAATGCATGTAAAATTATACATAGTATACAAAAGACAATATTTCAAAAAAAAAAAGATTCATGGCACACCAAAAAAAAAATAATTTTTATAAAAAAACAGAACCGACTTCAAATTAAAAATTGCGCTAAAAAGTAAAAAATAAATTCATTCTTTAAACAACATCGATGTGACTTTTAAACATAGTTTTAGAAGTCGGTGCAAAATTAGGATAGATAAAATATTTTGTAATCATGAATCAATTACAAATATATTTATTTCCGCAGAATTAGCAACAATTCCAATATGAAGTAGCAAATGGTATACTGGTAATTAGACTCATAATTTTGCACCGACTTCTAAAACTATGTTTAAAAGTCACATCGATGTTGTTTAAAGAATGAATTTATTTTTTACTTTTTAGCGCAATTTTTAATTTGAAGTCGGTTCTGTTTTTTTATAAAAATTATTTTATTTTATTCTTTTTAGTGTAAATACATTTTGTATATAAATCCTCTATTTTTTAACAAATCCATATCAAAGGGCAAAACTTCTTTAAATTAATGACACTAAAAACTAATCATTGGTATGAAAAATTCCCTTTTGAAGTCTATTTTAGCAAACAAACTGATTGGATCAATTTTTGCCACAGAGAAGCCTTCAGTCAAACTCTTGCTGTAATTTCTTTTAATATTCCCATGACAACAAACATGTTTTTAACAATGCTTTTATATTTATTAATAGATTTCCCAACGAAGAAAAATCAAGCCAAGCCTTTCCAATTAAAATAAAAAATACTTATTTTTCACTCGTAACGTTTTTTCTAAAAAACAAATGTAGGCAAATTGATTTGCAATATTTGAGTTAGACGACCCTCTATCGATTAAAGAAAAAATCATCAAAATCGGTTCATTTAGTCAAAATTTATGGATGAAAAGACAAAAAAAAAAATACTGCATTTCTGCCCATGACTTTTGTTCTAATTATCGAATATGGTCAAACGAAAGTACGGGACCTATGGGAAACCACCCCTGATCGGTTGAAAAAAAAATCATGAAAATCGGTTCATCCGGTGCGAAGTTATAAGTGGACAAACAAAAAAAAAAAAAAAAAAAACGACATACATACAATACGAATGTATAACCTCCTTCCTTTGTGAACTCGGTTAAAAAAGATATAAAATAAGATTTTTAAAAAGGTTTGAAAAATTATATTTGGCTTATTTCCCTTACTATAAATTAGGGAGTTCATACCTAGGTATTCACGGGGATAATTCCAAGGTTAGGCACCTGAAAAAAAAGAGAGGGAACCGGGGCGGAGATCCCGGGCTAGAAGGAAGCTTAAAAAATAGAAAAGAGAGAGTTTCTGCTGAGGTCTAAATTTGTTGTTGGCTAGGAGCGCAGCTCCTTTTTCCCGACTCTGAGCGGTTTCGATGTTGATAGAAAAGTAGGGGGAGGATCATTAGTTCTCTCGGCGAAGCCGAGAGCCGATAGATGGAGCTTGCGCCAGGAAAATTTAGAATGAGAGGAGCGGAGGAAGTGCATCTGGAAATGCTGGGTGGAATTGATGTTACTAATTCCCCTGGTTTTTCAGAGCAAGTTAATTTTTTGAATTTTTCGATTTTTCCCCCCAGCAAAGCTGGATCTTCAGTCGTGTAGAGTGGAGCTAGTGGGTGGTTACTTCGATTTTCATTTGAAGTTGATTGTTTAAAATGATGGGTAGGGCCGTATGCGGTTTTAAAGTAGATACATACGCGGTTATGGTTAGAGGGAGGTTCAGTTAAGGGAGGAATAACTGTTGGGAGCAGAGAGCAAGGAGATAAACTGGTAGTTCACTGTAGAAGAGCCAAGAAATCGATCAGGGGAGTTAGAAACTGGCGGGAACCTTAAAAGTGAAGGGAGGTAGGGATAAGCATTACGTGAGATAAAGTTTGAGAGGTGGGAGAGAAAATAAAACAAGACAGGGAGGGGAGGGGCGAGAAAACTAAGTTGGGGGGGGGGGGGGGTCGTGTGACGTAGCAAGGGAGTCAAAGGTTAAAAGTGAAGTTCTAAAGGGGTATTTGTACTTTTGGGATGTTGTGAAAAATAATTTTTGAGTTTTGACTGTTGGGTTGGTATGAGAGTCAATTTGTGAATACAATTTAATTGCATTAGTTTTAATATATCGTGAAATGGAAGTGGTATTTGTTTCGTTGTGGATGTGCTTATTCTTCTCATACCAACTTGCGTTTGTAATGACCCTGAGTGGGCGGGATTGAAGAATTTAATTTGAAGGTTGTAATTATTTGTTATGACGGTGAACCCCCAGATGGGGAAGGCGTAAAGGAGGGTGGGGCGAATTATTTGGTTGTATAGTAGAAGTTTATTTTTAAGGGAGAGTTTGCTTCTTTCGTTTAGTAGGGGGTAGAGGGCGTGAAGTTTTTTCTTAGCATTATTAACAACTTCTCTTGTAAAGTGGTCAGCTGCTTTTTATCGACCCCTGCCGGCTTAAGAGTTGGACAGGCGTCCGCTGCAAATCGGGCATGACGGTGACCGAAGGTCAAGTTCACCCCTTTTGGTCACTGGCGAGAAAAAGAGAAATCTTGACTCAGCTGCTCGGAGTAAAGATATAAAGTAGCAAAAAGGAAAGTGTAAGCCATGAACATGTGCCATGAGTTCTTAGCTCAACAATGTTTTAGCAAAAGGATAAATAAAATATATTAAAATTCATTACACAGTAATCAAAATTCTAATACCTAACAGTTGAATGCACCAAAAGGATGCCTTCATACCTTCGGCGACGGCTACATTTTGCATCTGTGGTGACACACTGTTGCTATGGAGATCAAACTTAACAGCCGTCATGTATCTTTTGGATTGCGCAATCATCAAATCACGATAGCCTGAGTGAAAGTCACTTTTAATGCCGCAATTCAAAACGCCAATCAGGCTATGCGAGGGCGCGTTTATTCAGTTATATAGAACCACTGACATACCCTGAAAGGTTTCGTTGTGGTTGCTTGTCGTCGTCGTCGCTGTTGCGGATGGTCTGAATGCACCTTAATAATGCGCTCACACCAAAGACGACAAAGACGAAAAAAATGGTCTTTTCTCATCTGCGCAGGCGCTGAGTCTATTTTTAAAGCAAAAATTTCCCTTGCGGTTGCGTAGGTAAGAAAAGACAAGGTTTTTTTTTTGGTATTTGTCGCGAAAACGTCCTAAGAGTGCATTTACACAAAACGCAACAGCGACGTACGACGGCAACGGATAATTTCAGTGTGCATCATTGGTTCTTCACAATTCAATAACCACGTCTCGTGAGTGAGGGAGAGGATGATTGGATTTTTTATTGCGTCACTAAAAATGACTTTTATCATGCGACTGTGATTTGTTGATTGCGCTTATATCCTCTCTCTATGAATTCGATAACCACAGTAGCAGTCTATTGCGATGGACGCAAAATGTCTTCAGCGTTCTTAGTAGGAATGCCTCTGCGTTCACACAAAGCGTGCATTCACACTAAGAGCAACAGCGAAATCTTTCAAGGCGCTTCATTCGTTCTGTATAACCTAATAACCACCTTTGTCATTGTTATTGCGTCATTAAAATTGACTTTCGCCCATAAGTTGAGGCGGTGAGAAGCAAAGGGATGTAAGTGACTAAAGTATCATTTTGAGTAAAACTCGTTGGAAGTTTAATTCCTATACTAAATTCTAGAGGTTCTTCATGTAAATATATTTTTTTTAATTTCGAGTCCTATATGTATGTGTTAGTTTAAGTATGAAGTGTGAAGTGTTTCTGATAGATTTGACGTAGGACTTTTTTAAAAAATAGCTTGTTTTTACTTACACCCCTTTGCCACTAAATGAACAGCATGTCTTGTTCATTTTGATAATTTACACAAATATAAAGATAATTTGTTAGTGATATAAACTTTATTAAAAAATGCATAATATAAATTTCGAATAATTATATTTATCAACAAACTAAAAATCATTGCCATTAGACAAATTGCCGAAAACAAAAAATGACAAAAATAAAATCTGCAGACGATTTAACCCTTGTTTTTATTATTATTATACAACGATTCGGAATTCTTTTCCTATTTTTTTTTTCCTGTTCTCTGCTTTAAGTTTCGTAAATAGATCGTCTACATTGCGTATTTAAACTAACTGAAAAATCATATAATTTCGTTTTGAGGCCAACGGATGTAAGTGCACTTGCATGCCTTTGCCCCCAAACGGAATGCAGCTCTTATTTAGTAATTTTTTAAAACCTCGCTTTTTTTCAGTATCTATCGAAGCTACCACTAAGATCTCTTTCCCACAAAACAGAAGGGTGTTTAATTTATCATTTGCATTAGCTGTCTCAAAATTTTCATTTTGGTCACTTACACCCCTTTGTTTCTAAGTGCCTGATTTGTTGATTGCGCTATCGAGGATATATGTCATCACTGCTAATTTGATAACCGTATCCACCGACTATTATGAAGGAGCCAAAATGTCACCGTCACCGTTGCTGGAATGCATCCTTCGAGTTGTAAATTTGCTTATATACTGTGGTCTGTAAATATGAAAATAAAGCTTTGTGTGCGCGTTTGCGTGATTCCATCTTCGTGCTCTAGCGAAGTAGTACATTGAAGCACATAACTGCGTCTTTTGTTGCATTCGACATGTTCAAAAAGAAAGCCAAACAGTGATTGTAGCGAATAGCTTAGGACCTTTTTTTGCAAGATGATGCTTTCAAAAGAAAAAAATAAGTATTAGTATATCGTTGCCTCAGAGCAACAGTAGGATATGAATAAAACCAGAATTTCCTATAAAATTGATTTTTAAAATTTGCTGTTTTTTCAATTCTAAATATCTGAGGCTGTAGTTCAGGGATTTTACTGAAATTTTGGGAACTCCCCTAACTTTTGATTACATCTTCAGTGGTATTTTGAAAAAGTTAATTGCTTTTATAGGAAAATGATTTAGATGTCATATGCTGCTCTGAGGCGACGATATGTTGTATACATTTAAAATGTTTGATTATTATTATTTATATTGATAGGTCACATGTTTAGCCACTATGCTGGGCTGTTTTCTGTATGGAATTTGGTCTGATAAATACGGTAGAAGAACGGTAAGTTCACCAAAACTCATTTTGGGATGCAATCCGTAAGAAGCGACGTCAAAATTGATGTCATATTTTAGAGTAAGAAACACGTCACTGCATCCTAATGCCCTATAATAAGAATGTAATTAATTCAGATATGAAGAAAATTTTAATGTTAGCTGCTAAATGATATATTACTTCTCTACTGCATCCGTATTAACATTGCTTGAGAGACATAAATAACTTTTGTTTTAACACATTTTAAAATTCTTGCATATAAAGTCGTAATGAAAACTTTTGGAGTCGCTGTTATCAGCAACAGATATATATCATCAAAAGTTCTTTATTAAAGATAAAATAATTTTTATAAAAAAACAGAACCAACTTCAAGTTAAAAATTGCGTTAAAAAGTAAAAAATAAATTCATTCTTTAGACAACATCGATGTGACTTTTAAACATAGTTTTAGAGGTCGGTGCAAAATCAGGATAGATTCTTTTGTAATCATGAATCCCCCAATTACAAATATATATATTTTCGCAGAATTAGCAACAGTTCCAATATCAAGTAGCAAATGGTATAATGCTAATTAAACTCATCATTTTGCACCGACTTCTAAAACTATGTTTAAAAGTCACATCGATGTTGTCTAAAGAATGAATTTATTTTTTACTTTTTAACGCCATTTTTAATTTGAAATCGGTTCTGTTTTTTTATAAAAATTATTTTATTTTATTCTTTTTAGTGTAAATACATGTTTTATATAAATACTCTATTTAAAAGAAATCCATATCAAAGGGCAAAACTTCTTTGAATTAATGGCACTAAAACTAATCATTTGTATGATAAGTTCCCCTTTGAATTTGATTTTAGCAAACAAACTGACTGGATTAATTTTCGCCTTCAGTCAAACTCTTGCTGTAATTTCTTTTAATATTATAGCCCATGACAACAAATATGTTTTCAACAATGACTTTTATATTTATTAATAGATTTCCCTAGAGAAATCAAGCCAAGCCGTTCCAATTAAAATAAAAAATACTTATTTTTCACCCGTAACGTTTTTTCTAAAAAACAAATGTAGTCAAATTGATTTGCAATATTTGAGTTAGACGACCCTCTGTCGATTAAAGAAAAAATCATCAAAATCGGTTCATTTAGTCAAAAGTTATGGATGAAAAAACAAAAAAAGTACTACATTTCTGCCAATTACTTTTGCTCTATATATCGAATATGGTCAAACGAAGGTACGGGACCTATGGGAAATCACCCTCGATCGATTGAAAAAAAAATCATAAAAATCGCTTCATCCGGTGCGAAGTTATGAGTGGACAAACAAAAAAGAAAAAAAGAAAAAGCGACATACATACACTATGAATGTATAACCTCCTTCCTTTCTGAAGTCGGTTAAAAATTCTCAAAAATAGCAAAATGAGCGAGAATGAGAAATAACTAAAAATGAAACTGAATTACACGCGATGAAAAATTAATATAGTGTCAACAGGCTTCCTGAAATAATAAACGAAACACGTTTTTTTTTCTTTTTTTCAATCACGAAGTAGCAAACCTGCTCATGTTGATGTCAAACATGACCCCAATTGGCGTTTTTACATTTTTTAAAAAATATTGATGTAAACCTATTATGAGTTGAGCATTTAACCGTATAATCATTAACGAAATTATTTCAACCGATATTTCTGAAGAAACACTAAGTATTCCTACATTGAAGCGCACTTTAAATCACCACCCCATTTTAAAACACTACGAAACCATTTTCTGATTCGTGTAGCCAGCAGCATGATACACTAGTTTTTATACCTAAATACTATTACTTTTAAAATTAATGCGGAATATTTCTTTGATGGGAGGAATATTGCTCGGTGTTGTTCAGTTTTCTGACGGGAACAATTTACTTATGTATTTGTGTCATTAATAAGAAAACATTTATGGGGTCACTTTGACGCCAATGGTACTCAGTGTTACAAATACAAATCACTGCGAAACATTTAATTGTGTGCATGGTACAATGCGTAGTCGAAAATTTAACCATTACATGAAAAAGTCGATTTTTTTCAGTATTTTAGACGATGTACTTAAATACAGCGAAGTGTCAAATAGGTGCTGTTATCGGATTTGATCCCAGCTCTATTCGAAGAATTTGCAGATTTTACTCGTAAAATAACAGAAAATTGGCAGCGCCCTTGTCGTATGATTATGCGGCATGTTAAAGATCCCCTGAGTATCCGGTTGGCCGTGAATACTTTCAGCTAAATTAAATCCCTAGTGCAGTTTGCATTAATTACAGCTCAGGTGCCGCCATCTCGGGGGAAGCTGAGCTTCAAAAATTGCACCACACTCATTGCGGTGCCGCTGAAAGAGTTGGTATCAATATTTGGGAGCGCACTAGTCTGTAATGGTTAAGAACCAATACGCAGCCCATTAGAAATTTTTAAATAAATAAATAAAGTGTAACATAACCATTGCAGTAAAAACTAGATGTAATCAGCTAAAATAACTTCTGTTAATTAATAAAAAAAGCTTAAAATTAGTGTTATAATGCGGAATTGGGTGAATAATTTATGATTGTTGTTTGATTGTCAGGCGTTGTCATCTTCGCTGATCTTCTTGGTTGTCTTTGGCGCCGTGTCTTCAGGCCTTCCCAGTTACACGTGGTACATCATTTTTCGAGCTGTTGGAGCGTTTGCAGTTGGAGGACTTCCACAAGCGTGAGTTACACAAATAGTTCTCTAAAATCTTTAGAAGTGATTAAAACAAGATACATACTAGGTCTTGGGATAAAAATTGTTTAACACTTCTTCAAACCGCTGTTTTATGAATATCTTTGTATGTAATAATACACTTCACTTGCGCCCCCTATCTTGTCCACAACCATTCCACTGACGGTGCTCTAAAATTGAAATATTATCTTAATTATAAATTACAGTGATTACATTTGTAGCGCTGCGAGTTCAGTCCTTCAAATAGCCCTCTTTGCTCCTGCCCAGGGGGCGCGCCTTTTGGGAAAGCGGTAAAGAATGCGGCTACCACCGAAAAGATCTTGGTTCGACTCCCGGCGCTACGCAGCCACACTCTCGCACCGTTACATCTGGTGACCCGGCATTTACGCACGCAACAATGGAGACCCAAACACTCCACAGATTTGCTCGCACGCATTCGTGCAGTCTGCACGCGCTCGCACTTGAGCCCAGCCACGGATCCGAGCAAACAGGCCCAAACTTCCCTCACTCACGCAGCAACCTCAAGCAGCCTTTCTCTCGCACTGGTGCAGCCATCTGTGGTAAAATATCGTTCACTCTTCCCCTATTCGTTCGCTGGGGGCGGAGTATGTAGCGGTGCGAGTTCAGTCCTTCAAATAGCCCTCTTTGCTCCTGCCCAGGGGGCGCTCCTTTTGGGAAAGCGGTAAAGAATGCGGCTACCGCCAAAAAGATCTTGGTTCGACCCCCGGCGCTTCACAGCCACACTCTCGCACCGTTACACATTGTTAATTACCTTAGGCTAAAACTATGTGTTGTAGAATTAAAAGAATGCTTGCTTCTTAATCCCATGATGAGGTTCTTTAAGGATTTCATTACTTTATAGGAATAAATCTGAGCATATATGTATGTAAATTTTAAAAGTTGTTATTGTCTTGGTATAATTGTTTAAAATGTGACGTTAAATTTGTGTAGCTGAACCTTTTTATTATGAAAAATTTAAATAAGTTGAAGAGCTATTGACAGAAAAAATCCCTTTTTTGTTTCTGCAGCTACTTTATAATATGAATTAGACAAAAGCTGTAAGAGTATATCGTTCTGGTAAAAGTTACTGATTTGAGCTGTTGTCAATTTCAACTTTCAAATCGGCACGAAAAAGAAACATCTTATAGACTCATACCTCTTAATAGTAGGTTTATTCATGTGACTTTTAAATTGTGTAACTGTTTATGTCACGAAAACCTATTTGCAAATTCTATTGCACTGCAGTAGACCCACAAATTATTTTTTTGAACAGTGACTTTTAACAGATCGCAGACGATATTCTGTTCCTATAACGATTTAGAGCCCCCTGCAGGGTTTTGATTCATAAAGATCTCATCACAGACGCTGCGTTTAAAAACTTGTTTCGTACACTGTTAAAAATTTTCGTAAGAAAATAGTAATATAACCATTTATTTGATTGGTATTTTACCACATTTAACTGCAACGGTCGAATAACCATTAAAAAGATGGTACTCAAACCATTGATTGTGAAAAAAATCGTTCATTCTCTGTTTTTTCTTAAAGAACGTATAACTAATCGTAATTTACAAGCGACATTTAGGTCTCGTAGTCAATAAGAATCGGGCGTCCATCTTGGTTGTGGAACGAAAAATAGAAACACATACACACGTAAATCAAAAATTGGAGACATCGGATTTCCGAACTGTTTGCGAATGAGCGATCCCATAATTTGAACTTCTGAAACTTGCTTTTATTTTACTTTTTGCAGCAAATGAAATGATTTTCCCCAATATATAGTAAATTTAGACCAAAAATTCTACGCCTCAAAAAGGTTTAAAAACTTACATTTGCAGTTTTGAAAAGATACTAGTTATAAATTGTTATGAAACCGTAAACTTTTGTATTTACGGCTTTTTAACCAAGCTGATTGGAAATGGTTTAGGACCCGTAAAGTTACAAAAATGTTCCAAACCGTAAATTTAACGGTGAATTAGATGAACAGACTGCTGCCGGCTATTTAACCGTATTTTCATGATGAAATTTCTAACACTGTATATATTTTTCAAAATCCATTTTTACCATATTCTAAAAAATTACTTACTTTTTCTTCTACATTTAGTCTTTACTTTTACACAAAGTCATTAAAAACCTTTCACGATAAAATTTCAAATAAATAGAAAAATGTAGCTAAAAGATGTTTTCTTGTTTTCCCTTTCAAATAGACTGACTCTATGCTGCGAATACATTCCTGGCAGGCAAAGGGGGCGTGCCATATTCATCCTGTCTGTAGGTAAAATTTTTCGAAGTTCATCAAAATATTTTAATTTTTTCTCAATTAGTTTATTTAAACAAGATACCAGATTTGAGTATTATGTATGATATTTGTAATCTCAGTAGAAATACAATCACTTCAAAAGGTAGAGGTATTCAAAAGGTTCCTACCAATAACATTGTACACTTATTAATTTGCACAACATATTACATACATAATAATAGAGGGTACAATAGTTATGACTTTTGATCACGTACTTAGTTAATTTAAATTATGAAACGGGTATTAAAAAAAGAAAGGAAAGCAAGAAGATACGGCACTGTGTAAATAAACACATGCAAAACTGTTAGTCAGTTTTCTAATCACGAGAGTAAAAATACAGGGTGAGGCAGAAGTAATGACCCGGTTTTGAGGGGATATTAAAAAAAAGTAATACAATTTGAGACTTAAAAAACTTTCTTTATTCTGATCTGTATATAATCCCATTCTTTTACATTAAGTTTTGAATACCACTTCAGCAAGATGGCGGCCTTCAGCAGCAATACACTGATGCAGTCTATTTTTCCATGCAGAGAGAATAGACAGCATCTTTGTGTGCATTTCAATATTCCGCGTAATGTTACCGTCCCTAAGCTTTTTTCTGTGGGGTTATTCGAAGGAGAAAGTTTGGAAACATTACCCTCATACTTTAGCAAATCTGAAGGACCGAATTATCGAGAAAATATCCTCCATATCTCTTGAAATGCACAGAAAAAACTTCAGAAATGGACTGCATCAGTGTATTGATGCTGAAGGCCGCCATCTTGCTGAAGTGGTATTCAAAACCTTACTTCTGCCGCACCCTGTATATTCTCGGGAATCAACTGCAGCAACCAATTTAGTTGATGTTCTTGCACTCCATTGGCCAAGATCACAACTCACAAGTGCAGGTAAACAATTTTGATGGAGCTCCTACTTCAACTACCATTTAGTTTCGTAGCCACTTCAGCATGTAATTTGCTCTAAGGTCAACTGGAGAAACTTATTTAACATTACAGTTGCTGAAATTCATATTACACACTTTTTCATTCTTTGACGAAAAATTCAAATTCAAGAGGAAAATTCTTTGTCAACCAGTGACCTTGAAGACGCAATATTTGAATCATATTGATACAATGACGGGGGTTGAAAGTCTGCGAGGAACTTTTTGTCGCTGTTGCACTGGCTAGGGACCGTTCATAAATGATGTCACGCTTTTCCCCCATATATTTGACCCTCCCCTTCGTCACAAATAGTCACACTTCAACATGCCCCCTTTGTCCCATGTCACGCTATGTTGCATGTCACACTTCTTGTCACCCCCTCCCTTCCCTTTGTCTCAATTTCACGAACCTCCCCCCCTCCTCTCGAAGCGTGACAAAATTTATGAATGATCCCCTATGAATACACCATAAGAGTGAGGTATAAAAATGTATAAGAGTACAAGCAAAACTCGTCAAGTGAAAAAATCTTTTTACACCGAAGCGTATGTTAATATTTTCATCAAAAGTCATTGCCCCCGTAATATAGTTATTCTTCATGTAAATTAGTTCAATTTTAAAAACATAAAAAGGAAAAACACACACACACACACACACACACACATATATATATTTCAAAACTAAAGAATTTTGGTAAAAAGAGAATATAGTGAAACCTCTCAATAAGGGACACTAAGAGGAATGTAAATTTTGTCCCTTAAATAGAGGTGTCCCTTCCCCGGAGGTTCATAAATTGATGCATACACATATAGTGTGACAACTAAGTTTTAGCATTTAATAATAAACATGTGTTACCATTTAAGCTTAAATACTGAAATTGTCTCATGCATGCAAAATATAAGTTGAAATTATTGGAATTTAAATTCTTCACTGAAAAACTAAAATTTTAGCATAAATGTCGTATTGGCAAAGCTTTGCAACTTACAGAAATTTATTTGAAATAATCTATTATATGGGTTCGTTTTAAAGTACGTAATTTGGGCAATACGGAATACAGTATGAATTACATTTAGTTTACTTTTTCCAATCCTTGCATAAAAAACTTGTTGGTAGCCGGGTGCTGTCTGTCAATGCTGAACATAATGTATTCCATACTGCAAAAGAGGGAAAAGCCTTTAATACAAGTTGATTTTGGCAAGCACTTAAAAATACACTTGTTTCTTTGTTCATGCTTCTAGGTGATGTTCTTTGTTCATGCTCTAGGTTCATGCTTCTAGGTCCAGTGAATTTTTATCTATATAATTTGAATTTTGGAAATTTTTCTCTAAGAATGTCCTTTAAATAGAGTGTCCCTTATTCAGAGTTAAATAATTGCAGTCCCTACTCAAAGGGACTGGGACCAGAAAAAGTGTTCCTTAGTTAGAGGTGCCCCTTTTTCGGAGGTGTCCCTTAAAGGAGGTACCACTGTATCTTCATTCCGTTACATACCGTTTTTAAATTTTCTTCATAACATTGTAATATCGTTCCTAAGAGCAATGTGTGTTGTTTTCATAAAGTCCTATTTTGAGTATAAAAATTTTATCTTTGTTTTCTTGATGTGAGACCGCAAGCGCGGCTGCTTTGATCCCTTTATTAGTCTGTAGAAAAGGATCTCTACTTTTATTTATAGCTTTGCAGTCTTAGAGAACGCTTCTGACATCTTACTTTTGATAAAGAACTTTCTCAATAGTATTGCAATTTTTTGTTTCGAGTGTAACAACTCAGAGCTAAATGACTCCTCCTCCAACAGCTATAAAAGTAAAGTGTAAAGCTAATCATACAGTAAAAAGCTACAGTGTAGAGCTAAGTGTAAGCTAAGTATTATAGTGCAAATTATACAGTAAATTCTATTAAATTTTTTTGATTAAAATTAGGGATAGTGTTTTACTGACTATATGACGCATCTTAGCTTTTAAGTAATTTTTATGGAAAATAACATTTTGAATATTTGTCCTTAGATTAGATTACAAAGCCAGAATTACGAAATTAATTTATTTATTCCAACCGGGCCGCATATGGTTGCTAACCATTTTGCAGACCTAATGCATTACCGGAAATCGGCATCCATTCTTTTAAGCAGCCCCACTGTCGGCGGATGCCATGACCACTCTGAGAATTTTGACGCTCAGTTTCCCCTAGAAGGCGGCACCTGAGCTCTAATTGATGCTGATTGCACTAGGAATTTAATTTAGCCGAGAGCATCCAAGCCAAATGTCTACTAGGTTAAAGCCAGAATTAATATATATGCAAGTATATATATATATACATATATATATGTATGTATGTATGTAAGTATATAAAAGTATTTCATCAGTTCGGTTTTATAAAACAATCTATACATGCATATTGTTTTACAAAATCCGAACTGATCTTTAAACTTTCATAAAAATCGCCACTTGTACTATTTTTCTTCTCTTTCTTTGTCGGCGTCTCGCAGTGGACCAGTCGGTAGAAGCTCGGCTCCCGCAGAACACCGAAAGTGAAGAAACATCGGCTGAGGTTAGTGTATGGGAGGGTGACAACCTCTTGCGGCTGGTTGCTGTGGTGTCTGCGTACGATAAAGAGAGCTGGTGCACTTTAAATAGGTCGTGGCTCCAATGTCCTCCAAGTGAAACGATACCTCTGGGGGTGCCAATCCCAGGTGACGGTCTCTCATCTGGGAGCTGGTTCAAAAAAATAGGAGATTTTTCAAAGGGGCGGAAATTGGACTCCTGCCTATGAGGTCCCCGTTAGACTCAGGAGCAGCGTACCCATTCTTCCTCGCCACGCGCGAGGACTCGACAACAACAACAACAACATCGTTGTCGGCTTTCAGACAGTCGAAAATTTTAAATGAAACACTATGCACTTTATCATTAGTTTCGAGTAAGGGAAAGGAGGGTAAGAGTACGCACCTAATGGATTGTTCGTCATGAAAATGAGAATTGAAAAGGGAGAACCTTGAAAATTAACTGAATCATAGTTTATTAACTTAGAAACTTAGGTACACAAAATTAAAGTTTTATCTTAAAAAAATATATGAAAGAAAGCAAGCGGAAAAAAAAAATGCAAATGCTTACTCTTACCCGACCTGGCGGCCTGACTACGCACCGAGGAAGGGTAAGAGTACGCATTCCAAAAAGTTAGCAGTAGTCCCATACAAATGCTCCAGTGCCTTCGTAACTGGAACATTCATCATGCCACCACTCCTTACATAATCCACCACTGGATCCAATCTTCATTATATGATTGTTCGCAGCCTGGGCATATTGTCGCCTCATTGTTTGCTGAACTTGAGGGAACTGGGTTGTTGATACAATGCAGAGCAAGTTTTTTCTTTGCTTTCACGGTTTTTCCTTTTTCAGTTTTGGCCTCATGTTTACTTTTCATAGCAGCTCGATTAGCCTTTGCTTCTTCTAATTCTCTCTTTCTCTCTACCTTTTCCTTATGTGCGTACTCCTACCCGCCGATGTATTGCTCCTCAAAATCGTCCTTAGATGGCTGTATCATTCACAATAGTAAAATTCTGACATGCCCACGTTGTTCGGAAGGGAACAAAGCTCATAATGATATCTACTTAAAAAGCAAACATCAATAATTAATTGGCAAAAAAACTAATATTTCTTCACAGAAAAATTACATGCCAACATGCAGAAATCATATTTTACCTGATAAATAAACGACAGCAAGGATGAAAATAACAATGGCGGTCTCTTGAGCCAGCTGAAAACAAACGTGTTGAGTTGATCACACTCGCTTCTGATTGCAGTGTTGCCAACAAGGAAAAAAGTCCCTGCGTACTCTTAACCGACTACGTACTCTTACCCTCCTTTCCCTTACAAGACGTTCCTGAATTTTAGCGGCAATTTTTGAGAAATAAAAAAAGCGTCTATACTCCGCAAAATAGAGTATGCACCTGAAACTGCGAAAACATTGCGACAGTTTTGATAATCAATGGTACTATTATGATACTTAATATTAAATAGCTTACCCGTGCGAAGCATTCGCGCTCTAACGCACTCCAAGCACATTTCCTCCAAGAGCGATAGCGATGTAAATGAAGTAATGAGCGTAGAATGGCTGTATGTTTAAGTCAGAGGTAGTTTGATTTTTGAAACTGTAGTTTATTCCCCCCCCCCCCCAAATCTGTAATGCAGAGTAAAAAGAGCACGTAAAAGTTAGCTTAGAGAAGGGAAAACATGGGGCGTTTCCCGTTAATTTTTTTAGGGGGGGGGGGAGGGCGGGTTTACATATCAGGGGTCTTTTTTTCAATTAAGGATCTTTTAATTTGACGTAATGTTTGTCTGTTCTTTTGGTGACTTGTCCTTACTCTTTCTCGAACTAAATTCACAATTTAATTTTTTAATTCACATGTAGTGTTTTTACTTCGTTTAAAATTTCAGATTTTTTTCTAAAAGTAGCAGCAAAGGGATGTAAATGACGAAAGAAATGTTTTGAATAGAAATGTTGAGAAATAAATTTGAAACACATGAGAGCTTTACTACATTTCTTTTTCTAAATGAACATAGATAACAGCACCTGTCAGGGCTTCACTAATATCTAATTTGCTAAAAAATAGGTTGGTGTTTATCTTATCATTACACTAGTTATCTCTGTCATTTACATTCCGTTTTATCTAGAAAAATCAAATGCAGTCTTTTCAGTAAAAAAATTTGAAGTTTTATTTAATTGTTTGCCATTTTTAAAAATTCAATATTATTTCTATCATTGGACAACAGTTTGACGCAGCATTGCCAGTTATCGATTATTTATTGCTCCTTAAAAACATCCAGTCAACTATTGTGTGGTGTAATGGATCACATACAATCAGGAATCAGGATATACTTATCCCATGGACCTACAGCTCGGGCATGGCCCCTGTCGTTCAGAACAGGGAACACAAATTTCTAAAATTACTCATTGATGAAGTAACTTTGGCTATGGTTACTTTCTTTCCAATTTTCGAATCTTCCACCGAAAACCACTCCTTCGCACAATGCTACATTTCGGGAGCATCTCTTTCGTTTGTAAGCGTAGTCCTTAGAAGACTTGACTCTGCAATATGGCAGGATCGATGGCGCTCAACTAAATCAAAGTAATCACGTGAGCATGACCTGGAGAACCAACCTCTGTACAATACTATTACTTTATTCTAGTATCCAGTTGGTTGAAACTGAAAGATTCTTGTCACGTAATTTACTGGTCATTTTCGAAACAAAGACTCAATTGCGGTAGTTCCAAATATACTATATTAAAGGTTGGGTTGTAAAGATAATACGAATCTCTGTTTCACAAGCTGCTTTGTCTGTACTCGTGTTCTGTGATTCCAGTTCTTCTGGGCCCTGGGCGTCGTCATCCTCCTGTCCTTCCTCTACTTCACGCTAGAGACCACTGAAAATTGGAGACTCTTCCTTGCATTCGCTTCATTGCCAGCTGCCATCGCCATGATCATGATGAGGGTAAGCTTAAACGTCCGAAGAAATTCCTCTGTACTCTCGAGTAAAAATACGGTTCTTTACCGTTATCGGAATCGGATTTGTCGCCAAATGCTTTGCTAAAGCAAGGCTGAAGATCGTTAACTGTTTAACTGTTATTCAGGCTGTTTCATTTCGCCATAAATGAAGGGACAAAAATTGGGGTCGGCACTCAGCGCCATCTATTCAACTTTAAGGCTTTTTAACAGATAAGAAACAGATTATTTCATTAAAAGTTTGAGAAATTTCAATAATGTCTATTAATTAATTGTAAACCCGTTCAAGATAAGTAACCTCATCCATTCTTTGCTATATTGCTTATTTCTGTAGATATATATAGTTCATCACACATATAAACTATATGCTGAACAAATGTTGTACGGAAATTTAATCTATGTGTAATATAGAATAAATAGCATTATCATAACTTTTGCTGCTCAGGCATAATTTGCAATACATATATTTTTTGAAACATTCAAAATTACATTTAATAATTTAAAGTTAAGAGTTGACTAGGTAATTTCTATTTTTTTTTTTAATAAAAGAAATATGCCGAAAATGGTGAATAAAACGACTATTTTATTCTAAGCATTTATTTCTGCACAGAAGAAATAATAAAATGTATACAAATGCATTAAAAACACACACACATATTGACTATAAATCAAAAGCCGAATATCATTAAATTCCAATTATTTCAGCGTGAAGAACATAATGAACTGGTAAAGAACTACATAAACCTGCCGAAAGTTGTTACTACTGAAACAAGAATCATTTCCGGTACTTTTCCGCTTCAGGAGGGCTGGCGAAAGCTAAATTTTTTTTCGTCAATCAATTTGTTTTGTGTGTGGAGTTTGTTTTTGAGAAAAATATTTAAACATCGCCAACGTCATCCCAAAATGGTACAGTAGTTTGGCGAAGAAAAAAAAAACATCTCCAGCATCCCCGAAACGGAAAAGTAGCTTATTTTTCACTAGGAAAATTTAATTAACTAAAACAAATCTTTAAAATTGCATTAAAAAAAGTGACAGGACGACTTTACACTAAAAATATTCACCATCAGAACTTAGAAGAACTATCAGTCTTAGTTTTAATACTATTAGATATGGCATAAAACATTATTTCCTTTCTACAATGCCAATACCTAAAACATTCTAGGTATTTTGCACAATGAGGAATAAAAAATGCATCCAAAAGACATAAGAACAGAATGAACAATGAATGACTGCAATTACAATTTTAAAATTTCGCGTGAGAGAGGTTTATTCATAACTTTCAAACTAACACTGACACTATTTGCAATATTTCTAAAAACAATATTCAACATTTTTTTTTGCATATATGTGAAACAATAATTTGAGAAGGATCTAAGAGTTGACACTTCAAAATAGGGCATTGCAAGAGCTCAGGGGTTATAATATTTTCCAAATTACGGGAAACATTTTTTTCTCGGTAGAAATGGTATAGCTTTTTCAAAAAAATCCAAAAGAACTATTAATATTGAGACAAATAAAGTTGAAGGGTATCTTAAACCACCGCGGTCTTGATGGTGAATCAAATTCATAAGGGGTGAAGAGCACTGGGGAGAAGAAAATGTAGCACGCAGAGCTAATTCTGAATTAAATTCATGGTACGAAACACCTTCTTTATCCTTTTTCTTACTCTTTTTGGACGAGGTACAATACGGTACACAGCAATTAACCATTTCAATAATATTTAGTTAATCATTTCCAAAAATATTTAGCTGATGAAACCAGGAAAGGACATCGTATCAGCAAAATAAACATACTTTTAAATGATGTAAACAATCTTTTTCTGGGTCACGAACTAGCGGCTCCTAGCGGGAAAATGTAAAAATATCAGAGCGAAAAAGAGCGACGTCGGCTCTTTTGAAGTTTCCAGAAATAAAACAGCCTGATCCGTAACAGTTAACTAACTGGATCAAGTTCAGCCTTGGCTAAAGTTAACAAGAAGACCTGCTGATTCAGATGGCGCCAAATGCTGACTATCTGAATCAACTCGCAGTAGTAAGAAAGCAAAAAAAGCTAAAAGTACTAAATGTTTTTCTTGACTCGTCAACGGGTTAATATAGCTATTGCCCAATGCTTACGATTTGGTGACATCTGAATCAATTCGGGATAAGAAAAAAGTCAAAAGGCAAAAGTGCCAACTATTTTCCTTAACTCACCAAGAGGAATTGAGCTCCATTAATATCTGGAGTGATATGTGCCGCAGAATTAACGGAGGCAATAGTCCGAGCGAAAGGATAAAATTCTCAATACGAAACTAAATGACGAGAGAGTGGAAAACAAATGACAGTCCTCAATAGAGTACAATAGTAATAAGAAAGTATATTTCGGGTTATTTTTTGACTAAGCAAAACATGGCGCAACCATGTTTACAGCAGGGTGTTTAAACTATTGGAACGCAAAATTAAAGTGGAAATTTCCGAACTAATATATTTTACATTATTATTTAAGAATGTTTTTCTTATTGCAGCAATGACGCGTGCTTCCATGAATGAAAGAATTTATTTCCTTATAAAAGTGCTCATCAAGCGTAAAACGAATTCGTCTTTTTAAAATCTATTTTATGTGCAGCTTTTATTGAAAGCACGGAAAGTTCTGCGTGTCAAAATAAAGCGTAAATGAAGCTAAGAAATGGTGGACTGTTAGTGGAGTTCCTTTTTGCTTCTCACGGATGAAGTGTTCTTCGGTTCTAGCAGACGACATTTCAAAACAGACTGCCCAGATATCCCTCCAGCCAGAACTCATTCTAAGAAGTTGACACAACTGCCGCCAATTGTAGACAATTTGGCGATAGCTAAATACAGAACCGATGTCAGAAAAGTACTCCAAATGCTTATTGAAACAAAAATTAGAACCGTGAAAACAGAATTTGCCTTTACATATGTTCATCAAAGAAAACTCTTTCCACATTCAAAATATACACGTTGCCCAGGAAGTCCTTTTATACCATATTTAAATGTGTGCCTAGAAATAACCTCTACATCTGTACTAACTGCGTGTTAGGTTAGATGATAAGGTATTTTAGGATTTCAGCTTCACGTTTTAATCATTGATGTTTTAACAGTTCCCCTTTCGTAAACTGCAACGTGATTGCCACTTGAACGCCTAATTGTTCTCTGACCAGTGGATAAATTTATCATCCTCCCCTTATCCTTAGCCGCTTCAAAGCTCGGACTGCGGCAACAAACTGCCCAGTGGGGATTAACAAACCATGCAACATTTAATTTACATATAGTCCCTGGTTAAATTAATAGACGCACTACGGTGTTTTCGTAGCACTTATAATTAACGCTCAGTCTATAACAGTTGTTGGTCAGTTGACGGTCCTCTAAATGCAAGGACAAATGAATTTTTACTGGAAAGTGCGAACATTGTATATTAAAACAGGACCAAATGAGTAAAACACGGGGTTTTGCTTTTTTTGGTTAAGTATAAAATTACGAAAACTCTGTAGTGCGTCTATTAATTTGATGGCCAGGGACTATAGACAACGATGCTTGAGCTTTTCGACATGTGACACAGCAGCTGCTAAGCTGGGGTCCCGTGATGAAATGGAAAGACCTGTGCAGGGATAATTGTGACAAACATATAAACATCTTCGATCAGAGAATGTAATTGTTGTTAAGCTTGCAATGAAATTATTGCACATGTAAAGGGACTTTCTGCTCACCCTGTGTTATTACAAATGCTTTGTTACTTTAATGCATATAATTATATTTATCCACTTCATTTAGGTAAATGCAGTTGTTAATAATACCTTTATTGAAAGTTTTTCTATGCGTTAGTTTACCTTATTATTCTGTCTATCTTGTAGTGGTTTCCAGAGAGCTTCCGATA
Organism: Octonoba sinensis; assembly: GCA_038502835.1. Lineage (NCBI taxonomy): Eukaryota > Metazoa > Arthropoda > Arachnida > Araneae > Uloboridae > Octonoba > Octonoba sinensis. The sequence continues at coordinate 1,777,154 of CM076606.1, read as the reverse complement.
CTTGTTGGTAAGCGAGCAGTACGTGGCAGCTGGGCACACCCTGGCGGAAATGGCGGTGACTAACAGAAAGGACCTGCCCAGAGGATCCCTGAATCCCCTAGTCGACAGGAAAAGAAGAGGTCGACCAGGACTTCTGTTTACCGAAGGGCAACTGAGGAGCACACTTCTTTATATATACATGGGGTACTAAGACATACGCTCGTTTTCTTCTTCACTTATAAGATTCCCCCTTTTTACACTGACCTTGCAATATATTTTAAATGACTGTTATGGGCACGTTTTAATTTAAATTAGTTATATACTATAAAATTAGTTATATATTATTAGTTATATATTAGAATATTATAATGAACGGAGGGCCACTCTTTTGTTTTTTGTAGAACGTTAGGGCAAATAGGGTCAAGGGCTAACTTAGATAGCATTATATTTCTTGTAGTTTTGAAGTCCTGAGAATTATTTATTTAACGCAGTTTATTTTTTTTGAAGGATTGCCACTGGAGTTGCCTACTACGGCTTGGACATGATGACGCCGCATCTAACTCGTTACGGAACCCAAAATAGTAAGTTTCTGGTTTGCCAAAAATACTCTACGAGTAAAACATTTATATGCAAGTGTGCTGAAGATATGGTTGAAAGATAGAAAGAATAAAATGTAGCAGTGACTCAAAGTCCCATGAACCATGCTGAATTTGTAAGTCAAAGATTAACTTATAAACCAAAAGAACATATTTGGGCATAATTAAACCAAAAATTTTAGTATTGATTACGTCATGTTCGAGAAAAAATACCCTTCATTCATAAACCAAATTGATTAATTCCATTAGAAAAATTCTTATTTTAGATTTACAAGTACGCTGTTAACGAGTAGCGTATGAATCTATAATAAAGTGTTTGACATTTCTAACCCTGTGACGGTAGGAAGTGTAACGGCACTGCTCAATTACTCTTCCATCGACAAAACCATTTTCTTTAAAAGTTTTCTAATTTTCTGTCTTTGTGGAAATAATCGTTTTAACAATTGAACGGTTTATTTATCAACTCTTCTAGGGTACTTGATTAATTAGGTAAAGATACAGCAGAAAAGAAAATTTCGTGGTTTTAGTGTTGTTTAATTTATATTCATTTAAACTCGCAATACTAAACTCCATTCCCATAAAAATCACATGTTCTTGCCGAAGGACGTTTTTACGATTGAAAAACGATTTTATAATCAGAAGAATATTTACTGTCAGATGTTTAATTGTAAAATTTAAAAGTCCAATGAATATTTTCGAGTTGTGTTCATTTAATACAAAAAGGGAAATTTTCTAAAATTTAAATGGAAATAAAAATTGACATTTCGGTTATTTAATGATTATTTTTATTTTATAAAATTATTTCAAAAGTTAGCTGCAAAATAATCTTCAAACTATAAAACTAAATAGCTTATTCCCCAGGGTATCACGACCCTCTAAAGCTCAACTAACGCCTCACTAGTGGGTTGTGACCCATAGTTTGGTATTTTTTTTTAAAGGAATAGATAGAAATGGCTAACGTTAGTCTATTAAGCTTCTAAAATAAGTAAATTATTTTCATAATACCCATTAATTAAAGATTAAGTCAGTGTACACCAAAATGCTTTACATGGATACTCTTTCCTTTTCAGTTTCAGACATGAACTATACTATCGACAACTTTCTCGGCAACAAATTTACTCCCATATCCTGTCTTAAAGGAATGGAAGAAACAGTTTTTATAGAAATCTTGTGGACGAATGCGTTAGATTTCCCAGGTAAGATCAGAAACCACCAGGTTGCTATCTATTTTTAAATTTAAACATAATTTTTATTTGTCTTAAACATAAATTTAGACCTTTTTATTTGTCTAATACATAAAATGTTTCAAAATATTGATGATTTGCGGTGCTCAAAATCTTAAAGATACGGAAAAAGAGTTAGAATTTTAGTTTTAGTCAAATTAACTAATATTATGAATAAATGAACGAAAGCTCTTCTTATCAGAGTCGAACACTACACCTTTCTGGGTTCTGTATCAATAAAAATATTTTATGACTTGCATTCATCTCATTCACCCCCCCCCCCCCCCATGCGATTTCATTACTTATTCCATTTTATATTGTAATAAACGTAAAAGTTTTAATTGGTGAAAAAAATAGGTGTAAAAAAATAATTACGTGGATTCTTCATTCATTTTTGAAGTATAACATATGTTACCATGAATATCCGAAATTGGAAAATGTCGACATTATCCGGTAAATAACGACACATATCAAATACAAAATGTCGACAATCACCGGTGATTGTCGACGTTTACCATGCGTCGGACTGGTGAATGTCGAAATTTCCGTTATGAGAAATAGTAAAAATTATTTTACAGAACTCCTACAGTAGGATTGATGCCGTTCGTTTTGAATTGGGTAAAGTGTTTATTATAGTGAAACTACTAATTTTAAATTCTAATTCTTCGAAGAAGTGTTATTCACTTTTTCAAAGACTTTTGTAAGAATATATATAATGTTACGGCGTAAGTCCAAAATTGGAGAATGTCGACAATCACCGGTCTGATAGATGATGAGTGTCGACATTCTCCGTTTTCGGAGATTCGCCGTAACATATATATGAGGCAGTGAGAAGAAAAGGGATGTAAGTGGACAAAAAAAAAAAAAAAAAAATATTCCGAGAAAAACGCGTTTCAAGTTTGGATCTTATGGGACATATTAATTAACATTAATATGTCATATTAAAAACTAACATTAATAGTACATTAATGTTAATTTTTTTCTAAATCAGGTTGTTGCGGACCACGTGTTAGAGATATCACTACCATCTCTTGCCGTAATATGGAATAGCGCTTTCCTTTCATTGGCAATGGTTATCTCCAAATTCTCAATTTTTTCACTTACAGCCCTTTGCTTCTAAGTGCCTCATATATATATTGACGATATATATATATATATATATATATATAAATAATAGCAATTAAAAAAAAAGATATTCCATGATACTTGAAATGCATCTTACCATCTTATTTTACGATCTCAGTTTTAATGAACATAAGTTCCAGAAAAATATTGATGCAAGTACACAAATTATGAGAATTTTTGTAAATTTTGGCATCTGGTACAATTTTCCGTAAAACGTGGTCCTTACTGTGCTAATATTAAAATATTGGAATCATCCTTTTCACAGGGAGTGCAACTGCGAAAAATTGCTGAAACTCAGTAAAACATCGATAGAATTTCAGAACAAAATCACAAATCTGAATTTGATTGCAAAAAAGGAAAACAATCGTGTAAAAGTGGATTACGAATCGTTAAAACTGACCAAATTTTGCAGAAATTACAGAAAATCGTAAAAGTCGGCAGGCCTGCATTAATCAACGTCATCCCTTTTACGTGTCTTTCTCAGTTGTACGCCGATTTTCAAAAGCCCCGTAACTATATACAATACTTATACTAGGTATAAAACTTAAACAACTATGTATAGAACTTAATTTAACTTTAATTTAAGGATGTTATATTTACATACTCTTTAAAGGCTTTCTGATTTTCTTCATCTTGGTGGATGTGATCGACAGGAAAATCTTGCTGTCTACATCTTGCTTGCTCAGCTCACTCTTCACTTTCTTGCTGCTCCTCCCGACGAACGAGTGAGTCGCTGAATCTTTTATCAGTTCCCAAAAATATTTCCTTATCAATTGAGTCATCTACAGAAGCAAAGGAGTGTAAGTGACAATAGCACAAATGATTGGAAAAGCACTATCCTGTACTGTGGCAAGACATGTTAGGGGCAAGGCCGTAGCCAGAAATTTTTTTCGGGGGGGGGGGGGGCGGTGCTGACTTTGAAACACTAGCGTTGAGGAACGTTTGAGGGAGGAATATATGCTACATTGCGAAAATTTCGTCGCCCCCCCCCCCCGGATACGGCCTTGGTTAGGGGTAGCCCTAACAGGTGTGCTTCCCCAAAACACGATTTAGGAAAAAAAAAATAGCATATAGGTCCCATAAGATCCATACTTTGAACGCGCTTTTCTCAAAATCGTTTTTGGGTCACTTACATCCCTTTGCTTCGCACTGCCTTAATTTATATTCAGAGATGGTAAAAATTAAATACAGAACTTTAATTTCATTATCAAGTATATGAAGAGAATAAAATTGACAAGTAACAGTGCAAATACAAATATAACTACAAAAGGGACAACCTGCAACAGGTGCTGGCACTGGACGATACCTAGATGCCTTCTGTATACATTATTTCCTAAGAGGAAAATATTCTAATCTAGGATTTTCACAACATGTTGTGAAATATCAAAATAAGCATTTCAGGAGTCGTTTTAAGTCAGGTAATAGTTTTCGATCATGCTCACTGCGGTAGTATTATATATAGTACAATGTACAAACCTAGTTCTTTGTATTTTACTGCATACAGGGTGGATCAAAAATAATGACCCGGTTTTGAAGGGTTATTTAAAAAAACTAATACAGTTTGAGACTTAAAAATTTTATATTTTGATCTGCATTTAAAGTTTTGAATATCCCTTCAGCAATATGGGGGCCATTAGCAGCAATAAACTGATGCCGTCTATTTTTCCACGTAGAGAGAGTAGACTGCATCTTTGTGTGCATTTCAATATCCCGGTCCCTAAGCTTTTTTTGTGGGGTTATTTACAGGAGAAAGTTCCCCATACTTTAGAAGAGCTGAAGGACCGAATTGTCGAGGAAATATCCGCCATACCCCTTGAAATGTGCAGAAATGTTTCCCAAAACTTCAGAAATGGACTGCATAAGATGAATTGGTGCTGAAGGCCCCCCTCTTGCAGAAGTGGTATTCAAAACCTAATGTAAAAAAATGGGATTATATGCTGATCAAAATTAAAAAAGTTTTAAGTCTCAAATTGCATTAGTATTTTTTTTAATACCCTGGAAAAACCAGGTCATTACTTCTTTGTGTGCATTTCAATATCCCGCGCAATGTTACGGTCCCTAAGCTTTTTTTTTTTTGTGGTGTTATATGAAAGAGAAAGTTTGGAAGCATCACCCGCATACTTTAGAAGAGCTGAAGGACCGAATTATCGAAGAAATATCCACCATACCCCTTGAAATGTGCAGAAACGTTTCTCAAAACTTCAGAAATGGACTGCATCAGTGTATTGCTGCTGATGGCTGCTCTTTGCTGAAGTGGTATTCAAAATTTAGTGTGAAAAAATGGTATTAAATGGAGATCAATAAAAAGTTTTAAGCCTCAAACTGTATTAATTTTTTTTATAACCCTTCAAAACCGGGTCATTACTTTTGCCCCGCCCTGTAGGGTACATACAATACAACTATATATGCTTCGTGGCACAAAAATGTGGCTTCCTTCTTTTTTTGGCCCACGCTGTAGCGACATATTTTGTAAAATGATTTTGTTATGACATTTAAAAGTGGTACCCTTTAATTACATCTGCGGTTCTTTTCAGCACCATGATGCCCATTGCGTTCGTCTTCTGCGCCAGGACGCTTCTCATCAGTCAGTTCGACCTGCTCCTACTTATGACCGCAGAAGTAAATTTCTTTTTTTCTTTTACACTTTCGTGTATGTTCATTGAACAAAAATATGAATGATTTCATTTCCTGGACAACTACACTGCATATAATGTATCTACCCAGTTATTCGTACAGATTTATGTGGGCACTAGTCGTATCGATCCATGGATGGTTCGAATTTTTGTCAATTTAAGTATGAAGCATCGGCTGAACCAATTGCTCGAAAATTGGTACATAAGGTTAACATGTTAATGCTGCGTACAAACCTATGGGATAGGGTAAAAAAATGGGGTTTTAACTAGAAATTTTTAGAAGGGGGATGGTTCTTTTCATGTGAAGGCAACTCCTTAAATTTTTCTTTTATAATTGGCATTTCAGGCTGCACATTATTCCTGTTATTTGTTTTATTTAGTTTTCCTCTTATTTGATATATATATATTAGGGATGTAACGAATAGTGATTTGGCCGAATAGCCGAATACCGAATATTCGGCCATTTCTTCCAGGCCGAAGCCGAATACCGAATATTCGGCGGCCGAATATTAAAATTCCAAAAAAATCGTTGTCATAGAAATTTTTGTCAAATAAAAGTTATTCACAAAGTCAAATACCAATTACACACAATCTATGATGTATGATTTAATTGTTTGTTAAGAATTTAAAACTATTTAAAATTAATCTATTTTCTCTATTGTTTTGAATGTAATAAAACTAAAAATTTCACCCACAAGTGGAACAGAAATGACAGGTTTTATGGTAGTAAGCATTAGCCAATATTCATTATTTTACTAATTATTTAATTCAAATGAAAGAACTACTATTGCTTAGTGAACCCTTGCTCAAATGTTACCTTGCTCAAAACTGTTTTAATAAGATATTTTAAAAGTTATAAAAGTTAATATTTTTATTTTAGGGGGATCTTTTACATACCTATTTTTAAAAGATCTATTAAATTTAATACACTTAACTGGAATATATTTTTATTTTCAAAAATCCCAATAACTTATGCTATCTTAATATTTATGATATTATACTATGCTTTTTCACATATCTCTCTTACCCAATACTCACAATAAATCAGTCTACCCAAACAAAGTCTGATTTCCACTTTGTTAAAAATAACAAAATAAATTTCTCATATTCTCCATCATAATTAACTTTTGCCAGCTTTTGGGAGCTTTTGGGAGCCAGCTAAATATAAAATGCAATATTACAACTTTAAAATCTGTTTTTGCTCGCTCAAGCCTAAAACAAGGTTTAAGGAAAGTAGTTTTTTTCTAAATTACGTATATTTATTAAAACTATATACTAATGTATTCTTTTGCAATAATTATAATACAATTTTAAAAGTTTAAAATCTATTAATTTCTTTACTTTTTTACATTTCTACTGCAGCAGAACTATTCGACCGAATAGTCCATCAATATTCGGCCAGGTCGAATTTTACCTTACCCAGTATTCGGCAAGGCTAAGGCCGTGGTAGCCTAGTGGTTAGCACGTCGGACTTCCACCTGGAAGGTCGCGCGTTCGATACCCACTGAAGACCACCATGTATACTTGGGAATATGTGCATGTAAAATCCGTAGACCCCACTACCTCTCCCCGTGCGTAAGCAATCCTAAGGCCTCGGCTAACAGGTAGGGGTCTGGTGGAGAAAAGTATTCGGCCAGGCCGAATATTCGGCTAGAAGATGAAATGACTATTCCGCTAGGCCGAATAGGCCGGATACCGAATTTTGGCCGAATATTCGTTACATCCCTAATATATATATATATAGTTAACCTTACAAACAGGATTAAGATCTTAACATAGGTAAACTACATTTTATTTATGCATTTTAACTTGACTAGTGCTTCTTTCCCTTTCAAAATTTTAAGATGCGTCATCTTATACATTCTTAACGTACCTAACTCAATAACAAATACCTCAATAACAAAAATGTCAGCATTTAACGAATGCTTCATCTAAATAAATATTTACTGAAGAAAACGCAAATTTGGTACAAATTTATTTTATTACGGCTATACTTACTCTTTTAAGTATTGTCTTTACATTGTTTACATCCATTCTAGCTTGCCCATACTTACCACATGTAGAGAGGCTTGTGTGGACTTAAATATATATATGTATATATACAGGGTGTTTCTAAAAGAATATCGGGGTTTTAACATTTGCAGTAGTATTTATAACGTAAAACTTACAATCATAATTATAGCATGAAATGAAAAGCAACTCAAAAAGTTTTGTTTGTTGGTACGCGCATGCGCTAGAAAGCGCTCGTAGCAAAAATCACAACTAGTGAACAGAGAATCTTCCCTGTGTGCTGCAGTTTGCAAAGACCGAATCTGAAGGTACTGTGGAACGTGCGTAACGGATAAAGTTCAGATGTGATCCCCCAAGTCATAATAATATCTATCGATGGTATCATCAGATTGCAAATACCGATTGGTTGAACAATATTGTTCTCGAACGCTGGATTGGCCGCAAAGGGCCCAGCTTGTTTCGCATGGTCTCCACGCTCACCCGACCTCCTGCCATGTGATTTCTATCTGTGGAGGTTCATAAAGGATCGTGTGTATGTGCCGCTACTACCAGCTGACCTATCCGGCCTAAGAAACAGGATTGAGGCAGCTGTTGCAAGAATCACACCACAAACACTGAACAACGGTTGGGAAGAACTGGGCTAGCGACTTGATGTGTGCCGGGTGACGAAAAACGCTCACAATAAATACTCATAAGCCTGTACGTAAAACTTTTTGAGTTGCTCTTTCATTTCATGCATTAATTATAATTTTAAGTGTTACGGTATAAATAGTACAAAGCGCTAAAACCAGGATATTCCTTTAGAAACACCCTGTATATGTTATTAACCAAATGTACTGTCAGATAACTTAAAGTATCAATCAATTTGAAGGTAAAAGGGAAAACCCCGGTAAAAAATGCTTAGTATCTTAAAAATGGTATTAATTACCTTTTTTACTGCTACTTTCCTCTATTTGATTTTTAAAGTAAATTAACATTTTAAGGATTTTTCAAGCACGTCTTTTGCAAAAACTGTTTGAAATTACATTGAACAACTGCATGTTTGTTACAAAAACCTCTGGATTTAAACGTTAATCGCAGTCTGTTTCGTGTATTTAGCTTTAGACTAAAACTTAGTAGCTTAATTATAAACTTAATAATAAATAGACAAAAGTTTCTCCCCTCAAAACCCAATACTTTGTAATTTGGAATCATTATTCTTCTTATTTGCTTGCAATAAGAAGAATAATTACTACATGGAAATGTGTCAAAACTAAATTTGAAGTGCAAATATAATTTCGAACGGACATTCCTCGTCATTTGATATTTTTTCTTCGTTTAGGCATTTCCAACAACCCAGCGAGGGTTATCTGTGGGATTGGAAACGGCTACATATTATCTGGGACAACTGATTAGTTCTTATGCAGTTCAGGTAAAATTTGATGTTTAGAACTGATGATGATGGCGTTGAATAACCTAAAACTTGATGTGTTTGTTAAATAGGTCATTGCTAGTGCACCATTTCTTCGGCAATTTTAAAATTTTTATAGACGTCGTCTTTCAAATGTGTGAGCCTGATCTTGAAATTTATTTATCTTAAACGACTCTCGTTTTGTTAGCATTTCATTTTCTTCTGTATCTTATCCTATTCGTATTTTTTTGCATTTAATAGAGCTCTTATTGCATGCAAATAATATGTGTATAGACCATTACATATTTTTTAATTTTTTTGAAGTTAGTTTACACAAATCCATAAAGATCACATTCAAAAGAAAATAAACAAATGCATATTACTGTTTTAAATCTGCTTTTAGTTTATTGTTATTATTTTAAACAAGAGCATTCAAGATGAAAAAACCAAGTGGTTTGTTCTTCAGAAAATACGAAAAACTGAAGGACCCATGGAAAACAATTTTGAGGCCCTTTCAGAAGCCAATTTAAAAAAAAGAACAAGAAGAAGAAGAGCCAGGTGTCAGGAAGAGAAACCCTGAAAAGACAACACTACAGACTTAAAGACAGAATTACTTGTACAGTTTCACATCGTACAAATATATACAAATACATCACATACACTACATTATATACTAATTTAATCACAGAAAAAGAAAGATTCATTTATATATATATATTTTTCAAGAAAAAGCGAAATGAATCTCAAATTGAAAGAGATCGGTAACTTTCCATGGTGAGGATTTGAGAATTCCTATTCGTTATTCATAGGACATAATTAAATACTTCAAACATTGTCTATAACATCTGTGGAAGTTGAAAGGACATTTTTGTCTGTAGAATTGATATTGAACGAAGATGTCTAACTATAGAAAACTTTGAGGAACCAATTGATTTATTGCAATAAAAGCAATGTGTATATAATTTTTTGTTATTACATAATATGTAATTTTATGATTGTTATGTATTTATAATAAAAATAATTGTTATATATATATATATATATATAAATTAAATATATTGTTTAAAGAAAGGCTTAATGTTCTCTTGTCTTACTGCCAGGGTGCGGCTGAGTTTTCTGGACTGTCGAGTTTTCGAGTGCCGAGATTTTGGAACTCCTCTGTATTATTTCTTAACGATAATGAAACTTACTAATTATTTTCCTTTCCTCTAGGGTTTATTAATCAATAACTTCATCTTGCCAGTATGTCTGATAGGAATTCTTATGTTCTTCAGTGCAGTGTCATCAGCTTGTCTCACGTGGGAAACTAGAGGCCTTGAACTCCAGGTAAAAATAGCTTCTGAAGCTAAATAAATAAATAATAATAATGATAAAATACTTATTGCGATTTCGTATCTTTTTTGAGAGTTACAAAATATTTCAGGTAAAATATAGCTAACAAAAAACTCACTTTAAATATCAGTCAAATAGCTGGTACCTTTTCCTCCGTCTATCGATCTGTCTTCCGTATTTTTGTCAGCTTCTTGCTGGGTCCAGCCATATTCGTTACTAGCGGTACCAATACGGCCATGCTCGTATTAAAAAGTGGAAGAGACCAGTTGCTTCTCCATTGTATGTACACTTGTAACTTTTTATATGCATATTATGTTATTTCATTAAGGCGCATAGCATTTTGCAGAATTAAAAATTGCATACCCACGGCAATCAACCGGCGATCCTACGTATTTAAGCAAGTTTATATATAGAGACAAAAACACACAACAAAAAATGAAAAAAAAAAAAACATAAATATATATATATAATACACACACATATACATATATATAAGCATTTTGTTGTTAGTTTCCTGGTTGTTAGAATGTTCGTGGTCATGAAAGATTTGCCGGTGTCAGGGAGATGCCCCAGATCTGCAAATGGTGATGCGTCAAAACGCAGAACCATTAGAAAGGAAAAAAAAGAAAGTTTTATTATGAAGTGTAGCTGCTATGAATATTCGTCTCCTTTTTTGCAGGAAGTGCTGAAATTTACCTGAAAGAAACTGATGCAGCTCTAAAAGATCCCCAACAATGGAACAGATATCCATATCAAGCTATGCTTGAGAGATGTTGTTTGAAAAAATAAAACACAGGAAGAAATATTTTATTGTAACGTATCAGCAAGATACGGGATTTTACATTCAATGTTTGTACATTAATTGTTAAATAAAATGTAATAGTTTTAGTTATCTTTTTAATAAAAATTATAACTAATCAGTAAATGATTTTCCGTTTGTTTTAAAACAAGTTTTAAATAGAAAGAAAAAAAGCATTTACAATTAAGTGAATAGGTAAATAATATATATATATATATATATATATACATGAACAAAATCCCTATCAAAAAGTACATTTATTCCTCACTAATATTTTTTTGGATTTACAAAGAAAAGTGTCAGAGCAATATACATTTCTCAAAATCTCAAAAGGATTTTTTCGCCTTTAAATATTAGGATGTTCGCCTACCTTAAAGCAATAATTATTACGTGCTTTTTTATTTTAATTATGGTTATGTGCCACTATGAGCGAAGTTGTTCTTCTCTAATAACTGTCTAAATTTGCTCAGTAGGAAAGAGTTAGCATTTCAGTCTATAATAAATAGATATTAATAAAACTTAACACTGTTGAGCTAGCTATTCCTATCTTATCGCTCGGTTCTGCAATAGATAACTATGAGAACTAGGCATCGCCTGATGCAGCTGCTAATATAATTTCCACAAAGAACAACTCTTCAGTCACTATTTACTGTTTTAACTAACCTCACTGATACAGGTTCCGATCAAGGGATGTAAAATGTCATTTTTATGTGTTCTTCCCGCTCTGGTGCTTTCTGTTGTCGTCAGTGCTTGTCCTACTGAAGAAGAGCCGCCATGCAGCTGCATCCCTATAGGCTTTCATGCAAGTACTGTGACCTGCTTGGAAGTAAATAATGAATTGGACTTGAAAAAATCTCTTATTCCCATGAAATCAGCATTACCCATTCGGCAGTTGGAAATATTTGATTCCAAGTTTAATTTTATTCCTAGCGACGTGTTTAAGGGATTGAAGGTTCCGACACTTTTCATTGCTGCTTGCACTTTGAGGTAACATGAAAGATGGATTATACCTTCGGTGTTCCGGTAAAATTTACTAAGCCTTAAAAAGCCCTAAGTGCGTTTGAAACTATTTATTTTGCGATATAAATCAATCACACAATTAAAAAGCTCCATAAGTAAACGAACTATAAAAGTTAGCAATTTGTAAAATTATTTTTACGGCTTTTTCATAACGATTTGAAAGTTAAAATTGACACTCTCTTAGAACTAGAGTTATGGACTTGGTGACTTTGACCAGAATGCCGTTGATATATAAACAGATACAAGTTAAATATTTTAGTCAAATGTTAAAATTCCACATTACATGCCTTGGGTTTCAGTTCAATTATTCTTTTAACGTACCTAATGAAACAATGTCTTGCGAGAAAAATCTACTATGAAAGCTGCATTGTAAATCTGCGTTGAAAATAGAAAAGTATTTCACTGACCAAATTAAAAAATCCTCGCTGTTAATGCTCTTCCTCAAAATTTCTCGAAAGCACAGATGCCCACCCACATCACACATGGTGAACACTGATTCAAAGCTCAACGGTGAGAGGAAAAGTAATTTCTCTTGATAGTAATTTTATGTTTGAAGTAAAATTAATGCTGATGACAATGTACTTTTATGATTTTGTACTATTTTATTAAGAACAGTGCAACTGAATAATTATTAAATTAGATGCAATGCGTCCTGGTTCAGTAAGAAATACTTTTAAATGATTTAAAAAGGTTCAATTTTATAATCATGTTAAAATTAGTAGAGCATCAGGAACGCATGAAGTGCCTTTGAGTTTGCTTTAGGAATTACAAATTTAGTAATTCGAGAAAAAGCATTAACTTACGAATTTTATTTCCCCCCCCCCCTTTTTTCTTTCTTACTTTCTCCCCTTCTCTCTTTTTTGTACTCCCGAAATTTTTTACCAAAGGTTGTAAATAATGAAAATTACAATTGAGGTTTTCTGTTTAGTCTTGCTTTTGAAAACACACGAAGATATAATACATTAAAACGCATGGAAAACAAATACATTATCTATGCTAAAATAAATTACTGCAACACTGATTCTTAAAAACAGAACTTGAAATAACTAAATTATATAGTATATTTTAAAAAGGAAACGTTATAGAAGCTAGTTTCTTCCTCCCGTAAAAGCCCGTAAAAAACTTCGCAAGGTGGTCTCTTTCCAAATCAATAACATGCGCAATATTCCTTTTAAGTGATTTTAGAATTTCAAAATGAGGCTTACCTGTGAATTTATCAGCTCAAATTCCGTATTTTCATCATAGTAGAGTTATTTTGTCGTTGGGAGGCATTAAAATTTCTGCTAACGTAAAACTAATGAGAATTCTTTTTAGGATTAAATCGCAAACGTATCCTTTTCTCCTCAAGAGGAGATAACATTTTTTCTCGCGCAGTTAATTGTTTTTAATTTATTATTTTACGTTTATTAATTTTTCGAAACCAAATCAATGATCTTTATTAATAAAATTCTTTTGATTTAGTGTAATGTGTGATTTACACTGTTAGTGGGATCATGGTACCTTTGCGCTTTAGCACATACGGTGTTTTTCGTAGCGACTTACCAGTTGGGCTACGTTTTATACTTTATAGAAAAATTAATGTACGTATCTATTTCCCTTTGTAAATGATGCTTTTAGTTCTTCTTCTGTTTTTTTGCTGACTCAACATTTATTTCTTTGATTAAAGCACCATTTTATTTAAAGTTTTAGGAAATGTCGTTCATGGAGATTTTTAGTCAATGGAGATTTTTAGAGTCTGTTAACCGTGTTTTAAGGGGGTTTTAAGGTTTTAATCTAATTCTGATGAGGGTCTTGATATGAACTGTTGCTAATATTTACGAATTGTTGCCTGTTGACCAAGGGGCTCCACGGCGCCTGTCGGTCGGTCTAGGTGTACCCGCTGCTTGTGCCCAACGATAAAATATTTCAATTTTCCATTTTAAGCAAGAGAACATTTAGAATCTGGAGTAAATGAATAAAGGACAATATAACTATAAATAGCCCTATAATGACAATGAATATCATAAAATCAAAATACAGTTTACAACTTACAGATGAACACCTTGATTGCTCGCGAGCAGGAATTTTATCATATTCTCCCAATTATGAAGCTCTGGCCAGTGAAAGGCAATGCCAAAGATCACATTGACCGTATTTTATATATTTATACTTCGTAGGTTTTTCAAGCAATTTTGTAATCATTTATTTTAGACAAGAAAATTAATACTAATTATAATCTTATGTTAAATTAATTCTTAAAATTAATTTTTTTGTGCATTATATGTCGTGTGTATTATTAACTTTGTCCACCAACTATAATCTTATCTAAAAAAATAAATGGTGGCCGCCCTTCGGCTGACATTCTGGCATGTGCTCTTAGGTACAAAAAGGTTCCTGTGGACTGATGGGTTTTGTCTAACAATGATTACTAGTCGACGCGTACGGAATTCCGCACTGCGCATCAAATCGTTTTGTGTGCCATTCCGTTCTTTAAAAATTTGGGAGAAAGGACATTATGCAGAAGAATAGAAAAAAGTAAACGGGTGTTGTTACAAAAGAAGACATGTCATTGAGCACATCAGTACACATTTTCTCCCCATTATTATTTAGATAATCAAAATAATAAAATAATCACAATAATAATAATAATAATTGTTTTTATTATTAGTATACATAGCATTAAAATACAATAACGAAACAGTTCCACTACTCGAGATATAGTTACTGTTCATTGGTTTGTCTCAAGACATTAAATAAATGAATGAATATAAAAATGAATTAATATAAATGAATGTGTAGAGACTAACGATTGAATAAGTTTAACACGCAGACGCAGCTAAACAGTCCACACAATTGCTACACAATAAAAACAGACGAGTTTCATGTTTGTTTACTTGATAACAGGTGGCGTCAGCATACACAACACCAAATTGACATCCATCAGAGGACCTCTCCTTAGATGATTTTGAATCTCGAGTTTAAGAGAAGTGGTACATTTTTATACCGGGGGTCTATTTTTCATCATTAGCAGGCACGATAAGCTTTAAGATGAGGGGTAGATCATGGCATTTAATACAGGAATAAGGAAGATATCTCAGAGCGACAGAAAAACAGGCTAGAGAAATAATATAATACATAAAAAGGATTTTTAAGGACTCTTAATGCTCTAATGCAGATTTTTAAAGACTGCTGCCCATCATTTAATGGGAATTTTTAATTAAGTTTCTCCTTATTTATTTGCAGCTGAATGCTGTATGATGTATTTTTTTATCTGCCTCCGAATGATGCAATGTTCGAGATAGTCCGTGCGTCTTCAGCTAGTCTAACATAACTTAATGATTTAAAATTATAGTGGACTCGCACCTGTAGTGACAGCAGCAAACAAATTAATGTTTCAATAGAACATGGATAACAAATAAACGTCGAGGTTTTCTGTCCTGAACGACGGCATAATGCAACCAGCAAATCCATCTGCTAGGTGGAAGTCATTTTTAATGATAGAGTAAACAATGCCAGTGAGTCAGTAAATAACAACCCCAGGGCGTGTTAATAAAATTATGCAAAACCAAAGTAGACTGACTTTTTTTTTTTTTGCTTTCGTAATTTGTGTAAATCCGCGACGTAAATTTCAGTGCACTTTCGTGGCATTTCATTGTAGTAAAAAATCTAATCGTTCTTTTCCGTTCATATTTAGCTCTTTATCTGATACCGACGTCGCTTTTGAAGGGTTGGAAGATTCTTTAGAAATTCTGAAGGTGCACGAGACCATTCTGCTAAACGGGTGGGAATGGTCGCAGTTGAGGAATTTGAAATCGTTGAGAGAAATTCAAACCGTCAAGGCCGGACCGCTTACTGTGGATGAGGATATCCGGGACATCGCCCACCTGAACATTGAGAAGATGCAGCTGACTCGAAGCGAGCTGTCCCACATCGACGACACGGCCTTCTCCACTTTCCACAACCTGGTGGTGCTGTCTCTGAAAGACAACGCCATTTCGGAACTCAAGCGAAGCATGTTTCCCACGCCAGCAACTAAACTGGAAATGCTACTACTCAGGTACGCTTTAACAATGATCTGAAGTAAATATGTATAAATTATTATCATTATTAGTATTTATCAGAAAAAAGTCAGACATTAAATCTCAAACTAAATCATAATATAGACTTCTATTGTATGTAAGGTAAGAAGCCGGCTGCCAGGGTGCAAGGGTGAGAAAGGATGTTGTGGTCATAAGAAATAAGGGAGATTATGCATTTGGCGCCTATATCGCCACCTCAATTGTATTATATGAGTTTTTTGCTCATCTAAATTTACAAGAGTACCATTGTTGCAAAACTACATGCCTGTATTCCTTTCTGCCCTTCAAATACTCACGTGAAAGGGATAGGGAGTGCGGCAACGTAAAAGTAGTTCTAATTACGTAGTTATTTTGCTTTGGTCTGACTGAGCCATAAACATCTTCTTCAGTTTATCATAAGTGAAATCGTAGAATAGGCAACATAAGTGATTGCTTTACTTAAAGAAGCGTTTGCTCCAAGGTGAAAATAATCATGTTTCTGCCTTTAGAAAATACACGTAAAACATTCTGTCGATAACTGCTACTTTCTATTTTGCGAAGCTCCGCAGAGCATTTGGGGGATCTTTGTATCTGAGAAGAATCAAATTTCGCCGCCAAGTTGTAATAGCCAACCCGGTGAATCGAGACCACTTGACATAAGGTGGCTCGCATGCGATGTCATGCTATTAATTGGTATTTGTAAATCATGTCCAATTTTTAACCGACTAATAGGTTTGTAACGGTGCGAGAGTGCCCGTGAAGCGCCGGGAGTCGAACCAAGATCTTTTTGGCGGTAGCCGCATTCTTTACCGCTTTCCCAAAAGGCGCGCCCCCTGGGCAGGAGCAAAGAGGGCTATTTGAAGCACTGACTCGCACCGCTACAGGTTATCAGTTCAAATCATATGTAGGTTTGTTTTCTTGTTTGTTTGTTCACCACCAACTTCTCACTGGATAAATCGATTTCGATGATTTTTTTAAAATCGATCAAGGGAGGTTTCCCATAGGTCCCGTACCTTCATTTGACCACATTTGATAATTTGAAGAATATTAATGGCATAAATGTAGTGATTATTTGTTTTTTAATCCATAACTTTTGGCTAAATGAACAGATTTTGATTGTTTTTTTTAAATCCGATAGAGGGTCATTTATCTCAAATATCGCATATCGACTACATTTGTCCTTTAGAAAGAACGTTATTGGTGAAAAAAGGTATTTTTCTTTTAATTGGAAAGGCTTGGCTTGAAATGACTCATTGTTTAAACGAATTTTTATTGCCATTTAACAGTACCAATGTATGTTTTTTTTACCAGTGCAAAACATTTCTGTCTTTATTACGGAAAGAAGAATTTGAAGATCGTTTATGTACCTAGAAACAATACCCCTATTTACAGATAAGAGAATATGCTGTTTTGGAAATCTGATGTTTATGAAAGCGAACGACGAAGAGAAATATTCTATGAATATTTGAAAAAGGAAGGAACTCCGCAAGGATTAGAAGTTGATCAAACTTTCTCAACCTTTTTAGTGTGGCGCGCTCTTAAAAGCCGAAAACATGTGTAAAAACCCTTGTGTCTGCTTGCTTTAATATTTTATTTGTACAATGTTGAATTTTGTAAAGCATAATTATAGTCATTCAAAATAATTTATTTCACTAAAGGATATACTTGTATTTCATAGTCACATGTTGGGCCCGACTAACAAATTTTCTTGCCCAGGGCACTGTCAACTTTTCCTGCCCCCTTGGAATGGTTCACTTACATGTATGCATGTGTGCGTGTACTACGCTCAACGTGAAATTGGTTATTATTAAGAATAACCTCTTATTATGAAGAATTGCCAGCAGTTATTATTAATTAAACTGATTATTATTTTATGTTACAATTTTTTAAAAAGGTATTTAAATGCCATTATGGAAAAATTTCCTGCCCCTCAGAGAGTTCCTGCCCAGGGCACGGGACCTGGATGACCGTGCGATAGTCAGGGCCTGGTCACATGTCACTTCCTTGGATAGTTTGGATTGTCACCCTCTGAAAAAGACCCCCAGGTTACGAAGATCTGAAACAGTCGCTAAACGTATTGAGCAACTGTTCTGTTTTTCAAAGTAGTTTAACTCGGTTACTTGCATCTGTCGATGCTTCCATTGTCAAATCCAAACGTGGAAATCCTTATTAACCTCCTCTCTAATGCGCGGATAAACAGCGCCGTCTATTGACTTAATTTCTAGTTATGCGTGTTCCTATGCAATTTTAATTTGTGTTTTGATGTTATGTACTTCGCCATTCGCCTAGAGAGAGACATCTTGTATTTTGGTTTCTTTTATTTTACGTCATACAAATCTACAAAGTTTAATATTTTAAGGATGGGAGTTACAAAGAAAATTATATATTTTTGTAATGAATCGGAACTAGGGATTCTCTTTTTGCAGTAAGTCTCTACAAGTTGAACTAAGCTTATTGTTTCCAGATTTTTATTACGTTCATTAAAGCATTTCAACCAGCAGTTTGTTACTAATTTCTTATTTTTCTTCAACTTCTTTTCTTTTAAATTTCCTGTTTCTTACAGTGATAACAGGATCGAGACAATCCCAGACGATCTCTTTAGTGAAATGCCGGCTCTCAAGACCATCATTCTGGCAGGAAACAGGATCACGACGCTTCGGAAAGAAGTTTTCGTACCAGTTTGGTCACATCTCAGGACTTTCGATTTCCTTCGTATGTAATAATTTTGGTTTTGCACTTGAGGGGGGGGGGGAAAGAAAGGGGAGTGGGAGGTGTTTGTACTTTGGTTGAGCTTGGCAGCCAACTTTACTTTTTATTTAAAGCTAGTAGAGCCGCTTACTCAGAATTATAAGTTGTACTGTATTAACATTTGTTATAATGCACTGTGAAAAGTTTCTGAAAAAAGACAGAAAGGAAACCGAGTGTTTCTTTACATTTACAAATTACTTCTTTAAACTCAAATAATCAAGTTTCCTGCTAACATTTTTTCAATAAAATTCTTGTGTGTTTTTGCATCCTCTGTGCATTTACAGAGAAAAATCTGTTAAATTACGTAAAACGGGACACTTGACGTCTGCGACGACCAGTTTGAAAATTATAAACAAATGTATAATTACACATTTGAAATCCTTTCCTTCCAGTTTAAATATTGTCAAAAAAAAAAAAAAATGCATCAATTCATTTTTAGCTGTAGTGAGCGTCCTAAATCCTCATGGCTAGTCTCTTCCTAAGGTATCTTTGGATTCTTTGGACAATTGGCCTTAACCCCTAAAAGCACGGATTTTTTTCTGAAAAACTGGCATAGTGTAAGTTATTCTTCCAATTTCAGGTTGTGGGGGGTGGGGTAAACGTTACATAAACAAAATATATTATACAAATAAAGTGTAAACGGATCTCAGACGGGCATTTATATTAGGTTGTTTCAAAAGTTTTGTCCGTTTTGATGTCACGTGTTTTTGTAGCTCTATACCTCAATAAATATTTATTCTACTGTGTCGTGGTATATACTGATCGATGGAGAATTTTGTACTCTATACATTGATGTTGTTCATTTTTTCTTCTAATTTAAGTTTTTTAAATTCTTTTCAGCCTTTTACAATATGAGGTCATTAAGCGATTTTCGGCCAATTTTTCTCTACGGATTCAAATTGAACCAAAGCGCTGCCGAAACAACCCGAAAAATTAACCAGACATTTGGCAATGATAGTGTTAACGAACGCACTGTGCGACGTTGGTTTGCGAAATTTCGTTCCGAAACTTTTAGCCTCAAAGATGAGCCCCGAAGTGGTCGATCTAGAGCAGTGGTCGGCAACCCGTCGATCGCAAGCCCATTTTCGGTCGATCGCGACAGCCTTTTGGACAGTTTAAAGTTTAGAAAAATAAATAATATAACTTTTGGATGGAATGACGAGTTTATTATTTATTTTTTTCTCTTCAGAAAATGTTTATTAGTTTGTCAGACCATTCACCGGACCGAAAAAAACTTCTAATAATATGGATTGTCAGTCGTCACTTTAACTATGCTCTTCGTGAGAGTTAATTCAAGAATGTATACATTTCACATGTGCGTTTTAGTTAAAAAACAAAACAAAAACTAACAGTTTTTTTATCAAATTCGAAAGAAATGATATATTTGTATTGTTTCGATGCGAGTTAACGGTGTTAGCAAACCATTATTTTAGAAATTTTAAAGTAGGTGTTTTATAAGAATCAGAACTTGTTTTGACAAGAATTAACCCACAATTTTAAAACAGGCGCAATCCCAACATGCCCTATTAATAATGTATACACCACCCTGTCCTCCGAGTCGATCTTGGTGTTCGCCGAACTCCAGAACGAGGATTTGAGGACCCTGGTAGAGACTAACCCATCACAAACGGCGCGTGGGATGGCGGAAGAACTATGCGTCAGCTCCCATGCGGTTTTTGATGGTTTAAAACGTATTGGAAACTTCAAAAAGGTTCGAAAAGTGGGTGCCCCACGATTTAAACGATCGGTAGAAATTGTTAAGTTTCGAGGATTGTCCTTCATTGCTTTTGCGCAACCAAAACGATCTTTATTTGGATCGCATCGTCACGTGTGATGAAAAGTAGATTCTCTACGACAATGGGAAATGTTCAGGACAGTGGTTGGACACCGATGAGCCACCCAGGCACTTCCCAAAGGCAAAACCCCACCAAAAAAAGATTATGGCTATTATATGGTGGTCAGCGGCTGGCGTGATTCACTATATAACAGGCTAAACCATAACAGCAGAGCCCTATTGTGAGGAAATCGACGAAATGTACCGAAAATTGCGTCAGAAGCAGCTAGCACTGGTCAACAGAAGAGGTCCGATCCTGCTCCACGACAACGCCCGGCCTCTGACACACAAATCACCGTCCGAAAATCAAAGGAATTGAGCGTCGAAGTTCTGCCCCCCCCCCCCACCATACTCCCCAGACCTCTCGCCAACCGACTACCATCTTTTCAGGCCTTTTGATAACTTTCTCACTGGTAGAACCTTTGCCAATCAGGACCTATCAAAAACGGCTTTCGTCGACTTCATCGAATCCCAAACACATAATTTTTATGCCGACGGAATTAATTGACTTGTGTTACGTTGGCAAAAGTGCACTGATTCAAGTGGCGCTTATTTTGATTAAATTGAATAAATATTCACTGAGATATTACAGTTTAAAGTAGACTCATAAAAACAGACAAAACTTTTGAAACAACCTAATAAATAAAATAACAGTAAAAGAAGTAGTAATGCAGCGCACTTGCAGAGGACGCCACTTCTGATGCATATTATCTGATGCTATCGATTTGCGAAAAGTTCTCCGATTTTTATCCTCTGTAATTTTCTTCGCGGTTTCCTGGTTTTTGTTCTCTGTAATTTTACATCAGACTCCTTACAAATGATTTCCAGTACGTTCTCAGGCATTTTCGGGCAAATTTTTTTTTTACAGTGTACTCGAAATTATTAAAGAATAAATGAATAATAAATTCAAAAATAAAATAATTAGAGTTCAAGAATATTTAAATCTCACAGAATTGAATAATACTCAGCAACGCTGTTTGAATAATAGCTGATGTCGGATGCCTAGCAAACAAAACTTTCAAACTGTTGACAACGGAGAAATTTGGCCCTGAATCAGTTTAGTATCTCATCGAAAGCTCCGCTGCAGCCCGTGCAAGTGTCTATCACAAATGTTACATAACGAGACAGCCTTCAAAAAAGCTATCTCATTTAAATTCAACCTGTTAAAATGCTGTATAAATTATGTTATACTCATTATTTTTTTTTTTTTGCTGTTTAAGGCTTTGTCCTAACACAAGTACAGCTCTTTGTCATAAAACGACCTTCGGAGGAATGCGATTGCGTGCGGTACTGCGGTAGCACAATAAAATATAACGGTTGTTCTGGAAACATTCTTGCTGAATCAGATGTTAAACATAAGCAAAACATTAAGAATTTCCAATAAAAAAATGTTCATTTCAAATTAATTTCAAAATGAAGAAACTGTTAAAAAACATGTATGTATACACTAAATGCTATATCTATTAGCTTAGTTTAAATTAAAATTTGGAGAGCAGAAGAAATGGGCCGCAGAGTAGAAGTTATCCGATCAAAGTTTTATGTCGCATATTTCTTCTCTCAAAATTTTAACATCATTGTCTGATTATCAGTTTTCTCAAAGACCATTACTATGGAGAAAATTGCTTAAAGGATCGTGATTTGACATATAGATAAAATTAAAAGAAAATGAAATTTGTGGCTAAAATATAGCTTGAAATACAACACGCAACATAATAAAGGATGCGAGCAATTCACTTTTATTCCATTAACAAAAGAACCATACAAAAAACTATAAATTTAACATTTTGACAGAACGTTTTGTTTCGACACAACACAATGCAGTCAGGAAGTAATTTATAGACGATTCCTACGCAGGCATAGTAGGTTGGTAGCCGATTATATATAAGAATTGCCTGTAAATTCTTTCTAGAACCGATCATAATTCTATCATGTTATTACTATGTACATATGAATCGATGCGAGCATGATACCCAAAATTTCCAGTTTAAAATGATCAAGAAGTTCTGTTATAAAATTTCTTTTATTACTTAATCTTTAATGAGGTTGTCATTCCACTAAAAATGACGAAAAAAGTAAATGAAATAAATAAACTAAAATAAATTAATATCAACGTAAATAAAAATAATTAAATAAATAGACCCCGCCAAAATGATTTAAAATTTATTCTGCTATGTTCATAAACGTCATATATCACGCAATTCCTTCTTACAAAATATTGGTGAGGGAATTCTTAACACTTGCAGAAACATTCAGTGCATTAAGACATAACCACAAGAAAGAAAAATGTAAAAGTAATCAAGAGAAAGCGAAACAAAACAGTTAAATATTTAACAGGACAAAGGTGACACAATTGTTAAAAAATGGATAAATAAATACATAAATGCAAGATAAAATAAAATAAAATAAAAAAGGGAGCCGAAAGCTACCTACAACATGTCTCAGCAATTTGGCTTTACACTTTCCTCAATCGCAAATTTTAAATTCAGAAAATCCTGCTTGAGGTAGTGCAAACACAATTAGGTTCGGCCACGGCTAACTAGACTAACAGGGCGGAAAACTAACTGGTCACATGACACATTCCGTCTAAACATAGCTCTGACTGACTTAACGCAGCGCAGAGGAAAAAAACAGTCGTTTTTATTTTTCTCAGTGGGGTGGAAAAAGTCACTAGATCGCCTGGTCCTCTGTCCTTCAGTATCAGTCACCCGTGGTTTGATTCAGAGAGCTTTTCTGCGAATCTGACTCGCTGAGTCATCGCTTTCGATATTGCTTTACTGCAACAATGTTTTTAAAATATACAGGGCCTCCCAAAACGCCCGCATAAACTCTACACAGCTAGATTCCTCGTTGGGAGTACATAAAAACGGCCCAAAGAAGCATTCCTGTACGATCCATAGTTTACGAGAAAAATACGAAAAACAAAGCATGACGTCACTGCCGGTGAAAGAAAAAACACTGTATTGGACATATCAGCAACAGTATTTGCATATCTGTCCAGACGATAATGTTTAAAACGTTCGCTTTAAAGAGCGAGAAATAAGAACTTGCAACACATATTAAAAACACGTAGAAAGATGGTAGGTAAACCCTTTACATATAAAGTATATTATATGTTCATAAAACGTTCATATTATATGTTTCATAAAACGTTCATATTATATGTTTCATAAAACGTTCGCTTTAAACTTATCGTCTGGACAGATATGCAAATACTGTTGTTGATCTGTCCAATACAGTGTTTTTTCTTGCCCCGGCAGTGACGCCATACTTTGTTTTTCGTATTTTTCTCGTAAACTATGGATCGTACAGGAACGCTTCTTTGGGCCGTTTTTAGCCTACTTTCCCGTAAAAGTAAAAAAAATAATAATAAAGCATGAAAGAAATCTTAATGTATCGTGAAAATATCGTTAGAAATCAAGAAAAGTCAAAAGTAAATTAAGTAATTAAATAAAGATTGAAAAATAAAAATTTGAAAGTAGGGTTTTGAGATGGGGAAAAAGTGTGTCTGTCGGTCTGTCGGTCTGTCGGTCTATCCCCACCCTTATAACTTTTGAACGAATTGTCCAATTCAAAAAATTCTTTTTGCATTCGAAAGATCTCGGCGAGGACATCTCATTTCCATATTTTACTTTTTTTGAACTGTTCAAATTGAACAATTTTTTGTTCAATTTTGAACAGTTCAAAAAATGTTAACATTAGCACCTATGGGCGAAAATGAAGCAAATTATGTAAACTCTGGGTACAAGATCCAAGTTCCAATGAACAAGCTCGCTGGAAGAAGTTCTTGGCGTGAAATATTTATTTGAACAATTTTTGCTCATTTTTGAACAGTTCAAAAAAAAATTTAACATAGTGCCTACGGGGAAATTTCAATCCTATATAAATCCTGATCTAACGGGCCGATTTGCTTGGAACGAACTTTATCGGAAAGCTCTTATGACGTAGAACATGTGTACAGATAAAAAGTTCATCCAGAACTAACGAGCCTATTTTCTTATGAAATTTTTTGATCGCTATTTTCAAGAATATTTTTGAATTAATGAAAGATTAAATGAATAAACAAAATAATGAATGAATAAATGAGTGAATAAATGCATGAATGACTGAATAAATGAATGATTGAACGAATATGTATTAACCGTTGAAAAAGGCATAGTTGGAGCAATTAAGAACTAAAGCTAAACGAGAAAGAGAGAGAGATAGTTAGATTATAAATTTGAAGCTGGTGTATACGGGAAAGTAGGCTCGTATAGTTCTAGACGGAACTTCTTGTTATGTACTCCCAACGAGGAATTGCAGAGTTTATGCGGTCGTTTTGGGACACCCTGTATATTTATAGAGTGTAATAATGCTTTTACATGCTCGTATTTTTCAGATACTCCTCTACGATGCGACTGCCGGATGTCATGGATACTAAAGGAAAAGAAATTTCCCTTGAATACAAGAGGTGCTTGTGCGGAACCGGACAGTTTGAAGGGCAAAAAGGTTGTAGACTTGAAAACAGTCGATTTGTGGTGCTAAAATGTTTTTATTTTTCTTTTTTTCTAATAAAGCATTTTTGGTTTGGAAAAGATATTACGTGCGTTATTTATGCATTTCTCATTTTTGTCCATAGTAAAATGTGCGCCAGTAAAAAATGACACACGTTTTCTGCAAATAAATTTTCAAAAGAAGTAACGAAAGCAAATGGTTTTGCCTCGGCGAATGAAGAAATGGTGCAGTTAAAAAAGACAAAACATTTTAAGTGTTTAATGATGAACTTATAAAATAAATATCCATTTTGCATTTTACAAAACGGTTTGTAGTACTGTAAGTATTCAGATATGAAAATAATCCTTTGAGATACTAAATAAGTGCACATACATTAACAATGATAAAAGATAACGTACAAAACGTAGATAAAATTATATTTAAAATTTTTCACAAACCGCATGTGCGTTTCCTTTTTTTGTAATGTCATTCTTTACACCCCTCTGTAGTATAGTGTAGAGAGACCATTTTGAGGTTCTGAATCCCTTTACAGTTGTACCCCTGAATGATATCGTCTGTTTTGATTTAGGTTTTCCGCCAAAAATAATGTATAACCGTTTAACAAATAATTCGATTATTATTATAACTTGAAAATAAACAAATTATTTACAAGTTATGTTTTACTTGCAAATATACACTGTATTTATACAGCAACATACTCAATTTTCATTATTATTAAAATTAACGTTTGAAGTTTTAATAAACAACAACGAATTTATTGTGTAAAATGATAAAACAAATCCTCAAGTTTTTCAAAATCTTGTTTGATTTTAACTCAGAAAATATTTGCCCGAAAACCGAATCTAATTTTGTAAGAAAAAAAACTCTCTGGATAATTGACGTCCGGATAACCGACGCTCTAGTACTTGAATTTCTTCAATCACAAAATTTTTACCTGAAAACCGAACCCAATTTATGTAAGAAAATAAACAACTCTCCGGATAATTGACGATCTGGTTAATTGACGTCCGGATAATCGACGCTTTACTGTACTTGAATTTTTTCAATCACAAAATTTACACTTATATCTCTCGCCTCACTACGAGTATGAGTGAAAAACTTTATGAATCTGTAAGCAATCCAGTTCCACATGGTACTTTTTACAATTCGGCAATTATTCAGTATTTTATAGTTTTGAAATTCTTTTCATCTCAAGAATCATTCCAAATATTTTTGAAAAAAAAGTTCTGAAGTAATATTTGTTTAAAATACATATAAATCTTAAAATTTTAAAAATAATTCACTTATAATTGAAAAAAAAAAAAAAAAAGAGTTTAAAGGTCCCTTGTACCCTGAAGAGCATTCTTCTTAAAATTAAATTGTACCTGAAATCATACATAAGTGTGGAATTGCAGTGTTAAAATACTGTAGAAACTCATGGAATAATACTTTAATGATATCCTGACGAAGACATATCTACTTTACTTACAATACATTCATATACACATTAGGCTACAACATATACAGCGTAGTTCCTGCATTCGTACTTCGAAGGAGAGGGAAAGGAAACGTAAGTACAAACGATAAGTAGTAAAAGTAGTAGCGTTAAAAATATTGGAAGTTAAAGTAATTATTTTAAATATTAAGAACTACAAACGATAATTAATAAACAGAATATTAAATAAATATGAAACATAATAAATATAAATGAAATATATAAAAATAATGCCTCCGGAATTCTTTTTAAGAACAATTTAAATCATTTTTGAGAGCAGTTCTGCCGGCAAAAAAGTTCATGAACAATTCTGAATGTTTTTGGACGAAGAATATAAGTGTTTAAGTTTTTGAATAAATAATTTGTTTACAGGAAAATCTTAAAAACTACTTATTTAATAATCCATATATATATATATATATTTCACTTAACGTGGACCAGTTACGATTAAATTTTGCGAAACGATACGATACTGACATCATGCAAAACACGAACTATGGTAAAACAATATTTAAAAATTTGTTTATTGATTAGCATAGAAAAGGTAACATTATAGTTGCATTTACTATCGTAACTTACGAACTTTAGCAAATTTATTTCTATTTCTTAAAAAGTATTTCCATTCACAACTCAATTCTGAATTAAAATTTCTTTGTAGTGGCAGCACCTTTGTTTTTTTTATATCGAGTGATCATTCTCATGTTTATGAGTGGCAACACATTAGTTTGCTTATATCGAGCGATAATCCGCAAGTTTATATTTTGGCAATCTTTTCTTAAGCTTTTCGAATTTTAAAGCGTTTTTATTTTATTTATTTATTTTTTATTGTTGAGCCCGCTGATGTTCTGTGGGAGATCAGCTACTAATAATAAATTTGAATTAATTTTTATTCTGTAAAATATAATATTTATTAAGTATTTCCTTACTTGATGTTACTCATTTACATCATAAATGTGTAATATTGTGACATTCTTATATTTTCCTCTCAAGCTATTACCGAAAATTTTTCATCTCTAGTACAGATGTAAGTAGAATACTCTCTCGAAGTTGAAATTTGGGGAATTGTCGAGAATATATTTTTTTCTTGTACGTAAATATGAAAATTTATAAAAGTTATAATTACTATGGAATAATATTCAATTATCCTTTTCAAACCATGTGAATAACATTAAAAAATATATTTATCCATTATAGTAATAATTTCATTTAGAGGAATTTTCTCTGAACCATGTAAAAAATTTTAGTCATATGAACAGATGCTTTGAAATAATGTATAGTTGGGTAAATGCTTATCAATTAAAGTTGCATTAAAATGAGCTTTTTAAAGATGTTAATTGCTAAGAAAATAACTTTAAAGTGAAAAGATATTACTAAAAAAGCCTTCCAAAATATTACTTTTTAAATTATTGCGAAAAATTATTAAGCATGATAAGTTTTAAATTAGGTATATAAATTTATAAGCATAATCTTTTTAAAAACTTCATTTATACCTAAAGTGCACATAAAAACTTCCAGAATTGTTTCTACAAAACTTACGTTATTTTTGAGAACAGTTTTGAACACTTCTTTAAGAGCAATGAAAATGTTATTGAACAAAGAATAAATGTTAACTATAAATTGCTTGAACTGCTATTTTTGATTGCAGAAAATACTAAAAACAGCTTTTTTTCAGAAAAAATGATAATACTACATTTAATTTAAATGGTTATTCTGTAACAATTTTTGAAGGTTTTTTTTTTAATTTTAAATTTTGAAGTCACTTGTTTCCATATAAAATGTAGTATTGGAATGTTGTAGTAAAATTATTTTTTAAAGAATATTCTCGAATATTCTCCTTCATGATAATATTCTTGAAAGTATTTTTGAGAATATTTTCAAAAACATTACTACCGAGAATTTTACATCTCCAATTACAACAAAAATTCACTGGTTAAGCTTTTAACATTTATGATCGTTTCACAATAGTGTATATGGGCAACGAAGGGCTCAGTGCGAACCTGCAGCGCGCTAACTGGAAGGTTAATATATTTATCAAATACGTAATAAAGGCGTTTACATCTTAATTGCGTTAAGATAATATTCTATTTATTATGTTTTTTTCCCAACTCAGTTTGGAATCTTTGATTGTGGGATCCAATCAATAACCCCCCCCCCCCCCCCTTTGTGTAACACGTACTTAGGCTAAGCGGAGTGCCGCTCCAGCAGAACTGTGGAGACGAAATCAACGTTCGTCTGTCTGTCTGTCAAATTCCGATGGCATAAATAAGTGAGAAAGGCCATCAAAATGAAAAACAAGCGAGCTCTTCCTGGATTTTTTATAGAGGTGTCGTCGCTTTTTATCAGCGCCATTGTTGGGACAGCTAATAATAAAATACCTGCAAAGTCACTGTGAAAGAAAGCATTTTTATTGAGACTTGCGAAATGAATCTCGCGGGAGGAGAATATTTTCGTCGCGCATGCGCGGGAAGAAACAAAGTTCTTTTCGGACAGACTTTAGAAGGTCTGGCAAAGAGGGGGAAACGCGGTAATCGGTTTTCTTTCGGTTTCTCACGCAAGAAAATCTGATAAAGACGGACACGCTTTGCTCTCTTTCAGTTTTACAAAAATGAATCTTTCCGTCAGTGAAAAGAAACCAGAAGGATGCGGAAAGTTCGTTGAAAATCAAGCAAGTGAGTGTGTTTTGTTCTATTGTAAAAAGTTAGAAAATTTTCCAATCAGTTTGCTTTGGAACAATATATAATTAATTATCTTTTGAACATTTATGAATCAGGAATCAGTGAACATAATTTTTTTATTAAGATAACTATTAATTCTAGTTTCATTTCTATTACATTTTCTTTCAAGCATTTAAAATTGTTTTCATAGCAAAACCTTTTTGTAAAATTGGCAGCCATGGTAGGGAAAATGTCCCTGGGTGCCGAAAATGTATGCAATGCTTCTTTCGGAAAATATTTATGCTTAAAATTGTATTCTCGTGAAGTTGCTTTTAATGGTCAATTTGTTGTATCTTCTTGATTTCGAAAAACTCTTTAAAAACTATTTTATAACCTATATACTTCAGAAATTAACGGTGCGGAAAGCCGAAATGCACTCTCTTTTAACCTTTACGTAATAATACTGTTGCATCAAAAAATGTTCTGTCCAAAATGTACCAAACGGAGAGAAAGTTGCAGATTATATGACACGCTTTAAAGAACACAAAGAAGCGTTTATTAACTTAATATACCTCGTACGTTATTGGCCTAAATTCTGGTGTTTCTACGTAGTGATGATTCTTGAAAGAAAAGGCAGCAGGATGGAAAAGATGTTCAAAAGAGCACAGGTCACATCTTTCCATACGGTCACAGGGCATTTTTGTTCAATGGGGAACAAACCACACCTCTCCTAAGGGACAGAGGGCAAAACCATGCAAAAGAGCACAAGACACATCCCTTCAAAATTGCACAATCCACAACTCTTTAAAAGGGCACAATCCACAACTCTTTAAAAGGGCACAATCCAACAGACATCTATATTCAAGTTAAGAGACACAGTTTGAAGGGAATCTATATGGTAAATTTAAGGAGGCACCAAAGGGAATACAAATACAAATGTGACGACCAGCAACAGACTCAGGGCCCAGCTAGGCTGTTCTTAGTCAATTTAGCAGTCCCCAATGAAGAGCTTCATGCGGTACTTTATCGAACGCTTTCTGAAAGTCAATGTAAACAACATCTACGCACTTTTTGTTATCTAATGCCATTTGAATCTGGTCAAATCAAGGAGTACATTTTCCGGACTTTCTTCTTTTTTTAGTTTGATCCTTTGTTTTGATATTAAGCTAAATGTGCATCTAACACATTATGTTTTAGCATGAAGATTTTGATTAAAGCTTGGTTGTTGCATTCAGACATTTGATTTTTGTTGGCGATTACCATATGGCAAACCCCGCTATTTAAAGGCGAATACTCTCGCTAGAATGCGGGAGTAAAACTGATATAAAAGGAAAGAAAAAACACTAGATTTGGTGCGATTACGTCAGAAAATAATTTCTCATGGTGTCTACAGATTTCGTACTGAAGGAAAAATAGTTGGAAAATGATTCTTCTGAAATAAGTGTTATCAAAGGTACAATGACTAAGGAAGCGAAAATAGTGCTTGAGCAATTGCAGTGCGTATTGGACGTTCGTAGAAACATAGGAGAGTTTTATACAAGACAACTGGGCACACCGAAGGTACAACAGGGCACTGCATCTAGAAAAAGTACTAAAACCGATATATTGTCTGTGTTTTATTAGCCTAATTTCCTGTAAAAATTGCAAAAACTGAATGGAAAGCATGAAGGCGGATTTAACATTTCGTAATAATATTTTAAAACAAAGATACTTCTGAAAATAAATTCGTTAAATGAATCGTCAAAATAAAAATTAAGGGTTATGATCTGGTGTAAATGTGTAATCTGTCCAATCCTCTGTCAGTCCCAAAACAAATTTGAGAAAATAGTCCGATTGGAACTTTAAATTTTTTACTTCCTTGTACGAAATACAGGAAGCATTAGATTCGCGAAAATTTCCTACTCAAATTTCAGCCTGAATTTCCATTTTAGCGAACCAATTAATAAATTTTGACTTTTTTTTTCACGATGTCCGCCTGTACGTACACACGTACGTGCGAGTATGGACCAAAGAACTATCCATTTTGACGAGGTTTGTTGTGATGTCTGCAAGTGAAGATGTGCATATGCATGTATGTATGTATGTATGCATGTATCTCGCATATCTCAAAACCTTTTAGTCGCAGAAGGTAAAATTTTTATATGTAGAACCAGCATAAAGTCTAGTTGTGCATATCTAATTTTGGGTCCAATTGGATGTTCCAAAAAGGGGTCGTATAAGCGCTCATTTGTCAAGAACTTGGAAATATGTCGCCAACGTTGGCACCAAAATAGAGAAGCCAAATCCAATGTCCGTTTGGTAATTTGTGAAGTTCTCTGTCTATTTAGTGATTTTCCCGTCATTCCCCCATGTTAAAGCATTTGCGAGAATGATATGAACTGTCTTTTTCTGTTGTTAAAAAGATATATTATTTAATAAGCACAGCACTAGGAAGTCAGGAGGTGCACACATCAGATTTTTATTCGAAGGACCTTGATTAGACACCTCATTCCTATGCAGGGGCGTAGCTAAGGGGGGGGGAGGGCAAGGGGGGACAGCTGTCCCAGGGCGCAGCGTCAAAGGGCGCCAAATTAATGTAAATTTATTTTATTTTTAAATGCGAAAAGAAACTTTATTTGGAGTTGGGATGTTTTCTATGGGATCGTGGATCGGACCCGTGATGACTCTCTAGGAAAGGCTAGGGTCATTTCCTTTGAGCAGCAGAGATAAAAGAACCGGACGCCCAGTGAACACAGAACACAGGAAAGGTCTCTTGAGAAAAAAGAAAAACAAATAATTTTGCGAAGCCAAAGTGTCCCATTTTGCCCTTCAAAGTGAATGGTTGCTAATAAAAATGCAAGTTAAAAGGGCTGCTTTTTAGAGCTATTTGTCATTTAGGAAGCATAAAAGTTTTTTAAATTCCCTACCAGGGGCGCCCCTAATCCCCCAGGGGTGCGGAGTGAGGGGCGCGCAAAATCTTCAGTTGTTCCCGGGCGCTGAAAACCCTAGCTGCGCCTCTGTTTCTATGCTTCCTATTCTTTTTCTGTATTTCCAGGTATGTAAATACAGAAAATGTATTTACATACATATAAATACATTTATACATCACATGTATGTAACATATAATGTTCATGCAATGTACATATATTACATGTATATTTGTATACAAATACTCAATGGTATGCAAACCTTATTAGGAAACTTTTAATACATACAGTTGGACCAAGCCTGCTCGACACAATTTTCAGTTTTTTTTAAGACAAAGGCAGATATTGGCACGAATTAGACCGCGGTAGGCCACAGATAAACCAACCAGCTCTAGACGGTACAGACCTATTCTCCGACAAGATCTTTTCAACTGCCGCTTGTCAGAAAAGTGAAAATTTTGTGAACGAACATTCCATTTCAGTAACAGACTGGCCAGGTAATTGACCTGACATGAACCAATCAAAAATCTTTGGTCCATTTTAAAGGATAGACATAGGAAATATGACTGCACAACGAAAGAAGAGGTTATTTCAGCTATAATTCGCATTTGGTTTCACGATGATAGTATTAAAAGTATTTGTAAAAACTTAATTGAATCAATACCTAATGGACGTAAGTTGCTGATAAAAGACAAAGGAAGTCATACTATGAATTAAAAATAATTTCTGTATTGATTTTAGTAATAGTTTGACAAATAAATTAATTTTGAATAAAGTTTTCTTTTGTTCACGTTAATTTAATTTGCACAATGCTCTCTTACGTGTTCAAAGTTTAGGGAATTAAAAATATACGTACTACTCAACTTAACTACGAAACCCATTGAATCAACATGCCTTATATCAATTCATTGAAGTCTGTCAAATCAATAATTGAATGCAGTTCTGAGAAGGCGGTATCGGGCAATGCTTACATCTTCTTATATAATCTTTCCATTTTTCATAAGTAGAGTAGATTTTTGCTATTATTTAAACAGCTGTTGAACAAAAGGTTGAAATTCAACATTTTTGCTTTCTTTCACGTTTATCCATATTGATGAAAGTAAACCACACGACATTTATTACCCGTTATTTATGTGAATCAGACTATGTCATTATAGTGAATTCCATTTCTTCAAGACAGCGGTGTTCAAGCTGTGTTCCATGAAAGATCTCTGAGTATTGTGCGAGTAAAAATAAAATTGCATTTCCTAAATCACTCAAGCTGGTGGCCTTGAATTTTGACGTTGAAAAATGTAAGCATTAATGAATATTATAAAAGACGACTGCAGATAATACCAACAGAACTATAATTTGGTAGTTTGTGTCAAAAAAGGGAAGCACATCAGTCATCAGATATTATTAGGGTCGCAAGTTTATCGCGGAAAAAAGAGCGCGAAATTCGCGGGACACTCGCGGCAAATTTCGCGAAATGTGCGCAAGCACATAAATATAGCAAAATATAGCATATCTGCTATGAAAGTTATTCTTCATCCTGAAATATATTGCTATTATTAAAAATGGAAGAACTATTAACTTCGTTAAAAACATTTAAATATTTGTATTGACTAGAATCAAACACTCAGCATGCTTAAAAAAAATGAGGCTGGTTAGAAAAATCTATGTTTATTTTACTGCTTTCAAAAATATAATTTTGAATTTTTTTCTTGGCACAAGTTTAGAGCCTATTTAGACTTTGGGTGCTCAGAATTTATCCTTGGTTTCTGAAATCTTTTAAAAATCGGACCTTTCGCGAGTCAATAAATAAAAAAATAAAATAAGAAAAACTCGCGGATTTTCGGAAAAAGCTTTAAAAATCGCGAAATTTTTCGCGGGAATTAGCGGCGCGGCAAACTTGCAACCCCAGGTATAATGCATATGCAAGTGGCACTTTGAGCACGAGTTAGTGCTTATTTACATTTCTTTGTATTGTTCTTCTGTTCAATTATGTTTACATAAACTAGCTGTAAGATAATTTCATGGGGTCAATAAAATGAGAACCAAGCATGCTTGGGAACTAAACACTGGGGAATTCCACGTCAGGCCCACCACTTGACAGGAACTTCTGCTTCTGCACCCCAGGGCCCTCGGTCTCGAAAACTGGGATGGGCACAGTAGGCCATGGCCCCCAAAAGAGCTGGCGAGTCACTGAGTTTAGTTTTTTTAAAAAGATAATTATATAGAAGAGGGGGAGGGTAAACAACTTTAATCTACGATGAAAATCATCCGTCGAAACACGGTCTGCAACGTTTTACAAATTGTGTACTTTAACTATCACAAGGATGGCCTATATGTCAGGAGGATCTGGAGCCTCCACTCTTTTCAGTTGCTCCGCATCGTTTTTAACAGGAGTCATATTATTTATCGCTTTTTAAAGTTTTATTTATTAAAAGGTATATATGTGATAAAAATTAAGACATTACTGTTAGATTTTTTATTTATCGATAAATGTACGAAGTTTTGTCTTTTCTATGTTGCGAAACCAGTTAAACACCGTCCAGGGAAAAAGGGGGTGGGGGCACCCTTATTTATTTCTTTAGTTATTTTTAAGCTTGTGAATGTAGTTCCACAAAAAAAAAATATCAGTGTGGCGCCATAATTTTTTTTGCTCCGGTACCGCTCCAGTTTCAAGCCAAGCTTCGCTGCTTCACTGCTCCTGCTTCAGATTCCGTTGCGCACCCCTGCTAGTTATTTTTCAGTAACTTCAATATCGTTTTAAGACATCATTTTCAAGTGCGTGAGGGGGTGGGGGTCCTCGAGAAACCTTATAATCCTGAGGGTTCCGTAAATTGAGAAAGTTTGAAAATCACTGAAAGGAAATAAAATTTTTAAAAAGTTTAAAATTATAACATCAGAAATTGTTATTTGGAACCATTTCTGAAAAAACGCTTTCCTTTCATGATTCATTACCTTACATCATTCGAAGCTTGATAGGTTAATTACGTCATTTACGTGCAATCTCGCTGCCATGCCCTATCAGAGCAGTGGTTGCGAAATTGTTTCGCAAGACACTGACCAATCAGTTATCTGGCACGCAAATGTTGACTAAAAGGGAAACAAACGTTTTACAACTTGCTTTGAGCTTGTAGAATGTACTATGTGTTTAGTGATTTTGCAGTAGATATTACAGCAATCGAAACACTAGTTTATTTTCTCGCATTTCCTTATGTTGGCAACACAACTCAAGATGGAGCAAAATAAAATAGAATTTTAACATTAGCCGAGAAAGGAAATCAAAAAAAAAAAGAGCTTAGGAGATTTGTTTCAAAGATATGAGTGCGTAGCTGCTGCACATTTAATACACAGAGATATATGCACGATACAGATGAATATTGTTTGACAAATTAAATAATTTTCACTTACAAAATTTCAATTTTACTAAATTATGTAGATTTATTTTAAAACTTCCTTTGAAATCTAGACACACAATGTGTATATTTACCCGAACCTTTTCGAGCTACTTTCGACCCCGTCATTACTCAAAAACTATTAAACGTACATACTTGAAATTTAGTACGTTTAATCCTTTAAACCCCTAGAATACCTAATTTCATTGATGTACTTTTTATAGTTATGGAATTATTAAGGTCTGAAAAGTGTCATTTTTATCACTGACTGACTGACTCACTCATCAAAACCCTTATCTACTTCTAAGTGACTTAGGAACTTGAAACATGGTATCAAGGTAGACAATTTAGTCAAAGATTTAGACAAAGAGAAAAATCCGAAACTTCAAAAAATTACATTATCTTCGAAGTTACTAGCATACTCATAAGTAGCATCATACCTAACGACTTCAAACGGCAGCCCTATTTTTCTGCCGTTAACATAAACAATACTCTCTCGCGCTTGAAGGAAAATAATTGATGCATTGAAATTCATTTTCCACTTTAACTTTTCGCCTTAAGGCTAAACTCAAGCTGAGTACAAAGAATACCGTGTAGTTGTTACCCAGAACTTTTCAACGTTTTGAATAAAACATTAATTAAGTAAAGACGGACTTACGGAATTATTACGAAGAGATGTAAACAAACGAAAACAATCTTAAATAATTAATAGCGACAATTTAGCTTGGTTTAGCTTAGTATATAACTTATCAGGGAACCACAACCCTCCAATGATACTCTTCAAGTATAGGGGTATCAAGGAGGGCCTGGTCCACACAGCAATGTAGTAAGGCTGGGCAGGCGCCCAGCTAATCAATCTCCCTGTGGGAGCGAGCCGTCGATAATCTTCACTTACCCGTACCCAGGGGAGGGCAGCCCTAAGGCTACAGGGTAGGGGGCTGAAGTAGAAAAAAATTAATTTTAGCTTTTCAAAAATTAATGACATCCT
The DNA here is from genome assembly GCA_038502835.1 of Octonoba sinensis. NCBI lineage: Eukaryota > Metazoa > Arthropoda > Arachnida > Araneae > Uloboridae > Octonoba > Octonoba sinensis. The sequence goes on along the minus strand of CM076606.1, from coordinate 1,740,532 downwards.
AACAAAACATAAATGTAGAAATAGGGCCAAGTTCCATAGAACAAATGGCCTTCGGAGTAGTCGGTGTCAGCGATAAGAGAATTGATATCTAACGAGTGCGAAGCTCCATAGCATATCCTTTAATCATATCTGTAAGAGCGTACAATGTTCTCTAACTTATTTAAAAACATGTTTTAAAATCGGATTTCTAATTTAGTAAGTTATAATTAATATAAATTACGTTCAAGAAGACAAGCAGAAATTAACTATAATAGCTTGCCACATGATTTTACTAACTATTAAAAATTTCTAAGCGAATGAGTTAAAATATTTTGATTATAATTTACCTTAATTTAAACGTGCCAAATTAGAAATCCGACTAAAATAATGTTTTCAAATAAATTATAGAACATTGTACACTCTTACAGCTATGATTAAAGGATCTGCTATGGAGCTTGGCACCCGTTAGATATCAACTCTTTTATCGCTGACACCGACTACTCCGAAGGCTGTTTGTTCTATCGAACTTGGGCCTTTTTCCACATTTGTGTTTTGTTGGGATTATAGTTAACATGCACAATTAATTGTTATAGGGGTACGAGACGGTAACGAAGCCTTTTTCCATTAATTGTTAATAGTTAGTGGAAAAACATAAATACCGTAGAACCTCGATCGATCGTTTCCCGAGGGACTATTTATTTGAAACTATAAATACGGGAAAGTAATGAACGCGGGAGTACATAAAAAATAAAGCATCATCGCTGGGGCAAATATATGGTAATTGTAAACCCATTGTTTTAAAATATAGAAAGTTTGAAGGGAATAATGCATACAGTCGCGCCCGCTTAATGGAATAGCCAATTTGCCATGAAAAATTATTCTAACAAGCGGGATATTCCATATCCGGGATTACAGAAGCAACATACTATGCTTTGGTACATTGAAAATTTATTACATTAAGCGGGATATTCTTTATACCGATATTCCATTAAACAGCTTCGACTGTATTTACTGCAAAAAACTTATGAAATAAAAAATGAACAAATCATCATTAAAAATTATTAATTTATAACAATTGTTTGGATTATAACTCAAAAATGTTTAACCTCAGATTAATGCGAATTAAAAATTAAACAAGATTTTAAGATTATAAATAACATTTTGCTTCCTCTGAGAAAACGTTCGATTTTGCGGTTTTGTGTATAGGAAGTATGAAATGTATCCATTGACGAGATCACACTGCGGATAAAATCAATTTATTGACAAAGATTGATTTGCAGACCACATCCATCTCGCCATTGACAACTAAATCAAACCAATTTCTCGTTTTCCGATTATTTTCAAAACTTAAATCGCACAATGATTACCATTTGTATAGTAGAGCGTGGAGCATTCCACAAAGCAACTTCTTTGTTTCCTATGTTGTTTGACATTTTAACACCTTTACGTTGAGTCGAATATTGCATTCAACACATTTGTAATATTATGACAGACACAGTTGTTTCGGCTTATCATAGAAGTTGTTTAATGTTTCGACCAGGGCTTCGGAGTGGGTTGGAAAGAGTTGGAATGACTCTGGTTATTCATTCACTCCGATTTCGACTGCGGAATTTTAAAAACTTCGACGCTTTCAAAAAACAGTAATAATAAAAAATAAAGTAATAATAATAAAGAAATATGCATATGTATATGCTATATAGGTGATTCTCACGAATTATGAACAAGTACTGTCACTCTGACCCTATTCTATAGAATAAAAAAATTCTTAATAGAATAATTATAAACATTTAAAAACTATTTTACATTAATGTTGATACATTATATTTTAACAAGTAACGTCTACAACTATACGAGCCTTCTTTCCCTTATACACCAATATTAAATTAAAAATCTAGCTCTTTCTTTCTCATTTAGCTTTAGATCTTAATTACTTCAACTATACCTTTTTCAACGATTTATACATATTCATTTCCTCATTCATTTTTTCATTCATTCATTCATTCATTCATTCACTCGCTCATTACTCATTCATTCATTCGGAAATATCTTTAAAAATCCAGAACAAAAAGTTTTATACCAAAAAAGGCACGTTTAGTTTGGATGAACTTCGTATCTGTAGTTTTCTACGTCATAAGATCTTTCCAATAAAGTTTATTCCAAGAAAATCCGTCGGTTAGAACAGGATTTATATATGGATGAAATTTCCCCGTCGGCGCTAATGTTATCATTATTATTATTTTTTTGAACTGTTCAAAATTGAACAAAAATGTTTCAAATCAAGAAATGTTGCCGCTGAGATCTTCTTCCGAAAAGCTTATTCAAAGGAACTTGGATCTTACACCCAGAGTTTACGTAGTTTGCTTCATTTTTATTCATAGGTGCTAATGTCAAATTTTTTTGAACTGTTCCAATTTGAACGAAAAAAATGTTCAAATCAAAAAATGAAATATGGAAATGAGATGTTCTCTCCGAGATCTTTTGAATGCAAAAAAAAAAATCTTTCCAATGAAATAATTCAAATAATTCCTTTCGAATGAAATAAGCCTTCTTTACTTAATTTTTTTATTATAAAACTGATATTAAATTTCAACATCATTTTTGTTCCTGTCTTGTCATCAACATTGTTTGGAATAATCTTTTCTCTCTGATTCATTTCTTGTATCTTAAACGATGCAAGCATTTCTAAAATTATGCACAAAAATGATTTCTAAAATATTTTCAAAAGTTAGTATTTCACTCTAAATTCTTTCTGGGCACCTTTTTTTTCTCTCTCACATGTACGTAGAAGGCAATAGTGTTCAATATTTCAATTTAGACTTTAAAAAGTATGATTGTAATGCAATTTCGATATTGAATGCTGTTCAGCAGGAGCAGAGCGAAGAGTTTATAGGAAATATCTATATGAAGGAAATTTAAATAGAGCCCTTATATGCTGTCATTTTCCTTTCCTCTATAAATATATAAGAAATTAAGCCATGCAAGGGTGTAACGACGGACGAGGGGTGGGAGTATGGAGCACTCGACGTCCGGTATTTTTCAAATATCCGGATCACGACCCGGGCGCTGCACGAAAGCCCTTGTTGGTATGAAATAAAGTTATAAGTTTTATAAATTTCCATATTTTATTTTCTAGAGCAAATGTCAGTATATCACATTGCTCCCTAAAGGGTCTATAAATGGATACTAAAACAAAAAATTAAATTATTTTGAAGATTTACTTTTTTTTTCACCTGCACATATTAAAGTGTTTTTTAATCCACTTTCCTGTAAAGTTTAAAAAAAAAAGTTTAAAAGAAGGCCTTATGTATCGTGAGAGTATCGTTAAAAACAAAAAAAAAATTATACTTAAGTAAAGATTGAAAAATAAATAATATGAAAGCAGGGCTTTTGATAGCGGAAAATGTATGTCTGTCGCTCTGTCTGTTTTCGTCTGCCCTCCTCCCCCCTCCCTCCCAATATAACTTTTGAACGAATGATCCAATTCGAACAAAACTTTTTTTCACTCGAAAGACCACGGGCAAGGACACCTCCTTCTCTCATTTAATTTTTGATTTGAACAATTTTTCGTTTGATTTTGAACAGTTCAAAAAATCTTAACATTAGCGCCTATGAGGAAATATGAAGCAAATTATAATCCCTGGACATGAGATCCACATTCCTTGGAACAAGCCTATTGGAAACAGCTCTTCGCATGAAATATTCTTCGATTTGAACAATTTTTGTTGAATATTAAAGTTTTAAAAAAATAATAATATCAGTCCTAACGGGGAAATTTTATTACCATGCAAATCGTGATCTAACAGAAGGATTTGTTTGGAAAAAACTTTATCGGAAATAGCTTAAAACGCAGAACATGTACAGATGTGGAGTTCATACAGAACTAAAAGAGGATATTTTCCCACGAAGCTTTTTGATCTGGATTTTTAAGGATACTTCTGAATGAAAAAATGAATCAATGAATGAAAGAATAAATTAATGAGTGAATGAATGAAAGTATACATCAATGAGTGAATGAATATGTATATTCTGTTGGAAAATGTGTATTTGACGTAATTAAGAACAAAAGCTAAATGAGAGACATAGATAGCTCGGTACATCAATTTGATGTTGGTTATATGAGGGGTAGTAAGTTCGTATAGTTCAAGACGGAACGTAATAGATGTGACAGGAAAAGAACGAAAGCGTAAACATTTTTACCAAATTTATATTTTCGATATAAAAAATTAGGTGCAACAGGTTGAAAAATTCAATTTTTAACTCATAATTGACTCAAATCAAGAAATGTACCAAAGTATGTAGAAATAAAATGTAAATAATAAAAATAATAATAGTAATGAAGAACTGAGTTTTTAAAATGATTCAAAAGCGAAACAAGTATAATGCAAAACGCAAACAGAAATTTTGTAAGGAGTGTCAGTAAAAAAAATCAAAAACACCCGGAGTCGGAGTCGACACATTTTAGGTGACTTCGACTCCTTTACACCAAAATCAGTCTGACTCCGACCCCTATTCCGCAGCACCGATTTTGACACCTGTTTACGTAATGGGATGAAACTCTGATGAAAGTTATGTATGCATCGAAAATCATTTGCCAAGCTATTTTGCCAAATTGATAACACTATATTTAGCAAAGCAGTTTTTCAGCGAAAGCTAATATTTTCATTAAAGTGGTAATTGTTCTAACGGAACGTAACCTTTAGCCAAAATTAGTTCATGAAACAAGTAAACTAATTTTTACATAATTAGTAGAAGCGAAATGTAGATATGCTGTTTATCACAACCAAGCATTCGAATGAATATGCAGTGCCACATTGTTCGGTCTTTCGAAAATCATGTATAAATTAAAATTTTCATGCTAGTCCAGCAATCACTATAATTCATTACAGTGGATCTTTTTAAGGACCAGAATGTTTTAATTAAAAGAGAAGCGAACAAGCATTTACAGTTGTACAGACATATGAATATTTAATGAGAAGAAAGTAACAATCGCAAAAAATTTCGCACTCAAATTTCAGCATAAATTTGCATGGCAAATTAATCAGTCTTTAATGGTAGATTAATCAGTTTGAAGTTTTTTTCACGATGTCCGTATGCAGGGCCTTATTTACCATTACGCCCGTGAGACCTGGGCCTAGGGCCCCCACTTTGAGGGGCCCCCTAATTTTGGTTACTACTATTTTTTTGTAATTTAAATTTTTTTTTGAAAAATATTTAAAAATAGCATTTTTTAAAAACAAACTGTTAGTGTTCTGTTCCATCACAGAAAATTTGTATTATTAAGTTATTTTAAAACCACAAGGAATTTTCACTTTGGGGGCCCCCAAATTTTGGTCTGACAATTTGACATTTGAAAAACAAAATCGATTTTGCACCCTTGATTTTATTCAAACATTTTGTAATTTAAAAACAAAATCATTTTGCACGTTGGGGGCTCCCAAATGTTAGTCTGGCTCTTTGACATTTGAAAAACAAATTAGTTTATACTTTTTGGGGGCTCCCAAATTTTGGTGTGACTGGCAAGTTTTACAAACACATACTGAATGTTATGTTTAAAAAATTTTTGTTGCGTGAGGGGCCCCCAAACATGAGTTGTGCATATAGGGATTCAAAATGGAAATCGGGCCCCTTCCGTATGTATATAGATATCGATTTTGGTCATCCGTGAGTCCGTTTTGACAAGTTTTGTCGTGCCGTTTTTATGCTCGTATGTGCGTAGCTCGCACAACTCAAAAACAGTTAGTCGTAGAAGATTGAAATTTCTTAAGTAGGTCCTGTATATGGTCTAGTTGTGCACCTCTCCTTAAGGTTGCACTCGGATGTTCCAAAAGTGATGCTTTAGGCGATTTTGAGTCAATTGCATGCAAATTTTTGTGTCAAAGTCGTTTTTCATACAACCCAAAGGCATTACTCAAACCAACTCCATAGTTAAGTATATTGGCGCCCATTTGGCAAACGACTTGTGAATATTTCGCCTAATTTTGCGCCAAAATAGGGAAGCCAAATCCGGTGTCGGTTTGGCGATTTATGCGATAGTTGGCGACTTTCCCGTAGAACATCCGTGTTCTACGGGATTTGCGAGAAAGCATTTGCAAGGGTTAGGATCTTGTAAAACTGTCTTTCCACCATTTGGTTCTCAACAAACTAGTGGGCTTAAGTGTTTAAAATGCTCTTCACGCCACACCCTAAGCAAATTAGCGTTATGATCAGTGTTTATGTTTTTGAGGAAAAATGTGTTACTTTTTCATGTTATGCGCTAAGTCCATGTTTTAACTTACAGAAAAAAGGGTTGCAGCTAGAATTTATCCTTTGTTAGGTTTAAGATTCTTACAAGGGAAAACGGGAAAGTTCCTTTTTTCGTTTAGAAAAACTTTGATCCAAAACCCTGAGTGCAATGCAATTGCGAACTTTAGTTCGCATCATTAAATTCTGGAATGCAACATAAGCACTTTCTTGCAATTCAGTTAATAAAGGCAGCAATAAAAGCGATAAGTTTTATATTATGACGTAGCAAAATGACTGTGCTAAAGGTCGACTTTTTTATCCAAAGGCAAACAGCCACCGCGTCCCGTTTTCCGTTGTTTTCCAGGTCATTAACAAGTAAGATTGGCGTATTTAGGGACTGATAGCTCTTATCCTGAGGGACAACAGAGGAAGCGCGAAGTGACGGCTCCCTCACATCTGATGAAGTAAAATAATGAAATGATAATGAAAATAGTTCATGCGAAGAAACTTAATAAATCAATGCATAGGTCTTGCTCTCAACTTTTGCTTTTTGTACCTGCGTGGATGCGTGTCAGAAGACATATTTAACTCCAGTAATGTTTGTTAAACAGAAAATGTTTTGTTTACAAATATAAAAGAGCCTGTTTAGAGACTGTTAAAAGGGCTATTTTTAGCCTACTTTCCCGTAAAAGTAAAAAAAAATAATAATAAAGCATGAAAGAAGGCTTAATGTATCGTGAAAATATCGTTACAAATCAAGAAAAGTCAAAAATAAGTTAAGTAATTAAATAAAGATTGAAAAATAAAAAATTTGAAAGTAGGGTTTTGAGATGGGGAAAAAGTGCGTCGGTCTGTCTGTCGGTCTGTCCCCCCCTAATAACTTTTGAACGAATTGTCCGATTGAAAAAATTCTTTTTGCATTCGAAAGATCTCGGCGAGAACATCTCATTTCCATATTTTACTTTTTGATTTGAACAATTTTTTGTTCAATTTTGAACAGTTCAAAAAATTTTAACATTGGCGCCTATGGGTGAAAATGAAGCAAATTATGTAAACTCTGGGTACAAGATATAAGTTCCCATGAACAAGCTTACTGGAAGAAGTTCTTGGCGTGAAATATTGATTTGAACAATTTTTGTTCATTTTTGAACAGTTCAAAAAAATTAACATACCGCCTACGGGGAAATTTCAATCCTATATAATTTTTGATCTAACGGACAGATTTGCTTGGAACAAACTTTATCGGAAAGCTCTTATGACGTAGAACATGTACAAATAGAAAGTTCATCCAGAACTAACGAGCCTATTTTCCTATGAAATATTTTGATCGGGATTTTCAAGAATATTTTTAATTAATGAATGATTAAATGAATAAGCAAAAGAATGAATGAATAAATGAGTGAATAAATACATGAATGACTTAATAAATAATGATTGAATGAATATGTATTAACCGTTGAAAAAGGTATATTTGAAGCAAATAAGAACTAAAGCTAAGCGAGAAAGACAGAGAGAGAGAGAGATAGCTATAAATTTGAATTTGAATTCGCTGTATACGGGAAAGTAGGCTCGTATAGTTCTAGACGGAACTTCTTGTTTAATCTTCTCTTATTGCCAAATAAATAGGGTCATAATTTTAAAAAAAATGACCTTGAATGAGAACCGTTGTTTCAAAGTTTTCCCGGGATAAAATTTCCAGTAATTACACAAATTGGCGTGTCAATGTGTTCACATTAAAATACACGAAAGAACTTGCATAGCATTTAGGTGCTTTTTAAGGAGATTTCGTTCGAATGTTTACTGAAACTATTATGACACTGCACCTCTGTAAACTTTGATTTGTCATTCCATAACATGGGATAACAGGGATTATTGTGTGTTTTTTTTTTTTTTTTTTACGCAGGCAATCTTTTCACCGTAGATGATGCAGTGAACAAAGCTGGATATGGTCAATTCCAGATTCGCCTCACATTTCTTGCTGGTCTTGGATGGGTAGGCAGTTTGTTTGTGATTATCTTAAATAAAAGTTTTGTCTGATTTTTATAATTTTTAAATTGGTATGCAACATAACTGAAGTGTTATTTAAATTTGAAAAATTGCAAGTTAAAAATCTGATAAACACGTTTTTTAACTTTACGATCAGTATTTATTTCGACGTTGGTTGACTATGCAGTGTACATATGACAGATTTCATAATGCGATATAAATATGCCCTTCCATTTTTTTGTACTACCACAAATCTATTGAATGTACTATACTATACACCTGTTTTGCATGTCAAAACTGTAACTGTTAACTCATAAATATAAAAGAAAATTTTACGTCTTGATGTAAAAAGTTTGATGCTGTAGCAAAAGCAATGTCACTTTGTAGATATGCTGCTGGACTTTTGCTTACCATAAAGTACCATAACAAAATTTTATTTACTCCCTACGATCTGTTCCTATTATTAAGAATTTTTGTGCGATTAAATTTTAGAATAAAGTTCACTTTCAATTCATTTTTCTGAATTGCACGTTTTGTCGAATACTGTCAATTCAACAAACTATTTCTGTAATTTACAATGCATTTTGCTGCTCAAACACTAATTTTCAGTAATGAAAACTATATTTTTCATAATCTGCGAGGCATTTTGTTTATTGGAAGGTGCAACAACTTTAAATAGTTAAATGGCTTATAATTGGTTTGTAGTGCTATTCTTTTCCAGCAGGAAACGCCTGATCCCAAAACGTTTAATCTGTCATTAACAGATTCAATTTGAACCCCCGCCTTTTTTTTCCTCTTTGCATAAACGCTCTTTATCTACAATTCCACAAATTGCATTTTCCGAATCTACATCATGTTTGGAATTTGCTTTTGTTTTAGCGAATTAAATTTCTCTTATCTTTGGTTCCAGCTAGCAGATTCATTCGAGATCATTATCCTGTCTCTCATTGGAGACCTCATTGCTTGTGATTGGCCTCTACACAGGTGGCAAAATGCATTACTCACTTCTGTAAGTATAATTATTTCATCAATACGCGCATCTCGTTTATTTTGTAAACATGTATCTATCCGATTCGTGTTGCACAATTTATCAGAATGACTTGAAAACATTCTCAGTTTTAATTTCATTGAAGCACTTCATTCAATTAGACTTTCATGTAAGAACGACTATTTTACGAACGGTGGTTTTCTGCAGACAAGCTTCTACATACGTTCTTCATTTTACTATGAAATCAACCGCCTTTTGTCCTCCTTCGGCTGGAAAAAAAAATTGCACTTTGGTCCCGTTCGGACATATTTGGCAGCATTTGACAGCACTGTAGCCATTATAGACCTTGTAAAATTGTAGACACAGTTTGGGGGAGTTCCAGTGGCATAAGGGCGGGAGTCGGTCTGGTTCACGTGATCAAGAGGAAATGCTAATCTCCGTTTAGAAGGCGTTGCTATTGCTGATAAGTGAGCATTTCGAATTCCACTCGAATTGGGGTCTTCTCGTTCGGTGCAATTGAACACGTAGCATAATCCCATCTTGAAAACTTCGCACCGTAGAAAGAAATTAAGGCAAAAGCAGATAAGGCGAAGAGGCTTAATTGGTTGAAACTGGGATCGTCTATTTCACGCGACCTGTTCGCCCCTCGGTCACTCGCAAAGCGAAGGAAAAGCCAGCGTTACTCCGTCTACGCTAATATGTCTATGGTGGCCATCGTTAAAGCTTCAGCATTTTTTCTAACAAACGCTTCAGAAGCAAACGAACACTACAATGATCCCTTGCCTCGATGTCGGTGCACATCGATGACGTGCAAATATTTTCATAAACGCTTCAGCCAAGCCCTCAAACAGAAATTTTGAGATCGCCCCTTATCAGGTGTAAAACCTTAGTTCTCGTATTAGGTTAAGTAAACATCGAAGTTCAAGAAAGGTAAAAGCTAGAATTTATATATTTTTTCTTTGAAAACATTTTGGTTTAGGTGCTGAAAATCGACTTTAAAAGTGCATAAAAACGCAAACTATAACACAGAGCACTTCTGATAGCACAAGTTGAACTTGTAACAGATGAAAAGGAAGAGCTCATGGGTGATTCTGATCCGAAATTCTCCGACATTTCCGAAAATTTTCGAGCACCTGTTCCGAAAGTTAAAAAAAAAAAAAAAAACGGTTTGCCGAAAATTCTTTAATTTATTAATCTTAAGATTTCATTGACAATTAATATCTGTGCTTTTCATTCCACCTTCAGACAAGCAAAATATTTTGAACTATTTTAAAAACTTTCAGTACAATAATTCTTTTCAGAAAGAAAAAAAGACCTTCTGGTATTAATATATTAGACCTTTCATTTAATTACTTGAAGGATAATTTTTGAGCTCATATATATATATATATATTTGCGCATGTACTGTTGTGTTGAGGGTGGGATTGTTAACCTAAGTATATAGTTTTTTCATTTTAAATTGATGGCTCATACGTTTTCCGAAAATGTTGTGTGAAGTTCCGAAATTATTTTTCCGCTTAGAATCACCCATGGAAGAGCCGATAATATGGTCTAACGAAAACCAGGTCGTTCTTCGAGATAGAGGACAAGTTGGGAAACACTGTTCAGAAATTTTTGACCACATCAGGAGGTTGTCGTTCAATAGAGGTCATCATGTGGGTAGAGTTTACTGTGCATGAGCAACGTTCAGAGTTGAAAATTTAATCGAAAAGCAAACGTGAAATATTTAATGCGCCCATCTGGTAATAATTATGCCCATCTGTTCTTAAATACAATAAATTTATCAAGTACATAATGCAAATAAATGAGTAAATTGATAAAGATCAGCCTCACTTCTCTCTTTTTTGTTAGAAGCTGAGAGCTAATATGTAAGTTGAAGGAAAAATCTTTCTCCTGATTGGTTTTAAGTCATGATGGGTGCATACGATGTGGGATTGAATGTCACTTCACCTGTGTAAAGAGATTTTTATTTCTAGGTCGTATTTCTGGGCATGATGATTGGAAGTCCCGTATTTGGAACAGCAGCAGATGTCTACGGTAGAAGAAAGGTAGTATAATGACAAGTTTCATAACAATTTCGTCTAAATATAATTCGTCTATTCTTTCTTCATTCTGTTCAGTATTTTTTATAAATTGAATATTTAACTCTAATTTCTACTGATCTAGAGATTTATGAAGCTGAATCTTTTTTTTAATTAAAAAACTACGCAAGTAATGTTTTGAAAAAATAAATAAATTTTAGTTTCATATGATTTGAGCCCGGATACCCAATTGAACACTTTAAGCTTAAAAAGCAAAATGGCTTAAAAACCAATTAAAGACACATAAATGCCTTTTCAAAAAATATAGAATTTAGTTACACAAGGGAGTAAATTAATTTACATCATTGACAAGTTTTTATGGTAAGAATGTTTATTCTCAGGAAGAATTTTAGTTCCTAGTGATGTAAACAGGAAAATAAGAAAACATTTTTCTTTCATTAAAAAAAAAAAAAAAAAAAAAAAAAGTGTGTTAAAGTGTGTAAAACACGTTTTTTTTAAAACCAAATCATAAAAGGGCTTTGCGCACGTGTTAACAAAAATGGAATCTACTCTCTCAATTATAATATTCAGGTTATCATTACAAATTATCAATTAATTTTAACAAAAAAAGAAGAGTGCAAAAGTCATCAGAATATCATTCATAATTTACTGCTATTTTTTATTAGATAAACACACACACAAAAGTTCTATAACGCTAATGTGATATTTTACACTAACCGTTTTACTAACATCAAGTTGTCTTGATTCTAACACTTTTTAAAATGCTTAGGTAAGTTTAACTTTTCTTCGTTTGTGTAGTCATTAGGCGTTTCTGTCAGCCTGCTTTTCCTATTCGGAGCTGTGAGTGCGGCTTCTCCTTCCTTCGTATGGATGGCCATTTTTAGAGGATGCATGGGATTCGCGCTTGGAGGCGTGGCCCAAGGGTGAGTAACCAATCACGTTTTACGTATCAATTGTTCTCAATTCTCAGTATCTAATCTGAAACACTGAAAATGAGCACACTTATTCAGTAATAAATATTAAAAAGCATTCTTGTTGTCTTGAAATAGTTGGGTGAAGGGGTATTTATGCACACCTTTGTTTAAATTTCCTGCATTGATTTCCGCTTTAATTTTCAGTGGGGTGAAAACAAAAAAATAATAATAATAATAATAATATCTTATTAGTTTTACTATGAACCGCGAACTTTTCTATAAAATAATAAACAAACCTTATCACATTTATATAAAATCGGTGTCGCATTATTTCGATTTTAAATTACATAATGAACCAAACATATTTATCTAAAAGAAAATGACTGCATTTTATTTTAGGGGCTGGAAGTCAAAAATCTTGAAGAAAATGCCGATTTTATAGCTTTTAAATTTAATTTAAGCATGAAATTTTCAAGTACATTAAAAATGGTTATTGCACATTGGTGAATTGTTTTATCTGGAGGTAATGTTTTGCTATAATGCAATTCTGATTATGCAAAATGGTTTCTTTTGTTTACCAGGCTGACATTGTGCTGTGAATATTTTCCTACCAATATTCGAGGAAAAGCCGGCTTCTACTTGTGTGTAGGTAATTCCATTGGTTTCTCAAAAAACATTTTGCGAAAAAAACCCTTTTTTTTGTAACTAACACAACTTTTGATAATCAAAAGATGAATCAAGTAATTCATTTTGAAGGCCCAAAATATCGATGTCTGAAATCGATATTATCAATTTTTCATTTCCCTAAATGATTTTTAATTTTTCCTTTTGCATGTTTCAGTACTTCTGGTCATTGGGAACAATAGGCGTTATTTTAATGACATGGCTGATTATGGATTACCTGGACAATTGGAGAATACTGCTTGTAGCGGCTTCAATCCCAGCATTCCTAGTCATCGTTTCTCTAAAAGTAAGAGTTTTTCGATATTGAGAATACAGATTGAGAAATCATTAATAATTACTGCATTTTGCATTTCTTCGGTGTAGTTATGCTTAAATTATACTGGATGCTTCAAGAAGAACTAATTTAGGATTTGCAAAACTTCACAGCAGAGTTATGAAATGGCAAATGTAACTTAATTTTCATTCATACGATGTTGTTAGATGCATCAGTTAAATATCTATCACAGCTTAATAATAAATTTTAAAAACTGAGTCCCCCCTATTCACAAGAAAAAGTATTTGAAAGGTTTTAGATCTTTTGCCAGAGGTTTTGGATAAAAGTAGTAGTGGAAGGCGAACTCATTTCATTCAAAATGCTCTGATGTTCATTGGGGCTTGTTAAATTGACTAGGATCAGCCTAGCTGTGCCCTGTGCTTGCTGCTGGTCGTCACTTTTATAATTGTATTTGTATAAAATACGGAAAGATACAAACATTAATTTATGGGGAAATCTTTCAATAAATTTAAATTTTTGGGGATAACATCATGCTTTTATGAGTTGACCACTCATAAAAGTATGATGTTAGAAAAACCGTTCTAGAAGTAAACATCAAAAACACTGTTTTTACTATTGTTATTATTATTATTATTTCACGTTTTTTAATGAGCTCTAAATGATTTCTTGAATACTGAAAACTAAGATATGTGAGATAGAATTTTTTAAGGAAAATTTGATGTACACATTTGTTTTGCAGTTAGAAAGCTCCTCTTTAGTTAAAAGAAAGGAAGTTATTTCACAAATGCGAGCTAGAATTTTTCAATGAAAATTTGTTGCACACATTTGTTTTGCAGTTAGAAAGCTCCTCTTTAGTTAAAAGAAAGGAAGTTATTTCACAAATGCGAACTAAAATTTTTCAATGAAAATTTGTTGTACACATTTGTTTTGCAGTTAGAAAGCTCCTCTTTAGTCAAAAGAAAGGAAGTTATTTCACAAATGCGAGCTAGAATTTTTCAATGAAAATTTGTTGCGCACATTTGTTTTGCAGTTAGAAAGCTCCTCTTTAGTCAAAAGAAAGGAAGTTATTTCACAAATGCGAGCTAGATTTTTTCAATGAAAATTTGTTGCGCACATTTGTTTTGCAGTTAGAAAGCTCCTCTTTAGTCAAAAGAAAGGAAGTTATTTCACAAATGCGAGCTAGAATTTTTCAATGAAAATTTGTTGCACACATTTGTTTTGCAGTTACAAAGCTCCTCTTTAGTTAAAAGGAAGGAAGTTATTTCACAAATGCGAGCTAAAATTTTTCAATGAAAATTTGTTGCACACATTTGTTTTGCAGTTAGAAAGCTCCTCTTTAGTCAAAAGAAAGGAAGTTATTTCACAAATGCGAGCTAGAATTTTTCAATGAAAATTTGTTGCACACATTTGTTTTGCAGTTAGAAAGCTCCTCATTAGTCAAAAGAAAGGAAGTTATTTCACAAATGCGAGCTAGATTTTTTCAATAAAAATTTGTTGCGCACATTTGTTTTGCAGTTAGAAAGCTCCTCTTTAGTCAAAAGAAAGGAAGTTATTTCACAAATGCGAACTAAAATTTTTCAATGAAAATTTGTTGCACGCATTTGTTTTGCAGTTAGAAAGCTCCTCTTTAGTCAAAAGAAAGGAAGTTATTTCACAAATGCGAGCTATATTGTAGTTTCTTTTCGTTAGGAAGGAAGTTAGGAATCGTAATTTTGTAATGCGTGAAAATGCCTTAAGCTCGTGTTTCCAACAACTGAACAAACGCCCCGCAGGTGGCAAAATGATCCTAGACTCGGTTCAGAGTTTAATCATATGGTGGACAAAGGAGTAGCGAGCTCGGATATATTGCTTTGGAGATGTTATTCCCCACTCAATAAGGGAGACCTTTACACTCCGTCGCAATTGTATCAGCTATGCTTGTAGAATAAAAAACAAACAATTAATTCAGACATTACCGAACAATCCGTCATTAAAAGTTTTTAGTATTTTATTAGTACTCCTTTATGTTTTGAAAATTTCCTCTACAATTCCCTACTGAGTTCTTTACAAAGCCTATTTTTATGTTAACTCAACGAACAATATTACTTTTCTTAGTGAAGGATGGGGGGATAGGAATTTTAAGGACTTATGTGGGCATGGCGAGGAAAAAAACCCGGCTGCGAAACAATGCTTTAAATGCTTGAAACACACCTCAATAAAGCTAGCTAAGAAAGGGAGAGTGACTTTTTATAATTTTTGCAGTGGTATCCAGAAAGTGCTCGTTTTTTCCTGGTTAGCAACCAACATGACAAAGCTTCCATCATTCTCCAAAAGATGGCGAAACTGAATGACCGGGATCTTCCCCCGGGTCATCTGGTACAAATGTCGACGACGACGAAACGGGGCAGGATTCAAGACCTCCTCGACAAGGAATACAGGAGATCGACCTTACTCTTCTGGTACATCTGGTGAGCAAGATATTAATCTGACCAATCTCGGCATGCCAAAACGAGTCAGCCGTATCTCATGAATATTACGGCAGCGACGAAATTTTTTCGCAGATTCTCGGCGTACGTCTTTGACGCTGCATCTTAACACTTTGACTGATTATTCCGCGATTTCCACGTGCAACGTGGAATGTAGCGAAAATTGCTCATCCCACGATTTCCACGGTTTAAGTGTATTTAAAATATTATCCCGCTGTTTCATTGTTAAAACGTCAGTAATGCAATTTCTCAAGTATTCGGACATTAATTAAGGTTTAATTTCACAGATGGCTTTAGTTGCATAAAGTAGACCAATTTTTAGTGAATCGAATTCGCTAAAAGAAAGAGAGCAGTCAGAGGGTTAACATCCCCTCGTGTTGCCAACCGCTTACTGATTGGCTGTGATTTATTCCATCTTTAAAAATTATTTTCACACAATGGGCAACGATTTGTTGAGTGCGTCATGACGTGAACTGAAAAGGAAAGCTTTTGCTTTTTGGTGAAACACTCTGTAGCTATTGTCTTTATTGAAGCAGAAAATAGCAACAGGGACGGGAACTGAACAATGTCACGGTTGGTTTAAATAAACGTATTTTTTTCTCTTTTTTTTTTGAAGTTTTGAAATGCAGAGGGTTTGCTCCACTTACCCCCCCCCCCCCCTATTCTTTAATCTCGAGTGAGAATAGTTTATTATCCCTTTCTCAGAAAGCGTCAATGTTTCGTGCAGGACCGCAAATTATTATTGGCTTTGAAAGACGTTCTGCAATGCAGTTTTATTTTTAGTTGGGATTACAAGATGCTTCTACTCCAATGCATAGGAACGTAGCTGCTTTAAAATTGATCTTTCTATAGAAATCAAACATGTATATATATATATATTATATATATTACAGGGTGCGTTAATTCAACGAACAATATAATTTTTCAGAGGGAAGGGGTGGGAGGATTATCCCGAGATAGAATTTTAGGAAGACTTATGTGGGCATTGTGCAAAAAGAAAAGGGGGGGGGGGGCTGCAAAATTCCACTTTAAATGCTTGAAACAGGGTCCTTTTCAGCCACGACCTATTTTGGAAGCATTTTACCGCCAGTACATTCGAACGATTTTTTTCTTTATTAATGAATTCACTATTCGTTGTCCGGGATATCATATATGCAATTACTGGTAGTAAAGTGCTACTCATATAGATACTTATCTATTTATATATCGTTGCTTGAAAAGAATAGGGACACAACTCAAAAAAGCAACTTTTTCATTAGACCCGCTTTTAAATTGTTGTGATATATAATTTATTGTTGTTTCATTCATAACAATTCCTCATTATTGTCATGCCCATTAAAAATGGTTAATAATATTCTTTTTGTTTATTTCATGCAGTTTTTGTGCTGGCCTTTTAGGATTCCTAGAAATTTTAATCAAATTTAGGAGACTTTGAGTTGTGTGTTTTTCGAATAAAAACAACAATTTTTCTGAAACAACAATTTGAGGAATAGTGTAATAACCCTGAAAAGGTCTTTAAAAAATTGCAACATTAAAATAAATACAGACACAACTCCAAATATGTCTATATTGTCCGTAATAAAATTTTATGAAAAAATCCTACATTAACAGCAATATAGACACAACACAAAATATATATGGGTCTCTATTGCTCTCTAAGGGACTACATCACTTAGGACCTACTCGGAGTTGTTCCTTTTTTTAATAAAATTGGCAGTACTGCAGTCGAAACACAACTGATGAGACACGAGTTATGCCTCTGTTCAACAAAAAAAAAGGGCGTTTTATTTTCATTCTGAAATGACAATTATGCTATTTACCGGCAACTTTGCTATCTAGGACTTGTGTGCTTATTCCATATAAAAGATCAATTTTTTAAAAGTATTATCAATTAAAAATCTCATTTTCGGTATTTTTTGAGTTGTGTCAGTATTCTTTTCAAGCGACGATATATTGATAAATACAGTTTCATTTATGTAATCATCAAACATCGAAACTAAATTTAAAATAAATCGATAATGTTAATTCTAAATTTTAAAAATAATAACTTTTTCTTCAGGCTAGCAGTTGCATTTGCTTACTATGCTATTTGCCTTATAAGTCCCACAATCATACAACAAGGAAGTCTCAGAACAAGTAAGTTGTTTTCTTTTATATTTAAATATCATCAGTGACGTAAAGCACTCATCCTATCAAATTTTCCTCACACTGTTAGAAATTTCATCATGAAATTACGGTTAAATGACCGGCAGCAGTCTGTCCATCTAATTCACCGTTAAATTTATGGTTTGGAACATTTTTCTATCTTTACGGGACCTAACCATTTGCAATCAGCTTGGTTAAAAAGCCGTAAATACAAAAGTTTACGGTTTTATAGCCATTTAAAAATGGTTTCAAAACAAAATTTTTACCGTTTTTGAACTATTTCGAGGTGTAGAAACAGTAAACGGAGCTTGCCGGAATCGAAACCGCGGTGTATGATGTAACAATCTCGCGCTCTATCCATTCGGCCATCGGCACCACACAAAGCGGTCGTTTATTTACTAATAAATCTTTCTTTTCAACGGGAGAAGAAAGATTTATTGATAAATAAACGGCATTAAAAGTGAAATTTCAGTTTTTTATTTTTATCCAAAGCCATTCTTGGTCTAAATTTACTGTATATTGACGAAAATCATTTTATTTGCTGCAAAAATTAAAATACAAACAAGCTTCAGCAGCTCAAGTTATGGGTTCGCTCATTCGCAAACAGTTCGGGAATCCGATGTCTCCAATTTTTGATTTACGTGTGTGTGTGTTTCTATTTAGTAACCACTGCTTAAGCCACTTTATTTTTCTTCTTTTTTTTATATACATATGCAGATTTGAACTGATAAATCTTTATTTATATTTTACCAACAACGTACGACGGTAAGATTCCACAACCAAGATGGACGCCCGATTACGGTTAGTTAAACCTTCTTTAGGATAAACAGAGAATAAACGATTTTTTTCTCAATCAGCGGTTTGAGTACCATCTTTTTAATGGTTATTCAACTGTTGTAATTAAATATGGTAAAATAACAATCAAATGAATGGTTATTTTACTATTTTCTTACGGAAATTTTTAACAGTGTATTTATGAGTTATCAAAGAAAGCTTATGGTTACAAATTGAAGAGCTGCCGTGATTTTTAAATATGAGTTATAATCACTATTTTTACCCCAATTTCTAGGGCTACTTCTACTACTGCTTCTAGTTTTCCCAAAGGTGCTACTTCTAGGTAAAGTTCGGGAACCCCTGGTATAATCGCTTTTTAGCTTACTTTCCCATAAAAGTTAATAAACAAAAGAAGAAAGTATGAAAGATGTCTTAATGTAACCTTAAAAATATTATAAAAAAGTGGAAAATAAATTAAATAATTAAATAAAGGTTAAAAAAAAGGAAAGTAGGGTTTTGAGATGAGTAAATATCTGGCTGTCGCTCAGTCGGTCAGTCCGTCTGCCCCCACCCCTAATAACTTTTGAGATGATTGTCCGAGTTGAAAAATCATTTTCGTGTTCAAAAGATCCCAACAAGGAGACACCTCATTCCCATTTTTTATTTTTTGATTTGAACAATTTTTTGTTAAATTTTGAACCGTTCAAAAAAAAGCTAAACATTAGCGCCTACGGTAAAAAAAAAATTGAATCCAATAGAAATCCTAATCTAACAGATGGATTTGCTTGGAACAGACTTTATCGGAAGGAGCTTACGACGTAGAAAATGTATAGGCAAAAAGTTCATCCAGAACTAAGCGAGCCTACCTTTTCATGAAGCTTTTTAATCTGAGTTACTTAAGGATAATTTTTAATGAATGAATGAGTGTTTGAATGAATAAATGTATTATAAGAGGTAATACATTTCTGTGTTATTGAAATAGATCTATTATGTTTCGAGATTTAGTGTATTAGCGTTAACAGTTAAAAATGTGTATTTAAAATACTGAAAAATTTAAGTAACTGTAAAATACTGAAGAATTGTACTAAACGAGCGGGATAGAGGATGATAACTATATTTAGGAATTATTTTTTGGCAGACGGGAAGGTATCTCGAATAGGCTTTTTACTAACAAGCAGAGAGATGTGAGCTTCATTTTAACAAAATAAAAAAAAAATTGTGCAGCACAGCCCAGTTGTTTTCGGTAATTTCCAAAACGTAAATGTTATGATACAACGCAACCAGGGTCAGATTAACAAGGCCCAGGCCTGGTTAAACTTAGAGTTCGCCAAGTCTTTGACCGCCAACACAGCCAAATATTAGATTATTTAATTTCCGTAAGTTATAACAATAGCAGCACTGAAGTTTATGAATAATAACAGCTGCAAGTTTTGTTAATGGCATTTATACATAAAAGTTAAACAAAATAAAATAAAGACTTTCTTTAAAAAAAAAAAAACAAACAACGATGAAGATTGATTCGTTGCTAAAACAACCTATTTTGTAAAATTACGATTTTAAATGATTAAATATTAGGGGACCGCCAAATGAGGGACGCCAGGCTTGGTCCCAGTTGACATTTGAAGTAATAAGAATACAAATTAAAAAGTTTTACAGCTACTTAACTATTTTTATTAAAAAAATTGCTTTAGAGAAGACTGTTTAAGGTATCCATGACAATATTGTTAAATTTTTGTTCTACGATTCAACAATAGCCTCCCGTTTTGGTCTCTCGCATCAAATTCATACGTTTGTATGAAAAGTGGAAACTCCTTGACCGAGACGTAATATTTCCTACCATGAGGTGTGATATTTCTATTTTTACATGATTGTTCAGTGTTTTAAATGTATGTGAACGATGTTTTACATCACAGATCTTCGGATTGATATATCATCGTCAATTGGTGTGACCAAAACGTGCCTCAAAATATTTCGGTAGATTATGCTCAAGCCATACATTCAAAATGCAATAATCAGGCGTTTTGTCTACACCTTTGTCCTACTATTATTCAACACTTATTTTGGGCGCTAATATGGAAAACTTTATTTCAGCAACTTCACAGAATGGCACAAGTACGAACTACTTCGATAATTTGGATACATTAGTTCCGTGTGTAAAATTCACGCGCCAAAACTACGTTGATCTACTTTGGACAAGTGCTGCCGAGTTTCCAGGTAATTCTATCTGTTTACCACAGGGTTCGCACATTCTAAAGCCCCGCCACATTTTGCAAGGACTCTTCCACCAGTAATTGCATAAAAGGATCTTCAAGATAATGAATTGTTAAATTCTTCTAAGAAGACAAAAATCTTTCTGGTATGCTTACTGGTAGTAGATTCCTTGCAAAATGGGGCGGGGTTTAAGCGCGTGCAAACCCTGTACGATTCCCAAAGAATTCTAAAAATCGATTCTTTAAAGCCTGTTTTCTTCTTATTGTACAAAGTATAAATTATTTATTAGTTGCTTAATTTTTTGACCTCAACTCTAGCTTTTCAAATCCTTGAAAGACAAAAACACATTTGAAAAAAACTTTCAAGTAAAGCGTAAATTTAGTAAGTTGAACAACAATAGAAAGAGGATAAGTCAAAAGTAATATTTCATTGAGTATACTACTTTAATTTAAAGTCATAAAATGTAAACATTTATAATAATTTTCAATTTAGGAGACACGAAACTGTAATATCACTCTTTTTTGCTAGAATAGTAAAACCCGACAATATCGTGTATGCTAATTATGGTTTAAAACAAATTATGAAAAACTAACATTCAGTTATGGCAATCAATATAATTCACACGCTTAAAAATAACTAGATTAAAAATGAGCACGCTAAAAACCATTGAAAATTAATTATAATGCTAAGAGCCCTTTGAAGCGTTACAAAGCGAGTTATATATTGCTATTTTCACGATACTGCGTTATGTAAACGCGCTGCAGTTCCAACAAACTATGCTTAAATCAGAGGAACTAAGTAACTTGAACTTAATTTCCTAATCCCAAGTTATACGATAACGAATTTATTAATTCGGTCAAAATATCGGGGGAACTCTTATGAACACACGCCAGTGAATAAACAGTTTGAAATTTTTCTCTTCTTAAAAAATAAGGTTCCAAATGACTTTTCCTGGATACATTGACAACAGTAGTTTCTTTCCATGCAAGTTCCAGCTATCTCACTCCTAAATGATTATTAGAATCAAAGTTTTATATGCTTATTGACTGGAAAATCTTGCGTTGGTCATTACCATTTTTGCTACAGTAGCTTCTTTCCATGCAGTTCCAGCTATCTCACTCCTAAATGATTATTAGAATCAAAGTTTTATATGCTTATTGACTGGAAAATTTTGCGTCAGTCATTACCATTTTTGCTACAGTAGCTTCTTTCCATGCAAGTTCCAGCTATCTCACTCCTAAATGATTATTATAATCAAAGTTTTATATGCTTATTGACTGGAAAATCTTGCGTTGGTCATTACCATTTTTGCTACAGTAGCTTCTTTCCATGCAGTTCCAGCTATCTCACTCCTAAATGATTATTAGAATCAAAGTTTTATATGCTTATTGACTGGAAAATTTTGCGTTGGTCATTACCATTTTTGCTACAGTAGTTTCTTTCCATGCAGTTCCAGCTATCTCACTCCTAAATGATTATTAGAATCAAAGTTTTATATGCTTATTAACTGGTAAATTTTGCGTTGGTCATTACCATTTTTGCTACAGTAGTTTCTTTCCATGCAGTTCCAGCTATCTCACTCCTAAATGATTATTAGAATCAAAGTTTTATATGTTTATTGACTGGAAAATTCTGCGTTGGTCATTACCATTTTTGCTGTACCAATTTTTATTTGCACATTCCAAAACCCCCTGGTCTTTCAACAAATGTTTACACTCAACGGTAAAAATGTTTTTATTGTCTTGTACCAAATGCTACAGTATGATTTCTAACAATAGAAATTATGCTTTAGTGTTCACTCGCCGGTCAGACTACCCCATCTACATGGTAGAAGTGCGAAGTTTACATATTAAATATAAAGGATATGGAGATTGTGTTCGAAATAACTGGTAGCAAACGTTCCATGTGAAACATTTTAACAATTTATCTACCGCATTATGATCTGCAGTAATTTTTTTTTACAGAAATAGTTTGTCTAGTTATTTACACTGAAAATTAAGGGATTTACATAAATAAAATGCTCAGTCTATAAGTATTTATTTCTTTACAGCTAATAAGTGCCACAAAGTATTTACCCTGTGACATTAATAACATACACTTTTTAATCAAAATATTTCGTCAAATAGTTTTCTAAGTTCTTAACTAACACATTAAAAAAATCGGTTCTTGAATTTTACTGCTTTTCTGGAGCGAAACTCTAAGGGAACAATCTGAACAAAATGGAAGTTCAAAGCACAGCATCGGTTTCAAAACTATCTACGTTCCTTTCCTCGCTAAAATACTCTTTATAGAACCCTTGCTGATATGTATCCTGAAAAGGGGGAATGTAAAGACTGGTCCCTGCAAAGTACCATCAGAATATTGGTAAAAATGGTTGCTGGAATGGAATTTATAGAGAATGGTACTTATAAGTACCGTCGGTAGATAAAGGGTTAAACACATTTTACTGGTTGCCACACAACATAGCTCCTCTCAACGAAAATAGATTCTCGTTGTTTCAAGATTTTTCGCCTGCTGCCTTTTGCTTTTGGGTTGGGTTATGGGTGCCGTAACTTTCATTTCTGTCCATTTTTAGCTCCGAGTCTAAATAAGACTTCATACTCTTAATACGTGAACAACATAAATGACTCTTCTTGAAGGCTCACTATCTTCTATTTTGTAGGTGACATTAGATGATTGACGAAGCTCTCAATAAGACGTGTTTAACTTAAATTTTCAGACAGATAAACTTTCTAAAAATCCAGACAAGTTCCCGTTTCTGAAAACTGACAGATCTCTTCCTCGCACAAGATCATTGTTTATCTTTGTCTTGAGCTACTGATGCTCGAGTACATGCACCCTCTGTTCTTATCATAAGATAATTTACGGATCCTCCTGTTCTGCATCGAGGGAAAGAGCGAAACAAAATCATCATTGCTTCAATCTGTTTCTACAGAGTAAAACTTAAAGAGCGAATCTTCGATTAACCGCTTATGCTTACAAGACTATTGATAACATTGTAATTGAATCGGTTCATCCGACAAACAAGTACAGAGATTGTGTTTAAAAATTCTGGTAGCTACGGTTCCTCGGGCCATATTTCTAAACTTTAGCATTCACTCCCTAGGTTTTTATTGGTAGATATCTGACAATATGTATACTGTCTATAAATAAATGTTCAAGCATTAAAATGATGTAAATATTAGAGTAATAACACTGAGCAACAAATTTGAACTTTTGTCTTTGTCCTTTAGATGAAACTATGTGATTCTATATAAACATAAGGTGCTTGATTCAAATATCCAAACCAAAATGGTCCATCACGTACCATTTTTCTACAGACCCACTTCCCATATTTATACAATTTGGTTATAGAAGAATGTAAAAGTGGCTTACATAGAGATAGCCTGATGAAACCTTTCCCCATGCTCATCATTAATTACGCCAAGATTTTGAAGAAAGAAGTCCATATGGGAGTCCATAAAGTGTAGTTTTAATGACATATGGCAACCTATAATACAAAAGCATTTATCATGTCACCAACAAGATCTTCGTAGTTTTCAGTTTTCTCATTTCCAAGGAAACGTGAGCACACTGATTTAAAGGCCAGCCAGGCTGATTTTTCGGCTTCTGACTGTTTTTTCATACTCTTCATCATGAGAGGACTTAACCCTTTATCTACTGCCTTGTAATCTGCAGTAATGTTTTATACAGAAATAGTTTGTCTAGGTATTTACACTGAAAATTAAGGGATTTACATAAGTAAAATGATCAATCTATAAGTAGTTATTTTTTTACAGCTAATAAGTGCCACAGAGTATTTACCCTGTAAAATTAATTGCATACACTTTTTAATCAAAATATTTCGTCAAATAGTTTTCTAAGTTCTTAACCAACACATTAAAAAAAAATGAGTGACTTGATTCTTGAATTTTACTACTTTTCTGGAGCGAAACTTTCAGGGAGCAATCTGAACAAAATGGAAGTTCAAAACACAGCATCGGTTTCAAAACTATCTATGCTCCTTTCCTCGCTAAAATACTCTTTATAGAACCCTTGCTGATATGTATCCTGAAAAGGGGGAATTTAAAGATTGTCCCGGCAAAGTACCATCAGAATATTGATAAAAATGGTTGCTGAGGTGGAATTTATTGAGAATGGTACTTATAAGTACCGTTAGTAGATAAAGGGTTAAGTTGTGGGCCAATAAAAATCCGTTCTTTTACTTTTGTTTCACTTAAATTTTTGAATTTGTGCCTGAGATGCAAGAACGCCACTCTTTCTCTGTCCGGAGCATTTACAAATATTTCGATAAACCATGTTTAATATGCAATTGTGCAAAAAAGGCACATTGTAGATTTACAAGTGGCTCATTTGATGTGCTTTTGTCACTCATAATTCTGAACTTTCCTTTGTGTTTGCAGAATATGCTGCAAGAATAAATAAGAACAAAATACTTAAATGGAGGAGCACTGACAAACGTGCGTCACTCTGCTGAATTGTGTTCATGTTCTAATGCTTGAAATAGTACATTCACGTCGCAGCAGCATACTGTTTCTTCTTTCTCTGCAAAATAGTCTACAACATGTCTTTGACGTCTTGTAAATGACTCGAAACTTCAAGAAAGTAGACGAAGATTTGTTCCCAAAAATGTCGCTAAAGTAACCCAAGTTTATTAAAAAGGTCTCTAGAATGGCAACGATCTCACTGTCAATGACAAAGATTTAATTTATAATAAATTAAGTCGATAAATTACGAAATATGCACATTTGCCCAGAAAATACGTAAAAAGCTAAAATGTGGAATTTTGGGAAAATGGTACGTGGTAGGCAAAAAATAATTGCAGATTCTTAATTCTGAGCCAAAAATACATAAAAAACAGGACATTTCATCTAAAGGACATTTTACGTGTGGCACAGTGTAATCAATTCTTTGACATCTTCAAAATAGGAGAGTTCACTTTCGGGATCATCTCCGTATATAAATATATACTCGTATGCATGAAAATGTAAAAAAATTGAAAAGCTCTGAAAACGGGTCATTCCACGGCAACGGACGTTACATTTATACAGCATTTTTCAACTTCAACGAGCTTTCTAACAAACTTCTTGGGTATTTTTTAGGTTTTTTAATTTTGCCTAGTAAAAGTACATGTGTTCTAAGTATGCAAAAAAATTTTTGAAGATATATATGTATTTGCTGTCTGTTAAAAAAAATTCTGAAATTTCGTTACGTGTGTTACTTTTCGGGTAACACACGTAACGAAATTTCAAAAAAAATTTTTAACATACAGCAAATACATATATATCTTCAAATTTTTTAATTGCATACTGAGAACACATGTACTTTTACTAGGCAAAATTAAAAAACCTAAAAAATACCCAAAAAGTTTGTTAGAAAGCTCGTTGAAGTTGAAAAATGCTGTATAAATGTAACGTCCGTTGCCGTGGAATGACCCAAACACTAAGTTTTGTTACTGGCGCCCATATGCTCCATGATCTTCTTTCCGGCAGAGCTAGCTGACAAGCCTTTCTAATAAAATTGATTTATTTTTTATCGCTTATAGCATGCAGGAGAGGAAGTGAAGGAAGCCACTTTCTTCTCTTCAGTTAAGACTTAAAACAGCAGGCGACGTTATTTTTTGGCACTGCTAACTTTTTCGATATCTCATCTTAATCAAAATTAAAATATAGCCCACTGTTTAATTCTTTTGTCCCACCGACAGTTGTGATAGCTGCGAAAAGGGAGTTAAAACAGAGAAAACTCAACTGTACAGAATTTGCAATTAAACTGCATGAAGAGAGGCATGTGCAATTGTACAATGTGTAATAGACGTACATAAAAAAATCAAGCCCATAAAGAGAAAGTCCATCAGGAAAAGTAAATTCATGCGCATAAAAATTTTTCATCAAAAAGAATAGAAAAGTGGATAATCATTATTAAACTCGAAGTCATCATGAGCAGAGTCCGACAAAAATGCGAAAATCTTAGGATCCAGGGAAAATTTTTAGGAGCCAGCTATAATATTTTCATTTACGAACATAGACGCCACCTGAAAAACGAGTTGCCAAGGCATTTTTTTAGCCACCCGGGTGACCTAGCGCCCGGGATTTGTCGGACCCTGATCATGAGACTGGAAGTTGTTTATTCCGTGAAAGGCACCACAGATTGAAGAAATATATCTATTGCATCATAAATTCATCTATTGAACATAAACAATTTTTTTATGACATTGCCAATCATCTTTGCTTTCAGTACAACCATTATGGTCTCCCTACATACACAATGTTGCTATTCTAGGGCAGAAGAATGCCAAAAATTTAATATTACATATCTTTTACTCCGTTCGTATTTGAAACTTTGATTCTCCTTACCCTCAGGTCTCATAGTGTTCACTTTCCTAATTGAACATATGCGGCGTAAAGTTTTACTTGGAGTCTCCCTGCTCATCAGCGGCGTCCTAGTGGTCCTGTTGTTGATAAATACACAGTAAGCTCCATTTTGATTTTGACAATTTTATTAACTATGAGAAAAAAAGCATTATAGATAACTTCATTTTTTATTAGTTACTGATATCATTTTCATTTTTATGCACTACAA
Source organism: Octonoba sinensis (assembly GCA_038502835.1). Taxonomy (NCBI): domain Eukaryota; kingdom Metazoa; phylum Arthropoda; class Arachnida; order Araneae; family Uloboridae; genus Octonoba; species Octonoba sinensis. The sequence continues at coordinate 1,713,269 of CM076606.1, read as the reverse complement.
TTAATCTGTCTTCCGAAATTGCAGTGTCCTTGAACTCATTAGCCATAGTAAAATACACATAAAAAAATTTTTTTTTCTTTTCTTTTGTCCACCATATTAACGCACTGAAACTTTACGAGTTATGTATTTTTTTATTTATTCATTTTTTGTTATTACTGGGGATACCTATTAATTATGCTTTATTAATGAAGAATCACATACGGAGGATGATCATCTCATTGTAAAACTTTTCCTCGATGCTGCAACCGTTCAAGAAACACATGGCATTTTTGACAAAATACGCCAACCACTTGTTAGACGCGTCCAGGCCTGCATTAATGTAGATAGTGTTACAATTGATCACTTAAGAAGCCTGCACATTAAACGAGTGACGTCACTTTCCGAATTCAAGAGAACTTTAAATTTTACCTATTCTCCTTGCTTATTCACTTGCTACATTACGCTTCGTACTCAAAAACCTTCCTCTTACTGTACGCATGTTTCCTTGCGTGTCTTACTGTTTTTGTTTTTACTGCAACTATTTCTGTAAATGGAACACTTTTTTTCAAAAATACAGTACAATATTTCTATTCTTTATGTGCATTTTCGTTACCTCCCCTTTAGATTTGATCCTTGAGTTTAAACACGCAGATACTTCTTTGTTGATTAAAAAGCCCAATATACACTATTTATATTAATGATTGGACATCAGAGCCTGCTGTCACACGAAACAGGCGGCTAAACATAGGGCATCCACTTTTACTCATCTGCCATTTCATTGGTTAAATTCTTCTACGTCACAAATCTTATGACGTCAGCGCAAATGAAGAGAATCGAAAGTTGTACAGTTTCGGAATGAGCGTGTTTTTCGTTGCAAGATACTAAAACTGGCAGGTGCATAGGAAAGGGGGGGGGGGGATCAGGGGCTTAAGGCCCTCTATTAGAAATGAGGAAATTTTTTATTTCAATACTAAATGAGAAAAACTGCTTTTAAAGAGAAAATTTTAAAATAAAAACCAAAATTTAAAGACTTTTTGCACTAAAATTTTAAATTTAAGAACTTATAAGTCTTATTATATTTTAAATATGAAAAATTACTCTGAAATACATAAGAAATGTGTTTGAAAATGCACTTCCCTTTTCCTCCCTCAACTACAGAAATTTACCGACTACAAAAATATTTAATTGTGTAATTTCCCTTTTATAAACAGATACATTTAAAACAAAAATGTGTTACTGTTTGTTTTACATTAATCACGTTTAATAAATGTATAGTTAAATCAACGATACTGCATAAGGATTTCGGTTACTTTGTGAAAACTATAAATTTATTTTAATGATCTATAAATGTATTCATTTATTAGTGATTTTTTGTAATTAATATTAATAATAACGAGTGAATGTTAATTACTTTTTAATTGTTTTTTTATTAATTTTTTCTTTTTGAAAAAAAATTGCGCAATTGGAAATGTTTGAGCCGCCCTCTCTCTCTCCCCCCCCCCCCCCCCCCGTGATTTTTAAATTGGACTATTTAGGACCTAGAAATGTATGTAATTCTGCAATTTAATTTCTGGTAATAGTTTCTTTTTCTTTTTTTACTACTATCTCTCAATACACTTGACTCTTCTATATCTGAATGGATAATTATATGTCATCGTGGAAGCTATAGAGAAGGTAGCTAAGCTATATACATTGATTGATTTTTTAAACTCTTTTACAATGCATATAATTCTACAACTAAACAAATTAACAGGAAAGATTAAATTACTGTGGAGGATGGGAACAGTAGTTTTAGATAGGATAAATGGATTCATGAACCAGCAAAGCAATCGTATGACGCCTTTTTTTTTTTAGTTTCATTCAACAAACACCAAAAATGAGATAAATTCAGTCATAGATGGTGCAATCTTTTTCCTTCTCTCCTCCCCCCTCCTCCTATTTTTTTAAAAATTTCTTCCTTTTTTTTATTGCTTTTATGTGTGCAGTAAAATAAAATATTTCGAGAAATAATAACGTCATTGGTTTCCAAAAACTTTTAGGCACACATAAAACAACCACTACAGATTTTCAGCATTCAACGCGTAGTCTAATGCAGTGTTCCCCTACCTTTTTATCACCGCAGACCGGTCAGCGCTTGAGAATTTTACCACGGCCCACTGGGGGGGGGGGGGGGGGCATTCATTGTGTATATTTTAGTTTATTTTGATTTATTAATTTTCATTTAATTGTATTTAAACATTCCTTCAAAATAAAAATAAAAAACAGTTACACCAAAAAATATAAAGTGATTTAACATTTCCTTATTTTTTACTTTAACACTTACTAGAACGTTAAATCAATGAGAACCCTGAGCTTGTTTCTTTGCAATGAGACGGTTCCATCTGGGGGATGTTTTTAATTTGGGGTATAAACCTAGGAATTCAAATTCAGTTTCAATGAAATGGGCGGCCCGGTACCATTTGATCCACGGACCGGGGGTTGGGATCACTGGTCTAATGTACTAATAAAAAAGGTAGACACGTGTTTCGGGGCTTATATGGAGTCATTTTTCAGGGCTAAAAATATGTTGTAGATGAAAAGATATTATATATATCAAAATTGAAAAAGGGGTTCCTTGTACAACGGAAACACGTGTCTCACTGATTTAAAGTGTGAAAAATCAGTTTTGTCAAATTGCATGTTGGCCGTTTTTTTTTTTCTGTAATAGATAAATTGAGTGTTTATGTTGGTCGATATTCATCCCTGATCGCTATGCTGGGCGTAGCGAAAGACCCTTATGAAGAATAATACGTTAATTAGTTTAAGAATTAAAAATATACATTAGCCTCAGTGAAATCTGAATATTGCTTTTCATGGAATGTTTTATCAGATACAAGGGTAATTTTCAGTTAAAAAAAAAACTGATATTTTCACAATTTTTTGAAAAAGTATATATTAATGAAAATTATATAATTAGGTGAACCCCCTCCACACACACACATAATACACACGTGCTATACATATATATTAGCTCGAAAGATCTTACAAGTGATTAAATGAAAACAAATAACAGGCAATTTGATGTGATGACCAGACAGTTATATCACTACTATAGAAGTCCATTTTTTCCAGAAACATTGCTCTGAGTTTTTCAAAACTCAAAATATTCTGCATCTCGCAAGACAGAAGGAAATAAAGCATTAGATAATACATTTTTTGTCAAAGAAATATCAAGAATTATAAATTAAAAAAATTTCGAAAAACTTTTTTCTTTTTTTTTAATTTTCGGTTTTTAAAAATGTTTAGAAAATTCGGAGAATTTCAAATCAGAATCATCCATACAAGAGCGCAGAAGCAATCTCCACTACATTTCCATTGCCTACATTCCTACATTTGCCTTTTAAATACTCAGATTTTGTAACAGAACAAAATTTGCGCGCACTTAAACGTATAATACCGCCCTTAACATGACGTCATGTTCCTTAGCCAATGAAATGTCAGATGAGTAAAAGTGGATGCCCTATGTTTAGCCGCCTGTCACACGAAGAAGTATTCATACGCAATTTATATAATGAGATTTTAAAATGAGCAATTTTTTCCTGGTGTTTTTAAAGCGATAACAATAGAACAAGTATTTTGTTTTTACTCAACTGCATAAATTTTCCCATAGTTCTAAAATATATGACGTCATACCTCGAAACTGTCTTCAGAGCCAATCGCATTGAACAGAGTGTTTGCAAGTTTGCATGAACATGCGATATGTATGAGTATCAGAACAATGAAAATCACGTCCATAACCTTCATAGCTAAAATGTCACTTTTTTTCCTACTCTGAATTGTACATCTTAGCGTTGGAGAGATTGCCATCCGCACAACTTACTATTTTTTTCTCTCACAATTCTAGCATTAAACCGATTGCGAAAGCATCAGAATCTCCGTCGGCAATTTTTTGCGGACGTCATTGGTTAGACGTAATGCAATAAACAGCCCTCTTGCTTACTCATTAACCCCTTAATTGGTTAATTTGTTACTACAAATGTTCCTAAAAAAAGCATGTTTTTTATTGCATTAATTAAAGTCCTAACTATAAAAGGAAAATAAAAGTTTTTTTTTTTTTTTTAATTTCATAAATAATGAATTTAAGCATTTTTTTAATTTTATTACTTTGAAACAGAAATGTCTCTGAATGACTCTCTTTCAATCTATTAAAAATACGGGCAACTCAAAACAAGAAAGGCGGACCAAACGGAAAGGCGGGAAAGGCAAACCAGTTAAGGGGTTAGCAGGCATTTACTCCAGCATTACAAATGAAGTTCTCCCAGAGGGCCGTGATTTATTATTTACTCGTAACATGGAATGAAACTGGAAAGTTCTTGACGTTGGGCGTAAAGCTATAGCAAGTGCATCGCATCGATTTTCAACCTTTCTAGTGTGGCGATCCCTTAAAAACCAAGAAAAAATGAAAAGGCCTTGCAACCATCTGGCTATAACATGTTATGCGTACCACATTGAATTTTGGAACACTTGATTATAATTTAGAACATTTTTTTTTAAATAAAAGTATACAGATACTTACGGATCAACGTTCTACTTTTTTCGAATTTCGAGATAATGAGTGTGTTTCGGGATAATGTTCGTTGTTTGAACAGTCATATTCATCTTAGCTGCAGTTCCCTCCCTATTCTTAAACCATTAAAACAGTAACCAACGCTTTTTTCTCCCAACATTTGACTTTACTTATTCATGCTTACTAGAATAATAATCAACAAAAACAGTACTTTAACGATTTTTCACTTAAACAATGGAACTTTCATTATAATTAGTAACTTTCCTTCTTTCAGTAAAATTCTGATATTCATGTTTCTCTTTGGAGTCCGTGGTATTATTCTTGCCGATTTCCAGCTCATTTTCGTCATGACAACAGAGGTAATTTTATTTTGGCCAATGATGTACAGTTTTCCCTCTTTTATATTGTTCTCCACATTCTTTTTTATTTTAATAATTTTTTTAGGCATTTCCAACTACAGTTAGAGCTATCGCCATGGGAAGCGGAAGTGCTTTTTGCAGGCTTGGAGGTCTCATCGTTCCCTACGTGGCTCAAGTTTGTGAAACTATTCTTTATTTTTCAGTAATTAAATATAAAAATGGTAAGCTTCGTATTTATCCCAAAAGCATTATTCTTGAGATGGAACAATTTGAAAAATCGTGGAATTATGCTACAGTTCAAATTTTTCTCTTTTTAAAATGATAACTTTTAAAATACAAAAAACTCTAAATGCTTAGCAGTTTTTCTTCAGTTTAAACTTTTATAACTATTACTAGCTTATGTCCCCGAAGTTGCACGGGTTTTAAAGGCATCAAGCGGATTGTTTGATTTGAACACTTTTGATGCAATTTTTTTTTATCTACTGAATTATTTATGTGCTGCAATTTTATTCATGTTCTTCTTATTTATTAAATTTTTACTTTTGAGTAACTTCATTAAAAATTAAGAGATTTACATAAATAAATTACTCATTTTAAGTAAGTTTAATGCGTTACAGCTAATAACTACTACAGATTAATTTAATTGTGAAATCAGTTACAAGCACTGCTCACTTGAAATATTTCGTCATAGCGTTTTTTAAGCCTAAACTAACACATAAAAAAATAGACACCTAAATCTTAAATTTTACTATTTTGTGGAACAAGAATTTTAAAGTTGGGCAATATGAACAAAATGGCAGCTCGAAACACAGCATCGGTTTGAAAGCTATCCTCGTCTCTTGGTAAAACCCTATTCCTGGAACCTAAGCAGAATCAAAACAGTGTGTTTCTGTAAAGTACTTCAGAACATTCGTAAAAATGGTTCCTGGATGGAAATTTCAAGTGAGTGGGGCACTTTTAAGTGCCCTTAGTAGCTAAAGTGTGAAAAAACCTTAACATCAGCACTGCCGGATAATTTTATCATATATGAGGCTCTCAGTGCACAAACCAATTGACTCCAAAGTTGATAAATACAGTGAAATAATGTACTCGTAAATTGGTTTTTGAAATTCCCTTTTTAATATAAATTCAAATAAACATTATAGAATACATAAATACAAATGTAGCTTTCATCTGACAGCGTTAAAAATCAATAAGAAAGAACAGTAAAAAAAATCATCAGTAATATCACGATTTTTATGTCACCGGTGGAGTTAATCAATTTGGAGAGTGAAAAAAGTAGTACCGTTAAATTCAGTGTTTACGTTTTAAAGTTTTTTATTGCAGAAAAAGTTAATTATTACATTTTTTGTTATAGCTTTTTCATAGAAACGAATGTTAACAGTTTTGTTATAATATATTATTTGTATGACTAATTCATCAGAAATATAAATAATATCTTCTTTATCAGACGTTTATGAGGACTCGTCATTTTGATCTATTGTAAAGTTTTGTAATAATCATGTTTAACGGGAGGAATGAATTTTAGTAAGTTCATCATGTCTCCCCTTTTTTCCCTTGTCGCAGTTCTACCTTTAAAAAATGATAAATGCTGAACTACATTTTTCAAACTTTGTGGTCTATTAGCTACAGATCCTATTACATTAATTCCATTAAATTCTGAATTTTCAATTAATAATCGTCAGATGATTCAATGTTTTCCACATCCACATTGGTGTTAGTCTCACGCACCTTGATTACAGTGAACAATACAATTTGAATTTGAACAATAACGAACAATTTAATTGAAAAAATACCTACCTACTCTTTGTACACGACAAGATAATATTATTGGAAAAGGTGTATATGATTCCATTTACTAAGATTAGGGGTGATAGAAGCAGTTCTGCCTTCAATAATACTATTGATTCTGTACCACTGTTTACTACTGCATTTGAGTTACAATTTTGCAACGATTACTCAGCGTCCAAATTCTTACTCAGTGTCCAAACAGTTTTCGTCATTTAAGGGTGTTAGTTTTTATTATTTGGGAAAGTTATTATAGATATAAAAAGTTATGACTATGCCAAGTGTTTTGACATTTGAGTTAAGAAGTGGAATTAATAGATTTGTTCAGTGAACGGTTCATATAAATCCTGAAAACGTGGATTTGCTTCAACAAGCTTTATTGAAAGGAGCTCGTGACGTATAATATAAAAAGAGAATGAAAGGGTTTCTTTATTTCCATTTTTAAAGAATTAATTGAATCAGTGAGTGGAAAAGCAGTACTAGTCCAAAATCGGCCATTGTCAGATAACTATCAAAAGTAACACTAAAAACGTAGAACAACACGTTGTAATGAAGAAGAATACAATTGTCAAGACCTCTCACGTTATAATAATTAGGCATGTCGTTAACAAACAAAAAAGACATTTAAAAACAAAATTTGTTCTTGCAAATTCCACAGAATGAATTTTTGGACTAGTACTGTTTCTCCACTCACCGATTCAATTTTTTTTTCACTTTTCAGCGCAATTTATAATTTGAAGTCGGTTCTATTTTTTTTTTTAAATTGTTTTATTCTTTTTAGTGTAAATACATTTTTGATATAAATACTATATTTGTAAAAACTCCATATCAAAGAGCGTCGTCTAAATTAACGACGGACCACACAATAATCATAGACCAGAGGGTCAACTGTGGTTGATCTAATTGCCAATCAGAGTGTTGAGGTTGAAAAAAGTCGTCTGCTAGCTTCAAGACTCATACCGTGCAACAGAGTGTATAATAAAGCTTTTATTTATTACGGCGTAAACCTTTTGTATTTTAAACAGACGTTCCACATTAATAATCCAGAAAACTTATTGATATTGAACTACCTTTTAAAATTTGAGATGCACATTGATACATGTTATAAAAATCAGTTACAGGGACGTATACCCTTGTATTATGCAGATCTGATTGCAATAAGAACTGCAATTTTTTCGTGTAATTAATTAAATAATAATCGCTATTAAAAAGTGCCAGTTACGAGTTAAAAAGTGTTTCAATAATGTTATAGGTTATTTTCATGATCGTACGTTTCACATTCATTATGTTACTTTTCGGGCTATCGTTTTTTACCTTTTCAAAGTATATTTGTTCTCAATAAATTCAATTTAGAGTGTGAGATGAACTCATTTCCAGGAAATAGGATGAACTTTTTTCGGTTAAATTTCAGCTGCATTATTGAAACAGCCGTCAAATGTTTCTTAAATGTTTGCTTTGTAAGATTTACAAAATTAGAACAGGTAAATAAAACGATAAATTTAATTGTATATAAGCGAAAATCAAGAAAGAGAATATCCATAAAAATAAAATGAAAGGCGCTATGCATATTGATCGTTTTTATTTCTACCTTTTATTCTTTCTCTGTTGTCCGTTTTTTACCTGAAAAATCAATTAACTATTTCCGCGATATACCTTGGCAACCACATAATTTTCCTTTTCTACTGCTTCTTTTTTTCCTATACAATTTTGTACTAGTTTTTAAAATGAAAACTATTTTCACGAAATAATTTTTAAATGCATGCTCTACCACGAAAATAATATTAAAATCGCAGTAGCCAAATGAGGAGAAAAGATTGTCTCTACATTGTAGCGAAAAGAAAACCTGTTTGTGGTCTATGGCGTACGCTGTATTGCTTTTCGGCCGGTCCAGAGAATGGGTTAAAGGTATTATTTTTTGAAAAAACAAAATTAAAAATTTTTAGCATCTGCTTACGAGAGAAAGGTGAAGCATGCATAAATCCTAAAGTTAGAGGTCGGTTTTGCATCGAACATTTTCTTGATCGCGCGGTAGTAATCAGCATCAATGACTCTAATAATACTCAAGTGGAGTATATTCTTGTACTGAAACAAAACTTTTGACATATTTCAGGTTCTGGTGATTGAAAATCCAGTAGCAGCTATAGCTCTTATAAGTGGCGTAATATTCTTGGCAGCCATTGCAGCAGCTCTCCTCCCATTTGAAACTAAAGGAGCAGGAATGAAGGTCCGAGCATTTTATTATTAAAAATGTGACCACTTTGTAAAATGCATAAGTATTAATTACATAAAGTTCGCGAATTTTCTCAACATTGATGACAATTCCTGTTGCAGATTTTTAATTTTAGAAAGTAGTTCTCAATTATGGTAAAGAACTATCGCATGTTTTTTCGTCGGTAAGATAAGAACAACATTTATCCTCGAATGCAACTTTGTGAACTCTTAGAAGTGGTTAATGTTTTGTTATACAGAATTTTGGATTTTGTGCATTGATATCACACTGTGTGCAGTTCGGCTGGTGTAAGAAAGTTGCAAATAATTCAGAATTTGAGATGAAGGAAACTTTCTCTGCGTTTGTTGGCTGCCCTTATTTTTAGAGGGAGTTCATGCAGAGTAACGCCCAGTATTTTTCCACAGAGTGTACTTATAGATTTTTTTCTTTTCTTTTTTGAGTTATTAACCAGTCTTAAAAACCTTTTTAGCTATGACCGAGAATTTATAAAACAGTGCTTAAAATTAAGGATCATATCGTGTTCAACCAGTGTTACCTTTCCCCATTTTTACCAAAACGGAAATTGTTCTCTGACATCGCCTGCGTGGTATGTTGAAAAACTACGCAGCCAAGATTAAGGTACTGCACAGAATAAATAAAAAGAAAAGGAATAATGAGCTTGGCTCGGGTTATTTAAAAAAAAAAACGAAAAAGGATTTTAAGGTAAAAAGAAACAAAGCGAGTGTGGTAAGAATTTATAAAATATATCATTTCACGCACTGCGTTTTAAATTGTATAATAGTAAACTAAACCAGTTTCAAAAATTTTGAAGTTTTTTGCTCGGCCTTAACGTTTGCCACCAGCATTGTAGCTTTATGGTCACAAAGTTAAAAACACATCTTAAAGACATTTATCGCTTCATGATTTTTCTTTGCCATTCATTATTATTATTTTAATTTTTCTTTGTAGGAATCTCAGAACACAAACGGATGAGAAAAATTAAAAAAAAGACATCCGATCATGATTTTGTTTGGGAAGGTGCTGCTCCCACAGAGCTCTCATCCACCCCTCTTTTTGAAGATAGTCCATTTTGAAAGTGAACTGCTCTTGCAAAGGCGTATGAGCTTTTGCAAGGATCTATCGGAGTGCGAAGTTCTCGCTTCAAGATCTTTTTCAAGAAAAATTCAAATGTTTATTTGTTTTATTCAAAATATATACTGTCGGCCTGGCTTAGTCGTATGACGTATAAGGAATACCCCACTTGTAGGAAGAAAGCCTTCTTGAACTGAAAAGTTTTCCCATAGACGCTATGTTCAACTTCTCCGTTTAATAAAATAATTTCTTCGCCAAATTCAAAAAAGGATGGTTTAGTTTACAATTTAAAAAAAAAAAAAGAAAGAAATACTCGTACATAATTAGAAATAAACACTTCACAATGGTAGATTTTCTTTTTGAAATAATGTTGTGTAAGTCGAAAAGGGGAAAAACATTGATTTTGAAATAAAAGTAGTGAATTACTAATTAAAAATGTTTACGCCTATAAGTGAGCAATGTAATTATTAGCAGTATTTTATCTTGTGGTTTATTTAATTTATTTCCAAACATTACCTCTCTTTTTACAATTAACAATAAATACTTTTCATTACTCACTATTGATTAGTAATTAAGTTTAACCACATAGATTAATACATTAAATTTATCTGTATACACCTTTTTGAATAATAGGAGTTAGAATTAGAACCGCTGATATTCGTTTAAGCGGGGCCGACAGTATTTAAAACTACAAGAATTTTCAAATGAAAATGTAGCTACAGTTTTCTTGATCAACAACAATGATATTGCCGAAAGTTGATTTTGGAATTTAATAAAACAATTTTTATAAAAAAACAGAACCGAATTCAAATTATAAATTGCTCTAAAAAGTGAAAAATAAATTCATTCTTTAAACAACATCGATGTGGCTTTTAAACATAGTTTTAAAAGTCGGTGCAAAATTAGAATAGATAAAATCTTTTGTAATCATGAATCCAATTACAAATATATATATTTTCGCAGAATTAGCAACAGTTCCAATATGAAGTAGCAAAAGGTATAATGCTAATTAGACTCATAATATTGCACCGACTTCTAAAACTATGTTTAAAAGTCACATCGATGTTGTTTAAAGAATGAATTTATTTTTCACTTTCTAGAGCAATTTATAATTTGAAGTCGGTTCTGTTTTTTTATAAAAATTATTTTATTTTTTTCTTCGTAGTGTAAATACATTTTTCATATAAATACTCTATTTTTTAAGAAATCCATATCAAAGGACATAACTTCTTTGAATGAATGGCACTAAAAACTAATCATTTGTATAATATATTCACTTTTGAGTTCAATTATAGCAAACAAACTGATTGGATTAATTTTTGACACAGAAAAGCCTTCAGTCAAACTTGCTATAATTGCTTTTAATATTATAGCCCATGGCAACAAACACGTTTTTAACAATGACTTTTATATTTATTAAGATATTTCCCAACAAAGAAAAACCATGCCAAGCCTTTCCAATTAAAATAAAAAATACTTATTTTTCACCCGTAACTTTTTTCTAAAAAACAAATGTAGTCAAATTGATTGGCGATATTTGAGTTAGACGAACCTCTATCGATTAAAGAAAAAATCATCAAAATCGGTTGATTTAGTCAAAAGTTATGGATGAAAAAATAAAAACTACATTTCTGCCTATTACTTTTTTTCTAATTATCGAATATGGTCAAATGAAGGTACGGCACCCATGGAAAACCACAATCGATCGATTAAAAATAGAGTCATGAAAATCGGTTCATCCGGTGAGGAGTTATGAGTGGACAAACAAACAAACAAAAAAAACGACATACCTACAGTATGAATGTATAACCTTCTTCCTTTGTGAAGTCGGTTAAAAATGAAGAATATCTGAAATAATTTCTAATCCCTTATGAATATATTGAAACGGTTTTGAATGATCGACATTTAAAAGTTATCTGCTATCCTGGAAAGCTTTTAGAAAAGTTGCCCCCAGATTTTGGGAAAAAAGCTATTGGAGTGACCAACATTTAAAAGTTATCTGCTATCCTGGAAAGCTTTTAGAAAAGTTGCCCCCAGATTTTGGGAAAAAAGCTATTGGAGTGACCAACATGTGTCATTAAGACGGTCTTGAGATGTTTACGAATGTGTCGCAATCCACCTTCAAAATTTTTCGTTGTTTGGCGAGAAGAGACAATATTCAAAATAATTGTTTAGTAGTTCATTCGTTCAATAACACATAACGTTTTGTATATTTATTAATTAACATGATCATAAAATTGCCCTCTTTAGAAGAAGGCTGTATTAAAAATCATCAGTGAATCATCAGTGTTTCGTAAATTACTCTTTGTCTAAGTCTCGTCAGTTTACGTAGCTTTCAATGAAGTATGGCAAATATGATTCAACTTTTTTTTAAACTTTTGAATACTTATGTAAAGTAAAAAGTGCATTCACATCCAACTTAAATGTAATAAAATTAGAGAAATAAAGCTTACAATTGTTATTTTATGATTTATTGTTTTCCTTTTTCTTTTTTTGTGTGTACTACAGCACAGCGTAAACCAAGACTACCATTTTTCTTTCCCACTAATTACACAATTACATTTTTTATTTTTTTTATTTCCTCTCTTACTTTATGAGCATGCTGCTGCGTGTGCTCATAATTTTTATTTTAATAATCTAAAGGTTCATGTATATCTTAACATCCTCCCCCTCGAAGAGCTCCTAGGATTAGATAGCATAACAACTATTTAAGCAACATGTTATTATAGACGTAAATTCAACCCTAATATACTATTTCTCAACAGTCATTCAAGGCGTTTTAAACAAAGAGTCAGAATGGCACAAGAAGGATCTCATAAATATTATATTCATGCCACTAATATAACACATTCCATACACAGGGGTGGAAAATGAAAAGAATCAGTTTTGAATCAACTTAGTATCAGTAAAAATACTAGTTTTGTATCAGAATTATAATTTTGGATCAGGTCATCTAACAATTTTTTTAATCAGAACTCTTAGTTTTGTATCAAGTTAATTCCCAATTTTAGCAGTAAGCTTCTTAAAAAATGTTGATAAACATGCGTTTCCGAAAATAACTCTCACAGCAAAAGGTAAGCGCTTTCCCTTTGTTCTTCAATTATTTATTTACACAAGATTGATTTTTTCGCTCTCTGTTTATTTATCTTCTTTATTTTGGGATTTAACTATTTTCAATTTTATCTTCCTTTTTACTTTTTTCAATTTTATCTTATTCATTTTTTAATTTAAAGCTCGTTAAACATTTTTAAATTTGCTTATTTATTACTTATTTATTTATTTTAATTTTCTGTCTTCTTTTGTCCTACCAGCACGCGTAATTCAGTTTTTTCCCATTATGCCATGAAAAAGCAATTATCTTTCTTGAAAATGACTTTTGCAGATATTTCTATTTTTCCGTTCACACGTATATGCACAGTCCCTGACTATCGCACGGGCACCCGGTGCACGCGCCCTGGGCATTAGCTCTGAGGCAGGGGCAGGAAATTTTTAATTAATATCATTTAAATTCCTTTAAAAAAATTGCAACGTAAAATAATCAGTTTAATTAATAATAACCGCTGGAAACTCTTTATAATAAGAGGTTACTCCTAATAATAACCAAATTCACGTTGACCGTATGACACGCACACATACATGTAAGATAACCATTCCAGGGGGGCCGGAAAAATTGACATTGCCTTGGGCAGGAAAACTTGTTAGCCGGGCCCTGTATATGCAATTGGTTTGTTTTCTGCAAACATATCTATAACAGTTGGGATGCGTAAAAACGAGTCTTTAATAATTAACGGTGTGGTGATTGATTTAAATGATACAAAAAAATGTAATTACACGACAATATTGTAAATGGCATCGAACTGTAATAAGACATTTCGGAAAAACTAAACATTGATTTCTCAAAAGATCTTGCTTACATTTTTAACCCTACACTGCGCATCTTTTAATTTCTTTGTAAAATATTTTTTTTGCGTTTGTTTGTGCTGGTTATAAGTGGTAAAAATACTAAACAAACTCTTATTTAATTCGAAAAAATAGAATTCGAGAAAATTTGACATGTTGTTTAAAAGCAACACTGCGTATTTAGGGGTAACAATAATAATTCTTTTATATAATCATTTTAATAAATGAAACAAAACCAATAATAAATATATATGCATTTAAATTATAAAATAGCAATAAATAGTAAAATTTATTGAAATATTTTATTTTAATATTATTTATAAATAAAAAAAAAATAAGTAAAAATTTGCACATGTAGCTAATAATTATTAGTTACATCATGTGCAAATTTTTATTTTAATTGCTAATGAAGTTTAATAATTAAAATAAAAGATTTTAAACAAGAAATCTAAAATCTGTTGGGGGTCTATGCGATAATGTTCGTTTCTTCTTTGGTTGAGCGCGAATTGATTTTTAACAAAATTCCTAAATAATACTTAAATCGACCACTTTACGCTAATTTGTTATATTTATAACAGTAATCTTCTAAAAGATACTAATTCTTGTTTATACTGCGAATAATGCAGGAGCATAAAAAGTACTCCCGAATGCGCATTGTTGTTCTAAAACAACTAAGGGACATATGTAATATCCCAAAAGGATTAAGCAAAAAAAAAAAAACATTTTTCTAGTTACAGTCTTAAAGTTTGGAACGAAATTGATCGTTTCCAGAAAACAGATTTTTTTATTTTAGATTTTCTTGCTATCGAGTTCGCCCATTTGCAGTGCCAAGTGTTTAAAGTTCGATGCCACAGATTTTTTTTACTGCAATTTTTTTAAAAAAATCTGTGAGGGTCATGTGACAAGTTTTAGACTTGCCTGCCTGATTTGAAATGGAATGACTCCTAGATTATACAGTTGAAGTTTTCGTATAAGTGAAAGTATGCTAGTATAATTCTAGAGGGAACTTCTTGCTTTTATTTATATATAATTATTTCAATTATCAGCAAAGTTTTCAATTAAATTCCCAGTCGACAAATCCCGTACACGGATTAACGTGATGTATCAATTGCTTTGTTTTTCCTTCATGCGATGAAATATGCTCACTTTTGCACAACTCCCCAATTGCATGCATAAATGAACAGCAAAGTTGATCGCTGAATGCAAAGACTCAAGTGTTCTCATTCGATTTTGTTTTAAGACGGGACAAAAATAATTACACATTAATAGTTAAAAGAAAACTAGGGAAAATACGCTTTTCTAGCCATATGAACTAAAAAGTATAATGTTGAATGTAAGATTGTATTGAGTAGAGATATGATGTCCCACACCTAAGTGTATCTCGTATTTTTTTGAATGGGTTTCAAAGAATGGAAAGAAAATCATTGACCAAACTCGTAATTTTAATATTCGAAAAAAGCGTGGTGTGCTTGATATTCGGTAGCGATTGCATAGCCGACAACTACAACTTAATTCGTTCAATGGGTTTAAAAGAAGAAAAATAAAATCATTTACCAAACTAGTAACTTTAATATTAAACACGAAGTTCCGTCTAGAACTATACGAGCCTACTTTCCCGTATACACCAGCTTCAAATTTATAATGTAGCTACCTCTCTCTCTCTCTCTTTCTCGTTTAGCTTTAGTTCTTAATTGCTTCAAATATACCTTTTTCAACGGTTAATACATATTCATTCAATAGTTCATTTATTCAGTCATTCATGTATTTATTCACTCATTTATTTATTCATTCTTTTTCTTATTCATTTAATCATTCATTAATTCAAAAGTATTCCTGAAAATCCCGATCAAAATATTACATAGGAAAATAGGCTCGTTAGTTCTGGATGAACTTTATATCTGTACATGTTCTACGTCATAAGAGCTTTCTGATAAAGTTTATTCCCAGCAAATCGGTCCGTTAGATCAGGATTTATATAGGATTGAAATTTCCCCGTAGGCGCTATGTTAATTTTTTTGAACTGTTCAAAAATGAACAAAAACTTCAAATTGATATTTCACGCCAAGAGATTCTTCCAGTAAGCTTGTTCATTGGAACATGGATCTTGTACCCAGAGTTTACATAATTTGCTTCATTTTCGCCCATAGGCGCTAATGTTAAATTTTTTTGAACTGTTCAAAATTGAACGAAAAATTATTTAAATCAAAAAGTGAAATATGGAAATGAGATGTCCTCGCCGAGATCTTTCGAATGCAAAAAGAATTTTTCGAATCGGACAATTCGTTCAAAAGTTATTAAGGGGGGACAGACCGACAGACCGACACAGACCGACAGACACACGTTTTCCCCATCTCAAAACCCTACTTTCAAATTTTTTATTTTTCAATCTTTATTTAATTACTTAACTTTTTTTTTGACCTTCTTTTTATTTCTAACGATATTTTCACGATACATTAAGCCTTCTTTCATGCTTTATTATTATTTTTTTTTTACTTTTACGGGAAAGTAGGCTAAAAAGCGTGCTGCACTTGGTACCATTCTCTCCAATCCTCACACTCCATACCATTAACGTCATAAACCTGCCAAAAAGTACGAAGACGTGTTTTTTCAAGGTCCCAATGTCGGAAAATGTCCGGGGAGAGTCCCTGAATCCGTGACCCCCCCCCCCCCCCCAATTAGAAATGTCTGTGCTCTTTTCTTTAAAAATTACGTTTTCCGATTCTTTTCCTCGACCGCAAGAGAACAATTCTGCCTGAGCAATGGTGACAACGTGTATACACTTATTGAATGATTTTAAGTGACAATTTTTATACGACATCTAAGGAAAGTGCAATACAAATCGAACGTCATCGAAAAGAAAAAAAGGCGCACTGAAAACGACGCGTTGTTTTCCTTTAAGACCCAGTTTTCTTTTAAAATAAACGTTTTTTAACTTTCTTGATTTCCTTTCTTTTCGCCCAATGGTGTCTCTTTATTATTTGTTTTCTTTTACCTGTTACATTCTTATTATTTTGTTTTATTTATTTATTTCACACCACCTGAGTACTTTTAGTATATTCTGTTAGAGTCTGCTTCTTCCTGCTACCTTTGGCTACTTTTTTTAACGTTTATTTTGCATACAAAAAGCTACAAACGCAGGTTTGACTAAATGTGTGCTTTTGCTACAAATTTTGTGTTTGAGCTATAAATTTTGAAGTGAGGAAGTATAACTTGTTTCTATTTCTTTTGGCACATCGAAGCTTAATAAGGCCAATAAGGATGTAGATTTTTTAAAAAATTGATTGGAGTATCTAAATTTGTATGCAGAACATTTGCGCATCATATGTACGAGGTATCGAGTACCTGATCTGCAGTCGTCGTTTTGTGTTTGAATAAACACCAATAAAAATTGTAATTGTATTTTCATTTCCTTCTCTCGGAAGCTGAGCTGAAATGTCGATACTTGAACGTAAACAATATAAAACTTTACATCTATCCTCCATCTATAATTTCTAACTGAAGCAAATGTGTTTTTTTTTCTTTTTCGGACATTAGATGTAGCAAAACTTTAAATTTCTTTGACATGTGCTAGCGCTGAAACAAATGTTTCAGAAAAGAAAGAAAATTAAAGGAGAAAAAAAAAAGCTATAATGAGTATTTTAAAATGGAATTTGTAACTATTAGTGGCCTGTGACAGTAAATTAAGTAAAAATAGAGAAACGAAATGTAACTTTCTAATGCCTTTTCGCAAAATACGCACGCAATCTAGTTCTAGAGTCCGAACTAATCGGACGCTTATAAAGCTATTCCCAAGAAGCTCTTTGCGAAAGCTAATAAAGTTCGCTTCTCGGTTCGAGAGAAGCAAGAAACAAAGGCGTTGTGGGTAACATCAGCATAAGCGTCGCGCCATAACTCCATTCAATGGAAACCCTTTTCATCCCTTGTGGAAACATTGCGTGTACGAGTAATTACCCGAATCTTGGATATTTTTAGGTACTTTTTACGGTATATTTTTACGGTTGGATATTTTTAGGTACGTAAGTTTTTAAGATAATTTTTTATATCGAAATTTTTAGAATTATGATTTTGCCAAAAAGCTTTCTTTCAAAAAAAAAAAAAAAAAAAAAACACTACAATTTTTTAAACTGTCTGATTAATGTCAACAGTTGTTGCTATACGGCACGTGTGCAGGGTTCATCTCTTACACGCATGATCGAATGAGCTTCGTCCGCATATCTAAGGATTCCAATTGTTATTGCAATTTGTTTGAGGAAAAAGCGAATTGCGCTCTCGAGAAATAATAACAATAGTTATTATTAAAAAAACAAGGAAAAAAGTACCGAGCATTCCAAAATTAGATTAATAAAAAAAAAAAATTAATTCTTACCTATTCATTTCATTCATAATTCATTGAATTGTGATTGCATGGCTATGGGATCAGAAAAAGTGTCGATGTTCGTACGTTTGCGAAAATAATACAGAGCAAAAGTTGTTTCCTCTTTGCTCTTCAATTATTTATTGACACAAGATTGGTTCACTTTTGTTTATTTATTTTTCTTATTTTGGGATTTATTTATCACTTTCTCTTAAATTTTTTGATTTTTTAATTTTATTATCATGTTTTTGTTTTTAACACGTTGACTGCCGACACGCTGACTGCCAGCGCTGTTTGTAGTTTGTGGATCTCTAGACGATAGTTTAATTTAATAACAACATATTGCACAAAACATTTTACTAAGTAAAAAATTACTAACTTTCTATAAATGTATTGAAAAATGAAAAAAAGTCAGCAACAACAAGACAACTTGTCATTTGGTCTCTCAACGAGTTCCCCTTCTCCGAGTTATCTCGTAGGTTGGCAGTCAACGTGTTAAACTCTTTGAAAAATTTTTATCTGTTTATTCCGTATTTATTTCCTTACTTTATTTTTCTTTCTTCTTTTGATCTTCTAGCATGCGCAATTTGATTTTGTTTCCCTTTGTGCTGCGGAAAAGCAATTACCTTCCTTGCAAATGACTTTGGAAAATGCCTGTCGTTGGTATTTCCATTTTTCCGTTCTCACGTATATGCAGTTCCTTTGTTTTCTACATGCATATCTATAACACTTGGGATCCGTACAAAGCATCTCTAATAACCAACGGTGTTGTGACTGATAAATGCTGCAAAAAATGCAAATTACACCATGATATTGTTAATTGCGCAGAAATTTAAGCACTTGGCACCGTAAATGGGCGAAGTCAATGATTCGGAAAGACTAAACATTCATCTTTTAAAAAGATCTAACGACGCGAGCAGAAGAAAGTTTTCTATAAGCAAGCTACACTTCTGAAAATTCTTGCCATTTAGCTGTGCGGAGAATCGTTCCTGCGGAGCTAAGTTATGCTCATGATAAGGATAGTAAAAAAAAGTCTAGTCACTTGTTAGTTGAGACACATATGCGGTTGTGAGGCAGAGTAAAATGCGTTTTGATAGAAGTTTTTTCTTAATTTTTTATTTCCAATGACAGAAGAAGACCATTACAGCAAAAATGTATAAAAATCACAATAAAAGCACAAAATAAAACAGCTGTAACAAATATTGTATGTATCCAAAAGGGCCCTGGTCTCCCGGTATCAGTCCACGAAGGATAGAAATTAATGCTTAAAAAATATCCCTATAAGTGTCGCTGCCAAAACCTGTAAATGATGTTCTGCGGTCATCTGTAGTGTTTAAACTGTGGGCCGAAAACCACTTTTTTTCGAAACCGCCATTCTAGTAATGCGGAAAAGGTTCTCTCTGGATTAAATAAATACGATAAAAATATTTTTTTGATTGTATAATATCTTCTGCCCGCGCATCTCACTTGAATTTTGGAAATTTGGGTAAAAATTGGCAATTTTTCCTCGGTGTAGGAAGCAGATTTATTTTTCAATGTTACTAACGTAATGGTGCTGAAAAAGTTTATGCTAGGTGAAATAAGAAATGTGTAAAATATTTTTTCCTATCAAAAATATCTTCCGTTTCCGTATTGCAATTGAGAGTTTGCAGTTTTTCAAGATTTTCTTTTTTGTGTGTGTGATAGAAACAAATGAAACAGGAAAACTAGATGAGTATTGAGTACTAAATGCTGAATCAAAATGTACAATTGATTATATTACCTGAAAATTATTAAATAATAGGATGGGATTTAATATAGTACTACAATATTAATGAAGTATATTTTTAGTAGGGCTCGACCGATGGCATTTTTTGGCCGATGGGCCGATGCCGATTGTTGGCCGATTGTTCCGAGATCGGCCGATGGCCGATTGCCTATTATTCTCCTCTTCCATCAGCCGATGGCCGATGCCGCTGGCCGATGGTAGAAAAAGTCGCTTTAAACTATTGAAACGTGTAGAATGCTTGTCAAAAATGTCATTTAAATCATTTATTTATTTTTATGTTTATAAAAACGAAAATGCATTATTCAAGCACTGTAAAATTGTTTGCAGGAAGTTTACATAATAATTAAAACAAAAAGAATCACTCGCGATTCTAGTAAAGTAATTAAACTATTTGGAGATTTAAAAAAATTAAAAATGCTATATGACAGGACTTTTAATTCTTTTTTCTTATCTTTGCAAAAAAACACAATAACTATTGGATCAGATCGGGTCTAATTCCCTTTCCTTTAACATTTTCTCTTTATAACACCTGTACTGCAAATGCCAAGTGCATCTGCCTTTCTTTTCTTATTTTTTCATGGAGAGGAATGCAGATGTTATAATACAGACTAACAAATAATGTGGGTTTGTATCTTTAACGAAATTGACAACCCGCTCCTCTCAGATTGTTTTCTCAATTCTTTCCCTCCCCCCCCCCCCCCCCCCACCGTTTTTAAAGGAAAAGCGGGAACGATTATGTGTTTATTTTTTATTATGAAAGTTTTTTAAACTAAAAATAGCTCGTTTTCTAAAATAAAAATAAAATATTAAAATATTTCGCTCGCAGTAACGCCCCCTTGTTCATAACCAAGAAATACTGAATATTGCTTAAAAAGCATAGACGTGAGATTTTTTTTGTCATTACAAATGAATGCTGGGTCTTAAGAACTAATCTTATTAGCTTTTTTTTTCCTTGTGAGTTGAAAACAACACTGAAATACTTGTCATGTTCTTTATATTTTCATGATCACAATGTAAGGTCACCGAAATAAACCAATATTTTGAGCACCAGCAGTTTTCTGTTGGCAAATAATCTTCTGAAAAACACATGATCGTTTATAAAAATTAAGATGTATTTTGAAATATTTTATACGTTGTCAATTTTTGAAATTAATGAAATTGTAGAATTTTTATTAAAGTATTATTCCACCCTGTCGCGCGAACTCGTTTTTTAAGAATTAAATTTTTGAAAATTGCAAGTCGAACTTGGACACATAAAATTTCGATCAATAAACATTTATACTGAAAAATTGATTCATATTTTTTATCAGTTATTCTATGTTGTAAACTAACAATAAAATAACAAGAAATATTCTAAACTGAAAGCAGTTGCAACGGATTGTTGTACAGTAGCAGAAAAACTGTCAACTCTCTAACACGTGGCATCAAAGAAGATTAAAAAAAAAAAGCGCTAAAAGAACGAATTATAAACGGGGAAAAATTAAAATAATTATCGTATAAAAAAAGTTAAGATGTATTTTGAAAAAAATATGCATTGATCAATCTTTGAAAATAAAGAAATTTTAGCATTTTTATTAAGATATTAAATACTCTGTCGCGCGAACTCAATTTTTAAAAATTGCAAGTCGAACTTGGACACATAAAATTTCGATCAATAAACATTTATACTGGAAAATGTTTTCTTATTTTGACCAATCTTTTCTATGTTGTAAACTAAATATGAAATAATGAGAATAACCGCCCACTAAAAGCAGATGCAACGAGATTGCTGCACAACTGAGGAAAAACTGTAGCACGTGGGATCGAAGAAGCACAAAAAAAAAAAAAAAAAACGCTAAGAGGAAAAAGTTTGAGCTGGTAAAAACTAAAATTATTATCTTACCTTGATTGAGTTGACTTTGTATTGTTTACAGTTTTGGAATAATAAGAAACATGACAAACTAAAAGCAGATAATATAATATTATTGCACAATGCACTAAGTCAATATTAAACGAAAAACGGACAAAAATGAGGCAACTAACCTAGTGCGAAAAACAAATAGCACTCATAAGACGCCTGTATTACTTTTACTTTAACATATTCTATTTCGCGAGCATCCTGTTCAAAGAGAAATAATTTTAATAATGACGGATTTTCGGGCAGCGATCGCTTAAAATATTTTTCCGAATTTTTTATAAAATACTTTACAGAATGACATTATTTTTGTGTTTTTTTTGACTCATGTGCTGCCTGTTATTGTATGGAAATAGAAATCTAGCTATGGAGAAAAAAGAAAGTTAGACAGAATGTTTTCTGGAAAATTGTCCCTGCGAAAAACATCGGCCTTGCATCAGCTTTAGCTGTTTTTAAGGCCGATGGGCCGAGGTTTTTTGTGATGTCGAAAGTTCTGTTCAGGGGTTGAGTATAGGGGAAAATATTGGGGTTAGTGACCACAATACTATTAGGTTTTGGACCAGCTTCGATGCTCACAAAGGTGAAAATTCCAGATTTGTACCTAACTTCAGGAATGTTGCACTTAGGCAAGGTTTGAAAGAGGTTTTTTCTTCAGTGGGAAAGACTTTAAGGGGAAATTAGAGAAAACAGTGATGGATTATGTCCCTTTTAGAAAGAAAGGGGATTTCACGAAAATTTGGCCCATGTGGTTCTCCAGGGAGGTGAAAGAAGCTCTCAATTATAAGCAGGCCACTTTTCGGCGACTTAAAGAGACTGGACGCCATGCTGACAGGATTTTGTATTGTGAAGCTAGACGTACTTTCAAGTATTAGTTACGGAGTAAGGAAACTTAATTGGAGCAAAAGCTTGCAGATAACGTCGAAAGGAATCCTAAGCAATTTTTTCCTTATGCTAATTCAGGGAAAGCTCGTAATACTCAGGTAGGCGCACTAATGGATGAGAACGGGAACTTGATTCAAAATGAGGGGGATATTGCTGATATTCTAAATAATTTTTTTTTCCAGTGTATTTAACAGAAATTGTATCTCAACAGTTGACATAAGCGAGACGCAAGCTAATACACAGCTTGAGGATTTTGTATTTTCTAGGGATGATGTGTTGTTTCATTTGAAAAAGATTAAAGCAAATAAGGCTCCAGGACCTGATAATGTTTATCCAAAAATTTTAGTAGAATGTGCAGAGGAATAAGTGGATGTTGTCTTGACTATTTTCATATCTTCTTATAACTCGGGGACTGTGCCAGTGGATTGGAAGCTGTCAAACATAACGTCGCTCTTCAAGAAAAGGTCTAAAACTAAGGCAGGAAATTATAGGCCTGTGAGTCTTACTACAGTTCTTTGTAAAATTTTTGAAACTCTGATAAAAATCAAAATGGTGAATTTCCTGGAGGCAAATGGAGTGTTGACTGGTTTTCAGTATGGTTTTAGGAAGGGTAGGTCCTGTACAACTAATTTGTTCCATTTCTATGACAAGGTTACCATGGTATTAGATAATAAAAAGTGCGTAGTTGTTGTTTACATTGACTTTCAGAAAGCGTTTGATAAAGTACCGCATGAAGCTCTTCTTAGCAAACTTGCTTATTGGTCTTGGTGGAAAAACTGTAATTTGGGTTAAAAATTGGCTGACTGGGAAGAAACAGAGAGTAGTAGTGAAGGGCAATTATTCTCAGTGGATTGATGTTTTGAGTGGGGTTCCACAAGGTTCAGTTTTAGGGCCAATATTATTTATTATTTTTATTAATGATATTACTCAGAGTATTTCTGGGAGCATCAATATTTTTGCTGATGATGTCAAAATCATGGGAATTGTGGACACGGAGGAACAAGTCAATCAGTTTCAAGAGGATTTAAATCAAATTTCTATTTGGGCAATTAAGTGGGGTATGTCTTTTAATATTGGGAAATGTCAAGTGCTTCATTTTGGGCAGGGGAATAAACATGCAACCTATTATTTACAAGGTTCTTTCATTAGGGAAGCAAAAGCAGTTGTTGGTCTAGGAATATTGATTAGGCTCGACTTCCAGTCCAGCCAGCAGTGTAGCATAGTAAGTAACAAAGCTAACAGGATATTGGTAAGTGGTCTTTCAGACTGAGATTATGAGGTTAGGCTTAAAAGGCTCAATATGTATAGTCTTGAGCAAAGGAGAGTTAGAGGGGACAGGATTCAGTTGTTTAAATTCATTAAAATGGGAAATGTTGATGGACTGCAGCTATGTGCTGATAGTAGAACCAGAGGTCATTGTTTTAAGCTTTTCAAATCTCAGGCTAATCTTGAAATTAGGAAAAATTACTACTTCAATAGGGTTATATGCAATTGGAATAGTTTACCAGAAGCGACTGTTAATTGCAGCGGGGTAAAAACGTTTAAGAAATATCTTAATGTGCATTGGGGACTGCTAAATTGACTAGGACCGGCCTAGCTGGGCCCTGAGCCTGTTGCTGGTCGTCACTTTTGTATTTGTATTTGTCCGTCTCAACCGCCAGGCCGCCAACCTCAAAACCGTCTCAACAGCCAGGCCCGAAACCGCGAATGCCTGTACACAGAATATAGGTACCTTATTTCGTCGTTTTCGAGTAAAACGGAAATTACCGGTGCCAAGACCATACATTATTATTTTGTGTTTCGTACAGCCAAAAAACGTACAGCCATTTAAAAACTTCATATGAATAAACTATAAAAGTTAGAAATTCAACTTGGGCAAAGATTCCAAGTATGTCAATAGCCTTACATTTACTCATACAGTATTCTAGTAACCAAACGTTTTTTTTTTTTTTTTTCAATGTAGTTGGTCAGATAAATACAAAACAAGAAAAAAATATACAAAAGATTGTGTGTGAAAAGTGTCCCAAATATACATTTTGATATTTGACTATATAACTTCGCAGATTCTGTCTTTTTTCGCTTGGTAGTCTTATTCTGGAGATAAGTGTACATTTGAATAGCAACAAGAATATCGGTTGCAAAAATAAATAAATAAATGTGGCATTTCACTAACTCCAATAAATTTTTAACCTCGTCAGACCCCAGAACCAAGCACAAACAATATTGACGCAATTTTTGGTTCTCTGATTTAAAAAACGATTACAAAACAAAATAACTAAATTTTTTAAAATTTTAATTAATAATGAGTTTAAATATTAATTAATGCCCAATTTCCCTGTTTTCCATCTTTAAAGCGAAGTAAACTATCTGCTGATTAATTTCAAAAACAATAAGGTGTTTTAGCTTTCAAATTGCACAAACAGTAGTTAATAAACATTATTTAAAAATATGGTACCGAACCAAGTGCACCCGGTTGGGTACACTTGGAATGAAGCGGTTAAAACTAGGTCTTTTGAATTCAAAAGATTTCCCAAATCGTTTTCGAAAATTCTTGATAATGCACGCACCTCCACCATAATTTAGTTCAACGGGTTGAGCTCCCGCAATTCGGCGGCAAAATGTCCTTGCCCAAAAGTTGAGAAAAAACATTCGCAAAACGGTCAGCTGTTTGTCCTTCTTCGGCAGCTGACTATGATTTTAAAGGTGAGCGACCACTGAAAAGCAGACGAAGTAATTTGCACCTCTTCTCCAGTTGCTTCCACGTTTTTGCGTCATTGAGTTGTGGGGTTCAAGCGATTTTATATAGCTGAGAAGATTCAAATTTCTTTTAGAGATAAGTTCGTCTCGTTGATTTGAAGCTTTTTCACAAATTTGCTCCTCAACAAAAATCTTCATTTTCCCAACTGGACTATTGTGATACGCTCGTTTCCACGCGCCATAAAGTAAACTCGATCGATGCAAGCGAACAAAAACAAATGATGGAGGAAAACGTTTCGAACATTCAATAAATTCATTAGAAATGACAAAACATTGCAATAATGATTATTTATTAAATTAAACATACACAAAATTAAAAGAACTTTTTCTCCATTTTATACGCATGGTGTTGCGGGCTGTAAAATACTTAAAAGTAGGGCCGTAACGTGGAAAAGATTCGGAACTAGTGTTGCAGAAGGAGAGATGAAATAAAAAATGCGGAACGCTTCACATTTTGCGTGTCATCCTTGCGCAGGGTCTATGCCAATTTTCTCTGTATCGTTAAAATTTTAATATATGTTCGGCCGAAGCGAGTAAAGACACAATTGAGACAAGCATATTTATAACCGATGCCTACTTTGTAACTTAAACAAATTGGTAATTATAAAAATTGGTTCCTGATATTTTTATTCGATTTATTAATTATAATTTACATTTCATAGTGTAAAAAATTTGTATAGGAGTAGTAAGATTTCGAGAGTACACGTTCATAATTTTCTAATATAATGTTTCAAACAGAGATTTTTTAAGGAAAAGCCTTTTTAAATACCACGACGTGATTAAAAACTTCGACATTTCTCCCCCCTTTCTTGCATATACAGTTTAAAATATAAGGCGGGGAAAAAAAGAGACTACAAGCTGAAACATTAATTGTATTATTCTCATAGACTTTTCCATGTCTGTTCTGTTCTGTTATTCAATTTGAGTTTTTGGAATTTGACCACATGCTTTGTGATGTGCTTCATATCTTATCTGTTAGTTCTTTGACTTCCAATTAAATTTCGTTGAAATTACGTTCGATATTTTCATTTAAAAAATCTTTGTGACTTTTTAATAATGAGGTGCGGCACCTTTACTGCTGCGCCGCCAAGTTATGAAGATATTTTACCTGTTATTGATTCTTGGCAAAATTTTATACAAAAGACAGTCATTTCAGAAGTTTCACAATCATTCGTTTATTGTTTTAATAATAATTTGCGTGAATAACTTTTCTTTTTTGGCATATGTACAGCATTCAATGCCTTTATATTTCCCGTTCAGTTATTCTTTTCTTTCTTAACTTTAATGCCAATCTCATAACTTGAGGAAAAGGTAACTGATTAAAATAACGAAAAAAAATATCTGTGATTTTGTTTTACATTCACCAAAATGAAGAACGAAATCGATCATATAAGAATGCAGTTATTTCAAAACAGCTACTAATTTTATATTCTTTTTTTTTTTTTTTGTTTCACTTTTTTAACTACGACTTCTGATTTTTAAAAAACAGTCCGGTACAACTGGATAATTGCAATTAATGTTTGAAACAGTAATGACAATTAACTACCATATCAGCATAGCAAAACGAAAATTTTCTTTTATTAATCTTCACAACAATACCATGTCGCACAAATACGTTTTTAACTCGTACTTTTGTAACTAGCTCGAGGTTAGTTAATTGTTCGTATCACGTGAATTCTGTAATAGTTTGCTTTCGATAAAGCACTTCGTTTTACCTCATTTATTCATTTCCCTCTAGTGTTGTCGCGGATCCCAACCATTATAGCAAAGCATGACGATAATGAAGTAATTAATGTTGTTTAAAGAATGAATTAAAAGTTTTACTATTAATTCAATGCAGCTCAAAATTTTATGAAAATTAGCTTGTTTTTTTTCACCTTAAATCCGTCTTGAAGGCAATTCTGTTGTTTTATTTTTTTTTAAATTTATTCTTTTGCTAATGCTCTAGAGCAGCTGTTCCGAAACTTTTTTAACCGTGGAACCATTAACGATTCGCTTTTAATATGAGGAACCCCCATTAATGCTCATATCGAAAATCAAATTTAACGATCTGGACAACAAATATAACGTAATAAATTTCAATTTAGGAACAATAATTTTGCTTTTAACTACCAGTCAAATTTTTCTTGTACTGCAGATATATAAATATATACTGATATAACGGTGAATGCGACTAGGCTTGGTGTGTTTCGAGAAGCGTGAGGCTTCTTGTGAGCCGACTTCGATATTAGTAAGGTCCGTTGGACTTAAAATTTGCATTAAAAGTTAGTAGATACTTCAGTTGCATTGCGATTGATAAGGTGCCTCTTTGAGGGTCGTATTGCCGCGTCGGGGCCGATGGCTTCGGAAAGAGGCCATGCAAAAGACTACAAAGATCCAAATAGCTCGTTTGATGACACGGATTCGGAAATCCCCGCCTCACCGGCCTTCGGGAAAGATCCCAAATTGAAAAAGAAGAAGAAGACTGTTTTCACCAAGGAAAGCCTGGTTCCGGAAAACAGCGCCATTTTGAATAAAGAGAAAACTATAGGCATGGATTCCGTGAACATGGACGAGCTTCACACCGGCAACCAATTTGAAGGACTCCCTATGGAAACTAGAGAAAATGATGAAGACATGGAATCGGACGATGACACTGAGCAAAGGACAAAAAAAATAAAGACATCGGAGGACTTTCTAGCGGTAAGTGAATCCTTAGATTTAACCCGAATCGTAAATGGCAGAAACTTCAAACTACAATCAGTAAAGAACTCGTTAAAAAGATCCAAAGATCTTAAAGAAATTGAGGCTAAAATTCAGGAGATTAACTCAATTTTCGTTTATTTGGATAACATAAAGTTTTTACCTAGCTCTAGTGGTGATTTTAAATATATTGCCAAGTTAAGGGAAACCCTCAATCTTGCCCATGATATGAAAATTAACTTATTGCTCCAATCAATTGAAAAACAATCCACGAAAATAAATGATCTAACTAAGGATAAGCAGAGCTTAACTGATAGAATGGAAAATTATAAAACTAAATACGAATCCCTCCAAAAGGAATTCGACATAATAAAAGTAAGCTACGACCAGCGCCTCTCCACGCTAGAAGGAGAAAAGGTGACACTTCAAAATTCTAAAAAAAGAGCCACTCCCGATGAAGAATCAGCTGACTGGAATTTAAACAGCACATCTCGACCAAAAATAGCTAGAACAGGAAATCCCCTGCCCTCATTCCAACGTACTGAAGAAAGTATAAACGTTAATAATGATTTTCAAATCCAAAAGAAAAATAACAACAGAGGTAGAAATAAAACTCCCAAGATAACCCTAGTGAACATCCAAAACCCAAAACCCCTTCTCGAAGAAATTTCGAAAAATTTGAACGAAAAGATAACGTGCACTGTAGTGAGAGACGAAATTTCGCTGCAACCGCAGAATGCGGAGCAGCACAACTCGATTCGTAAACTTGCTAATGATAAGAATTTGCAAATATTTACTAATCAACTGGAAGAGGACCGTTTGCTCCGTGCGGTCATTAAAGGACTGCCTATAGACTTTGAAGAAAAAGACCTTATGGAGGAAATTGAAACGCTGGGTTTCAAACCCCAAAAACTCATGCGCATGACAAAAGGAAAAGATAAGATCCCCCTCCCCCTATTTTTTGTCAGCCTGGAAAAACGGATCAAAATAAGCAATTCTACAACATAGAAGTTATTTCATATTTTAAAGTCCGAATTGAGGCTTTTCACCGCAAAGGCAAAGTATCGCAGTGCTACCGCTGCCAACGGTGGGGTCACTCCCAGCATCTATGTACATTGAATCCTAGGTGCCTGAAGTGCGCCGGTGCCCATTTCAGCCGGGAGTGTACAAAATCCACCAGCAGTACCCCGAAATGTTGCAATTGTAGCGACGCACATTTAGCCAGCTCCCTAGACTGTGTCAAAAGGCCCATTATTAAATCAAAGGAAAATGCACTCCAGGATGCCTGGACCCAAAGGACAAAGGTTTTTCAAAATTTGTCTGCCCCCACCCATACCCCCAACAATAGCCAATCGCCCACTTATGCTGAGGCCACTGGCGCTAAAAATAAGAAATCAGATATAAAGAGCTCTTTCGCCGTGATCATCGGTGCCCTCCAAAAACTTGCTGACCAAATTGAAGACTTATAATTTCTCTGACCTTCTCTTACCATGGCCCAACGTCTTCTTAAAGTTATTTCATGGAATGCTAACGGCTTGTCCAAAGCCAAATTATATGAACTTAATAACTTGGCCAGCACTTACTCACCTGATGTTATCCTTGCTCAGGAGACAAAATTCAAGACAGGGGTGCGGTATAACCTTCCCAAGCTTAATTGTGTTAGAACGGACCGAGGCGTCGGCACTGGAGGTGGCACGGTCGTGTACATTAGAAAATCCCTGGAGTACAACATCCATACTCTCAATACCGTGTCTCTTGAGAACTCTTGCATAAGTCTTAAAATTAATGATAATGACTTTTTAACTATTGCATCGATCTACGCCCATCCCTCTAATAATATTTTCATTAGTGATCTAAATATGCTTGCCCAACTAAACCAAAATACCATTCTTATGGGAGACTTTAATGCACACCATCAAAATTGGAATTGCACGTGCAATAATACCAGGGGTAATTTTTTATTAAATTATGCATTATCTAATGATTTCAATATAATAACCCAACTATTTGCACTATTTCCCCAAAGCATGGAGGGGAGCAACAGTTGTGCCCATCCACAAGCCGGGAAACCCCAAAACCGATCCCTCTTCTTACAGACCCATCAGCTTGCTCTGTACTATCTCCAAAGTTTATGAAAAAATAATAAAAAATCTCCTCGAGGACCACGTTAATGAAAATCTTATCATTCCCGATGAACAGTTCGGATTTCGCACTGAACACAGTACCCTCCACCAACTTTTACGTGTCACGAACTTCATATGCGAGGGACTTAATAGAAGGAAATGCACTATCGGTGTCTTTTTAGATACTACGAAAGCCTTTGACCGTGTGTGGCACAAAGGCCTCATCTATAAATTAATCGAAATTAACACCCCGCACTTCCTAACCTGCATCGTCCTAAATTTTTTGACTGATCGCACCTTTTGCATAAAATTTGACGGCACCCTCTCCTCCCCCCGTAATATGTGCAGTGGTGTCCCCCCAGGGGTCGCTTTTAGCCCCCCTATTATTTAATATTTACTTGGCTGACATCCCCAAAAACCCCGACATCCTACTTGCGATGTACGCTGATGACGTTGCCGTCATTTCCAAAAATTACAACAAGCGCTTAGCCGCCAAAAAGCTGCAATCATATATTGATGAACTTACTAAATGGTATGACCGTTGGCGGCTTACCATTAATCCCACAAAAACAAAAATTATAAATTTTAAAAAAAATAGCAAAAAGAAAAACCCATTGCAAATTAAAATTAATAACGTTCCCATTGGCTACTCAAGGGTGGTCAAATATTTGGGTATTACGTTTGACCAGGGATTGTTCTTTAATAAGCACATAGACTTGATTGTTAAAAATTCCAAGCAAAAGGTCCATGCCCTCCGCCAATTGCTAGGTTATCATAGTATCCTCTCCCGCAAAAATAAGAAGTTAATGTACAATACCATTATTCTGCCAACCCTACTCTACGGCTCCCCCATTTGGGGACATGCTGCAAAAACTAATATCAATAAACTGCAGATCATTCAAAATAAATTAATTAGGCAAATAACCAGTGCTAGCAGGTTCGATCGTGGAAAAGATCTGCACAGATGCCTCAACATAAATTCGGTGTCCAGGCATATAATCACAACAGCCAAGAAATTCTACTCCCAAATCCATCTGCATAAAAACCCCAGAATAAACGTTCAATCCCTATTTTTCGATAAAACTGATAGGTATGCCTACTCCCACCACACTATGCACCTCAGCTATGATTCACTCAGCACGGCTCACAACCCCCTCCCAAACCCGCAGCTCGACCTGTTCTAAGGGCGGTCTCCTGTTCTCGCTGCGCTTCTTCATGCTCTTGTCTTGGCCTTACGTTCGATCATTGTGTTTTATGTGTCCTTTTCTCCTCTTTCTTTGTCTTCTTATGTTGTTTCCCTAACTTATTTAAAAAAAAAATATATATTAAAAAAAAAAAAAAAAAATAGTCCAAAAAATATTAAAAGCTCAAAAACCCTACTCTTGTGAGCCGGGAAAATATGCCGTCTAACGTCCATCGGCACTCTGAATATTTTCCATCAGTCTTCTTCCAAAACCAGATGCCCCCGCGCCTCAGCGCGCCCCATCCAGCCAATAGCTGATTGGCACCCCCCCCCCCTTTTTTTTTTTGCTTCGCTCGCGGAGACTAGATGTACTCTTATGTTACAGGATATTTAATTGATGTACTGCCATTTAGTGACTTTCGGGTAAATGGGTTCACTTACTCAAACCGCCCGATCCAAATGCCGTGCTGCTGCTGCTGCTAACGGTGAATGCGTCGTGCCAGCTCCATGTAGAATATATTCATGCCTGTCCTTCGTTGTTGAACTTACGTAACATGAGGGACGAGAAAGGATAAGCAGTTTCAGCGCATGGGAATACATCTATAACTTCATGTCTGTGATGCACTTGTATATTCACTCTTCACGGATGACTGAAGCTGTTTCTTTGATTTGATTACGGCCGAGGCGTTGGGGAGAATTGTGGAATAAATGGAAAAATATGTAGAGGTAATGTAGCTATACATCGATACTATTTGTCTACTACAGCTACACGTTGTGATTGACAGGACTGCAATTATTTTGCACTTTTTAGTATGCTAGCACCACAGACCCGCTAGTATGAGCTCGCGGACCACGCTTTGAGAAGCTTTGCCCTAAATTATGGGCTTACTGTATGCAAATGAATAAAAGTTAATACTACTCCTATTTAAACCCATATAACATTATTTAGAAGCATGAAACGCTATAAATCTGCGACATTTCTAAGCAAATAGTACAAAATGACCATAGGTATGTGCAAAGATATTCTAGAAAAGCAGCGATTGAGCAATGAATCAACACTATAATAGAATTTAACTTCAACTTTTGAAAAATTATTTTGGCTTTGACTGCCAGTTAAATTTTTATAGTATTTCTTATATATATTGAAAAACGATTTGCCTTAAGAGTTGAAGACCACCTGAATGATATTCAGGCCATACCAGAAGAACAATTTGGCTTCAGAAGCCAGCATAGCACAATTCTCCAACTGCTATGAGTAACAAACTTTATTACGCACGGCCTTAACATGAAAAAATGCACCATCAGGGCTTTTCTAGACTTGGCAAAAGCCTTCGATAGGGTCTGGCACAACGGATTGATTTACAAGCTTATTGAATTTGTATCATACTAGACTTTCTTACTAGCAGAACCTTTTGTATTAAAATTGGAAGTACCCTTTCCCTCCCCAGAATTATGAATAGTGGGGTCCCTCAAGGTTCACTTTTGGGGCCTACATTATTCAATGTTTATACGGCAGACATCCCAAAAAACAGCAACATTATGCTTGCATTATATGCTGACGATGTAGCCGCGCTTTCTAAGCATCGTGTCAGAAGACTTGCAGCCAAAAACTTGCAAAAATACATGGATGAACTCTTCTTATGGTACAACAAATTTCGCATTACGCGGAACCCCTCTAAAACGAAAATTATTCACTTCAAGAGGAGTAACAGGAAAGTTAACCCCCCCCCCCCCCAAATCTCGATAAATAATGTTCAAATACCCTCTGCAAGTGCCACCAAGTATCTTGGAATCACCATTGATCAAGGTCTGTTCTACAACAAACGCGTACAGTATGTTGTAAATAACACCGAGCACAAAATTCGAGCTCTACGTCCCTTATTAGGGTATCATAGCGTCTTATCACGCAAAAATAAAAAACTGTTATATAGCACCATAATCTTACCCACCTTACTTGATGGATCAAGCATATGGGGTTTTGCTGCAAAGACTAACATCCGCAGACTTCAAGTAATCCAGAATAACCACAGCTGAAAGATATCAACGAGGGAAAGACCTCCACCGTGTACAAAATATTTGCTCAGTATCCAAAAAATTGATAGCTCTTGCAATTAAATTCTTTTCACTCATCCCTTTTCATCCCAACCCATTAATCCAGGAACAAGCTGCATTTTTACATAGAAACGAAAAGCACCCTTACCCTCATCACACACAATTCATAGAATATGATTCTCTTAGTACAGCAAGAAATCCTCTCCCTAACCCCCAGCTCGACCCTCCTTAGTGAGGCTCCCATGATGAGCTCTTTTATTTCTTGTATATAAAACGAAAAAAAAGAAGGAAAAAGCCTTAAAAACACCCACAGGAGTCTGTTTTACATCTGATAACTACTGCCAACGAATCGAACGTCTTTAAACCGTGAACACTCCCCCTCCCCCCAGCCAATGAAAGATTGGCTCTACTTAACTGCTGCGCCTCGGCGCACACTAGATGCTCAAACCACTTTTAAGAAACTTATGTAATGAACTAACGATCTGGACATCGGGTAAAAGAGTATGGAGACTTTGTACGCCCGTACAAAGTTATGTGCTGCTGCTGCCTTAAGAGTAGAGAGAAGAATTGTCATTCATGTGCGTCTCTCGTTAATTGAACTTATTAACTTGAGAAACGGAAAGCAGTGCCAGAACATTAACTTTTAAAACTTTTTTTTTTGTCCCGTGATTTCAAAATCTAGTTTCTTCTTAATTAGCAATAGCTTGGGCTGAAATAAAATTTTGGATACTTATAATTTTATGTGAGCATTATTGCTTTCAAAAATACTCCGCAGTTTCGTACAATAATATGGAATTCTCTCATAAGTTAGCTCCAGTTATTTTAATTATCTCGAATAACTTGCGAAGTCATGCAAATAGAGACATACCATAACCACACCAATTAGAACTCCGTAAAACATACTTAATTCTGGATTTACTGCCATTACAATAAAAAATAAAGAAAAAGTTTTTCCTTTCCCCCATAAAACTGAAAATATGACGTACTAAAAGACTCCAATATTTCCTAAAATTTTAGAGGCTTTGTTCCGAAAGTTTAAAAAAATCGGTTTTCCGAACAATTTTCAATTCATATCTGTATTTTTCTTTTTACCTTGAGGAAACAAAATATTTAGTTCTTTAAAAACACTTACAACAAAAACATTGAACTATGTATGGTGTGTAAGTGGGGCTGGGGCAAATACCCGCGCGTACGCGTTGTTTTTTTTTTTGTTTTTTTTACTGAGAATAACCCCCGCCAAAGCAACGAAATAAATAACTGAATAAAAGAAGGCGGGTAGTGGGAACGCCTTTCAGAAATCGCCACTGATGGTTTTTCGAACCATTATTTATTTCTTTATTTTAAAAGGGATCTGTATGCCCCACACCACTCATAAGGGGCAAAAACTAGATAAATAAATAAAACGTCTTCCCTAACCAGAAAAACTTAAAATTTTTTTTGCGAAAATTAACGAATATTAATATAAAACATTCATCTTAATTAATTTATCATGTTTCTCTTGGTAATTTGTTATCAGCTAAGTATTTTAAAGGATAACAACAACTCTTTCTTTTCGAGCTTTAATCTTTCAGAAAAAATACTTAGACGATTTTCTGGAGAAAAAGAAATACTCGACAAAACGTGATAGGAGGTTAAAGAGATCGATTGTCCTTTCAGCAGGACAAAGCATTTAAAGGTGACGGTGGCAGCTGTACCGCTGTTTTACTCACTGTTACTGATTACTGTAATTAGAGGCGAAGAATATTGGACGATTGTCACGGTTCTTCTACTTTCCGCATCCCAAAAATACCGTACGCTTTACTTTAGTGGCTGTAGTCAGGATGTATGACTCTGCGGGTGATACAAATGCTTTTCGGCTAAGTACTAATAGGCGTCTTTTTCGTGACTTTGGAAAGTTACTATATGTTAAATAATATATTTAATTAATTAACTATGTCTTAATTTCGTTTAATTAATGGGCGATATCTAATATCTTAGGCATAATTTTGCATCTGTTTGGCGATATTTCGTACCTTAGACAAAACAGTTCAATACTTTTAAAAACAGCTCTTTGGTGTAATTTCAAATTGCGCCAGCAATTAGCGTTAACGAAATTATTCCGTTAAACCATCCAATTTAGTATAATACTTCAGTTAGTCACAATTTGAATTTGATTGCAAGATAAATGAATTATTAAAAATGGAAAAGTACTTGCGTTCGAGCAAAACGAAATTTTCAAGCAAAAATACGAATAGACTATAAGTTTTCTCATTGGGAGTGCTGAGCAATATTTTCGATGCACTTAAAATGCTAAGTGAAAAGCAAAATAATTTTTAAATTCAGTAAAGCAAGAGCTTAAATCTTGGTGATATTATTCAAAGGTACTTGGCTTTTTTTCTTTTTTAAGTAATAGTAAGTTAAAATCGAAACGAGAAGAAAGCAAATAAAGCAGAAACCCTAACCGATTGCCTAAAGTCCGTGACGTCACAATTCAGGGCTAAGACTTTCTCTTTCTCAACGGTATTGGTTTGTCATGCAACAAGCTCTCCGTGGTATAATCAATTATATCCAGAAAAGGCAATAGCAATGCAAAAAAAAAAAAAAAAATACAAAAAAAAAAAAAAAAAAAAAAAAAAAAAAAGAGAAACCAAGTCGAAATTGAGATTTTTCACTCTGAATTATATTTTTCGTTCAAAAAATAATTTTTGGAAAAAAAATAGATTCTACTTCAAATTATAATGCGCTGAAAAGTGAAAAATAAATTAATTCTTTAAAGAACATCGATACGACTTTTATACATAATTTTTGAAGTCAGTGCGAAATTACCTAATTAGCATTACGCCACGTGTTACTTTACATTGAAACTGTTGCAAATTCTGGGCCATTTACGTTTCTAATTGATTCATAATTACATAAGTACTCATGAATCAAAATCTATCATAATTTTTCCCTGACATAAAAAATTATGTATAAAAGTCGTATCGATGTTGCTTAAAGAATTAATTTATTTTTCACTTTTCAGCGCAATTTATAATTTGAGGTCGGTTCTATTTTTTTTTCCAAAAATTATTTTATTTTATTCTTTTTAGTGTAAATACATTTTCGATATAAATACTCTATTTTTAAAAAAATCCATATCAAAGGACAAAGTTTTTTGAGTGAATGGACCTAAAAACCAATCATTTGTATGATAATTTCGTTTTGAAGTCGATTTTCAAAGGTCACCAGAGCCACAGTAATCATAGTATAGACAACGTTAGTCATGGAAAGCATTTCCTTTGATACCCAGTTATGTTGCAGATGGGAGTTGACTACCAGTAAGCTAAAGTTTGCTGAAAGTACAACAATAATTTCGTCTGACGGGAGCAAATGCATCTAAGGGAGGAGAGCTATAACGCCTCTGCTACGGCTCTGTTTAAATTAACCAGGTTAAAAAACCAGGGGCTCAATTCTCAACCCGTACTGTAGGGCATATTTCACTAGCGTGCCTCGGGGAAAGAACTATTTGAAATTAAATTGCATATTTCTTCGGAATCAGTTCGCTTATGTGCAGCTTTGCGTAGCTCTTTCAGATTGAATTATTTTTGCACTTTTATTATTTTTGTTCGTTATTTTCTAAAATATTGTTCAACGTTAAAGCTTATTTACGGTAGTTAAAAAGGATTACTTTTTTTTAATAATACAGTAGTACCTCCTTTGAAGGACACTTTTTCTGGTCCCAATCCCTTTGAGTAGGGACCGCAATGTATTTACCTCTGAATAAGGGACACTCTATTTAAAGGGCGTTCACAGTGAAAAAATCAAAAAATTCAAATTATATACATCAGAAAAATTTACAGGAAGCTGAAGTTTGTTTTTTTTCTGTCTAAAAACTAATTTCTGGAAGTTGGAAAAGCCCTAGAAGCATGAACAAAGAAACAAGTGTATTTTAAACTGCTTGCCGAAAGCTACTTGTGCAGGCTTTTCCCTCTTTCGTACTATGGAATACATGTGGCTTCATTATTTACTGACCCGGGTACCAACAAGTTTTTTATGCAAATATTGGAAAAGTACACTAAACGTAATTTATACTGTGTTGAAAATTACATACTTTAAAGCAAACCCATCAAATAGATAACTTCAAATGAACTTCTGTAAGTTACAAAACTTTGCCAATACGATATTTTTTCTAAAATTTTAAATGTTAATAAATTTCGGCGTATATTTTATATGCATGAAACATTTTCAGTATTTAAACAGAAATTTTAACACATGTTCATTATTAAGTTAAACTAGATGAATACACTATACGTGTATGCATCAATCAAGGAACCTCCGAGTAATTGACACCTCTATTAAACGGACAAAATTTCCAGTCCTCTTAGTGTCGCTCATTGAGAGGTTTTACTGTAATAACATTTTGAGAATTAATAAAATAATTTTTATAACAAAACAAAACCGACTTCAAATTAAAAATTGCGCTAAAAAGTAAAAAATAAATTCATTCTTTAAACAACATCGATGTGACTTTTAAACATAGTTTTAGAAGTCGGTGCATAATTATGGGTCTAATTACCATTATACCATTTGCTACTTCATATTGAAACTGTTGCTAATTCTGCGGAAATATATATATTTGTAATTGATTCATGATTACAAAATATTTTATCTATCCTAATTTTTCACCGACTTCTAAAACTGTTTAAAAGTCACATCGATGTTGTTTAAAGAATGAATTTATTTTTTACTTTTTAGCGCAATTTTTAATTTGAAGTTGGTTCTGTTTTTTTATAAAAATTATTTTATTTAATTCTTTTTAGTGTAAATAAATTTTGTACATAAATACTCTATTTTTTTAAAAATCCATATCAAAGGGCAAAACTTCTTTAGATTAATGGCACTAAAAACTAATCATTTGCTTGATAAATTCCTTTTTGAAGTCTATTTTAGCAAACAAACTGATTGGATTAATTTTTGCCACAGAGAAGCCTTCAGTCAAACTCTTGCTGTAATTTATTTTAATATTATAGCCCATGACAACAAACATGTTTTTAGCAATGCTTTTATATTTATTAATAGATTTCCCAACAAAGAAAAATCAAGCCAAGCCTTTCCAATTAAAATAAAAATACTTATTTTTCACTCGTAACGTTTTTTCTAAAAAACAAATGTAGACAAATTGATTTGCAATATTTGAGTTAGACGACCCTCTATCTATTAAAGAAAAAATCATCAAAATCGGTTCATTTAGTCAAAAGTTATGGATGAAAAGACAATAAAAATACTACATTTCTGCCCATTACTTTTGTTCTAATTATCGAATATGGTCAAACGAAAGTACGGGACCTATGGGAAACCACCCCTGATCGATTGAAAAAAAAAATCATGAAAATCGGTTCATCCGGTGCGAAGTTATGAGTGGAAAAACAAACAAACAAAAAAAAAAAAAAAAAAAAAAACGACATACATACAATACGAATGTATAACCTCCTTCCTTTGTGAAGTCGGTTAATAAAAGATGGCCATTCGTTTTTTGGGTGCAAATAGTTAGCCGATTCCATTATCTGCTCTGTTGGGGATCCTCAGCAAAAATGATGGGTAATTGCTATTCTTGCCCCTATCATATTAGGAGCGATTATTTTAACTACTAGTATTTGGCACAACAGAAAATAATACTGGGTGTAATCGGGCTACGGCAATCGCATATTTGCTTGAAGTCTGCAATGCCGTAATCGAGGATCCTAATCGTCCATTGCACTTCGGTCGGCTGTCGGCAGCTACTTCCACAAATTGCGGTCAAAAAAAAGGTCTTATGAACAGTTGAAAAACTTTACGTGTCTGATCGTTTACTATTTTTTTTATCACGTAATAGGAATGCAATGTTGGTAAATGAAAACGACTTTTGAATAATTATGCCGTAAAAATTAATTAGCCATAAGAGTTGTTCTTTATTCAAAACGGATATTTTACCTTTTCGAAATAAACGATTCAATTATTGTACTCGCCTCAATATGTCGTATATTTTGCAATTTACAGGCGCGCTGGGCAGCCCGCCTCAGCAATGCCACCTAAATAGGGGCTATTTAGGTGGCATTGGATTCAGCGGCTTCTCAAACACATTTCGGAATTCCGAAGTTTTTACGTCAGTGTCACAGGGTTTTTTTTTTTTTGTTTTGTTTTTGTTTCATAGTTTAACCTAACATTTTTTAACACTAAAGAGAAAAGATTTTTTAAAACGAAAGAGCTAACGATTGTCTATTATTTTAACTAGGTGTGAATATAAAAAATGTTGCAGTATTCCCCAATCAAAACCCTTTTTAGATATTATGCGTATAAAATATTTTTTTTTTTTTTGGTCGACAAATTGACAATATTTTTAACTCAAGTTTCGAAAATACTTTGAACCGTACGTAATATTACAACACATGTACTACATGAAGATTTTATTATTACATTTAAATAATAAGAGATTTATGAAAGAATTAAAAAGAGAAGGAATTTGTAAATGATAATACTCAAGTAGGGTATTATCATTTTCACAATTTCTTGAATTCTTACTCAAAATTAAAAATTCTTTGTGTGGTTTTATTTTAAAACGTCAGTGCTTGAAATCTGCTTTCGAAATGGACATATGCCTTACTTAACATGGCCTTCATTTTATTTGAAACTTAATCAACAACACTAATTTATCTCTCATTTATATTTGTTTATTTATTTACTGGTATTTTTTGAAGTGGTTTTTTGTAGCTATGAAAAGTATACAAAATAAAAAAGCTTTAAGGGCTATGAATTTTGTTTTCTTTAGTTTATTAGATTCATAGAGGATGATATAAATTGCTGTACAGAGTAGAATTCTCCCTGTAAAAGGCCAACAGAACACACGGAGTAGAGAGGATTCAAGATAGCTTTTAATATTGAAATTTATAGAAAAAGAAAATATGAGGGTGCAGACTGGACAATTTGCGCCTATCTGTTGAAGAACTGGGTAAAACTCAATTGTTTAATTTCAAAAAAAAAAAAAAAAAAATGGAAAAATCTGAAGACACAAAAATACTTTACTTACAGCAAATAGTTTCATTTGAGGGCAAAATATTGTAATTTCCATCATTGAAATTATGGGGAGAGGGGAGGACAGAATTTAATCTTTAACTACCAGTATCTTTTAACACACTATGTAATATATATTTCGGAACGTTTATGAGACGTGCAAGCTTACCTGGCACGAGGGATGTCTTAATCAACTAAAAGGCCTCCCCGCAAATTGCGGTTGCTAAGATTCAAGTGTTAGTTCGCTTTCATTGGTATGCGCTTTGGCTTAGAACTTAGTCCCTGTCTGGATAATGTACAATAACTGTAATTTATATACTGTGGTTGCATACGGCAAAACAAACCCATCTAATAGATTACTTCAAATAAATTTCTGTAAGTTATAAAACTTTGCCAATGATACGACATTTTTGTCAATACAATTTTAGTTAGTCCAATAAAAAATTATTAATTTCAATAATTTCGACTTTTATCTTGCATGCATATATGGCATAAAATATTTTCAGTATTTAAGCTTAAATGTTAACACAGGTTACATATTAAATTTAGTTAATACACTATATGTTTATGCATCAATTTATGAACCTCCGAGTAAGGGACGCCTCTATTTAAGGATGAAAATCTCCAGTCCCCTTAGCGTCCCTTAATGGGAGGTTCAACTGTATCTAACTTAAGAATTTCTTGATACCGAACATATTTAACTGACCTTACTTAGAACATGCTCTACATTTTCCTTTTTATCTGTTGAATATTAGTGTTTCATTTACTTATTTATTCTTTTTAATATTGGAATTTATTAAACAGGATATATTTTATTTAGTATTGCAATCCCTTGTCATATTATGTAGAATTTTAAATAAAGATTGTTTTGCGTACATTGCTTTAGGATTAAATTTCTCCTCCGATTTTGAATGGCTGGCGATGGTTAGTTTCTTTTTTCGCTAAAATAATTACGCCAAATCAATTTGTTTAGTCTGTGTGGTTTGTTCTTGGAAAAAATATTTAAATATC
Source organism: Octonoba sinensis (assembly GCA_038502835.1). Taxonomy (NCBI): domain Eukaryota; kingdom Metazoa; phylum Arthropoda; class Arachnida; order Araneae; family Uloboridae; genus Octonoba; species Octonoba sinensis. The sequence continues at coordinate 1,671,685 of CM076606.1, read as the reverse complement.
TCCTACGGCAAAACAAAATGGTTCTAGCAGTTTGATCTGGTGAAAAAAATCATCGCCAGCCCGGAAATGGAAAAGTGCCCGATTTATTAGCGATCTTAAGATTTAATCGTAAAAACTATTCTAAAATTCGGGCAAAACTATAGCTTTTAGATGAAAGGATTAAAACGCTATATCATCGAAATTAAAAGAAAGTGAGACAAATATAATGCTAGTCGAATTTTCTAACGAGAAAAGGGCTAACAAGTATTTAGAATTCTGAAATAGATTAATATTTTTTGAAAGTCATTTTGAGTATGACTGAAACTGATACGAAACACCAGTGCGAAAACATTTTGCTTGCAGTTTAATTCTGTAAAAGGGGGAGGGAGAAAAGGAAAAGGTATTTTGAAATCAATTGAAAAAAAGTGTAGAGTAGAAAATTGAAGTTTTTGGTAGAAATGGCATTTAAATGAAGCAAAATTTCAAAGTAATAGAAGCAGTTTTCCATAACCCATAAAAATTACTGACAAATATTCCCGAATAACAGAAATGAGTATCAGTTATAGGGTGTGGCTTCAATAAGAGTAATTGCCCAGGAATGGGAGTAACAACAAAACCGTCAAAAGTAGTTCCCGTTTTTCTCCGTGGAGGCGCTGAACGCAGTGTTGGACTACATAGGAATTAAAATCTGATCTATGATTACTTTGTGACAAGAGAGAAAAAACTGATTGGATCTAATTTTTTGTTTCGGAGAAGACTTCAGTCAAAATCTTGTGAGAATTGCTTTGAATATTACAGCTTACTGACAACAAAATGCTTTAACGATAAGTTTTATATTTATTAATAATTTTCCAAACAAAGAAAAATCAAGCCAAGTCTTTCCAATTAAAATAAAAAATACTTCTTTTACACTCATAACATGTTTTATAAAAAAACAAATGTAGTCAAATTGATGTGAGATATTTGAGTTAGATGGCCCTTTATAGATAAAGAAAAAATCATCAAAATTGGTTAGCTTAGTCAAAAGTTATGAATGAAAAAAACAAGAAAATGACTATATTTCTGCTCATAACTTTGTTTCTAAATATGAAATATGGTCAAACGAAGGTACGGGACCTATGGGAAAGCACACTCGATAGTTAAAAAAATCATGAAAATCGGTTAATCCGGTGAGAAGCCATGGATGGACAAACAAACTATAAAAAACAACATACAAACACTATGAATGTATAACCAAAGCCCCCTATACTAAATGCCATCCGATAGCGCTTTAAATCCATACACATTTTGGCGCAGTTTTTTAGATAGATGGTGTTAGTTCTTTGCTTATAATACTACTTTTATAACTAGATGCATATGGCAAAGATTAATGAACTTAGTGTTTAAATTACATAAAATATTTAATTTTAAACATATCAGCAAAAAAAATCTTCCAGAAAGCAAATTTTGACTAGTAATTTAATGAATTTATTGAAGACAGCCCAATACGTTTCAAATTATAAAATATTGGAATTCTTATTTTTTTAAATTTCAGGTTATTATATCAAAGAATTAATAATCTTTCTCTCGGAATCGGTTCTTTAATTCGTACTATATAATCTTCTGGGTAAAAATTTACTTTCGGGTGCCCCTTCGCAAAATTGGCGATTTTTGTTTGGCGCCATTTTTGCTTGTAGTTTTGCAACACCGCTAAGCTTGACGATCAACCGCGACCAGAACTTGGCGATAAAATTTTATTTCTGGTTAGGCAGCGGATATCTTACTAATCACATCTTGGCGTCAAAACAAATCGCCAAAAAATCAAGGGGTACCACCCGATTGCAAAACTTTTACCCTAATTACTAAAAAATTGAAATTCTTAACGTATTTGTATTCATGAGCAAAAGCATTTATGATATATCCACTCTAAAATAGTAAGCAGTAGCACTGATTCCATTAATTAAATTAGCCAAGAAAGTAAAGAGTGGTATTAAAGTTAAAGTGTTTATTTAAATCTGTACAACAATCATATTTTTGAATTTTGGCTAAAACAATTAAGAAACATGAACGTTTCTAATATACGAAGACGACATACGATATGTGATTTCGAAAATAAAGCATGTTAAAAGAATAAAACGGCAGCGATTTGAAAATAATAAACATTTAAAGTTTCATAAAACACGTTGGAGTAAGAAAAATAATAATTACCTTGGTCTAGACAAAGCTGTTATCCACTTTGTTAATAATCCTTCGTTGGAAGGGAATTGATGGAAACTGCTTTTTTCAGTTCTTGAATCTGAAGATCAGTACGGCACAACGCAATGCACTATAATTTTGACTAAAATCTGACTAGTTCTTAAAAGAAATTTAAAGTTGATAGAGCGGGTCATTTGCGCCACCTAGCGGAGAACTTTTCACGGCCGTATTTTTTTCACATATCGTAGGGCATTTAGTATAGGGGGCTGTAGTATAACCTCCTTCTTTGTGAAGTCAGTTAAAAAGGAAATACTTCTTTCCCAAAAATGGCAACGTTGTGAATTGTTTCGAAGTTTGATAGTTACGAAAGGTATATTTATTAAATTTGTGCCATGATTTATTGCGGATCTATCCCAAAGAAAAGGTATTTCTTAGAGACTCCGCAGATAATATTTATGTCAGCGCAACACTATATTTTTCTTCTGATGTTGTAAATATAACTCTATTATTATCAATTATCCTTCGTTCCGAATTATAATGGAATTATAATAAAGCTTTAAACGACTGGAGACCCATAAGAATAAAACGAATGTTCATCATTTTATTTCTTTTCGAAATATAATGGAGTTTTAATGAAGCCTGAAATCACTGGAGATCCAGAAAAATAAAACGAATATTCAAGGTAAGTTTTGAAATGGATGAGGAAACGGTATGGGTGTTCTATGTAGCTGATTTGATGTCAAACTTTAAATGTGTGAAACTGCATATGAGAGCCCATGTGATGTAAATCTTCATTGGCGATGTTTTCGTTGGTGCCAAGAAAATCTTCCCCAAAAATGCGGTGTACGAAATGCTTTTTATCGCCAACAGGGATGTTTAACGAAGGTAAAAATATTGTCAAGTATCAATCAATACGGAAATGCCCAAAAGTACATTAAAATGCTCAAAATTTACAAATTAGTTTTAAAATGTCGCCAAAAAAAAAAAATTTTTTTTTTACTTGCTGACTTAAGTTTAAATTTGATAATTTTTACGGCACATTTATTTGAACTAGGAAATTGCTTACAGGGTTGTAATAGCACTTGATATGTGTTATGGTGTAAAAACTGACAAAATCTAATAATATTAATTTAATAATAATTGTTATAGATATTTTTATGCGAATCTAACTTTATTTTTATGGTTACGTTAGCCTATAAGTATCGAATATTTACAATTGGTTCCTTTAGGCAATCTTTTTAACTAGGGGCCGAAAATTAAACAACTTTTGAAATTGCAGCTGACTAACCGATAAACTTCAAATGACATTGAGTTTTCAGACGTCCTATTTAGGAAAGTCGGGAATTCTACCTTTAGATACAAGCTAGTTTGAAGTTCGGCAAGCATAAAGGTAACTATTTTTTCCTTTTCTTTTTTTCTATTGAAGAGGAGGGGGAATCGTTTTAACTAGCATTTGTGACATTTCTTGAACTTTCATTACCATTTAATTTAAAACATATTCATATAAAATTTTAAAAAGTATTGAAAAAATTGACCCCTAACAATGCAATTCGTGGAATTGCATTGTTAGAGGTCACTAGGGATCCAGCGCGGAGATTGGTGAAAAAGTTACCATCGCTTCTGAATTAAGCGCATTCAACTTAATCAGTAAAATTTCGTGTGATTTTTTGTGTTCGCTTGTAAATTTTAAGTATTAGGTGTCCCAGAAAATTGGAATCAATATTCAAAATCTCTTTTTAATCCAACACATTATCCAATCTTTCAAATAACTTTCTACTAAAACTTTCTCTTCAATGACCTAAAATGAATTTCTCTATTTTCTTCCAGGTAAAATGACGAAAGAATTTTTCACTGTAGATGACGCAGTTAACAAATCGGGAATGGGGAGATTTCAGCACTTTGTGCTGTTTTTGGCTGGAATGGGATGGGTAAGTTTAAAGCTTTTTGAATATCTGTATGCGTTACTAATATTACCTTTCAATTTTGCATGTTTTAACAAGTGTAACTGTCATGATTTCATAATGTGCATGTGAAATAAAGAAAGTATTCATGAAAAAATACTTGAAATTATTTGAATTTTTTAAAGTTAGATAAAATATTGGACTTTTTAATTTTTTAAAGAGCAAAAATGCCAATGCATAATATTTATTTGGGATGAAAAGTTTGAGTATTGGTAACGTCCTAAGTACTCTGATGGTTAAGATGTCTAGCTATTTATAAGACAGAGAGGTGGTTTTCAAGCCAAGCTTAAAGTAATAGACAACCACCGTTTTTATAGCTATAAAAACATTGGCTGTCTTATTAAAATGACATTCAAATGCAGGTTCATTATTGTTATTATTATTATTATTCACCTTCAGTGATACATTTCTACGGAAGTTTTCTTTTTTAGACGGGACGGTATAAGAAAGAAGAAAAAAAAATATTGTTAACAATACTTAGTGTTTAATTGTTGCTATGATCTTAATTATCTTTGTTCTTTTTCATTTTTTTGGTTTTAATTATCTTTCCTTCAGAATTTGTTTTTCATATATGGAAGAGGAGAGTATTTCTATACAGGGCTAACTAAATTATAGCATACTTTTCCAATTCTTGAGCATTTGAATCATAGGAGAAGTTATCCCACTGAGCTCCCCCCTTTCGTCTGCTCATTTTTTGTTTTATTCACAGGGAAGGCTTACCATTTTTAAAAAATGGTTTTCATGACTATTATGTAGTTTAAAGGTAACTAACATTAAACTATTTCTTATAAAATTTTTCTTTTCTTTAACGTTCATTTAGTGACTAGGAATTTGAGCTACAACAATCTATATCAAACCAGCCAATGATCTGATTTATGACACGTCATAAACTCATAATTGTCAGTTACGTCAATACCAGCCGCATTAATTTAAAAACTCTATAACTACAATTTTTTTTAGGGTTTCAGCTTTGAATCATTGATTTTTATAAAGAAAAAACTTCCTAATTTTGATATTTCAGTCTAACTATGAATTAAAACCTCCTGATATTGAAGAGCATTCCGAAGAGTAGAAATTCGAGAGCACAAGTTTCTTCAGCTAGTTAACGTGAAATTTTCTGTGATTGAGATTAGCTAAACGAATTTTGGAATTGATAAGCGTCTTTACAATATCTGAAGGCCTAAATAGGAGGTCAAAGCTTCTTCAGCAAGGAACTACGTGTGATTTACCAAGAGTCACATATTTAGATGAGTAAGCAATGATCTTTGAAATGCAATGAAGTCTTTCTATAACGAAATCACTTGGTTTCAGTAAAACAATTCGCTGAAAAGAAAATTTAGTTATACGGAGATTAGAGATTTTTTCAGTTATTTGAAAAAATGTTTAAACTGTTTAGTCGATGCGATAAGTTAAAAATATATAATTATAACTTTTACGTAAATGTAGAGTAATTCTTTATATGTGTATATATATGAGGTGGTGAGAAGCATAGTGATGTAACATGTAAGTCAAGCGATCAATATACAAAGAAAACTGTACTTTGCATTAAGGATTAAGGTTTTATCGTTACAGTCTTTTTTTTCACTAGAAAAACTAATGGTGCCATCTCTTGATACATTTTTGTAGTATTCTGTAGTTTACTGCAACTTAAGATAGATAACATCCCATATTATGCAAAATTTAACTAACTACATAAAAAAAAAAGACTCACACCCAGTATGTTTCTTACCACCTCATCTATACGAGAGTAAGTGAAAAATTACTTACTTTTCGCTCTACAACTTTATAAAACAAAGTTAGGGGTACAACAAGTATGAATTGATGAACTCTCAATGCTTCTTTGAGCAGACCAAAGTAGTCCAAAGAGATAAAAGTCTGAGGGGGCGAGATATGAGCTACAGGGAGGGTGTTGCAGGGTCTCAAACCCTCCCCCTCCTATTGTGATAAACGTTTCCGGAGAATTTCACACCCTCTCATCACAAAAATCGGATCATTTCTCGTTGCTTCTCTTTGGTGCAACTGATCGCGAAGCTAACATGCTTATACTGTTGTAGCTAAACGAGAACTGACGCAATCTTGATTACCACTGCGCACAGGTATACCAACTCAATGCAAGTAGCCGCTTTTCTTTGTTCAATAAAACTAGAACGAAACGTATAAGAAATTTTTGACTTACTCTCGTGTATATATATATATATATATATATATATATGTACATATGTATAGCATATAATAAATTTGCTAAAGTTATATCAATTTTTACTCCATAAGCAAAATGTTCCAAAATGAAGACAGTTCATTAATTATAGAACAACCTGGACTTGTCTGTACTTACGTTTATTTTACTTGAAAATTTTGACAATTTTATATTGTTTTGAGAGCAGATTGTTTGCTCAGAAATTCAGAACTTTTCACAAATGACAAAAATCCAAAAGATGATAAATTCATTGCACTAAACAGCCACTGCGTTATCTGGAGAATATTTTGAGTGTTACTTAACATTCTGCGCAAAAGTTTCGTTGTACATAAAAATTCGCCATAGTGAGACTGTGCTGGAAGAATACTCTACTGTATTTACACTGAAGCATGTTATTCATTTTAATCCAAATTACATGCAAAAGGGATTTTTGCGTGTAATTTGAAACACTGATTGTTCCGAGAATGGAATATGCTTCATCATGATGCCTAGAGAGAAAAGGCCTCTTGAAATCTCAAAGTTGAAATAGTTATTTTATCTTTATTAAATATATATTTTTCCCGTGATATATTTAAAATTGTTTAAGTTATACTCGAGGTTCATAGTTTTTTACTTGCAGTTTGCCGATGCATGCGAAGTCCTCATCCAGTCGGTGCTTGGCGATTACTTGGCATGCGAGTGGAGCTTGTATCATTGGCACGGTTCATTCCTCACATCGGTAACGTTGAAATTTTTAAGTTGCTTGAAACTTCTTTCAAAAATCAGTGACAAAAAAGAATACACATGAATTGGATAACATTTGACTTTTTAGCACGCTTATCAACTGATGCATGTTTTGGCACAACGGCCTTCAGTTATGTATACATGGCTTATATATAAAAATGAATATGGTTGCGAGCTTCCAAACGTGGTCATCCAATTAAATTTATTTACTTGTTATTTTTTTAATTATATAATTCAGATACTTTTTAGAATGCACGTTTTATATTAATTTAAATGTTCCGAAAACATACAGCGGCTCATATACAAATTGCGTCGTTTTTAATTTTAGATAGGAAGAAAATTCAAGGCGAATCAGGGAGAAGTTAGTGAGTCGGCTATGAGTAGTTGCTTTGGTTTTTAGCAAACGCTGTTGCGTTCTTGCATTTGTTTCATCCGCATCACATACGAGGTGTGAGAAGCATACTGACGTAATTCAATTTTTTTTTAAAAATGTAGTTAGTTCAATTTCTCATAACATGGGTTATCATCTACTTTTATTTGCAGTACACTAAGGATCCAAAATTTATCAGCATTCTACATCCTTAGTTTTTTTCCTTTTTAATACCGGAGTATTAAAACCATAATGCAAAATACCGTTTTTCTCAAAATATTAATCCTTTGACTTACACCACTACTTTCTCAGTCTCTCCTCACCTCTTATATTACTTTAGGTTTTAGTAAGGTTGAATTATGTTAGGTGTATTAAAATGGGCTTTATTTTGTGTCCCCGCAATTAATTTGACACCAACACAAATGTCCCTTAAGGGAGGCATTACCTTTATATTACTGTGCATCAGGGGTCCCCAAACCCTATGCCCGCGGGCACCATGGCGCCCGTCAATCGTTCTAGGTGCGCCCACTGCTTGTACCCAACGATAAAGTATTTCAGTTTTCCATTTTAAACTAGAGAACATTTAGAATCTAGAGTATATGATTAAAGGGCCATATAACTATGAATAACCCAATAACGATAAATGACAATGAATATCATAAAATCAAAATATAGATTACGAGATTACGACTTACAGATGAACACCTTGACGATTGCTTGCGAGCAGGAATTTTATTATATTCTCCCAATTGTGAAGCGCTGGCCAGTGAAATGCAATGCAAATATCACATTGACTGTATTTTATATATTTTATAAATAATTTTTATACTTCGTACGGTTTTGCAAGCAATTTAGTAATCATTTATTTCACACAAGAATTAGTACTAATTATATTCATATGTTAAATTAATTTTTGACATTAAATTGTTTGTGCATTATATGTAGTGTGTATTATTAACTATGTCCACCAAGTATAAATGTATCTTGAAAAAATAAATAGTGCCCGCCTTTCGACCGATATTCTGGTATGTGCTCTTAGGTACAAAAAGGTTGGGGACCCTTGCTTGCATCATCACTTAGATTTGTGGCGGGCCATCAGGCCCCGTAGGGGCCTTTTACCCACATTATTGTACAATATACATACATACATATATATTTAAAAACGCATTTAAATTTCAGATGGTTTTTATGGGAATGATGATTGGCTGCCCAATATTTGGAATAATCGCTGATGTATACGGACGCAGAAAAGTAAGCTCCCTCTCTCTCTCTCTTTTAACCAAATGAAGTACTGAAATAAAATAATAATGTAGGCGCACATTACTTAAATCGTTTTCTTTTAATTTTTTTCAAATATTATCTAATTTCTATGATACATATTAATTTATTCATCTTTAAAAAATATAAAGTTGTGAAGCTGATGAAAAGCGAGTAACTTTTTCTTTTTCTTCAGAAAAACCTTTTGTAATTTAGCAAATCTTTCTACTTTTTTCATTATTAACTCTTAGCAAGTACTTTTGTTTTTCACTTTTCTGGAAAGAAAATCTCGTACAAGTTACTGAATTGGTCCTAAACACGTTTTGTGTTAAGTTTTGTAGAACTATTCAAAAATGAAAAAAAGCATTTTTATTCCAAATTAAAATATGAAACATAAAAATCTAGTGTTGTAGCCAAGATCTTTCAAACAAATATGCTTTTTTAAAAATCGAATGATTCCCACAAAAGATATCAGGAAGACAGGTAGGCCGAGAGACTGTCATTTAATTCATCTCAAAAATTATACACGTATGAGAATGGGAGTTATCCTTTCAAAACTGACCAGTCTGATGTTTGTAAGCAGCTAATTTAGCACAGGGCCGCTTTTCTCCCTCCCCCCTTTTTAGCCTCTTTTTTTCGTAAAAGTAAAAAATAAATAAATAAAGCATGAAAGAAGGCTTAATGCCTCGTCAACATATCGTTAAAAATACACTGTTAGAAATTTCATCATGAAATTACGGTTAAATAACCGGCAGCAGTCTGTCCATCTAATTCACCGTTAAATTTACGGTTTCGAACATTTTTCTATCCCTTTACGGGACCTAACCATTTCCAATCAACTTAGTTAAAAAGCCATAAATACAAAAGTTTACGGTTTTATAACCATTTAAAAATGGTTTCAAAACAAAATGTTTACCGTTATTGAACCATTTCGAGGCGTTAGAATCTTCGAGGCGTAGAAATTGTAAACGAAGTTGGCGGGAATCGAACCCTAGGTGTATGGTACACCAACATTGCACTCTAGCCATTCGACCATCGACACCACGTGAAGCGGCCGTTTATTTATCAATAAATCTTCTTTTCCACCAGGCAAACTGCCTTAAAATTGAGATTTCAGTTTTTGATTGGATCCAAAGTCATTTTTAGGCTAAATTTACTGTATATTAACGAAAATCATTTTATTTGCTGCAAAAATTAAAATACAAACAAGCATAAGCAGCTCAAATGATGTGTTCGCTCATTCGCAAACAGTTCGGGAATTCGATGTCTCCAATTTTTGATTTACGTGTGCATTTGATTTACGTGTTTCTATTTAGTAACCACTGCTTAAGCCACTTTTTTTTCTTCTTTTTTTATATACACATGCAGATTTTAACTAATAAATCCGTATTCCTATTTTAAAACAACGTACGAATGGTAAGGTTTCGCAACCAAGATGGACGCCCAATTCTTATTGAGCGCTTGAAACTTACGGTTAGTTAAACGTTCTTTAGGATAAACAGAGAATAAACGATTTTTTTCGCAATCAGCGGTTTGAGTACCATCTTTTTAATAGTTATTCAACTGTTGTAATTAACTATGGTAAAATAACAATCAAATAAATGGTTATTTTACTATTTTCTTACGGAAATTTTTAACAGTGTAAGGAAAAGTCAAAAAAAGTGAGGTAATTAAATGAAGATCGAAAAATGAAAAAAAAAAAAAAAAAAAATGAAAGTAGGGTTTTGAGATGGGGAAAATGTGTGTCTGTTGGTCTGTCGCTCTTTCTGTCTGTCTGTCTGTCCCCCTGTAATAACGTTTGAACGAATTGTCCGATTCGAAAAATTCTTTTCGCATTTGAAAGATCTCGGCGAGGACATCTTATTTCCATATTTTACTTTTTGATTTGAACATATTTTTGTTAAATTTTGAAAAGTTCAAAACATTTTAACTATATCGTCTATGGGCAAAAAGGAAGCAAATTATGTAAACTTTTACAAGATCCAAGTTCCTATGAGCAAACTTGTTGGAAGAAGCTCTCGGCGTGAAATATTGATTTGAACGATTGTTCATTTTTGAACAGTTCAAAAAAATTAACATTAGCGCCTTCGGGGAAATTCAGTCCTATATAAATCCTGATCTAGCAGACGGATTTGCTTGGAACAAACTTTATCGGAAATATGATAGGACGTAGAACATGTACAGATACGAAGTTCAAGCAGAACTAGACGAGTCAATTTTCCGGTGAAATTTTTTGATTGGTTTTAAGTATATTTCTGAATGAATGATAGAATAAATGAATGAATGAGCGAAGAAATGAATGAATGAGTGAATAAATGCGTGAATGAATGTGTATTAACCGTTAATACACATGCACAATAATAAGTCATTTCATGTTATTTTCAGTCTCTGATAATATCCATGTCTTTGTTGTTTGTCTTCGGTGCAGTGAGTGCATTGGCCCCCTCTTATGCGTGGATGGTCGTCTTCAGAGGATTGACCGGTTTCTCCATGGGCGGAATCGGCCAAGGGTGAGAATGATTCCAATATCACCTTTCTAAACGGTTACAAATCACGATAATGATTTTTTTTTTCACGAAACAAATCCGTATAAATGATGTTTGTTATATATGTGCAGGTACCAATGGCCAAATTTTAGTTTCTAAAGTTTTCAGAATAAAGAAGGAATTTAAAAAATAGAACTTCAATGTCTACATCCACACGCAAGATTTTATGGTTGTCAAAGTATTTGCGTGGTAATTTGATAACGATGTCACGGAAAAGGTAGATCTGCATAAAAAACACACAATATGAACACTTTCAAACGTTCACAGGCACACGTACACACGTATATATACAACTCCCGCATACATGAATACAAATATATGTATGATGCTGATGAAAGACTTTACATACTGGTATTCATTCAATTCGTTTGGTTTTTGATTTCCTTTTACATTAAATTTTTTCATGTTTAATTGATGAAGTTTTTTCAATTTTTGATTTTTTAACAAAATTTCGTTTTTTTCTAATATTTCTCCAAAACCGCTTTAATTTAACTTTTTTCGAGTATATAAAATGACGTATAATATTATGATGGCAACATGAATCAATGTGTATAGTTTGTATCATTTTTAGTTGAATGCTAAACATTCACAATTTGCGTTTAGTGGTTAAATATTAAATGCGATGAAACTTGTTTATACATTTAAATGTTCAAACAAATAAAAATTTGAAACTGATTCTCGCTTTTAGTTTATAAATTACTAATTTAACAGAGATTAGGAAGTTGTCGGTTTCCAAATGTTAAAATACCACGGGAAAATGACGCGAATATTTAATGGGCATAGTTTGTAACACGTGAGCACACAGACGAAAAAGAGAGGTATCTCTTCTAAGTTATGAAATAATAATTGAAAGGGGCTTCCCATTTAAGGCTGTGAGAAACAAAGGAATGTACAATTCTGACTAAAGCGCGTTCAAAGCTCGGATCTAATGGTATCCTTAATGTTACTTTTTTTTTCTAAATCATGTTGAAGAAGCAGCACCTGTTAGGGATGCCACTAACATATTTTGCCACAATGTAATAGAATTGTGCTTTCCCTATCATTTACGCTAGTTGCCTCCAAATTTTCAATTTTGCAATTTCCCTTTGGTTCTGGCAGGAGCGTAGCCATTTAAAAATCATAGGGGGGGGGGGGGGGAGCTCAAACAATTTTATTTCCAAATGCTCAAAATTATTTCCAAGAAAAACCAATTAACAATTAAAAGTAATTAGTATTCATTCCTTATTATTAATATTAATTACAGAAAATCATTATTATTAATATTAAGTTCAAGAAGTCTTTACATTTTGGTTTTTATTTTAAAATTTTCGCTTTAAAAGCAGCTCTATCTCATTTGGCATTAAAATGAAAATTTCCTGATTTCTAATGGGGTGGGCTTAAGGCCCCATGAGACGCTCCCTTTACTACGCGCCTGGTTCTAAATGCCGCATTTTAACATCATTTTATTCAGTAGCAGCGTAAAAAAATAGTCAGTTAACCAACTGCTGAATGCCATTTAAACCCAGAGCTCAAAATCTCGGATATATTGTGCAGAAGCATTAACTAAACATTCAATGAAAATCTAATTCTAAGATTCCTTTTCAGGGTGACACTTTGTGCAGAATATTTTCCTTCAGATTCTCGTGGAAAAGGCGCATACTACTTGGCTGTAAGTTACGATTTTCTTGCTGTTTTTCTGTATATATATGTTACAGTGAATGTCCGAAATAGGAAAATGTCGACAATCACCGGTGACTTTCGACATACACCAAATAGGGAAGGTCGACATTCACCGGTGAATGTCGACATTCTCCAATTTTGGACATTTGCTGTAACATATACACTCACGGACATTGAAAATAGCGCACCCAGAAGGAAGCTAGCTACAACCGGGAAAGTATGCAAAGTATTAGATTGACGTCCGGTATGCAAATGATGTAAGTTTAGTGCGCATGCGCGTGTCCAAGCACGCTGCAAACGAGAAACGCAGCCTATATAAACCGGCGCATTGTGGAAGATCCATAAACGTGATGACCACGAATCGACGCTATAAGGTGTACCAAAGTGCATGGAATGCCAGGTAGACATCGAAGAAAACATTTCTCGCAATTAAATGAGTTTGAGAGGGGCCTCATCAATGGCCTGAAAACTGCAGCATGGTCGACGCGCCGTGTTTCTCTCCAGGGACCCTACCACGAAGGTCCCGTCAACTACTCGTGACGTCTAGTTCTCCCTCACGGAATCCGAGATACGCCGAGAAAATAGTCGGTTGACTCCATACGACCCTACCACGACGGTCTCGAGTGACCATTTTCTCCCTTGCTCTCGCGTCTCGGAAGTGAAAAGCGGTTGACCAATCAAATGATAGCTCCGTCAACGGTGTTTTCGCTGGCCTTTTCGGAAATATTTGTACGTGCGCGCTCACTCGCTGCTCCGCTTTTATATCAAGGAGAAAATACTGGTTTTGAATTATTTTAGATGAAATGGAGAGCAAGCCTGCGAACTATCTCTGATATATCTAAAGATAGCATTTTATTTGTATAAATTATCAATTAGAGTGCGTCAAAGATTGCAAAAATGTTTTTTTCAAGTCTTAATACCACGGAAAATTTACCATTTGGGGCGATTAAAAAGGCGTAAAAAGACTCAAGATTAGGTAACAACAGGTCTAAAAGCAGCAGAAGGAAAAATTTGTTAATGAATTATGTTCAATCTGTAGTCAGATGGCAAAAATGCAATACTCACTTAATAAGCGCAAATGATATAATTACGTACTTGGGGTCTTGGGGACATTTTGATGAAATTTATAAGGTAGCAATGCACAATATAGGGTATAATACATTATAAGGTAGCCGTAACGTAAATAAATTATCCGATTTCACATCGTGCAGAGAACTTTGAAATTGTTCGCCTCTAAAATTAGCAAAAACTCAGATCACATTTTGCCATCTGACTACAGAAATATTCATAACATCCTAAAGTAAATTGATATTAAACATTTAAATTTGTATCGAATAAGGGGGAAAAATTAATCTGGGAAATTGTTTGTAACGGCTGTGATCTAATTCATTTCTAATTCGCACATTAAACGAACCGCATCATCTAGCTGCTGTTAGTGATGCAAGAAGCTTATTATAATTATATTATTCATAATTTTATTTAAATATTTTGCTGTGCTTTGCTACATATGAGTCATTACTTTTTTTCCCTTGAATTAGCATCGAAAAACTGAATTTCAAGAGGGATCCCCCCCATGAGGAAACTCATGATTTGGAAACAATAGAAAATTTTAAAATTAGAACATTTGCAGCAGATAATACAAAAATAATGTAAGTGCAACATGGAAATAATTTTGATAATTGAAGATCGAAAGTTGCCATAAGCAAGTCTGAACACAGCCCGGGGGAGGGGGGGGGGACAACTCCTGATTCTAAAAATAGCATTTAATGCTATACATTAGCTATGACTTTTTAAACTCAAAATTTTAGAGCTAGCACGGTGCATAAAACTCTTATCAACTCGGTATGTTGTTAATCCGACAAAAAGGTATTTAATTATCTTAATTATATATTTCATTATAATTGTATTACTCGACATTATTTCAGTTTCTTTTTCTTAGAAGAAATACGGAAAGAACTAAATTTCTAAAAGGGAATAACCGCCCCCCGCCCCTCCTCCTCCCGCCGATGCGAGGCACATATTTTGAAAACAATAGAAAGTTTTCAAATTAGAACATATAAAACGGGTCATAGAAATGTACTTTATATGCGATATAGAAAAAATCCAAATCGTTTAACATTGAAGCTGAATAAGCAGTTTCAAAATGAAGGGGTGTACTCGCCCCCCCCCCCTACTCAAATTGTGCGGCGGGTGATTTGAAAACTATTTATAAATTGTTAGAGCATTTGGAAGGGATTATGAAAATGCACTTCTGTTGTAATATAAAAATATTAAAAAGTTTAAAAGTTCCAAGCTAGTTTGAGCAAAGATTTTAATATCGAAGTGGGAAAGAGGGAGGTGTTTTACGATACTAAAGTTACCAATTTACTTTTATAAATTCAATTTATCTATTAAGATTTTGCATAACATAGCACATAAACCGATACTACTTGATTCTATTAAAAATTGAACGAAAATTATTACTTAAAGCAGAAAACACCTTAAACGATATAGACATAAATTAGTGAATGAATATAAATGTTGGAAACTAATCAAATTTGGTATTTTTGATGAATTTCAGTACGGCGAATGCGAGTTTTTTTTTTTTTTTTTTTTTTTAAAATATAGGAAATATTAAAATCAAATCATCGACTGATCAATCAAACAGTTCATTGAATACACACCACAGCTTCTTTTCATCTCTTAACTTTATAAGCATTGCGGCACTCAATTCAATTAATGCATTGATTCTCGTTAATGAATACGTTCTGTTCGAAAATAATAAAACTTCATTCAAAAATCATTTTTTTCGTTGTTGCATATAAATAAATCTTTTAATTTCAAAGTACAAAATTCTTACTAGTAAATCAATTTCGATACTTAGATCTATACTACGCTATCACTTCTTGTATAAGGCAATAATCAGTTTTTCCGCGCCTTCAAGATTCAATTTTCCGCCGCAAAATTCAAAAATCGCCTGAATAGCAAAACTACTAGCTGCCGACAATGCGAACTCACCCGCTCCTACCCAGGCGACAAGTTTTCGGGAGCACTAGTCGGCAGCCAGACCCTTCCCGTGAGCTTCGTAGTAGCGTTTACTTGCGGATCCCGGAATGTGACGTCACGCGGGGAGAAAAACTGGTTTTTCGCCTAGCGACTTTGTTTCCAACAGGTTTCCGAGACCTTCGTGGTAGGGTCCCAGGACGCCAGGTCGACCATTCTGAGTGTGCCATCAGAAGGTGTTGGGAGCAGTGCACACGTGAAGACACCCACGCACGGCGTACCGGGTCTGGAGCGACTAGCTGGCTGGACGGCTTTGTAATTGTCTAATTGTTTAGTTTGTTTGATCAAGTGTATCTTTCATCTTTATCATTCACTGAAATAAATTTCATTTCAATCCGATGATTAATTCTTGGTGCGCTATTTTCAATGTACGTGAGTGTATGTATATATTGTATAATATGCGCGTGTGTGTGTGTGCTTACACACAATAGGAGAGCTTATCCCTATTTATATAAGTGTAATTCCTTCTAGAATACAGAATTTCGAAACTGCAAACGCAGTTTTGAAAGGAAAAATAGTTATTACTGCAGTTTTTTCCTCTGGAAGAAACTAAATCCAGCATAAATGCAAACTTATGGAAGAAAAGCACACAGAGCTAGGAATAGCTATTCCAATTTTAATTGAACTCTTAGAATAAATATATGTGTAAATCACTGAAATACACTTGTTTTTGCATTAAGTTCATATTATTATCTTAAACTTTTCAGAAACATAACATTGATTTCGGATGCCTGACATTTAGATTTACAATAATTAGAAAATCGAGAAAGACTTAAAACTTAACGTTTTCCAGTAAAACAAAATGTTTTAACTTTTGTGTGATGCAGTAAAAGTTCAAGAACAAAGGGTTAAAAATAAATTAATTAATTAAAAAAGGAACAAATAGGAACGTTTCAGGGCTGCAAGAAACCTCATTTCCAACTCATGTGTTTTCCCCCTACTCTAATTATGGGAGATTATATGGTGGTAAATTGCAATTAATCTGGCTAAAAAAGGAACAAATATTGAACAAACAATTTTTAGAATAAATTTTCGACTTACAACGTGCTGCATTTTGGAGCATGTGTACGAAATTTGTGCTCTCAAGAATTTGCATTTTATGTTTTAATAAAGTAATTTGATAGAAAAAGCAAAGTTACTTTTCATAGTCGATAGAATTTTTCGAATTTTAACAATACATTTCTCTAATTGACAATGAATTTGCATTACATGCAACAATTTAACAAATCAAAACCAATTGAGCATGACAATACTAATTTTTTATTTTAGATGTATTGGTCTGTTGGTACTGTGCTGATATCATTATCTAATTGGGCCATCATGGCTATCCTGAACAACTGGAGGATCTTGCTCTTAGCGACAGCAATACCTGCTTTCGTAGTCGTCATCAGTCTCAAGGTAAAAGAGAATGTTTCTCTTTAACAAACTAAAATAATCTGTAATATTACTTTAAAATCAGGTAGAATTTTTCAGCCGCTCCAATTTCAAAGATAAGATGTTTAGTTAATTTACTATTGCCACAAAGAATTCCTCATCACTCATTTTTTGATTTAAAACACTTCTGCCAGTTTTCTTCTTATTATTCGTTTTTTACGACAATAATCATTAGTATGTTTGAAAAAATGCCTTATATAAACTAGAAACCAAGTTGATCACAAACAAGTGATCCATTTATTAATTAAAATTATATCTATCTACTTGTACTGTGATTCTTTTCAAACCATCAACCACAACCGTTAAGTTTTTAAGTTGCATACTTAAATCTGTAATAATTTATTCAATGTAACCTTAATAGCAATAGTATCTTTATTATTACTCGGCTATAACGAATGTGAAGGGAATGGGACAGTTTGTGAATTAAGTCTGAGTGCTCAAAATAACCAATTTTAATCTTACTGCCTAAAACTAATTAAATGTAGAGGATAATTTTAAAAGAACTTACTTTTTAATTTTAATCGTTTATTGTCTAAGAAAAATAATTGGGAAGGATGTTTTGAAAATTTTTGTTTTCTGATATATATATATATATATATATATATATATATATATATATTTATATATTTTGTTCCATGCTTTGTTGCAGTGGTATCCAGAGAGCGCTCGTTTCTATCTGGTGAGCAATCATCATGACAAGGCTGTAGCCACTTTGGAGGGGATGTCGAAGATGAACAGAATAGACTTGCCTGAGGGCACGCTCGTCCATATTCCAGCTGCCGAATCCAGAGGTCGTGTCCAGGATTTATTGAGACCTGAGTACAGAAAGGCCACTCTGCTCTTCTGGCTCATATGGTGAGTTTGCCCTCTGAGTTCCTTAACTCTTCTAGCTGAGTTCTTTAAATCTTCTAGCTGAGTTCTTTAACTCTTCTAGCTGAGTTCTTTAACTCTTCTAGCTGAGCTCTTTAACTCTTCTAGCTGAGTGCTTTATCTCTTCTAGCCGAGTTCTTTAACTCTTCTAGTTGAGTTCTTTAACTCTTCTATCTGAGTTTTTTAACTCTTCTAGCTGAGTTCTTTAACTCCTCTAGCTGTTCTACGCTGAAAAAAATTAGTGTTTATGCCACCATTTGTGTGTTACTGAGCACCCAGTTGGTGTAAAAATAGAAATTCTTCATTTTGTGACATATTTTAAATTCTTTTAAGTGTTTTAGGTGTTAACAAATTTCATGTGCTAAGAAATATTATACGGTCTATATCTTTTTAGACAGATGCATAAAAAAATTAAAATACGAGTATATCAAAAATGAATATTTTTGAAATTTACACCAACTAAACGCCAAAAATCATGTTCAGTAAAGCATAAAATGGTGGAAACTAAACGCAATATTTTTAGTGTACCTTTAGTTACATATTTTTATTGCTGGAGGAACATCAATCATCCTCTGCGTAAATTCTCTTTTCATTTTGATGAGATTCGTAACTCTTTTATGTCAGGTGTCTTTTATGTTCCGACCTTTAAGGTAAATCCGAACACAAAAAAAACGTGGTATTATGTTGTACCGAAAAAATAAAGGGGGCACTTTGAAGGCTACAACCAGCTTTCAAAAACAGAAGTACTTTCTTTAAGATTGTTTAAATTATAAAGAAACAAAAAAAAGAAGCATTAATATTGCCAAAATATCGCAATCATTTTTAATATGGTTATACCCTTTATTTCGCACTGTAACAAATATTTCCTATTTCCCATTATAATATGGCAGACAACTTACAAAAGTAGAATGTCATCGTTTCATCAAATCATTCATATCATCAAAATCTCCGCGAAACTCAAATGTGGCAAACTTCCCTTCTTCCATCCCTACCCCTGCCTTGATAATAAAATCGTGTCCACCTACGTGACACATGATTGATAGGTGCCAACTCCTGAGAGGAGCACTATACCTTCAAAGGTTTGAGGGCCACAAAGGCAAACTAAGATAAAAATCGACAAAAACAATAGCAAAATATTTGAAGAAAAGAAAGAATTGAAAAAGGAAAAAAAATGAATGAAGGAATTTTGCAGAAAAACTACCAAAACAGCACTCCCATGCGTTCCGGTACCAATACGGATTCTCTTTTCTTTCTCCCTGTATATTGGTGGTTTCCCTAACGTTATAGTTTTCACATAGCATTACAGTTAACTTCAGAAAATAATCAGTAAACTATCGACTAACGGTTTGAAAGAAAAGTGAATAAATCATTAACTTTGATACCCATAGTTTCAGTCATTGGGTTTCGTTGTTTTACAGTGATGTTTCTTTTTCAGGTTTTCAGTATGTTTTGCATATTATGGAATTGCGTTCGTCACTCCTGCTTTTGTTAAGAAAGGAAATGTAAGGGAAGGTGAGAATTTATAAAGAAAATTTTTGTTGAATTTGTTGTTAGAGAGGGTTTTAATACCTAATCATTTACAATGCGCTCACTATTATTTCTGTTAAGTAGTGTTCTGATTTGCACAGATAATCGAACAACGGCTTCTCAACTCATAAATAAGTTTTAAACTACGAATTTTCTGTATTGGTGTAGATGTAAAAGTTGATTCCGGAACTCTCTACACCCTGGAGGGAGAAAATTCTTTAAAGATTTTAAAGATTCTAATAAAATATCAAATAAAAGAAGAAATTTTTGTATTAAGGGGGGAAATACGTGTAAAACGGCGTATTAAGAGCAATTTTCATGAATATCTTTAACGTATAAAGAATAAATATATTTCATTGAGATTTTGAAGTTATTTTATAGAATATATTGTAGAACGTTTACTGAAATTTTCAAAAACTTTTCTTGAAAAATCCTGGAGATATCGGCTGCTGCACACTGTAAGTCTGCACCCGGGTCGGCAATTTGCGTACAACCTGGAGGTCACAATTTTTATCTGAAATCATTTTTTTTTTAAATCAACATTTGTTATTAACATTTTGCTCGCTCAAATGCTTATAACTTTTAAACGACTTAGAATTTTGCTTTGAAATTTGCAGGGTATATTATTGAATAGTTGTAAAATCGATTTATGAAGAAAACAAATGAATTTTTTGAGACTTTTACAACGTATTTCCCCCCTTAAACGAAAAAACTAAAAAAGGAAGAAAACTGAATTTGTTTCTGACAAATTAAAGGTTTGCAGTCAAAAATCGCGGTTAGGTTTCTGCTTCCTTGCTTTTATGCTAGTGGATTAAGTATAAATTTTTATTCGCGAATATTGACTAGCAGTACTTTTCAGTAAATGCCTTATTGAAACAAAACCAAAAATTTACTAAAATCTCAACTCAGAATGTTGACGAAGCACTTTGAGTTTCTACATTCCCTAATTCAAAAGCACAGTTCAATAGGCAATGAAGTCAGAAGAGCGTTATCGCTTTAGATAGCATTGCCAAATCAGCTTTTATTTTTGAAACATGTTTAAACGACGCGGCGCTTTACCCCAACTCCTTACTGGCTCTCATTGCCCCTATTGCTTACTACGCCGGTCTTCCTTATGTATCTTGCTCATGGGTGTTGTATCCTATTTCTAAACTTTAAACCGAGATTGTAAAAATAAATGGTCCGTAACTCTGCGAAAAAAAAAAGAAGAAAGACTTTTTTAAAAAAGAAATATTACGGGCATACAACATAAACAATGTAATGAGGTAGAAAATTGAACTTTGAAAAAATTTGGAAACTAACGAATAGAATTTTAATAACTAAATAAAATTTGGAATATAACCGAATTTTAACTCAGTTTCTCTATAGTTCTTACAGAAGTAAATGCAACAGACTCTGCCGTGGCTCCGTGTAAAAAGTATACTACAGATGACTTCATTGATATTGTTTGGACCACTTCTTCCGAGATACCAGGTATGTTGAATACGTTATTTGTCCAAACATACTATGCTACAAAAATTGTGATCTTATGTTACGAAGATCGTTTTATGATAAAAGTTTGTTCCTTTAGCTGATAAGAAAAAGAAAGCTTTAAATACATTAAAAATTGAATACAATTGGCGAACGAAGGTCTACATTTCGAGACAAGAATAGTCTTAACTAAGTCTATAATGTCTTAATTAATAACAGCCTATTAGCATAACAATGATATTTTTCACGTACTTAGTTGGAACTAATTTATCAATGTTATTGTATGTAGTAAATGAAGTTGTTTGTGCTGTCATGTTTTTAACTCAACACCCCAATGCAAGTGACAAGCGATCGCTTAAAACCAGAATAGCTAATTTAATTAAGGGGATATCTTGTCAAATCATGCTAATGGAATTCTTATTTTTGGCAAACGTAGAAGTAGGTAATATGTAAAAAAAAGTTTAATCTCTTTCCCCCCCCCCCCCCCATTCAAAGATTGTTCGCTACCCGGACCCCACTACTATTGCTATAATACCCCCAGTACTCAAAGGGGGAAGCATTGATTGCTACTTCAACGACTAATTTTCCTACAGGGTTAAATTTTATTATTTAATGTGCTTTAGAAAGGGCGTAGGTTAGAATGTATAATTCCTTAAAAATAAAGAAATAAATAAACAAGTAATAAATAAAATAGCAAAGGAAAGAAAACTATAATCATACTAAATCCCAAAGGGAGGTGTGACATATACTTTGATATTTGTTGTGATTTAGTATGAGCAGAGGTACAGTGGAGGGGGGGGGGGGGGAATAATATCTTTTAATTAAATCGAAAAGATTTATCTATTAGAAGTCCTACTTAGGAAAGGAAATTCGGCTTGAGGGATTAATAAAAAGGATGCTAAAAGTTATTTTCACGCAATACTTTTGAAACTTGATAAACTATGTGTCTTAAAATTAGAATAATTCCGCTACCCGATAAGAAATGTCTCGTGAACCCATTTGGCGTCGAGACCCTCAGGTTGGGAATCCTGGAACTTAAGAGTCTAAGTCTAAGTCATAATCTATATATTCCCAATACTTCGAATGGTAAAGGTTTGTTCTTAAATTAATACCATTAAGGATTTTCCCAATACGCTTGAGCGCCCAGAATTTGCATTCAACTTTTTTTTGAGTGTTTGGTTTTTGTTCTAGCTCTTATAATCTACACTATCCTTGTGGACCATATGAGACGAAAGATTCTTCTGATATGCTCCTGTATAATTTCCGGCGTTTTCAAACTCTTGATGCTTATAGATACCGACTAGTAAGTGCAATATTATCTTTCACTTGTACCTCAAAAGGTGATTTTGTTTTATCTTCCTATCCTTTCTTAGATTAACGATATTCCATGATATGGGGGTTACCTAATACAGAATACAATACTAGTTGAAAAACATTTTTCACCTTAAAAAGTTTTCTAAAGGGGTCTTATTTCATAAAAAGCTGGCAATAAGTCTACAAATCTAGAAAAGAACATTTTTTTTTTGGGATCAAGGGGTTTTGTACCATGTAAACCTCATACCTCAAAAAAACCTCATACCTCATTCAAACTATACCTCATCAACGTATTAATGTTTATTGTTATATAAAAAGGTGTATGCAATGTTGTTATGTTAACATATCTTGTCATTTGTACATGTTGAAGTAAAACACTGTTTAAAATATGAGTCATTTGCATGAGATAGATGAAAATAAATGCTTTTTAACAGAAAAAAATCATTGTTGAAAATAAATATTTACTAATATTTTGTTTTCAACATCAGCCAAAAAAAAAAAAAAGGAGTAGAAAAAAGTAAAACTTGCGATCCTAAAAATCTGCTGCAGTGAGCAGCTTTCGGCTCCCATTAATCTCAAAAAAATATTTGGCGAACTATTACACTAAACAACAATTTGCAATTAGGGATCATTCATAAATGATGTCACGCTTCAAGGGGGAGGGGGGGTTCGTGAAATTGTGACAAGGGGGTAAGTGGTGACAAGAAGTGTGACATCATGCTTATGTAGCGTGACATGTGACAACGAGGGGAGGGGGGTCCCTTGATTTGTGACAACGGGGGAGGGGTCAAATATGTGGGAAAAAAGCGTGACATCATTTATGAACGGTTCCTTAATCCTTAGTATAGTTATCAGATTTTCCAAACTGCCTCTGTCTCTAATTTAAAGATTTTAGGGAAATTCCAGCAAGAATAGTCACAGGGCTGAGGAACAGCTGCGCAAGTGAAGTGGTCCTGTACGAGGATAACATCATTCCTCTGACTACAAGATTTGTGATATTTTTTTAAAGATATTTTAAAAACTGACAAGCCTCGGTGATTAGAACAGGACTTTTAGTTTTATCTTAAATTGGACGAGCAAACAAACGGTTTAAAAGAGTGACTCCACTTGATTATGTGCGGAAACACGGCTTTATAAACTTTAAAGTTGTTCCATCTTTGACTTTTAGTTGTTTTCCCTTTTGAAGGTGTTAGTTTCAATGAGGACTTGATGTCCTATGCAAATAAACAAGTACTACATCATAAGATTCATCTAAAACAGTTAGCCCTGAAGGTCATTTATAATGTCCCTTCCGAGACCTCAGTTATCTACACAGATGGTAACAAATTTGAGGATGGAAGTGGAGAGTGGAGTCTTATCAATAACCCAGCGTAGGAGATTAAATTTAGTTTTCGAAACTCTGAGCACTGCTCCGTGTTTAGATTTAGCTATTGGAAAAGCACAGGAGCTCCGTCCACCATTTTGCTCCGCCCCTGCCACACAAGGCCATCAGCTCCGTGTAAAAGCAATCCCAAGGCCACGGATAACAGGTAGGCGTCTGGTGGAGAAAGTCCTGCTCACATTCTCAGCTGTCTTGGAGCCTCATGGAGGAATTTGATTGCTGATCAGGAATGGATATACAACGAGCTTCGCCGACATGATCTTTTGGACCTGGTGTAAGCCTTCCTACGCCAGGAGAATAAGAAGAAACAATAACGCAATTTGCAATGAGTAATTTCATAGTGACCTTTAAAACTACAAAGCATTATTAATAAACTCACTAGAATTTCAGAATATGAGAACTAATTTTTACTATTTTTTGATAACAATTTTAAAGTTTAAATTGACTGTACCTAAAAATTAAGGGTTTTGGGTATTTGCCTGAACCTCGAGGCTCAACAACGCTATCCACGCGAGTAATAAAATCTCTTAGCATTTACATTTCTAAATATTTTGACGTTCTACAATTGTACAAATAGTTCTCTGAGGGAGTATTTAGGCAAGGTGCCCTTCTTAAAAATGGTGATTAGAAAGTGCATCTTTTGTCATATCATTGGAGTTCCAACTGGGAAAAGTACGATTCAAAGCTCAATTACCAAAGCGCTCTTTGTCAAAGACTATTAAGAAATGTACCACACTTTTTAAAAAGGCTTCTGTTTTTTTGATACATAATACTTTTCTAGTACTTGGATCATCAACTTGTTTCTGTTTGTCGCAAGAGGAATTGACATTTCGGTTTTCCAGCTTATTTACATCATGACAAGTGAGGTAAGATTAATTTATCTCTTTTTTTGGCCTATTTTCCCGTAAAAGTGAAAAAAAGAAACGAAAAAAGGTATGAAAAAAGGATTAATGTATCGTGAAAATATAGTTTAAAATAATAAAAAGTTAATTAATTATATAAAGAATGAAAAATAAAAAGTAAAAGTAGGTTTCGAGATGGGAAAAATGTGTGTCTGTCGGTCTGTCTGTAACCCTCCCCCCATTTTTGATAGAACAGTCCGCATGGAAAGATTTTTTTTTTTTTTTCTTTTTTTTTTTTTTTTTGCTTTTGAAAGATCTTGACATCTCATTTCTATATTTTATTTTTTGATTTGAACAATTTCTCGTTCTATTAATATAATGTTCATGGTTGTTCTTTTCCAAGAAAAAAGGAAGTTTCTTCGTTCCAACTCCGCTCCGACACCTAAATCCTTGCTCCAGTTCCACTGAACTCCGTTCCATGCTCGGAGCAATTTTAATAGATTAGTTTATTTTTATCTCTGCCGGTTTTTTTCTCTAGATGTATTCTCAAAATATTTCTTGTGTAACCTACATAACTTTGCTCTCACTGCTTTCATAGCATGCATATGAAATATAGCATACTAGCTGTACCCGGCCACGCGTTGCTGTGGCTCAGTATGGTTCGATGGAAAAGCAAGAAAAAGCACATATATGTTTCATTTGACAATGCTTGTTGTTTCATTGTCTGAAAATATAGATTGTCTGGTTTACCCATTCTAGAACACGCAATATATAACTGTACACATGAGAAAATCTAAATTGCTCAATTTGATTGATTGGTCTTGAGCTTTATTTTTTTTCACAATGTTTGCGGGAAATTTTTTTTTTTTTTTTTTTTTTTTGTTCCATTGTTGGTGAAGATTTTAATATTGTCTGGCTCAGCACATTGAAAAATTCCAACATAAGCCTTATCCAAACAGAAGAAACACAAACACAAAAATTCTAAATTAAAAAAATTGCCGCTCAAAATAAATAATCTGTGTTTTAAAGTTCCCTTAATCGTCAAGTTCAAAAATTATTAAAAAATACTTTAAAATTTTAACATCAGAATGAAAATAGCTAAATGAAACTGTTAACATTCAAAATAAGTAATCTTTGTTTTAAAGTTCCATTTAATCTTTGAATGCAAAAATACTAATAAATACTTCAATACAAACGGAAAAAACAATAAAATAATTTTTGGTGAAAATAGAACCGACTATAAACTATAAATTGCGCTGAAAAGTAAAAAATAACAATATTCTTTAAACAACTTCGATACGACTTTTAAATATAATTTTTGAAGTCGGTGCAAAATTATGACAGTCTAATTATAATTACATCATGCGTTATTTTACACTGAAACTGTTGCAAACTCTACGCTATTTATATTTGTAATTATTTCATAGTTATAAAAGGAATCATGCATCAAAATCCATTATAATTTTGCACCGACTACAAAAATTATATTTAAAAGTCCGTATCGAAGTTGTTTAAAGAATAATGTTATTTTTTACTTTTCAGCGCAATTTATAGTTTGAAGTCGGCTCTATTTTTTACAAAAATTATTTTATTTTATTATTTTTAGTGTAAATACATTTTTATATAAATACTCTATTTTTAAGACATACATATCAAAGGGGAAACATTTGAGGGAATGACACTAAAAACTAACTGTTTGTAAGATAAATTTCGTTTTAAAACCGATTTTAAACCCTTCAAGCGTGGACCTCGTTTTACTTTGCGCGAAAAAGAGGGGCAGAAAATTTCATGAATGCAACTTTCTTTCCAAGAAAGCTCTTGTGGCTTTGGTTCTAAAAGCGCGTGCCTGTTTTTGCCTCCCCCCTTAGGGCGGGTCTCTACTGTCAATCAATAAGCTAATCCCTCCATTGTAATGTCGAACCCTTTCACAGCCCGGTATTCACACCCCGGGTTCTATTTTCAGCGAGTACATTCTTGTTTGCTGGTTCTATTTTGAAATTTCCCTAAATGTTGAAAAGTTAGAAATGAAAACATCATCGTGTTTCATTCATTTGAACATGAATTACTAAAATTGGAGAAAATTAGTCGCAGCTTTTGTTTCTATTTAATATCAAACTACAGTTTACTATTCATTTTACAGTAAAAATAAGTTAGTTGTAACTTTTAAAAAATGATTCTATTATACTGACAGTTTTATTTCCTTTCTTGCCACAAAAAAACATATACGACGCGAAAATCAATATTCCACACCTCTAAGAAAGACCGTAATTTTTCAACAGCTCGGAAAAAGGTTTGAAGCCTAAAAAGTAATATAATCTAGAAATTGTGAATTCGTCATTGTCATTGATTACGAATGATAAATATGAATCAAAACAAATTCAGAAAGCAAATTTTTAAAGCAAAAGTATGGGTGCAATACTGTAAATAAAATTACGTTTATTTGATGAGTAACGGTTATTTGATGAAATATGGTTTAAAATTTGATGGAAACGAATTATGAGTATAATTCTGCTAACCTGACGTGTATATTTTATAAGCACTTAAGTCATAGGCATAGCTATAATAAAGACGAATTTAGAAACACCCTAAAATAGCACTTTTTCCATTATCAAAAGTAGCTGTAGTTTGATTTTGCAGTGATAAAATCTTCTAAAAACAATTTAACAACATTGTCAAAAAACAAAAACAAAGCTTCACTTTAGAAACGACGCGCTAAATAACTGTTACGTAGATGTGGCTCGTGTTGTAAAAAAGGTTGAATAGCACTGATTTGTATATTACGGCTAATAAACATATTATTAAAATATATTTCTTAATGTTACCTAAAAAAGCAAACTTAAATTTTTGTCCCTGTTGTATAAAAAGTGGTTACCATTATATATCATTTGGATGTCAAACACAAGTACCTTCTGAAGCTCATCTTTCAAAATATATTCATACGTTACATAACATGCATCAGATATTCGTAAATAGCTTATATAGACAACTTTCTAATACTGAAAAAGGTTACATGTGAAAGGATTAATTTTTTTTCTGCTGTAATAATTACTTTTTACTAACGTCTTTTCATTTAAAAGACACGGATTTGAAAAATATGTAAACAAGGATTAAAAATACTGCAATGGTTGTGACACATAAAATCATCCATCTAACCCAGAAAACAAGTTCTATTAAATCCATTATCAATCTAAAAAATTTTGCTCGTTGAAAACTAAAAATTAAAAATAAGAATACAAATTGAATGTACATATATATACAAAACAATTAAAGGATCACTACTTTGGAATGATCGTGTACAAGAATAAGTTTTATAATAAATATGAGAATTTGACCTTTGGTACTGGACACCTTTAATGAGAAACAACAGAGTTTGTTTTTGTTTCTTGGCTTTCAATTAGTATAGATAATTCTGATGTTTTTGTAAACACACCGAAACAGGAATGAAAAAGAGCAAGATTCCAAGTACTAACCAGTTGTCAATCGAACTTACAAGGTGCAGTTCACTCATTTTCTGTTTGCTTCGTCCTGTTTACGTACCATGGCAGGTGTTAGAAGATTTCTTTCTTACAATGATGTGACTAGGGCTGTCACATGGATTGAAGGTGGTGTTTCTCAACGTCAGGTGAGTCAAAAGTTCGGTGTAAGTCAATCAGTGGTTTCAAGACTTTGGAACCGCTACCAACAATTAGAGACTGTCCATATAAGGCCAAGTCAAGGGCGGAGGAGGTCCACTTTAGCCCAAGAGGACAGGTATTTACGTCTAAGTGCCCTCAGACGCAGATTTTCAATAGCCAGGGAGCTGCAAAATGAGCTAAGATGAGCAACGGGGACACAAATTTCCGACCAGACTGTACGAAATCGACTTCGGGAAAGTGGATTGAGATCTAGACGACCAGAAGTACCTCGGTTTACAGAACGTCACAAAAGAGAAAGAATGCAGTTTGCTTGGACACACAGACGTTGGCACCTAAAGCATTGGCGTAAAGCACTCTTTTCTGATAAGTCTAAATTTACTCCTTTTGGTAATGATGGTCGGGCTAGAGTATACAGAAGAAGGAATGAACGTTTTATTCCCTGCTGCTTATCTTCAAGGGTCCTATTTGGAGGAGAATCAATAATGGTGTGGGGTGGAATAACACTCGATGATCGTACAGACCTTGTAGTCATCCGCAACGGATCCCTGACCGCCCAGAGGTATGTCAACGAGGTGTTGGATGTCCAGATACGTCACAGAGCAGAAGCAGGAGGGCATAATTTCATTTTTATGCACGATGGGGCCCGTCCCTACACTGCAGGGATCGTGCGTCAGTACCTACAAGCCCACAATATCACCACTTTGGGGTGGCCCGCTTACAGCCCGGACCTGAATCCCATCGAACATGTCTGGGATCAACTGGGAAGAAGTATCCGGAGCCGTCAAAACCAACCCACCACTTTGGATGAGCTGGAAATCGCTCTTCGAGAAGAATGGGAGCGTTTGCCTCAAGAAAGCCTCAGGAGGCTTATAAGAACCATGCCCCGGCGAATCCGAGCTGTGATTTCTGTCCGAGGAGGAAACACAAGATACTGAGCCATTAGTTGTAACAAAAAAACAACTTTTTGTTTACTTTTGATTTTAATAATTAAAGGGTTTTCATTTTGATTTTGGTAGTTTTTTAATTCTCTCACCTATTACCAATACACAACAAAAAATTATTCAATAATTTAGCAAGGATTTGGTAGCCATTTGCATTGCCTTTCAAAATAATATAACATATAATCAGTTTTTTAACTGTTAAAAAAATGACAAGCTTATAAAGAAGTGATCCTTTAATTGTTTTGAGGAGTGTACATAAGAAGAAAGTCAGAATTTTTTTTTAAACCTGAAATCGTATGGATTTATGTTAACGAAGTGATATTATAAAAGAAACCTAAGCAGGACTTTGATTACAGAAATAAGTCATCAAAAGTTCTATAATGAAGTGCGAAGAAACATATTTTGTTGATTCTTGTAAATTCAGTTATTCAATATTTTCAAAGAAATAATAGTAATGAAATAAATGTGTCAATAATAATAATAATAATAATAATCTTAAATGAAATATTTATATTTAGATAGCAATCTTATGACTGCGTTAATTTTTCATTAATGTGATATTAGAGCAAATATAAACAGTAATTCAGAACCAAAGTTAAAGCAACCCGAAATCTCACTTTTAAATACTAATAAAAGAGAACATTTAATTGTCAAATAATATAAGAGAAAACGAAGAAAAATATATATAGAAAACAATGAATACTGCAAGGAAAAAGAGTACGTCCAGAAAATGTGCAGTATGCTGCTCGAAAGCAAATCATTACTATTATGATGTAATGAGCCATGTAAAATGCTAAGTAAAGAACCATCTTTACAAAATAAAATAAAATAAATACGAAAACCTATTAAAAAAAGAAATATCCTCAACATTTTTGATAAATGCACTATATGAGAGTTAGTGAAGTTTTTTCATTTTAGTTTTCTTCTGATAAGCTAAAAAAAATATTTTATAGTATTTTTAAAATGTTTGAATTTTTCACCAAATATTAAACAAATAATTGTATGTTTTAAGGAAATTTTGTTTGAGTATTTTTAAAACTTCTAGTCAATTATTTTATTTCTCAAACTGAAAAAAAAAAACGAAAAAAAACCTATGTTTCTAAACATAATTTTCCTAAAAAAGTGATTCGAACGGATAGCTTAATAATATCAATTGTTTTGCTGTCGGAACTAACTATAATTCTACAGAAGTGGTGCACACACTGCCTGGAGGTCTGGCTCCCTAGCACCTTTGATTTTTTTTCGATTGATAACAATCCTATAGTACGTAAAATGACGTAAATTGAAGCAATAATAGTGGACTTTTAGACCCCCGCCCCCTTGAAAAATTCATGTGTGCGCCACTGTTCCACAGGATATAAAACGGAAATATAATACGTCATCATCAAAGTGATATATGTGTGTGTTTGTGTAGGGGGGGGGGGGGGGGGGGGGTTGGAATAAATCTGCCGTAATCATGGTCTACGCGCACACACGCACATTATATACAGTAGCGTCACTACTAGGGGGGAAGCGAGATATCCACCACCTGCAGGGCCCCTTTTGGGGGGCATTAAGGGATCCCACACGGAATAAATTAAAAAGATTTTGAAGAAATACATGTACAGTAGAGCCTCGATTATCCGAGGTAATGTGGACCGAGGGTACCTCGGATAATCGAAAACTCGAATAACACGGACTCTGTCCAAATCTAAAGTGAAACATGGGTTGAAATGAATGAAAAAATCGTCAAAGATGTAAAAAAAAAAAAAAAAAAAAAGGCATTTACTGTACATTTATTATGAAATGAAAAAATGACGTTACATACACACAAATATCTAATTTTATATGCACACATCAATAGAGTACATGTTCCAGTTAAAGTTGTCTCTTGAAGAAGTCTATATACATAGTATATATATTGTTTTCTGTTTAACGGTTGTTCTAGGTCTTTATATCACCAGAAAATAATTGGATGACTGACGTCAGTCAGTGACGGAACGTAAGCTATGGAAAGTTAAGTCAATAATTGATTGTTAGAAGAAACTGCTGAAATATCTTGATTTTTACTTTTTAAAATTCCCTTTGTTGGGCACAAAACATTTAAAGCACTCTATCCGTTACACCTTAAATTTTAAAATTTTTTGTAATAGTAGCTTCATCTGGAATTTAACTAGGCTTTGTAATACATACAGTGCCTGCTTACCGCACAGGCCAACTAGGCAGCGGCCTTGGGCCTCCAAATTGTAAGAAAGATTTCTGAAAATATCTGTTATAAGATAATTTTTTTACAAAATAAAAAGATTTTAACTTATTTAAATGGTGAGCTAAGACTATTTGCATAAACAAGGTAAACTATGCAAAATCAGATCAATATCTTCATTGACTATCATGCTAAATAGTATCCTTTACTTGCTGAAGCATCTCGAAGTTTTTTATTTATTTCATATTATAAACAGTAAAATTTGAAAATGCAAAATGTGTATTCAAAAAGTTTGCTTATTTAATCAATAACGCAAAAATAATATTGAATAAAAACAATATGGAATGCAGAATAGTAGTATGTCGTGTCAGTAGGTGCTTCCCCGCCCCCCCTTTCCAATTGGGTCTGAACCCTAATAGAATATCTCCAAGCTTATTTAACTTTATACATTTATACCCAGTATTTTTACTTTCCGTACCATAGGGGGCCCCAATATAATGTTGTGCCTTGGACTCCCGACCATCTTAATCGGGCCCTGAATACATAAAGGAGCGAGATCCAATGAAAATGATATGAAAATAAAAATAATGGTCTTTGAACTGGCGTAGAATGATTATGTTGTCCTTATGCTTCCGAAGTTTATTGAAATGGATGTAATTCCCAGCAAAATGTAAAAATTTAATTTTTTGACAAAAGTTCATTTGTAATGCCCCGTTTTTTCCCCCTCACTACTGAAAAAAAATTATTTATAAAAATTTTTAAAATAAATTTTCATATTTCCATTGTCTCTGCATACGAATTATTGTAAGAGTGTCAAATACAAAAGTCCTGCTTTATTTTATTTTCTTGAAGCCTGTTACTGTACAACTGCAACACACAAGGGTGTAAAGAAAGGGATAAAGAACTAATGGGAGGTTCTGATAAGTGTTTGACAGCGAGCTCTTTCTTCAATTCAACTAAGTTTACAGTGAATGGTTTCCGAGAATTTTTCTTTTATTTCCACCCCTTTTCAGATAGAAAGCTCTTCGAATGTACGTAGCAACATGTGTTTGACCTTGACCTTGACCATCTTCATTTCAAATTAATTTTTCTGTATTAGCGCAAACGGCATGATTTCATTTATTCTTCTATTTGCCTAATACAAGAGAAAGATATTTCATGTGTTAAAATAATATTTTGAAAGAAGTTAAATAAGTCTCATTTAATTTCTTGAATTCTTAATGCGTTGAAGCTGAAACGTTTATTTGTGGTCGCATTAAATTGTAAAAATAAATAAATAAATAAATAAATGAATAAAAACCTCTTAATTTTTCTACATGAAATGGTTGGATTTATAAGACTGTAAATGTTCACCACTGGAGTGCTACCCCTATCCAGTGGTGGATCCAGCGGGGGGGGGGGGGGGCACGGGGGCTCGTGCCCCTCCAGACGTTTTGGGTAAGGACTAGAGAGAATTGACTTTTTTTTCCTTCCTTTATTATAAAAACGAGAAAAAAGAAACTATTTTTCAGATGTCAAACTGGAGCGATAAAACTTCTATTCTATGTGACTTCTATTCTTCTAATTCTATGTGATAAACTGAGATAACCGGGTAATTGCCGAGACAGAAAGAAGCAGACACCTGCAAATCACTTAGACAGTTGATTTACGTCCACGTTAAATAGTCAATAGACTTGAAGAAGACCCCATTTGACCCCCTTTGCGAGCTGAAAATTTTGCGAATTTTATATGAACAAAACCAAAAGTTTAAAGAAAAGTGCTCGAGAAAATAAGTGCTTTCACAGTATTTATTCCTTTGTAATATATGTCCAGTTTTTAAAAAAATGTGTGTTTTTAATTTAATTAGGGAATAATTAATTAAAATTTTATTGATAATTTAAATTTAATAAATCAATTAAGTTTAATTAAATAATTGATTAAATTATATTTGGAAATAAAAACGGATCACAATTTCTAAAGTTGTGTCCTACACCCCCCCCCCCCCTCTATTTTGTTTTTTAAGTTAAAACCACGCACGTCAGCCACATTGTGCCCCCTCCAGAATTTTTTTCTGGATCCGCCACTGCCCCTATCAAATTTTGTTCATTGATATAATGAAAATATGTTACAAAAATTAAATAATCTATCAAACTAAAAACAAATTTTATAAAATCCATTAGAGAAGCGCATTATTTTAGCCAATTAATATTTAAATTACCTAGGCTGTGGAATTGGAGTCGGGCTGATTTTAGGAGGCTTAAAAATGACACTAGTTTTTTCCCAAAAAATTTTTGTTGCTATCTGTCATTAATAAATCCTTTTTATCAGGAATGTGAGTCAGTCACGTTTTTGAGTTGCAATGCTTCAACACTTGCTCCTATTCTGCTGCATGCTTCAAATAATTTTAATAAACTCACTATTTATTTCTTTTTTGTCAATTTTTTAATATGACCAAAAATTTTAAAGTAAGAAAAAAAAAAAAAATCGGAGCAGTCAAGAGTAGCGAAATATTTTTTTTTTCTCTCCAGTTTACTCCAGTTTCGAAAATCTCTTTGCACTCAGCGTTTTAACTTAGAAGGGGGGGGGGGGGGGAGTTCATTATTTTGTGGTTCAATGGATCTCAACAACGATACTTCATCACAACGATACGTGGTTTTCTAATTAGAAGAATTATTTCCTATTTTGAGCAGTAAAAAAAAGAACTTAATAATAATATCTAAGAACGTGTACAAAACCAGGTTTTTTTTGCTTTGAATGTATAAGGTCAATTTTGAGCAATTCAAAACACTAACATTTATGGAAGAAATTCTTTCCTTGTTTACTTAAGAAACCAAAAGCACCAACTTCATTTTTTAACACTTAAAAATCACACAAATGCTAAAATTCTGAATATATTTGTCGTTCTTTTGTTTTGAGAAATACAAAAAGTTTTCAACAAAACCTGAAATAGCTTGACGAAATTTAGCATGAATTAATTGAATCAAAACTCAACAAAATCAAGTCTAATTTATTCTTTATTCAAAATAAATAGCTACCGGTGTTTTTTTTTATCAATGATCTTTTATTTTATTTTATTCATTTAGTTATTGTGAACAAATTAAACCATAACTTAACGAAGTGTTTTCCCGGTCCCTACCAGTTCGTTGTAGTATTTGGATTTCACTGTATAAAATAATAATAAAAATAGTACAAGTATGAGCATGGCCATTAAAAATCACATAAATACAAACACTTTTATTCTATAATGTGTGACCCGAACCTGACACCCTTTTTGCCACGAAATTCTCCATGGGGAGTCTCCCTGGGGAGGATTAACGCACGGGAGCTTCCGTTGAGGTAATGCAACTCGTGGAAGCCCAATCCAAGCCTTCGTCCCTTTGACCGACATGGGGTGGTCAAACAGGAGAGATTGGCGGGTTGGCGACTTAATTTTGAGTAGGGCTTTTCACCCAGGGTTGCTTTCTTTGTTTAACTGCCCCAGTATTGTATGTGTGATCAAAATGGCGCAGATTGAATTGATCAAGTCGAAAAAAGAAAAAGCTAGTGGATTCTGATATATTTTCCGTTGAAATGGGGGGGGGGGGGGGACGCAAAGCTTCTTCGTCTATCACAGTTAGTTCACATCAAAACACAATTAAAAATAACTTGTGCGGGACTTAATATATATATTCTAAGTATCTTTTGCAAACATAATATCCACAGCATGTAAAAGCTGTGTCTAAGTATCATTATACACATACCACATGCCAATGAATGTAATTAAAACAAACCATATTTATACCTGAAAACAGCATTAAATATTTGCACAATATGTATTATATTGTGAACTATTGATAAAATTATAAAAATTTATCGTAAACTAAAAGCAAATGCTGTAAGATTGCTTGATTGCAACAAAACACTTATATATACACACGACACGTGACATCGCAGGAACATAAAAATAAGCATGTATTTTCAGCATGTATATATTGAATTGTTTGGAACACTTAAAATCGTAATTATAATAATAAAGTCTTTGTAAGTTTAAAGAGTACCATGTTTTTCGCAAAATAGCACCTTTTTTTTCTCTCCTCTATCTCGTTTTGTTATTTTAATTCTAAAGTAAATTATTGCACTCATATAAAAATATGTTAATAAAACAATTTTTGGAAAAAAACAGAACCGACTTCAAACTATAAATTGCGCTAAAAAATAAAAAATAAAATTATTCTTTAAACAACTTCGATACGACTTTTAATTTTAATTTTTGAAGTCGGTGCAAAATTATGACAGTCTAATTGTAATCACTCCATGCGTTATTTTACATTGAAACTGTTGCAAACTCTACGCCATTTGTATTTGTATTTGGTTCATAGTTACAAAAGGAATCAATCATGCACCGACTTCAAAAGTTATGTTTAAAAATCGTATCGAAGTTGTTTAAAGAATAATTTTATTTTTTACTTTTTAGCGCAATTTATAGTTTGAAGTCAGTTTTGTTTTTTCCAAAAATTATTTTAGTTTATTCTTTTTAGTGTAAATACATTTTTCTATAAATACTCTTTTTTTTAAACATACATATCAAAGGGGAATCCTTCTTTGAGGGAATGACACTAAAAACTAACCGTTCGTATGATAAATTTCGTTTCGAAATCGATTTTAAAGGGTCGCAGAGCAAACAACCTTATTGGATTTAATATTTTCTTCAGAGAAGCCTCCAGTCTATTTCTTGTTATAATTGCTTTTAATATTACATCTTAATGGCAACAAACTCTTTTTTAACAATGAGTTTCATGCTTATTAACAATTTTCCCCAACAAAGAAAAATCAAGCCTAGCCTTTCCAATTAAAATGAAAAAATACTTATTTTCACCCATAACGTTTTTCCTAAAAAACAAATGTAGTCAAATTGATGTGCGATATTTGAGTTAGACGACCCTCTATCGATCAAAGAAAAAATATTCAAAATCGGTTCATTCAGTCCAAAGTTATGGATGAAAAAGCAAAAAAAAATGACCACATTTCAGCCCGTAACTTTTTTTCTAAACATCGAATATGGTCAAATCAAGGTATGGGACCTATGGGAAACCACCCTCGATCGATTAAAAATCGGTTCATCCAGTAAGTTATGAGTGGACAAACAAACAAACAAAAAAAAGAAACGACATACATGTAATATGAATGTATAACCTCCTTCCTTTGCGAAGTCGGTTAAAAACTTCTAAAATAATCAATTTTAACTATTAAAGTTTTAAGTAAGTATTATTATAATTTAAAGGGCTATTGTTTTTAACAGGAGCATTTAGACAAAGAACCTCTCAAATCACAATCCAGGAATGTAGCTCAATGTTCATATTAGAACTGAAATTTAATTTTACAGTAGAAAAAAAAATAAGACACTTTGTGTCGCTCTCTTTTTTTTACTAAAACCAAGGCCGTAGGCCGTAGCCAGAATGTTTTTCGGGGGGGGGGGGGGGCTGACTTTGACACACTGATGTTGAGGAAAATTTCAGCGAGGAATATATGCTACATTGCGAAAAAGTTCGGGATTTCGGGGGGGGGGGGGCACGTGGGCCACCCCTCTGGATACGGCCTTGGTTCACAGTTTAACAAAAGAAAATTTTAAAATCTCTTTTAACAAAAGAAAATTTTTTAGCTGAATTTTTAATTTTTGCTTTCCAACCAGCACATCGGTTTTATTTGAAAAAGAATTTCAATTGAATTTCGTGCAGCATGAAAAAGGAACATAGGCTGAAAACTAACTTATTTATTAATAGCTAAACATACTTACAAGTAAACAATGGCGTAGCTAGACCCGGATCTTGAGGGGGGGGGGGGGAGTTCTTCGGGAGAAGTGAGTTAATTTCCCTGTTTTACTACAGGAAAAATTGATAGAATTCTAGACAATTTTCACCATTTTAGAGGAGTTTCTTCGGGAAAAGTGAGCTAATTCATTGTTTTACAGGAAAAATTGGCCAAATTCTAGATAATCTTCCCCATTTCAGGAGGTTTCTTCGGGAGAAGTGAGCTAATTTCATTGTTTTACAGGAAAAATTGGTCAAATGCTAGACAATCTTCACCACTTCAGGGGGGGGGGTTATCTCCAAACTCCCCCCTTATCTACGGCGGTGCAAGTGAAATGTAAAAAGCAACGTAGTTAAGTATAAATTATCAGCTCAAAAAGCAGACACGAGTTTCGGAATTCTTTTTTCAATGCAAAAAGAAGTGAGCAAGGGAAAACAAAACACACTAAAAGTGATATTATTAATGTTTACTCACGTTATTATGAAAATAGTCGACAACGCAGGACGAAGCACTTCAACATTCTCTAGATTTATGATAGACACTTTGATTTTCTGGTGCGGTGGTCGGGCACTGGCGGACCGTGGTTCATATCCAGCGCGAAAAGTTAAAAACTGGACCTGATTTTATTTATTTTTTTTTTTCGAGGAAAGTATACATATAAAAAAAGAAAAATTTTTCCGAATTTCAAGTTGTTCAGAAAGTACTGGCTACAAAATAAAATTATGGGTCACCAGGGAAGGCAAAAAGCCAGGGTCCGACTTGCAAGTTTTCATTCGCACGGCACTTTCAATGTTTCCTGCCCCTTTGAATAGTTAACTTTTATATACATATATATATATATATATGGGTCATTCCTTGTCAAGTGTGCTAGGGGTCCCCACTCGACCCTCTCCAATTTTGATGAAAATTTTATGGCATGTACATATCGCTTATAGAATGAACAGTGTCATATCTGCAAAAAAACGTTTTTTTGGTTTTTATATCAAAATTTTCATATTTTTGCGCTCTTTATATTGGGAATACTGTTGTAAGTCAATGTTCAAAAATTAAGGCTAAAGAACACTAGTGTCACTATGCGTTTTGGCTGGAACCGCCAATTCTCACATGTCAACACCGCCTTATTGCAGAATAATTCGGTTGGTTATAGAATTTCAACGGGATAGCTTCTCAATTTTTGCAAGTACAATGTTTTA
Source organism: Octonoba sinensis (assembly GCA_038502835.1). Lineage (NCBI taxonomy): Eukaryota > Metazoa > Arthropoda > Arachnida > Araneae > Uloboridae > Octonoba > Octonoba sinensis. The sequence continues at coordinate 1,633,221 of CM076606.1, read as the reverse complement.
CCAGCTTTAATTTCAAAACCCATGTAGTTTAAATACTCATAACACATGGAACTACTGACGTAACATCCGATACGACAGTATTCATTTCAATTTTTCATTTTTTGACGTCCTTCAGTAAGATGAATACCGTCGGGTTGGTAAATACGGCAGTTTCCATTTCTGATTTATTATTACCTTTCAGCAGTTTTGTGGAATAAACTTATGATTGATTGCTGCATAAGGCAGTATTCATTTCAATGTTTTTATTTATTTGGTTGCTTTGTTAATGGTGCTGCAGCACAACTATCACAATAATGTGCATTTCATAAAAAATAATTAGAATTGCTTTCCTATTTTAAGTTCTAAATTGTAAGAATTACGTTCCTATTTCCTAAGTAAATCAACTTTAATATTTTTATATTTTGTTTTACTTTTTCTTTTAAATACTCTTCAGCTTGCTTTTTTTCAGGTAACTTATAGGTAGTATGAAGGCCTAATTAAAGCTTATATTAATCAATCTGACTGAATCGTCTACTTTGTGTTCTTATATTGATCATGGCCTTAGCGGACTAACACTGAAACTTGGTGATCCTGCTAAACATTTGGGGCATAACAGCCTACTAGTACAACGAAAGCTTAATGTATTTAAGATTTTTCACATTTTGCTGCCAAATTAGCTCATTTGTGTCGATGTGGTGGATTTTGATCACACTTTGCCAGCTCGTATCTGTTGATAAGAATATTTTCTGAACTGAATCCTTTACTTATTTGCACCCTGCTGGCCTGTCATAAAGGTGTGCAAGTGGCACTTTGATTGCTCAGTTAACTCCCGAGTTATGCCGGTTCAAAATTCATTCGAAAACTTCATGCCTAAATAAACAAAAATTGAGGCATGAAATTTTTGAATGAATTTTGAACCGGCATAACTCGGGAGTTAATTGAGCATTCAAGGAGCCACTTGCACACCTTTATGACATGCTGGCAGGGTGCAAATGAGGAAAGAATCAAATTCAGAAAATATTTCTATCAAAAGATAGAAGCTGGCAAAGTGTAGTCAAAATCTCCCGCATCGGCACAAATGAGCTACTTTGGCAGCAAAATGTAATAAAACATAAAGTACATTAATCTTTCGTTGTACTAGTAGGCTGTTATACCTCAAATGTTTAGCAGAATCACCAAGTTTCACTGTGTTAGTCCTCTTAGGTCATGATCAATAAGAACACAAAATTGACGATTTAGTCATTTTAGTTGCGACTTGAAAAAAAGGTGCCATTACAAAACCATGGCTAGTGGCCCAACTAAAAAAAATACAACTTATGGAGCTGCAATTTTGCATGGCTCCATCTAAGACATATATGCACATGCCATAAAAATCGGAGGGGTCGAGTGGGGAACTTTCCGAAATATGGTACATTCGACATGGAATGACCCATATATATATATGTATGTATGCTTTCATGTGTGTGTGCGTGCTTAAAATAAAGTTTAAGGCAAGATCAGGAACCATTGGAAATTCTTTTGCGACTCCTAGACAAAAATTTTCATCGGACTTCGCTTTACAATAAATATTCAACCCCGAAACATTTGATATCTCTAAGTTTTTCATTAGTCTGTATTGTCCTATTTTTACTTTCAGATACATTATGTCAATATTTGGTAATTGTAAAATTATTGTAATAAGTAAATCAATATCAAAAAGTTCCTAAAATATTTGGTGAACCCTGCTGTAGGTTTCCGACCCCAAGTGGGGTGGCGGCCCACAGTTTAAGAGACTTATTTGGTCTAAACTGTTATTCTAACTTGTCCACACTAAAGCTCTACGCCCCCTCCCTACACACCACACACACTATTTCTGCCCTAGAATATTGTATAACACATTTTTTGACCAAAGCAAACTTTGGAAAGTTGACCTGTGTTCAGGGCCGGGGCGAGGTAATTTTGCGCCCTAGGCAAAGTTGCTTGGCGCGCTCCTTCCTTACAAACTTATATCTTTTTAATTTAAAAAGTCGTAAACAAATAATTAGTATTTTATATATTAATTAAACATTCTTCAAAATTAACACATTTTTCCCAAAATTAAAATTCAATTTTCCTTGCAAATAAATTAAGGAACAATAGCATTCAACAAATAATTAGTATTTTATAATAATTAAACTTTCCTCAAAATTCACACGATTCCAAAATTAAATTTTAATTTTTCTGGCTTTCATCCTCGCAAAATTTTCTATTAACTCTTTTAAGTCTAAAGTTGACGCCTCATCACAGTCAATGGAAGTTGTTGCTGAGTCCACGAGTCTGTTTTACGACATACTTGAACGGAAGTAATTTTTGATAAGTTTTCAATTTCGAGAAGGAACGCTCACAACTTGCCCCTGACACGGGAAGAGTCAGCAGAACTCTAATGAGGGCCCCAAAAACGTTCGGTAAGGAATCCTCAATTTTTTGTTGAGCAATAAAAAGGTATATTTGTGGTGGTGGCATTGATCTTGGGAGTCTTCTACCCAATACTTGAAGCTCACTGCAGATATCATCACCGTCAATATCTTTGTTGGCATTGTGCGTCAAAGATGCAACATATTAGTATAACTAACGGTAATTTTCTTAATTTTCTGTTTGTACTACAAATGTCATAAAGAAATCCAAATAAATTATTATGGTGTTTGAATTTTGAACAATAACCCCTTCACCCGGGGGGTGGGAGGGGGCATAATTCTAAGTAACTATAGAGAAAAAAAGCACATGCTTTTGGAGTTAGAATGTTTTAAAATTTTGCCACGGGTAGGGAGTGATCAACAGCACATACCGAATCACATCTTTATATATTTTTTAATTATACAATTAACAACGAAGTTGCTTTAAAAAGGTGGGTGGATTTTTGCGCCCCCTCAAGGTTTGCGCTCTAGTCAGCTGCCTCGTTTGCCTTAATGGTAGCTCCGGCCCTGCCTGTGTTGCCTAAAATTGGGGTACAATCTAACTTTATGTTTATTTAAGTATGATAAAATAAAACTATACTAGTTGGTGTATTTTTGTGACCTGCAGAAACATAAATAGATAAATCCGATCCAATGTATCCTAATTTACTTTACTCCGCGCCCAAAAAATCCACAGAAAGAATTTTCATTCTTTAGTCTTCGCGTTTTTTTCATACAGTGATTTTTAATGTTACTACGTGAGCTTAATTAACAATTTGGGAAGTTTTTTGCTAAGTTTCTTAGGTCTTTGCAAATGCATGAATAGACAAATTTTTGCAAATTTTACGCTGCAAACTGTCAGTTCTCCCGCACACACAACTATGTATATAGATGTAGTGAAAGAAAGAAATAAGCTAAAATGCGGCTTAAAGGCGTTTAAAATGCGGACCAAATGTAAATTATGAAAATATTTAAATTTACATATTTTTATTAAAAAATTAAATGCTTGCAATACTTTTCATATATAATCGATTCGTTGACATTTATTTTGAAGTAAAAATTTAAATAAAAACATTTTAGTATGCCATGAGAATTTACGTTTTGAATTATGTGTGTATTCATTCGAAGGCGAATTTTTTGAAGAATTACAATATTTGTGTATGCAGGATATTGCATTGTATTTTGATTACCTGATCATTTTGGCCAAGGGAGGCTTTCGCAGAAAAAGGGGCCATCGAACATTCGCGACACACATTTCAGTACTTTGGCTGCACATCTGTGAGTTGCAAAAAATATGCAAATATGCTGCATTAATTTTCAATTTTATTCAAGAGTTTGAAAGTAGATTTCAAGATTTTCGAAATAGGAAAGGAAGAGTATTTCAGAATATTTCCTACCCAATTTTCTCTAGAAATAAATAAATAACCTCTAAATCTTCAAATGGAATGCATTGAACTGCGAAGTGACATTCAATTCAAGAAAAACTACGTCGCAAACGCTTTTGGACCAGAAATCTCATGGCAGAATTCTACGTCGCACGCGCTTTTAGATACTTCACTGGGTGGCAGAATTCTACGTCGCACGCGCTTTTAGGTACATCACTGGGTGACAGAATTCTACGTCGCAAACGCTTTAAGGGTTAAAAGGTCACTGGAGCAATCAAACTGATTGGCTTTAATTTGTTCTTCAGAGAAGCCTTCACTCTATTTCTTGTTATAGTTGCTTTTAATGTAACAATGAGTTTCAATTTTATTAACAACTTTCCCAACAAAGACAAATCGAGCTTAGCCTTTCCAATTAAAATGAAAAAATACATATTTTTCACCCACAACGTTTTTTCTAAAAAAAAAACAGATGTAGTCAAGCTGATGCGCGATATTTGAGTTAGACGACCCTCTATCGATCAAAGAAAAAATAATCAAAATCGGTTCATTTAGTCAAAAGTTATGGCTGAAAAAGCAAAAAAATTACCACATTTCAGTCCCTTACTTTTTTTTCTAATTATCGAATATGGTCAAACCAAGGTATGGGACCTATGGGAAACCACCTTCGATCGATTTTAAAAAAAAATCATGAAAATCGGTTCATCCGGTAAGAAGTCATGAGTGGACAAAAAAAAAAAAAAAAAGATAAAAACGGCATACATACAGTATGAGTGTATAACCTCCTTCCTTTGTGAAGTCGGTTAAAAAATTTTTAAATCAAAATGAAAATAGCTGAATTAAACTGTTGCTATTCAAAATAAGTAGTCTTTCTTTTAAATTTCCCCTTAATCTTCGAGTGCAAAAATACTAACAAATACTTCAATACAAACAGAAAAAATTATTAAATCAAAATGAAAATAGCTGTACCCTGCCAATAGTTGCAGTGGCTCATTCTCCTTAATAAAACATTAAAAACCGAAATATTTAAATCAAAGTTGAAATAAATTAAAAGCGATATATTAAAACACATGTTCTGATAAAATTTCAAAGCAATCGAAGTATTTACGGAGATTTGAGGTTAGGAACCAAGGCTGAACTTGATCGTAACCGTAAACTGGATCACGTTCAGCCTTGTATGAACAAACAAACACTTACATTTTTATTTACATAGCTTATGTTACCCGGTGTTGAGGAAACTGCTAATTATTATTTTTTGATCAAGGTAAGCCTTAAGAAATCGAACTAAAAAGCTTATAACTGGCGTTCTTTTTGACTTAGAAACTTCGAACAAATTCCATTTTATGCAAAAAAATCAGCGCTTTCGATCGATGTATTATATTAATATGTGAAATGTTTTTTTAGCTCCCATAATGGGAAATTAATGTAGAAATTTTGCCTTAAATTGGAATAAAAAAGGAACTACCTGTCGTATTTTTTTCTAACGGGTCTATAAACCATCCGCTTGAATCACTCTGTTAACTGGCAAAATTTCAAACCAATCGGTCAAGTACTTTCGGAGATTTGCGGCTCGCACAAACGAACACTTACATTTTTATTTATATAGATGTTATATTTCATATGCATGGTTTTATGGTATCAGAGAGCAATTCTTTTTTTAATGCCATTCTATTTATTATGACTCCTTCCAATTATTCTCATTTTGTCTTGCGAGATAACCTTTTTGATGAAGATTATCTTGCTACTTTGTCATGCTGATTAAAATTTGAAACTCGCAGAAGAGGGAAGCGATTCTCAATCGGGACAAAATTTGTCGACCGACTCGATTGGGAACGACTGAAACGGGACATCACCGAAGTCCCCACCCTAAACAAAAAAACAAGAGGAAAAAAATAATTTTATAGTTTGTGTTTATTAAACAGGAATGAAAACGTAAACGCAAAATTTGCGTCCCTATCTTTTGTGGGGAAAAGACATACCTAACATATATTTTACATACAGCTTGATAATAAAATGAAGAATTTCAACTCACAACTGCGTTTTCCTGCTGGTTCATTGATAAATTATCCATATGAGAAATGATCTCCTCTACGGCTGCATAACATGCGTTCCGGATAAATATAAAAAGTATTCAACAATAATGCAAAAGTTTGCATAGTTAAAATTATTGCCTGTAAGCTGTGTTTATTACTATGTATCGTTTTCTAGATTACCCTCTATCAGAAAATTTCGATGTCCCGAAGCTACTTCGGGGACAGCGGGACAGAATACCTCTATAAAAATAGGATTGTCCTATTCAAAACGGGATGTATGATGGTCGGTTTAGTTAAAGGGTTCATGATGCCAAGCTCGCCAAGAGATGCATGAACATATCCAACTCAAATGTAAACACAGCTATTTCCTTGATGAATTTAAAAGAAATGGCACTTATATTTCGTACATCGACAATTTAATAACAGCTAATTATATTATTCAATGTATTATTGTTTCATTGAATTACGTGATACTTTGACGTTTGTTGTTATTATCTGATGAAGGTTATTTGCTACGAACTATACGTTGATTAAAATTTGGTCATTTTTGATGAAAGAAGCTATTATAATGTAGCAAAATATTTCTCTTAACACAGCGTTTGTTAATTTTATTGATGCGCGCTTTTTTAAGACCGACTGTTTTCGGGCAACCCCTGCTTTCTTCAATAGTATGACTACATATGGAAAATGAATATTTTGCTATGGAAATGGTAGCTTGGTAGTTGGTTTTTGATAGGTTTGAAAATATATTTATTAGTTTCAAAATATAATTTCAAAAATGAAGTTAAACGAACATTTTCTAAATAACTTTAAATAACATATTTAAAGAAGATAGGAAAAATTTTAGTGAAATGAGTCGTACTGATTTTAATTACAGCAGATATGAGAACTCACGTATCATTATGTGTGCACAATGTGCCTTAAAACGGGGTACAAAGTTTTTTTTTCTTTGCGTATTAATATATAGATTATGTTGAAATTTATAGGCGTAGAATTTAACTTTTCTTTCTTAGGTTATAGCTGGTACTTGAAAAGGAACTCGTCCAACTTTTGTAATGAATGCAAATAAAAATGAAACGTTTGAAGTGCCCAAAAAATTTTTGAAGCACTCCTTAGTTCGACGCTATATTACGCCGTACAAAGTTCATTCCGGTGCAAAATATATAGGGAAAAAAAACAATTTTGGCAGACTTTAATGTTCCAGCATTTGAGTATTGAATAGAAGAAAACTAGAAGAGCTTTTATCTGGGAGCTCATTGATGGATATATAATGTGATATAAACTGCAATAAGTTATTTATCGATCTTATTATTGTCGATATTATTATTGCATTTAACACTTTCCTCCCTTTAAAATATTATTTTGTTGACAGGACTTCCCAACTCCCGTCCGGGCCATTGCTATTGGCTCAAGCACAGCATTTGCAAGGTTGGGTGGATTGACAGTTCCCTATGTTGCTCAGGCATGTTTTTTTATTATTATTTTGTTTTTCATGCCTTCCAGATACAATAGCAATTAATCTGCACAAAATAGTTATAATAAGTTATACTTACTAGTTGGTTTTTGCAGTCTAAATTCGTAGCGTATGATTAGGCTGGCAAATATTTCTTATAAAATGAGAAATTTTGAAACTTTGCGTCAATAATCAGTGCACTTTCTTTAAAATTTGTTTTTGAGATGTGCATTGATGTGCGCGATACATGAAGGACTCATGCAGCAGAGCGAAGCATATGACATAAAGCAAAATGCTCCCGCGTTATGGTGCCTAACCCAGTGCATAGCCTTCGAGTCCTGGCCTGGGCACGGTTGTTATTAATCGGCATAGCACTTCCTCCCCTCACGTCCCGGGTCACCATTCATTCTGTAGGACCTCAGGTCACTTCGTTCTCGGTCTCTTACCCAAAGACCGCAAAATAATCGGATGTCGAGAGACAGCCAAAGTGTCAGTGGCTCTATCACGAATATTGCTGGGGAAAAAACCAAGTAACCATTCTGAATAAAAGATTGTAGCATTAGGGAAAAAGAAGCGCCTAACAAAAACTAGCTTTATTACGAGATAAAGTAAAAAATTTAGTGATCAAGAAAGTTCAGTAATTTTGCTCATTTAATAAAAACGATGCATATGTAAGAAGTTATGCATTGCTACTGATTTAGTACTACTGAAATTATTTTCTAAGCCACTATCAGCATCATGGCTGCAATATAACATGTGATTGCAATATTCAATGTAATCATGAGTGTCCTAGGTTTCATATAACTTTAGAAAATTAATTTTAAATTTTCACGAATTATAGATGCTCTTCAGTCTTGTTCCAGTTGCTGCGTTAACCATTTTGGCAGCCGCATCCTTTGTTACGTCGCTCGCAGCATCCCTTTTGCCATGGGAACTGAATGGAGATGATATGAAGGTAAGTTTAGGGTTTGAAATTCTGTTTGTGTTTCTCTTCTTTTCCTTTTTTTTTTTTTTTTTTGTCTGCTTTTTTTTTTTTTTTTTGTCTGCTTTTTTTTTTTTTTTTTTTTTGCGTTTTACATAAGTCGGGAGAAATAACTGTGTAAAAGTAATGTTCAAAAATCCCTTTTTATTGAAAACTAAGCTGCATAATATATTTATATTGCTTTCTATGCTTATAGGAAACCTTCGATTGGACCGATGTAGAAATTCCACCTGCACTGCCAAGCAACAATGATGAAAACAGCGATCGTTCAGTACCTGTGACAGAAAGCAAAAAACTGCGCGATAAAGATGAAAATCAACAGGACGAAGACGCTAGAACTTCAACGACATCTCAACGATCAGAAAATTCTGAAAAGTCAGAAATCCAAAAATCGGACAATAAATAATGAAAGAGATAGTAAGGGTGAACAAGCGGTAAAAGATACCCTTCAAACTTTTGACGCCTTTAAACTATTTCCAATGTCAGAAATACTTTTTAAATAAAAGACGTTTATATAATTCTACAGAAATAATTTTTAGAATATTTAATTTGAATATTTAATTATTATTTAGATTTACGGTATAAATATGGAATATTTAGAATCTTAAATATCATCACAAATTTACCAAGATTTCAGATGGTTGGCAGCAAAAAAGAAAAAAAGGGCCAGTTAATTTATGATGGATTGTTTTCATTCAGAAAACATTTTTCTTTCATGAAAAATACTAATTATTTTCACTTAGTTGGTTCAACTATCACTAAACATACATAGTTAATTAAGAGATGTGTACAACATGATAATAAGAGTAACAACTAAATATCGTAACCGGAGTCTATTAGTTTCTCCCTATTTTACCTTGTTAAAAAGGCAGTTAATTTCTCGTTTATTACTAGCAACGATCGGCTTGCTTGCATAGCAAAACTTTTCATAATGTCCAAGTATACTGGGGCGGCTACGCTGCGGAGGACCATAGACTAGACACCACAAATGAGCGGAGTTGATGTCGCTTAGATAAGTCACGTGAACAGGACCTGCAGAGCAAATTTCAGTGTCAGTAATTACCGGAGGGCGCAGCAAATTCGTTAGAAGTTAATTCTCATGAAAGAAGTGGTAGGAGTGCCATAGTTCTCAGAACTTATTTTAATTAATAAATACTCCGAGTTCTTTCTAATTTTTATAAATTTATATGAGATCGAAAATAAGTGCTGAGGAAGTTGCACCCAAGATCTCCCATGCAAATTTAGCCACGACTGAGTAGGAATAACTGTAACTCCGTCTATATCTTCAAGGTCTATGTGGATAACGATTAGTAGCGAACAGAATATGTCCATGATTCTTCTTACATGAGCTTTCCGAGATGGTATAGCATGCGACTAGCAAAAGCTTTTCATGAGTTAAGGTGCACTCTCAGAAATAGAATCGTCGCTTTTGAGGACTTTTCTATCGTCAAGAAAATTTCGTCATTTATAACGAAACTTTCCTCTCGAGATCACATGACTTTAAAAAATTACTACACAAATTTCGGCAATTTGACGAAAGGTTTACTCGGAGCATTTTTCACGAAGCCATTTCGTCAAATACGACGAAAGTTTCGTGAGATTTGAGCATGTGTTTCTGAGAGTGTGGCTGAGGATTTAGCTACCTTTCCGACGAAACATCTCAATAAATTACGATCTGAAGATTAGGATGAAGGATGGCAGAACACCGCAGAAAAGAAACAATTCCCTCGATGTTTTTGAAGTCATATTTCTACAAGGAAAAGCATTATCTTGTTGAAAATCACCGTCAAATAAGAGGCATCAAATAAAACATCGATGACAATGACCACACAGTGGCATAGTCGCATAGTCGGTAACATCGAAGGTTTCCATACCGAAGGCCTGGACTCGATTCCTGTCACTGGAGCTTTACAATTCACTGGAGTGCTTAGTACCGGATAGCGTTGAACACTTTTGCTTTAGTTACAGGTTCAGACTTATTACTACTTTTTTAGTTACAGGTTCAGACGGAATCTTCCATTGAGTGCAATGCTGAAGTGGAATTTAAAATTATTATTATTATTATTATTATCATTAGTTGATTGAAACTAATTATAGTGGAATCGAGTGCTACATACAGTTGTTCCAACCACTGAATGGAGGACATCATGTTACAATTTCTGAATCGAGACATTTTACCTGATTTATCGACAAATATTTACTATTTTGTTTAATGATTAGTGTTGCAATGGATGGAAAATCCCGGTTTCTTGGGGAAGGGAATTTTCAAGTAGTTTTAAGAAATAAAAAATTTATTTTTGATTATAACCTTTTTCCTCAGCGATTTCGATTTTAATGCTTTTTGATGATTTAAATGCAAATTACTTGTTAGTTAGTTTTAAAATTTTATGTGACATAAAATGAGAAAAACGTGGCTACCCTTGCTTGCAGCTGACTGAATTTGCATTGCAGCTCACTGAACTTTTATTGATTTATAATTAAATACTTAAATGACCTATATTTATATTTTATTTTTGCTTTTTAGCATAGTATTAGGCTAAAATTGTACCTTGCATAAAAATATTTGGACCAGAGTCAAAATTTCTTAAAGTAACTTAACTACTTGAAACAGTTTTCGGTCATTAACGACAATTTCGAATTGTATTGTCTTAACACAAAAAAGCTGCTTCAACAAACATAATTTCAAAATTTTATTCAATTTTATTAAACAGCTTTTTGGGAACATGAAACATGTAAGAATTTAAGAATTGATTGATAACGTCTAATAACTGTGTCTCATATGATCCATGAACCTGGTATTCAGTATTAATGCAGTACTTTCTTATTAATAAGCACATCACATTGCCTCTACTGTCTCAGAATCAAACTTTATTTCTCTCCATTGGCTGACATAGCCTAATAAACTATTTTTCATTTAAAACTTTAAAAACTCCCAATAGCTACTGTGCGTTAATAATTCTTTAAAAATGACATGGCCAATTTTTAAAACGTTGTTTACAATTGGCAATGAAAACATATTGAGGCATCTGCAAAAGTATACCATCTCACATTCATGCGTTTTACATTTTTCCGTTGCGTTAAAGCTTTTTTCCTGGTTTCAGTTTCTTTCCTGAAGAACTTTTCGATTCAGCTTACACCCTAGGATGCAAGAGTTACTTAACTGATGCGTTCTTCACTCAAAATGAAACTTGGATGTGAATAAAGATCTATTATCCGATGCTGGAAGCGAAGAATTATTTTTGTGACAATACTTGTAAACCTTTTTTCATCATATCTTCTAAAGAATCCTTCAACAAAAGTCACATGCAATCAATACTAATTCATGCATTGGTAAAATACATGTCTACTTGTTTGAGAAATTTTGATTGTATTTCTTGTGCTGAGCGATCTCAGAAGCCGCATACTGCTCGCAATTTCATCTCATATATTTTCAATAAAACTTTGTTCTAAACTAATTTCATTTAAACTTTGCTTTAACATTGCAATCAATGGATGAAGCGAGAAATTATGAATAAAAACATTATGAATAAACCCACTGGAATAAAAACCAATTGGGCAAAATAGTTGTTATTTGTTTGTATAAACCACTTCAGGTAACATACATTTTCAAGCTTATTTGCTATCTCAGTGGACGTGCCTCAAGCTCTCACCTCATTGACAGATAATGAGGCAAAATATATGAAGGGTCCACTGGAAAAACGACCTAAGTCACACACTACTTGATGAACTTTGCTTTATGTTTTATTCATTCATTTTATCACATATATGTTAATTTTAACTATACGAGCCTACTTCTCCGTAACACCCAAATTCATATTTATAATACATATATTTATAATACATAATTTATATTCATTTATAATACATAATTTATAATGAAACATAAAGCAAAATTCATCAAGTAGTATGTGACTTAGGTCATTTTTTTCAGTGGACGCTTCATATTATTTCGCGAACGCTAGCGACATTTCTTCGGAAGATTACTCTAGTTAGTTGTACAGTGCAATAGCATTAAAAGGCCATGACTATGAGCAGAAAAAATGCATTAATATTAATAACATAGAACAAATATATTGCTTGTACTATATTTTCCAGTTTAACGAAAGAAGATTTTAAGATTTTGGTCTCAGAGAATGGCAACGAGGCAAATTGTTTTAAAGATTGACGATAAAGGAAAGTTACATTTACAAAATATGTGGCAGTTTTTTGCGGATTTGGCTAAAAGAAAAGTGGTTTCTTAGAGATACCGCGGCTGACCCCCCTCTACCAGCGTAATATATTTACCTTGAACTTTTATCATTTTAAAGTTGTATAGTTTCTATTATTATTACTTGTGGTTTATTTTCTTTTTTCAAAAAGCAAAAGCAATTTGAATTAAGTTCCTTGAAATGCCTGGAAATCCAGAGGAATAAAACAAATATACAAGGTAAACCTTTTGAAAATCCACGAAATTTTGGTGATAAACATTCCAATACGGGGACCTGAATTTTCTGGGTGCATTAATTTTTGGTTTGTTTTCATTTTTATTAGGGTTGAAGTGGATGGGTTTTCGTTTTTATTAGGACTTACTTGAAAAAGAAAAAAATGCTTTTGTTCATCGCTTAGATTACATTAAAAGTACATAAAATAGGCATTTCGTGTTCATCTTTTAACCAGTCTACTTCGAGGGATACTTGGATAATGGAAAAATTGGAGAAATAGTAAAATTTTAGGCTATAATCCTTTCATTTTGGCAGCATCGGCAAGGCAGTGAAACTTGTATTTGGCCCTTTGGCGACATTCGAAAAAACGGCCAAGCATCTCATCTATCAAAATACCCCTATTATTTTCCCAGAAATTTTACCAATTAATTTCCAGATTTTATTAATTTCGTTACTTACAACTTAAATTACATACATTTATTTTAATGACTAATTAGTTTCGTCATTGCTTATTAGCTATTTACTAAGCCGCTAAAAACAAGGTGGTGCGAAATAGCACTGTATCGTATACTGGTAACAAATCAAAAATAATAATAATAATAATAAATAAATAAATAAATAAATAAAAACTTAACGTCCTATAATGCTAGAAATTTGTCGGCAATTAGAAACATCTCCAGAAGCCTTCATAGACTAAAGTTTCCGAATGTAAGTTATAAAATGAAGAGGGAACAATTGAGGATAAGGGCAAAGTGTGGACAATTTTCGTAAATTTTGCAAAAAAAGGTCTAAATACCATTTTTAACTTACCAAAATTTTACAAATACATACATTTTCATATCGATTTGGTTGATACATTAAACTATTTGGCAGTACAGTTATTCAATAATATTTTTTTAAAAACAGTGTTATTTGACTACACTAACCCCAGCACATGGAGATAAGTGTGAACAAGCTAGAATATTTTTCTAGACAATGGTTGCTCTTAAAAGCGAATGAAAATCATACATGGTACCTAACAGAATATTTCTCAGGAATATTGATCGTTATAAAGTATAATTTAAATTAATATTATAATCAAATATAGTTTTCTTGGGAAGGACTGCATTTAGTATGTTAGAAATGTGTTTCAGAGAGGCAAAATCGCATGCGTTTACAAAATTAAAATTAAAAAAAAATCGATGATTATAAAACATACAAATATAAAAATTACAATTTATTTACTAATTCTATACATTTTATTTGCAAATAACAAAAAGTTTAATATCGCAAATGGATTTATAATTTCAATCCTGCTTGCAAGGTTACATTATTTTTCAAAACAATTCAAAGAATTTTAATGTTTTTCATTGGTGTTTACTCATAAAACTACATTCCAAGCGTTCTTGAATAACGTCTAAAAAAGGTGATGGGGTTAAATTTCTTGCCACGTACAACGAAAATTGAACACATAAAATATCTGCTTTGATGTCTGTTTTTTTCCCGGTCGTTTCTACTACTTTAATTTTTGATTCATGAATTCCTATGTCAAAAAGGCTGCCCTATACTATCTTCCTACATACTCTACTCATCAAATTAATATCCTTTCTAGTGAAAGTTGAATGGGGCTGTTTTTAAAATATCCACAGTAGCTCCCCCATCGTGTGTCCGCACTAGACCCATGGACTCATTTATTTCTTTTCGAGTCACTCTAATGCATTTGAAGTGCGTTAAGCTAAAAGTGAATGTCAAAATATAAGTACTGATTACGTTAATGTGATATATAATGTGTGTATCAGCGTTGAAAAACTGAACAGAACTATCTACACAGAAACTTGAACCAAAAAATGATAGAATCAGTCATGTTGTCTGCTCAAACCCCCTTCTCCTTAAGATCAAGATGCATTGGAGAGTCTTATGGTTTCTCGGTGCTGGTGGTATTTAAAAACTCTACGCATTTTTTAAAAATAAATTAAAATCTTGTTACATCCATCTAGAATACGTTTTATTAAAAGCAACGGATCGAATGTCTCTGGCGTAAATTGATATTTTTGGCGGTAATGATGATGTTGATGTTTTGTCTACGATTGTGCCATGGGCAGGGATTCCCTCATCTTCTGTATTGTCTTCATAGCAGATTATTTCCGTGTCGAAAGACGCTCCGAAGTTATGCAAAGATGGTTTTCCCAGACGAAATTTCACAGCTTTTCATACGAAAATAGAGCTTTGAGATTAACTGCATACAACTGGCGATTAAATGCATGGAAAAAGATCCAATTTGATCGGATATTTCTTTTGTTACATAAAAAGTAACAGGCAATGGATTCCGAATTAATTGGAACCACAAGGCTTGTGTTTCTTGGTGAAAATTTGGATTACCAAAGTTTAATGCACCGTTAAATGTTTAAATTAGTAAACCATTAATTAATTCTAGTGGAATGCTGCGTTACAAGTCGTGTGTGGTCTTATTGTTAGGCGCACAGTATTTGATCACATCACGACAGATTTGCAATTTATGTTTCAATTAAAAATCATCTAATGAATGAAAAGAACTGTCTACTCTCTTTTTCAGGTAAAATGGCTGAGGTATTTACCATAGATGACGCAGTTAACCAAGCGGGAATGGGAAAATTTCAGTACTTTGTGTTGTTTCTGGCGGGTATGGGATGGGTAAGTTCAAACCTTTCGTCACATCTTTAGCACTGAGCTAAGTTAAATGTAAATACTAGAAAAAAAACCTGGATATCTGAATACATTATTAGTATTATTATCTTTTAATGCTGACTGTTCTAACTGATATGATTATTCCAAATGTATAATCTGGTTCTAAAAGATTAACTAATAATTGCCAGGTAAATATTTGCTTTTCCTCAAGCGTGATGAAATATTGAATTTTTTAAAGGAAAAAATATCTACACACATAATCAGAAAGTGTCAACATATGTCATATTTCTTTAAGATGGGAAACGCTTGGGTGTGGATAACAGCAAATTCTTTGTGAGTATTGCAGTCTTTAACTGGTCAATAAGACAGGCTAGCGAAAGTATCTGCAAGATTTCCTAGTTGAGATAGGGATTTGGGTAAGGACTCAGATTGCTGTATATTTCGTTGTCTTTCCTAATACATGACACTCTATACGTATGATATAAGTTAATTTTGTTTCTCAAAATCTATTTAAAAATTACGAATTGATTTTCTTCTCTAAATACATTATTAAAAGTTTTCAAATTAATTCTATGAGTACTTAGTAGTGTTTAGTATTTGTATAATTGATTTATATCAAGAAATAACTAATTGCTATAACAATCATATAATCAATATAGTTATAAAGAAATAACTATATCGCAGTAGTCTGTTTTTCTTTTAATTTATGGTGGAGTAAATTTTACCAAAATGCGGACGATGTTTAAAATTCTTAGTCAAAGAGCAGCGAACATTTTTCAATGATAATGTGATTATTTTAAGTTTAACAACAAGTGCATAATATTTTATTTTTAGTTTTCTGATGCGTTTGAAATCCTCATCCAGTCGATGCTGGGAGATTACTTGGCATGCGAGTGGAGCTTGTACCATTGGCAAGGTTCATTCCTTACATCGGTAACGTTGAAATTTTTAAGTTACTTGTAAATATTTTCAATTAAAAAATAATAAAATTGTGTAGTTAAATTTTCGAATTCATAACTAATTTCTTAAATGTTGTTAAATAAGGAGGATTCGTCAACTATAATAGGAAAAAAAGGAATTATATTTTTCAGTAAGAGGACCTAAGAGATGGACTTTTTTAAGTATTTCAACGTAGTGTTGCTTAAAGTTATAGTAAGGGAAGTTGCAAGTGTTAGAGAGTTGCAGTTCCTATGAATTGCACATTAAAAACTTTAAATGCTTTAAAAAACTTTAAAAAGAGAATATATAAATAATTTCTATAATTCTTGGTGAAGCTGTAGGTATAATAAGGATATTCTTATGAAAGAGCTGCTTTGAAGTGACAAAATAGTAACTCTGGTGCTAAAAATCAAAGCGAGATGACATGGTTCCTGCCAAAATTTCTCTGATTTCTGTCTTGTGGAAGTTACAAAACAGTTCCGGTAAAATTCAGAAGTCTGCTTTTTTTTTTTTTTTTTTTTGAATGATGTGAACAGTTACCAATATCATTATCAATATCAATTACTTAAAAAATAAAAAAGAAAAGCAAATCTCGTCTAAGAAGGTAAAGGTAGACATTGTTACATATGGTCTCTCAAATGGAACATGGAACATATTGTTTTCCTATAATGAGAATTTTTCCAATTCAGTTTTTTTTTTTGGGAGGGGGGGGGGGGGGATCTAGAGCAGCTACTTTTTTTTCACTCCGACTTCTAAATACATGGTCCGGCTCTGCTCCATGCTCCAAATAGTTTTAACAGTTTACGATATTTAACTTTTTTTTAAAGTTAAATAATTTTTTTGTACCTGTATGATAAAAAAGTTAAAAAGAAATTGGAACAGAGGAGTACAACAAGTTTCTACGCTCTGCTTCGCTCCAGTTTTGAGTTTTAGTTGATCCGCACTCCTGCTCCACGTTGTGCTCCAGATTTCTGATTTTATTTCTGTTTCATTTACAGCATCAGTGAAGTAAATGCAGAATCTTTTTACACATTTAGTAAGAACAAAATTTTTTCTTTCAAAGTATGTAACATTAATCTCTAAGATATAGATGCTTATTTTTCGAAATTATTGTAATTTAAATTTTTGAGTGTTTAACTGCTTGTGTGGAAACAAATTGCGGAAAACATTACAAATGCTTATGTTCTTTCATATCATCCTGCTAAAAATAGCATTTACTTACTCTTCATTCTAATATGAAAAAAATAGTCGATGAATTTGTGTATTTCTGAAAAGTAATGGCAGCGTTGCGAAATCTCAATAATTTTCCAAGCAAAAATTCCTGGGAAAGTTGGGAAGTTTCAAAAAAAGAAATCACTAGTCACTTTGGATTCCTTCCTCATTAAATGTCATTTTGAATCATTGAAATTCTCCATTTGCTGTAATAGTAGCAGAAAGTAGAGCCTTTATTAATTCACTTTAAAGGTAACTAAATTTTAGGTCTACATTTTGGCAACTTAAGGCTACTATAGCAAGTACTTTTGAGTGTTTATCATGGTAGGAACCCGGTGACGGAACCCTGTCAGGATTAGAAACAGCAAATATGCAGAAATCTTAAAAACATTACATGTGTATTGTGTATTCTAATCTTTATCGCTTGTGTAAGTTGCTCTACAAATGACTGTTTTACCTGATTGATGGTAGCGTTGATGTCCATTGCTATCAAACAACAATATCTTTCGAAGTTAATTACAAATAGAGAATGTGATTTTATGACAGCAGAAATTATTTTTCAAGACTTTATGTTAAAATTGTTGATACGGAAGCTCTCATCAACCGCAGATTGGGACAACTTTTCTGGAGCAAAAGCTTCATCCTGAGAGATGAACAAGAAAAATGTTTAGTATGTAAACATTTAAAATAAATAATTAATGTGAAGATTCAAAATTATAGAGCACTGTAAGTTGATTCTGATAAACAGTTATTGAGATAAATATTTCAGCAATAAGAAAACGTGTGCATTGAAATTTCAGGTTGTATTCCTCGGAATGATGCTTGGATGCCCAATATTTGGAGCAGTCGCGGATGTATATGGGCGAAAAATAGTAAGCATTTCGTTTCTTCTTCTTTTCCCAGATGAAATATTGAATAAACGAATATTTCCCACCAAAAAAGATTTCTTTTAATTTGCTTCAGATTTTACCTAGCGCAAACTTAGCATCCATTTAATATTTGAACTTCTTCATAAATACAAAATTAATAAGGTATGAAACCTATGGGAAAACAGAAAATTCTCAAAATAACTGCATCTTTTAACGCTGCACTACTAAATTGTATAGTTAGTTAGTCTGTGATAAATTGAATTATGATGAATGAAGGATTAAATTATTGCATTTGGCGTGTCGATAGCATACTGATCTGCGTATTGGCGCCAATATAAGAATTCATCTTGGCCGCTTCTTCTCTCCAAAGAGAAATGAATTCTTTCAAGGTCGATCATCTTCTTATCAGAGCCATACAGTATAGGTGAAAACTGGGAAAATTTGTTAGTCGCCTTTTTTTAAAATTGATAATAAAAATTGAATATTTACTCTAAAATCGATTAGAAAATAAATAAATAATTGCAATAAAACAAGAAATATGCAGATTTGAATTAGCACATACTAAAATTATTTCGAACTTTTAAAATGATTTAAATGTATACAGGATGCTGAAAGAATGAGAGTTGAAATGCGACATGAAATTTTCGGCGAAGTACATGTTCAATATTGGAATGTTTCCAAGAAACAAAAAAGGTGATTTGCTCATAATAAGAATTAGAAAATGAAAATTCAATTTATTTTTAAAAGTTGATTAAAATTATTCCAATCTTTAAATAAATAGATAAAAATACATAAAACGTTTACAGAATGAAATTGAAGCAGTAAGTAAAGTAGTACAGCGAGGGGAGAGGAAGGAAAGGGTCAAAAATGTAAATATTTTGCATGTGGATATTTTGGATTCGGCACCGAACGAACAAACTAGCTTTGTTTCGTTTTCTGCTGACTAAAATCTGAAGTCTGAACTTGTGGTGTCGGCGAGAACCTTGAAAGACAATAAACGGGGAGTGAGGACTGGGGGAGGGCATAACAGTGGATTCCTAAGAGTACCACATAACATTTTAATTAAACAAAGAATGATGTTCTACGGTTTTGATAAGTAAAATAAGGTTTGATCTCTGTTAATTTAGAAATTTTGGAATTTTATAAAAATAAAATATCAGTGTAAAAATATGCTTTACAATCACAGAAGACCAAGAAAGTCTATTATTATGTATAAGTACGATGAAATTAAATAATTTAGTCTCGAACGATGGGGGAAGGAAAAAAATCAAAATGACAGCAGAATATATGCTAAAAAGTGACCATACAGGAGTGGCGATCGATGATGCATTTTTTAATCTCCACTTTTACTGCTTTCATCGCCACGTGGCGAGTGGCGACCGCTAATTTTCCCCTATACCATACAGTACTTTGGTGCTGATGATGAGGAATTTCGAAAACTTTAATTCTGCAACCACAAAAGTGTTTTACATCTTTTCTTATTTTTTGAACATGCAATTCTTGAAATTCTTTCCTTTTTTAAAATCTATAGATACAATGAAATGAAGAAAAAGTGTAAGATCATTTTATGTCGTTTTCAGGCTCTGACAGTGTCCATGAGCATGCTGTTCGTCTTCGGTGCAGTGAGTGCATCCGCTGCCTCTTATGCGTGGATGGCCGTCTTCAGAGGAATTACGGGTTTTGCCATCGGGGGCCTTGGCCAGGGGTGAGAAACGGTTTTAATCCTGAAAGATTAAGACTACAGTACTCTTTAAAATGAAACTTCAAAGTTTTGATCACCGTAATGAATATTAAAATTAGTCGAAAGAAACGTTCTTGATTTAAGCAAAGCATTTGCCTTTGAACTCTTGTTCATCTCTGCTGACTTGTCGCTTGTCCTTGAGGGTATTTATGTCTTGTTGTGGATTTCAGTGAAAGAGAGAACTATTTTTGGAGCTGAGTTGAGTTGAGTTATCGTGGTAACTCAACTCAACACAAGAACAATAAAACTTTCCTCTTTTAATGAATTCCTCCCCTAACCCCACAAAAAACTCAAAAAATACAAGTTACCAGAGCCGAATAATGCATTCAAATAAGATTTAATGAATGTATTGTAGAGCTTCAAATTATTTCTAAAATTCAAATATTTCTTTTCAGGTTAACCCTTTGCTCAGAGTACTTTCCTTCAGATTCTCGCGGGAAAGGCGGATTTTACTTGGCCGTAAGTTAATTTTCTACTGCACTATACTAGCAGTATATATATAATATTCTAAAAAAATTCTCATTCCATTAATGTCCATAAAACAATTGTAAATATTCAGAAAATGATAAACTTAAACTTGAAAAAATGTAGTTAGACCCAGAGAAACAATGATGAGAGACCCCATTACTATTGGTTGCCTCAGAGCCTCTAATTTTGCTGTGACGGCGCTCTTCAGAATGTATGTAATTATCACATTTACACATTTTCTTTCACTTTGAATTGAATAGATGTATTTTATGACGTACCAATGGAATCAACAATATTAGCAGATAATCCATATATATATATATTTCACTTAACGTGGACCAGCTACGATTAAATTTTCCGAAACGATACGATACTGACCGGCAAAACACTAACTATGGCAAAACGATATTTCAAAATTTTTTTAATTAAAAGTAACGTAACATTTGTATTTATTGTCGTAACTTACGGACTTTAACAAATTTAATTCTATTTCTTGAAAAGTATTTCTATTCATAACTCAATTTTGAATTTAAAATTCTTTGGAGTGGCAACACCTGAGTTTCTTTATATCGAGCGATAATCCGCAAGTTTATAGCTTAGCGACCTTTTCTTAAGCTTTTCAAATTTTAAAGCGGTTTTTTTATTTTTTTTAAATTTTTTTTTATTGTTGAGCTCACAGGTGTTCTGCGGGATATCAGCTAGTTTAAATCTATTCCATTTGCAGCAAACTGTATCAGTTTTTTGTTTTTAACTTTTAATTTCCTTTGGAATTGTTTTTGCGCTGGAAATTTAATAATAAACAGGATTGCGTAAAATTGAATTCATTCTGTAAACGAAAGTAAAAGAGAAGCTTTATTCACAACAATAAACATATTTTTTTCTTTTTCCGTCCAAGAGACAAATTATTAAGTTATGTAGGTTAAGACATTTGATTCTCAGAATAAAAAAACACGAATACATACTAAGAAAGAAAAACCACGATTTATGTTTCACCATGGCAGTTTTTTGGGCAGTTTTGAAACTGTACGCTCTCTACCTTGAATAATGTACATTTAAGTTTTGGTATATCATTACAATTTTCTAAAAGTATTCTAAAACAGCTATCAACTTAGTAATGAACTGTCGTAAAAACGTACTTTTCAAGTTTTTTACCTTAAATAAAAAGATATTCTTTTTTGCTCTTCATCCGTATTGTAAGGGAAGGTGTTATACCTAGGGATAGATTTCAGGTACACATTTTTCCAACCGGTAAGGGTTGGTTTCAGCGCGGAAATAACAAGTTCATACTTTTTAGAAGCTTTTACCATTTTTACTTCATTGTAATGTAATACTATACGTTAGATAGGGAGGGAAATTAAAGCCAATTGTAAGTGTCTGAAGGTACAACACCACGTTGTACCTTGGGACTTCAAACAATTAAGACTCTCATTATTAAAGAAATATCTTATATATAAGCGGCTTATTCTGTCTGTCTGTTCGCTATAGAATCCCAGGCCGTTTTAACGATCGGACCACATTCGGCACGGTTAATGTTTACGTCCCGAGAAAATCATCGCTGCAAAAATGAAAGTTGTGACTCAATTAGTTTTTTTCAATTAATTTTTTTAAAATTTTTAAATGATTTTTTTCATCCGCTTTATTTTATTTTTGCATTGTTGCCGTCGTTTCCAACCATATAATTACAGTTGCCGTGTGAACAAACAAAACAATGCAGTTGCCATTGTTGTAACAAATTTAATAAATATACTAATAATAATCGAAAACTTTCTCGAGCATATTGAGTGAGGTTTCGCCGTATTTGCAATCTCCGTTAAAAATGAATGAATACGCGAATTTAATTTAATCCTTTCTTTCTTTTTAATTTATTTATTTATCTTCTTCGATTTTTATATTTTTCTTATTAGAGTGGCAGCGCTTTTTTCCCAGTTTCGCTAAAACTTTCGTTTTGAAAAGCATAATAAAAGTTTCAAAAATATTATATAGTAAATAAATATATAGTGGTGTGGGGCAGTAAGCAAAGGGACGTCCTCGCCGCCTGACCTGGGAATTCAGTTTGAATTAGCAGACTCCTTTGCACAAATCATTTAATTACAATTTATAATATCTAGAACAGCGGTCATTTCGTATGACCGCCGGGCTTACTAGTTCATATATGAGTCAGATGTATTACAAATATGAAAAATAATCAATGTAGGATTATCAATATATATATATATATATATATATATATATATATATATAAAGGACTAATACGTGGTTTAAAAAAAAAACGTTTTTATTTGTTTGTCCCGGTTGCCAACAATTCGTTTGTTTACAAAAATCTCAATCCTATCAGCGTCTACCGTCTACCGTTTTCTAAACGTTTCTGAACATGACTGCAGAATTATGACAGATTTTTTTTTAAACCCGTCTATTGGAGACAAGAACTTGAGTAATAAAGCAATAAATGTAAAAGGCGCTGTCTCGATGGTAAAGTGCGGGCTTATAGACGTACTTTACCAAATTGTATTCTTCCAATCGCAACAAACTCATTTTAAAATAATGCATTTGAAAAATGGCACCGAAACATTATCACCGATTAAAGTTAGCTTTTAAGTAATGAATATTTTCAACTATGAGAAAACAAAAATCTTTTAGTTGATGCCTAGTTTAAAGAATTCAGAAATACAATAAGTATTAGCTAATAAATCTTTAATGAAAATTTACAAAAATCCAGTTTCAAACTTTAGTTCATAGGCATTGCATAAGCGCTAAAGTTAACCTGAAATTGAAGCTGTTACTTATGTTTTTCTGAAGTCCCTGAAGTAATTGGAGGAAATATTTTTTTCTTGTGTCATTTTTGAAAAGAAAATGTTCTGTCCATTTTTAGCAAGATAGCAAATTTAGTACACAATGTTTTCCTTTTTTGACCCTTCCACTTCATAATAAAGAGTTTTCTCTTTCTCACTTGGTTTCGCCCAATACCATAATCACCATATTCCCTTTCTCTTTCAAAAACTCGATGGCTATCGAGAGTTCCATTTCTTCATCCAAAACTTTTGCCACCAATTCTTCATCAAATATAAAAGTTTAAAATTTTTATTCCTAATAATAGTTAATAGAAAAACTATTGTACATTTTAAAATTTAGGTATATTTTTAGTTGTCCTTTGAAATGCCCCCTAGAGAAAACTAATATTTTGTCCCAAGCTGCAACACACTACATTCATGAACGAAATGGTTTCTATGGCACTATGGCAGTCTTAAGCAGTAACTATAAAAAAAGAACTAAAACTATCACAGGATAGAGCTTATTTTGAAATATGATTTCACACTTTTACAAACCCAAGTAACAAAATAAATAAAAATACGAACAAGAAAACTAGAAGACAAAAATTTGCTTTTCTAAGGATGTTTACTATTTTATCCAATAACAACTCACGTAACTTTAATTGCTCTTTCCATAGTGGCTTCTAGTAGCTAGAAACATACTAATGATGTGTTAGTTCACACCTTATACAACGCACGGCAATACTGTGTCGTTTGTCCCAAGGTTAAACACCTTCCTCTAACTATTAAACGCCAAGTGAAACAAGAATATAAAAAATAAATTTAAAAAAAAATGCTTTAAAACACAGACACTACCTCTTCTTATTATAGATGTCAATTACTCTATAATAATATGAGGTAGATTCCTAAAAGATTCCTATAAGATAAAGGAAATTCTTCTATTACCATTGTTCTATAATCATGACAATAACGAACAGGGTACGAAGTTGGACAAATGAAGACTTTAACAATGTAAAATTTATTTACATTAATTCCTAATACGATTAATAACAGGACGTACGTATGCTAAATTGTTTACAAAATTTACACAACGTCAAAGTACTACGCTAGCAGTTGCAATTATAACGAATGAAATTACAAAGATAGATGGCAATGATTGTCTCAATACTTCAGATAGTTTTGCGAGTTAATTGCAAACCCGTGTCATCTGTTGTGCCAGAGCTCTTCCATTTCGCTTTTATATCTGAGCGCCAAGAAAAATGTAAAATTCTTAGTGTTCGGCAACTACTTGTCAAAAAGTAGTTAACTACCAATACTAACTACTCTAAACAAAAGTAGTTACAACTAGTAGTTAACTACTTTTTTCTGAGACTAGTTGTAACTAGTAGTTAACTGTTCTCCAAAAGTAGTTAACTACTAGTTAACTACTTTTAAGTGTAATTCATTTGAATTTAAATTTTTAAGCTTGTTCTTAAATATTTAATCCTAATAATTCAACCCAATATTATTTTTAATCATTAAAACAACTTTAAAGAAATTCCTGTAAAACATTCAAAGATTGGATATTCCCAAATAATTCCACTGAACAATTAATATATAAAGAGAATCTGAATAAAGAGAAAACCTTTTTCTCTAAATTTAAACTTTTATTTTAATATGTATTTATTTAATAAAGTTAATAATGTATGGTTTTAAGAAGTATAATATCTTTGTGACGGGCATGCTTTGGAATTTAGATTATATTCTTTCAAATTGTGGTCAAGGCAGGGTTGGTGATTTTTTTTTTTTTTTTTAACATTAAGAAAATTGTAATTTTGTTTATTGAAATGATATTTTTTGGATTTTTTTTAAAGCAAAATATGTTTGTGCACACAAATACAGTAACAAATGCAGTTAATTATTTATGTCTTCAAAGAATTTTAAGATATTTCAGTTGAAATAATTATTTATTACTGGTTCAAAATTAATTATTAATCTTTTATATTTATAAAAAATGTATGCTTAATAAACAGAGAACAACAAGAAACATAATAGAAAGCTTACGAGGTGTGGCTATTAAACAACGGGACTAACGCTTTAAAATATTTTCTCTTAACTTCATATGTTTTTACTAGTTATCACCTTCGATATACACCTCTCCTCTATCCCTACATCGCTCCATGCGATCCTTCCATTGTTCGAAACACTGCTGCAAGTCTTTTTGTGTCAGGTCCTCCAGGAAAAGTGCCGCTTTCGCCTTCACAGCTTCAACGGACTCGAATCTTGTCCTTTTTAATGCAGCTTTCACTTTAGGAAACAGTAATTAGTCGCAGGGCCCAAGATCTGGCGAATAAGGCGGATGATCCAACACTGGGATGCTGAACTTGGCTAGAAAACTCTTGACTAACGATTCGGAATGAGGTGGTGCATTGTCTTGGTGGAGAACCCATGACTTGTCTTTCCACAATTCTGGTCTTTTTTTTCCTTATTCTCTCACGAAGATCAGCAAGAACTTGAATATAGTAATCTTAATTAATCTTATGACCTTCAGGAAACCAGTGAAAGTACATAATCCCATGAATATCGAAAAAAAAAAAAAACAATCATCATTGCTTTGAATTTTGATTTGCTCATTCGAGCTTTTTTGGCTCTCGGTGAAGATGGGCTCTTCCAGTGTATGAATTGGCGCTTCGTTTCAGGATCATAAATAAAAACCACGATTCGTCACATGTTATTATCCTTTCCAATAAGTTTAAGTCATTTTCAATGGCTTTCAAAGTGTCAGTGCAAACGATTTTGCGAGCTTCATGCTGTTCAAATGTGAGAACTTTAGGCACCATTTTGGCACACACTTTTTGCATGTTAAAATTGTTGTATAAAATCTGTCGTACGGATTCTTTATCAATTCGTACAGTTTCAGCAATTGCACGGATACTTAACCGATGGTCAGCTCGAATGAGATTACCGGTTTTTTCCATATTTTTATCAGTTTTTGACATGGTAGGGCGGGAATCATCTTCAACGTCTTCCCTGCCATCTTGGAAACGCTTGAACCACTCAAATACGCGTGTACGCGAAGAACATTCATCACCATATACTTCTTTTTATAAATTAAAAGTTTCTGTGGCAGTTTTTTCGAGTTTTACGTTAAATTTCACAACAATTCGTTGCTCTACTGCTACACTTAACATTTTTCCGGCGAAGCAGAAAAACAACTCCTAATACAAACAAAGGCTACAGCTATACTAATTTGTTTACAGAAGCGAGGTGTATTGCATTCGAAAGAGAAGGCTTCAGGATAACACTTGTCGGTACCTGACGTTCGGCGCATGCGCACTTTTTCTGTAGCAGCCTCAGTCCCGTTATTTAATAGCCACACCTCGTATATTTCTGGACTACATGTATTATAATTTCTTGAATATATACAAATATGTTGACTGGACTATTACAATTTTTTGAGTATATGGAAATTTCTTGAATATATAAACAGAGATGGCAAATAACACATAAAATGTTTACTAGAGCTGAATCAATTTTACCATTTAGATGTTTCATCAAGAATGCCAGTTTTGATGCCTTATCAACCTCCAATAAGTTTCTTAATTGGAGTGCACTATTTCAATTGCAGAAAAAATCCTTTCCGAAGGTGCGGTTGATGCTTTTGCTGCAGTCAGCATGTCCAAAAACTTAATGTTCTCTGATAAAATGTCTTTCTTTGACACCTTAACGAAGATATTCCATCTTTCCCTAGAGGACCAGATGCATTAAGGCTACCAGATAGTGAGTTAAAATTCTAATGAATTACTTGAACCCAGAATAAATTAAAATTTATAATAAAAAATATCTATATTTTAATAATTTGGAAGAAGCTGACATAATTTTTTTAAATCATAAAAATCAATATTTTGTCTAAAAAGGAGTCATAAAAAGTTTTATCTTAAAAAAAATCATAAAAAAATCAGTTTTTTTTTAAAAAAAGAAAATCATAAAAATCAGTATTTTTATCTAAAAAGAAAGTCATAAAAATCAGTATTTTCTTCTAAAAAAATCCTAAATATCAGAATTTTTCTTTCTTTTTTGTGTTTTATGGTTTCCTTAATGCATGCATGGTACTGGGGTAGAGGTACAGCTTTCCCGTAATGAAGATTTGGTCTTTAAATGAAACTTCATTGTGCATGTGCTGGTGCGGGCGCTATTTATTGATTATATATTAGAAAGCTTTTTCTAATTTGCATAAAAACTGCAATAAATATTATGATTTTTTATGAGTACTTTTTCATAATATAACATAATATAAAAATACATTTGTGTGAGTAATATTCATAAGCTAAAAATTTAAATAATTTAATGTTTAAAAATTGGATTAAAGAAAAAATATTTTTTCGAAAGTAGTTGGAATTTTGAAAGTAGTTGTAACTAGTAGTTGGGAAAAAAGTAGTTTAACTAGTAGTTAACTAGTTCAAAGCAAAAGTAGTTGCAACTAGTAGTTGCCACTAGTAGTTAACTACTTCTAGTTAACTACTGCCGAACACTAAAAATTCTACATAACACTACTTGTGTCAAGCTAGGAAGATTCTAGAACACCTTTTGGCATGTCAGGCTTGTAAGCCTGATTTAGCTAAAAGTCTTTCTTTTGTCGGCAAAATATGTGACATATTTTATTGTGAAAGCATTTCCACCGTGCTTTAAATTTTAATGATAAAGTTAACAATTATAATTTTATTGTTATTCAAAAAGAAAAAGAAAACTTTATTTTTTATTCCGATTAATCGTCTCTTCCTTAAGGCTAAATTTGTGACATCATTGCGCTCAGATCTGGTCTCTGGGTTATATAGTTAGTTTCCTTAAAACGAACGCAAAGCATCTAATTCAATAATTGAATTATTATTCTTGCGCAACTTAACAAGCGACAGAAGTGAAGATGAATTGAGAGAAATTACGGATCAGCACTGCCTAAGTTCTAGGTATATCGTCGAAATTCTGTTACAATTTTTGTTTCAAATAAAGATATTCTTGTTATTACTTATTCCTATTCTTTTTCATGCAGTCGTTAAATGTTAGTTTTACATTTATGTTTAAAATGTTATTTTTATACAATATACTTTTCTTAAACTTGAGTGGGTTACTCGGTTTGTTCTAGATCCTTTTCATCTCTTTTGAATACATCTAGTTAATGTGTCGCAAAGTTGCTAGACTTAACGACCCATTTTGTCACTAAAGCCCCTCTGGCAGGATCACTCTTCAATAATTCTGTACACGTTGTTTCCTAGCTAGCGCACTATCAAGGCGGGGGAAAAAACAGCCAACATCTTGACCGCTATACTTTTCACTTTCACCAAAAACAACAATAGTAGGGCAAAAATACCCAATAATTTATTCCTCATGATTGAAAATACATAATGTAAAAAGATCAACCCGAGTGCTTCTTTGTTTCACTGTAGATCAATAAATCAGAAATCGTTCGATTTTCTTTCAAAATTTTCAATTCTCACTACCTTTGTCGTAAATATGATAACAAAAGAGACCTGTATAACAAATGCAAAATGTCAATTTTTAATGGTCAGTAGAAATTTTCGGTCTTAAAAAACAAATTCAATTTCGTTTTCACAAACGCAGAGGATTTATAAGCCTTGTCTGAAAATATAAACCAATTAAGAATGACATTGTCGTTGTTTTTCCTTTTAATTTTAGTTTTTCTGGGCTGGTGGCACTGTAGTGATGTCATTATCCAATTGGGCCGTCATGTCCACTCTGGACAACTGGAGAGTTTTACTTGCGGTGGCAGCAATACCAGCTTTTTTAGTTGTCATCTCTCTCAAGGTAAAGGAGAATTTGTCACTTTTTTACACGGTTTTATTTAACTTGATTTGTCACGGAAGCTTGCAACGTGGTTTTCGACCACTATTACTGCATAAGTTATCTTCAAACTTTGCACACAAGCTTATCTTCGATGACAATACAATATTCCATCTATTTTAAAATTTATAATAACGCTAATTAAGAAAAAAATTAATAATTTTGGCTCTGAGGAAATTATCAGAATTATAATTTGTCGAATGGCAACGATAGCTTTGTTTGGAATGTTTGGATAATGAAACGTTTTTAATTCTAAAATACTCAAATCATGACGAAATTTTTTAGTTTTTTTTTAAAAAATAAAACAGTGAATAAAACATTTTTACACGGTTTTATAATTAGGTATTTACAAACGTCAATGTCCTTTATCTTTATTTGAGGATTTTCTTTGTAAAAACAAAATAAATAAATAAATAAACCATTTCAAAACAATGAGATTAAAAAATTAAACTACCTCTGATCAAACGCATAATAACATAACAGCAAAAGACAAAACGAGTTTTATGATTATTTTAGTTTGAAGAATCCTTCGTACAAAATTCATATTTTAATTAATATTCATATTGCTGCTTTATAGCTACTAATTCTTTTTAAAACAATGTTTCAAATTTATTAATCATTTATTTAATAAGTTGCGTATCATTTTGGTTGTCATCGAAAAGACTGACCATCCAGCGCAAATATTCAATTTTTCTAATTACTTTGACGGACACTATTGAATATTTTGAAATCAAATTTTTCTAGACGATGTATCCTTTACGCAGTGTTCCGTCCAAAATTTCGCTAGTTGAAGTTTTATGGATTCCGTTTTGAAATGTCGTCTGCTAGAACTGAATTACATTTCAGCGGGAAGGAGAAAAAAGAAACTCCGCTATCAGTAACGAGTCCACCATTATTTACCTTCTTTTGATCTTTATTTTGAGCACGAAAATATTCTTGCAGAGCATTAAATAAAAGCTGCACATAAAATAGACAAAAAGAAAATGCTTTACGTTCGATGCATGAGTAATATTGTAGAGCAATATTTTTTTTCATTCAAGTCGCCATACGTCATGCTGATGCTGCAGTAAGAAAAACATTCCAAAATATCTAATGTAAAATCTTACCGGTGAAATTTTAACTTCGACTTTGCTTCTCAACGGTTTAAGCAACCAGGTGCAGAACATCATTTCACCCTGCTTCGCTTACACAAAAAAGTAATTTGAAATTTACTTTCTTACCACCATCTACCATTTGTTGTCAATAGAGATTGCCGTTTGTTTACCGCTCTCTCTCTGCATAAAGCTTCGCCATGAAAGGATATTGCATATTTCACTCGAGCCGTGTCGTTCTCTCTATCTCAATTCCAGATGTCACGCCAGATAATATCTAGATGTAATGGTCAAATTAGGTGCCATATCTCATCATGCGCATCTGTGACATTCCTAGTAAAACCAAGTTAATCCGCAATTAAAGATCCCCGTTAAAAACGTAGGAGGAGGTGAAAATTATCCGCTACTGCAGCCTACTACTGTCGTGGCCACCGAGGGCCACGCCACGGTCCACGGCAGATGTCATGCCAGATAAT
Organism: Octonoba sinensis; assembly: GCA_038502835.1. Lineage (NCBI taxonomy): Eukaryota > Metazoa > Arthropoda > Arachnida > Araneae > Uloboridae > Octonoba > Octonoba sinensis. The sequence goes on along the minus strand of CM076606.1, from coordinate 1,602,518 downwards.
ATATATAGAACTCAATGGTAAATTCAGATGTCATATCTCACCATGTAAGTTGTGATATTCCTATTAAAAGCAAGTTTAGCCCATCGATCAAAATAAGTGCAAGGAGCATTGCTGGGACCCACTTCGGAAAACAGAGTGCTCATATTTAATCACGTGAGTGGTTTTCGTGGCGTGCTTCGGTTCTCCGGGTTGTACGATTCGGCTGCTTATTGCTCTCTTGGCATACAATTTTTTCTCCAACCTAATAATATCTCACAAAATATTTTTGAATACAGAAGTGATTCTTCTCATTTTTGCGAAAGAAAGCGCACTTAATTGTTTTTTCGTGCCAGGGCAAAGGGGAAAAAATGGTAAGAAACCACCCACCTGAGTAACGATAGTCACTCCTAGGTTTGCGATTGCGCAATCCATTAGTATTATATATCGATGGTTAAGCCTCAATTAAAGGGCATCGTTAAAAACACGGGAGTGGGCGAAAGTTATCGCCACTAGATCACACTCGAAGAATTATGGGCATTTTTATCAGAACAAACAAAAAACAGCCTCGGAAGTAGGAATGCGTGACCCATGACTGATAGGACCCACGTTCAAGCCCAGGACCGGGCGCTTTCTTTTTTCTTCTTTCTCTCTTTTTTTATACCTCTTTCCAACTGGAGAAAGGTTTACCTTTTTGCAGTTAAAAGAAATGTTTAGCTTTAAAAGGAAAGAGAACTATTTAATTTATTTGTCAAAAGCAGCTTCGAAGATTTTACATGTTATTTCTTCATTTCATTATTATTTTTTGCGTGTACCGTTTTAGTGGTATCCAGAGAGCGCTCGATTCTATCTGGTCAGCGATCAGTATGACAAGGCTGTTGCCACCTTGGAGAGAATGGCGAAGATGAATAAAGTGGACTTGCCCGAAGGCACGCTCGTCCGCGTTCCCACGGCAGAATCCAGAGGTCGGGTCTGGGACTTACTGAGACCCGAGTACAGAGTTCTCACTCTTCTTTTCTGGTTCATATGGTGAGTTGATCGCCACAGTTGCCTTATTTGTTGCAGTTTTATTCTACGACTAGTCGTTGTTACATGAAAAGGGAAACTTCAAGAGTTGTTCGTGTTTCAATGGTGGTTGTGTATTGGCTTCTTGCCATTCTTTCGTGTGGCGCCACTATCGGCGTATGCCCTTAAGACTTCGACGCCCAGTTTTCCATTAGATGGAGGCACCTGTGTTCTTGACGATGCAAAAGGAATATAATTTTGGCAAGAGAATCCATGCAAGCGGAACTTCAAACACCTGCTATATCAGGGATTACTTTTTAGCATTGCTTCCCACTTTGAAATTGACTTTTCATGTTCTCGATATATTGTCTTCGTTCCACAATATTTTTTCATTGCAACCCGGTGCATTGAATTTTTCCGAATTATTATTATTATTACTATTATTATGGTGCCTTAACATATTAAGATGCTTGAATCACTAGAAAGTGACTTTGTTTTATATTGCAGCTACATTTATTTTATAGTCACCAAGTGACCTCAGTTAAATTGAGGCTTTCATATTCCTTAAGTTATTTTGCAAGTTAACAAAAAAAACCTACGAAGTATTTGCTTCCAAAGCTCTAGTGAGCTTTTCGTCTGAATTGTCTTAAGTTTCTCAGAAAATTAGAAATTTTTCGAAATAGAATTATAGAAGGTGAATCTTTTAAAAGAAGCTCAGTGTTTTTTTCCCCACTCTGAAAACTTGACGCAGGGACTTTCTACTTATGGAGTTCAGTGAAAGGGAAAAGTGTTACTGGTGCTGACTTACGTTGGGTTACGTCTCAGCAGTAATGGGACGGTAGTTCAAACTCAACTCAGTACCAATAACTCTTTCCCCTTTCAGTGAACTCGTCTTAAGAAGAAAAATCACACTTTGAGGATCAGACCTCATGTTACCAGAGCTCAATTCTAACTTGAGTAAAAAATGAGTTATTGAAGAAGTACAGTATTGGAAAGGTAAGGAGTTACCAAACAGTCTTACACTGTTAGAAATTTCAACATGAAATTACGGTTAAATGGCCGGCAGCAGTCTGTCCACCTAATTCACCGTTAAATTCACGGTTTGGAACATTTTTCTATCTTTACGGGACCTAACCATTTCCAATTAACTTGGTTGAAAAGCCGTAAATACAAAAGTTTACGGTTTTATAACCATTTAAAAATGGTTTCAAAACAAAATTTTCACCGTTTTTGAACCATTTCGAGGTATAGAATCTTCGAGGCGTATAAACCATACACGAAGCTTGCAGGACTCGAACCTCCAATGCGTGGTGTACTAGTCTTGCTCTCTATCCACTCGGCCACCCTGATCACGTAAAGCGGACGTTTATTTATCAATAAATCTTATTTCCCATCAGGTGAACATCCTTAAAATTAAGATTTCAGTTTTTGATTGGATCTAAATTTATTTTTGGTCTAAATTTACTGTCCATTGAGGAAAATCATTTTATTTGCTGCTAAAATTTAAACACAAACAAGCTTCAAACAAGCTTCAGCAGCTCAAATTATGGGTTCGCTAATTCGCAAACAGTTTGGTAATCCGATGTCTCCAATTTTTGATTTACGTGTGTATGTGTTTCTATTTAGTATCCACTGCTTAAGCCACTTATTTTTTCTTCTTTTTTTATATACACATGCAGATTTTAATTGATAAATCCGTATTCCTATTTTAAAACAACGAACGACCGGTAAGGTTTCGCAACCAAGATGGACGCCCGATTCTTTTTGAGTGCTTTTAAATTACGGTTATTTAAACGTTCTTTAGTAGAAACAGAGAATAAACGATTTTTTTCGCAATCAGCGGTTTGAGTACCATCTTTTAAATGGTTATTCAACTGTTGTAATTAAATATGGTAAAATAACAATCAAATAAATGGTTATTTTACTATTTTCCTACGGAAATTTTCAACAGTGTAGGGAAGCGCTCACCGGCTAGTATGAGCCAGACAGTGTGCAGTTGAGTTGCGAGAAAATGTGTCGTGCATGTTCCGCGCTGTCTCTTTGAAAAAAAAATATCATGTAGTTTGGGAACACTTAGTTGTATGATTTTTTTCGCAAGAATAATATTAGAAATTATTAGTCAGTCGAAAAAAAGCATTTAACAATAAAAGTAAACCAATCATTAGTGTCGCGACTTGGTAAATGCTGAATTAGGAAACAGATTATTATATCGTTTTTTTCCTTTTTAGCCTACTTTCCCGTAAAAGTAAAAAAAAAAATAATAAAGCATGAAAGAAGGCTTAATGTATCGTGAAAATATCGTTAGAAATCAAGAAAAGTCAAAAATAAGTTAAGTAATTAAATAAAGATTGAAAAATAAAAAATTTGAAAGTAGGGTTTTGAGATGGGGAAAAAGTGTGTCGGTCGGTCTGTCTGTATGTCGGTCTGTCGGTCTGTCGGTCTGTCCCCCCCTAATAACTTTTGAACGAATTGTCCGATTGGAAAAATTCTTTTTGCATTGGAAAGTTCTCGGCGAGGACATCTCATTTCTATATTTTACTTTTTGATTTGAACAATTTTTTGTTCAATTTTGAACAGTTCAAAAAATTTTAACATTAGCGTCTATGGGTGAAAATGAAGCAAATTACGTAAACTCTGAGTAGAAGATATAAGTTCCCATGAACAAGCTCACTGGAAGAAGTTCTTGGCGTGAAATATTGATTTGAACAATTTTTGTTCATTTTTGAACAGTTCAAAAAAAATTAACATACCGCCTACGGGGTAATTTCAATCCTATATAATTTCTGATCTAACAGACCGATTTGCTTGGAACAAACTTTATCGGAAAGCTCTTATGACGTAGAACATGTACAAATTGAAAGTTCATAAAGAACTAACGAGCCTATTTTCCTATGAAATTTTTTGATCGGGATTTTCAAGAATATTTTTTAATTATTGAATGATTAAATGAATAAGCAAAAGAATGAATGAATAAATGAGTTAATAAATACATGAATGACTTAATAAATAATGATTGAATAAATATGTATTAACCGTTGAAAAAGGTATATTTGAAGCAATTAAGAACTAAAGCTAAACGAGAAAGACAGAGAGAGAGAGATAGCTAGATTATAAATTTGAATTCGGTGTATACGGGAAAGTAGGCTCGTATAGTTCTAGACGGAACTTCTTGTTTGTTTATTATAAGTGTTATTTTTTAACTTTTCATTTTTGTTTATTCATTCTTATTGTTTTTTTTTTTTTTTTTGAATAAATGATGCATAAAGCCATCATGTCTCAAAACAACTGTCGCACGATAAGGATTAATATTTAAATATTAATCGTTAAATTCCATGCGCAATAGGACAACGGAAAATGACTTTCTTCGCACTTCGCCAGAAGGCGGTACTGTTTGACTAGAACCCCTGTATAGGCAGGCGACGCATCCGCCATGTTAGATCAGAGCGTGTGTTCTTAGTGGTTCTCTTTTCTGGCATACGTCGCCTTCTGGCGATGTTTCATTCCTTCTAAAATGTAAAATTTCCTCAGTTTGGCGAGCTATTTTAATTGACATAATCCCCAAATTCGCTTGGGTAACCCTATTAACTTTTTAACAATGAAACTACGGACATTTGCTACCGACTTTCTTCTCACTGTGAGCAGATCGCGCATCGTGAAATCAACCTTAATTTCATTTTACACAATTTAAGTTATACGTACACACTTGAATTTTTTTTCTTTAATTTTGATTTTAAAAATTCACTTTTTCTCCAGTTGATCAGTGATGTGTGTTTGAAGACATTTTAGATGGAGAAAATCATATTAACCTAAATATTAATCACCTAATTAAGATTTAATGACCTAATTAGCATCATTTTTGAAACATGATACCTTAAAACGTATTTTGTTTAGACTTACAGTTCGAGTGGGAAATTATAGCTAATATCCTTCTTCATGTTTTGTGCCTCAATCAAGATGGCGGAGAGCATAGTTTTTTTTATTACAAATATTTATCACTTCTAATGGATAAAAAAGCGTGACTTTTTCCAAAATTTTAATTTTTAAAATTTCATTCAGTATTTATTTCTTTATTAAAAACTCTAATTGAAGCAGAACAGATTCACTGTATTATGTAGACTTTAGTGGTACAAAAATAATTGTGATAGATTAATTCATTGTTGAGTTATCTTGTTTTAAGTTAAGCGTCATATAGCTGGAACATGGTTCTTCAGAAATTGACTTCAAAGTTAAGGAAACGCGGATTTTTACATAGTAATACTTCGAGAAAAATCCTAGTTACTAAAGAACTATTCCGAATATTAGCAACATCTTTGTATCGCTTGAAAGGTAAAGGGCTGGAGAACAATTTGAAGTAATACATTTTTTTTTTTTCGATACTTTGGTCGATTTTAGCAATTTCAAGTGTGTATGTACACTTAATACTTAATTTTGTACGTTTTGCATCGGTGAATTTTAATTTTAAAACTGTCTGAACAGCATATAGTAATGTTTGGTTACAATATAAACACATTTAAAATATGTTTATATTACGAGGTCCCTTTTCCAGGTTTGCTATCTCATTTTCATACTATGGGATTGCACTCGTCACCCCTGCTATTATCAAAAAGGGAAACATAAGAGAAGGTAAGTACTCATGATTTTTTTATTAAATTAGCAAAGCATTGAATTCTCTACTTATTTATAACATGGATCTCTCGTTAGAATGATTTCAGTCAGTATGTGTTAAGATGCATGACTAGCTTGTTTCTGAGCCTTTTATTTATTCATTTATTCATTCAGTTATTTGCTCACTCACTCATTTCTTCATTCATTCATTCATACCAATGGTACAGTTGCTATTTTAGAGTACCCAATGAGTCTCCCATGAACTGCTCTACCCAAAGAACTTCTAGTATTGGATTGCAAAAAAAAAAAAAAAAAAAGGAAAAAAAAAGAAAAGAAAGAAAAAATAATAAAATAAGGATTCACGATTATATGTTGTTCAGATCTCAGATACCAAAAGTACTGTTTTCTACAATTCGTAGTTTTTCTGTTACCAAATCTTCAGTTTTCTACAACTAATCATTTCCAAATTATGCGAAATGAACACTAAAATTCTTCTCCTTTATTCCGCTTAGTGTTCCTGCTGAGAGAAAAAAGCATTTTTAAAATGAAATTAATCCTTAATCCAGCATGATCTTACCGAGCACAGACTCAGAACTGATATATCATTCTACTGTTGTTGTGCACTGTAAAACTTAATCGTTTCAAGGCAATAATAAATTTAATGATCTTAATGAAATATCTACAGTAGACAATTTTTATTAGTTAGAAATAAAGGAAATACTGTACTTGAAATACCGACAATAGGGTCGTTTACAGATGATGTCCCTCTTCGACGGGGAGACGGTTCTAGAATTTGGGACGAGAGGAGGGGAGGGGGTAGCAAAGAAGTGCGAGATCACCACATTTTGGTTAAAATAAAAATATTTAAGATCGGAATAATAAATATTTTTAGAATTTTTTTTTCCTTTTTTGTTTTTTCTCATTGGTTTCCTTTTGTATCGAAAACATCGATGCTGATTAAGATTTAAACTAATTTCTAGTTAAAAGTTTAAATTCGAAAGCAAATTTTCTTGGGCGTTTATACTTTTAAGACAAAAGAGAGCTAATAGTTTTTACAGAACTAGAAGAATTAATGTTTTTCACCAGTGCGTATACACTGATTATATTTTTTGTTGCAAACCTTAATTTCATTTTACACAGATTAAGTACACATATAATCATTATTATTGTTTGCTTACAAATGCCATTAAAAATTTAAAAGTAAAATTGGAAATGTGATATACAACATAGTTTAAGCTGCTAACTGCAAAACTGCTAAATTGACTAGGACCAGCCTAGCTGGGCCCTGAGCCTGTTGCTGGTCGTCACTTTTGTATTTGTATTTATAGTTGTTGTTTTTGAACTGCAAATACATATGCTTATGTAATAAGCGTGACATGTGACAAGGGGGATAAGGGGTACGTTGGGGGGGGGGGAGTATGACATTTTATTACACAGGGAGGAAGGGCGATCAAATATATTGAAAAAAACTATGACATAATTTATTAACGATCCCTATGACCCATTTTTCTCGCTTTTTCGTTCATTCGATTGTTTTATCATTGTGTCTGAACAACATAGACGAGAGACTTCGCCAAATTTAAACTAATATCGTGAAAACTAAAAGAGAGGGTTAAACTCACAAACTTTCATTTACATTTGCAGTTTATACAACCACCAAATTTTTTTCTATGTAAATCCGCAAATGTTTGCTACAAGAAAGTCATAAATTGTGTAACACATAAACTAAAAGATAAGGAAAGATATCTTTTAGAAAGGAATTAACTTCATCTAATTATTTGGAAACTTCTCTTAAGTAACCAAACCTTAATTACCGTCAGAAGGATGTTGCGCGCTATTTCATTATTTCGAAACTTAAATAAGGATTCTGAAACAGTAGGAAACAAAAACTATTCTTCCTATTGTTAAAAGCAAGGCCTCTATTATGATTCGGAGGTACTATGGAGCATAACAATGTACTAGAAACTGTTTCTTTGCAATAAAGCATGACGTTTATAGCCAAATTATGTCGTTTTCCCAACAGTTCATACAGTGCTAAATACAACACACGCTGATGAGGTGCCGTGCAAAAAATTCGCTACGACGGATTTCATTGACATAGTTTGGACTAGTTCTGCAGAAATACCAGGTATGTAGGATTCCCATACTTGTTTAAACATTGTTATAAAATTGTTGTAACCTTGTGTTACGAATTGCTGTGTTATGAAGAACGTTTTTGACTTTTGTAACTTGACATTTTTCTTGCTTCTTTCTCTGTAGCTGTACAGAGTGCGGAAAACAAAAAATTTATTGAGAAACTGTTGTGAAACTTGCTGATTGGATTTTAAACGAGTTCTGACGTAACATTACAGAACTACTCAGTTTCTTTTCTGTACTTTTACAGAAACCTTTTACAGAGAGTCTTTTCACATATAAGTTTTTGAACATAATGTTTAAATGACAAAACTACCATGTGCTTCTAGATCAGTAACAATATTAAGAACAATAAAATAATTTTTGAGAAAAAAATAGAACCGACTTCAAAGCAGAACAACTATAAATTGCGCTAAAAAGTAAAAAATAAATTAATTCTTTAAAAAACATCGATGTGACTTTTAAACATAGTTTTAGAAGTCGGTGCAAAATTAGGATAGATAAAATCATTTGTAATGATTAATCAATTACAAATATAAATTAGCATCAGGGAATTAGCAACAGTGCCAAGATGAAGTAACACATGGTGTAATGGTAATTAGACCCATAATTCTGCACCGACTTCTAAAACTATGTTTAAAAGTCACCTCGATGTTTTTTAAAGAATTAATTTATTTTTTAGTTTTTAGCGCAATTTATAGTTGTTCTGCTTTGAAGTCAGTTCTATTTTTTTCTCAAAAATTATTTTATTTTATTCTTTTTAGTGCAAATATTTTTTCAATAAATACTTTATTTTCCAAAAAATCCATACCAAAGGGCAAACCTTCTTTGAATGAATGGCTCTAAAAACTAATCATTTGTATGATAATTCCTGTTTAGAAGTCGATTTTAACAAACAAACTAATTGGATGTAATTTTTACTTTAGAGAAGCCTTCAGTCAAACTGTTACTACAATTGCTTTTAATAATACAGCTCAATGGCAACAAACTCTTTTTATTTAACAATGACTTTTATATTTATTAATAGTTTTCCCCAACAAAGAAAAATCAAGCCAAGCCTTTCCAATTAAAATAAAAAAATACTTAATTTTCACCCGTAACGTTTTTTCTACAAAACAAATGTAGTCAAATTGATGTGCGATATTTGAGTTAGACGGCCCTCTATCTATTAAAGAAAAAGTCATAAAAATCGGTTCATTTAGTCAAAAGTTATGGATGAAAAACCAAAAACGGACCCTATTTCTGCTCATAACATTTTTTCTGATTATCGAATATGGTCAAATAAAGGTACAGGACCTATGGGAAACCCCCCTCGATCGATTAAAAGAAAAATCATGAAAATCGGTTCATCCGATGAGAAGTTGTGAGTGGACAAACAAACTAAAAAAAAAACGACATACATACAATATGAATGTATAACCTCCTTCCTTTGTGAAGTCGGTTAAAAATTAGACACGTGGATTTTACAGAAAACCGTCCAGTTAATGGATAAAGTTTTTTTCGTTTGGAAGAAAGGGAGAAATGGGTGCGAAAAAAAGTTTTTCAGCTGTATCGCGGACTTGCCTAGTTTTAGCGCAATGTGGCCTATTCAGATCCTGAAATAGATTTCTCATTAAACGGTTTTTCATGACCAATTTAGTTTCCGCTTAATACTATACTTAATCAATAATAAACAATACTTACAGTCTACAAGTAATGGACAAAGTCTCAAAAGACTGACTTCGGTGCAATTACTTTCAGGTATACTTCCGTTAAAAAATATTCCCTTTCTGTTCCAGGTCTTATAGTCTATATTTTCCTGGTGGACCATGTAAAACGAAGGGCTCTTTTAAAATATTCCTGCATCCTCTGCGGAGTTTTCATATTCTTGCTACTTATTGAGTCCGATTTGTAAGTCTTAAATTATCTTCTCTGTTATTTTTAATGCAACTGATATTCGTATTATCGTTTATACAATAAACTCTAATTATCCGCGAGCGGATTGTCCTCGATGCAGATTATTTCCTTAAATATAAACCTTTTTCTAAAGTTTTGTTCTTCCCCCTCCCCTGTAAACAACACAACTGTAGTCCCTGTCTTGTGCAAAAGTGTTGAAGTATAATTTCGAGATATAAGCAAATGTTTAGTCGCTAACTGCTATGTATTTCAATCTACATAAATAAAACAGAGTTTGTGTATCAGTTTGTTTGTTTGTGTGTCTGTCGGTCTCCTCCTGGCGAGATGGAACGGTCCAGAAGTACAAAATTTTGGTTACAGGTTCCTTGGAGTCAGATCCTCGGGCACCTCGAAGTGTTTTTTCCTAAAATTCGAATTTATTCTTTTTTATTCCATTTTTAAGCAAAGCTATTAATTTTGGGATTACCTCTTCGAAGAAATGTCTCACGTTTAAGATTTTTCTGAAGTTCGTAAAATAAACATAACACGCGCACTATTCATTTAAAGTAGCTTTCGAGTTTTAAAACGAGGTATACCTCTAAATTTATCTGCTCAATTTGCGTGTTTTTGACAAAATAAATAGTACTTTTGTTGCCAAATAGATGATTTCTGTTAACGTAAGATTGAAAAAATGCTATTTTGTATTCATTCATGCCGTTTTATCAGCGAAACAAATTCTGAAAAGTCATTCCATTTTTATGCATATTTTGTTTATTATTAACTGCAGACGATTTTAAACTACTTTATCTTGAGGTTGATTCTTCTTTCTTTCATGGGGATTTAATACTTATTTCTTCGATAAACACAAGGTTGAAAGGTTTTCGATATCGCTTATTTTTGATGAAATTTAAAATTTCGCCCAAGTGGTGATAACTCATTTTTCTCCCCCCCCCCATTCAGTTAATTGTTCTAAATGTATTATTTTGCACTTAGTAACTTTTCGAAAATGCTTCAATAATTCTTATTAGCAATTGAATTAGTTCTCTTTAAACTCAATACGTGATTTACACTACAGCACCGGTTGCCAAACAATGGTACGCGTACCACTAGTGGTACGCGAAGCCTCTCGAGGTGGTACGCCTGCAGGCAAAAAAAAAAGAGAAGAGATAGACTATTCTAAGTTTTATTCGATAAGAAATCCATTCGTGTCTTTCTTTTTCCGATACAATATTTATTAAAAATATAAGTATGTATAATAATAAAATTACACGTTAATTTAAAGCACAAATGAGCAATTGTGCTTTAAATTAACGTGTAATTTTATTATTATTGTTTACTTGCACAAAGTTAAATTATTTTTATAAGTATGTATACTTATATAAAATTAAGGAATTATACTATAGGATTATATTTGTGTTATAAGATTATATTTATAATATAATATAATTAAGGGATATTTATGATTAAGGGATCATATTTATATTATAGGAAAATAAATGTCGACCCCGAATTTGAAGTTAAAACTAACTTCTAACTGAATCAGATAACACCTCGCTTGTATCTGCCATGCAGCAGCAACCTTCTCATTAATTTTGTTTTTTCATTTTATTTTTACCTGTATTTTGTACTTAAAGACTTATTTCTAATGTGTTTTGGAAGTTCGAATTAAAAATATATTTCATCTATTTTATTTTATACTAGCGGTATCCGCATGGCTATGCCCGTATTAAAAAACGAAAATACCAGTCGGTTACCCATTGTGTATATATTGGTAACTTTCTTTATGTGTAAATTATGTTATTATATTAAAATGCATAACATTTCACATAATTAAAAACTATCCGCCCACGGCAATGCGATCCTACACATTTAAGCATTTTTTTTTTTTTTACAAAACACACACAATAAAAAGGGGAAAAAGAAAAGAAAAGAAAGAAACGAAACAAAACGAAAAGCAAAATATTTAAGAGAAAATGCATTTTGTTTGTTTAGATCAAGTACCCACACGGAAAGGATGATTATGATCAATTAGAATAGTTTTAATTAATAAATTTTTAGTATAATTAGTCTTTATCTATTCTTCATTGACAGTAAAACAGAACGACGAAATTTTGTAGCTTGCAGAAAATAGCAGCAGCAAGCACAGCTTTGAAAGCGGAAAACCTTTCAGCCGAGCTCAAATGGGCAAATAACATGTGTGCTAATTCACTGGAGAAAACATAATAAAATAAATAAAAATATAAATAGTAATAATTAGTTGGAATAACATAAATCGCTATAAAGGATAACATTTATTTAAAAACCCCTGTGCAATATGGATAAGGGTCCCGTAAAATGCATGTCAAAATAAGTAAATAAAAAAATTATCGAACCCTTGTGAGCAGCAGTAAGTAAATTTTAATTCGTTTTAAAGAAAAAGAATAATCAAAATCCAAAAAAAAAAAAAAGTAATAGATAAATTAAAAATCGGCTGCTCCTCAAAATGCTAAAAACCGGAAGAAATAAATTTTAATTCGTTAAAAAAAGAAGATCATAAGATAGTCGGCATGGTAACAATTCAAATAAAATTAAAGTTAATTACCGTGAAAAATTTATTTCGAACTAGAGGCTTCAAATTTTAGCACGTAGAGAAAAACTCTTTCTGGGGTAGCTTTTTACGCGCTTTTCAATTGTATCATGCTCGATAATTTCCTCCCATAGAAAAATACCATTTTATACAATTTTCAGCGATAAATTGAAATAAAAAGAGAACAAATTTGAATTTTGGAAAAAACTCTCCGAGGAGTACACTCCCATTTTCCAAACTAATTTCCTGCCAAATTTCATGAAAATCCGACGTACGGTCTTGGCCCTACGCCGGACACAGCCAGGCAGACAGCTAGACAGACACATACACAGACATACACTTGCTGCTTTATTATTAGTAGAGATTTTTTTTTCTTCTTTCTAATGGGGCTGCAGTATTGGTCATCAACCATTGCAGACCTAGCGCGTCCCCCAGAGATTGGTACCAACTCTTTCAGCGGCACCACAATAAGTGTGGCACGATTGCCGCAATTTTTTTGACGCTTAGTTTCCCCTAGATGGGCACCTGAGCTCTCGTGATGCAATCTACACTAGGAATTTAATTTAGCTGAGAGTATCCAAGCCAAACGGATACTCAAGGGATCTTGAACATGACGCATAATCATACGACATGGACGCAGACGATTTTCTGCATCTTGAAAATCCACCGACTTGGGCCAGGTTTGAACCTGCGATCTTGGGCATACGAGACTTGCGTCTTACCACTACGCCATCCTGTCGACTTATTAGTAGAGATATGCAGCGTTATTTTAATAAATGCTTTTCTCATTAAAAATGGTGTAATTTATATAACCTATTCGACCTAGTATTTTTCTATAATCTATTAATATACTATTGTATATAATAAAGTAATATTTGCAGTGATACGCAAATGGTTTGCCAGAAAAATGGTGATGCAAGAAAAAAAAAAAGATTGGGAACCGCTGCACTATAGGATCATGGCTCATTTGCGTTATGCTTCCATTACTATAGTGCAATTTGGCGATCTTCTGCTTCATTTTAACTTTTTTGCGTCGCGGTTTTGGTTGATTCTTTATTTTACTCAAGTGATTCCTTTTCTAACATTTATCTAATTTTGTACTGTCTATTTGACGTCATTTGGACAGAATTTAGGGTTTTCTTTCTATCAACTAAAATTTTACACGTCAACATTAGCTTATTACTGAACATTTTGTAGTTTAAATATGCATGTATTTGCCTTTGGAAATAATGCTTTTTTTTCCTTCCGTTTTTATCCGAATTTTATAAAAATGCTATTTAATTGAATTTTCCGGAAATGTTTTGACGATTTTGTAAGAGGTAGTTTTAGGAAGTGGTGTCCTTAATTTGATGGGGAATTTAAGATGGACTGTTGGTAAATTTAGGAACAGCAACCCTTAAAAGTCTGTAATCTAAAGTGCATTTTTAGTCATTGACGTCTTTATTCTAATGGAGGTTTTTTTGGACTAATGTAATTATTCTATTAGGGATGTTTTGTAATAGTTGTCTTTATTTCAAATAAGGGGCTTTAAGGAACGTATTATTCATTGTAGCAGAAATATTCAGGGACCGCTGCTCTTCATCTGATGGGCATTTTAAAAAAGAAGACAGCTCTTATTGTAATCTTGAATTTTTAGATATAATGCTGCCTATATTGTAATTGTGATTTTTATATGGACCCTGGATATCATTTTGGAAGAATTATCCTGATGAATATGTGCATTTTAGTTACTGGCCGTTACTCTAATGGCAATTTTTATGAACTGTCGATGCCATTTTAATCTGGATTTTTATAGACTCCTATTTTTGGTCTAAAAATAATTCTTCGAGACTTGTTTTAATGCAATCGTGATTTTTAATGAATTTTACTGTTTAAATGGAACTTTTAAGGACTGTTGCCCATGTTCTACTTGGAGTTTTCAAGAAATTTTTTACTTTTTTATTTACAACAGAATTTTGATATGTGTCACTTGGCCTGCGAATGTGGAATATTACACCGTGCAGCGCTGGGCATGTCAGCTAGTTTTTAATAAAGAAAAGAATAAGTTCCGTAAAAGTTGTTTCTTTGCCGGAACAGTATCAACGCAGAGAAAACCACATTATACACACTACAAGATTTACCATTTTCGGATCATTCATAAATGATGTCACGTTTCGACGGGGGAGGGGGTTCACGAAATTGTGAAAAGGGGAGGGGATGGGGCGACAAGAAGTGAAGAAGTGTGAGATCATGCTTATGCGATATAGCGTGACGTGTGACAAAGGGGGGGGGGATGCTGAAGTGTGACATTTTGTGAAAGGGGGGAAAGGGTCGAATAATATGGGGAAAAAGCGTGACATCATTTATAAACGGTCCCTTATTTAAAAAATTCTTGAAACAAATTGCGCATTTTTATGAATACCCTACTGAAATCACAAAAGCTTGTCTTTAAAATTAATGTAGAGAGCGAAAACATTTACTGTTATCGGTTTTGAAGTTCTGTGAATAAAGCTATCAGTTTATAGCCTTCACATATTATTTTAAGTAAAATTACTGCGAATATCAGTTCAAAGTAGGGCACTGAAAGGTTAAGCGATAAATTCTCACTATTATAAAATGTCGTACAGTACTAATGTTTCCTTTTTGGAGGTTTTCTGGGTGTTCATGTAGTAAATGTTCATGCGTATTTAGTGAGTCAATTTCTTGATGGCGCCACTGAAACGCTCTTAAAAATGTAATGATTTCAATAGAGCCACCTAAGAACTCACTAACTACACAGGCAGATCGCCTGCTTCTTGAATAGAGTTCTTTATTTAGTTTTTACACATTATTATTCTTTCTAGACACTGGCTGGTCAACTTGTTTCTCTTTGGAGCAAGAGCTCTCATTGTTTCGATTTTCCAGCTTATTTACATCATGACAAGTGAGGCAAGTGTTTATTATTATTATTATTAATATTATTTTATTTTATTTTACGCGTCGAGAAATTTCTAATAACGCTGTAAAAAGTGTTTTGAACACGCTCCTGATTTTATTAACTATAAATGTTTTCCAGTTTCAGTACAATAAAAAAGAAGTGCAATCCACAAATAACTAACGATTAATCCTTTCAAGCAACTAGCTATTGGTTTACTTTATAAAATATTTATTATTTGATAATGTTGAATTTTGGAACTTGATTATAATTTAAAATGCTTTATTAAAAAATATATATTTCATATATTGGTCTTACTTTCACTTATGGGGTTGCGATGCCCCCCCCCCCCCCATGCCTAGACGAGGCCCCCCAGCGGTAGCCTCCAGGTTGAGAAGCTATGCGAACACAAAGTTTCTTGCACTAGTAGAGTATTCAGTTGATGATTATACTAACTTGCAACATGCTGTCATGTAACGTATTAGGAGATATGTTCCATTTAAAGTTACTGTATTTTTTATGTTTTCTGTCTAAAAGATTATTTTGTTGACAGGACTTTCCAACTCCAGTCCGTGCCATTGCTATTGGCTCAGGTACAGCATTTGCAAGGTTGGGTGGATTGACAGTTCCCTACATTGCCCAGGTATGCTTTTTCGCACCGATTTCAAATACATATTGTACAATTGATGTAGCAAATTAATTATGCACACATGATGTATTTGTGGTAGTTTCAACTCGAAAAAAAATTCGAAAACGATCTCCAAGTTTGAAGAATTCCTATTTTTCTGTTCCATTTTCGTTTTAACAGGCACCTGGTGCAACATTTTTTTTTTTTTTTTGAGTTGCTCCGCCCCGACTTCTAAATACTCGTTATTAATGGTTAAATTAGTAATTAATGGTTAGCAATTAAAAATATTATTTTCGCGAACCCCCTTTCCTGCACCACGCGAACCCCTGGGTTCGCAAACCACCGGTTGGGTAACGCTGATCTAAACTTCAAAAAACCTTTGCTAATATCTTTTTTTACGGTTGTTCCAAACTCTTATATTCACTAATAATCACCTCAAATATCAAATTAATCATAATACAATATTTAAAACATAAAGAACTTAGGTCATTTCTATGTTCCAGAAGTGGGCATAGCAAATTTTTGATGTTCAGTCCCGAAAAACATAAAAAACGAAAAAAGACCCCCCGAAATACTCTGATCTATTTGTACACTATTTAAACGAGACACATGAAATGTGTCATTTTAAAAGCAATAATTTGCTTCATAAATAAGCTAACGCAAAATGCTTCTCTGGGAACTAAAAGTTCATAATAAAAAATGTACAAGTTATTGAAAGCAATTGTTTGTGTTACATGTTTCACTTGACTTTAGAGCATTGACTTATTATTCGACAAATTACAGGTGCTGTTCAGTCTTTATCCAGTTGCCACGATATGTGTTTTAGGAGTAGCATCCTTGCTTACTGCGGTAGCAGTATTCTTCTTGCCGATAGAAATGTCTGGAACTGATATGAGAGTGAGTTCATGTTTTACGCATGTTTTTTTTTACCTTACAAAACAAATATTATGAAAAAATAAATGAAACACTTGAATTTTTAAAACTATTGTAACAATATTATTGAAAATCAACTATAGGTTTTCGTAATATTATCGAAAGTAAGTTCTATGTTCTACTTATCATAAAACAGAGTGTGGGCATAAAGTTTGGTAAGCTTAGGCTGCAAGGCGAAACAGCGCATTCCAAAGCCTGAATTTTAAAATGTTCTTTAAAAAACATTCTGCGTAACACTTCAGCTGATTTTTCGCTCATACTTGCACATAACATAGTTAGTGTTTACTGAAAAAAACCATCAGATAGTACCAATACTCCTTGTTCTACAGAAATTGATCTGCTATTACAATGCCGCGTCTAGACGTTCAAGGTGAGCACGGCGGCACGAAGCGAAATAAAAGCTTCTGCGCAAGCGAACAACCATTCGGGTGAGCGGATTGCCACGGCTCAGGTGGAGCATTGTTCAAGTCTGCACGCACATTAATAACTGTAATAAGGAACCTTCGTGTGAACGACTGATCTCTTTTCTTTCCATTTGTAATCACTTACTTATGATGTGAACATTTTAAACACATATGCCAAAATTTCCTTCAATCCTGACAATTTCTTTTTGATGCACTGATTGCTTCCATTGCAGTGAATGAATACTATAGAACGTATTTCAGGTCACATACATTTTCGCGATTTGATATGATTTCAGGCCCCTACTCCTAAACTCCCATCCAATACGAGATAGAATATTATAAAATAACGAAGACAAAGATACACTCTCAGGGCAAAGGGCGAGAATCGACCCATCGGCACGTTAAATGCGCAAAGACAGGTGCCGGAGCTGACCCTTTGAGTCAATTAGGCGCTCATTGCAGATAATGCATTGTGTTCTTCACGCTGTCTGCAATTGACACGAATGTAATAGTTTGTTTTATCAAACTTTCTACATAAATTGGTATGCAACAGAAATGCTTTGACTTAAAGAGCAAATTGACTGTCCGTTATTCTAAAGTAGAGCCGTGAAAGAATTTGCGCATGCGTCAGGTCTGCTTTGATTTTATCAAAATAGGGGTGAACGGCTGATAGGAGACATTACAATGAGTTCTCTACTTCATCCCTCTACCCTGCTAGTACGAGACCTTAGGGCTGCCCTCCCCCGGGCACGGGTAAGTGAAGTCCGACGAATGCTCGTTACCGGTCCGAGATAGGTTTGCTGGGCGCCAGCCCAGCCTAACTAACTCTTGCTGTGTGGACCTGGCTCTCCTTGATATCCTTATGCTTAAAGAGTATCATTAGAGGGTACATTACAATAAGTATTTTGTTTTTTCCTTTTCCTTTTTTTCTGTATTAATTCAGCCAGACGGGTGAGTTCGTGCGGATGTTTTTATTTTTTTTTAAACTTCCCTTTCTAAGCGGATCTTGGGAAAATTATATTAAAGTTTTCAGTATTGCTGCCACGATGTATTTTCTTAATAAATAATTTCAACTTGAACTTCAAATATTTATAATCTTTTTAATGGGGCGAACTGAAACCTCGGACATTTGGCCCGTTTTGAAAAAGTTACCAGAATATCATTGGCTCAACCAGCAGGAGGCCCAGTGGGGGTCGTGCCTCTCGCTCTGACAATAATGATTTGAAATTCTTTCGAAATTGTTCTTTTTCACTAAAGAGCACAGATCTGGTGTGGATCAGTCGTGGTTCAACGAGATTTTGCTGTAAACAGGAGTGGAGCAGGAGCAAAGAAGTTTATTGTGCTCCACTGATCGTTTTTAAAAAAATACTTTTAAATTTTTATCAGATAATAAAATTAATTAACTTGAAAAAAGGAGATAAATAATACAATCTATTTAATTTGTTTGGAGCAGGGTGGAGCTGGAGCGGTGATTAAATATTTATAAGTCGGAAACTCAAAAAAGTTTGCTGCTCCAAATCCCTGATCAGCAGTACCCCTCTCTCCTCCCATTCAGTTCAATGACTTTTTCATATACAGTATATCTGGCATCCCTTGCCTGGCGAACATATACCGAATATCCGGATCTAATTTTTGAAACCTGTACATTCCGTACATATTTTTAAAACCAAAACCGCACAGCCCACAGCTTGCAAATACGTAGTAAGTTCGTAATTTAGATACATTTTCAAATAACTTTTAAAAAATGATAAAAAAGATAGTCTATTAAAATTATTTGGAGCAAAGGGAGCAGAGAAACTCAAAATCCCTGCTAAAACTTTTTTGGTTGCGCCACTAAGAGTTAATTGTCCGTTTTTAATCACAAAATTTTATAACATTGTAGTACAAAAACGTTCCTAAAAGTTTTATTTTTTACTTGAATAATGTGAAGAATAAATAGAGGCGTTTTGACTCGCATCAAACGAAACAGGCTGTGTAAATTGGAAATTGAAAGTAACATCGAAGAAAAGGAAAAAACTACTACGAGGTAGGAAATGCACGCTTAAGATTAACTGCCCCATCCACGAACCTATCACCCCTTTTTGAAGTGGAATCGCGCAACGGTGCCAGACCTGCGTTTCGAGAAAATGAACAGTACTTGCATATAATTCTCAGAGATTTTTAAAAATGCAAAATATTTTTATTGTGTTCTTCATTTATAGGAAACTTTGGAATGGAAAGATGCAGAAATTCCTCCACCTTTAATGGCAAATAACGATGCTCAAAAAACGGTTAACTCCATGTCTGTGAAAGAAGACGAACAACAGAATCACGACGTTAGAAATCTACACGCAGAAAACAGTACAGCTTCAATGATATCTCAACAATCGGAAATTTCCAAAAAGCCAGAAAGCCATGAATCTGAAAAAAAATTATGAAAAACATGAGGACGAATACCGAGATTTCCAGTGTTACCTTTTAAACATTTTGTCTAGTTTTATTTGAGGTACACTATTGGGATAACGAAAGTGTTTCCTAAATAAAGGACATTTTGATGATTTCGAAATTGGAGCGGTAAATGAAATTTGGCAATAATCAAGTCATTCTGGCCACGAAACTTTCTCGGTTTCCCGTTTTATACCGTCAACTTTTATTTATTATCATTATATTTTTTCATTTAGCTGAACACGGAGCGGAACGGGATATTAAGTTCAAATCTATATTTGCATGGTCATCACGATCATTTAAAACACGAATAAGTTGCAATAGATTATTTTGTTTACTTCAATATCTTACAAGAAAAAAATTACAATTTATCAGGGAAAATATTTTTGAATATTTATTCAAAAAAAATTTCAATTTCCCGTTCTGCCCCGGGTAGCGGGGCAGAACGGATATGCCAATTATAATCAAAAGATGAAATTTTTTGTTGAATCGGTAACTTAAGACTGTTCACAAATTAATGCTGCCTCATCGCCATCATCGCTATACACACCGCCAAATGAGTCGTGGGCTCATTTAAAACAATTTGGGGAGGCCGCCCAGCAATGGGTGATTCTAAGCGGAAAAAAAAAAAAAAAAAAAAAATCCGAGCTTCACACAAAATTTTCGGAATGAGTATGCGCCATCAATTTAACAAAATATATATACTCAGATTTACACGTCCCTCCCCCCCTCAACACACAATACATAAGTATATTTATATTGTATATTATTTTATTTATATATATTATATATATATATAAGCTCAAAAATAATTCTTCAAGTATTTTAGTAAAAGGTCTGTCTTTTTTTCCCCCGGAAAAGTTATTGTATTGAAAGTTTATTAAAGTAGTACAAATTATTTTGCTTGTCCGAAGGTAGGAAGAAAAGTACATATATTAAATGTCAAAGAAATCTTAAGGTTCAGAAATTTTTTTAAAGAAAACCCATTTTTTAAAAAAAATTTCGGAACAAGTGCTCGAAACTTTTCGAAAATGTCGGGTCAGAATCACCACGCACCCAGACTTCATTTGATCTGGAATAAAAATCTTCATCTTCTACTGCTGCTTCTGCAGTTTCCCTTTCATTAGCACTGCAGGTTTCTTTTGCAGTCGGGTTTCTATTGCAAACGTTATCCCGTTCTGCCCCGTCCCGTCCCCGTGTACAATAAGTATTTTTTTTCACGTCTCTACTTTAATCAAATTAAGCAGACAATGTTATAAACCAACTGACAACAGGCATTTTAAGTGCCCACAAGTATTACAATTATATTACGCAAGAGTACTTACCTTACCTTTATCAAAATTTCATAAAAATTATAATTTTATCGAAAAAACTCCGCACTTCACAAGTTTTCACTGAACAGCAAATAACTGAACAATAATGGCTGTCTGTTTTACTTCACTGTAGTCGACGTTGTTACACTGCTTTCAGATAGGTTACACTAACTTCAATCACTAAAACAGCCGTTTCCCCCGCTATCCGTTTCACCCCGGATTCCCCTATATAGATTTAATTTAAAGTGTTTTCTCTTTGCTTTCTTTGCATCGGCAAGGCGGCGGAGAAACGAAAAAAAAAGAACCTTTATTTTGACGCCAAACATTTAAACACAATAAAAAAAATTTTTTAAAAATCCCCAATTTTTTCAGCATTTGAAATTTTTCTAAATTTATTTTGGCAGTATTACCGAGACAAATTTTGTCATGTTGGACAACCGAACATTAGCAAAAAGGCTTTTATGATAGTTTGCCTTACAGTTCTGACCAAATACTCTCACACTCTTGCACACATTGTCTTATGTTTTTTAAAGTTTTTGTGGTGTTTACATAATTTTCATTTTTGAAAAATTATTTTATATTGTTTATATTTTTTAATTCCAAAGAGTAGACCCTCGAGCAACACATGTTCTGTGCGGGCTCAGCTAGTACTCAATTACATTTCAATTTAGAAAAACCACTTAAATATGGAATATTTAGCATTTTAAAAATCATAGCAAATTTCCAGTATAACCGAAAAATGAGTTCATTTTATGCATTAGATCATTTTGCTCTTGGATTTTTTGTTTTCAAAATTAGTGCTAATTTCGTTACCCTAGTTCAAATATTGTTGAACACTTATACTTTATGTTTCAATGACAAATATCATACTTATCTCCACCCGACTCCAAAAACCTGTTAGCTGAAGCCTTAGGCCCGCCAAAGCGTGGAGCTGGTTGGTCGTACAATTATGATACTTGTTGTATCTCCTCCATTGTCCAGCGGGGATAAACATATCTATGAGAGCATTAACTCACAAAAAGGGCAAAACTAGCAATGCTGTTGTAATTGGATAGTCTCTAGCCAGGCCGGTGTGCGTAAGTTTGATAGTTGCAATATTCGAGAACGAATGAACGCTTTCAACTCTATACTTTTCTCCTGCAACCTCCCTAGTTAGCACTAGGCCTTAGGGATGCCCTCCCCCGAGCGTGAGGTAGTGGGGTGCACAGATTTTACATGCACGTATCCCCAAGTGTGCATGGTTCTACTTCTGTACTGGCATCTGTACTGTTTAGGTAATTTAACAATCAGAAAAACAAACAAATGCATACAAATTTAAAAAACAGTAGAACTTTGCATGCTGAGAGTCGTAACTTTCCAAATTGATTCGGAGTACATCTTAGAAGCTGAATATGATTAGATTTTTTCTACACAAGTTGTTTACCAAGATTCACGACTATGTGTATACAAAGTTCAGATGCTACATACCGAGAAAACAGTAATTGGCGTCCCAATCCCCCCCTCCCCCCGAAAGTGCAATTTTCAATAAATTGGTCTCATGTGTCCTGCGCATCAATATCTATAACCAAAACCAAAGTGAAAAAAAAAAAAACATTTCAGTTCTATCTATACCTGCAAAAATGCTTGATGTAGATCTAGTTTTTTCCTTTTTTTTCCTTTAATAAAATTCTGAAGTTGTATGGATCTTTTTCTGGGGCACCTTCCATTCTCTTTCATTATTATTACACAAGAGAATTATTTAAGAAGGTTTTGCATCATTTTTGCAAGGATCTCTCAATCAAAGTACACGTGACATAATTGAATCTAAATAATACAACTCATAAAAATATTTTAATAAATACTTCATATGTTACACAACACTGTATAAGAACAAACAGGATTGACATATTTATACAAATCTTCAAACAATTTCTGAGTATATTCTCTTTCAGCATCATTAAGTACTTCCTTCAATGGAATGTTGTTTCTTTTTAGGAAATATGGCCTTATTGTAACGTCATATGCAAATGATATGAAATTTACAATGCTGTGAAAAGCAATATACATTTTTCGAAACAACAGATCTAATAGATTATATCACAAACAACAATATTGAAAGTGAATCATTTAAGAAAAGAATTAAAAATTCTTTCAAGAGATTGCAATAGACATAAATATATTTCTGACATATAACACTATTACAGTTCTTAACAATTAAGATTTTAAAAGCTCAGTATAAAATTTGACAAAAAATTTACAAGAATTTTGATTTCAAAAATACATAAAAGAATCACTCTATACATTAAAAAAAATATTGAATTTTATAACATCACACAAATATATGTTTTCTACACAAACAATAAGAGCTTAAAAATATAATTAGAAGGAAAGTTTATTTGCAAACTCATCTAATTCTCATTAAAAGAAATTTTTAACCAATATAGATTTTAAATGACACAGCTTACAGTACAAAAGATTCAAGATAAATATAATTTCATTCTAAAATACTTCATCTAATTAAAGTATAACTATAGATCGAAGTTGAACTTTTCAGTAATCAAGCTCAAGCTAATTTTTATATGCAAAATTATTACATGAACACTGAATGTACAAAAGACCAGAAGGCACACAGAAGTTTTTCTTTCTTACATAAAAATGCTGTGCACATATGTAGTGCACTTAAGTTATTTATTTGGCACAACAACTTTAAATAAAGAAGCAATATGCAGTGTATTACAACAAATATTGAGCGAACGTTGAATGAATAACAAGGCATTTCAATTTTGCCTTGTCTCTAATATTCTTTAAAAACGAAGCACTAAAAGCACTACTGTTGATTTATACTTTTTCTATAATGTTAGCACAATAATAAATTACCTTCTTATATTCCATTTAATATGATAAAGCTTTTTCTTGTGTACATTTTCTGCTTTCAGTCATGTCTATGTTTAAAAAATTTAGCTAAGAGATACTGCTCGACCAATCGTAACCCTCTGACTGCTTATCTCATGATTTTAACGTAAAATGTATCAAAAATTTCTCATCCAGTGATTTCTATATGACACGAGCTTTCTATGTGCACTTAAAATATTAACACACTGTTTCATCGTTTAAAATTCAGTAATGCAATTTTTGACATATTTAGACTTTAATTAAGCTTTTAATTCAGAGATGGCTAAAATTGATGCTTTATCTGTTCTTATAATAAAAGAAAATCTTTGTTGCAAAAATATAGTAATGATTTAAAATCCAAAACATATATAGATTTCACAAATACATAATTAAAAAACAGCATATTTTGAAGCGAATTCTTTAAAAAATTGAGCACTCAGAGGGTTAAGAAATGGGTTGATGTAAAAGTGATGAGGGGAAGATTCCATTTAGAAAAATAGAATAGATGTAATCAAGAACAAACCCATAAATGCATCAGCTAAGGACAGCCCTAATTTTTTTCCCTTCCTAATCAAATGGTCTCCACCCTTTAGAAGCGTCCATTTGTTTGACAGCATGGCATGACCTATTTTGTTTAGTACACACATATATTATAAGCACTACACCTTCGTATAGATACATTTGAATTAACAATAAAGACAATTGAACGAAACAAATAAAAAACCGAAAAGCTCTCATCCTGTGGCAGTAAAAAGAAGTTTCTTGTAATCCTAAAACATATGTCTGCAATTTTTACTGTGACTTTATAAATTAAAATTTATTTTTAAATTAGGGTTTTGTGGCAAAATTTTGTATTTTTATTTTATAAAGTTAAAATTTCAAATCATTATATTAAAATTCAACAGAAACAACTACCAGGAATGCCCAAATTAAGGTTAGTGTAGATAATAAATTCAGCAGTTTCCATGTTTCATGAAATGTACAATATAATAAAAAATATATTCAAAAAAATTACAAGATGAAGAGGAAAAGTACATTAAAGCTCCCTTCAAAACAAGATAATTAGTTTGCTTTCTCAAAAACTGCAATTCTACAGATTTTTCTCCCCTTTGAGATATTAATAAAAAGTAGAAAATAAAAAGATGGAAAAATTTTTGCCCTCAAGTCAAAGGTAAAAAAATTACTCAGCTAAAGCTTTACGGTAACTTATGCAATTCTGAAACTATATTAGGATTTTAAAGAAATATCGGTTCTTTTCTATTTCAGTCTTCGTTATCAAACAATATAGAAAAAAATTACCAAGCCAAAAATTATTGATATCCTTAATTACCATCAATTTTCAGAAAACAAAGCAAACTCACTCCAAGTTCATATAAACAAAACATACCAACCTGAAGCCGATTTTCATAAATTTCAATAAAAACTAGGACATTTTTTATATTTCCTAATATTTGATTATTTGCCACAACAGAATTGTTCACAATTATTTCCCCTTTCCCCAGAAAGGACACACAAGGCATACACAAACATTAAACACAAATTGATTATTAAAACACAAAATTAAAATGCTTTAGATCGCACAAGAAAAGGTATCTTGGAAATGAGTATTTTGAGTAAGTCTCAGGCATTTTAGGAAATGTGTAAAACATCTACGCTACTTCTTGATATAATAAGTACACTATTGTGCTAAGCACAAATTAAAAAATTCTGTTTCTAATCGGCTGTTGTTGGCTTCTACCAGTTTCAGACTTAGTGCGTTCCCCAGAGGATTTGGTACTCTTTCGTTCAGCGGCACCAAAATGAGTGTGGTACCATCGCCGCATAACAATTTTAATGTCCAGTTAGTTCACTTGAAAGGGTGAGTGCCAGTACTGTTAATGTAAAATTGCACTAGGCATACATGCTTGCAAGCATTGCAACAGGGTGCATAGTCAATATTTATCTGACAAATTTTAGCAAAATTTAACTGCATCTTAAGCAGATTCAGAAAAAAATCCGACACCAATAAAAATAAAAAAAAACTATCACATGCAATATACGAACAACATCCAGAATAGGACTCTATACATAAAATGTTCTTTATCATATTTGTTGTAACGAGAAACTTTTGCTGTTGTAAAAAAAATATTTTGGAACTCAAAATATAGTTGAACATTTTATCCTTTTTGCTAAGAAAAGGTCTTATAAAGAAAATTAAAGACATTTTTTGATGCAAATTGTTTTAATTGGATCTTGCAGTGAAAACAATCATTTAACGTAAAATTAAAATAAAGCTTTGGTCAAAATGAGCTTTATTTTGAGTGACAAATCAGTTATTCAGTTAATCATAAAAGCATGACAGTTCCATTAATCAAACTGAATGCAGGAAAAATAAATAAATGCAAAATGTTCATGCATGAAATTTGTATATTGAATGGATGTTTTCAACCATAAAGTTGTGATTAAATAGTGAAAAAAAAAATCTGTGTTAATGTTAATAGCTAAATAAATATCTTTTCTGGACTGAGAAAAAAACTGCCAAAATTGCTGTTTATGACTTGGAAGCATATGTTTTTGAATGTCCTTCGTATTGTTTTGGATACTACAGAAAGTTGACCAAAGCAAAATTTGATTCAAGAAATAAGGTAGCAAGACTTTTACCAATCCGAGGGGGGGAAAAGCATGTTTGAAAGCCTTCAAAATGTAAAAAAGGTAAAGAAAAAAGAAGAAATCCATTAGTGTAACTGAGGCTACACACCTACATAAAATCATATTTTTAATTCAATAGTTTTCAAGTAAAACCATAATGAAAAATAACAATTATTATTAGAAAGAATCAAAAGTTAATTAAGTAATATAAAAATAATGAAGTACAAGTAAAACGTTTTATGAGACAATATTTCATTTGAACACTAACAAAACTAATTAAACTCGAGATGTGAAATTTACACTGAAGCCAAAATAATTTATTGAACAAATTGTAAACCATTGATCGTAGAAAGTAAGTTGTTCCTCGGAGAGTATCTGGGGGCAGAGTTCAGTTCATCTCTTCTTGCAGCACAAAATTCTGATTACGGCTTAATGATGCCTTCAATCTTGTTCAAAGATCTGCATGATTTAGGAAATCTAATTTGTCATGTGTAACGATCATGACGATCATAGCAATTACAATCACAGAGATAGAAGCCAGTAGATGGACATCGTCATACCAACCACCATTCCCACCACCGATAGAATCATTCTCAGCAAGATACTGCAGATTGTTCGGAATTACCAATTAGTACAAAATCATTTTAAGCGGAGAAAATTAAAAAATCAGCAAGCAGTAATGACAGCAAAGCAAATAAAAAGCAGCAAAGGCGACATAGTAGATAAAGCTGAGTAAAGTTCAACACAACTCTGATTGCAATTTTAGAATTCTCAACCCCCCCCCCCCCCTTTAAATTTTTTTTAAAATAAAACATCTTGGAACATTTTTTTTTTTTTTTTTTTTGTATTTTAAGAAATTTGGAAGCTTCTTTTTTTTTAAAAAAGAGGAAACGGAGTTTAGCATTTTCTGTTAGCATAGCACACACTTACTGACAGATTAGTAGTGGATTATCCACTGATTAAGGTATACAGACTTTACTTATTTCAGATGCTGAATAGCATAACCTAAGATCTTTTAAAAACATTCCTTTAAAAGAGACATTTGCAACAGCTGTCTTGAAAATGCAAAAGCTAGCATAAACTTGCATTAAAACACAAATTTGTTATTTTTTCCCATCATTTAATTGAAAGAAAAAATGACTTGTTACTCTCTTAAAATAAGTAATGCAACAATTTCTCTCAAACCAGTTTTCCTCAAGCTTTGGGCCAAAGAGCTTGGGCCAAAATAAATTTTCAGTGCTCCTTTTCTACAACTTTTCTATTAGGTTTGTGACAGATGATTAATTTTCTTTAAACACTATTCATTTTATAAACTATACAATTTTCATCTCTTTTTTAAAATGAAAAACCGATAAAAAATTACTACAAAATAAGAAACATAGAGGAATCATTAGAATATAATGAAGGTAATTATGTAAAATATGCATCATAAACCAACAAGAATATCCAAGGAAATTGCTTTATTCAAATAAAATCTAACTATTTTATGAAGCATTAGTTCACCATCTCCACAGAGAGTTCATTTTTGCAACTGTGAATTTCGGTTAAACTTTGTAAGCATTATATTTATTGGGGCACATTTTCAAATTAATTGCACTTTATTAAAAACAAATGTGTTTGAAGCTTCCAGAAAACACTAAACAAAAAGATACCATGTTTTAAAATGTATTTTAAAAACACTTAAATATAAATTTATAGTTGAACAAAATACTTTTGAGTTTTAATGCTATAACCCTTATGACTAACATTTTCTGAACATCAAAAAACATGTTTGGAAAATGTTACATATCCACACATACATTTAGGCACCTATACAGGTCAACTGCTTTTCCAGAGTTGTGTTCCTTTATATAAGCACATTTACCATAAAAATCATTTTGTTAGAAAAAATATAATTAACGCCATGCAAACCAAACATAAAAACACACATACACCATTAACGAGAATCACAAAAAATATGTTATGTACACAAACACAAAAAAATATGTACCATTACATAAATGCATTTAAGCTATAAGTTGAATTTATGACTTACCAAATTTTTACAAAACCTATAGCTATTTTTATCCTTTGAAATGGAAAAAAAAAATCATGTTTTATTCTTAACAAAAAAAAAAGGATAACGCAAGTCAGAATTTGAAATTATGCATGGGCAAAAAATGTTCCAGACTGACACACTCATCTCATTAAAATGATTAAAGAAAGTGAAGAATAGAATAAAGACGAATAAAATTTAATGGGAAACTGAATGTAAATATATATGATTTATAAAACAGTTCAATTTTGAAAATTGAATTTTATCAACACTACTTTTACTTAATAAATAAATAAATAAATAAATAAAATTTGAATTTCTTGTTTTTCATTTTTAAAATCTACACATGTTCTCCAGTAACATTTTAAAAAATCCGTTTTTGTTCAATTACTTTCTAATGAAAAAAGTAATTATAAGTAAATTATTAAATATATAAGTATTTAAAAGCTCAAATTGCAGATCAAAGAACATACTGAAAATATAGCTTGATACAAAAAGAAAAATGTAAATCTAACAAACATATATCCCTAAGTAAAAATGTTAACTGTATTTTAAAAACAGTTTTGAAAAGCCACTTCAATTCAGATTTAATTGTAGATTTGCATTATTTCTTTCAACTTAACAAGAGTTTACAAAATGTTACTAGAGAAACAGATAAAAGTTATATCTAAAAAACAAATTTCCTTACTTTGAATAATTTTTGCATGATATTTTGAATTTTATAAGAGTTCTTATTACAATTTAGGGTAGTAAATTAATATTTTTAATATTATGAAAAAAAAAAAAAACACTATAGCATTAAGCATGTTTAAATAACAATTAATAAAAATATGAATTCATGCATTCTGAAAACATGTTTTAGAATAAAGTGATGGCTTGCATGACATTGCATTACTCAGCATTGAAGTTACTCTAAAAGTTTTGGTATTTATCATTAGAACATTGCTAATTAGGCTTTAAAATGTCAGATGCTTTCATGCTAAGTCATAAGTTTTAAAAAAGCATCAGAAATGAGTCTTTTCAAGTAGCAACTGCAATTTAAAATTCTAATTTGTTAATTTATTTCAAATTAAATCAAGAAACGAAAAACTTTGAAGCAGTGTACAAGCAAAGTACACTAACAACTGCAATGAAATAATCATGCAATACTTTAAAAAGTAAGCCTAAGTTTTAAAGCACATCTATGTACACCAACATATCAAACAGTAAAAGGTAATGCACACTTATCATTTGAGAGTATTAATTATAAAAAATGTACACATAATTATGAACATAAGCAATATAAAAATGGAAGACATTCTTACTGTTATAATAAGAAAAACTATTCATGCTCATACATACAGAACATGGGATCATGCAAAAAAAATACCATTGAAAAAATTATAATTAAATGTATAAGTAATGGCTGTAAAATTTAAAAGGGAATTTATGAGGTTTTATAAATAAATTAGAGCATAAATGAAATTATTTAATGGTTTAAAAAGTTTTCTAGTTTCTGCTTTGTTTTATTTTAACTGAAATTTCACACATGTAAGCAATTTTCATTCAACTCCCTTCTATAATTATTTTTAAATACTTAATACTTAAATGGACACTTCTGGCTGGGAAATTTTCCCTACTCTATATTTCATTATTTAATGTACCTTACGGCTAGAAACTAATGCATTTTTTTACTAAACAATATTTAAACTAATATTTACATAGGTGTTTATGTATGAAAGTACCATACATGATTAAAAGTATCACTCAAGGTTACAAATAAGAGAAATTCATTCAGTTTTTATCATTTTTTTCTTAGCCTCTCAAATAGATAAGTGGACAACCTTACCCTTTACTCAATCAGCACAACATTCTTAAACATTTTAGATCTTAAAAGACGTAAGAAAAGGGAATCACCTGAAATGCAACAGAAATTTAAAATTAATTAAAATAAAGCTAAATTATAGCTTAAACTAGAAAATATGCTTTAACTTAATCGAAAGGGAATTGAGAAATATATTGATAAAGACTACTGAATTAAAAATTTTAATTTTATCAACAAAACATAACTGAATATTTCTTACACTGACATTGAGAGGTGTAATGTAAAAGATGAGAAAAAAAGATTAGCAATGAAACACAGCTGTTGGCAAATTTATGGATATTTTCCTCATTGTTATACACAGCTTTGATTTCTTTTAGCTTTCCTCCCCCCCCCCCCAAAAAAAAAAAAACTTTACACATAAATATTATAAATAGAATACTTTAAGAAAAAACTTATATTTTAAAATTCTTCTGAAATTTGAAATTGTTGGTTCCGTAAACAAAATTACCTTCTAGCATACATAAAACTTGGATGGGGTAGCACCAGGGCTGCGGAATAAGATTCATTTTGGGGTAAAGGTGCCAGAGTCACTTAAAAGTGTGTTGACTCTTTGTTGCTGCTTTGTGAATTTTCGAGTTCTTGTTTTAATCGTTTATTATTTTTTACGTTTATTACATTGTAGTATACACACATATATTATACTCAGACACTTATATTGACAAAATTTTTGGAATACCTTTAAGATTTCTACAGTACTTAAAATGAAATGTTAATGATCAAAAGCAACCAGAAAATAAATCCGAGTCTCTAAAATGCAAAAATTACATTTCTATGCATATTTTGTTTTACGCATCATCACTCATGCATCAAATAGAGTACTATTTTCAAATGTTAAGAGTTTTTTAACAATTGGTAGATTGAAAAAGTATTTTTTCCAGTTAGTATTAAATTGCGACAAAAAAACAAACTTTTGAGATCAGTGAAACTTTAATCAGAGGCAATGCAAGGTTAAACTTGATGAGCAAATGTCGAATCTGGATAAAAAAGGATACTATAATTTTTTCCAGTACAGCAGAACATCATTTAAATTGCAATACAATCCTTCATCATTTCAAACAAAATCAGACAAGAATTTTCTAAAGGAAATGTTAATGTGTGAGCATTAGCAAGGCTATAGTGAAGAAAAGCAGCAAAGAGCAAGATGGAAGAATTAGGAGACTGCGCAGAGCTTGAAAATTTCAACTTACTTCAAATGGTTCACTGATACCTAAAATATCATCAAATTCTGAACTAATGTAAAACAGACGATATCGCCCGGGAATGAGTAAAGTCTGATCTGCAAAAACTACACGATACCATGGTCCCTGATGAGCTCTTGAAGGAGATGGGCAAGAATCTGTGCTGTCAATGTGATTTTCTTGAGCAAAGGATTCAGAAGCCAGAACAGGATTGCTACTTGAAGGGCGTACTGGAGCCCAGATGTAGCACACATGTTCTTCTGTAGAGGTAAAGTCTGCCTGAAAAGGGATAAGCAATAATTCTTTCAGGTAAGCAAACACAAAGAGCAGTGGTTGCTAAATTCTGCTGGCTTGTGGAACTCTTACAACCTTTAAATATTTAAAACAGATTAACATGTTATACATAAATGTGACCCGATAACAGGAAAGTTGTCTATTTTTTAAAATTAAAACATTTAACATAAAATTACAACAACAACATTAACTAGTGCTCTGGGTCTCGCCTACTGTTGCAATATATTTATTAAAGATGTTGTGCTTGTTTTATTTTACAAACTTATAAAGACTAATACTGATTTTTCCTTTATATGTTTCTATTGCGACGTACATCCCAAAAGATGTTTCTGCTTTTAAGCACATTGTTTTGAAAAGCATTAAAACATTTACAAATATTACAGCTTCAACTACGGCAGGTTGTCGATTGGGTTGATAATAAAGTCACTAAATTGAGCCTGCCACTGAATATGAAGAAGAAGTGCATAGCCAAAGTTTCTAGTAAGTTTTCAAACACAGCTAAATCCCTTTTTTTTGGTACATAAACACTAGTCAAGTTGAGTGAGTGCTTAATAATCTCTCTTCTGAAAATTTGTTCAAATACCCAGAACATATAGAGCAGAACTAAGCTCTAGGAACAAGTTTGTAGACCACTGGTATAGAACTTTATAATTGTATATGATCAAAAAGCAACAGAAGTCACATATGATGCAGATACACACAACTCTATTTTGGTACATAACCTAAATACTTTGTCTAAAACTACATTAAAAGAAAGAAAGAAAAAAAAACAACAGTAAATAATAAAAGTTTAAATTGATTATTCACTTACCAAAAAAAAGAAAAAAAAAATTTAATTAAAAATTTCTAAGGCAGAAGGACCTGCAGAAGTGCATTTTGAACTTCAAATTTTAAATATCCAGTGCAAATACTAAATATAACTTCAACCCACCCTGCAGCGCCTCTGCTCCTCACTAAGAATTATATGATTTAGAAATTCATTACAGGGAGATTTACCGTAATACATAGTCTTTTATCTCGTTGAGCGTGCCCATCGGTGGGCATTACAGTTTTACTCCCTGGGACCAATTTTAATTTTATTTAATATTCATTATTATTGACTTATATATATGCTACATCTTTTATTGTTAGCTCAAATTCAACTCTATTGTGTGACCCCCTGTGGGAAGTCTCCGGTAGTAAAATAAAAATGCCTACCAGGGGGGGGGGGATGTGGGTCTCAACCAGTCAGAGCAAAGAAAATACTTCCAATAAACACAAATGAAATCGTTAAACCAAGACCTGAACAAGAGATATGGTTTAGTGTGATGCTACGGTTTAGTGTGCTGAAACACAGGACCATCTTCGATAAAAGTGAAATATTTTTCACTAATACATAATCTGAAGCAAAACAACTAAATAATAAAGATTAAATTTAATTAAGCAGTTATTAAATAAAAAATAATACAGGGAAAAATGAGCTGTTTTCAAGAAATTTACATGATTATATCACATTTCAAATACAAGTAAATTTGATAAAGTTAAGATACAATAAATAATGATGCCAAGATTTAAATGAAACTACAGTTAGCGAATTGTCGTGAAAATTTCCAACAATGCAAAACACATTTCATATTCTTTACCCTAAAGAGGCCAATCCAATCCCAAGTGTTAGGCTCTGCTCCTTCACTAAAAGTATACCAAGCAACACTGTCAGCATTCACTCTCCAGTCATTGATAGGGAGGAAGTTCACCCGCTTTTCTGATGGCTGAGAAAACACCTAAAACATTTCAACAAAAATGCACACAAGTTTCGTGGAACACATCACTGATAAAAAAAGTTTTTCAATTGAGAATAAATTTCATTTTATACGATGCATAAAAGCCAGTTCTGATTATGAAAATTGAGCTCATATCCTCAAATGAGAGACAGATTTTAAAAGAAAGAAAAAAATCAAAGCAATGATAAAAGTAAAAAATATCAACACTAAATGATATTAATATGCATAATAATAAGGACAAATTATGATTTAATGCTCTGAAGTTATTGGTATCTGTTATTCAAAATACTTTATTATGCTTAATAGGAGAATTATTTTAACTATTTACCTAGCTGAAATTTTCATATTTTAGCAGTAAAAAAACTGATTCATTACCACGTAATTATGTTGGAAATTTTAATACAAGTTATACAATGTCATTCCTGATGTTCCCCTACATGCAATGCATGTAGGGGAACATCATTAACTAAAACTAAATGAATCAGTTATTTGAGAAACCCCATAAGTCGCAATTTTGGCGAAAATGAGTTTTTGTAAAAAAATAGATTGCTATGATGAAGACTCATTGTTGGATAGAGGAACAACATCTGTCCTGTTTGTATAAAGCAGTCTGGGGGAAAAAGAATATTACATGTATTTGAGAAACCCTATAAGTCAGTGAGTTACACTATTTGCACTCTAGGAACGCTAGTGTACATGGATCACGATGTAAACAAACACAACCTAATACATTCTGAGATATCTGAGAAGCTAACTGTTCTTTTCAACAGACTCGCACCTCTCTTTCCTAATGAACTCAACTTCCTGCATGCGCAGTCAAGATTTCTATAGACAGCCGTAGTTCCGTAGTTGGTTTGGAGATGCTAGTCGGAATTTGATCCAGTTACTTTTATATCATTTGTTTTAAGATAAGTCATGCACTTAGCATCCAATTACACCATATTTTGCAAAAACAAAAAATGTTTTTATCACATCTTTTTATGTTACTTTGAGAAACCCATGAGACAACGAAATTTAAAATTCAATATATATTCATGTACAGTAAAACTCTGCTATAGCGTCATTCAACGGACCGCAATATTTATGACACTATAGCCAAGTGACGCTATAAGCGATCATCATTATTATTGATGGGTGAATGAAGGTACTGGAAATTCTTGACATTATAAACAGAGTTGTCACTATAAATGATATCGCTATAACCAAGTTCAACTGTATATGTAATCCAGGTTAATGAAGAATATAGACAATGTATTTGACCTAAGGATTAAGACAGGATAACGATACCAACGATTAAGATGGGAAAAATGTCCATCACATGTCATTATCAACTTTTATTCAGTTTTTCTAAATTTTCCAAAAGTTGCTAAAGTGTGACTTATGGGGTTTCTCAAATAACTGATTCAAATAGAAATGCATATAAAGTGCATTAACTATATTAAGTTTTCTTAATGATTTTACACAATGCCTCAAGAAGAAGAAAAAACACTATTATTATTTCACAAGTTTATACTGAGTTGTAAATTACAAAAAATATGCTACGAAAAGATTAGTATCATACAGTGATACAAAATTAAGCATCTTTGATTAGCAACTGGAAAGCTACAAAAAGTAGCATTGACCTGAAAACTAATAATCAAAATAAATAAATAACTGAATAAACTGCTTTGTCTTTCATTTGCAAATATTTCTATTTCACTCTAAGAATTGAAAATGAATTATGCTCTTTTACAAAATAAAAATCATTTCAAACAAAAAAGTTGACATTATAGAAGGAAAATTAAGTGTAGATTAAAGAAATTTATGCATACTACATCAATTCGTATAAAAATTTAGAAATTCATGGAAGTAGAAAAAGATATACAACAATTTACATACTTTTAAGGAAAAACTTGACGTAACTGGTTTATGGTCACTTTGCACATAAAAATTATGACTGTCATAATGCAGTTGCTTTAGATTAAGGGTAACATTTTCGTAAGCATTTGAAGTATAACGAAATAAAATTCTATCTGTCCAGGCAGGCTTTCTTTTCCTAAAATAAAAAAAATAATTTTTGCAAAAACCTTTTAAGAGCAAATATGAGTAAAATTATGATAAAAACACGTTTGAAAAGTGCCATTCATTAGCTTATAAAATTTCAAATTAATGCTTGTACATGCACACAATTCAGTTTCCATAGTGGAAAAATATTTACATACATACATGAAAAATTCTAAAAAAATTAATTGTGCTGGCTGAAATATGAATAAAATAAATGATTGAGAGAGAAAACATTGGTATTTATCCTAAAATGATTGGAAGAAAACAATCAATAATATGAGAGCATTCCACAAGAGAGCTCTCTAGCATCACCACAAAAAAATAGTTGGTCAAACTTTTCAACTTCTTTTATTTCAAAATGGACCAAACCTTACTGAGCTGCTTTCAAAGTCAACTTATACAGGGGGAATGTTTATATGGTACATTTCTAAAATTTAATCTTAACAATTGATGATTTTATGAATGAAACTAGTACACAGCAACAAAACAATTATGCTTTTAATTCTTTTGAAAAATTTCTCATACAGGCACTACTAGTGGCACTGTGGTACACCAGTTTAAAAAAATATTGAATAGTGCTAATATACTTTTTGGTCTGGTATTGGCAACATGCAAAAACTCAAACATGGGATGGGAGAAGATGTTGATGCAGAAGCTGAGCTCTCATAAGCTGCTATGCAAATTGAGCCCTGTGCAGAATACATTAAGCAATGAAAAAGTGGTTAAAAAAGAAACAGCTCTTTTTGAGGCTTGGTCAGAGAGTCTCTTCATCGATGACAAAAAGGAAAGGTACACTGAAATCTGAAAGGAAGAAAGTGAAGAGATGAGATCAGACGAGTGCTTATGTTTATTGTGGCTATGAATTAGAGATGGATATTTCAAGCAGAGGAAGACAATATGAAGGACAATCATGACTGGTGAGAACATATTGGGCACTCCTCCACAAAAACCTCTCCCTTCGGCTGTCCTGCTCTAGTGGAGTTGAAGAGGATTTTCCCCCACTGATTTTTCATGGCATTCCTGAAGACAACTACCCTTTATAAATAATGTCGAAGGATATAAAAAAATGAAGAAAACGTTTTGAGGAAAATGCAGTGCTGCATAAGTCATTCATAAAGAAACAAAAACTATCACAAATATGGTAAGATTTCCAAAAAATCTAGACATAAAGCAAAACTTTTGAAAAAGTCTATGCAATGAAAATATAAAGTTTTGATTGAAAGACCAACAATGTTGAGCAATTGGTGAACTTTTAAATCCTAATTTTCCCTTGAATATTGCTTATTTATAACAATAGCAATGGTTTCTTTTTTCATTTTGTCCCCAATTGTTTTGCATACTGAAATAGTACTTCCAAAGCAAAAGAAGACGGTTGTGGTACTTTTAAAAGTATCTATTTGTATGTTGTAAAACTTTTAGTTTGACCAAACTTCAAATTAGACCCTTTCTGTTTAAAAATTATTTGAGTTCAATTATTATTATTTTCGAACTGAAAAACCATATGAAGAATTGTAACAGACTTTAAATTTGAAAAGAAAACCACAACACGACCTATGAATATGTTGTGTCGCTTACATATGTATGCAACATAAGTAAGAACAAACTTATGCTATTTAATATTTCTTTCGGGGGGGGGGGGGGGAGCGGAGGGAATGAGCAACTTCAATGAATTCATTATATAGAATTAAAAACAAAGCAGTAAAGAAGCAAATTTGACTTACGTTCTGTCATATTCATCTCTGTCAACAAAAAACTTAAATGTTGGCAAAAAAGTAGGAGGGCTCTCGGTGAATTCTGAAAAGGCTTGACCTTGCTTCATGACTTTACGCAACTACAAATTAAAATTACATTGTAATTGATTTTTACGTTACTTTATTTCAGATAGCAGACTTCAAAAATATAAAAAAGATGCATTTTTGCTGATGATTAATTGGTGCTTTAAATTGAAATTCTGAGACTCATTTTACTTTGAGCATGAGAGATGTTAAGAAACTAATGTGAGAAGCATTCCATTTTGTTTTTTATGTTACCTGAACATAAAAATAATCTAATGTATTATCCACTTTAAAACACCTGCAATTAAAAATATTTTATGAATTATATTTTTTTGTCTTTTCTTTTCCTTCTTTTATTAATTTGCTTAATTTTTAATTTTGGAAGAAGGTGTGCAACTCATACAGTTAAAAGATATTCATCTTTGTATATAAATTTAGAACAATAAACGAGAACACAAACAAGAACCTTAAAATAAATTTCTAAAACTGAAGCAAAAATAAATAGATAAATAAAAGGTATTCCACTATTATAGCATTCTATTTAAAATGTATAGTTGAATATCAAATTTGAAAGAGCTACAATAATGCCTTTAAAAAGATTCCGGGCAGTGAAATGAATTTTTATTCTTTTTTTGATCCATTCAATACTTCCTTTTCATAAATAAAATATTTAGCCACTTAGAAAAGATCATATGAATAAGAGTATGAGGGTTAGTGTTTTCTGTTTGAAAAAGGGGCAAACAATGGGGCCACAAGAGGGTTTCCCGGGTTTCCTATTTAGCTTAGAAATAGAGTTTAGATAAATGGCATTGACAGCAAAGAGGGGGAAAAAAATGTTGGTATAAAATGACTTGATGTTTTATATTAAGGTGTAGTTTTCTTCCAGTTTTTGTATTTTTAATGTAATGTACTGGATTGTTTAATAAACATGTCTTTAAATTTCCTCATTAATGCTTTTTCCTTCATTGTTAACTTAAGCTATAGCACTGAAATAGAAGTATGTACAAACAGAAAGTTTAGGAAGAGCAATCACAGCATTTTATAATTTTCAAAATTTAATACAGTTCTTACAACAGTTGACAGAAGAAAAATGGTTGGTTGAATAATGTTTTTGTGGATCAGATCACTTTGACCACGAAATATTTTATTTCAAAATTTAGTAGAACTTTCCTTGATGCATCAAAAAAGAACTTGAAAATATCAATAATTTCAAACTTGAAACATTTTGTTAGTTTGATACATTATTATTATTTTTTCTTTTTTAAATACATAACTTAAAGAATTGAATTAAGTAGTTGATTAATTTGCAATAGAGTTTTCAAATATTCTTAGATTTCAGTGTTTTTGAATTTAAGCAGGTACTATACCTTTCTTGAATTAAGATGAATGTTACCAATCTGACAGGAACTTAAGCATGCATACCTATGAAACTTCACTCACACCAAGTGTGGTCTACAATAATTTGCATCTATGTCAAACTTATAAAAGTTAAGGTTAAACTAAGATTTCTGCTAGCATGAAGTCTTTATTTTATAAGCAAAAACATTGGCAACTACAGTATATGTGCTTTGCAATATATAAGGTTTCTAAATATTTCAGATTAAATTGCACTCTACAATAATAGACGACGTAATGTGGGCAAGAATTTTACCCTGCAAGCCTTTTCTTTTTAATGAACATTTTTAAGCATAATTTTTAACGTGTCATCTTTTAGTCCAAATTTTAATTTAGTTTTACGAAGGAAATTCAAAATCAACTTGTTATTTTACATTAAACAAATAAATAAATGTTAATTGAATATCACAAAAAATTCACTTTTGTTTCAGTCAAAGAAAAAAAAATTCTCACCTGATCCTTCACAAGCAACTGAGAAAGGCTTTTTTTCTGTATCAAATGTTCAATTTCATCAGAAGTAAAATCATCAATGCGAAAATTAAGATCTCCAATCCAAAACGTGTAGCTAAAAAATATCATTTTAAAATTTTGGTATGTAAAAAGTATATAGATAAAAAACAATGAGAACACAACACTGCATTAAGAAAAAAAAATCGATAGGTCGTCAAATATCATACCTTGATTTGACTATAATTCATCTTTAGAAAGAATGTTGGAAATGAAAAATAAATATTTGTCTTTTAATTGGAAAGGCTTGCCTTGATATTTCTTAGTTGAGTAAATTATTAGGCAATACTAAGGGGCTCCCACCCTTGATTGATACCACAACCCACCAAACTGCTTATGCAGCTCCTTCGGATCGCTTTGCTCGATAATTACAAACCAAACTATTTTAGAGTATTTTAAAGGAAAGAATTAGTTTCTCTGTCAGAAATAACATTCTATATTGCACACAACTCTTTGGAACAGGGATGCCCCTAAAGGGAAACAGCTTCCTATCCTAAAAAAACTTTTATGCTTCCTAAATGATAAATAGCTCTAAAAAGTAACTCTTTTAACTTTCATTTTTATTAGCGACCATTCATTTCTAAGGGAGAAATGGGACACTTTGGCTTCGCAAAATTATTTGTCTGATTTCCTACGCATTCCTGTGCTGCACTGGTCATTCCCTATATGGTTTGTGATGTTCCCACTTTTTGTCGAACATATTCACACCACTTCAGTTCAAATAATTTTCTTTTCGCATTAAAAAAAAGTAAAATAACATTAATTTGGCGCCCCTTGACGCTGCGCCCGGGGACAGCTGTCCCTCTTTGCCCCCACCTTGCTATGCCTCTGATTGCTACATGGACAATAAAAAAAAAAAAGTTAAACTGATTCCTTTATCAAAAATCAACATATCATTATTTTGCTCCATGGCATATAATTAAATTTAAATCCTTTAATCGCTAGTTTTCCTGCAGATTAGAAATTGATCTTTGTGAATTACTGTAGAAAATCTTTATTTATTTATTCATTTCCTAAATATATATCAACAATAAAAAATTTTGATGATAAATTACACTTTATAAAGTACAATAATTATTCATATTGATATTATCGATTCTGAAAATTAATGTTTAATTAATAAATCTTTATTCATTCAAATTACTACTAGTCAATTTGGCTAGTAGAATTGTTTTTTTAACTAACCATTTACAAAATCTTATTAGTTAAATTGGCATAGTAATACAGTACAGAACCTCTTGTCCAGGAAGCAAAAAAAAATTTTTTTCGTGAATTTCCCGCCATTTTTGAAAAGTTCGCGTTTTTTTGCCCATTTAGTAAAAATACGATTTTTAAAACTGCTTTTAAAAATACGCATTTTTCCGTTACAAGTAACATATTCAGTGTTTATAAGCGGGACAATTTAGTCTAAAAACAATGTTTTTTTTAGGGGAGGTGGTCGTCAACTTGCGGATGAAAATTAGAAAAAAAAATTCCAACGATACTTGGGAAAAATCAGACCTTTTCTCTATTTTATTTCAATAATTAAACATGAAAGAAATAAGTAATTAGATTCTTATACATTTATTTAATTGTCTCGTCAGCATTCGAAGATGAATTGCAACAAAAGTCGAACTATACGAACGTTCGTGAAATTTCTAATACGGCAGATTCGTGAATTTTCCGTAATAGCTGATCGTGTGAAAATTAAACCTCGGTTATTTTTGTTTTATATACTTTTTATTTATTTAAGAGCTGCAATAAGGTAATAAGAATTTAAAATTGATATTAAGGCAACAAAAATTGCAACGGTGAAAATGAATTCTTTATTAAAATCTAGTTCGCAAAAGCGAAGTCGTTTTACACAAGTATGAAATTTGTGCGTTTCTGCATGTAAACATGCTTCTTACATTTCCTTTTCCTTCTTTTTGAAATCATTTATTGCTGTAAAAATGATTGATGATCAGATTTTACAAAATTAATAATTTGATAAACAAGATGTCCGATTCTGAAAGCATCCAAATGGTGCTACACCCGAAAGATGACAAAGAGCAAGATAGAGATGAAGACGAAAATAATGACATTTTGTCTGCTATGTCTAATGATCATTGCTTTGAATTAACTAAAGACATTATAGCAGGAATGGGACAAAATTCTTTAATAGACAAAATAACGCATATAAATGGCTGTTCGAAAAATCCAGCAATCAAATTTTCAACCATTGTTCTAAAACTTAACATATAGCTCAGAACCAGATGACAATGCAATATTCTACCACTTTTATCATGATTTGATTAGTTTCTGAAATATTTCCATTAAAATAAAATTAAATATGGCGATTATTTCCGAAAATTGCGACATAAATTCAGTAGCGGCAGAATGCGATCGTTTTTTTTTATGATTTTTCGTAAGCTTTTTTTTTTACAATTATTTTTTTTTCCGTATGTTTTTATTTTATTATAATTATTCTTTTTTAATCAACTATATTAGCGGGCCAACTCAAAAGGCTCGGCGGGCCAATTTTGGCTCGCGGGCCATAGTTTGTGCATCCCTGATTTGGAATCTAACATATAAGAAAATAATGTACATATATTTTGTAACATAATGTGTATATATCATGTAACATAATGTACATAGATATTACGCAATGACAGAAGCTTGGTGTGATTATGAATGTCTCTGTTAATAGCTAGCCACAATTGAAATTGTATATACAGTTACTAAGTAATAAGCTCATTCGGAAATTTAAAGTAAAGAGACTCATATCCTAAGGACAGATTCCTAACAGCAATATACATATATCTTTACTTGCATGTTTTATTTATTATTGTGACTCTTGGCAATGACAGGAAGAATTTAAGTACTCTACCTGTTATTGAATTATTTAAAGTTTATGCAAAGACATTTTCATATTTGGCGACAAAAATATCATTTTAAAGCTTAAGGAAATGTAATGTGTTTCTTGGCGAAAAAAATTTTAAAATAAGAATGCATGATAAAAAGTTTGTGCCAAGAATACTAAAGAAATAAAATTGAAAAAAAGCATAAAATATCATGTCTAGATACACCCTTGTTTGAATTTTATATGTGTGCACCAGTGATGCAATGTTGCACCGGTGATGTCTGTTTTTAGCCATTAGGATTTCATTGGTTCCAAGGACAACATCATTAGATTTTTATACATTATATATAAAAAACTTAAATTTGGTAGATGACGTTTAAGAAATACAAAAAATATGTTAAAATACAACTTGAAATTGAATACATATTCCTTATAGTTTTAGATCATTTTGAAGTTCAATCCTTAATTTTTCATTACCTCATATATATTAAATAAGAAATAAAAATAAACATCAATAGAATTTTGAAAGCCGCCTTTAAAAAAATGAGTTACTTACTCATGCGTTATAATATTTTCAGTCAAAGGATCAACAAATTTTTGATGATCAAGTATTGAATTATAGTCCTGAAATTGAAAATATAATCGTTACAAAAATATGTGAACAGAATCTTGCTGAAATTACTACAACAAGCCGTTTATTGATAAAACAAAGATAAATATAAAAATAAAATCTTAAACTTAATAAATCTTTTTTATTTATATAACATATTTTTAGATAAAATAGCAAAAAGAAACATGAATATTAACACAGCTCAAGTTATGCAATGATTTTCTCACCACCGACTTCTAAAAAGCACATGATTATAATTCCACAAATATCAATTATATTTGTCAGTGAGACAAATATAAATAAATATGTACACTTGGACAGTATATAAATACTGTCTAAATCATGCTCACATTTCATATCACATGAACGTATCCTTGGGTTTAAAGTTCATTCTTATTCTCCCTATTTGTAGAGGTTCCTAGAGATGCAAATGTGTATGATCCAGATATGTTCATTTATGATTGGCCACTCCTATTCCAATTGATGGTGCACCCTGCTACCCCCCCCCCCCAAAAAAAAACCTACAACCCCCAAATTGGCCAAACGGTCAACCAAGCTCTCCTGACCCCCCCCCCCCCAAATTTAATGACTCATTTTGCACCATGACCCATTTTTCAATGTAAACATTTCCATCCTTTAATTCAAATTTTAAAAATATCATTATTTAGTGATACTTTATGTTGTTTGAAATGGTTTTGTTCAGATATTTTTGAAGTAACAAAAGCTAGTGCTTTATTTTATGGATCTTTTCAAAATTATTTATATATTTAAATTTACAAAATTAACTGATTAAAAAATAAATAATGCATTTAACCCTAAATAATTTTAGCTTATTTGTGATATTTTCTAGGCTATTCACAAAAACAGTCTATTCCCAAAATGTCTGCCCTCTCCTTTGTTAACAATAGCAAACTGAAAGTATCATATTGTCCAACGTAATGAGCATTTGCTCTTAGAAGTTGGCAATATTAAAAAAAAAGCACATAATCTAATTTTGCTAGAAAAACTGATGCTTTTGCACCATAAGTTCCATTTATCTTACAATGCATAATATAATGATTCTAATAGTACATCAATTAGCATATTTTATACTCGAACAACTGTATGAAAAATAAGCACAATATA
This sequence comes from Octonoba sinensis, assembly GCA_038502835.1. Classification (NCBI taxonomy): domain Eukaryota; kingdom Metazoa; phylum Arthropoda; class Arachnida; order Araneae; family Uloboridae; genus Octonoba; species Octonoba sinensis. The sequence goes on along the minus strand of CM076606.1, from coordinate 1,558,857 downwards.
TAACTAGAACACGGGCATATTTGTAATGCATTGAACAAACTTCGGAATCAAATCAGGTGCTGTTGTCCAAGCGAAAAGCAATGTGTAAAAAGAGTAGCATGTTTTCTAAATCATTCTTATTTATGAAAATTATATGCTATTGTGCTCTTTTGCAATAGCTCTAATCTAAATTAAGCTGTTTAGGTACAACAGATTTCTTCATTTTTCTACATTCAAGTATTCGGCCAAACGAAACATAATCTTGCCCATTATTCGTTTAGGCTGAATATTCGACTAGATTATAAAATCACTGTTCGGCCAAGAAGAATACGGAAAAGTGCTAGAACCTTAAATAAAAGTGAAACTACTAGATGTATATAACACTGCTTTTTAATAAAATGAGAACTGTCAACATATGATGGCATCCACTGCCATATGTAGATCTTGTTGATATGGTTTATTTTCTCTAATTGGGTAATGCATTTACTATACAGGGTATAATAGCTATGTAAGGCTTTTTTTTGGATTTCTTATTAGCATGCCGGTAAAGTTGCTTATTAGCTTGCTGAGGACCAATTCTATAATCCACTGCAGTATCATTCGATATAACTAAATGTATACTGATACAATGGTATTTTACACACAGCCTTTTAATGATTCAAGTAAAACAGGTTTCAATGACACAGGAAAAATAAAAGTAATTTAATTGTACTTTTCAAGTATCAAAAACAGCTAGCTCAGTGATGTTATCATATCAATGAAAATTGATACTTCAAATGAAGTACTACTTTAAAACTTTCAGTACTAGTTTAGATATTTATGCCGTGTGATATTGCATCACATTTTATCTATTGTAATTTTTTTTTTCATTATTAATTAATTTATTTTTATTTCTCTAAACTTTTTTTATCATTTAATTTTTTTATGTAATGCTTCCTTTCAATTAAATTATTCCAAATTATTTTATTTTTCACGAAATCGGTATTTTCGGCACTAAATTCTTATAACATCAAAATTTTGCTTATTTTAATTACCGATTCGTAAATTCTTTTACCATGCTAAACTTTTTTTAATATAAATCTTTTTCATTCCTTTTTCCAAATTACCATTTTTTTACCAAATAGCCATCTTGTTTTCAATGAAGTTGTCGTCCATCTTCGAACATCCTGTCTTGAAGATCTTATCAGGTTGCTTTTGATGCGTCATAGTGATACTTATCTGTTGGTTTTGGTTCAGAATTCACGAGTCACGCTTGATTGGTTCCCGCCGAAATTCCTCCTGTGCTCTCATTGGCGCACGTGACGTGCGCCGTTGCCATCGGAGAAATTGCGCGAGGAGAAAGTGGGAGAGATGCGATTCACTCTCGCCGAGATTGCCGTGTCGAGAGGTTGCCGGTGCATCGATTTCCTTTTCTATGAAATAATGGCAGAGGACCGCCGATATGGGGCTTTCGATCCTGCCCCCGACACCGTGTGAGACACACACGTTATGTCTTTAAAAAAAAAAGTAATCTGCAAATATTTCAAAATTATGGCGACAATGATTACCAGCAAAAGTCCGGTGAAATCCATGAGAGGACGCAGCTGCACCAGTAAAACGGGAGCGATGCCCGCCACTGCAATCTTTTTTTCTCGGAGCCAGGAGGCCCTCATCATAAGTTTATAAGTCATACTTCAAGTAAAAGTTTTTTTTTTGCACGCAACACATATTTTCTCTTCAACTTTTTCCCAAAAGGATGATCTCTTACAGCAAAAATGGATCAATAGTTTTTTTGCACCGCCTGAGGATGCTCAAATGTAATTTGTAAAAAAAATTGGATGTCTAACAGTCTAATCTAATATAGTAATTGTGCAGGTGATCACCTATATTTTTTTATTTTATAAGAGTAAAAATGCAGCCAGTTCCTCCATAAATAAATTTTTTTGTTATTTGTTAAAACTTGTTAAGTTTTCTTTTCATGATCAACACGCCATCCACAAGGGGTAAGTCGAATTTTTTTCTTTTCATGCCAATCTGTAAACGCATTCAAGGTAGTCGTTGATCTGGGGAATTATTGTGGCACTTCGCGATTAAACACATTATTATGTGCAACCACTATTTCGGCCTAATCAAAATTTACTGGGAAACTAAATTCTAAAAACATTAAATAAACGAAATCTTAATTCCAACTGGGGGGTGTAACCACACAAATTTGTGCCGCGAATAAATTTTAACTCATTTAATTGTCAACGTTGCACTGGTCGCAACTACTAATAAATACCTAAATCAAATTTTAAAATTCATTCATATACAGTATGGGAACCTAAATTTGGAATTTCGAAATCCGGAAGACCCAAAATCGGGAACATTAAAAAAAATAATAATAAATCGGCAGCTGGATAAAAAACAGCTTTTGTTTTTTGAAGAAAAATCGGGAACTATTTTTCACCTTTTTTCGGAAATAGTCCTTTTTTGGAAAAAGAAGGAAAATAAAATGTAACAAACATGTTGAAGATTGGAAATGCAGTTTTCAAAAAAGTTATTTCCCGATTTTCTGAAAAGGGCGCGTTTTTGCGATTAGACTTTTTATTAATTGTTGCTTTAATTCTGAGTTAATATCATTAACTTTTTAATTTTTTCTCATAGTTTCAATATATTAATTTTTGTAAAATTAGCTCTCATTTTCGGGCGATACAGAACGTTTGCAAAATTGAAATTTGGTGTTTCTTGCATTTTCCCAATAAACTGATTTTTTACTGCAATTAAGTATTTAGCAAGTAGCTAAAGGACATAAAAGCCTATCAGAATTTGACAGAAATCTTTTCTTTTATTGCCTAACCAAAGAGATTAAAATAATGTCGGGAAAAGTAGATTTTTCGATGTTTTGCCTTGAATGTAAGCACACTCCAACTTTGTTTTTTGTGCTTAATTTTGCGACTTATAGGCAAGTATATGCGATAATAAAAAGTGCTATATAGGAGCAAAATGATAATAAAAATTTCTAGACCCAATTATATGTGCTCTGATGCTGCTTACAAAATTTTTTGAATGAGGACCCAAAATCCGTAAAATTTCGAAATCCGAAAAGATCGCGGCCCCGAGCGTTCTGGATTCGAGGTCCCATACTGTAATTAAACAACATAACACACAACATGAATGCATCTTTCACTGCACTGATAAAGATCCAGACAATTAAAAGTTTAATAATTTTCAGTAATTGATTTGTTGTTTTTTTGTAACAAATGTCGTCAATAGATTATTGACAAAAAAATATTGCAACAATATTGCACATTACTATGTCAATGTAAATATGTGCAAATAAAATTTGTTAAAACTAGTTTCTTACTTCAATTCTTTGTTTAATCTCAGAATCGTGAGCTGCTAGATGAGAATTTACAATACAGATTGAACATCCATATGCAGAAAATCTAATGCTGACACCACCTTTGTTTCCCTAAAAATTATATTTGGAAAAAAAACAAACTTTAGCAAAAATGAACTGTCATACTGAAAAATTTTACAGATGATCTGGAGCATTCACAGAGGGCAGGACTATGTTAATAGCCCCCTCCCATGAAGGAAACAGGGAAGATAAACCTCCCACGTTGGTTTGATTCAGTTAATATTTATTAAGTAATAGCCAATAAAGCAATCAGTTTTTCAAGTTTATGTAGTTTTACAAATCAGAGGAATGAGGGGGTGATCTGTTGATCTGTGCATTTAACTTTAGCATATAGTGTCATTATTTTAGATCAGGGTCATTAGATGATTTCATATAGCTTGTGATGAATTATGATTTTCATTCGTACCGAAGAAATAAATGAACAAATGCACTAACTTAAAACAATAAGATCTTGTACTTTTGATTCACTGATCTGAAAGCAGTTTTCAGCCTAGTGAAATATATTTTTATGGCAATAAAATCAAAATTAATTTGTCATTAAAATTATAATAATAATGAAAAATTGCCATTTTAGATATCAACTATAAGAAGAAAATGAATTTAAGTTGAATTCCCAATTTTTATTCTTTAAAAAAATGTAACAAAACCCAAATCTTAAAAGTTTTTAAAAAATTATTTAAAAAAAATAAAAAATAGTAAAGCTGAAATATATGGAACAATCAGGAAAGGCCAAATTCTCGATATATGAATTTTCAGATAGTCGAGGGCATAAAAATTCATGCATTGAATGAAAAAATCCCAAGAAATGAGAAAAGTAAAGTTTTAGTGTTATTGTTCCAGAATGGAAGCAATTATCCGCAAAAATTTACATTTTACAAGGATTGTCAGCTATCGCAAACACAAACTTCCTTTACGAAAAACGAAATTTGAAAAATGATGCTTTATCAAACTTGTGATTGCAAATAGAGAAAATATCATACACGATTGAGTGAATTATATATTTCTGACATTAAATTTATTCACTGACTTCAGTTTTCTTTTAAAATGTTTAGTTCTAACTTTCAAAAAATTTCTTAAAAAATGCCATGTTGACAAATGTTTAATTTTACTGTTCAAGCAAAAATGTTGGATCCGAAATAAATAAGTTGTAAAGAAATAGTGCAAGATTATAAGTCTCTTTCGTAGAAAACAAGTTGAAAAATTGCTCCAGAATAGAAGTAGCAATCACCGAAAATCGCCAATCACCAATTCAAACCCCTTAGAAAAATTGCAACCTCAAATAAGCTTTACACAACTGGTGATCCCAAAAATGAACAAATTCCATGTCCGATTCAGAAAATTTTACATTTCTGATTTTTGACTCATATGGCAAGTTTATTTTCTTTCTGTTTTCAAATGTTTATTTCCAACTTTTGAGCTAGTTTTAAAGCAACGCATTTTCAAAATAGCTTCCTACTTTGCAATAAAGAATCTAATTTTTCAAATTCAAACAAATAGGACCCTTCACAAACTGAAAATCAGTGAAAACGGACCCTTCATTAAATTTTGAGATACCAAATACACTTTTTACAGAATTATTTATTAAATAAGCAACCAAAAAAAAAAAAAAAAATTTTTATCACTATGTTTAAATTTTCAATAAAATAAAAAAAAAAAATCTCAAAAATGTTTTTAAAATTTACAAATTATGGACCTTGTTAAAAATGCTGGATCGACCCTTGGTAATGTACTTTAAGTTTCTTTTCTAAAGCCTTTAAAACAAACAGAAAGAAAAATTGTCATTGAATCAAAAACGTCTCAACTAGGTGGAAAGAATGTATCAATGGAACCGATATTTTTCACGTTCTTACTATTTTCACTTTAAATACTGTATATATTTTTCCTTCCTTGGAAAGGAGCAACATGTAAATGGAGGGGGTTCTAAAAATCTTAGACTTAAGGCCGTTATTTTTTCTTAAAAAGGACAATAGGAACAAATTTTGGTTACTTAAAAGCTGGATAGATGAGCTTTTACTGTATGTTGAAAGGATTTATGTGTAACATTTTATCTTTGCAGCAAATTTGCATTGAAAACTTAATTGAAATATTATAGCATATAATTAGTATATTTCTTTTGATTAGCAGATTAGCATAAAACATTTTTTTGCTTAAAGTTTTTACACTTCTTGTGCTATCATGTACATCATTTGTAATACAATAATCTGCCAAAAATTCACAGCTTTTGACCAAAATTTTGAGATCTTTAGGCTTTTGTGTATTTCAGAGACAGAATTTGATATGTGAAACAAGACTAAATTGAAAAGATAATGTTCAAAAATTAAATCTTTTTAGTTCAAAAAAATTATCTGTAGAAAATACACCTCTGCCTTTACAAACTGTAACAGGAAGCATAATTATTTTTATTATTCCTATTTTGGCAGTTTAGAAACATTGACTTAGTAGTCAATTGTTTTAAAATTTCTCCTTCTGCAAAATTAGTAGTATTACCAAAGTTTGCATAATAAGAAAACAATTCAACTTACCCACATACCACCTAACCCTGTCCTTGTATAACTAGTTTGTAATCCTCGCAAATGTGTTACATGTGTCCTTTTACAAAATAAGTGTAACACCATCCCTTGGAGCCGAATTTGCTTCAACTAAAAAGATGTAAAAGAATTTTCAATTTCATGTTATCTGAATAAGATACATAATTTGTAAATATTCATATTAAAACTAGATATTTGAAAGAACAAATTTTTTTCATATTTTCATCGTAAACAATGTTACGACATTAGAAAAAAAAACAATAAAAAAAGCAAAGATAATTTGACACATTAAAAATACTATAGTTTCAGGAATTATTACTTCTGCAAATTTTGAAGATATGGCACAGTTATTGAAATATTTTTCACAATGTTGAGGCACCTGCCTTGTCGGCATTCGTCCTTTTCAAAGCCATGAGAATTGCTGGCTATTTGTGCAGGATGACCCTGACAGGAGACCAGCATTAACCTTAACAAGCTGTAGTTGGATTACAACAAGATAGTGCCTTCACAGCTATGTCATCTTTATTTTTGGACCTGAGACTGAAGGGGAAGGAAATTTTGTCCAGTCTAAAATACCCAGTACTATTTAGGGGGGCTCAATTGCTTCCCCTGGCTTGGGGAAAAAATGCATTTATAAGTATGTACATGTATTTTGCTGTTTTTGTGATGCAATATGCATCAAGCTTACACCATTTGCCTTAGCCCCGCCCCCTGGAAAGTCTTGAAATGATGCACCTGCCAATACCCTTGGAACTGCTTGAGGACCCACGGATTTTACATGCACGTATCCTTAAGTGTAGATGGTGGGTCATCAGCGAGTCGGGTTTGGGACCCCGAACCTGTAACTAATATAAATTAGTAGAATTTGGGACTACTGAAAGTGAAAGAGATCAACAGAACAACTTTCCAAACGATGAGAATGTAAAGCTTTCTATTTGTGTTTCCTGGAATAAAATTAAACATTTTAAATAGAGTCCAAATATCATCTGCAGAAGTTGAAAGAACATTTACATCTTTAGAAATGATCTTAAGTAACAAAAAGCAATGTCTAAGTAAGAAAGTCTTGAACAACCATAGTGTGATTTATTTCAACAAATATATTTCATGTGCGTACCATTTCTGTCTGAACAACTGTTTTAAAACATATTTATTGCTAACAAATGAAAATTTCAAAGATCAGTCTTTTTTTTTTTTTTACTTTGATTATTTGCAGGTGAGGTAAAATCCAGGTAAAGAATAAACTATTAGTTCATATTTAATTTAATTGCATATTTTTGGTATTTAGTGCATATTAGCCAGGCTCTAGTCATCAACATTATCATTCATCTGGATTAATTGAATTGCAAGTTGATTTGAAATATCTTTAGCCAACTGTTCCCTTTGAGTAACACCACAATATTTCCTTTAAACACAGAATCTGAAATAGGTACAGTCAAATCTGTCTATCACGACATTTGACAAGAAGGACAAAAAATTCAAGATAAGGAGCTTTTGAGATACAGAGATTTTAATAAAGTGACAAAAATTAGCAGTTAGAACAAAAGTAAGAGTTCATAAATGTTCTTCCGATTAAATTTCGCCTACTACATTCATATTGTTTATTTTACGGTAAAAGCATGTTTTACTAATTTTTAGAAATTACGTTCATAACAAGTTTACAACTTTTAATATCAATTACCCAAAAGCGATCTTTAAATGATTGCCATTCAAAAATATGAAGATATTTCCCTTTATCCTCAATAGAAAGAACATTTAATTTTACATTTATCATGTTTCTTTTATTTGCAAATCACAATATTCAATACATACTAGAAGTGCAGAAAAGTGTTCATGACTTTCAAATTCGAAAAAGTCACAAGTTCACCACTGCTAATTAATGTATCAAAGCTGTTTATTAATGCATTGTGGTTCTATTGTTCTAGTTATTTAAAGGACAATATGACTGTTGGTATAAAAATAACGTTTTTTATCCATAATTTCTGCTGTTGATATAGTTTACTCAGGATAAAATTCAAAAATGACAGTGCCAGAATTTGAGAAATAGAGGTTTTGGCGAAATTCATTAGAGATAAATTGAGGGTAAAACTTTAAACTTGTGCTACTTATGCACAGAAATTGAAAATTTTTGACATAAACAGGTTTTCCGGATAGAAAGGTATGACTACAAAATTTTGAAACATCAATAATTGGGTAATCTGCATATTGCAGTGGCATCATAGGCGATGTGCAGGTGTGGGCCCCCATCGGGTCACACCTAAAATGTATTTATGGCATATGACGAAAATGCACAGCAGCTGCACTGTTTTGCATCATATTTTCAACTATGTTTAATTTAATATTACGTTTATCACATTTCTGCTTAAAAAAAGTTTTGCATTAACTTTTATTTTATTAACCATTCAGAATAAAATGCATGCTTTGCAATACTTAAAGTTTGGGTTTCATAATCACATGATTGGGTTTTTCTTGTTTTTTGGAGCATTTCGTGATGAGTTTTTCTTTTCTTCATCTGCAGCAAGAAAAGGGACATACAATATAGCAGCCTAAAGTAATTCATTTTAAAATAAAGGCCAAATTTTAAGTTTAATCTCAATCATCAGCTGTATTGTAACAGTAGTCTGAAATGATTAATTTGATTGTAATATTCTCCAATAAATGTGTGAATTGGCAAATGAAAAAAAAAACAGTTAAAAACTTTTTTTATGTGCTAACACTAAATACATGCAAAATGGAGTTTAGGATTTTTTTTCCACAGGTAAAATTGTAAAAACTTCAACATGTTAATGTGCAGCATTTTAGATTTCTTCTTTGTGGGGGGTAGGGGGTGGCACCAAAACCATTTACTACACTGTGTGACTTCCAAGTTAGAAACAACACTGCAAAATGTAAGCTTTACAGAGAGCCCCCATTTTGAGGAACATGAATATAACAAACAGCTTTAGTACCTAAAATATATGCATAACCTACATAAAATACCCACTTGAAAATTTTTAAAAAGTATACTTTCAACAGCAATACAAAATATTGAATAATGTACCTTTACATAATCATATTTGCTTAAAATTTCCCTAAAACCAACATCCCAAGGATCTTCTATAATCATTTCTACAATGAGGTCTTGAGGTTTACAGCTCACTTCTTGAAGCCTAAAACCAAAATAAAATCAATCACTATCACAAAAGTTCCAACATGCATTTAGATTGATTAACTGATCTACTAAACTATAATATATGTTAAATTTATTTAGAATTCTCAACTTTTAGATTTTTTTCTTTCAAACAATACTGAAATTTAGAGATGCAACAATCCCAGTAACAGTATTTTCTGTGCACTACAGCATAAGTTTCAGAAGTCAAAATTTATCTGTGGCACCAAATGATGTGGAATCAAATTTACAATCATAAAAACTATGCATTTTAAGATAGTTGACATATAACAATACATGCAGACAATAACAAATATTACAACTATTCTATTTATAAATAAATTTATAAAATCTAAAACTCAACATGCAATTAATGCAAGCTAAAAGAAAATAAAGTGAAAACAAGACAACACAGTTTAATAGAGTCAGACCTCGATATAAGGTCATCCGCATATAAGGTCACTTTTCCAAAGTCCCGGCTCACTGAATAGGAATTATTTGTTACAGATTATCGGATATATGGTCAAGTTTTAAAAATCGTTATCGCTTATAAGGTCATTTTAATCTGACCACCTTTAGATAATTTCAAGGCCATGCTAATTCAAATGTACGAATTTCTTCTGTGTATATGATCTTTTATTATCGTCATGCAGGCGAGGGAAGCTCTTTTCTAACAAAAGCCTATTTAACTTCCTTACAAGGTAATTACCCCTCTCAAGTTCTAGGAAAAGGTTGCAGCCAACAAACACAACTGGAGAGTTTCCACTCCCCAGTTCACAAAGAATTTTCCCACGCCTTCGCTGCCAGTAATTCCTCGTCCCTGTCCACACTTCTAGGGAGGGGGGAGCTTTCGCCATTCGGACGAGAACAAAGGACGTTTTCCCATCTTGTCACGTGACAATTTGCTGACCAGACCAGAGGAAAGAATTTCATTCGCACCTTTCTCACTCTTATCGTATCATCATGTCGGCAAAGAGAAAGACGTTGACTCTATCAGAGAAAGAAAAAATTGCTGAAGATTTTGAAAATTCAAATTTATCGAAAGCACGTTTTGCCGAAGAACGTGGTATACCACACACCACCTTAAACAGTATTCTGTCTTCTCATCGCAATGGAAATGGGAAAAGAAAAAGGATGCGTTTTTCCCCTTATGAGAAAATTGAAGAAGCTGTTCTCCAATGGATAAAAATGGCTAGAGCACAAAATGTGGCAATATCATGTTCAGTACTGAAAGAAAAAGCTCTGCAAATAGCCACGGAATTGGGAGAACCTGATTTTATGGCGAGCAATGGATGGATTCAGAGATTTAAAGTAAGACATGATTTAAATTTTAAGACAGTGTGTGGTGAAGCTGGACATGTTGACGAAACTGTTTTAAATGACTGGAAGAAATCTGTGTTAGAAGATGACATTTTGAAACGGTATAAGCCATGTGATGTATTCAACGTCGACGAATGTTGTCTTTTTTTCCGAGTCTTGCCTGACAAAACTCTTGCATTCAAAAATGAAAAATGTGTAGGTGGCAAAAAAAGTAAAGAAAGACTTACAGTATTTTTAGGGGCCAATATGGATGGCTCTCAAAAATTGAGACCTCTTGTTATTGGTAAATTCCAAAAGCCACGTTGCTTTAAAAACGTTAAATCTTTACCCGTGGATTACGACGCTAACAAAAAAGCGTGGATGACCGTCACCATTTGGGAGAAAACAATACGACATTTAGACAGGCAGTTTGTGAAGAAGAAACGAAAAGTTGTTTTCATAGCAGACAATTGCACAGCTCATACCAACATCTCACAGTTAGCCTCAATTGAGCTTGTTTTCTTGCCTACTAATGTGACCAGTGTTCTCCAACCATTGGATCAAGGAGTTATTCAAAACCTAAAAGTGAACTATCGTAAGCTCCACTTGAAGGACCTTATCGCTGTCATCAACCAAAAAAAGAAGTTTCACGTTACTGTCTTGGATGCCATTTTTTATGTGTACAAAAGTTGGAACATGGTGTCCACCACATGCATAGCAAATTGTTTTCGTCATGCTGGTTTTGTGGATTCTCCGAGTATCGTGGATGATGAAACCGAAGAAGAAGACGATATTCCTCTATCTGTTCTGATGGAAGATCTGAGAAATCGTGCCATTCAAGGGGAAGAAGAATATGGTTTGACTGATGAAGAAATTGCCACCTCTTCTGAAGCTACAATTTCTGAAATTGTTTCACAAGTTTCACAAGTTGTGGACAGTGAGGACAATGACAGTGATTCTGAGACTGTAGCTGTAACCCAAGCGGAAGCCTTCAATGCAATAAATGTCATACGCCATTTTTTTACAAACCATGAGGGAGTTGACGAACATTTTGAGAAGTTACAAAATCTAGAAAACATTGTTCGAAAAATGAAACCAAAAACGAGACAGACCTGCATGAATGATTATTTTAAATAAGGTAAGATGTTATGTATGTATGTACACTTTGAGGAAATTTAAAAACAGCTTTATTTTAAATTAAATTTTAAAAATATATATATAACTTTCTTTAATTCTTTACTGTTAAAATTTATCGACCTAAATATTTACCAAATAATTGATGTTTTCGTTTGCATTACCATTTTTAAAAAATCATAATGTGTATTTACATGCTTAGTTATGAACTGCTAATGAATCGGTTAAAAGGTCACCCCGCTTATAAGGTCACTTTTGCGATGTCCCTTAGGGTGACCTTATATCGAAGTCTGACTGTATTTGAAAATTATTTAGTAGACAACTTAGTAAAAACAGGGTAAACATTTATCTGAGTCATTAATAACCCTTCTAACTACTTTTCAAGTAATATGTTTAAAAGAAAACTTTGTGGACACATGCTCAAAATGTTGAAAGTAGGAAATCCCATATTTTTCAATTAATGAAACCGTTAAAAATTTACGTATGTCCAAAAACCCACTTTCAGGACCATTGAGCATAATAAACACACGCATATCTGATGTGCCAATGTCTTCCAATGACCCATCATTGTCTCATGGTCTTTTTTCCATCACATTACTTATTATTGAACCAAGTGACCACGTAATATGATGATTGATATCTTTAAGTTTGTGAAAGGAAGGGAATCTCTCATTGTTACAATTAGAAAAAAAGGTGATCATTTAGCCTGGAGAAAAAAAAATATAATCATTTAAAAACTGGAATTTTTTTCCTCCGGTCGCATATGTTTTTAATATAATTTTTGCAAGGTGGCTAATTAATCTGCAAGCTTCAAGATAAATCTGCAGAGCTAGCTGTCGTTCTGTGCAATTTATGCTACCGGGGCAACAGCAGTAATAGTTCCCTCATTTCGCAGATTATTTATCATTAACAGATTATTGATTATTCAGATTTAAAAAATGCTAACAAAAATTACTTTTAGTAAGTCAAAACCAAGTGAATGAATTTATTATTAAATAAATATAACTTTCTGTAACATAATGTGAAAGTAAAAAAGAGAATAAATGAATGAATTAAAAAAAATGCTCACAGTTGAATATAAAATGACACTATTATGAAGAATAAAACCACAGTAAATTAAAATTGCAATTCAAAAACATAGGCATTTCAATATCATGGTGACATAACCTATTGTTTCTTGTAGGCTCATCTATATTTCTTCCTGTACTAAGTAACCCTTTTTACAATCCACTGTTAATGCTAATGTGCGTAAATATTTCGATACTTATTTACTCGAGTAATGGAAATTTTTCTTTTCCTTGCTGTCTAGCATAAAGTAGAACCACTTTTTGGTTGTAAGAAATTTGAATAAAGTTTGGAAAAATATTTCGACAAAAAGTATGGAAAAGGATAAAAAATACACCATTATTCACAGAAATAAAACGAACTATTAACTAATTCAGGAAAGTCAAAAATTGCACGCAAAAAGAACAGTGATGGAAAAAGTATAGAAGTAAAAAATATTAAGCATTATAATTAATTAATAGGCCGGGAATCCAAAAATTTGTTTATCTGAACTACGAAAATTGATAAATATCAAAGTATTCCTTATGAACCAAGTGCATTAAGTCTACTTAGACAACTTAATCAAGCAAATTCTTTTCTCACAGCAGGGAAAATAAATAATAAAAAAATCATGAATAGTTTAAAAATTATGAAAAAATAATTTTAATGCAAAATGTTACAGGTATTGAAAATAAAGACACAATTAAATTTTAAAAGAAACATAAATGGATTTCATAAAAGGGCAGGAAGTTGTCTTATAAGTGTTAATTACAACAGAACTAATTGAAAATATTTAAAAAATTAAACAAATGAAAAAGAAAAAAGTCTTAAGCAATGCACAAAATTATTCACCCAAGTCCATAAATATCAGGCAGATTAGAAAGATCAACTGGTTCGTCCAATCCTAAGGCAGTTCTTAAATCTTCAATTGGTGGTCTGCCAACAACATTCCACGTTAACAAATACAACCTGGAAAATGAATGAGAATTAAATTCTAATTACACAAAACAACCGTATATATATAACATAGCACCTTATTACAAATATTGTTTCTGCTAAATTAATTCTACAAAAAAACTGCATGAAAATTCAGTGCTGTAAATGAATATGAAAATTTAGTTATAGTTACAGGATATGAAAAACTCTTAGCATAGCACATGGCTCATTTTTAAGACAAAAAAAGTTTTTGCACACCTTGAACAGAAGAATTATCTTAGGGTCCACTTTGTCCAAAACAATGAATTTTCATGGCACATTTATCAGTGTCGCTCAAGAGGTGGGGTGGGAAGACCATGGTACGACCTGCAGCAGTGAAATTTTCAGGGAAGTTGCTTTTAAAAGATTCTAGCAATTATTGGAGAGCTTTATAGCTGTTTGGGGGGATGTGCCAACACTCCCAGGAGGAGTACTCCTCCTGGTTTATACAGCTTTCCAAATTTCTAAATAAATTTTTATTTGTATGGTGTCCACTCTCCCATGTTTCTGCAGGACCATAATTTCAATCAGGAGGGGAGGAGAAACTCAATCAATTTTGTATGAAACAAACAAAAACACAATTTACACACATTATGCATAAATAAATTACATTTCTCAAGCCAGGAAGAGGGGGGGGCGGTCACCCCTTCCTGATCCTAAATGACTGCACACAGTGCTCACTTTTCACACCAAACATTGAGCCCAAGTTGCTGGTGTGAAATAAGTATGTTCACCACTAGACCGTATACTGACACTGAGTATAGTATTGATTTTGAAGATACTAGGGTGCTCAAGCATTCCTCAAAATGTTTGTGGGGATACAGGGCATCCTCACATTTCCCTCGGCATCAGTCGGCCTCCATCTGCGAACTGGTGGAGTGCCTCTTGCCAGGAGACAATTTTCGTGTTATCAGAAAAGAACTATATTCCTAAATTATGATTTTTTCTTCTTTTTGTATGTATGTTCTACGCAAATGTGTGAATATTTAAAATGTTGCATTATTTTAGTGTCTAGTAATGAGATGTGTTTCCTGTTTAGCATTGAATACATTTATATGAGTGATGAACATTGGAAGTAGAATTTGCACAACATTTAACATTTAAGTTACACAATTGACTTATACCATGGACTTCAGAATCGAAATGTAGAAGGATATTACAAGTAGGGGCCCTTTCTAAACGATTTCACGCTTTTTTCCGATATATTTGACCCCCCTCCCCCCTTTGTCACATGTCATGCTATGTTGTATAATGCATGATGTCACCCTTCTTGTTACCCCTCCCCTCTCCTTTTCAATTTTACGAACCCCCTCACCCCCCTTCGAAGCGTGACATCATTTACGAATGATCCCTAGAGCAGTGGTTCCCAAAGTTGGCTGGGCTCCGACCCATCTAACAAAAAATTCCAATCTTGGGACCCACCTCTTAGCTCAGCTGTCTTAGAGAAAAGAGGACATAAATATTGGTAACACTCAGATTCCCTAGTGGCGAGTTGTGGAACTACTTAATGCTGTCTTATTTGTTCTAATTGAAATTAAAAAAAAAATAGTGTTACCAATTGAATGAAAGACTGTTGAAATAAGAAACACATCTTAAACTTAAATATCCTACACCTGAAAGGTATTTTTAACAAAGTTATTTCAATGGTAAGAATGTATTTGTTTCTTATTTCCCTTCATTAAAGTTTTTAGCATCAACTTCAACTTTAGTTACTTTTATTCGCACACTTCCTATTTTTTTTAATTTTTGTGTACAGTGGTGAGGGTACACTCAATACTCGCTCGCGACCCACCAATGGGTCGCGACCCATAGTTTGGGAAATACTGCCTTAGAGGATTTTTACAGGCTCGTCATTTCAAAAATTTCCAGGAGGCGAAAAAATATAAACTTGATGTATATTGCATTTAAAAAAGCGACAAAACACATGTACATACACATAAATACATTAAATTTACCAAGCTGGAGGGGGGAGGGGGGAATTGACCATGCCCTAGGCTTCATGATTTTTTAAAAAATTTAAATCAGATTTTTTGATTTTTTTAAAAAGACCTTAAATATTTTGGCTATTTATTCTGCTACATTCATAGAAACAATATGGCATGTTAATCAATATGCAAAGACACACTTCAAGCTATTTTCATAGCAATAAATATTTTTTCACAATAATAATAAACAAATTTTAATGCAAATGCATGACTCAAATGAAATGGAATAATAATACACTCATAAGTAGAGAGAATGAACAAATATAATCCGAATTATTTTCCTGTTGCAAGCTGAAAAAAGTAACAATTGTGTGAACTTAATTACAGAATGTACTTCAATCAGTTTTATATTTTATAAATGAAAAGGCCCGAAATATTTTTACCCATTTAGTAAAATCATATGTCCATACCATTACTAAAAACTGAGACTTATTGTTTTAATCAAATATCTTTATTGAAAAAAGTTCTATGATAAAAAAAAAATATTTTAGAAGGAAAAAAAACCTTAAGCTAGTAGGGGACATGAATGAAACTTTTAGGATACATATTCTAAATTCTAACAATTGTTGTTTTAAACACTATCATTCTGAATTATTTATTGTGTAGCATTTATTAAATTGATCAAAAATACTATTTTTAAGATAAAAAACACAAAATGGTTCATGACTATTATGAATTCTAGTTTGAATGATTGAATGAATTATGCTGCTTCACTGTAAAGATGCTTGAAGAAAAAAAGTAATGTTGTAAAATTTAAAAAATAGTAATTAGTTCTAAACTTATGAAATATGTTATGCACACAGACAGATGGATCTAGGAAGTTTTGTTTGAAACAGTGGTTGTAACTGCAACATATTTCATTTTTACCACACTTTCTAACATTGTAAACTCAATAATTTTTTGACAAAAAATCACTTGATTTAAATTGCGATTTAAATCAACGAACCCCGACCCCACTAAGTGACGGCCCTGGATTGATTTTTGTATATTTCCTTCTTCTTTACGGTAAACCATATTACAACAGCACATAGTAAAAAAATAGCTACATTTTGTGATCTTTCAAGCATATGCACAACAATTTCTTGAAATTATGTCTCAATATATTAAAAAATAAATTAAAAACATCTAATTCCAGAAGAAAAGAGGAAGCCCTGCTTTACAAGCAATTACATTGCCATTACTTCTCACAAATTCAATCAAAAAAAGCAAATAATTACTTCAGATCCATTAATGCTTGAGACATGCCTAAAACTTTCTGAAGCACTCCAGCAATCATTTAGAACATCCTGAAAGAAAAAGAAAAAAAGTTGAAGGAAATTTTACCCTGTTATTAATAACAAACAAAACATAATATGAATATAATTATACTATTATTACAAAACATTTTGTGCATTGATAAAGCTTATCTCGCCAAAAACTAAAAAAAAAAAAAAAAAAAAAAAAAAAAAGCCAGCTCTAATGGGTTAAGCTTTTGCTTTTCACTAAAAAAAATAATTTTCATACAAAAAAATGTTTAAACATAATATCACTCTTAACTTTTATGCAATAAAGACATTTTACACTTTGGAAACTCACAATATAGCTAAAATGTACTTACTGATCCTGCTCCCTACAGCTAATAGTTTTGTTACTGAAGCCTGCAATATTATTTCATTGAACGAATGCTAGTTCTACTTATTTTTTTAAGTGATACTCATGGTTTGTAATAGAAAAGCCTTCAACTGATAAAAGTTGTGCAGTTTTGTAGGCCTCAATTACCTTTAAATAAATTCTATACACATTGATTGTTGCTGACCCATTTTTATTTATTTTTAGACAAAGATTTCTCACAAGTAAGTTATTGTTATTTAGTCAATTTCATTTTAAAGACTTTCTTCATCTTAAAAGTTAAAATAATGGTAGAAAGCTTTAACTCTGAAGTTATCTCCCTTCCAATGTTACGATTAGACATTGTTTTAAATTTGAAAACAGACAAATTGTAAGTCAAAGAAAAGCAAATACTTACAGAGCAAAAAAATGAAATAAACCACATTCAATGAATTCTATATTTTAACAGAAACAAAATGTAAAACATACAGAGTGGCTGAATAACTAATTCCAGAAATAAAACAAGGAATTTCCCTTCTGGATCTTGTCATATTGGTTATTCCTCAAGTTCTTTCCTCCAAAATAAAAGAAGACAAGCTTCAAATGTTTCTACTTTCTAGGTGAGCATAACAGTAACGGTCGAAGTTAAAGTGTTATTTAATATAAGTACACATTTTGTTTTCAAGTTGGCTAAGCCTCCACTTCATTCTATTTTCTTTAAATAAATGAAACACAATGAAATCACATTTTGTGAAAATTGCTTGGAATTCTTCCTTAACTTGTTTTTTAAATCTTTTTCTTTATCTTTATTTACAACCATTTCAGGTCACATACATTTTCGAGTTTATTTGATTTTCTCAAAGGATGTGCCTCAAACTCTCGTCCAATATGTCAGATAAAACAGGGCAATATTATAGAATATTACAATACAAAGGGAGAAAGTACAATATAATACGCCTAGGGCATAGGACGGGAACCGAACCCATCACTTCAACATTCGCTAACCTCCGTCCGACTTAGCATTACGGAAGTAGCGCTTCACTGCGCAGGCAGGCACTAGAAACAGTCGCTTTTTTTTTTAATCGTTAAAAATATTTTTTTCAACTAATTTAGAGAAAAAATATTGGAATTAATACAGAATATATTTTTAATAAACTATTTTTAAGAAGCATTTTCGGCTGAATTTTTTCAAATTATACTATTTACGTTACTTTATGTTATTTCCCAATGAAGACAAACATGCGTTCGTACTAGCGAAATTTGATCTTATATCCACAATTCGTCCTTCCCGAGGAACTTTAATTACTTATAAATCAATCCCAAAATTTTATTTATGAATGTGTATGCATATATATTTATTCGTCTATTTGGGAAAAATACCCAAAACATTCATTTCAAAAGATAATTCAAACAATCAAATTTCCGTACGCTTCTCCGCTTTGCAATCATGTTTCCTACGATTTACATGGAGGTTTAAGCTTGTTTAAAAATTCAAGTTCTAGCATTTGGATTCACATTTAACTTGTTGGATGAAAAACATAATCCAATACGCCAGCAGTTTCCAAACTTTTTTGACCACGGAGCCCTCAACGGTTCACTTTTACTTTGAGGAACCCCCATTAGTATTCATATCGAAAATCAAATTTAACGGTCTGAACGAGGCTATTTTAAAGGGTTCCCCCCCCCCCCCTCGGGACATAAATTTAAAACAACTTATTTTCAATTGAAGTGTTTAGTATTGTAAAATTCTAATTGGGAAAGCTCCCTTCATGTTTATTTTACTTCCCTTGCCCCTCCACCCCCCGAAAAATTTGGTTATTATTTCCACTGGATTTCGAAGTCAATTGAAAGTTGAAAAATGCTGACCAGTTTATCCTAAAGAAGAAGGGAAAATATTGCTTGCGTACTTATACGGGTTTTCATTCTTTTCTCTTCTTCTTAAAACAAAAATTCATTGCGCGAAATATTGCAATGGAACGAAAAGATCGTTCCAAATAAGATGAACTCTAAAATTCCGTTAGTCTCTCTAAAATCTTATTAGTGATTCATACTATTCAGCATGGAAAGCTTTTTTGAATTTATGATTGCAACCACTTCAAATTATTGCACTGAATGTTAAAAGTTGAGGCTCAATAACTTGTTAAGTGAAAGTTATCCTACTGACTCTATTATTTTAATAGTTGTTTACTAAGCATAACTGGCACGGTGGCGTCGTGTAAGGACAGGGCTTCGTACGTGCTAGACCGTGGGCTCACCATGTCAGTGAATGCAGAAAATCGTCTAAAGAACCCTTGAGTATCTATTTTACTTGGATACTCTTGACTAAACTAAACTCATAGTGCAGTTTCGCATCGTCAGAGCCTTATTGTAGTTTCGCATCGTTAGTGCTTTACCTTCCAGTGAAGAAACTAGGCGTCAAAACTCTCATGTGGCAATGGCATACGCCGATTGTGGTGCAACGTGCAGGAAGGAGGCCATTTTTCGGGGAATGCACTAGCTCTGAAAAGGTTAATGGCCAGTACGCAGCCCATGAATAAAGAAAAAGAAAGGTTTACTAATCCCTACTCTTCGAACCATTATAAGGGATCCCGTTAAAAGTGTTACAAAACCAACTAAATTCTCTTTGCTCATTAGTTATTATCATCGAATATAATTGTCAATCTTTCATCACCAAACGATACATTATAGCCTTTTTGAACCACCCAAATAGAGTTGAAGCGTGGTCTAAATCAGAGCAATGAGTCATTTTACAATTTTTACATTAATTAACTAGTTTTTAAAAATTCCCTGAACAGTTTTTTTCCTTATTTTTCTTTTTTCGAATGTAGTTTTATTTTCAGAAAGGGAATTAACTACCACTTTCTTCTAAATTTCACTGCGAAGCAGTTTCTAAATATGACTTCTATATAATTTAAATTGTCAAACGATCCCCTGCCATCATTCTGCGGAACCCACTTTGGAAAACGCTGCAATACGTTTCTAAGGATTGTAATTCATATAATTTTTTAAAACATTTTATCGGTCTTTCTGGCTATCCTATATGCAGCTAAAACGATTCCTCAAAATGTGTTTCCTAATCAATATCCTTTACTTTTATTGTAAGTGTTTTCTGTTAAATTTTTAATTCGTTTCAAACCCCATTCTTTCACAATGGAATTAGCAATAAAAAATCAATTTTAATTAATTTCTGTTGTGCGGTTTTTTTCCCAGAATACTGGATAACTTTTGTTATTATTAAAGGTTCAATCAGATCCCGCCCCCGCCTTCGCACCCTGGTAAAAATAGAGCGATTTATTTTTGGCGCACAAGACCAATTTGTGTCTTTTCGACGCACGTTTCACTAAGAAAAATAAAGTAAAGAGGGGAAAAAAACTTTTCTTCTTAACCCCCTTCTTTTCTTTTTTTTTCCTTTCATTTTTTTAAGTTGAGAATATTGGAACAAAAGCAGCCAAACATTAAGAAAACGCATAAAATTTTAAAAGTTTGAACAGTAATAATTTTGTTCGGTGTAAGTTGTAATTTTTCTTTCTGCATTTGTATATCATATTGAACTCCTTCGCTCCCCTCCCCCATTTTTTGGGCAATAAGTACAATTTTATCTCTATTATGGTTTTTTATTAGTATACCTTCTATTATGAGTTTTTATTAGTTTTTCCACAATTTTTTTAATTAATAAATTGTTAGAAAGCATGACAATTGAAAAATAACTACAGTTTTATGTGAAATATATAACGATGCTTTGCGATCCGAACTCGCTCGCTCCATCACAAGCTAAACTATTTTACGTCAGTTTTATGGCTGCAGCAGATTGAGTGCTCTGTCAAAAATGTTCCATGTAACACAATTCTTCGGGATAAAAAAATATATATGTTTTGCTGGGCCACCGATGGGTGGGCCGAACGGACCAGTATCTGACGCATAATATGCTTTTAAATGTCTATAATCTGATACGACCATTGCAATAAAGATCCGGTTATCCGGTGTATCAAGATGGACATCGGTATGATATCTGGAAGGGAAAAGCAGACGCATCCCTCTCAAACGAAAATTGGATTTTTTAAAATTTCATTAATTAGCATGCTATGAAAATATATGTAAAGTAAAAACGTACAACGGACTTCAAAGCTTTGGGATGTTTAAAAAGATGTATAGAATTTACAGGTTTCAAACACCAGATCCTGATATTCGGTAAGCATCCGTTAAACAAGGGGCCAGGCCCATCATTCAGGGGGGGGGGGGGACAGGGGGGGGCGTCGATTGCGGCTTGAGAATTATAACGTATTTACATGAATGTACAGTAAAACCTGTAAAGTTGACCACCTTTGTGAGCTGACCACCTGTCTAAGTTGACCACTTTTGTCGCCAACATCATTCGTATCGAAAAGTGACTGACAATATTGAATACTCAAGTCTTAAAACTATATTCAATGATATTCAGAACAACTTGTTTCGGAATTTTCTGACGTCGATTTGATGAATTTTGACTTTTATATGCTTCTTTTTCATTTCTAACTGATATCCTTTGAATATTTTCTTCCCAAGTTTCAGTTGGATGCGGCTCCTTCCTCCATGTATTAAGAGAAATGTGAGAGCTGTAGTGAGTGCTACATTTTGTAATTTACTTCCTTCATCGGCAAGTTCTAAAATTTTAATCATCTCAGCAGAGTAGCAAATAGTCCTCAGCAGAGTGCAACAACGACAAAACAGCGCATAATTCAGACCGGCCAATAATAAACAAAATAACATAATTCGCTCTTAATAAATTGTCGTTACATGAAAATTGATGCCATCTCTATTTTAAGTTAAATACAAAAAATTTTTGTATTTACCTTAAAATAAAGTAGTATATTTTAATTTTTTTTAAAAACTTTCAATCTGAATCGGCGGTGCGAGACAACCATTAATACTTGAAGTTTATTACGTAACTATGGCCAGCGCCGGCGCGAGGTAATTTTGCGCCCTAGGCAAAGTTGATTGTCATGCCCCTTCCTTACAAACTTATATTTTTTAAATTAAAAAACAGTAATAAACAAATCACGGTCGTAATGAAGCTAGTTTAGGCGCTTTGTCCAGCTTTTCATTCAGTTGTGCTTCTTTCTTCCCATACAAGAGTGTAGAAGGCTCCCGGTGCTAGTTTTGTGTCTCCGAGATCCATTGGAAATTAGATAATTTTGAACAATGACCCCTTCACCCCGGAGGTGGGAGGGGACGTAATCCTAAAGTAACTGTAGGGAAAGAAGGCAGTTGCCTTTGGAGTTTGATTGTTTGAAAGTTTTGTCACGGGAAGAGAGTGATCAACTACACATGCCGGAATTACAACTTTACATTTTTTAAAATTCCGTATATAATTAACAACCGAATTGCTTTAAAAAGATGGTTGGATTTTTGCGCCTCCTCAAGGTTTGCGCCCTAGGCAGCTGCCTAGTTTGCCTTAATGGTAGCTCCGACCCTGACTACGGCTTTCTTCAAACTAAAGTGATTGCAAAACATTTGTTTATGAATATTTTTAGTTTTTTTTTTCAATAGAATGAAAAAACCTTGCTTTAAATAATATATATTTACCCCCAAAATTTTATTTAGTTCCTCATTCGAGTTACGGGTACAGAGAACTGCATACCTAGTATTTAAAAATTGAATTTTTACAGTTTAAACTGTATATTTTTAACTTAAAAATTCGAATTTCGAAAAAAGGGCTCCGTTAGGCATAAATATACAGGTCTATCTATCTCTTTGCATTCCAAAAATCGTATTGATTCATTAAAAATTGAAGTTTAGAGAGCACAAAAAGAGGGGAAAAAATTCGTTGGCTTTCAAATTTAATACTTCTAAATTAAATAATTCTACAAATGTCTTACATCCATCGTTTTTGCCAAAATGTTCTCTATAATTCATAAAATTTTGCAGAATATTTCATCGTATAATTTCTGATTTGTAAGAGTTTGAAGCATGTAAGGCAGAATTTCTCCGGACCAGCGGCATTGTCAGAATCGAGACCTTTTTTTTTTTAGCATGGAGACATAGGAAATTGAAGAAATCCTTTAATCTTTTCCAGGTTCGCACCAAGCCTGCTCGGCGCGTCGGCACCGTCGTGCGAATTCCCACTGAATGTCTTTTTTTTAGGGTTGAAAAACAAACATTTTATTTATCGAAAAACCCAACCTAATGTTTTTTGAGGTTTTTAGGGGGTTTTACTGATTTTATTGTAGTTATTTTTAAAGGCTCCTTCTGGCACGGCGCGGTCGTGCGTCGCACCACCCCACCTTGCACATATGGGCGGAGCGTGCCTGATCTTTTCAAATTTTGCATCATTTTAAAGCTAAAGATAAAACTCATGAGATGAAGCTTGATCTGATATTCTTTAAGAAGTAAAACAAGAATGGTTACACAGCAATATATTACTTTTTTAAGGCAACAGTCAAGTAAGGTCTCCTTTTGCAATTTGCAAACATGTCTACGTAGTTATATATTTTTTTGTATATAATATTCACAACTAGCAGAACAAAGATTTAAAAACGAATAATTACACATGCTAACTGCATTGAAAAAACTGGTTGTTAGTTAAATTGCAACAAAACTAAGCAGTTTTGTTGATAAACTTTGTATTTAAGCCAGCCTTTTACGAACGGTGGTTCGTGGGGTGTAGAAAGAGGATTCGCGAAAATAATATTGTAATGGCGGAATCTCTAATGAAATAACGAAAAGACAAAGAGTCGGAAATATACTAAAATAAACTGCGTTACTTTCATGTTTTTGGAACTAACAGTTATTCATTGATGAATTTCAAATTTTGTACTCACATTTGTCACACTTTAATCCTCCTTGATCTCGAATAACTTAAAAGTATTGCAAATAAAGACACGCTCTTAATACACGAAGAAAAAATTAAACATATTTATGAATTTACATCCTCCTCTCCTTTTTCAGTTACGGCACTGTTGTTTTGAGCTATGGGATAGAAATGCGCTAAGTTCACTTACACATTTTTCGGTAGATTTTGCTGTCTTTCGAACGTTTCATATTAGCAATGCATCATTTTTACTTGAAAATATTTGAAGCATTTATCAGTCGAAGCAATTGCTTAAGATTGTGCAAGAAAAATGACATTACACTAGCGATACTGCCACAATTTGGTGCTGCCGCTGGTGAAATATGATTCATGGTATTTTCAATAAACATTCTAAATACAGTGAAAATAAATGAAAAATCGGTTTTAATAAATTAGCTTGTTCTTTGATTAAAGTTGATATAATCTAGAATTAAATATTATACATTAGGAAGTACACGGGTCTTTTTTCATAATAAATTTTAATGAACAGCTTATGTAACCTATACTGATATGTAAACGTTACATTTGAAATCAGTACTTTGAATGAATATTGTTAATATGTTTTGCTGCATTTTATTTATTTATTTTTTTCATTTTTACACTAAAAAAGTAATTTTATCAAAATTTATGTTGTACTTGAAATAGTTTCTTTAAGTAAATTTAAGGCAGTGTACATTCGGCACGAAGAATTTATGTAATATAATTAATTCACGTATTCAATAGTTTCAATGAATAACTATTGAAACATTCATTGGAAAATTATTTGCTAGCAATAAAAAATAAAAATATGCTGACCTTATTTCCTTAGGTAAAGGTTTTTCGGCCCAAGTACAAGGTGTAAAAACAATAAATCTTAAGGTTTCACATGGAAGCACTGACTGTGTCCGATAACAACTTCAATATTATCACAGCATTTATCTTACTGAGTATTTAGATTACTTTTTCGCTTTTATTTTGAAATCAATAGGAGGACTTCGATAGCAGTCTAAAAATATATTTTGGTCTGTATTATCTTATTGATATTTGAAGATTTATAGCTAGATAACACAGAAAAACCTATACCCCTACCTTGATATTTTAAAATACTTAAATTAAAATTATTTTACTACCAAATAAATATATTGTTTATTTCGGCACAACCAGACCCGTATTTTCAAACTTTTGTTAAGGCTGAAGGGAGGGATATTTAGTCTGTACTTCCCGCAGACACACACAATTTGTGGAACAGATAATAAAAGAAAGAGTTTGTGTGTGTGTGCTTGTTTGTGACTCACACACAATTGAACATTTTAATTATGTAGGTATAGTTTTGTAGTGTTCCACATTACGATTGTATACAGTATACGATTAGGTTGCAGTCGATATTCGTCTTTGAATGTTGTGTCGTCAAACTTTAACTGAAACTGATTTCTTTAAAAATTTATTCCATTCAAAATTGTTATCGTATGCTATTATTGCAGAAATCGCTCTAGTTAATTCTTATAATTTCTAAATTTCAGATATTTGTTTATTATATGTTTCTTAAAAGTATTTTATCATATATTTTTTTTCAGTTTTTAAAATAAAATATTGTTTTCTCTCTTCTTTTGTAAGTTTTATGAACCATGATAAACGTTAAATGCATAAAAGTACCGAAAATGTTTCACTTTTTAGTCAAAAGACTAGCAATATTTAAAAAAAAAAAAAAAAAAAAAAAAAACAGAATAAGTTTAGGCTTTATGAGAAAAAAAAAAAAAAAAACATGGATTCAAACGGATTCTGCCAAAACTTGAATAGAAAGGAAGCTTTTCGCAGCTGAAATATCTAGTTTGAGTGTATGGAGATTAAACAAGGAGCTCCGTCTAGAATTATACGAGCCTACTTTCCCTTTATACGCCCAACTTCTAATTCATTAACCATATCTGTCTTTTTCTCATTTAGCCTTTAGATGTTAATTACTTCAAGTATATCGTTTTCACCTATTAATACATATTCATCCCCTCATTCATTCATTCATTCATCTACTTATTCATTCATTTATTCACCTATTTATTCACTCATTCATTCTTTTATTAAAAATCAAGATAAAAAAAATTTCATAAGAAAATAGACTCGTTTGGTTCTGGCTGAACTTCGTATCTGTACATGTTTTAGCAAATCCGTCAGTTAGACCAGTGCTTATATAGGATTGAAATTTCTCCTTAGGCACTAAAGTTAACTTTTTTTTGAGCTGCTCAAAATTGAGCAAAAATTGTTCAAATTAGAAAATATTTCACGTTGAGAACTTTTTCGAATCAGGTTGTTCAAAGGAACTTGGATTTTTTGTACAGGGTTTATAAAGTGTGTTTCATATTTCCCCCAACACCACTAATGTTAAGATTTTTTGTACTGCTCAAAATTGAACGAAAAGTTGTTCAAATCAAAAAACAAAATATGGAAATGAGATATCCTCGCCGAGATCTTTCGAAGGCAAAAAAAAAAAAAAATCTCGAATCGGACTATTCCCTCAAAACTAAGGAGGGGGGGCGGGGGAAGCAGACAGACCGACAGACATATATTTTCCACATTTCAAAACCCCACTTTTAATTATTTTTATTTTTTAATGTTTTTTAAATTGCTTCGCTTATTTTTTACTACATTAAGCCTTCTTTCATAGTTTATTATCATTATTTTTTAAACACTTTTACGGGATAGTAGGCTAAAAAGGAGAGGAATCAAATGTAATTATAATATTTTTTTAATTAGCAGTTGTATATGATAAAATGAACGAAACAGTGACATTTTGCTTCGCATGCTGAAAACGGCAAAATAATTATGACCGCACGGTACGGGAATTAGAAACAAAAATTTTCCTTCACTGAGTTTCCTGGCAGTTTTAATTATGAAGTATTTTTACTACGTTTTTCCTATTAGTCAGATGCGTTGCCGTTTTTGTAGTTCTTGTCACTAGACTAATTATTTTCTTGCTGAGAGCAAACAGTTTTCAAAGAATGTTTCCCGAAAGCAGTGTAATTTGCATTTGTTTTCAAACACTGATGTAAAAGATCTGAGGATGGTTCGATTGACAAGCGGAAAATTAATTGTATGCAAACTGTTCACCGTTTTTAATCATTTCTTGATCATAGTAATGAGAAAGTAAGATTTAAACTGGAAAAATAAAACGGAAACAATGTATTTTAATGCAGGGGTTTAGAGCAACGACTCTATTGAATTGGTCCGCTGTGTGCTCCTAATGAATTCAATAGATTATAATATTTATCTCCCTTTTTTTTCTTCTCTGAGCCAATTAATTTTTTTATATGATTAAAAGGGGCGCTAAAGTGCATAATAGGGGTGCATTGGCGACATGTTGAATTTATCGCTTTAGTAACATATGACTTTAAAGCGTTTGGCGAGATTCTATACATACATGGCAACCCCTGTGTTTTCCGCCTTGTTTGGTCATTTGTTAGTGGAAGATCATATGTTGTTTTAATGTATAAAATGGGCCATTAAATATTATGGCTAGGTTGCAGTTTTGTATTTTCTTAAATTTTTGTTTACTTTACAATTATTTGGAATATTAATTAACACGCAGTTTAGATTAATTACTTTTATTTGTCTATTCAACACAGTCTAACTTACCATTTATAAATGAAATTTTTTTAAAATTCACTTTTGTTAGAAGAGTTCTTTGCCATTTTTTAAATTTGAAATGATTAAAAAAATTAATATCGTGCAAACTTATATTTTTATGCGGCAATATAATATACAGCAAAAAATATGAGTTTTAATTTATTCTAAAATGTTTGTATTTTTATTATTTTGTATAACTTGGCTATATTAGTTCCTACATTACCTAATAGTTCATTTAATTTTTGCTATTTACGTTTTAATTTTACATTTTCTGTTGAACTAGTAAAGTGCATAACCATTACTATACACACTGTGTCAAAGAATGTTTAAGACTAGGTTTATAAAATAAAATAAAAACTCGCAATGATATTATTTTTAAATATTTTTATTAAAAATAAACTCTTTAGGCTTCAGTACATTATTTAGAGTGGTTTAACAACGATTCGAATGCCTGGTCCAGCTCACATTGTGGGACTGTCTCCAAAGCTTGCGTCGAAGCTGTTTGTTTAGTGTCAATGACATGTAAGTAAAAGAAAAGAAGAAAAAGTAAACAAATGAACTGAGGTTTTGGGAGTGGATCAGCTGACATTTTTTTGTCTGGAAAAATAAATATTTTGAATTATTTTATAAAACCATGCTGTTATTGACATCACAAAAAATGGACACGTCTGTCACAGCATGATTTTACACATAATGCTTCAAAACTTTATTTCGCAAACTAAAATTCATCTGTTGAAGATTTTAAAGACACCAAGATTTATTAAGGGGACATAGGACCTTTGAAATTAAAGTTTTCTTTTTTTAATTTTTCCCTGTACTAGGACTTATTTTATCCTCCGTTATCTATATTTCGGCTAAATTTTAAATATTAGACCAATAAAAATTATTTTTTGACTGAAACATTTTCCAAAATTCTTAAAAAATATGAAAAACACAAAAAATTAATCTTGCGTCTGGTATTTCATCAAAATTGCATAAAAATTTGCATATATATATATATATATATATATATATAACAATAAAATTTGGTTATAGATACATAACAATAAAACTTTTTTTCACTTCCGGCGCTCTTTTTCAAAACTTTGCTTGCTTTTCCCTACAGTTAAACCAGTACAAAAAGTTTTTTTTTAAAATAATTGCTTCTTTAAAAGTAACGCCATAAAATATTTGTAATTCCCTTTAGAAACTGTATAAAAAGTTGCAAGCAAATTACTCAAATATTCTGACGCAAGTGTCAGTTTTTGTGCTTTTCATATTTTTGATAATTTTTCTATAATTTTGAAAAACTTTTAGCCACAAATATTTTTAATTGACTTAGTATTTAAAATTTCTCCAAAATATACATAATTACTGCTAAAATAAGTCCAATTACAGTGAAAAGTCCAAAAAGAAAATTATTATTTCAAAGGTCCTGTGTCCCCTTAAGTTAGTTAATGATCTGAAATGAAGCAAAAAAGGTGTACTCTGTCATGGCTGTCTCATATTGACGTAACCTTGTGGGACAGTAAAAAAGGGGAGAGGTCTCCCGGTCTCCTCCTTCGCTTACACCACTGATACAAATACGAAATGTTTCTTATGCACTAGATGGGTTTACAGTTCTTATTACAGCTATCTGGTGAAAAGGAAGTAGTAAGAAAGCGAAGAACCAGTTTGAAGAGTCACGAGGCTTTTTGAGCCTTATCGTCTCAGTTCTGCGCCGTTGCACATTCTGGGCTGTGTGTCAGCAGTCAGTGATTAACCTTCAAACAATCACCTTTTCTTCCAGCTCTTAAAGGAAGCGATTGTTCCTCGACACGCAAGCAAATTGGGTAATCACCTTACCCAGCTACAAAATTGGTCCTCGATAGCTTCCATTAAAAACAAATTTCGTTGATATGAAAATTGAGTATTTACTGCTCAGTAACATTTTACTGAGTTAATTACATTATTTAAAACAATTTCGCAGCTGCTCAAGAAAACAAATGCATTTTTAAAGCTAAAATCACGAGTTTTTAATGTATTTTGTTAATTTTTTTTCCATACATAAATGTCTGGGAAATGTATATTTTAGAGTAATTAAAAAATAAACAAACCGATAAACAAATAAATTAAATGAACATTTTTTTCCTTGTTTCACACATCAGACACCTCTTTTTTTTTTTTTTTTTGCTTTTTTTTATTGCTCCTTCAACATCTTGTGCATTTCCTGTAATTTTCGTAAGGCTCATTACCCCTCGTCAAAAAAAAAAAAAAAAAAAAAAAAAAAAAAAAAAATATATATATATATATATATAACGATTTAGCAATCGAGGTTCAGAAAAATTTGAGGAACTTTTTAGAAAACCTGAGTCAACAAAAGCTCCCTTACATTATCAGAGTAACTCTTTCTTCCCGTACCGAACACTTATCACTGACTCAAATTTGTGTATGCATCTTGTTAGATAAAGAATCAAGTATATAAATAGTGGCTGATGATTCTATTTGTAAATGTTGAGTCAAAGCAGTTGTTTAGTTATGAATTGAGCAGCTGGGGATGTCGCTCATTTGCGACAACAATGCAATTTCTCCAAAAAATATTATTATTTTGAATTTCTTGCAATTGTTTTTGCAATTATAACTGCAGTATTAAGGCAAAAATTATAATATTTCTAATCATGACGTCATTGAAACGAATGAGCGGCATAACTCCCAGAAGTAGTCTGTCGTGTCTCGACATTGAATTTCAATACCTGAAAATGACATAATGAAAAATATACGTATTTTCAGATTTTGGGTGTTAATAAGTACTAAATAATTTGGTAGATTGTCTTTCTGAGACCACTTTTGGGAGGAGACCGTTTTGGAACTCAAACAAAGAACGTAAAATGGCTCCCTGTCAAATCATGTTAGTACACAAGTGCATGTTAGTACTTACCAGTGTACCCCGTTTCATAGTTTTGATTGTTACACGGGAATCTGCAATTTGGTGTTGTTTTACAAAGGGCTGTAGCATTGTTTCGACCACATTAAGAAAGGGTCTATTGCAGTTCCGATACATGGCTCCGCAAGTTGCACTCGACAGCCTGCGGCTTGTGATACTATTCTCCACGAAAATTAGTGAATAGACAACCTTAACAATTACCTAACGAAATTTCTGTTAGATTTATGTTTTACTTAATCACTGTCATCACGAAAATACCATTTTGCCCCAGAAATACAAGTTTGTGTTTGCCTATTCAGTTAGTGAAAAATCTACATGATTTCCCTGACGTATATTTCTTCTGTAAGACCCGTTATTATTGCTTTAATTTTTATAAGCACTGCTCTCATTGTAACAATAAAAACATTTACATCTAAATCCACACTTCTTCGAAATGTGGAAGCCATTCTGTCTTGGCAGCTTTAATCAATAAAGAGAGCGTGACAGTTTTGTTTTGCAGCAGCGAAAACATTGTTGTTTTTGAGTGTTAGTTCTAAAGTCTTTTCTAATCTTTACTTCGAGATGAATAGCTTCTAATACATGATTAATTTTTAACACACAACTTAAAAAGTAAGGTTTAAGCTTGTCTTTTTTGAATTTTTCCTTTTTTTTGTGCATTTACGAATATATTTTACTGTTTGTAATGAAACGTTTAAAAACAAATTGAATTATTTAGAAGTAAAAATATATAACTTTTTGTGTTAATGGAATGGTTTATTAATTATAGTCCAGTTAGTTATCGAATGATAATGGTCTAACTTAAACTTTTCGGAGTTGCTTCAAAAGCTGCTTGGCTGCTCCGAAACACATTGAAGCTATTCATGACGAAATATTTTACTTTACCTTTAACTGTATTTTTTTCTGTTTAAAAATTTGCTTTGTGTTATACTTATGTGCATCAGTTTAATAAAAAGAAATGTTTTTGTTATTACTGGTCGTTTAATTTTAGTATTTTTGAATTCAGTACCTAACGAATTTGCAAGTTAAAAAGTTGTTTTTTTACATGCTTGTATCCTAAGGTCATAGGAAAATAATTGTAAGGTTGTTGGAAAATAATCATGGCTCAACTTAGCCTAATTGAGGCCCTCTCTGCTTCACTTTAAAATAGTTCATTAAAGAAGGAAACTCAATATAAACTTACTATTCGATTTGGGGCCCTTCTTGGATGCAGGGGCCCCTGCCTTAATCAGGTCCTGAAAAAAAGTGCCTGCATTTACAGAATTTAAAATAAATAAGGGACTTTAAATATTACCAAAAAAAGGTTAATTGACAGTAAAAAAATTGTATTTTTTTTACTACAATATAAATGCTGCTTGTGGTTGAGGATTTCATATTAATATTAAGGTATAAATAATAAATAGTGTCGATAAAAAGTAATTTTTGTCGACACTTAATTTAGTGCCATTCATAAAACGTGTTAACTAGAAACAAAGATAAGTGACGTTAATAAAAGATGCAGCAACCTAAACGCAAAGTCGTCTGAAAAACATAGTGAAATAACGTTTTTAAAATGTATACAAAACTAATCGCAGTGTCGTCAATATAACGTCAGTCATGAGACGTTTTAAAAATGTTAGGTGAACCTCAACGCATTTTCAGCTACAAAAAGTCATCAATCGACGTTTAAAAATCTTGTAAACAGCACAGAAATGTCTGCAATTGACGTTTAGAAAATCATTAGACAACGTCTGAATTGATAATGCGAATTGTTATATTTTGAGGAAAAATTGACGTCTCTTGACTCAGTTTTTTTGATGTGCTTTTTCGACTTCTTGACTTACAACGCCATAAAAAACTAATATAAATTTCGATTGCTCTACCACCCTTGAAGCGAATGGCGCCAAAATGCAATCAGCACCTGTTCCGATTGATGTCCACTTTTATACTAAATTTGTTCGAATTCTTCTAATGATTCTTGAGAAAAAGCGTTTCCGCTAATCCAGAAAAACGTTCGATTGCTCCACCCTTGATTTGCGCTAAAAACTAATCAGCACCAGTTCCCATCAGGGTCCACGTGTGCCCCAAATTTCGTTCGATTCCATGCATTACTTTTTGAGTTACAGTGGCCACAATAAAAAAAAAAGACCACATACAGATACACAGACAGACATTTTCTAAAAATGTTCAAGATGGGTTCAGCACACCTCAAAATGGGTAAATTCGTTGAAATTCGAAATTATTCACGAATCTAATACTTTAGAATTTGGTCGATTAGAGTTGGGAGAATGTTGGCTCAAAGTTAAAAATGAATTCCCGTCATCGTCAAAAAAAGTATTGTTGTTTTTAATTCAGTTCACAACCCCTCATCTTTGTGAAACTGCTCGCAATATGATATTTATTAAAAATAAATGTAGAAGCAAATTAAATGTCGACCCAAATTTGAGGTTAAAACGAACTTCCTACTGAATCAGATATCCCCTCGCTTGTATCTGCCATGCAGCAGCAACCTTCTCATTAATTTTGCTTTTTCTTCTTTTTACATGATACGTATTTTGTACTTAAAGACGTATTTCTAATGCAGTTTTGGAAGTACGTAGTAAAATTATATTTTATAAATTTAATATTTTTTTTTATATATACATCTTTATTTTAATAAACGTTTTCTCTGCATTAACCATAAAAATAGTGTGATTGAAATAACCTAGTCGTCATAGTATTTTTCTATAATCTATTAGTGTTCTATTCTATATAATAAAATTACATTAACAGTGGTATGCAAATGGTTTGCAGGAAAAATGGTGGTACGCGAAAAAAAAAAAAAAAAGATTGGGAACCGCTGCTTTAGAAGAAAGCAAAAAGCATGTCTTTTTTTCCTAACTATCGTGCTTTCTATTGAATCCTGACCAAAAAAAAAAAAAAACGGTCTTGAAATTCTGGTAAAGAATAAAAGTCATTCTGATAGACAATAACATAAATATTAAAAATCAAGTTTACGTATTAAAGAAATAATTCACAAGATGGCAGCACTACTTAATGACAAAATTGGCTTCAGGTGAATTTACGACGGTTTTGCCTTTAAATAAAGGTGTATGTTTGACATTTAAGATCATGAAAAAGGAAGAAAACAGCCCGGTATGTTTGACCATCATTTAAAACTAAAATTTCATATTTCGAACATATAATTCATTAATTAGAAAGAAAAGAAAAAGAAGAAAATAAATAAATAATAATAAAAAAAAAAACGCTCACACCTACTCGCAGAGTCTAAAGTTAAGAAATAATATGCATGCAATTATCATTATTATTAGAAGAAAATTAAATGAAATATAAAGGGCAGGGGGAGAGAAGAAACACACCCACTCACACACACATCGTTAAAAAAAAATCTTCAGTTTATTTCTTCTTACTATTATTTAGTTTGCCGTGAATTTTTTTCCCGTAAAAAAGATGAAAAAATAATAATGCAAATGAAAATGAAAAAAATAAATAAATTGATTTCATTGGGGGGGGGGGAGGGGGGGTGGGGGTGGAAAAGAAAAGATAAAATAAATTAAAATAATCTAAAGCTTAAGAATAGCAATATAATAATTAACTTACATGGAAATTGAAACATTAATAAAAAATAATTAAATGAATAAATAAATATTGAAAAATAAAAGTCTGAATGTTAGCTTTAGATTGGGAGAAATATTGTGCCGTGTCGGATTGGAAATTGTTGGTCACCTCGTTAGCTTTTAGGTTCGAATTCAAATATTTTTGTTTTCTTTAAAATTTTTGCAGGACAAAGGCGCAATGTTTAAATTTTTGGTTGAAAAAAAACTTTTTAATTTAGAGCAACTGAAATAGCGTAACATTAGGCTCTACAGAGAAATTTGAATCATAACCTAAAAGGCAGTTTTGTTTCGAAAAAAATTTATGACGAGGAATCCACATATCTTCATGTTGTGATACCTTCGAAACTATTCAAAATTAGTTCCATCTGTGTCGAAAATTGAAATCTTTTTGTCCATAAATCCTATCTATATATAAAACTACAAATATTTTATGTATTTTTCATGAATGATTAGTTGACATGAATCTTAATTCTTTCCTTCTCAATTTTTAGCCCTAAAGTGTTTTTTTCGTCTGGCAACGATGAAATCAAGTTATTTCAAGTGAAATAAACTATCGCAATTTCAATATCTTTTGCTTAAATATAGTAGTCTTTGTAAAGTTTTTTTTAATTAATAGTAAGTATATTGCAGTTTTACTTTATTTGCTTTATATATATTCCTTCATATCTATTTGCTTTATGTTATTACTATTATAATTATGTTTGAAACTATCCAATGGAAAGGGTTTTGCTTTTAATTCAGAATTTGAACAAAATTTGGTCTTCAAGAGACCAAAACAGAATCTGCTGCTTATTACATTTTGACGCCATTCACTCCAAGCGGGGTGGAGCAATTGAACCTTTTATCAGATGTAGTTTTTTTTATTGGAAGCTGTTTCTTAAGACGTAATGCATATAAATCAATAAAATTTGGTACACACATGCACCCTATAGGAAATAGGAAGTAAAGCTGGTTAAATTTTGGCGCGATTCGCTGCAAAGTGGGTGGAGCAATCGAGTTTCTCTCATTAGTCGTATATTTCAAGACTACCTCAGAAACGATTATTTTCTGTCGCCAATCGCGCCAAAGGAGCAGACTTTATCTTGTATTGTACTGTTCCTATTTAACCTACACTTTACAAATAAAATTATTAGTACTATTTTTAGCATTTTGAGGCTTCGCTGGTTACACAAACCTTTTAATTAGTTTATCTTGCTTTAAAATCATTCTTTTTATACAATTATTATTTTTTTTTTCCATGAGGATTTATATCATACTAGGGATATTTGGCGAGTAGTAATATTCATGTGAAGGACATAGAGGAAAGTTCCGTGATGGCCAAAAAAGTCTAAAAATTATCTTAGATTTATTTTCATACTAGCGGTATCCGCACGGCTATGCCCGTGTTAAAAAATGAAATTGTGTGTATAGTAATAACTTTTTTAGGTGCAAATTATGTTATTTTGTTAAAATGTATAGCATTCCATATAATTAAAGATTAGCTGCCCACGGCAATCAGCCGGAGATCCTACACATTTAAGCATTTTTTTTTACAAAACACACACAGTAAAAAAGGAAAAAGGAAAGAAAGAAACGAAACAAAACAAAAAAAGAAAATATTTGAAAGAAACCGCATTTTGTTTATTAGTTCAAGTACCCACACAAAAAGGAAGATTATAATAAATTAGAATAGTTTTAATTAATAAATTTTTAGTACAATTAATTTTTATCGATTATTTATTGACAAAGCCGGGTCCAGACGCTACGTTTTGTACAACCTTTTGTCTGCGCAGTCTTAAGACTGAATGAAAACGTTGCAGTTTTTTATGCGTCTACATAGTGCAGAGATATCTGTATATTTCACTCAGTTTTGTGCGATATCGTCATGAAGGAGGTACTACTCTGATCAATTTTGACATGGTGTCATGTTAAAAAAAAAAGACTGGAACGTCTCAGAAGAACCCGGCGTTCAAAGTGGTCAAATGATTACATAAAATAAATATTTTTTGTTGCCTGTTTTGGTGGTTCGACAACTGCAATCTCTTTATTTTCATCCATGGTATTCCTAGACTGCCTTGGTGTCTCCTGATCATTTAGGAAATGTAACAAATCAAAGTACCAGAGAGATGGCTTGTAAATTTCGTCTCCAGCCCCAGATCGAATCGATTTATTAACTTTTGCCAATTCTTTCCGGTAAACACTTCTCAAAGAATTAATTATTTACAACTGTTTCTCTGTTTGCGGATGCATCAATGTCTTTGAATTTTTCCACTAAACTCTCATAAGCCTCCCCCTTTTTATCCTTGTCACTATACTCCTTGGATTTGACACGCCAAATGCGAGGGAAACTTTCGCATAATGCAATACATTTTGTGAGAAACTCCCGAGAACATTGCCGAAAGTCGGCCATTGTCGCCTGACGAATTGTAACTGAAAAACTAAATGAATCGGAAAGGGGTGCTACCGTCTACATGTGCCGATTTGTCTGCACAGTTAAAAGACATATGCTTTCTAGCTCAGTTATCGCTGCAACTGTACAGTCTTCGCACCGGACTCATAACTGCGCACTTTTCCAATCTATACGCAACGTTTTATCTGCAACGTGTTGAACTGCGGAGACAAAAAGTTGTGCAAAACGTAACGTCTGGACCCGGCTTAAAACAGAAAGACGAAATTTTGTAGCTTGCAGAAACAAACAGCAGCAAGCAAAGCTTTGAAAGCGGAATAAACCTTTCATCCGAGCTCAAATAGGAAAATAACGTATGTGCAAATTCACAGGCGAAAAAAAAAAATAAAATAAATGAAAGTATAAATAGTAATAATACGCTGGAATAACAAAAATAATAAATTAACTTTGTGCTAAGTAAACTGTAATAAAAAATAATTTCACGTTAGGAAAGCACAAATTAGCATTAAAATGCAGGTATATGTTTCGGGATTGCTTGGAATCCCTTTTTCACGGAGCTTCTAGATGCAAAACATCCAAATGAAGCCAAATGAAAAAGGGATTCCAAACAACCCTGAAACATATGTCTGCATTTTAATGCTAATTGTGCTTTCTTAACGTGAAATTATTTTTTAATACAGTATTCTCGTTTAGTTTGAAATGAGCTTTTTATTCAAAAATAAATAGAGAATTCTTAAAGCTGAAAGTGAAGATGATAAGAATCGGGAAAATTAATAATTGGGAATCGATTTGGAAATTGATCAATCATGTGTTCAGTTAAGCAAAAGATAAAAGTAATATGTCTTGAGCAGGACATATTGCAGTTGATCTATAAAAGTAATTACAATCTTTTAATTATGGTAAGATTGGGAAGTTG
Organism: Octonoba sinensis; assembly: GCA_038502835.1. Taxonomy (NCBI): domain Eukaryota; kingdom Metazoa; phylum Arthropoda; class Arachnida; order Araneae; family Uloboridae; genus Octonoba; species Octonoba sinensis. The sequence continues at coordinate 1,521,582 of CM076606.1, read as the reverse complement.
CTGAAATTGGAGAAGCTTCGAAAGATTTAAAATTCACGCTGTGAATTCACCAGGAAAATTAAATTTTCCTTCTCTGTACAATCTGACATGAACAGATAGGATGTTAACCGATTTCATAATTTTCTTGTTTCTATTGCTGTGTGCATTTTTCTTTTCGTAAATTGAAATTGTGTGATTGTGTATTTTTTCGTGAGTGGAAAGAAGCTGAATATTTATATTTAGAATCATTCAGCTGAATATAAATTTTCTTTTCTTATATAAAGAGGAGGTTTTCATACGTAACTTACTCATACTTAGATATGAAATTGCAGAAAAATAATTGATGCGTTTGAAAAAAGCTAGATAAGGGAATTTTACTAATATTTTACTTACATTGAAGTATTTCAAGATTTTTATCAAAAATCACGATGCATTTTTTTAAATAAAATTATTTCTAATTGCAAGAGTAAATTGTATCTCAAATGTGTGGCCAAATACCTAATTAATGCTACGAAGGTTTGAACAAAAGAAATAAAAATATATAAAGTGCTACCAAAATTTTATTCAATTTCAAGTAGCTTTAAGTTTGGCTGAGTAAATACCAGAAGTATCTTGCTCGTAAGCAACTGAAACGCAACTTTCAACTGGCGGTAATTATGGTCCAATAAAATTTGTACTATTTAAGATATGAGACCTCAGAGTCAATTTTCTGGAAGTGATTGTGTGTTTTTGTATTCTGTGTAAAACCAACGCGACGTTTTGTAGCTTTTGAGTTTTACCTTCCATTTGCAGTTTAATTTTTTCAAGCGCGTAATATATTTAATTTTTTGCCTTTAACCTTTGATGTAATAAATTTCACATACTAGTATGTGACGTAAGACGGCTCGTATGTCTTGAGTATTCAATTCATGCTGGAAGAATACACACATTCCTATTTATCAGTGTTTTGATTTTTTAGTATAAAGCATGATTTTAAAGGGCATATCCAACTTTTAAGTCATAGGCGTAACCAGGGGGGGGGGGGTTTGGGGGTTCAAACCCCCCATTCATTGGGTATGTACTTATTTAGGCACACAGACAAATTTCTGGCTACGGCCTTGCAAAGCACAATTTTTTCCCCCTAAGAAAATTAAACACATATGCATATGATTTTTTTTTTCTTTTTCTCTGAAGGGTTGCGATCATGGCCAAAGTATGCAGCTCATAATAAAGAAGACCTTTCATTTGGTTATAAGGTTATAATCAACCCCCTTATCACTTTGGGGGGGGGGGGGTTAACAGCGAAAGGTGGCTTCAATCACCGTACCACACACAGACAGAGATCCTTTCAATCACTCCAGAGGGTTTTCTTTCCTTCTTGATGTCTTTTTTACCCAAAGGCAGCAATCTGGGAATACAATCACACAAGTAATAAGTTTCCTGGAAAATATTCTCTACTGTGATGGAGTCCTAAAATCCAATTGTCCTAATGGGTTAAACCCTCAAGCCAGGAAGGGATGCTCATTAAGAAACTTAAAGAGCAGTTTGTATTTATTTATGACTTCCTGTCCAAACACCCATTTTGGTAAAATCTTTTTTGTAGATGAGCCGATTGGAAAACTGATGAACTGTATTTGTATTGCATTCTCATTTACAGATGTTCTATCATCTCTTATATTTTAAATGTTTTTTTTTCTTATTATGGTCCATCACTGATTGCATTACGACTCTGGAAATCATCCGTTCAACGTTTCCAATCTCACTGCTACGGTTTAATGCTGCATTTTAATTGACAATCAAGTATTATTTATATTTTAGCTACATTTTTTAATTATTTTCGATACATAATAATGTTTGCACTCCAGCGATGGACATGTTCGTCATCCAAAAAGAAAAGAAAATTTGATTCAGATGCTTCCACTTCTGAGGTATGTTTTGCTACAAATTTAACAAATTTTTTAGACATTTATTGTGGGGATGAGCATTTTTGTAGGGGAATTTGGATTTTTTTCTCTAAAATTCGACTATTTCCCGGTTTTAATATGATGAAGCCTGGACATAGAAGATTGCTTAGCGCTAAATATTGAATTTTCTCTTGCGTTTGAATTAAAAAATAAACTAATAGATCTAGTATGGAATGTTTAATGTTTTTGTAAATCAAGGCCGTATCCAGAGGGGAAGGGGGACCCACGGGCAGCACCCCAGAAATCTTTTTTGCTTTACATAAGTGTGTCGAAGTCTGCCCCCCCCCCCCCGAAAAATAATTTTGGATACTGCCTTGGCTCCGAAGCAGGGGGAGCATGTTAAGAATTAGGAAGGGCAGTGTATGCTTCAAAATCATACCCTTTATATATACATATATATATATAGATATATATGATTAGAAATGATGTTGATATGAATTTTTTTACATATATGATAGCTTTTTGATGTATACATAGTAGATGTATGTTTATATCTTTGATGAAGTTAGAGGAGTTGGTGTTTGGGGCTTCTGCAACTTAAATTTTAATAGTAACTGGTCTTACATCTATAATGCTTAGGATAACTCTGGAGGCAAGGCTTCGAGGTCTCTCCCCAGGAAACTTTTTGAAATCTTCCTAGCAATGCGACTTCGCGATACTTTGGTAATGTTAGAGGAAACAGAAAGGAGTTAGGTTACTCTCCCCCCCCCCCCGCAATTTTTTTCAAAATAAAGTCTTATATCTTTTAAGTTACTTTTGATGTCGCTCGTGATAGTGTTCAATGTCCTTTCCCTGAAAGTGTTTCTGAAAGTAAAGTGTCTTAAAAGCGTAATTTCTCTTTTCTTTCTTTTTTTAAAACTTGTGATCTGAATTTTTTTGCCGGGGGGTGGGGGGAGGGAGGAGTTGACTTGCTCCGAGGGGGTACTTTCCCCCCCCCCCCGGGAGATGCCTGAAATAAACACGGAGTATATCTTTAGAGACATATATTTATGACTAGTAAATTTTCAACTCTTTTACACTTCGTATTGGTGTTTAGTCTGTACATTTTTAGGATGAACCCCCCTTTCTCCCACTCTAGTTACGCCTATGTTTTAAGTAGATGTAAAGGTTCTCGTATTTTAATGGGTGTATGTTCACATCAAAATACTGTTCAACTCCGACGGCGTACCTAATGCTTTTGTTTGAAGAAGAGGAACGACATGTTTTTCAACTGACAAGTCGATAGCACATGTTATGCTAAAGTGTTCTATCAGTAATTACTTCCAATATATTTAAAAATCTCTTTTAAGAATACTAGAATCTGCCGCTAATAACTTATAATTAACTCCAATAAAAGTTATTGTATCGTCAGAGCATATTGGATGTAATTTAACATTGAAAACGTAGTTTCCCTACAATTATCAGAATCCGCATATGTGTGCTACCTTTCGCGCAATATCGTGCATTGTGCATTTATCTTAAAACTGATTTTAATAATACTGATGTTTTTATGAAGCTTAAACAGGACATATCAACATAGCTTTTGGGCAGATAGACTGAACGTAATACTTTATGAGCAAGCCAAAATGGAACAACTATCTTTGGTTCAGCTTAAATTAAATACTGCGACATCATTCTGATGACTCCAGAGTCATTGGATGTAATTTAACATTGAAAACGTAGTTTCCCTACAATTATCAGAATCCGCATATGTGTGCTACCTTTCGCGCAATATCGTGCATTGTGCATTTATCTTAAAACTGATTTTAATAATACTGATGTTTTTATGAAGCTTAAACAGGACATATCAACAACATCAATGTTTATCACCTTTCTTATTATATTTTCTCAGAGAGAGTGCGTTGTAATGCACAGGAGAAAACCAAAAACCAAAGGTCAAACTAGACTAACCATTAGAGTTAATTTTATGCAGTCAACATGACAGAGTTCACAACAATCCCAAAACAATAGGTCATTAATAAGCTTTTCAAAGGTAAAAAAGGATCTTAAGATGAGAAACTTATGATCATCAACTTAACCCGTTAGCGTAGCTGGATCCCCCGTTTCGGAATTTTACTTACACCAGCCGGCGCTAAAAACATGTTTGGTACACCTAACATTCTATATCAGGGGTCCCCAACCTTTTTGGACCTAAGAGCACATACCAGATTATCGATCAAATGGCGGGCACCATTAATTTTTTCACGATAAATTTATAGTTGGTGGACATACACATTTCATATAATGCACGAAAGATTTAGTTTCAAAAATTAATTTAACATATGAATATAATTAGTATTAATATTCATGTGTAAAATAAAGGATTACTAAATGGCTTGCAAAGTATACGAAGGATTAAAATTATTTGTAAAATATATAAAATACAGTCAATGTGATCTTTGCATTGCCTTTCACTGGCCAGCGCTTCATAATTGGGAGAATATGATGACATTCCTGCTCGCAAGCAATCGTCAAGGTAAGTCCAAAGATAAAACAATTGAATTTGTGCTTTTTCACGTTGTTCTATCTTTGGACTTACATTTTAGTACAAAGCATTTTGATTATTTGTCTTATAATCGTCAAGGTGTTCATCTGTAAGTCGGTATCTATATTTTAATTTTATGATATTCATTGTCATTTATCAGTATAGGGTTATCGATATTTATATGGCCCTTTATTCATGTACTCTATATTTTAAATGCTCTCTTGTTTAAAATGCAAAACTGAAATATTTTATCCTTGGGTACAAGCAGCGGGCGCACCTAAACCGATCGACGGCCGCCATGGTGCTCGCGGGCATAGGGTCGGGGACCCCTGTTCTATATCATGCATCATTCGCTGTTATATATCAGTCAATATTGTGTGCAACAGAAAGTGTGTACTGTGCCTTGTTTCTTTACAACAAGCGAACAGATTTGAAATTTATTCTGTTAAAGTTGAACGGAACAGATCTGTCATATTTGAAGCATTATATTTTTTGATTTGGTCTTTAAACTAGCATGAAATATCTCCACATTAATATGTAATTTGGATTTTTACTTACTCAGTCTTTATTTATTTATTTATTTATTTGAAGTGATTTTATTGTTTTTTTTATAACCGCACCCATTTGGCCCCTATTTTTTTTAAAGTAAATATTTTCGAAACAAAACATAGTTGCACAGTTCGACCACGGACTTTTGACATTTGGACGCTTCTGCGCATGGCAGAAAAGAAAGAATTAATTTGAGTTTTAGGGAAGTTCGTTTCGCCGCGTTTATTTAGTACGCGAATCCGAATGTTTGCTTCACTGTTTATTGAAAGCAACTAAATTTATAGACTGGCATGTAGTATCTGTTCGGAAGAAATCAAGTATTCTAAACGAACTACAACGTGGACAAAGATGGAACATTACAGATACCAACAGTTCTTTCCTTAAACATGAATGGATTCGTCTTGGCACTCTGCCAGGCAGATTGCTTTGGTTGATGGTAGAACTGTAATTTTTCACAACTTTTTGTATACGTAACATATTCGGCTAAATGTTAAAAAAAAAAAAGTTAATGGGTCAATAATTATAATTATAAGTAAAATGCGAACAACCCAGGAAATAGTTTATCTTGCAATGGAGTTAGGTAGAAAGAAATTAAATTACTAAAAGTAATCTCATTTGCTTCAGATTTTTAGTCAATCAGTTCATTTAATCCCTTTAACAGCTCATTCCATTACATGATGCAGAAACTCTAATGCCAGAACCGTAAGTTTAGAAGATATTAAAATCAAAGGTAATTTTAGTTTACAGTTCTTTTTACTTCTTCACCTTCGTGAAACAAAATAAGTGTCACTTCTTTCCATTAGTGCAAGAAATCGCGCGGAAAGGTGGACAACGCTGAAAATTTCGAAACTTTCTGAGCTTTTGGACTGCCTAATGACGTGAAGGAATTCGATTCTGGATGCCGTTCGTTGAAATTTAATGAAACTTTAGAAGGGGAAAAAATAAGTGCAAAATGGGATTATACTGTTTAAAAGCTAGGAGGAAAAGAAGCTATCCCTAGCTCTTTAAAAGCTTAAATGTGTGAGCGTAAAATGCTTGTGCAGGTAAAACGCAATACAGGAAAAATAATCGTATAGATCCAGTTTTTTTGGCACTTCACATACTTTTCCATTGTCAGTTTTTAGAAATATAACAAAGTAAAGGTGAATTAACTATAATTTACAGTAATAATAAAGCAAAACAAAGGAAAAGAAAAAAAGAAACTATAAATTTAATAATAAGTAAATTAGTAAATAAAAGTGTAAACGAGTTGAAATGAAGGTCCTTTCCAATGTAGGCCATATTAAATAACTGGAAGTGCATATACATTTCGAAAAATGTTTGGAGCATGCAGCCCTTGCTGAAATTGCGCGCCCACACACCTCATACAGGCCTAATAGCCTCCTCGCGGGTCTTGTTTTATCTGTTGTACATCTCTCTTAGTTGATCAAGTGTATAATATATACTATTTAACAACTTCAAAAATGTTATTGACTGTTATACGCGCAACCGTTAGAAGTTATGCTTCTTTAATTAACATGTCAAAAAACAGATTTTTAGGTCTTTTTTATGGATTTTTAAACGATTTTCTAATTCATAAAGTGTCGTAAATATACAGAGAACGTCCCTTTGTAAGTTAAAGAAACATACAAATCTTGTTGACGTCTAGAAAAAAAATTACAATGTGTAAACAAGCATAAATACAGCATAAACGTAACTTTGAGAGAAAGAGGATTTTGTACACCTATACTATCTAGTACAGAGAAGACAAACCTGTCTCGATTAATGCGGCAGTTAAATGACGGTTTATTATTATCAAATGGACAGTATGTCGCTCGTTATATTTCTTTTCAAAAATCGTTTTTACAACCCTGTTTAATTTCAAATCACTAAATTATATTTAGTAAATGAAGCACAAATTGCCAGAACAAATAATGCAAATAACTATTTCGAGGCTATAATGAAGCCTCATCATCAGAGCAAGAAAAAAGTGCTTAACACACAACTAAATAGTTGTGAGTTGGGGTGCGCTCACAACTTTCTAGTTGTGTGTTGAGCACTTCTTCCTTGCACTGATGATGAGGCTCCATGATAGCCTCGAAATAGCTATTTGCATTATTTGTTCTGATAATTTGTGCTTTATTTACGTTGTTTGTTCCTTGCAGTCATATTTTAGCACAAAGCCTTCACTGTTAAAAATTTCCGTACGAAAATAGTAAAATAACCATTTATTTGATTGTTATTTTACCATATTTAATTACAACAGTTGAATAACCATTAAAAAGATGGTACTCAAACCATCATTGTGAAAAAAAAAAATCGTTTATTCTCTGTTTATGCTAAAGAACGTTTAACTAACCGTAATTTTCAAGCGCTCAATAAGGATCGGGCGTCCATCTTGGTTGCGAAACCTTACCGGTCGTACGTTGTTGTTAAAATACGAATAAAGATTTATCACTTCAAATCTGCATGTGTATATAAGAAATAGTGGCTTAAGCAGTGGTTACTAAATAGAAACACATACACACGTAAATCAAAAATGGGAGACATCGGATTCCGAATGCGAATGAGCGAACCCATAATTTGAGCTGCTGAAGCTTGTTTGTATTTTAATTTTTGCAGCAAACAAAATGATTTTCGTCAATATTCAGTAAATTTAGACCAAAAATGACTTTGGATCCAATCAAATACTAAATTCTCAATTTTAAGGAAGTTTGCCTGTTGAAGAAGATGTATTGATAAATAAACGGCCGCTTTACGTGGTGTAGATGGCCGAATGGTTTGAGCGCAAGGCTGGTGTACCATACACCCGGGTTCGATTCCTCGCACGCTTCGTTTACGGTTTCTACGCCTCGTAATGGTTCAGAAACGGTAGCAATTTTGTTTTGAAACCATTTTTAAATGGTTATAAAACCGTAAACTTTTGTATTTACGGCTTTTTAACCAAGCTGATTGGAAATGGTTTCGGTCCCGTAAAGATAGAAAAATTTTCCAAACCGTAAATTTAAGGGTGACTTAGATGGACAGACTGCTGCCGGGTCTTTAACCGTAATTTCATGATGAAATTTCTAACAGTGTTTTTGATCATTTGTCTTATAAGGTTAATTATTGTTAGGTTTTTATCTTTTTAAAACGACTTCACAAAGGAAGGAGGTTATACATTCATATTGTATGTATGTCGTTTTTTTTGTTTGTTTGTCCACTTATAACTTCGCTCCGGATGAACCGATTTTCATGATTTTTTTTTTTCAATCGATCAAGGGTGGTTTTCCATAGGTCCCATACCTTCGTTTAACCATATTCGATAAATAGATCAAAAGTAATGGGCAGAAATGTAGTATGTTTTTGGTTTTTTCATCCATAACTTTTGACTAAATAAACCGATTTTTTCTTTAATCGATAGAGGGTCGTCTAGCTCAAATATCGCACATCAATCTGACTATTGTTTTTTAGAAAAAACGTTGCGGGTGAAAAATAAGTATTTTTTATTTTAATTGGAAAGGCTTTGCTTGATTTTTCTTTGTTGGGGAAACTATTAATAAATATAAAAACCATTGTTTGAAAAGTGTTTTTTGCCATTGTGCTATAATATTAAAAGCAATTACAGCAAAAGTTTGACTGAAGGCTTCTCTGAGGCAAAAATTAAATCCAATCAGTTTTTTTGCTAAAATAGACTTCAAAACGGAGCTTTTCTTACAAATGATTAGTTTTTAGCGTCATTCATTCAAAGAGGGTTTGCCCTTTGATATGTATTTTTTTTAAAAATAGAGTATTTATAGAAAATGTATTTACACAAAAAAGAATAAAATAAAATGCTTTTTAGAAACAAATGGAACCGACTTCAACTTATAAATTGCGCTAAAAAGTGAAAAATAAATTAATTTTTTAAACAAAATCGATGTGACTTTCAAACATAGTTTCAGAAGTCGGTGTAAAATTATGAGTCTCTAATTACCATTGCACCATTTGCTACTTCATATTGGAACTGTTGCTAATTCTGGGAAAATATATATATATTTGTAATTTATTCATGACTACAAAAGGTTTTATCTATCCTAATTTTGCACCGACTTCCAAAACCATGTTTAAAAGTAACATCGATGTTGTTTTAAAAATTAATTTATTTTTCACTTTTTAGCGCAACTTATAAGTTGAAGTTGGTTTTATTTTTTTCTAAAAATTATTTTATTGTAGTGTCTTTTTCATCTATAGAAATGATATCCTCTTTTAAAAGCTTCACTTAATGTGCATTTTACTTTACAGCACTTGATGGCGTGCCACAGAAATGCCTGTCGCGCGCCTCCGAATGTCACGCATGCCATAGGTTCGCGATCTCTGACCTAGTGCGAACCAATGATGGAAAGAAAAATTGTATTAAAAGTTTTTTCACATTAAGAAAGCACAAATTAGCATTAAAATGCAGACATATTTTTCGGGATTGCTTGGAAACCCTTTTTCAATGCAGTAGTGGAGCTTCGAAATGCAAAAACATCCAAATAAAGCCTTGGATTCATTTGGGTGTTTTTGCATCTAGAACCTCAACTATTGCATTGAAAAAATGGATTTCAAGCAATCCCGAAACACATGTCTGAATTTTAATGCTTATTTGTGCCTTCTTAACGGGATTTTTTTTTATTGCATTTTACTAGTGCACAAAGTTAAAATATTATTTTGGTGGAAAAATAGTTTTACAAGATAGTCGATAGAAGTTGCAGCAAATGTGCTTTAACGTAGGAGTTCTACGGGATTGAAACTGGAAATAACGCCAATCAACCAAAAAAAAGGGGGGGGGGGGAGGTCTGGCGGAAAGGGTAATGGAGATCTTGAAAAGTAGAATAGTCATTTAGAAAAGACCGAATTTTTAAATCCTATTTAGCGCCGCTTTTCTTGTTTGTTAAATTAGAAAAAGTAAAATTCATCACTGTTTTAAAAGTATCGATAGTGGAAACAGAAAATAATGCATCGTATAATGCTTTTTAAATAAAGTGATATAAAATCTAAATTTGGAGCCGCCGTACTACGCTCTACCCTTTTTCGTTCTATTGTTCTGTTTTATCCTCAGGCTATCTTTCTTAGACTTGTTTAACTTTTAGCATAAAACAACATTTTGTTTTTTTTTCCTGGGCAAGTAGAAAAAAAATGCTATTTAGAGTCTTACTTTAAAAGAAAGAAACTGCGGAGATACTCTTTTGCATTTTTCCGCAGATATGATTTTCACAAAAAATTGCTCTTTTCTTTTTTATAAAAATAAATTACAAATGCTGATGAGTGAGTACCAAATTTCTAAAGGTAAATCCGATTAAAAAAACTTTTTTTATATACGTGATGGTTATTTACTTCACTAAAGAAAAATGCTTGCCGAAGACGTATTTTTTAAAGCATATGCATATATTACAGCCCAACGCAGTAAAATTTAAAAAGGCAAATGTAGACTGCAGTGCATTTGTTTTAGAGAACGCCGGAGCACTATTCTATTATTTCAATTTTTGCTTATGCTTACTCATCTCTCTTGTGTTCATATTTTTTATTAAAAACGAATACATAAATAAATAATAAAGAAAAATAAATATAACTTTCGTTTTTCTACGTTTTAGTAATGACCAATTAAACCAAAGCTGCACTATTAGGAAGTATCAGTAAAGTAAAAAATTTAAAGGGCAAATTTATTATTCAAACAAACTTTATTGAAAACGGCTTTTAACGTTGAACATGTACAGAAAAAATACTTTCTAAATTGATATTTTCAATAGTATTTTTTGAAAAACTAAAATTGTTTAACCGGAACGCCCAGGGAGAAAATAAAAGTTTTTTATTCAATGGCAGGAATTTTCATTTGAGAAACTATTGTCACTGTAAATTATTTACAGCACCGAAACGGCAAAACAATTAGCGATATTCTTAACATAGCTCTAGTTTTTACTTCGCGAAAATTAACTAGGGCCAGCCTAGTTGAGACCAGAGCGTTTTGCTGGTTGTCACTTTCGTATTTGTATTTTGCATTTATTTGTAAATAGAGAACTAAGTATAAATAGAAACCGGAACACATTTCTACGCAGAAATGACATTGATAAAGGCAAGGGATTGATTGATTGGTTCAGGAATGTGAAAAAGCTTTATTTTTCAACCATACCCAAAAATAGATCTGTAAACAATGTTTTTTCCTATAATTGATTTATTGATATGTATTTCTTAACACCGTGGTTTTTTTTTTATTTTTTTGAAATCAATATATTTATAACACAACCCCAAAAGCTTCATAAAATATATTTTTCCTTTATATATTACAAGAGTCATGTAAAATGCTCTTATTACGCCGTCCTACACCTATTTCCCCCCTTAAAGTCAAATGCCTCTAGTGCATATTAATGGTCCACAAATCTTTGAAGTTTATGTGCACAGTCATGTCTCAATTGCTTCCTGTTTATGATTTTTACACTTAAAAATTTACTTTTTCTTCTGGACAATGCTTCAACTCAACGCTCAACTTTCACATCAAAGCTTCAATGACTTTGCTTGAACAGAGCCTTAGTTTTGAATTTTTCCGTTTTCAATCTGATATAAAAATTATAGAGAAAATTAGAAGAAGTACCTGGCGTTGCGCGGGGTAAAATGCACCATTCCCAAAGCCAAGTGACACATGTCCAACATTCTGATGTAAACATACAAAGAAAAACTTAGTTAAAAAATCCCAGTAGAAGATGGGCAACAGTCCTAAAAAAATCTCCTTTAAACAGTAAAACTCCTTTAAAATCACGATTACATTAAAAGCAGCTGTCTAAAAATTCCTTTTAGCCTAAAAATAGCAGTCCATAAAAATTCTCATTAAAATGAATACTACATTTCAGAAAAATCGCCATAGAATAAGAGCAATAGAAGCAAAAATACGCATATGCAGGACAATAATTCCAAAATAACATCAAGTCAATAAAAATGCCAATTACAATATGGACAACACCACATCTAAAAATTCTCATCAGAATAAGAGCAGTATTCTCTTTAAAAATCCCCATCACATGTAGAACAACGATCCCTAAATATTTCTGATACAATAAAGAAAACAACCCTTAAAGCCTCCTATTTGAATAAAGACAACTATTCCTAAACATCCCAATTAGGATAAGGACATCAGTCCCAAAGAATCTAAATTAGAATAAAGACGTCACTGAAAAAAATACTCATTTAACTATAGAACTTAAGGAGCTGCTGTTCCTAAAATTACCAACAGTCAATCTTATAATCCCCATCAGAATAACGACACTAGTTCCTAAAAATCCCGCTTGCAAAATTGTCAAAACATTTCCTGAAAATTCAACAAAATATCACTTTTTATAAAATTCAGCTAAAAACGGTAGAAAGAAGAGCAATATTTTTTCCAAAGGCAAACAATCATACACATTGCACATTTATGTTAGAAAATGTTCAGTACTGAACCAAAACTGACGTGTGAAATTTAAGTTGATAGAAACAAGTAACTAAATGTGTCCAAATGGTTTTAAATAGACAGTACAAAAATTAAATAAATGCTATAAAATAAATCACTTCAGTAAAATATGGAATCAATCAAAATCGCTACGTTAAAGGGTTAAAATAAAGTATAAGATCGCTGGGTTGCGCTATAGAATTGGAATCATGGCACAAATACGCCATGATCCTATAGGTACTGAATTAAATGAGAACAATATTACTGATAAGAATTTTTGGCGCAGTTTGGAGAAGTTACGAAGCGCAAAATAATATATTGAGAACAATTAGCTGCATGGGGGAGGGGTCACACCACTTAGCCCATTTGGAAATTTTAAATTTCATCAAAAATCAGCGATATCGAAAACCTAACAACCTAGTGAAAAATATGCCACTTAATACAAAAATAATTTTCATTAGTTTTAGGTTAACAGAAATCATCTATTTAGCGACAAAAATACTCTTTATTTTGGCGAAAATACTCAAATTGAGCGAATGAACTCAGAGGTAAAACTTTTGGGCCAAAGTAATTCAAAATGAAAATAATCGAAAGAGAAATAAACAATGAAAATAGTTTGAAATATGAGTTCTTTTAATTATATATCCGTTATATTTCAACCAATTTACACAAATTATATACCTAAACCTTTTTTATGAGTCACTCTATCTGTTGGTGCAAACAGTTCTAAAATCACTTTAGTGGGCCGAAAGTCTTGATGCTATTTAGAAACGTGCAGTCGTATTATATATATATAAAGATTGGCTTATTCTTAAACAATAATTTTAGCAAAATGGTAAGAAGTCAATCTATATATATATAAATGAATGTATGTCTGTCTGTCCTTTATGCATTACTACACCATTCATCCGATCGCCTTGAAACTTTGGAAAGTTGTTGAGTACACTCCTGCGAAGGTTTCTGAAAAAAAAAAAAAAAAAAAATCCTACAGGTAGTTCTTTTTTTATTCCAATTTTAAACAATTGTTCACATAAATTCCCCAATATGGGGTGAAAAAAAACCTTGCACATATTAATGTAATATATCGATCGAAAGCGATAATTTTTCTGCACGAGATGATATTTGTTCTAAGTTTCTAAGTCAATAACAACGGCAGTTATAAGCTTTTTAGTGCGATTTCTTAAGGCTTACCTTGATCCAAAAATAATAATTAGCAGTTTCCTCAACTCTGGGTGAATAATGTTAGCTGAATTTCAATATAAAAAAACTTATTTTTCAAAATAGAGAGACATCAGTTTAAAAATAATTTAACTTTGTGCAAGTAAACAATAATAATAAAATTACACGTTAATTTAAAGCACAAATGAGCAATAAAATGCAGACATATGTTTCGGGATTGCTTGGAATCCCTTTTTCAATGCGACAAGGAGCTTCTAGATGCAAAACATCCAAATGAAGCAGACAGAACAACAAAAACAAAGCTTATATAGCCTAAGAATTATCTGTAAACCAATGAGAATAAAGGCAGCGTGAAGTGGAAGTAGAAGTAGCAGGAAGACACCAATAAGAGAGCAACAAACGAATCCAGTTGAAAGTACAGGAAGTAAAAAGGAATATCAATAAAAATAAAGCAAAAAAGACGACAGTATGCATAAAAATTGCAAAAATAATAAAATAAAATACAAAGAATAAAATTGAAATAAAAATAAGTACAGAAACCAAAACAAAATGCAAAACAAAGTACACATGTAAAGGAGGGGGAGGGGAGGAAGGAGAAAAATAGACACAAAAAAGGAAAACAACAAGAAAACCTAGAAAGAACAACAAATTAAAGAAATTTATGCCAGACCTGTGAAAAATAAGGAGTTGAGGAAGAATCATTAACCAAATTAGAACTATTCCTGTTAATATGATAAGCTTCCCAAAAGTCAAGCTCTAAAGGGGAAGAACATTTTTGAATAATTTTACCAGAATTGAAATCAAAAGAGTGGTTGGAATTCCAACAATGTTGAGCAATGCTAGACTTATTTAACTCTTGCTTTCGTACATAACCTTTATGCTCATTTAAGCGAATTTTCAGAGCACGTTTTGTCTGCCCAATGTAAGAAAGGCCGCAACGGCAACTAATTTGGTAAATACCCCAAGTGTTAAGTTGATCGACAGGATCCTTAAGAGAAGAGAAGGAAAGTTTGTTACTAGGAGCAAAAACGACTTGAAATTGAAACCGTTTTAGGATTTTAGCAATACGGAAACTGACAGAATGAAAGAATGGTAACACAACCAAATTCTTTCTAGAAACCACATTATTGGGACCAGAAGTTTTCTTAGAAAGTTTGTTATGAATAGAATCAATTAAAGAGTGAGAAAATCCTCTATCAACAGCTACAGCTTTCAGATAGTTGAGTTCAATCTTGAGAAGCTCAGGAGAAGAGCAAATATTAATAGCACGATGGACCAGAGCATTAAAAGCCGAATATTTTTGGTTGGGAGGATGAGACGACAGTCTGTGAGGAGGTAAAGAAACAGCAAAAGGTTTACGATAGACAGAAGTAGTGAAACCAGACTCACTCTTAGAAATAAAGACATCAAGAAACCCGAGGCTACTATTAAGTTCTTTCTCACAAGAAAACTGGATATTAGGATCAATGGAGTTCATAATAGAAAGAGCATCATCAATACCTAACAAGTTACTGTCCGTTAGGACAAAACAATCATCCACATAACGAACATAAAATTGAAATTGCAATTTCTGGAACAGTTTTTCCTCAAAATAATGCATATAGAAATCACTTAAAATAGGACTAAGAGGACTTCCCATAGCCAGGCCATCTACCATAGCATAGAATTTACCATTAAATACAAAAGTGCTCTGTTGCAAGCACACACGAGTAAGGAAAACTAATTCCTCAATTTCCACAGAAGTAAAATGGAATTCAGAAAGCCTTTTCCTGAGGCAAGTCAAAGCGCCATCAACAGGAACATTAGTAAACAAAGAATTAACATCAAAAGAGGCCATAACTGAATTATTCGGAACGAAGTTATGAAGTTTCTTAACAAAATCGGTGGAATTTTTAACAGTGAAAACATTCTGACTTCTAAGTGGAGAAAACACAGAAACTAAATACTTGGAAAGTTTATATGAAGCAGTGCCAATATTGGAAACAATTGGTCTGAAAGGAATACCTGCCTTGTGTACCTTTGGTAAAGCATAAAAACGTGCACAATTAGCAACAGAAGGAATCACAGACCGTTTAGCAATCAAAGGAATAGAATGAACAGACTTAACAGCAGAAGAAATAGCTTTTAACTCTTTGTCACTAGGATCTTTATATATTTCAGAATAAGGACCAGAAGCAATTAAGTCATCAGTTTTTTCAACATAAGATGATTTATTAAGAACAACAATCTGACCACCCTTGTCTGCTTTGGTAATGACCAAATCAGAATTGGAAACTAAATTATTGACACATCGTTTCACAGAATGGGTAAAACCAGTATTAGGAACTTTTGAATTGTTCAATTCAAAAGTTCCTAATACTGGTCATCTTATGTTGAAAAAACTGATGACTTAATTGTTTCTGGTCCTTATTCTGAAATATATAAAGATCCTAGTGACAAAGAGTTAAAAGCTATTTCTTCTGCTGTTAAGTCTGTTCATTCTATTCCTTTGATTGCTAAACGGTCTGTGATTCCTTATGTTGCTAATTGTGCACGTTTTTATGCTTTACCAAAGGTACACAAGGCAGGTATTCCTTTCAGACCAATTGTTTCCAATATTGGCACTGCTTCATATAAACTTTCCAAGTATTTAGTTTCTGTGTTTTCTCCACTTAGAAGTCAGAATGTTTTCACTGTTAAAAATTCCACCGATTTTGTTAAGAAACTTCATAACTTCGTTCCGAATAATTCAGTTATGGCCTCTTTTGATGTTAATTCTTTGTTTACTAATGTTCCTGTTGATGGCGCTTTGACTTGCCTCAGGAAAAGGCTTTCTGAATTCCATTTTACTTCTGTGGAAATTGAGGAATTAGTTTTCCTTACTCGTGTGTGCTTGCAACAGAGCACTTTTGTATTTAATGGTAAATTCTATGCTATGGTAGATGGCCTGGCTATGGGAAGTCCTCTTAGTCCTATTTTAAGTGATTTCTATATGCATTATTTTGAGGAAAAACTGTTCCAGAAATTGCAATTTCAATTTTATGTTCGTTATGTGGATGATTGTTTTGTCCTAACGGACAGTAACTTGTTAGGTATTGATGATGCTCTTTCTATTATGAACTCCATTGATCCTAATATCCAGTTTTCTTGTGAGAAAGAACTTAATAGTAGCCTCGGGTTTCTTGATGTCTTTATTTCTAAGAGTGAGTCTGGTTTCACTACTTCTGTCTATCGTAAACCTTTTGCTGTTTCTTTACCTCCTCACAGACTGTCGTCTCATCCTCCCAACCAAAAATATTCGGCTTTTAATGCTCTGGTCCATCGTGCTATTAATATTTGCTCTTCTCCTGAGCTTCTCAAGATTGAACTCAACTATCTGAAAGCTGTAGCTGTTGATAGAGGATTTTCTCACTCTTTAATTGATTCTATTCATAACAAACTTTCTAAGAAAACTTCTGGTCCCAATAATGTGGTTTCTAGAAAGAATTTGGTTGTGTTACCATTCTTTCATTCTGTCAGTTTCCGTATTGCTAAAATCCTAAAAAGGTTTCAATTTCAAGTCGTTTTTGCTCCTAGTAACAAACTTTCCTTCTCTTCTCTTAAGGATCCTGTCGATCAACTTAACACTTGGGGTATTTACCAAATTAGTTGCCGTTGCGGCCTTTCTTACATTGGGCAGACAAAACGTGCTCTGAAAATTCGCTTAAATGAGCATAAAGGTTATGTACGAAAGCAAGAGTTAAATAAGTCTAGCATTGCTCAACATTGTTGGAATTCCAACCACTCTTTTGATTTCAATTCTGGTAAAATTATTCAAAAATGTTCTTCCCCTTTAGAGCTTGACTTTTGGGAAGCTTATCATATTAACAGGAATAGTTCTAATTTGGTTAATGATTCTTCCTCATTTCCTTATTTTTCACAGGTCTGGCATAAATTTCTTTAATTTGTTGTTCTTTCTAGGTTTTCTTGTTGTTTTCCTTTTTTGTGTCTATTTTTCTCCTTCCTCCCCTCCCCCTCCTTTACATGTGTACTTTGTTTTGCATTTTGTTTTGGTTTCTGTACTTATTTTTATTTCAATTTTATTCTTTGTATTTTATTTTATTATTTTTGCAATTTTTATGCATACTGTCGTCTTTTTTGCTTTATTTTTATTGATATTCCTTTTTACTTCCTGTACTTTCAACTGGATTCGTTTGTTGCTCTCTTATTGGTGTCTTCCTGCTACTTCTACTTCCACTTCACGCTGCCTTTATTCTCATTGGTTTACAGATAATTCTTAGGCTATATAAGCTTTGTTTTTGTTGTTCTGTCTGCTTCATTTGGATGTTTTGCATCTAGAAGCTCCTTGTCGCATTGAAAAAGGGATTCCAAGCAATCCCGAAACATATGTCTGCATTTTATTGCTCATTTGTGCTTTAAATTAACGTGTAATTTTATTATTATTGTAGACATCAGTTTAGTTATCAACGGAAAAACAATAATAAAGCATACCTTCGATTTAACGTTTTTCTCAAATTAGCAATAGATTTTAAATTCGAGATTGAACTTGATAAAAGTATTGTCTCCCCTATTTAACGATTTCCTTGATTTAGCAATAGCATTTAAAAAAATGTCGCCAGAAAAGGAATACGTCTGGTTTATACTAGATTTCAAATAACGTGGCGAATATGTCACACTATAATTTACCTTTTTAATTAGTCATTGGCGATAAATCGGAACACACGAATGGAATTGTGCTTACGTTTTTTAGGTACTGTTAAAATTCAGCACGAGCAGCGCCGTGCGGGTACCGCTAGTTGGGGAAATAAAACTGGCCCGATTTGGACCAGAAGTCATAAAATCTTATCTTATATATTTAAACGAGCAATTCTTGTATATTTATATATTTTGAGTTCTCGAAAACTACTCTAACGATTTGGACCAAATTTTGTATTTAAATCCGGTTTTGTTTTTAAAGTTTACCTATGCAGGTGTCTTCCCCGAAAAAACGCGATTTTACACAAAAACCCATTTTTTTAATAATGCAATTGAGGTACCTGTTACAAAGAGTAAACATCATCCGCTATAGATATTTTATTTCAATTGAGATAGCAATGCACTGAGTGGCAACACTTATTTTTAATTTACCTTTCGATGATTGAAATTTGTTGTTGTTACTATTTGTGAAATTTCAAATGCCTAGGGAACAAAAATAAAAAGCTTTAGTAATCCTGCGCGTAATTTGAATGTATTAGAAGGTCTATGAAACGGTATAAGACTCATTAGGACAAGTCAAAAAGTAATAATATGATAAAGGTAAAAATTGGTATGGTGAACATTCTGCCAAGGAAGTGAGAATGCATGTACCTCTTTTCATTTCTTGGGTGCAACTTTAGTATAGGGGCCTGTTAGCGATTTTTTTGGTTGGAGAGGAAATTGTTGGTTACAATTACAATTAGTTGTTCTGTATTTGATGTGTGGAAACTTGGTAAGCTCTGGACATATAACTCTTTTGGCGACCAAAAATATTTCGTTCCCAACCAAAACAAATTGCCAACCGGTCCCTATACTAAAGCTGTTCCTTTGTCAGGACAGTACACACATCTCCAGGTCAAACTTACGAATTTGTTAAGATCATCGGTTTTTATCCGTGGCATATTGTTTGTAGAATTTTATGAACTTAAATGGAAGTTTAAAGTTCATATGTTGGTAGGATTGCAAAATATTCATATTCAATATATGTAATGCAAAGTGCATTGCCTAAATAGGTATTTAACCTGATACCCATTGATCGGAATAGGAAGAATCATAGGTAAATTGTTCCTATTTAAATCACTTCGCAAAACATAAACCTTTAAACGGCTCGTATAAATAAATAAATATTTATATGCAAGCCCCTCAGAGTCACATCAGGTGAATGGACTGTGTCTAGCAGTAGACGTCTTACGGCTGAAATGAGGGTAATGCTGTTGAAACATTTATACGAATCTATTCTATATACTATCTCTCGTATCTCGGAAACAGGTCAAATAATCGGCATGAAAATTTATATTTAGTAAACACTTTGATTTCCTAAATTTATTTTAATAAGTATCTTCATCGTGAAAAAAAAAAAATAATAATAAAAAAAAAATTCTCCGAGCAAAGCTCGGTCACCCAGGTACTATGATTTTATCGGTGAAACACAGTATTTCACCTTACTAAGTTTAATTAATTTAGTAACTAGAATAACTGTTATATGACAAGTTATTAAGCCTTAACTTTTGGCATCAAGTGTAATAACTCGAAGTGGTTTCAATCATAAATAGAAAAAAAGTTTATATCGGAGTAGTATGAATCACTTAATAAGATTTTAGATAGACTAATTAAAATTTTAGAATTCATCTTATTTGAAGCAATCGTTTCATATATTTCACGCAATGCGTTTTTGCTGTAAGTTAAAAAAAGGAAAAATGAAAACCAATATTTAAGCATAAGCAAGCTATGTTAATCCTTCTCCCCTTTTGGGCAACATGTCGATGCAAAAATTCAGGATTTTCTGGCCTAAGCATATTTAAACACAAATTCAGATCTAGATTGAATAGGCTATGTAAGAAACTATCTGAAATAATACCCTTTATCTTTCCCAGTCATTACTAACAATACAGTAAAACCATTTAATTTTTCAAGTTAATGGTACTTATTCTACAAACTGTAACAAGTGTAATGATTTACAAAAATATTTGCAATCTATTCGTATTTTTAATCTCGAAAGTATGTTTCATCGTTAGCCTGATAACTTGAAAATAAGTAGCAAAGGTACTTAATTCAAAAGGATAACAAACTGTCACCTTTTTTTTTTTACTTTTTAGTTGACTTCTAAATCCAAGTGCATTCATTAGAAATTTTTTCGGGGCTTGGGAAAAGTTGGAACAAGATAAATAAGAAGGAAGCTTTCCAAATTAGAATTTTACAATTACTAAAACCTTTAGTTCGAAACAGGTAGTTTTAAATTTTTAAGTTTGCTTCTGGTGGGGGGGGGGGGGGGGTCCTTTAAATAAGACTTGGTCCAGATCGTTAAACTTGATTTTTGATGTGAACACCATTGGGAGTTCCTCAAGTTAAAAGTGAATCGTTAAGAGATCCACGGTTAAAAAAGATTGGGATCTGCTTTTGTAGACCATGTCCACAAACCGGAAGGCATTAAGAGCGCAAAAGAAAAAAAAAAACTTTAATAAAATCCCAAAACTGACTAAAATATGAATCGCAATAATTAAACGACAAATTTTAGCCATCCAATTTTACAATTTTGGAATATTCCCAATGAGTAGCAATAGTTTTATTAAGTGAAAGTATTTAGAGGTTAATGGGGAAATTTTAATAATTGAGGAAAAGGCGTACCGATTTAGCGAATTTTTTAAAATGATAATAGAAATATCCCAATAGTCGTGAGAAAAGCCAAATGAATAGGACGAAAATATTCCCGTATAAGACATGGTATTTCGTCCATAGGTCGTAATGGTACAGTAAAATTAAATTTCGATTTTCTTTGTTCTAACTGGATTTAGGAGACATCTTGTGATGCATATGGCAGCTAAACCATTGAACATAAAACAATGAATTACAACTCCCCAATTTTTTTTTTCATGACATTCAAATGTTACATGATTTGCTTTAAAACATTTAGAAATCTGTCAAGCTCTAAGATAAATATTTGAGCTGTGAATGAATTTGGTGCAATATTTATATGGATTGCATTTTGTTCAATACAGTCTTAATTTTAATTTAATATTAATATTTGTTTGCGGAATTTTTTCTCTTGCTGTTGGACGACAGAAGCAGAAGTAAACGATCCGCTCAGAAGTCAATTAATTTATACAATTTTAGGTTACTATTGTACTTTTTAGACTTTGCAATGATTTTATTCTTCTGAAACAGAGAAACATAAAGTAGAACAGGTTACGGTTAAAGCAGAGAAAAGAAAATAAGTAAAAAATATTCTTTTTCTTAAATAGAATTTAAAACGTATTCCTATTACTCCGTCAGATAAATATTTTCTGTGATGTTGGTAATAGTATCATTTGGTGTAAGCTATAAAGTGTCTTTTAGTACGTCATATTTATAGTTTTATGGGGGAAAGGAAAAACTTTTCTTTATTTTTTATTGTAATGGCAGTAAATCCAGAATTAAGTATGTTTTACTGAGTTCTAATTAGTGTGGTTATGGTATGTGTCTATTTGCATGACTTCTTAAGTTATTCGAGATAATTAAAATAACTGGAGTTATATAAATTATGAGATAATTCCATATTGTTGCACGAAATTGTGGAGTATTTTTGAACGCAATAATGCTTATACAAGATTATAACGATCCAAAATTTTATTAATCCAGGCTAATGCTTATTTAGAAGAAACTAGATCTTAAAATTACGGGCAAAAAAGTTTTTACAAGTTTCTCTTCCCAGGAACGAATGGATTTTGGAATATGTTCTGGCACGATGTCACTTCTAGCCCCTAATACTGTGGTATGTTGTTTTTCATTATATATAAGAAATACAATAAAAATTTAACTGGTAGTCAAAGGAAAAATGGTTTTTCAAAAATTGAAATTTATTAAATTCTGTTATAGTGCTAATTCATTGCTCAATTGCTGCTTTTCTAGAATGGATATACCTGTGATCATTTTATACAATTCGTTCAGAAAAGGTAGCAGATTTATAGCGTTTCATTCTTTAAAATAATGTCACATGGGTTTATATAGAAATAGTATTAACTTTTATTTATTTGCATACAGTAAGCCCGTAATTTAGGGCAGAGTTTCTCAAAGCGTAGGAGCTCATACTAGGGGGTCTGTGGTGCTAGCATGCTAAAAAGTGCAAAATAATTGCAGTCCTGTCAATCACAACGTGTAGCTGTATTAGACAAATAGCGTCGATATAGCATCGATATAAGCTTCAATTTATTCCACAATTCTCCCCAATACCTGGGCCGTAATCAAATCCAAGAAATAACTTCATTCATCTGCGAAGACTGAATCTACAAGTGCATCACAGACATAACGATTTGTGAAAGTGAACTGCTGAATATTTTCCTAAGTTTTTAAATGTGTTCCCAGGGACTGAAACCACATTCCGTTTCTCTCGTCCTTCAAGTAAGTAAGTTCAACTAACGAGAGGCAAGCATGAATGTATTTTAAGCGGAGCCGCCTCGACGCGTTCATTGTTTTATCAGTATATATACGCAGTGCAAGAAAAATTTGACTGGGAGTTAAAAGTAAAATAATTGTTTTTGAATCGAAATTTATTACGTTATATCAGTTGTTGTCGTATCCTCGCGCGAAGCGATGAAGAATGGGTGCGCTTCTCCTGAGTCTAACGGGGCCTTATAGGCAGGAGTCCGACTTCCGCCCCTTTATATGTGGTCTCTTAATTTTTTTTTTTTTTTTGAACCAGCTACCAGATGAGAGACCGTCACCTGGGGTTGGCACCCCCAGAGGTATCGTTTCACTTGGAGGACATTGGAGCCACGATCTATTTAACGTGCACCAGCTCCCTTTCGCGGACACGGTCTCACAGGAACCAGCCGCGAGAGGTTGTCACCCTCCCAAACACTAACCTAAGTCGATGTCGCTTCACTTTCGGTGTTCTGTGGGAACCGAGCTTCTACCGACTGATCCACTGCGGGACCGTTATATCAGTGGATCCTTTAAATAAGTCTTGTCTAGATCGTTAAATTTGATTTTCGATGTGAACACTAATGGGGGTTTCCTCAGAGTAAAAGTGAAGCGTAAGGGTTCCACGGTTAAAAAAGTTTAGAAACCGCTGATTTAGTATACCGTGCATATTCTGAGCCAACACATATTCATGATTAAAACCCAGATTATATTGAAATGCATATGTTCATACGCTTTTGCATATTTTTGTTTCGTTTTACGTCAGTACATATAAATGCACATAACATGCCATATAATAGTGCGTATTATTCGCTTTTCACTAGCTTTCAGGTTTTTTTTTAATTAAAAAAAAAAGTGTTGAAAATAAATATTTTGACCTTTTCAAGCATTGAAATATTAATCAGTACCATTTCGTGGGAATAAATACTGTCCTTTCCGGTAGCCATTAATTAATAATAATAATAATAACAATAATAATAATAATAATATTTTTTAAAAAATAAGATAGGAAATATTTTCTACAGGTGAGTAAAAACATTGTAAGTGAATATGTTTTAATTTTAAGTGAATATTTTAAGCATGTTTAGTGCATATTTCCATGTATACTTTAATCGTTTTTCAAGAATATAATTTGGGCTCTATCCATGATTATTCATTATTTCTGCTGGAGGCTACTTTGTACTTAAACGACATTTTAAGTACCTCTCACTATAACATGCACTTAGTTCAGGAAAAATGCTATTGAAAATACATACTCTAAGAAATGTATTATAAATTAAGTTTGGTTCGGATTGTGAATAATATTTATCTTCCTATGAGTGTGTAACCATTATATATGTTTCATAATGTAATGGAGATGAAATAGAAGGTATTTCATTTCATGATTAAAGCATTATTTTATACCAATTAATAAAATTCCTTCCCTTGCACGAACCAGAATGCACACGGTTCTTAATATTATCACCAGTAACATCAACTCATAAATAACGATATGGATGGTTTATGCCAGTTAGTATAATATATGTCGGTAATCCTCTTTTGGAGAACATTCCTAGGAATGTTCTTGAGAATATTCTCACGAAAAAGCATATTCGAAAACTTTACCCCGTTAATATTACACATTTTAAATGTGAATGAAGAATTCGAAAATAGATAGAATAGTTAAGAAATATTATATTTTAAACAATAAACATTAATTAGTTAAGAAAAGCAAATGCATTACATTAGTAAAAATAATGTTTTAAAAATAATTCTGGAAGCAGAAGTAAAATAACTTCAGGATGCTATATTCAAATATTTTAAACTAAAACGTTTCCTATCTTCATTAATTGGAATTGAAAACATTCCTAATTTCTTACAAGAGCCCGTTTGAGTGTCTAAAATTTGCTCTTAATGAGTTGATGCTTGAAAAAATGAAAATATGGCCCATAATTACATGCGGCCTGTTTCATTAGAAAGCGACATTTTTGAAGTCGTGTTTGTTTATTACCTACAGTTACTTTCTGAACTTTTTCGGGTTACACCGTTAATATCCAAGCTCTTGTCTTGCAAACAATCGGGCTGTTTCGCGATTAATCCAAATTTCTTTTGCAATTTTCTTCATTCAAACTCTGAGGTTCCGTTCAATTTTGCTTTTGGTGACTGTTTTTGCGGGGTGTTCACCTAGAGCCTTCTCCTACTTCCTGGTCTTTGCCATCATCACCGAGTTCTTGAAACCGTTTGATTATGTATGAAATTGTCTATTGTGGGACTTTTAACAAACGAATAATTTCACATTACCCCATTCCTCGGCTATGTAATGCCAAAATAGCGTTTTTTCTGTTTGTTATCTTAGATATAACTTCAAAAGAAATAATATTTAAGTTCTCAATATGGGAACTTAACATAAATAGGCTGAACATTGTTTTTTTCTCCCTCCCCTCCTTCCCAAATGCTTGTTAAATTATTCCTTGAAACGCAGTATTCAGAAAACGAGCTGAAATATAACTGCAAAAAAATATTCAATCTCCGATTTTATTTGAATCACTCAGAGATGCAAAGTATGCATTCCAAATCGAAATTTTTCTCCGTGATCTCTTTTTGAAAACATACCTCGGTTTTGGAGAGAACACATCCTGCGAAATGACCTTTCCCCATATTTTCTTGAAGTTATTTTATGGAGGTTAACGATTATTCTATTAACATTTATTTAAGTCTGTATTGTCAGACAAAAGATTGAACTCTTTTCCAAACAGCGTTAGTAGTAGAAAACTGTTAATTTTATTCGACTAGTGTTTATGATTTCAGGAGTGTGGACTCATTCATTCAAATAAATTAAATCGTACTCGAAATTCTGCGTCGTATCGAGTGACATCTAATGTGAAGGAGCTGAATGAAAGCAAAACAAAACTGAAATCATCCCAACATAAGATGCCAACGATCGATGCGAGCATTAATCCTAACCCATCCCGTTCAGACCATTTCCCAGTGTTGAACGCCCTGCTCCATTCTTACCTGTTGGATAAACGGCACTCCAATCGTTGCGCGGCAACCCTACAGTCGGGCGATACACCGCCAACGGATGGCAGCCCGCTCCTCAGCATCCGCGCGAACGGGATGCCAGCTTACTTCTAAAACAAGGCAAAGCCGATCGCGGGAACGGACGCGCGATAAATCAAGACAGATTCCTGAATTTTAGCCTCCCATTGGATGACAGATCGAAGGTATTGGGGGTGGTGACACCGCACTCCGACGAGAATCGGGCTCACTGAAACAATAACTCGGTTTGGACTGGATGGTGGCATTCCAGGGGGTCAGATCCTTCTTGTCTTTTTTACATGTTTCACTCATAAGTTCGTGTTTCATTGACGGAAACTGACCTTAAAGTAAAGGAATGGCCGGAGCACAGTCTGGTGTACACGTTGTACAGCTTAAACCCATTGTGGTACCTCAAGCACTCCAAGAGGGCAACAAATTCGTCAGATGGGACGATGTAAGTGAAACATTTCCATTCTCTTTTTTTTCTTCCTCTTTCTGTTTTTGTCAGAAATAAATACCACTGAAAGGTCATTTTTCTTTTGAACTTTTTCATCGTGTCACTGCGAAACACAGCTTAAATCAAATGAAATTTTCTATCTTGAAAATTAAAATGCAGATCATATAAAAGCTTATGGTATATGACACCTAACACGTTCACAACCTCCCATGAATGAAATTAAGAGAAACGCTTCGAATTGCTCAATAGTTCAACATTTTTTTCTGTCGAAACAGTTGGCGTTTTGAAGTGATATTGGTAAACACTAACGACCATACACTATTAAAACTTCAGTAACATTTTTTTTCAATACAATTGTTTTAACATCTTACACTGTTTCTAGTTTTAAATATATGTAACTCTTTTTATATGAGCTCAACTGAATGACTCTAAAATACTTGTGGCGCATAAGTTGTCGTGTTACATTTATCTTATTATTGTTTTTCTCAAAATAAAAATAACAAAACATTATATTCTCTTCTCTTTGTTTAAAAATCGGTACATTGTCTGTATTATACTCATTTTAAATGTGCAGAGAAAAGTAAAAGTTATAAAAGAAAACTTGAACTGTAAGCTATCATGTAAAAACGTAAAGAGACTGAATAATTGTAATTATATTTTCCTTTTATATGAGCTAATTTTGAGATTATCACATTAAACTGATTCTTAATAAGTCCTTCTCAAAGTAAATTTCCACTTCTTTTTTTAAGAGTATCTTTAGAAAGAATTTATCTTTGTCGTTAAAAAGCAATAGTTTTTGTTGGTATGTCTCTTTTGCATAGTTTGTGATAACTAATGTTCTTTGGAAAATGTCTAAATATTTCAAGCGTTATAGTAGAACAATTACTCTGAAGTAATCTAACGTTTGAACATGTTAAAGACAACTATTTTTTATGGAATGCAGTATTAATTACTTACCCAGCTATTTAGATTATTGGGCAGTTTTTTCTTTACAGTTTGAAATCAATGCAAATAAACGCAGGAACTTCATTTTTTCTCTCACCAGAAAGGACAGCATTGGGGGTCCTCCACATGTTTGAAATATATTTAAAATTTTCAATAATAGAAAATGCGATTTTCAACTCCCAAGTGTTACGCGCAACCATTAAAACGAATAAAAAACATGCTTGTTCTTTATTCTGTTTACGTGAATGCATATAACTGGATTCGAATAGTTGTTGAATGAAATCTTGTAAAAATATACATATATTAAATTGTTTTTTCAAATGAATTGAAACCTATATGTTGCGGAAAAAGTCAATTATCTCCGTTTCCATTCCATTTCAAATATACGAAACAAAATAGAAAGGGAAATACACTTTTGCCACCGAACAAAACTAACTCATTACTTAGCATGTAATAACCTAAAAGGAAAGTTAAAAGAGAGTATAAAGGGAAAAGTACTTTCAGTTTTGTTTTGTCAGAAGGTTTTCAGCTTCGAGTCTAATTCAAGTACAGAGTATTAAACATAATTTTCAATCAAAATCATTAATCATTCCTCAGAAATACGGGTGAGTGTATGACGTACGTATCAAATTTCGTGTAAAACATGTTCAGTGTGGCGAATTTGGAGCCATCGTTCATAATGTTTAGTCAATTTTAACCGGTTTCATACTTGAAAATGCTTATACAGTCGAACCTTGCTATTGCGAACCCGGGATATAACGATCCCTAGTTGTAACGGACCTTTCAAATGGTCCCAACTGAAACCCAGTGTCATTAATGCATTTTCAAACGTTTATTACGATCACCAAACGTTAGCAAATCGGCTACAGATATCCAAAATTACAAGTCTTTTATACAATTTGTCTCAGTAACATTAATTGCCATTGTGTGCTAGTCTAGTCAAACACTATCTGTTACAATGGTGTATATAAAATACAAAAGTTTACAGCCAATAATAACATCTTTCTTTCATACTATAGATAAATAATAAGGTACAGTTTAAAAATTTGTTTGTTTATTTTTAAAAACCATATTTAAAGTTAATATTTTATTTCTCTACCCTGATTATTGTTAGAAAATTTTTTATTACATAGAAGTATCTTAGCCAGTTAACACTTTTTTTGTGACATCTGTTGTAACGAACCCTCGGTTATAGCGATCTCCGAAGTCCGTCCATTGGGGATTCATTATAGCGGGGTTTGACTGCAATAAGATAATTTTGGAATATTTTAATGCTTTCTATCATTGTGTTTTTCTTGAGCGGGAGCTGATTTCGCACTCGAGAACGACGTATCCTGTAATACACACAGGCAAAGCTCCGATGTGTGTAATACCTGCTGAGCCGGAGCGTTAACAACTCAGTTGGCGAGGCGCATCATTTTAGGAATTCTCCAGATTAGTGCCATCTTATAAAAATAAGACTACGTGATATAGAAAATTTGATATTTCGGCATTAATTATCGATGTTTATTACTTCTATAAACTATGGATGGCTAAATTCAAAGCATTTAACTTTTCGTTTAAAAAAATCTCATCGTACTTTGTTAAATAAAAAAAGACTTCAAGAAGAATATGTATATTTACGTTAAATATTATTCATTAAAACCTTTGTTGGCTTGCCGGCTTGCGAATTGTTTGATTTTAAACTATTTGAAGTTAAAAAAAATAATTTATAGATTTGAAATAAAAAATAATATTTACACCTCAACAACCAATTAAAAAAAATGGCTTGCGGTTTTTTCTTTCGTGTGAATAATAACATGTTTTAAATTTCCGAAATCCATAAGGTTAATCAGGTTGTCCAAATAATCAATCATTTATCATAGTCAATGGAGGTATTTATTTTATTTTTTACTCGTAACTTTTCTTATTTTTGAAAATAAACTAAGCTGAAATTCATATAATAACAACAATAATAATATCATAATTAGTAAATAAAAAAATAACTAAAAATTATAAAATAAGTTCAGATTTTCTACAACTTTATCCATTCTGTGATGCAGTTCCCTCCCCCTCCCCCCAAAAAAAAAAAAAATATATTTTTTTTTTGTGCATATTGCATGGTAGAAAGTTTTTCCGAAGAAAAATCTACTGATAGGGTAAGATTTATATGAGTTAATGTTTTTCGTCGAATCTAGTGTTAAGCTTGAAATGTTCAAAATTGTATTGAAATAGTTGCAATTAACGAAACATGGGACTCCAGTGTTTCAGCAAAGATGTTTTAAACAAGTTTGTTCGAATCGAAATTGTACCAGAAAAATAATTAGGAGAATAAAGTTTGACAGACATACTTACAAATTTTTATTTTTAATTTGTTGGTGAATGATTTAATAACTTATAAATGAATGAATTAATTTTGTTACTTTTGCTTGTTTTTAGCGATATTTTTAAAAGACATTAAACTTTCTTCCACAATTTTGTTCCATTTTAAGTATTTTATAGTTTTACTGGAAATTAAGCTGAAAGTAAGACTTTTTGCAACTTCATTTAAAACAAAATTGTACTTTTGTTAGACTAAATGCTTTTATCTTTTTCTGAAGACTATTCTTTCCTTTTCAGAAAATATGTATAAATTTTTATTGAAATTTCAGTATCATAGATTTAATTTCAATCTAACATAAGATATTTTAATTAAACTAAGATTCAAAATTTCCGCATATACATTCAATTACACTGTTAAAAAAAATCTTACCCGAAAATACACGAGAATCTCCTGGAAATCATTTATCTGGAGTCTGACGTAAAATTAGAGAACTAAAAAGAGTAAACTACAAAATTAAAAAAAAAGGAAAGGGGGGGGGGGGGAGCCAGCACCAAAAATGTTGAAAACCACACAAAATTTTTTTATAGGCTATGTAGCTAAATAAATCTTTAAAAATGTTCTATGAAAGTCTCAGAAAAATTGAAGCAATATTTATTGATTTATCATTGATTTTATTACGGTGTGAGGTGCCACCTTTTCATTCCGAAACAGTTCTGTGCTGAATATAAGCCACATATTTATTTTTTAAAACAAAATAAGCAAGAAGAAGCACTTTCATCATGACTGTAACTGAAAAAAAGTTCCTTACTTGAAATTTTGATAAAGAAAGGGTTTAAGTTTTTGCAAGCCGAAAACTTAAAATGCTTGTAAAAGTATATTAAAGATAGTAAAAAAAAACTCGTAAAAATGTGAAATTTTTAATATTTTGGCTAATTTTGGAGCTTGTGCGCGACCGGAGGATATCAACTTATCTAAACCAAATTAAAACACATAGTTTTTAAGCTCTATTTGAAGACGTTACAAACTATTACATTACTAAAACAGCTAATTCAAAAATTTTAAAAAATATAGTGGAAATGAGATATTTTTCCTATTTTGTCAAACTTTAGGGCCTATGCGCGACCGGAAGATGTCAACCGATTTTGATAATTTTTTTTAAATCTTGCTTTTCTATATAATTCGCAAGTTTTCCGCTCTATTACAAATTCGAAATAACAACATATATATATAAACTTTACGCCAGTTTAACTCTGATCATATGAAGTTGATAGGTGAAAAAAATAGGTGCACATATCAAAGATTAGTTTTGAATAGTCTTGATCTTTGATTAAGTCAAAACGAGGTTTACTTCCAACGAAATGTCATAAAACTTTTGTGACTTGGCCAGTCCCCAAATAAAATGTTTTCCCCCATGTTTCCTTTTTTCTTTGTGTCTTCAATACACAAAGAAAAAAAACTTCATTGACTTCAGGAAATTTTTGCGCTACGAAGCAAAGTGTGATAAAAGTGTGAAAACATTCATTTATATGCAAAGAAAACGCAATAGGCGGTGACTCCAAAATAAGAATCCCCTTTTCTCTCTTTTGCTCACTTGGGTAACATGCAATAGATAGAGGGTAATCAAATTGCACAATGGTGTGTCTATTATAAGTTTACGTGTTCACATATATAAAAGTAAACAATGCATTACTTTCAAACAGGGAAACTATATGCCCTTTGAGAGGACTTAAGGCTGTTGCCCTTTTAATATCAACACGTATAACCTTCGTGCAAATGAGAAATTGGAGTTCACCTAAACTGATTTAATCCACAATATTTAGTTTCCTATGGAACTGGCTTCCTGGCTAGTGATAGTACCAAGGCCAAGTTGTACTTTCCCCCCCCCCCCCCGTTAACTGTTTTTGATACTTTGATACTTAAATACAATACGATTGTTTACAGTACTCAAACATTTTTACTGTATTAATCATAACATCAAAAAAAAAAAGAAAAAGAAATTACTAAACAAGGTACTGTTGCACTCTCAGAAACGCATGCTCAAATCTCACGAAACTTTCGTCGTATTTGACGAAATGGCTTCGTAAAAAATGCTCCGAGTAAAAATTTCGTCAAATTGCCGAAATTTGTGCAGTAACTTTTTTAAGTCACGTGATCGCTGGAGGTAAGATTCGTTGTAAATGACGAAATTTTTTTGACGATTTAAGAATCGTCATAAGTGAGAGCTCGATCTCTGACAGTGTGTGCATCGGCGTAAATCCTACGCGTTTCGTACGTTTAGAGTAAGAATTTTATCCCATTCACTTTGGAAAGTAATAATAAGTTGTTAATATTAGAGAAATATTTATTGCAACCTCACAAACGACAAGAAAAATATGATAAACAGGATAGCTATTGCGAACAAAGGTTTCAAACGGTAGCCTATAAGAATTCTAAGTTTCCTGAACGGTGATGAACTTAATCCAGATATTTCATGAATCATGTTATCATGATCATTACCGTCTGAAATCACGCAAGATGTCGTGTAATTGTTCATCATTCACATGTCAGAATCAATTGATTCGATCATTCGATAATGAAAATGTATTGACTACGCCATTGCTTACACCGTAAAAAATTCTAGTTCAAGCTTTCACCAAAAAAATGGGAAAAATGCTGAAATTTAGCTGCAACCCACATTTGGCACTAAAGTTGAACCATTATAATGGTTCCTCGTTTCACATTCATGTTGAAATTACACCATTATATTAATTCAACTTAGTACCAAGTGTTGGTTGCAGCTAAATTTCACGATTTTTTTGGTAAAAGGTCGCCCTAGAATTTTGTAGTGTAAAATTTAAACAAAATGAAAAAATAGACTTTTGCAGAGGATACTTCACTTAATTGAGAATTCCAAAAGTAAACGCTCAGTATTTGTTATTCAAAATGGTTCCATCCAAATCGTCTAATAAGCATTCTAATTAGATGTGTCACTAAAAAGAAAAATTCTTCACTATTTATGTAATTTAGTTAGTCAGTCATTCGAAAAAGATATTTTAAAAGCTAAAAAATACATGACTATATCTGGCTTTTATTTTAGCCGGATGACTTATTTCTCTATTTTTACGGACGCATGGTACTCTCATCATTTTTAAAGAGATTTCCTGACAAAGTAATACTGATATGATGAGATAAAGGAACAGTTCCTTGCTACGCATCTTCCTGAATCAATATCTGCCATTTATAATACACTGAGGCTGAAGAGCAGGATGAAAATTTTTGTTCCACAATTACTGTAATTCATATTGCAGTCTGTTCTTCCGGTGATTCATGAAAAACAATGTATCTCGAAATATTTTCCTTTTCCTTGTTTTGGCAAAGAACAAATTTTAATGAATTGATGCCAGTTTATCTTTATGAGAAATAGTTTTAGGGAAATTATTCTTATCAGATAAGTGTTTCGTTTCTCGTAAATCCTTGCCAGGAAATGTTTATCAATTTTTAAAGTTTCCCTGATTCCCATGGATTCATGATAAACATTTTAATGAGATAAATGAGTCTCCGTTTTAGTGAAGTTTCTTTCCCACAAAAAGAAAATTAATTATTTTACGCCGTTAAAAACATGCTTCTCCTGATTTCAGTTAAGATAATTTCCTAATTTAGATTAATTGATGATAACGGCATTGTTTCCTAATTTTCTTGCCGTAAATCGACTGAACTAGGCAGAATTCAAATTCATTAGCATTAGCTCACAGTACTAATCAGTGAACAACACATAAAACTGATCACGAGCCGTTCTTAATGCGTCAAAAAATCATAATGTGTCCATCCAGTTCGCAATTATATACATTAGTTTCTGTGAATTTTATGCAACCGTTTGATCACTATGGAATACTACTCGGAATAAAAATGACAGCCGCATTTCTGATAACTTCCGTTAGAGGAAATAAGGTGCTTTATTTCCAATCCATGTACTTTCTAAACTATTTCGGTACGATATATCTTTGACGTATCTCTTTTCCTAATATAGGGTGTTTTTTTTAGAGGCAGAGAACTTTAAATAGAAATAAAACACGAAAAATGTCTTTAATATTAATGTAATCTGTTTTATTTGAAGGATAATTTTAAGGCATAATGATTGAATATGATGTCGGGCATGTGAACACCGCGGTTGGCGCGCACATGACGTAACCCGGAAAACTGTGTGTGAAAATTAGACTAGTTTTCAAGCATTTTTCGCAGTAGATCTCTTAACTGGCCACCTTGTTCTTGCGATTTGACGTCCTTGGAATTGTTCCTCTGGGGACATGTGAAGTCCCATGCCTACGCTGATAAACCAGGAACAATGCAGCATGTAGAGGTCAAGATTCGGCGCATTATTGTCGAAATTCAGCCAGATCTACCGCGAAAAATGTGTGAAAACTGGATCTCCAGGTTACGCCATGCACGCGCCAGCCCTGGTGGCCACATGACCGCCATCGCACTCAAACATTAATGCCATAAAATTATCTTTCAAATAAAACAAATTACATGAAGATTAAATACATTTTTTGTGTTTTATTTCCATTTCAAGTTATCTGCCTCTAAAAAAAACACCCTATGTGTGTAAGAGCAAACCAAATTATTTTACTTAAGAACCCTTTCAAGATATTAAATGCTATACTACCATTGCTCTCCGTTTTAAAGTACATATTATACCTCTTGAAATTGAATATAAAATAGTTTTGACGAATTCATCGTCAGTATGAAGTTGGTATTCTATAAAGATCATGCATTTTCAGCTTGGTATGATACCATTGAATGTATATAAGAATCTTTGGGATACTCTGAAAAATAAAGCCATAATAACAAAAATGTACTAAAGCTCGTTTTTTATCATTTGATTCCTTAAATTTGGATATTTTATATTCTTTACCGGAATTTCGGTTTATTTATTTTTTTTAACACAAATTTTGCTTTGCTCTTTCACTCTAAAAGCTATATCTGTAGAGATGTTACTTTGAAATCAATGTTTGTAGAATTCACTACAATTTTGAGCCTCATTTCGTTTGGCTAAAATAAGCGAAAATCTTTCTTAATTAGAAAAAGTTATGCTCTACAAGTACACTGGATCAATGTTGAATTCTGACGCTTGCGCCCTAACAGCTAATAAATTAACAAGGAAATAACTCTATTTGATACTTATTTTCATTAATGAAAGTCAGGATACTTAGTGAATACTGTACTTTTGTCAATAATTGCAATAATAATCTACATAATTAAAATCAGTGCTCGTTTATCTGTCCGACCGTCCGAACATCTCCGGACTATGTGCCTGATAGTTGTTGAGACATATACCATAGTGTTAGGATTAACCTGGGAAAACCACTGTGCCCTTTCTCGTCTCTTGAGAGTTTTATGTAGTAAACCTGTCACTTGAAAAGTAAATTATTAAAATCTAAGCAGCCAAATGTCAAGCAGGCTCTGTCCTTTATTCGAGAGTACCGATGCGTTGGAGAGAGAAGCAAGCAGGGGGCAGAATCCCTAAGTAACACTAATGCTTCTTGTAAATATAGTATTACTAATGCTTCTTGAACTTTATTTTGTTGGATTATTGGTTTGACTATCACATGGCTTTAGTATATTTCTGTATTTCCGGTTTTAGAATCTTGACAAGTTTCTTCAAATTTATTAATAACTTGTTGTCCTTCACGCATTCCCGATTACTGCATTTTAGAAACTTCTTTTTCCCGCTCTGAAAAAACGCTTTACACATTGTTTTTTATAGCATTCTAACATTTTGAATTTTTTAAAGTCAATGTGCAATTGATTTCATAGAAAAACAAGATTATCAAAAACAACCTACTGAATTCTTCGGTTGGGATAAGACACTGTATATTTCCCGCTAACTGATATTAACACTGAAAATATCCTTTACGATTTTTGATTGGTTTACAGGCTTTGTAGCAAAAACATTGGTTTAATATAGTGATTCATCTGTCATATGAAAAGTTTATAAACACTTAATTTGAAAATTCATTCACTGAAAAAATATTTATTTAAGATTAAAATTTTCCATCGGACGAACATAAACCAAGTATTCATCTAACGAAAAAAAATAATAATGAAAATCAAGATTAAAACTATTTTGTAAGGAAACAAAATTCGCAAAATGAAACTTAAAATATGCTTTATGAAAATTAATAATAGTAAAAAAAGGCTGTGAGGGAAAGAAGTAGGTCTGAAAGGAATCTAAGATTAGCAACATTCATACTCTCCGACCAAAATCCTCACCTGCCGTGTGGAAAACAACTTGTTATCCTTTAAATTCATCTACATATCAGAAGAAAGAAAGCAGCTGTTTCTTCTTTATTACTTTATATCGACGTAAGCAAAAGACTCGAAACCGAAGACTCGGAAAAAAATGCCGTGCTAAGCGATATTTTGCCCGGCGCTCGGGGAGGCTGTTATTTTCAAATTTCTAGTTTGATATTTGTGCTTTAATAAAAATTGTTATGAATTAATTTCAGCAAATTGAAATAACGAGTAACCTTTAATTTAAAAAAATCTCTACTTTGCAAATGTGCTTTAATACATGATTAGTTATTTAGTTTTCCTAATTCAAGATAATGCAGTATAGATATAGAACATGTAACAAAATAATTATTGCAGGCAGGTGTTTAAAGTATTTTCTTTATAGCACAAAGCTCACACAATGTATCACGCTACAAATAAACACAAAGTATAAATTCCAAATAATTTAAATATGAATGTTGCAGTTACATATATATCATTTATAAATTGTATATAGAATGCATTGTATATACAGTGTATTATATTTTTTAAACTTAGTTACTGAAACATCAAAATCAATTTAGTCGCTAATAAGTATAGAGAAATACATATTTATTTCATTTTCAGCCACACACTCTTTGGTTCAAGTTGTTTTAGTTGTTTGGAAGAAAAAACATTCTTTTTAATGTAACAGCATAAATTACGGCCGTTTCTTGAAAAAACAATTGCTTTCAGATCATTAGAAATATGTAAATAAAAGTAAAATGTCATCAATTTTACATATTCCGTAATTATTTTCCTTGTGAAGTAACTAAGTAAGAATAAAAGAAGTTGTTTTAAGGAAACTTTTTAATCATTTTTCGAGTTTTCCATTTTTCGATCCTACTTTTGATTTCCGAAACTTTCATTCTTTTGCAACTTTTTCCTTCATTTTAATCTAAAGTTTTGCTTAGAAAACTCTTTTATTGTCTTCGCTGTAAGACATTAAAGGACGTGAGTAATTTAGGTACTCTTTTGTTGGAGAATCGTCATTGCACACAATTCTGCATTGTAAATATTATGTCTTTTTGGCTTTTTTTAAAGCAAATCATTTTCATTAAATAAGAATGCATTTGAACATCGTTCAAGGAAAGCATAAAGTATGCATGCAGTGTTGTAAAATGGGACGAAAATTTACGTATAAGTGTTCAAGAACTTTTATAAAGGAATTCCAGATCAGTCGTTCATTTTAAAGAAAGATGAACTTTAAGATCGAGAGGAAAAAAACCTCCTTCGAAATATATTAACATTTGAAATTGTATGACATGTTTCGAAAATATTTATCTTGTTACGTTTTATTTTAAGAAACTCAGATACATAATTTTTCAAATGCTAAAATATTTCTATTTGTACTTGTGGTTGAAGTCTGAATATTCATTTTGTTGTTATTTTGACGGTTTTTTTTTTCTAATCATACGTAAATAAATTGTCTTTTTAGGGGTCACTCATAAATGATGTCACGCTTCGAGGAGGGTGGGTGGTTCGAGAAATTGTGACAGTTTGTGACAAGGGAAGGGTCGGGGGTAACAAGAAGTGTGACATCACGCATTTTGGTTTCTACAAAAACCTTTAAAATAATTTTTAAAAAAAATCATTTAAAAATTTTTTTGATTTTTATATTTTGGTCTTGAAGTTCACTGATCATTTTGTATCGTAAACACCGATGTTGATTACGATAACCTCTTAAAGCACGAGTTTTTTTCTGAAAAACTAGTATAGTGTAAGTTATTCTTTGCAATTGTAGGTTGTGGGGGGTGCCTAGGGAGCGGGAATGGGGTAAAAGTTACATAGAAAAAAAATATTATATTATGTGAACGGATCTCAGACGGGCATTAAAAATATAATAACGCACGGGCATGGGCAGATTTTCGCCCGTGTCTGACACGGGCAAATGCGGTAAGGGGATAAGGTTTAAATATATTTCTTGTTAAAAGCTTAAAAGAAACTTTTCTTGGACAATTACACTTTTGAGATAAAATTGCGTGGGTCATTTTTTTCGGAATTCGAACAATAAATATATTTTACTGTTTTATACTAATTATGTTTTGTGTTGTAAACCTTAACCTCATTTTATACAAATTAAGTAGACGTGTAATCATTATTATTATTCTGTTTACGAATGCCAATAAAAGTTCAAGAATAAAAATAGATGCGTAATCTATAACGCAGTGCTTTGTACATATGCTTATGTACAAAGCAACTGCAAGTACATATGCTTATGTAGTATAGCGTGGCATGTGACGAAGGGGTTATAGGGGTATGATAAAGTGTGACGTTTTGTGACAAAGGGGTGTCAAATATATTGAAAAAAGTGTGACATCATTTATGCGCGATCCCTTATGGCCTTTTCCAACGCACTTTTAGGAGTATTTATTACAATTACTTAGGTCTTTTATTCATTACTTTGGGTCTTCTCATATCTATTGCAGAAAACAAAGCGTTTTAAATGCGGAGATACCAATCAAAATCACACATGTCCATTTTCAACACAAATTGAGTTAGCAGCTGATTTAAGTATTACAGGATGGAGTTCAAATATTTGAAAGCTTTCTCTCAACAATATTAATAAGACTAAAATCAAGCTATATAACTACATAATTATATTTTTACATAAAAGGATATTTAGAAACACGTTTTCCGTGAATTGCCAAAAATCGTTTAGAATTGACATGTGTGGTTTTGATTGGTACCTCCTCAAATATGCCTAGTGATTTATTCACTTCTTGAATGGTATATAGTAAGTCTCCAGCTTTGTTATCCTTGATTTAAAGTATTTTCTGAAAATAATTACTAAGTTGCGGTAAGACTTGGACGTGTCAGTAAAATGACTTCGGTTTATGCCAAAAACTTGCACAAGATAACAAATATATATTAAAACATCATTATAAGTCGATTTTTATTTTAGACACGTCATTTGGTTTATCAATAGATCTATTTCGAACAAGTCTAAAGTACTTCGTCTTTAGTACTTTTTGCTTTTTGTACCTTTTTTCAGGAATACGCAGAAGGAAGGATCACATTTCGAACATTTATTTATTCCGAATTACAAAAGGTAGAACCATTATTCCAACCTTCCTGGACAGAAATAAGTTTTAAATTTGACAGCCCAGGTAAAAATTGCAAGCACGGTTTCATTGGATGTGTTGCTTGTCATGTTGATTTATCTGTAATATCCAAGATGGCGACACAACCGGGAAAAAGCATTTTGTGTGGTGTTAAACGTTTTGATATTTGTCGCGTAACACATGGTACGTGAAAAAATAAAAAATTGAAAACTTTATCTTTCCATGAACGTTGGAATAGAGTTTTTATCTTTTGTAGTTTGAAAGAATTAAATGGTTGAAACCTGATCCTTCTTTTTTAATAGCCCTGTATAGAAATTTGCTCACTCCTCATTTGGGGTATGATGGTCAGCTTTGGTCTGCATGTTTAAGAAGGGAATTTAGCTTAATGGAAAGGGTTCATAAGAGGGCTACTAACTAAATAGTCTTTCAGGTTAACAATATGATACCAGGTGCGAAAAGATTAATATGTATAGTTTCGAGTAAAAGAGAGTTAGAGGAGACATGACTCAGTTACTTAAATTTACTTAAAATCGAAGATATTGGTGAACCACATTTTGCCACAGAAAGCTGAACCAGAAGTCATTGTTGTAAACTTTTCAAATACCAGCCACATCTTGAAATTAGGAAAACATACTACTTTAACATACTTGTAGGCATATGGAATAGTTTATATAGCGCAAATCGTTTTAAGAGGGCACTTGACATTTATTGGGAGGATTGGTAAATTGACTAGGACCAGCCCAGTTGATCCCAGTCCCTATTTCTATTCGTCACTTTTGTATTTGTACTTCTATTTATATGATTACAATGTCAAAACATTTTATGAAAGAGAATAATAAACAAAAGCATACACGCATAAACGTTACTATTGTTTCATTTCAAATACGTACTGCTTGGTACTGAGCTAGATTTGTTGGTTGGTTGGTTGGTTCCTTTCGTGTCCACGCGCGAAGCGAGGAAGAATGGGTGAACTGCTCCTGAGACAAACGGGGCCCTTATAGGCAGGAGTCCAACTTCTGCCCTTTTAATGCGGTCTCTTAATTTTTTGAACCAGCTCCCAGAGGAGAGACTGTCACCTGGGGTTTGCTCCCCCAGATGTATCATTTTACTTGGAGGACATCGGAGCCACGACGCATCCACAGCAACCAGCCGCGAGATGTTGTCACCCTCCCAAACACTGACCTCGGTCGATGTGGCTTCCCTTTCGGTGTTCTGTGGGAAGAACTACATCTGTGTTTGTCAGAATTAAAATAAACATAATATAATTTTTGAGCTACATTGTACAACCCAGAATTGAAAGAATGATTCTTTAAAACAAGGGGGGGGGGGGGGGTGTCGTGACGTGGAAATAAACTTGGAAAGCGGAGATGAGGGCAACACATGAAAAATGCAATATTAGTTACGAACTAATAAAAGAGTCGAAAATTAAAAGTAAAATAGTTAATAATAGTTCACTCTTAATAGCATTTGTTTACTCATATAAAGTATTTAAGATTTGAGCGGAATGTTAGGCAGAGCCTTGCATATTAAATTAAATATTTTGTTTAACCCTAATGGATGCAGAGAGAATTTTCTGATGATCGCGAAAGAAACATATCATTAAAGTTTCTTCTCTTGCAGCGAATCGAAATGTTTCCTCACGAGGGAATGAGAAGATTACCACGACTCTGGAAATTCATTCAACAATATTGAACCGAAAACAAAAATTGGACATTAAAGAGCATCATTTAGGAAATTAGAAATTAAATAAAAAGTATGATGACAGGAAATCCATGCCTTTCCCATTTTCTTTTTTTTTTTTGTTCCTTTTTTTCATAGTATAAAAAGCTCTGAAAAAAAAAAAATACTTTTCTGCGTTTCAATATCAGTTCTTTTTTTTGCTAAAAATTGTAAAGGAAAAACCTTACCACAGTAGCGAGGAATATTAACAATTCATTTAACATCTGGAATGAAATTTCGTCAATACCACAAAGCTACAACTAGTTACCAAAACGATTTTAAAATGAATTTTGCTGACCTTACTATATTTTGTGAAAAAAAATTACTTTATTTTAATTTCGCCAATTTATTACGGTTTAGTTTTGTGCAAAATGTTGCTTTAAAATAGAACATGGAAACAGTTTAAACTTTGATCATGGTTCATAAACCGTCCTTTTCACTCAGGGTATAAAAATAAATGGTTAGTATAGAAAATTATCAAACTCAAATGAAGCTTCTAACAATGCATTGCCCTAAAAGATGACTTATTTAAGCATATTTTAAACAACGGTTTCAAGTGAGAAAGTTTATTTTATTTTCTATTTTTTTGTTTTTTGAAATGAGTATCTCTTTTTAAGGACTACTTAATTAATTTTACTCAAATAAATCAAATTTAAAACACATCTTTAAATCACATTTGGTCAACTCCATATGTCCTTTTTCATGCCTGCCACAAATTTTATGTTTCATTTCCGGCAGTAAATTCTTAAAAAATCGCTTATAGGTGTTGGTGTGCTTACGCATCTTTATGAATGCTTAAAAAACATCTGAAGAATTTTAGTCTAAGAAATAAAATTTTGCGTTACTTTGTAAAGCCACGCCGTAGCAGGCATGTCAGAAAATGCCACGGCATGTTTTTATGCAGTAGTTACAATTTTTATTTATTCCGATATTTTTAAAGTAGGCATGACAAGGTGTAAGGGCGTCACAATTTATTACATTATTTTAATATTTTTCTGAAAGAGCGAGATGTTGGCAACAGCCCGACTTCGACGTTGCCTTGTTTTACAGAATTCGTTGAAGTCGGGCTGTTGCCAACATTATACTTTGGTAAAAATGTTGTCTTTTGTCATTTAAGATTACAATGGATTTTACTATACTTCGATTAAGTTCTGAAACCACACTGAGGAGTCATAAAATTGAATTAGGCTGTACATTGGTGGAACTATTTCTAAAATGGGAACGATTTTATAAAAATCCTGTGATCAAGAAGTTCCGTAAATTCCTTTATGTACTTCTGATGTGAAACTGAAATGTTTTGAATTTTAAGCAGATAATGTCGCGTCTTAGCAGGAAAACAATTGTAGTCATTTTTACAATTGACTACTCACTTTTTAAGTTATACAAAGAACAGAAAGGAACATAAATCCATTTTTCACCTCAGATTTGGGTACAAAAAAAAAATCTAATAACGGTATATTTCTTCATTTCTGCTCATTGTTTGAAACAATTGATCTCCCCAACATCTCCATTGAATACAATGAGCGATGGAATTGAATGAAAAGGGAGACAACTCCATCAGAAGTTGGATTCCTGGAAGCAATCACTGCCATTAAAATTGAGTTTTGCCTCCTTCAAGGGTCCGAAACAATTAAATTGTGCAACAATGTGCGCGATGCACCCCGCTCATCCGTTCCTCATTTGCGGGTGAATTCTTCGGCGAACTTGAGAGGCGCTTTCCGGACGTCTTATCGAGGCGGAAGTCTTTCCGGGCCCTTTTCTCGCAGACGGAAGAGACTGAGTCGGCGGGGAATTCCGCCCGCCCGAGAAGTCATTGATTGGCATTGGCGATCGCCAGGGCTTATTGCCCTGCATCGAGTGTCAATTGATTATTGGCTTTTTTTCTACG
This sequence comes from Octonoba sinensis, assembly GCA_038502835.1. Lineage (NCBI taxonomy): Eukaryota > Metazoa > Arthropoda > Arachnida > Araneae > Uloboridae > Octonoba > Octonoba sinensis. The sequence continues at coordinate 1,479,279 of CM076606.1, read as the reverse complement.
GGGGCACGAGCAGCTGTCTCTCCGGTGACTCCCAGGAATGTATGCAATTATTCCGCCGAAACTAGGGGAAAAAGTCCTGAAAATGTGCTACATTTTTTTTACTTGTTATGCCTCAGAAATACATTCCGTTTGATTCACTGTTTTATTATTCGATGCATTACGTGTAAGGGTTTACAAAGTTTTGGAAGTAAATATTTGGACACATCGTTTCGAACATTGGTTCTTTTGCAAAGTCTGAAGTAGGTTGTGAATTCAAGCAGGGCAAAAAGTTAGACAAAAACTGGCAAAACCAGGGGGGAAATGGAAAAAAAAAAAAAGGCAAGAACGGCAATAATATGTGTTCTTAAATAATTTGAAGTTAAGTCTACAAGTTAAAAAGGGCTTGAATAATTAAATTACTGCATTGTTGAATATTTTAATTTTGCTTATTGATAAACATTATAATGAAAACAACTATTTAATGAAACTATAAGTTCAAATTGTTTATTTATAATGGGGCTGCTGCATATTGATTCCGCACCATTTGCAGACCTAGTGCCTTTCCCAGGCACTTGCAACCATTCTCTCATATGGCCATACTATAGGTGGAGCCCATTGCCAAATTAGAATTTTGACTCTTAGCTTCCCCCTAGATGGGGGCACCTGGACTCTAACGATACGAAATGGCACTAGTAATTTAATTTATCCGAGAGCACCCAAGCCAAACAAATGCTGAAGGGATCTTTAACATGCCACGTAAGCATACGGCATCGGGCGTCGCGCCAGAGGAAATCCAGTTCCGTTTCCGAACAATTCACAAAATTCCAACGAATCAAAATGGATCCTTCAAAAAATTTCGATGAATCAAAATGGACCCTTCACAAAATTCCAAGCAATCAAAATGGACCCTCATCACGAAATTCCGAGCTACCAAATCGTAGTTTTTACAGAACTATTTATTAAATTAGCGGCAAAAAAAAAAAAAAAAAAAAAAACCTTTTTATCACTGTATGTATACATTTTGAATTTTCCCAAAAATATTTGAGTTTTCACAAAAATGTTTTCAAAATTCAAAGAAAACGGGCCCTGTTAAAAATGCTGGATCGACCCCCCTGGACATGAACGCGGACAATTTTCTGCATCTTTAAAATTCACCGGTTTAAATTCCACATTTGACCCAGCGAGCTACGGCGTACGAGGCCACTACGCCACCTTGGCGGCAAAGTTACAAATTACGAAGTATTTAAAATTAACTACAAATTATACATTGAAAAAAAAAAACCTTTTTTGTTATGTCAACTTGATTTATTTTCTCCCTTTTGCTTTTGGAAAAATGAACAAATAGTGACTTTCATCACTTTAAGAAATTTTATTTTTTTGTATCTTTACTGATAAATAATGAAATTCACCTGTGAAATGTCTAGGTCATAACACCAGTTATTGAAGAATAATATCTCCACCCAATCCCAAGCATTGTACCCTACTTTGAGTTAGTTATGATAAAAATAAAATGAACAACTCATTCATTTTATATTTATTTATTTTTTACAAATTTCATATGTAGTTTAACTTTAAACTCTACTTGTAAAAATTGAGTATTTTTTTTCAAAAAATGCATATTTTGTGACATTATAACGCATACGTTATGTTTATTTTACTTAGCAACAAAATTAAGTACGAAGAGTATTTACTTTTAGCTAAATTTATTTATAAATCTGATGTTTTAGTTTGCTTTTAAAATTTGAAAAAAAAAAAAAGGTGGGTACAATGAGTTTTATTTTTTCTCCTTTGGCTGACAAAATCCTATTTTTATCGGGATAGTTTTCACCAGATTTTTTACAAGGTTTCCCCCCTTATGGTGAAAACTTGCCTATCCTTTTGCAAAAATACGACCGGTTTTTATGTGGTATACATTAGGGTGGGTCGAAAAAAAGTAATGTCTTTTTTTCGAAACGTTATACCGCGGAAAACTTGCCTCTGGAGTAGGTAAGTAACGTGCAAATTAAAAAACCGATTTTTATTGAACCCCTAGCTAGCGCACCGTACTTAAAATTTCGATTTTTTTCGAAAATCAAGTCATTTTACAAGTTTTTTCGCGGAAGTCAACCATAAATATTTTTAACTGTTATAATGAAAATAATTTATTAAAAGGGTTGAAAAGCACACAAAAAAAAATTAAAACCGTCAAAATCTTTCAATTTGTGGTACGGAAGAAATTCCTTGATTAATTTAAAATTTTGAGCGTATGTTTCTCCTATCATTTCCCACTTTTTCCTCGCTGACGGGAAGAAGAAGTAAACTTAGATGATTTACAAAAAACGTTGCGAACCACTGTAATAGAATGACCATATAAAGGAGTGGTTCCCAACCTGCTTTTTCTTGCGAACCCCTTCTAAGATCCGAAACAAAATGGTGATCCCCTTTCTGTAGTTCTTAGTAACGGGTAACAAAACTAAAGTTTGCTGGCACGTTTATTTTACTTTTCGAACAATAGATTCATGACAAAAAAAATGGAATTGCAAAATATCTAAGTTTAAACCAAAGCAAAAATACAGTTACAAGAAAATACATATGTTTTTTTAATTATTACGTTTTATTAGATGTTCTTTTTGAATTATTAACAGAGCAGTAAAAAAATCTTTAAAAATTATTTTACCGTTAGTGCGAAGAGAACTAACCATAATTATCATAAGAACTAACCATACGTGCACAATTTTGAATCAATCAATATCTTTCTGGTCAAAATTCCCAAAAGTTGTGGAAAATTACTATATTAATCAAAATTCATTTGTTTTCAAACTTTTCATTGCGAACACGCAGAACAGTTGGAATAATGTGTGATAAATGCGAATACAAAATTAAAAAAAAAAAAATAAATGATTAAATATCATCGGTTCAACTTTACGGTCTGTATAGGAGAAATCAGTCGAAAATATTGCAAAATTTTAAATTTAGGAAAATGTTCATATTTCCCACTTTTTCTTCGCGTTAGCGAGGAAAAAGTGGGAAATGGTATGAGAAACATACGTTCAAAGTTTTAAATTAATCAAGAAATTTCTTCCGATACCACTTTGTGATTCAAGTTTTCGAAATCAGACGATAGTAGAAATGAGAAAAATTTTGTACGAATGCTTCCTATGCCAGTCTACAACTTTTATGCATTATCGGAAAAACAATATTTAAAAAAATCATTTTTATACTCCGTCCTAATACGTATGTAAATTTATTATTCAGTTTTTTTCTTGTACGTTACCAATTAAAAATTCTGCCATTGCGATATTATTTCCGCGAACCCCCTTTCGACACCACGCGAACCACTGCGAGTTCGCGAACCACCGGTTGGGAAATTACAATTACCGCTGTTCTATTACAATGAATTGAAGTGTAAAGTAAAGAAAAAAAGAAATGGGCTATTAACACATAACCCAGCATGCTGGACTATGCCCTTCACCATAAGGAGTTAGTATGTGCCTTAAATGCAATAATTTACCGATTTTTGAGTCTTTTGCGCTACCGCAAAATGAAAGATTTTGACGGTTGTAATTTTTTTGTGTGCTTTTCAACCCTTTTAATAAATGATTTTCACTACAGCAGTTTAAAATATTAATGGTTGACTTCCGCGAAAAAACTTGTAAAATGACTTGATTTTCGAAAAAAATCGAAATTTTAAGTACGATGCGCTAGCTAGGGGTTCAATAAAAATCGGTTTTTTAAATTGCACGTTACTTACCTACCCCAGAGGCAAGTTTTCCGCGGTATAGCGTTTCGAAAAAAAAAAAAAACTTTTTTTCGACCCAACCTAGTATGCATCATTTAAAGGCGCTTAAAGTAAATTTCTACAGATTGTGATACCAACTATAGCACAACTTTTAAAATCATGATGGGATGAGAAAAAGTACAAGAAATTCTAATCAAATAGAACATCAAAGTTTAGTTCTAAAGCTTTAGAAGAACTTTGTCCATATGTAAAAGAAGAGGGTGAAAATGCTTGAAATTGAAAATTTCGTAGAGATTTTGAAAAACACCGGCGCACTTTCAAAGGCCCTAAAATAGATCTTTTACCTTTTACGGTAACACTTGATTGTTCAACCTAACATTTCAGCTTACTTACGTGAAAAGTAAATAAAGAAAGAAGAATTTTCAAGCTCTTTTTTCACATAAAAATGGCATTAAATACAAAAGTAAAGAACATTAAACTAATATAAAGTATTAAATGAAATTAAGATTGAGAACCCCCCCCCCCCCCCCCCCCGGGGAAAAAGACATTGATATAAAATCAATCGTTGGTATATGTATTCACTGGTTTTTGGAGAGCAAATTTTTCAATTAGCTCGTTCTGATGATTTTTGTATTCTTTTTCTAAAAATATACTGTAGCTCATGTCATCCATGATATTTCTTTATGCTTCTGCAATTTTGATAGGCAAGAAAAAATATTGTATTCTCTCTGAAATATTTTCCGGGTTCTGCAGCTTGAGTTTCCCCACTCCGTCTACTAAATACTCCGGCTCTGCTCAAGCTACGCTCTATGATCTGAATTATTCAAGTAGATTTCATTCTTAATTTCCTTATTTTTTAGTTAGTTAATTTTTTATGTGATAAAAAAACCGTAGAGTAGAGCACAACAATACCCCCGCTCTGTTCCAGTTTCGAGCAAAATTTTGTTGCTCTTCGCGTGGCCCCAAATTCCCCATTTTTTTTTTTTTGTATTACACGTGACAAAATGAAAGAATATTGATGAAGAACATGTAACTTAAAAGATGTTTTCCCTTTGGTAACACTAAATGCATGTTTTAAAAGTTCAAAACGAATTGTCACTAACAAATGCAGACGAAATATCGTGCAAAACAACAAAAACGCTCTAAATAAAATTTTTCAAGAAGAAGAAGGGAGCGAAAACTCTACAGAGAGATTCTGAATATTTTCTCCCCCCCCCCCCTTTTGTTGCATTATATAAAAGGCATTTCTTTCTTTTCATTCAGAATTAAAATTAGGTGGACTCAACACACATTGATGACATTACAAAGGCAATTTATTACGATAAGAAATATTTTTTAGTGCTACTAGAAATTTTTCGTGTGATTGCTGTCTTTAACTAACAGTTAAGGAACGAAAAGTTAATAATATTTTTGTTTATTAATTCTTTTTTGTTCTTGGCTATTTCTATTGCTCACTGACAGTTTTGCGGTAATTAAAATGTTCAGCCTTCACTAGTTCTTTTTTTTTCTTCCTTCAAATTGAACATTTGTTTTTTAACTCCATCTGTTCTTGATTTAAATGAAGAGGAACTTCTTCCAAAACTTTTCAATTTCTTAAAGAGCGCAACAACATCCCCCCTACGACGGATAGTAAAGTCGCGTAGCGTCATCTCGGCAATTTATTACGAGTGTAGTCCCATTTGCAGCGCGTTTACGAGTATCTGAACTTGAAGACCTCATTTTTAATTCTCTCACCATTTGGACCAACTTCGCTTAATCAGTTTTGCTTGTGCGGGGGTAAAACACGTAAAACTTTCCTTTCTTGCTTCCGAAACCGGGCAAGGCACTGCAAGAGCAATTCAACCGAGACCGCTGTTACTTTAATTAAATTTTCATTCCGTTAAAATTGACGAGTGTAATTTTCAGGATAGGTAAAGACGAGCTTACGTTTTGCCCAATTACTTATTAGCTTTGATGATGCAGATTATAAGAGGGGAGATTCCAATCTGCTGATGCAAATATTCAGTCGAATATCGTTACTTAAGAGCGATCTGAATTATTAAATAACATTTTAACTGTGTCAGTAATTGTCTTTAAGATGTTGCGCTCAGTGATAAGTTTTAACCCTTATATTTAAGCATGATTCTTCACTTTTTAATTACTAATTTCCAACACCGGTTTCCCAGTGGGTACGTAGTACTAAAAAAGAATAATTTTATTGGGAAACTGTTATCAAGGAGCTTGATTAGGGACCGTCCATAAATGATGTCACGCTTTTTCCCATATATTTGACTCCCCTCCCTCCTTTGTCACAAAATGTCACAATTCAACATACGACTTCCCCCTGTGTCACATGAAATGCTATGTTGCACAAGTTTGATGTCACACTTCTTGTTACCTTTTTCCCTTGCCACAATTTGTCACAATTTCACAATTGCCTCCCTCGAAGCATGACACCATTTATGGATGATCCCGTATTGGGTTTAAAACAAGTTTTTCGTAAATTCAAAGAAACTCTCAGTTTGCTTCCCTTCTGTACTTCAACCGAAATTTTTTACAGCGTAGGTTCACAATGAGTCCATACCTCATCCGTCTAATAAAAATCAGAGGTTGAATCTTGGTTTCTCGTATTCTATGAGGAAATTACGTACACATTTAGTAAGATATGAAAGATAGTAGGTAAATACATTATTAATCGCACAAAGTTTTGTCCGCAAATCGCCTGTGATTCATATTATAGGTTATAAATAACTGTCTTAGGATAACATTACATTTCAAATGTTTATACAATATTATCATTTTTTCTGAACTCAGTTTTATTTGATGAAATTATTTGCATGATGTGTAAATACAAAATGAATTAACTAATTATCCAAAATAAAACATAATTATAAAAAAATAAATAATTAAACGCAGAGCCATAAATGCATTTGTTTCAGTAAAAGTGAAGAATTTTAAAGAACTAGTTGATATCTTAATTTTAACTAGCTGATCCCCCACAGAATATCTGCGGGCTGTAACCATTTTAAAATCGTAAAGCCCGGTTTTAAAATTCGCAAAGCTTACTAAAAGATCGCTAATATAAACATGAGAATGATCGCTCGATATAAACAAACTAAGGTGTTGCCGCTCCAAGGAATTGGAAGACAACCATTTTAAAATCGTAAATACCGCTTTAAAACTCGTAAAGCTTACTAAAAGATCACTAATACAAACATGAGAATGATAGCTCGATATAAACAAACTAAGGTGTTGCCACTCCAAAAAATTGGAAGACCATTTTAAAACCGTAAAGATCGCTTTAAAATTCGAAAAGCTTACTAAAAGATCGCTAATATAAACATGAGAATGATCGCTTTATATTAACAAACTAACTTTTTGCCACTCGAAGGAATCTGAAATTAAAAATTGATTTATGAATGAAAATACTTTTAAAGAAATAAAAATAAATTTGAAGTACGTAGGTTACGGTAATACGGCACAAATAGTATGTTACTTTTCCATGGAAGTTCATTGGAAAAACGTTTAAATATCGTTTTGCCATTGTTTGTTTTCTGCGTGCTGTCAGTATCGCATCGTACCGCAAAGTTTAATCGTAACTGGTCCACGTTAGGTGAAATATGTATATGGATAGTTTAAGTAGGCGTCTCCCCGAAATTTACTTTTCAACCCTTTAAAAGAAAGATTAAAGACACCGTGACGAAATCATATTATGAACTCTTGGTTTAGTCAGTAGCTAAAAATTAATTTGACAACTATTATGTACATTACCAATCATCCCATTTTCTGTCTCATAATTATATGTTGAGAAGAAGAATAATAAAATTAAATTAAATAAAAAGAGAGAGATAGAGAAACTGTGCGTAGTAATGATGGTCATGATTTAGTAGGTGCGAACTGAAAAAATTAACTTATCCCCAAACATTTATAAGAATTTTTTTTCTTACCGCGATTCTGTTAAATAACATAATTTGCACGCCGCAAAGGAGATGAAGAAAGAAAAATGTTTTTTAAAACTATTCATTGCTTTTTTGAAATCGTGGGAGAATGGGCGTCTCCCAGAGAGTTAGTTAAGCGGGTGCACGATCATAGGAAATACTCGTATAACGTCGTTCTGAGCTTTCTCCACCTGTTCGTTCGTCTTCGTCAACAAGACGTGATCCCCTGGCATGCTCCGTTTCGCAGCTGTACACATTGAAGCACAACACTCAACATCAACAGTGAGTAAGTAACAGCTGCGAACAGCGTTACAGAAAGGTTTCTGAACGTTTATAGCTTTCGTCTTGAAATGCTTGCGGTTAAAATGTCTAGAAATTTAAGCTGCCAGTAGTCTTAGGTGATGTAAATATTCATCGAAAAAAGAAAATATCTCAACGATTTTTTTCTTTCTTTATCTAATGGGAATAGAAGAGAAATGGGATTTTAAATATTTTTTACAAAAGACTTACTTGAAAAGATTTAGAAAATGAATAAATTTTAAAAATATGTTTAAAAAGGGAAAAAAAAAAGATAGAGATTAAAATTTATAAAATATTTTGGGAAATGTATTAATAAGGGTATTATAAAAGGAAAACTACTCCGCTGCTTCGTCTGAGGAATATTTTTAAATGCCGAGATGTTTCAAAATATACTTTTATATTCATGTTGTGCTATATTGTGGGCCCTTTAAGTGATAGTTTAACTTTGAAGAAAGTTTTCAAAACAATTTTGTATGCTATCTTTTTTGTATTTAGTTTCCTTATGTCTTATAACACTGAGTTCACTAACGTTTCTCGGCATTAAAATTAAATTTTAAGCTCTCCGAGTCTTTGATTGCGATATTGTCTAATTATACGCCGAGTACAACATGCGGTCACCTTTCCCTTATGCTGCCGAGCCAGAAACATACCAACAACACATATATGATTAAAATTTAACTTGATTTTAGATCAAGGTAAGGTAGTAAAAATAAATAAATAGCAGGAAAATACGTAACAAATATGCATCAGCTTCATATTTGTCTGTGCTAAAAGATGTGTTAATAGAAATGAAGTTTAAAAAAATAATAATAACAATAAGTAAAAAAATTTGAATACCTACCTCCATGTTTTACGATTTTTTGTATTTCAAAAAGTACTTCAAAAGAGAAGATTTAGGTTTTTTTACATCAGTTAAGCTAAGTCTTTCAGCCTCATTTATATATTTAAGCATTAAAACAATTACAACCAGAAATAAGAAGTGCTACGTGCAAACATTGACTTGTTCTGTTTTTTCATCGGTTTATTGCACAAAATATATTCGCTTTTTCTAGGATTGTGTGCTTCTTCTCAAGTTGACCAATAATTTTGGGGGCAATTGTTTCTTGAATCAATTCGAATTCAAACACAAATAACACAACGGGGGCTCAGTCGTTTCATTTATTACCGCATTAGAAAAGTATTGACGTGTTGATAAGTACTCATTAAAATGTAACTAAAAAACTACTAAGCATAATCTTAGAGTTCTATATCCATAGTAAAACCGGCAGGGTAGCCAGCCACCCTGCCGACTATAATAAAAAAAATTAAAAAAAAAGGAAAAACGTTTCAAGCAAAATATTGTTGCTCCACTGCAGTTTCTTGGATCTTAGAATAGACTGTACCTCAACTGAAAATGTATTAATTTTTTCCAAAAAAAATTATTTTACGGATTTTTAATATGATTTTTTAAAAGTGTGTTTATTACTCAAGATATACTAATCGGATAATAGAAATAATGTTATGCGTCAAGCTGTCATCGCTCAAAATTATAGTCCGTTAACACGCGAAAAGCTTATGAAGATCTTTTTTCATAATGTTGGATATAAACCAGACATTTTTGCATTATGTTGTGTTTTACTGCTGACCTGTTTCTAAACTCGTTTGCTCAATTTATTTTTTGTTATAAAGATTTGCTCTAAGTTTTTTCTACAAAAGACTTATAAGATCCTTACGCATTCATCGCTTTTGAACAACTTTATCTTAGAATTCATTTTGGCACTTCGCCACTGAGGTTCAAGTGTACTAAGAACATCTTTGGAAGACGAAAAATACTGTTGTGAATAAAACGGGAAAAACATATTGCCAGCCTTTTTTATACAAACCAACGGTTATAAGTAGTAATGAAAAGTCTGTGCTTAAAAATTCATTTGATAATGAAAAAATTTTGTGCGATCATTACTGTCTAACTAGTTTTTCGCCGTAAAGCTAATTTCAGTTTACGTATTTTTAATAGTTCGTCTGAGGATAATATCTGCTATAAATATATAGTCGACTCACGTTATAGCGATCTCTTTCTGGTTACTTGTGCCGTTACATAAAATGGCTCTATATCAAATCAATTCATAATAATATTCAAGTAATTCCTTTTATTTTTAAATACATGCGCTATTTGAAACATATTTTCAAATAGGGCAGTAAACATACAGTATGAAAAGCAGGAAATTTTCTACATCAAATAAAAGTTTTGAATCTAAACGCATAGCATTAAAGAATAATGAGATGTGATATATACTTTACTTTAAATTTGATGAAAGGAATGATTTTATGTAACAATTAGTAGTTGGTAATACATTGCAAAATATAAATTACACCATGAGAGTTTATAAATGAAATAGCATGTCAGGAAAACTTTTATATGATCTTTACAGTCTAATTAACGTTTTTTTATTTAAAAAAAAGAGTAGAATTAAGTATCGTATAAGAATTTCAAATGCATTTTATGCGTGGAGAAAAGTAAGTTCGGCCAGTGGGAAGAGAGAATACTCCGTTTCTGAAAAAGAGCCTGTCAATTTTTTCTAATAAAAGTAAACATTTTTTTTTCTGCACCTGATTAATGCAATTTTTCAAAATTTCAGAATGAAAAAATCTTTCTGCGTTATGCGGGTCGTTATCTGAAATATTCGCTTTCGAAGGCCGTTGTAACTCAGGCTCTTTATAGCGCGAGTCAACTGTATTAAAAAAACATTTCATTGACTTATATTGAAACACATAATTTTATGTGCGCTAAGAATTTTTTATTATTATTAGTAATTTATCCTAAATCATCTTTTTTTCCCCACTTTGTATATTTGTTTAGAAATGCCATTTTCTATCTTTTACAGTTATTTAAACAAACTGAGAACCTTTTCGCCTAATAAAATCATTTTATAGTTTGTTATGTACTTCATTTTGCTGACTATGGTACCAGAACTTCTATTTATTTTATAATAAATACGTAAATAAATAAATAAAAATTCAAATAACAATTTTTCATTAATTTCTCTTATGTAACTTCCAAAATCAGCCTTAATTTAGCTGTAAGATGTGGCAGCACCTTCGATAGGCTTTTCTTCAGCCTGTTTTGTTTAGATTAATTTTGAAGTTATGTTGAGTGTTAAAGCAATGGTTGTGCTTTTCTTTTTTCTGCTTTCTTTACTTCAACTTTACAAAAAAAATCTTTATTCGCAACACTTTTGGTAATATTTCGATAACTGAGGCTCTTGGCAATTTTTTATATGAGGTACTAAAAAACATACTGGTGTCATTTTTTTTACACATAATTTTGTCACATAAGTCTTTTTGTTTTGGAAAAGGTAGTTAATTCAATTTTTCATAATATGGGATATCGATTTGCAGTGAACTACAGAGAACTTCAAAAATTTAACGACAGTGGCACCATCAGTTTTTTTCTTTTAAGTACCGTACCATAAAAACCGTTGTGCAAAATTCCGTTTTTCCCAAAATATTAATTGATTCATTTATTCCACTATGTTTCTCACCACTTCATTTAGAAGGTGAAACATTCAGTACATATATACAGTAAAGCCTGTGTAAGTTGAACACTTGCAGTGCAGAACTTTGGTAGTTAACTTAGACTGGTGGTCAACTTATAAAGGGTGAGAAGAATTTTTTTTATATTTTGCCGTTCTTACACTATGCTTCATTTCTTTTTAACTGTCATGATTAAAATACCTTTAAATTTGACTTCATGTATTGACTTTACTTTAATATAGTAATTAGCTATTTTTTTTTCAATCTATGATCTAAAATATCGTTAGAGAAATTAAACCTTACTGACCATCAATGTATCATAAAACTTAAAAATTTAAGTACTTAGCTAAAATAAAGATAAATATCTTATTAATTGTGTAAGTTGTTTATTTGATGGTAAAGATTTCCTAAAAATATATAATTGTACAAAATGTATTCTCAGATTCAAAAAAAGAAGAAGAAATTTATTTAAAGAATAAAAGAATGCTCATAGTAGTTTTCCAAGTAATTAGAAAGAGGTTTAGACAAGCTTTATAATAATTATAAACAGTAATTATTACTGTTGCATCCATGCAGTGCAGAAGCACACTGATAAAACATTAGAGCATAAAAAATATCCTGGAAAAGTTATTTTTGTCATTAAATAAATAAATATCATGGCGATAATTAGGCGGTCAACTTACAAAGGTTTTTTATGATACTCCCACCCAAATTTGGTGTATATAAGTAGTCAACATAGACAGGTGGTCAACTTTACAGGTATATGTTATATATATATATATATATATACTGAAAAAAACCGTTTCTCCAACAACTCAGTACCTCTTAGGGGCCCTTCATAAATGATGTCACGCTTTTCCCCCATATATTTGTCACAATATGTCACACTTCAGCGGACCCCCTCCCCCTTTGTCACATGTCACGCTATGTTGCATAATGCATGATGTCACACTTCTTGGAACCCCTTCCCCTCCCCTTGTCACACTTTGTCATAATGTCACGAACCCCCCCCCCCCCTTCAGCCCTCGAAGCTTGACATCATTTATGAATGATCCCTTACCGTGACGCCTGACGATAACTATGCATTGTCGTCCTGCGCGGGAGAAGCGTTTGTGTCTTTCTCGTGTTTCTTCTCGGGCCGAGGATTGGAGTCTTGGTCGTTCTTAACCACTAGACACTTGGAACTCCCTAGAAGAGATTCATTTAAATACTGTTAATTAATCTGCTGGCACTTAAGGCTCAAGTGAAGAATGTCAAAACATTTTGTCAATGCTTATCAGCTTTTTTTAATTCTAAATTGGGATATTTTCATAGTACTTAGGGAAAATGCTGTATTTTTCCTTAACCCGTTCATGGTTGTCTTCTAATTTGCTATCGGAAACGCTTTTGGTTATCTACCAGCAAATGATCTTTCTTCCCATATTGCTGCATATTCGTCTTCAGAGGCGAGCGAATCCAGTGTCGTTCATCGTATTTTTTTGAGAAGATATCTGCTGATCGATTTCCCCCTTCTCTTCCATTCTGAGCATAATAGATTTATGTTGCGGCGATTTCCGCTTCCATTATTCCTGTCCTTCGTAGGGAAATGTAAGAGATAACAGGTAAAAGGGAACAAGAAAATAACAGATTATTTCGCCGATGGACGAAAATACTAGGAAGAGATTTCCGAGTGGCAGTGTGTTTTATGTCAGGCATGATACAAAGCTTATCGTCTCATCCTATTCAATCTATGTAGAATTTATAGTTTTTTATGCAGTTGACGCCTCTTGTTGTAATTACGTTCGAGCGAATTGAGTTGATAACATTAACCGACTGCTAATAATGAACCAAGAGAGTTTAATGCTGAAAAAAATGCACACACCTTCACTATTGACAAACAAATACACTTGATTTCCGCAGGCGTTACCTTACATGTTGTTGAAATGAAATGAAATGAAAAGTGAAAAATGAATAGAAACAAGAAATTAATAAGAATAAGTAAGTTATCAACTTTACAAATAAAAAAAATAATAATTAGAAGAAAAAAACATTAATTGTACAATGTAATTTTTAAGAAGCTTATAATTTGTTCGGCGTCATCTTTTTTCTGCACATATCAACTCAAGATTCGAAGCGCTTCTCCCCATGAATACCTTTTTGAATGACAGGGAAAAAAGCATTTTCTTAGCACTTTTTTTCTAGCTTTCACCGATTGAAGGAAAATAATTTTTCTAAATTGATAACATTGATGAAGTTTTTATTACAAAACAGGATGACTTTTTAATGCATTTTTATACAAACAGAAATGACTTAGCGATATTGATAACGTTTTACGGCTGATAACATTAACCGCAATCACATTAAGCGGCGTTCATTGCATTCTATTTTGAGGCTTGATGCTTTAAAACTTAAGAAAGCTGTCTTAAAATTCATTTCCGCGGAGTTTCATAGCACTTATATATAATTTTTAAAATTTAAATTTTATGTATGTTTCTTGTTCTGTTCTAGTTATGATTGCTTTATTCGTACACTGCCACGCTACGTATAAAAGTCGTATCTGCATTTTTAGAAATATTGTTTTATTGTCGCCATTTAATTATTTATAATTTATGACACCTAAATACATTGTTTTATGGTCATATATGAATTAGGGGAAAAGCTGAATGGAGGCAATTCATTGCGTAACGTGACAAAGATGCTCGCTGATTTGTTTACCAAATTTTTAATTGAGTTCTACGTGGAGTTCCCGAAGCAAAATTAGCTATCCTAAAATTTGACTACTTTCATAGCTTTTTCTGATTATAAACCAAGTAATTTACCTTTAATTTAATTATTATAAAATAAATTTATCAATTATTACAATAGTTATAGTGTTTTATTTGGTGTTAATTTTATATAACGTAGAACTTTATTTAGTCCTAGTTTTTAATAACGTAGAATTTTATTTAGTCTTAGTTTTTAATAACGTATAACTTTATTTAGGCCTAGTTTTTAATTAGATTAGTTTAAATTCATAAAAGAAGTTTTAATTAGTAATAATTTAGGATTTATTGAGCTAAATGGCTAATTCTATTGTTGATAAACCGTTGTATTTAATGGATTTTAGAAATTTTTCCATAATGGAATATGCCGAGCATATTCCGGCACTAACTGTAAATAATAGCGTGATTACTAAAGAAAAGAAAGGGTCATTATTATTTAATGAAAAATTCGTTTCTAAAATGTGTTTCCTCGAACCGTCAGAAAATAATGCATTTTTTTGACATATCGGCTACTGTCAAAGCTGAAATGAAAAAGAAAGAAGCTTACACAGCAAAAGTTAGGATTTCAACCGAATGCAAGGTAAGTTTTTGTTATTGTTTATTTATCGTAATTTATTTTGACATTTTTTTGTTTCATAGATTTTAATGCTTATGAAGCTCAAGTTCTTAACATTCGCAACATTCAGTTGAAATAGGTGACCCATATGCAACACAGTATGACATCTCTTGCAACTCAATAAAATATTCAAACAAAAACGTAATGTTAAACAAGCGAACTCGAAGTAAAGCGATACTATAGCTTCCTTTGTTTACATCGCTTACATCTTTGTCACGTGACTTATGACGCTGTATAAATTGCCTCCATTAAGTCTGGTCTGAATCAAGTAAACGAAGGTATAATCACCAATTTCTCATTTTGAGTTCATCTGCGCGTGTACTTTACACGGCAGCATAAATAAGGGGTGGGGTGGCTATCTTGGCTGTCGTTAAGATCAACTTCATGCGTTAACAATATCGTGAATAGCATCCGAAAGTTTTTATTTTTATATGAGAGAGGGGCAGAAAACTATTTAAAAAATACTGGTTTAGTAGCATATTTACAATACTAAGTCTCAAATATGGACGACCGAATTTCGTAATCCTTCAAAATCCGGACATTTTGCGAACAGTCATTCGTTATTTTTTATATATATATATATACAGGCATGATATAAAAAAAAAACGTGTATTTATTCATTTTTATTTTTTTCATACGCTATTTTCCGGCTCTCAGTATATATTTTCGTTTTATTAAGCGCTTTTACTATGCTATGCGCATTAACACGGATTATTCCAAGGTACCATCGTAAACGTTGCCATTAGAAAAAATCCTTATTTCATCAAAGGACTGGAACACCGCTATTTCGTTACGGTGCAAGAATTGATGTCTGTTTTAAAAAAATCTTTCTTATTTCTTGTTTCTTTCTTTTTTTTATTTTTTTTATTTATGAATTAGTGCATATGAATCTGGTTAATCGAGAACACTTCAGAACATCAGAAAAATAGCTTTGCCTGGTTATATATGCTACTATTCTACTTCCATATCAATTTATATATAATTGTATTATTATTTTGTTCGGACATTTTATCGGATGGGTTCGGAATTCAGGCATTGATTTTCGTCGTTCCTTCTTCGAATGTGCCCCTCTTCTTTAATAGATTTAGGTTATTCATCTGCCTTTTCCTTTATCTCCGAAGCGGCAGCCTTCTGCGGCAGATGGGGAGAAATAAGTCTCAGGATAACGAAGAGCAAAAGGGAGCGAAACAATTTTCAAGTTCAAATGGAGGGGAAGGAAATCTTTTCTTGTGCTTGGGCGCAGAGATAATTTGTTGCTTTAATCGATGTTCGATCTCATACTTTGGAAAACTCATTTTCCAGCACACGATTAAAAATGAATTGCAATTTCCCTCGATGCACCTACAAATGAATATGAAATCTGCCGATTTAGAATGTTTCACTCTTGGAAAACAATCAAGTTCTAAAGAATGATTTCTTATTGATTAAGCGGGGAATGTTCACTGAAAATTCCGCGAATTGCTTTTAAAAGATGCAAAAAAAAAAAAAAAAACCCTACTCAAATAAAATAAAAAAGTAAAATGAATTTGGTTAACGATAAATACTAAAAGCGTTTTGAAGGAGATTTGCAATTCATATTTCCTTTACCAATCCTAATTTCATGAAAGGTGAGACCAAAACGACAGTTACGTCGTTTTACCTTATATTGAAGACATTGACCATAAAATTTAGCAGATGTAAGTAATTTGTCGATTTAAATCCTATTTTGGAAGCATTTAAAATGCTGGTAACTAATGTATTTTTTTTTAGCCACCAGCCTCGCGCAAGCAATCCTAAGGCTTCTGCTAAAAGGTAGGGCCCTGGTGTAGAAAAGTAACTAACATTTCAACGATCAAAATCCATTCTATTGCTATTAAGTGAATGTTTAGACTTATAGCTTTGAGAACCAAAAAACTTCTGTCTGTGTTAAAAGAAAAGTATCAAAGTAATTATTTCATCGTAACTAACCAGCTGTGAAAGATGTAGAGGAATACTTGCTTTCCAAGTGTTCACTCTCTTCAAAAATTACTAAATATTTTAACAACTCTTTTTTTATTAACTGATAAGCACATTTTGAAGGACATTACTGATATTCAGTTTTTGACTCGAGTCACACACACTTTCAGTCGAAAATCGAAAGTTCATGTATATTAATTTGACTCCATTGGACGAGTCTTGTTCTTCCAGTCAGCACTTTTAATTTGCATCTGAATTTAATATCATTGAGCCGAAATTGCAGGATCCCTGTATACGAAAAGTTTTCAAGGTTCATGTGGAATATCCTCTTATTCGATCACCGTCAAACATGGCTGTTGCAGTCAAAAACGCTTTTTGTTAGTAAGCTATTTTACAGCATAAATTATCACTTCAACGTTCTAACTGAAGCGCTACTTCGCTGCAACCAACACTGACTCTGAAAGGCACGTGCACTTGCGGAAAATCGGTAAGGAATCTTTTGCTGCAGGGGAGCACAATATTACGTCATATGTAAATAAAGTTTCACGTTTAAAACTTTTATTAATTTTATGTTGTATTTTTGGTTAAAGTTTGGAAGTTATCTGAAACAATAGCTTAAACTTCTTACCATATACAAATTCAAAAATCTCGTTTCAATGCATAATGTTTGTAGAGAGTTTTATATATTATTCGCGCTCTTATAGCCGTACCAAGATCTAAATATTATCTGCTTTGAAGTCATCTGAAATGAAACTAATGTTTTGCATTGCCGAACGAAAATTCGAATGTATTGTTGTCATTGAGCCGTGTCTGTTACTCTTTTGAGCTAGAGTCATGTGGCCGTACGAAGATGAATGTAGTACCACTTGCAAGTCATTTTAAACAATTCAAAATTTTTTACTTCAGTATAAAACTGTATGTGTCCTTTGTCATTAAGTCTGCCGATTTAGAATGTTCCGGTTAAGCTGTGAATGCAAGACTAATACTCTTACGTATAGCCAGATTCTTATTATCGCATGGGCAAATTGGGTATTATCCCGTGACCTCCATATTTCAAAACCCCCCAAAACTCGTTTTTAAAACAATGTTTGGGCAGAGAGACAGAGAAAGAAAGGTAAAATGCAGCGAATGTACAATGTTCTCAAATTAAGTTATTTACTCTTATTTACTCTTATCTGCAATTGGTCCATACTCTGACTTGGAAAGGTATTTTATTAGATAAGTCGAAATATATTCCTTTCATGGTAATCAACTTAAAAGTAAGATTTTTACTGCTTGAATTTCATAACTGATCATTCATGTATTACGTTATAAAGGATCCGAAGTTTCTCACACAGTTACATTGTATTTACGCTCATAACTTCTTACTGCCATGCGAAAATCAACATATTCTCTGTAGCTGAATACTTTTCTAAAAATCATTTAACATTTTTATTACACAAGTTTGGACCTTTTAAACATTCTCGGTCACGCCTGTAAGAAAGTTGAGGTACAAACACTAGGTACTTGCGAGATACAAACACAATTCCTTTATTTATTTATATATTTTTTCCTATTTTCCACCGGGATCAAAATGCTAAATGAAACTAAAGGAGCGGATCACGAATTACGTCATAGCGGATATTCTCATTCGAACGCCAAATGCCACAGAGGAAACGCCAGATCACTAAACTAAGCTTTGATTGCTGGGAAATAGATGTTATGTTTTCATTTCAATGAAAATATTTCCGATATTCGAAGGGATTTTAATAGAATTCAAACGCGAATCTATACTATAAATTTGGACCCGTTACAAAATATTTTTGTTTACACTTACGGAAACAACTTTGTTGAAACTGAAAGAACTGGGAGTAGTTCTATGCTGATGTTTGCTTGAATTTATTCGTCAAATACTATATTCATCTTTCTCTTTGTTTCTTTTTTCCAATGTTCAACAATTAAAATATTGTTATTGAAAAATTAAAAAAAAAAAATAACCCAAAAACAAAACATGGCAGAAATAAATAGTCTCCTGATGAATTAAAGATTTTTAAAATTTAATTTTATAATTTTGTTAAATTATAAATTCGCATTCTTTTCGTTTCCCCTGTAAATAGATAGGAACGTCTGCATTATGCATTTAAATCAAATGAAATAGGAAATAAATTTCTGTAAAGAGGCAAACGCATGTAAGTGCACTTGCATTCCTTCTGTCGCAAAGCAGAATGAAGTTTTCATTTAATAGTTGTTCTGATACAGACAATATAGCAGTATCTCTTAGATTTACCTCTACTATTTCTTTGCCACGAATCAGATGGGTGTTTCCTTTCTCATTTGCTCTAGTTATGTCCAACTTTTTATTTTTTCCACTTATATCCCCTTGCTTCTATAAATACCTGACATATAAACGAAGAAAAGCTAATCATCCGTCATTTTCTGATGCTGTGCTGAGCATAAAAGAAAAGGAACAGAGTTCTACGTACGTCTTTTCTATTAAGTTCTATTAAGCACTTTCATCATTTCATTTGGCACTAGATGAATGGATACGGAGGCATACGAAAAGTATATTATTTTAATAGATAGCACAATGTTGCAGCGAAGAATTCTTAAGCAACAGCAAATGATAAAGCGAAAATGTAGTTAGTAATGTTCTTACAATGACGTGCCTAAAATTACAACTAACAAATGATATTGTGTCAAAACCATTTTAAAATGCATGTGCATGTTAGTGCAGCGATTCTCAACCTGTGGGATGCGCCCCCTGGTGCTGCGCGAGCACACGAGAAGGGGAGCGCGAGAATATCTAAGAGAAAACATTACTTTAAAAAATAGATTTACTGACTGAAAGGAAAGCACAAATACACAGGGAAAACAAAATACATTTCGACATATTTAATAACTTATTAAAGTAAAACAAATTTATAAATTACAATTTTCTTGATCAAAATATACTAAATTAAAAACAAATTTTAATAATTATTCGTAACTTCCTTGGGCCGGTCTTTCAAAGTAAATTTTTTCGAAGGAAGGCTTAATGTTAGTAATTGCCACCCTCAGTTGTTTCTATATTTAGCCGAGACCTATAGTTTGCCTTCAAAGAAGCCACAGCAGAAAATCCAGTTTCACAAAAGTTGTTGAGGATGTTGAAAATGGTAATAGAATGCGAAATGCCCTTGATTTCAGAGCAGAAAAATCATCCTATACTCCTGCCCAAATTCAAATAGTGATTTATTACTAAATTAATTTAATAACTAAAATTACTTGTTTTTACTCTTGCTTTGGCAGTTAGTTAAAAACTAATTCAAAAACTATATCAGCACTCATATACATTATTGCAGAAAACATTTTATGGTAAGGGGGGGGGCGCGATGAAAATTATGATAGAAAATTGGGCCGCGAATACTGAAAGGTTGAGAAACGCTGTGTTAGTGTTACACAAACCCTTGAACTGCTACGTGCAACGTAAAGACTTACTACTACGGAGCGATACAAGTTTTCAAACACCCTTTAAGCAATGGCAGTGGATCAGGTGACTCATTATCTAGCATTCAAAGCCACAAAAAAAACCCTCAAAATTTTTTAAAAACTTGTTTGTTATAATGGAGGTAAATGACCTAAAGCAACAGACACGTTTTTATTAAGCACTTTATTTTTGAAAGCGTTATTTTCTCTCCTGGTGTTTCAGTTCGAACAGTTTGAGAAACTAATTCCAACTGTTTTTTTTTCTACCGAGGCACGAGCGTAAGCTTTACAGTCTGGATACAGAGGTTTTAACTTTCTGTTATTTTTTTATGTAAGACTAAAGCGGGAAAGGGTACTGCAATTTACGATGTACGTGGGGAGTACTATCTAAATAAAATAGGTAAGACCTACATGTTTCTAATCAAAACATTTATTTGAGTTCATTGATGATATTTTACAAAATTTCCAGTTTGCGAATTAAAGCTACCTCTCCGCCGTTATATAGTGTTTATTAGTTTTTTTTCGCTTCTGCAATTGGTTTCGTTCCTACTATTTGTTCCGTTAAAAATTAATTGACCCTCATAGTTCACGAAGAGTCGTATCATATGCATGTAATGCTTAAAAATTCATGATTTAAAGATTTATTAGTTTCATTACCCCAAGTTTTTGAGACATAATAAAGTGTGCAATAAAAATATGATAGAAATGCATTCCTTGTGTTAATAATGCAAATAGTGTATATTTGTAATATAAATTAATAATAGAAAACGCCAGATATCTTAATAATTTAAGAAACAAACGATATGTTCTTTGCAAAACTGAAAGATGCGATTTCACATAAAGGCTCGCAAGAGGGCAAGTACTTATTGAATGATGTAAACTTAAAGAAAAAAAAGAAGAAAAGTGTCTAAAAATGTGATAAAAACTAAATTTACGCGGCAAGATGAATTTTGAAACATGTATAGTAGAAAATCTCACAAAACTGAGTTTTTTTTTCTTTTTTTAATAATAAAACAACTGTTTTAAATAAAGTGCATTTGGCTTCATCACAACAAATTATTATTACTTAAGATTTTTTGCAATGTTATTAAACTATTTCTAGCATATTTAAAATGTAAAAATGCCTTTTCATTGTTTTTTCTAATAAATTAAACGTAAAATACAAGTGGATGTTTTATTTGACATTAATGTAAATTGTGGAAAACTGAGGCATTATAACGAAAGGGATGCTATAAGTAAATTACTCAATTTATGATGCGCTGAAACACATATTTTAAAAGCATTTATTTAAATTTATTTCTTTGTAATAGCTTTAATATTACCGATACCAATATAGTACAAAGCTCTTTTTATTTGAGATACACTAAAAATCTGTTCTATACTTGCAAACTCAAAAAAAAAAAAAAAAATCCAAAAGCATTCAGCAAACAAAATGGCGCTGTCATCCGTTCTTCTTAAACGACAACACAAAAATTTTCATCATGAAAGAAGTTTGCAAATTGGGCCGAGGAAAAAATGCTAAGCATCATGCGACAGCTGTTCTATCATCTGTTTCATCAGAAAAGTGCGTTTTGAAGGAAACAAGGTTGCGTAAAGATGACCGATCACAAACAGCTTGAAGCAACATGAAAAAAAGCTCCGTTCTTTGTTCTTCTCAAAAAAGAAACAGCTAAAGGTGGCGGCAATTTATACGTTTTTCCAAACAATCGTACTGACATCAAAAAAAAAAAAAAAAAAAAAAAAAAAAAAAAAAAAAAACGCACAGACATATGGATCCAATTGGAATAATAATGAAGAAAATTTCATTCTATAAGATAGAGAAAATCGAACATCATAAAAAACATTTCGTTAAATGGTAGGAATTCATATATACATATTTCACTTAACGTGGATCAGTTGCGATTACATTTTGCGGTTCGATACGATACTGACATCATGCAAAAAGCAAATTTTATAAAACAATATTTAAAATTATTTTTTATGATTATCATAAAGAAGTAACACAATATTTGTATTTATTATCATAACTTACGGGAGGGGGAGGTTTTAACAAATTTATTTCTATTTCTTGAAAAGTATTTTCTTTCAAAACTCAATTTTTAATTTCCGAATTTTTGGAGTGGCAACACTTTAGTTTGTTTCTATCGAGCGATTCCCTTTCTTAGGTGCCGTTCATAAATGATGTCACACTTTTTTCCCATACATTTGACCCCCTCCCCCCCTTTGTCACGCGTCACGCTATGTTGCATAATGCATGATGTCACACTTCTTGTTACCCCCTCCCTTCCCCTTGTCACACTTTGTCACAATTTCTAGAGCCCCCTCCCCCCTCGAAGCGTGACATCATTTATGAATGATCCCTTACATCCAGCGATCTTTTTTTAGGCCTTTCGAATTTAAGATGTTTGTTACGGTTGTAAAATGGTTATAGCACGCGGATGGTGTGTGTGTGCGTGGTGTGGTTCTTCAGAGGATCAGCTAGTAGGAAAAATAAGGCAGTTCCATACTTGCTGTCATCTTAAATAATTAAATATTTTTAAAATATCGCTTAATGTTATATTTATTAAATGACACATTGAAGAAAACTGAGAAAAACGAAAATTTTGATTTTAATTGTATAATCATAAAGCCGTTTAATAACAAATACATATCTGCTACAAATCGTTCCGATTGGCATTTTGTTTAGTGGTCATGTCAATCCTAAAGTACAATGATAATGGGTTGTACATAAATGTAAGGTGTTTTATTTTAAGGGGGGAAATACGTGTAAAACGGCGTATTAAGATCAGTTTTCATGAATTTTTTAATGCATAAAGAATAAATATATTTTTTTGAGATTTTGAGATTATTTCATAGATATATTGAAGAACATTTACTGAACTTTTCAAACATTTTTCTTGAAAATTTGTTGGAGATATCGGCTGCTGCACACTGTCAGTCGCCACCCGGGTCGGCAGTTTGCGTACATCCTGGAGATCGCAATTTTTATCTGAAATCATTTTTTTTTTAAATCTACTTTTTCAAAAAGTGCCTCTTATAGTTAAACTAAAATCACCACAAAAAATTGAAAAAAAGAAATTTTTTAGAAGGGGAAAATTAAGTAGGATTTTTAACCGGTTTTTTTTTTGGTCTTTTTTTGCAATAAAAAAGAAAAATAAATAAAGATAAGTTTATGATTCTAGTTCAACTAAAGCGTGTATATATAAAGAAAATTTGTGCTAAATTTAATAAGGATTGATCAAAAACTCTGTGAGCTAGAGTGTAAACAAATTCGAAAAAAGTAGTTTCGAGAAAAACGCGTTTGAAAAAAAAGAGTGGTATTCAAGGTAAATTTAAGGCAGTAATGAATCAAGTTTTTTTTATACTTATAGATACTAATACTTATAGAAATTTCTATCCGAGGTCTCAATTGTTAAAAGAAATAAAAATACATCTGGTAACGTTCTCTAATACCCTTCAGGTAATTCATGAGGCATGAGCAGTTAGGCATGAGAATATCTGCTAACTGCTCCAAAAGGGGCTCTCGCTCAAATGCTTTTAACTTTTAAACGACTTGGAATTTTGCTTTGAAATTTTCAGGGTATATTATTGAATAGTTGTATAATCAATTTATATGAGGAATTTTTTTTTTAATGTTTTGAGACCTTTACACGTATTTCCCCCCTTAAAGCTTACTATTTTGGATATAATATTTCCATAAAAGCAATTGGGTATTGATGATCTATTCCTTAACATTTTAAAACTTGGATGTTTTCATTAGCATATACATTTTCTTCAATTTATCCCCAACTGCAAATGCATGACTTTTAAATGTTACTATTCCTTTATACGTTTTGTAAGTTGTCGGCCCTTTTCAAAGACCGCTTGTATACTGGCATACATATAACAAGTACTGCATAAAAAATTTCTGCTAATGTTTTGTTATCTAAGAGTTATTTGTATAAGAAAAAAATATTCATACTTAATGAAATAATATTTTGGGGGAAAATAGAGCTGACTTCAAATTAAAAGCTAAAAAGTAAAAAATAAATTGATTCTTCAAACAACATCAATTCGACTTCATTTAATTATAACAGTCAAATTACTAATATACTATATGTTACTTCATATTGGTACTGTTGAAAATTCTGGGCCAATTATATTTGTAATTAGATGTTGATTACAAAATATTTTATCTATCATAATTTTGCACCCACTTCTAAAACTATGTTTAAAGTCCTATTGATGTTGTTTAAAGAATTTATTTCTTACTTTTTACCGCCATTTTTAACTTGTAGTCGGTTCTATTCTCCCCCTCCCAAATTGTATTTACTCTGTTTTGTCTAAATACATTTTTCGTAAGGCTCGACCGATGCATCGGCCTCGCCGATACATCGGCGCCGATGGTTCAACAAGCCATCGGCATCGGTAGCCGATGTTAACTTTAGAAAAACATCGGCCCATCGGCCTTAAAAACAGCTAAAAGCCGATGCAAGGCCGATGTTTTTCGTAGGGACAACTTTCCAGAAATCATTGTCTTTAAACTTCTTTTTTTTTCCTCCATAGCTAGATTTCTAGTTCCATACAATAACAGGTAACACATCAGATAAAAAGCACAAAAATAATGCCATTCTATAAAGTATTTAATAAAAAAATCTGAAAAATAGTTTAAGCGATCGCTGCCTGAAAACTTATTAAAATTATTTCTCTTTCAACAGACTGCTCCCAAAATAGAATATGTTAAAGTAAAAGCAATAGAGGCTTCTTATCAGTGCTATTTGTTTTTCATACTATATTAGTTGACTGATTTTTGTTCGTCTTTCGTTTAATGATGACGTAGTGCATTAAATGTCATTGTGCAATAATCGTATAATCATCTGCTTTTAGTTTGTCATGATACTTATTATTCCAAAATTGTAACAATACAAAGTCAACTCAAATCAAAGTACGACAATAATTTTATTGTTTACCCACGTAAACTTTTTTCTCTTAGCGTTTTTTTTTTTGCTTCTTCAATGCCACGTGTTACAGTTTTGGTGCAATTTTGCAGCAATCTCGTTGCATCTGCTTTTAGTGTGCGGTTATTCTCATTATTGTATTTTTAGTTTACAACATAGAACAGATTGGTCAAAAATAAGAAACAATTTTCCAGTATAAATGTTTATTGATCAAAATTTTATGTGTCCTAGTTCTACTTGCAATTCTCGAAAGGAGAGTTCGCGCGACAGGATGGAATAACATCTTAATAAAAATGCTAAAATTTTCTTATGTTCAAAGATTATTGCATTTTTTTTTTCAAATTTTTTTTTTTTTTTTTGGCTTTTTCGATGCCACATGTTAGACAGTTGACAGTTTTTCTGCTATTGTGCAACAATCTCACTGCATCTGCTTTCAGTTTAGAATATTTCTTGTTATTTTATTATTAGTTTACAACAGTGACGTAGCTAGACTCGGATTTGGGGGGGGGGGGGGGTCTTTGGATGAAGTGAGCCAATTTCCTTGTTTTACAAGAAAAATTGGTCAAATTCTAGACAGTCTTAACCATTTCAGGGGGTTGTTTTATCCCCAAAACTACCCCCTTATCAACACCAGTGGTTTGCAACATGGAACACATTAATAAAAAAGATGAATAAATTTTTCAGTATAAATGCTTATTGATCGAAATTTTATGTGTATCTAAGTTGTAATTTTCAAAAATTTAATTCTTAAAAAACGAGTTCGTGTGACAGGATGGAATAATATCTTAATAAAAATGCTACAATTTCTTTATTTTCAAAAATTGACCATGTATATTTTTGTTTCAAAATGCATCTTAATTTTTATAATCAATCACGTTGTTTTCAGAAGATTATTTGTCAACAGAAAACTGCTGGTGCTAAAAATATTTCTCACTTTACAAAATATTGGTTTATTTCAGTGACCTTACATCGTGCTCATAAAAATATAAAGAGTATATCAAGTATTTCAGTGTAATCTCCATTCAGAAGAAAGAAAGCTAATAAAATTGGTTCTTAAGACTTCCCCACCCCATCATTCATTTGTAATGACAAAAAAATCTCACTCTATGTTTTTAAAGCAATATTCAGTATTTCATGGTTATGAACAAGGGGCGGGGGGCGCTGCGAGCAAAACTCTTTAATATTTAATTTTGATTTCATAAAAAGAGCTATTTTTAGTTAAAATAACTTTTATAATTAAAAAAAACATTGAATCGTTCCCACTTTTCTTTTAAAAACGGGGAAAAAATTATGAAAATAATCCGAGGGGTGTTGACAATTTTGTTAAAGATACAAAACCCACATTATTTGTCAGTCAGTATTATAACATCTGCATTGCTCCCCTTACAAAAAAATTAGAAAATAAATGCAGCTGCACTTGGCATTATCAGTACAGGTGTTATAACAAGAAAATGTTGGAGGAAAGGGAAGGAAACCCGGTTCGATCCAATAATTGTTGAGTTTTTTTGCAAAGATAAGAAAAAAGAATTGAAAATCCTCTGATATAGCTATTTTTTTTAACGGACAAATAGTTTAATTACTTTACTAGAATCGCGAGTGATTCTTTTAGTTTTAATTATTTTGTAAACTTCCCCCAAACAGTCTTTTACTGTGCTTGAATAATACATTAATGTTTTTATAAACATTAAAAAAAAATGATTTAAATGACATTTATGACAAGCATTCTACACGTTTTACTGATTTAAAGCGAATTTTTTCCATCGGCCATCGGTATCGGCCATCGGCCGATGGAAAAGGAAAATAATCGGCCATCCGCCATCGGCCAAAAAATGCCATTGGTCGAGCCCTAATTTTTCGTATAAATACTCTAACAACAACAACAACAACAAAAAAAAAGTATATGAAAGGAGCCGACTTTGAGAGACTGCCTCGAAAAACTAATCATTTGTATGATAAATTCCAGTTTGAATATTACTGCTCTAGTGGACACGTGACCTTTGAAATGAAAATTTTCTCTTTTTAATTTTTCACCGCAGTTGGACTTATTTTGGCATTAATTGTGTATAATTATGTCCAAAATGTAAAGATTAAGCCAATTCAAAATTATTTTGAGTAAAAAAATTTCTAAATTATGGAAGAATTATGAGAAATGGCAGAAACACAACAATAAACTCTACCGTTTAAATTTGTGTGTAATTTGCTTGCATTTTTTATACAGCTTTGAATGGGTATTGCAAATGATTTTTGACATTACTTTTTATGAAGCAATTATTAAAAAAGTTGCAGTTTTAACTGCAGAGAGAAGCACAAATTTTTGAAAAAATACGCTTAAGTTAAAAAGAAAAAGCATTTTTTTTTCAAAAACTTATAAGATTAAATTGCGACTGTGTACCAAAAAGTGTTTACATTGTTTTATACATCTATGGGCAAATTCTTTGCAATTTGGATGAAATTTCAGATGCAAGACTCATTTTTTTGTGTTTTTAATATTTTTTAATAATTTTGAAATTTTTTTTAGTTAAAAATATTTTTTATTCGTTTAATATTTGAATGTAGCCAAAATATACATAACCAGTGCTACAATAAGTCAAACTGAAGGGAAAAATTAAACTACAAAGCTTTTATTTAAAAGCTCCCGTGTCCCCTTAATTGCAACAAACTCTTTTAACAATGACTTTCGCCATTTTTTAATAACTTACTCAACGTAGAAATATCAAGGCAATCCCTTTCCAATTAAAAGAAGAATACTTAATTTTTATCCATAACGTTCGTTCTAAAGAACAATTGTACTGAAATCGATGTGCGATATTTGCGTTAGACGACATTCTATTGATTAAAACAAAAATCATTAAAATCGGCCCATTTTGTCAAAAAAACATTGTGAACAGAAATGTAGTAAATTTTTGTTCTTTTTTCATCCATAAAGTTCTGTCCATAATTTTTTTCTAATTAATGTGGTCAAACCAAAGTACGGGATCTATGAAAGACTACCCTCGATCGATTTAAAAAAAATCATCAAAGGTGGTTCATCCATTGAGAAGTTATCGATGAACACACTAAAAAAAACATGCATACACTAAAACCTGTAAAGTTGACCACTTGTCAAAATTGACCACTTTGGTCTAGAACGGAATTAGCCCTTCATCCTCTACCTCACTTTCTTTAAGTTGACCACCTATCTAAGTTGACCACTAAAGTGCTGCACCGTAAGTGGTCAACTTACACAGGTTAAAAATTCGCCAAAACTCTGCCAAGTGACGGCCATGCAACGGAAAAGTACCTTTACTGCGTCAATAAACAATTAAACACGAACGCCGATTTTGATTTTTTTCGTTTTCCATTTCATCATTTATGTAACTTAAAGAAACTGTAGCAACATGCATGCGAGAAGCAGTCTGTGTGCAAAAAGAGTAGCCTCATTAAGTTATCGTTTTCTCTTCAGCGATAACAAATAGAGCTGAAGCAGAACTGTTTCGGACAAAAGACACTCCTGCCATCTTTCGTGTCTCAGAGAGGACGTTATTAAAGAAATGTAATCGTTCTCGGTGTCCACGAAATGAGCTTCAGACCTAAAAAGGTGGTTCGCTTTTTCGCGGGAGCGTCCAATTAGCGTACGCGCACGCTCCGCTTCCCGTATGCAGCGGTGGAGAGGAACCGAAGCCCTCATTATCAGCTTCAGCGACAACAAGTGAACGGAAAACAGTAGCGAAAGAAATCGCTTGCAAAGATGATCGCCGTTCGTTACAATTCTGAAGAGGACTCATCTATCCTTATTAAAAATGCAAACTTGAAAGACTTTCCAGAAGACGTTTCATTAAGATGCCCCAAAAGTTAATTGCCGACTTTAATGACTTCAATCGGTCTTTCAGACCATGGAATCTATGAATGTTCAGCTCGTGGGCGATTTCGAAGAGAAACTGAATGCGCAGAGAAAAGTGAGACAAAAGCTCTGCACTGTCTTCGCAAATGAGAAAACTAAGATGAGGTACTTTAAACAAATTACAATGCGCAAAAGGCCAGCATAGACAAGGATGCTTAGCTTAATATTTAAGGGACCATCACGTAGCGATATAAAGGGGGGTCAACTGGAGGGTATATTTCTCATAAGAGTAAAAAAAAAAGAAAAAAAGTGCTTGCCTGCGACATAAATTTAAAAATCAATATTTTCTTGAAGCCGGCAGGTTGGCGTAATGGTAAGGCGCTGTCCTCGTACGCCCAAGTTCGCAGGATCACACCTGGCCTAAGTCGGTGAATTTTCAGGATGCAGAAAATCTTCAGCCGCATGATTATGCGGCATATAAAAGATCCCTCGAGTACCTAATTGGCTTAACTTAAATTCCCAGCCCTTTTTCGCATCATTTAGAGCTCAGGTGCCGCCATCAAGGGGAGAACTGAGGGTCAAAACTCTCAAATGGTAACAGCATCCGCCGACAGTGGTGCCACTGAAGGGATGGATGCTGGTTTCCGGGGAATATACTAGGTCTGCAAAGGTTAGTGATTATGAGCAGCCCCATTAGAAAGTTTAAAAAAAAAAAAAAAAAAAAACATTTTCTTGAAATTTGAATTTAAAATCCTTTTCATAAATGAAAATACAACCATTTTTTTTTTTTTGCACAAAAATACAAAAGCTTGAAGCCCATCTCTCATAACGATCTTGTATAGATAAGAGAAATGGAACATATGCGTTAGGGTGGTTCGAAAAAAACTTTTTTTTTAAATTTCAGATTGCTATAGTGCGCAAAAGTTGCCATTGGTATAGACGCGAAAAAAGCACTAATTATTATTTTTTTATTAATTTATCTTCCGGTCGCGCAATGCCATCGAAGTTAGCAAAAATTTGTGAAAAACCTTATTCTTCCATAATTTTTTTTAACCACACCAGATGGTTTTAATTGCGTTCCTATACCATGAATTAACTACTAAAAGGATGTAAAATCAATATATATGCACTTATTATACATTTGTTTCTTATCTTTTGGTCGAGCAACATAGCACAAAATGAGTAAAATTAGTAGTTTTTTCAACATTTCAAAGTTTGACCGTTTATTGCATTTTAATCAGACTACTTTTAGAGATGCTATAGTTTAATCCTGTTAGAATAATATATTAAAAATCCAAGCAGATAAGATAAATTTTGATATTCAAGTGGAATTCGGTCGCGCAGCCTCGTCAAAAACAGCAGAGCAGCCTACCTAGACAGAGAGGCGGGGCGTACGCTGCCGGTAGCGGCCATTATCGTTGTCTGACAATTTTGTTGTTTGACAATATTTCCTTTCAGCTAATTTAGAAATTTTCTAACAATAAATATTTGGTAACTTTTGGGATTCGATATTCATTTGTTGGTGCAGCTCTTCGCTCATTTTGTTTACAAAAAGACCCAGAACTCACCACACCCTACCCAACCAACCATTCAATGTAGGGTGCGTTATTTACAGTATGTACAAATTTATTTCGCTTTCTCTCTCTTTATGTTTCCTTTATCTATCGATATACATCGAAATTCGGATTTGTGCGAAAAAGTTGGCATTGCTGAGAGTGAAAGTAAAGTGGTTCTAATATAGCTGTCTCTGGAACTGTGCCTACACACTTTACTTGAAGCTTTTTTCATTAGCTTAGCGCATCTTTGAACTTCCTGTGTATGGCATGGGAAAGCATCTATACTCATAACATGCTTAAAGCCTGTTATGAGTAAGCATCTTATCTCTATGAGTAAACGTCTACATTATGAGTAAAACATCTATATTCATAACAGGCTTCCTCTAGCATCTTATCTTTATGAGTAAGCATCTTATCTCTATGAGTAAGTACCTTATCTCTATGAGTAAGTATCTTACCTCTACGAGTAGGCATCTATGAGTAAACATCTATGAGTAAGCATCTACATTATGAGTATAAATGCTCTCCCATGCCATACACAGGCAGTTAAAGATGCGTTAAGCTAGTGACCGAAGCTTCAAGTAAAGTGTGTGGACACAGTTCCAGAGACGGCTATATTAGAACCACATTGCTGTCACGCTCAGCGAAGCCAACTTTTTCGCACAAATCCGAATTTTGAGGTATATCGATAGATAATAAAAAGAGAGAGAAAGCGAAATAAATTTGTACATATGTAAATAACACACCCTACATTGGATGGTTGGTAGGGTGTGGGCGGAACTCGAAGTGCAGCTACCGCCGGTGGTGAATTCCTGGTCGTTTTGTAAGCAAAATGAGCGAAGAGCTGCACCAGCAAATGAATATTGAAACACAAACGTTACCAAATATTTATTATTAGCAAATTTCTAAATTATCCGAAAGGAAACATTTCCAAACAACAAAATTGTCAGACAACGATAATAGCTGCTACCGGCTGCTAGTGCATTGCTGGCATTCGTCACCGTACGTTCGTCAGCCCTCTGTTCAGATAGGCTATTCTGTTGTTTTTGACGAATTCCACTTGAATATCAAAGTTTATCTTATATGCTTGGATTTGTAATATATTATTCTAACAGGATTAAACTATAGCATCTCTAAAAGTCATCTGATTAAAATGTAATAAACGGTCAAACTTTGAAATGTTGAAAAAACTACTTATTTTACTCATTTTGACCTATGTTGCTCGACCAAAAGATAAGAAACAAATGTATAATAAGTGCATATATATTGATTTTACATCCTTTTAGTAGTTAATTCATGGTATAGGAACGCAATTAAAACCATCTGGCGTGGTTAAAAAAATGATGAAAAATTAAGGTTTTTCACAAATTTTTGCTAAATGTGATGGCATTGCGCGACCGGAAGATAAATTAATAAAAAAATAATAATTAGTGCTTTTTTCACGTCTACCCCAATGGCAACTTTTGCGCACTATAGCGATCTGAAATTAAAAAAAAAGTTTTTTTCGATCCACCCTAATATGCGTGCCTTTAATGAATTGATTTTGATGAGTTCCTTTTCACGCCATCTTTTAAGTCCCTCTACAAGAGATGTTAATGATGAAAACTAGTGTTCTTTGTTTGCCGGTAGCTTTAGTATTCTTGTCTGACTAGTTTAATGACAACTAATTCTAGTAATCGGGAACAGAATCGTAAGGAAATTAATTTTTATCTAGGAAATTAATTAATTGTCAAAAGTTTATAAAGTATACTCTGTATCCAGTTATCTAAAGTCAATACAGATAGGGTAAGTAGTGAATGCTTTTACAAACTTGAGAGTGCTGCTAAATTCAATAAAAATACGGTAAATAAGTAAACAATGCATAAAGACAAAAAGCATGTAAACAGATGCACTGGACTATCAAATTAACTTGAAATGCTGGCTGATTTGTTCATCATCTACTTCATATGGAAAATGATCAAAAATGTTTTATTCTAACATATGAGTAAAATGAGAAATCACCGTTAATCAAGTACAGATTGCCAGAAAACACTTCAAATAGATATTTTGATGCTACAATAGTGCTCCTTTATCAGTTCAGAAAATGTCGCCAAAAACAAGAAAATCGTGAATGAAGTCGTTCCTTTAGTCAGACTGTTTGCTGCATTGGTCATATTTTTCGCACTGGTAAAGGTGTAACATGCTATGAAATTATCTACAGTTGAACTTTCTTAATATGAACACGGTTAATACGAATTCAAAAATAATACGAACATTTTGCTCATCAAGTTTGGTTTACTGTTTAATTACACTAAATATCTCAAGCATATTACGAAGGCTAAAATACAAATTTCGTCTACGACGAACAAAACTTCTGACTTATTCACGAAAATTTTCCCCATTGCATATAATTGATTACATTTGTGGTGTGACAGAGGCTACAGAAAAAAAAAGGTCCAAAAACACCTACCCAACGGCTCAAGAATTTGACAGAAATTAGAACAGGGTTGAGGCGGCAGGGTGGCGTAGTGGTAAAGCACTGACCTCGTACGCCCAAGCTCGCAGGATCAAACCTTGCCCAAGTCGGTGCATTTTCAAGGTGCTGAAAATCGTCAGCGCACATGTCGTATGATTAGGCATCACGTTAAAGATCCCTTGAGTATATGTTTCGCTTTGATACTCTAAGCAAAATTAAATTCCACGTGCAGTTTTGCATCATTTAGAGTTCAGGTGCTGCCAACTTGGGGGTAACTGGGCGTCAAAATTCTCAAGTGATAATGGCATCCGCTGACAGTGGTGCTACTTGAAAGAATGAATTCTGGTTTCCGGGGAATGCACTAGGTCTTCAAACACTAGTGGCCTTACGCAGCCCCATTGGAAAGAAAAAAAAGAGCACGGTTGAAAAATAGAAAACTCTGAAACGGAAAAAAATTTTATGTGCGATTTTTGTGCAAATAGCGTTATATGAATCATGCTCGCCTTAAGCATAATGTAAGTGCTGTCCAATTCACGCAGTTTAGTAGATAATTTTAAAATAAGTAACATCAATGACTTGTAATAAGTTGTAAGCACAACGTTTTTGAATTTTTTTTACGGGTTTTCCGCTGGTTATGTCATAGCTTGTTGTGATGACAAAAACACTATCTTATGTTAAGTAGGTTTTGTTGTAACTTTTTAGCTTTGCTCATGAGGAGGTTCAAAATTCGAATCCCCTCCGGGCCGGCTGAACACTTTTTCCTCCGAGTCAGCAAAAGATGCCGAAGTGCAGATTAGGAAATCTGTTCTTAAGCTTCGAGTCACAATCAATTTTTGGAAGTGAGTTTTCCTTCGGGTTTTCCACTGGCGGTGAATGAAAACGTAAAGGGAGGGGGGAAGGTGGAGGTCCGCTTTCTTTATTTCCGCTTTTTTTTAAGCTTCGATGATGATTGGTTCCATTCGGAAGTCGAAGAGTTCTGCGATAAAGAGATATGTTCCATGGATTCGCTTTCTCTTTGATTCAGAATTCTTCTTTTTAAGTTCCAAAACCGTATCTGGATTTTTGAAATTGTTTTGTTGAAAGAAAAAGTGAAAAATGTGCCTCTTTTTCTCCAAAAATAATCAATACATCTTTTATTTGCTGCGAAAACGTATTTCAGTATCAAATATCAGGAGGCGAGCACATGCTATAGTGCTCACGTGCCTTCAAAATCGAAAACGTAAAGTTTCAATGTTGTTCTCGTATAACGTGTTGTAAAACAAAGAAGTTATCAATTTCGAAAGGTTTAACTATTTTTAGCCTACTAAAAGTTTTAAAAAAAAAAAATTACTAAATCATGAAAGTAGCTTAATGTATTTTAAAAATGTCGTTAACAATAAAGAAAAGTCAAAAATAAGTGAATTAAAGCTGTCTGTTCCCCCTCCCCCCGCCTAATAACTTTTGAGGGAACTGTTCGATTTGAAGGAATTTTTTCTGCATTCGAAATATCTCGACGAGGACATGTCATTTCCTTATTTTACTTTTGATTTGACCAATTTTTCGTTCAATTTTCAACAGTTCAAAAACTTTAAACATTAGCGCCTATAGGGAAAAATGAAGCAAATTATGTAAACTCTGGGCACAAGATCCAAGTTCCTATGAGCAAGATTACTGGAAGAAGCTCTCTGCGTGAAATATTGATTTGAACAATTTTTGTTCATTTTTGAACGGTTCAAAAAAAAAAAAGACATAGCGACTACGGGGAAATTTTCATTCCATAGAAATCCTGATCTAACCTACAGTTTTGCTTGGAATAAACTTTATCGGACAGATGTTACGATGTAGAACATGTACAGATACGAAATTCAACAGGAACTAAGCAAGCCTATTTTCCTACGAAATTTTTTGATCGGGATTTTTAAGGATATTTCTATATATATGAATAAATAAATAAATGAATGAATGAATAAATGACTGAATAAATGAATGAATGACAGAATGAATGAATAAATGAGTAAACAAATGAATGAATGAAACTGAATAAATGACTGAATAAATGAATGAATGAAAGAATGAATGAATGAAAGAATGAATGAATGACAGAATAAATGAATGACAGAATGAATGAATAAATGAGTAAACAAATGAATGAATGATGGAATGAGTGAATGAATATGTGTTAAACGTTGAAAAGGGTACACCTGAAGGAGTTGAGAACTAAAGCTAAATGAAAAAGAGAGAGAGATAGCTGGATTATGAATTTGAAGCTGGATTATACGGGGAAGTAGGCTCGTATAGTTCTAGACGGAACTCCTCGTTTCACTTGAAATGACGTACGGCATTAATGAATACACTTCGAGAAAGAAAACTGTGAGAAAACATTTTTAAATGATTCATGAAGTTTGAAGAAAAAAAGGGGGGGGGGGGGATTTCGTTACTATTAAAATTAGCTTACATACGTTACTTAGTTCTTCGTTTTTGTGGATTACTTATCATGTAATACTAAATATATTTACTGAATAGTATCATTGTTTTTTGCTTTTCGACTGCATTGTATTCATGTATTATCTTATTAATAAATGTAATTAAATTGTGTATTGCATGAAGATGCAATAATGAAGTAAGTGTTAACTTCAAGGCTTTTACGTTGTACTGCGTTCATGTTTTTTCACACTAGCCTTTTTCCTGGTCGGCAATGAAGAGATGGTTAAGTTTTGAATTGCTGCCTGTTATTACTTTTGATCTAATACATATGCACCCGAATTCGGATAATTTTATTTGCACTGTTTTTTTAATACAAAAACCTTAACTCAAGGGAAAATAATAAGCATTTTTTAAAATTATAAAGCAGCAAACAAATATGTATTGTAGGCGCTGGTAGCAAATCAAATATAAAAAACTGACCAGAAGCATTTTCCAGTCCACTGATTAAATTGTATTTAAAAGGGAAACCAGATCAACTGACCGTAAAACTGACTTCGTTCCCTGTTATTCAGAGCATTTCTCTTAAGAAACGGTAACGAGTTTAGTAAATTTATTGAAAGGGGCAACCATGAGTTCATTTCTGGAACGTATAGTACGCTTTTAAGTAATGTTTTAAAAATTTTATTGTAACTAGCTGATAAATAGTCTAAAATTAAACCACTTCGACTAGGTATATGCAAGTTTTGGGGCAAGAATCCCAATTATGGTGTTTTTGCCTATTTTTAGTTTGTATACTTGATTCATAAGGGATGAAACGCGTAAAAAGAGAGCTGAAAAACGTTTTATCTAGCATGTCTATTTTTAGTTTGTATACTTGATTCATATGTATGAATCGCGTAAAAAAGAGAGCGTGAAAACGTTTTATCTAGCATGTACATGTATACATATTTTATCGAGCTAGCTTTAGTTTAAAAAAATCATCAAAGTACTTACTTCTTCGAAACACATCGTTTTTGTCGCTTTTCGTAATTGCTTTCTTGTATCCACTTTCAATGTATCAAACTTGTAGGAGTGCGTTAAAAAACTAATCATTGAATAAAAACTTTATTTATAATTTTGAGAAAATACGAACACACTTTATGTAGCTCCTGATAGGGCATTTCATATCTTGTTTTTGCATCTCCCTTATTGGTTTCGAAGGGCAGTCTGGTCATTAAGGAGCCGAAAGTATTCTTTCAGAAATGATGCGTTCTGGCATTAGAGGATTATCATTAAGCCTAATGGATTTTGAATGTCTGCCGTGGGAATAATAACTTGTTAAACATATTTCTCCAACAAGAAGAACACGGCTGCCTTTATTGGATTAAAAGCGAAGGCCCAAAATTTTTATTACTGACTGAAGCAAAAATGTTTTGTTCATTTGCGCTTAAAATTTATGCTCGTATAGTAAGTAATTTATAACAGCTCTTCCTTCAGTTAAGTAAAACTAAAACTTTAAAGTTAAAAAAAAAATAAGTAAAGCCATTTTTTTAAAATTATTACTCTTTGAATTTTTCACATAGAGAAAATGATGCAATGTTTGTAACCCCATGAAGCATGAGATTTTTTCGGGAAAGTGGGTTTTTACCCGCTTTCCAATGATCCAATTTTTTTTTTTTTGACAGAAAATGAATATATAGGTCTAGTATACATTTTTTTTGGCAATTTCAGTTGTAGGGGGTGACTAAAGAGCGCGGTGGGGGGGGGGGGGGGGCGTCAAAAGTAATATAAAAAAATATTATACAAAGAAAGTGTAAATGGAACTCTAACGGGTATTAGAAATAAATAACGCGATGTGCAAGATCGCCCGTGTCAGACACGGGCATGTGCAAATATGCCGGTAACCTTCACCCGTGTCAGACACGGGCAAATGCATTAAGGGGTTAATGTGCTCCTTAATAAGTTGCTCTACTCACTTCATCCCTAACTTCATGCAGAGACAATAGAAAAATCTTGTGAACTGCCATTTTTCAAAAAATAACTTTGTACTACAAATCAAAACGTTAAACACAACGCAAACTAAGAAAAAATATTTCAAAGTATTTAATACAGGTGTTTCGAGGTTACGAGGAACCTCATTTTTCAATGAAAAAGAACCTTAGTCTTGTTTTTCCTCTTCAGACCCCAGAACTAAGCACAAGCAATTCTGACGCAATTTTTTAATTCTCTGATTTAAAAAATGATTACAAAACAAAATAACTGATTTTTTTAAAAATTTTAATTAATAATTAGTTTAAATGATAATTAATGCCCAATTTCCATGTTTTCCATGCTTAAAACGAAGTAAACTATTTGTTGATTAATTTCAAAAACAATTGTGTGTTTTAGCTTTCAAATTGCACAAACAGTATTTAATACACAGTATTTTTAAAATGTACCCAATTGGGTACACTTGGCATGAAGAGGTTAATGTATTGAAAAGGAAAAGAAGTTCCTTGTAACCTTGAAACACGCGCATGCAACCTTTTGTCAAAATTTGTGATTCATTTACGTTGTACTTGGCCTTTTGTCATTTCTCAGTTACAGCATCCAAAAAATATCTTCTGTAGAAAGTACAGAATTTATTGAACTCAAAGCTGGCCTCATAGCAATGAAAAAAATTTAAATTTTTTCAGTTTTCCATGGGAAAATGTTGCATGGTAACAAGTAACATAGATTTTCTTTATCAATATAAGCAGCTTAGTCAGTCATGTTTTAACTTGCTTTTAATTTTGAAGAATTTTTTAACCAAAAAAAAAGTAAAAAAAGAAACGAGATTAAAAAAATAATAATAAAGAAATAAGTAAAACGGACATACCTCTTTAAATTAATTGTTGCAATTTACTCATCTACTTAGAAAGGTCTGTATTATCGTATATACACGTGCATAACTTCCTTAGAGAAAAGTTGGGGGGGGGGGGGGAGAAAAAGAAAAAATCTCGTGTATAAATCGAATTATATTTCACATTTTTTTTTTTTTTTTTTTAATTTCTGCTGAATCATCGCTGGGTATAGAATCTGAAGATCTCTTCAGAGGTGATGGAAAAGCAGTACCAGATTCTAAAATACCAGAACTTTATGCACATTCACATTTTGTAGAGTAATATATGTTGATGTTCGAGTGATAAATTTTCATCTCCAAATGAAAGAAAAACAAAGTTTTTAGAATTCGGGAACTCTGTAGACAAGTCTTTAGAAATACACGTTCGTAAATTCAAAGCGATTAGTTAAAGTTTCAGTGCTAAATTTAATTTTATATTTCTCAACTACATGTTTTATTTTATTTGCATTTGGAGACGACTCATTTTTTTTTAATAGAATTGCTTTTGATGATTTCTACTGTCGATTCCAGGTGAATGTCCACAGTAAATGTTTTTTTTCAAGTAACATATTCAAGATATAGCTAACATTTACATGCCTTACATTGAATTTTGCGCAATATGTTCAATTGATTAACTTTATGTTTCACCCATTTTAATTATAAGCAATATAAATTTTCAAGATACGAAATTTTGGATGTTATATGCTGCAAACGATAATGATGTAAAACTGTATGACTATAATACTGAAATGTATTAAAACTGTCTAAAAGACCACTGAAGAAATAATTCTTATAACAAGTAACTAAACATAACAGTGACAACTTAAAAAAAGAAGAAAAAACATACTTAACTAAGAAAGAAAAAAATATAAAAATAGAGTTAGGAGGTTTCCTTCAATCTCTTTCTGGTTAATGTATTGTTTGTGAGAATGAGATCCCTGCATTTTAGTGTGCGGTACGTGCTACAAACAATACTGCTCAACAACAATACATAAGTATTTGGCGACATAAGTGCCAATGGAGCAATTCAATTATGATGTAAAACAGACACATTTTATTTCATAACAATTGTTAAATACTGCTTGAGAACATTTTTCGAAGTACTTTTATAAGTTTTGTAGAACGTTTTTGGAGAATAAACATAATTGATTTGCACCAACCTGAATTCTTAGAATAATATAATTCGTTATATATAAAATTAAATTAGTTCCCCGCTTTAGGAAGAATCATTTCCTGAGTGATTTGATTTACCCATGGTAGTCTAAAAATAAATTGGACTTGAGAGAAATAACATTTTTTATGAATTGATCCTGATATGATAGACGCGCATTATTATCAACTCAACTCAACTCAAAAAGGAAAAAAAAAAGTTTCTTTTTTGTGGATAGGTTTTTCCTTAAGAAAAATTAATGCGATTTACAGTTTCTTAATCATGCAGTAATTATTTCAAAACCTGCAGTTTTCGTTAGGTTCTTGATAACCATGCTGATTGTTTTTGCTTTAGATGTGTAGGGACTAATATCCGAGTTGAAAATGCCTCTAATATTTTTATGTTGGATCTCTTTGATACTATTGTTTCACTAGGAAATGGCAGAATCCAAGAGCAAAAAAGTGTTGTTCTAAGCTAGAAAAGGCACAGCATTATGTTTTTTTTTTTTTTTTTTTTTTTTTTTTTTTTTTTTTTTTTTTTTTTTCAGTTTTGATGTTCAAAATACATTCATTTCAAAATATATTTCTCGCAACTTTATCCAAAAAATATACGCTGCAGAAATTTTTTTCAGACATTTGATTTTCCATTTGAAATGTAATGTGAACTTAAAATATGCAATGAAATAAATATTCTGATTCCTTCAACTAACTACAATATCTGTATATTTATGCATGAACGGAAAAAATATACATATACATTTTTATTTAGTTTAAAAGCGTTTTTGATATGTTTTCGGAACATTTCTAATCGTGTGTTTCTTCTTTAAGTTATTTGACTTCAAATCTCTGAAAAATGCAGTAAATATCAAATTCCCGGGGCTGGAGAAAAAATATTCCAAGAATTCAAGTTTTCGTTTTCGGTCTGCAATTTGCAATTTTAAGATTGAAAGTTACAACTTCGCAACTTTCTCGGATTGTTTTCTCCGAACAAATCCGAAAAACTGATTATTTTCAAGAGGGAGAGACGAATTTTTCAGCGTCCTATGTCTGCAGCAAAATAAATCTCGTTTGAGCTGTAGCACCATAATTGACGAAACAATAAAAATAATGATTGATAGAACGCGGAAAGAAATGTTAATTCGACCTAAAACTTTTATGATTGCTTTTAAAATGTTGCACTTATAAGTTATTAGAACTTTATTAGATGAATCTGCAAAAATGCAATTCATAAAGTTCATCTGATGTACTAGAGTAGAAGTTCCACAAGTACAGTGATATGTTTGTTCGGCTCATTAATGTAAAGGAAAGCTTGAAAGCTCTAT
Organism: Octonoba sinensis; assembly: GCA_038502835.1. Classification (NCBI taxonomy): domain Eukaryota; kingdom Metazoa; phylum Arthropoda; class Arachnida; order Araneae; family Uloboridae; genus Octonoba; species Octonoba sinensis. Next base: position 1,438,641 of record CM076606.1, on the reverse strand, counting down.
ATCTATACAAAAATAGCATTATTATGGAGCTGCACGGGAAAGATAAATACGAAATTCTCTAACACTTGACATTGTGTATGCAAAATATTTGTAAATCTTGTAGCTAATGTAAATACTTTCTTAAAAATAAACATTTTAAGTCATTGTAATTTTTGTTAGCTTTCAATACTGCATTATTTATTTTAAAACTACTCTTAATCAGCGTTAACGGAAACATGTCTTCTTACACATCGTCAAGAGAACTTACTTTGAACAACAGCATCATTACAGGCACTAGCGCTACCTAGCGGCTGTCGAGGTGTAAATAGCGCCTCGATTTTGTTTTGTATAGTACTTGTTTCAAGAAGTGTAAAAAGTATGCAATGAAACAATTGTCTGATAACTTACACTGATTAATTGCAAAACGTCCTGCGATCGACCTGTTGGCCACTCATACTATAAAATATCTGAAAACTAAAATAATCTTATTTATGTGCAATACGGTGAAACCTGTGTAAGTGGACCTCTTGCGGTGCAGCACTTTAGGGGTCACCTTAGACAGGTGGTTAACTTATAGCGGGTGGAGATTTTTTTTATCATTTCTTTCACTATGCGTTTATTCGTTTGTGGCAAATTAAAATATAACTTAATGTATTAATGTTATTTTAAAATTAGTAATTAGATATTTTTTCACAATTATATAAAATATCATTAGATAAATTTAATTTGAATGACTTACATTGTGTCCTATGGAACTTTAAATCAAAGAACATATTTAAAATAAAGATAAATATGTTATTTTACATATTTATAGGTAAAGAAAAATATATTTTTTCAAAATGTCTAGATCAATTAGAAGAAAAATAAGAAACTAATTTAAAGAACAATAGAGTGCTCATAGTAGTTTACCCGTAGGTTCACTTACACAGAAGTTTAAGCAAAACTTTATATTGATTCATCCATCCAGGCAAATAGTAGTCTAATATTATAGCATAAAAATATCCTGGATAAGTTATTTAAGTGGATATTTTTTTCTTTGTAAAAATAGATAAGCAAATAAATATAGTAATAATTTGGCGGTCAAATTACAAGGGTTTTTATAATACTTCCACCCAAATTTGACCTGTCTGTATTGACCATAAGTGGTCAATATAGACAGGTGGTCAACTTAGGTCGTCAAGTTACAAAGGTTTCCAAACATTAAATAATATAGGGCTTATTCCGTTCCTGACAAAAGTGGTCAACTTAGACAGGTAGCCAACTTACAAAGGTGGTCAACTTTACAGGTTTCACTGTATACTGTTACATGCAGAGTCAGAGGCAATGGCGTGTTGTAGCGTAAGCCTATTTACAATAATTTATACAAATGTTAAGTGGACTAGGAGCTCAAGGTAAAACGCGTCTTTTTAACAATTGACTAATACGAGTAATAAAGATGGAATGCGCGTTTTATTGTACGCAAGGTAAAAACGGCTGTTATTATGTAACAGGGAATCATGCGTTCAAAAAGGGGGGCGGGAGGAGGGGTTTTGTATTTGGCGTCTTTATTGGCATCTTGGTGAAATTAAAAGATCCACTTCTGTTATTACGCTACAGCGAATCTGATAGTCAAAAAAGAGGGGTGGCGAGGGCAGAATTTGGCGAATTTATCACCATCTCGGTGAAATGGAATGACCTCTTTTTAACCGACTTTGGGAGAAACACTATCGTCGAAAAGCCGCTTGATTGAAAGGCTCACCTGGTCAAATGTTTACCTAACTGTAGACTGAAATTCTTTCATGTTGACAGACCTAAATGCAGCCTGTAATCTCAATCTGGCTTTATCTTTAGTATATGTTCTTATGAGTAGTTTTAGAGTTCATGGGCAATCCATGTCGGGCTGTAATTTAATGAAAAATTAATGTTTTTTTTTCCTTGTGCTTCGTTTCATTAATCCATTTTCTTATCAACGCTTTCTCGTTTTTCCATACAGAAATATTCGTTTGTGTAGTCCATTTTTGTTTCTTCGGGTGCGAGAAAAGTGGTGCTTTTCTTTCGCGGAACTCTCTGCCTTCGGTAATCCCATTAATCGGAGCGCTTCTTGGAGAAAAGCAAAAGCAGGGGATTAATTGTGTTTGCCAGTGTGGCGAATTCTTTCCGCTGCGCCTTCATTACTTACTGAGACACATTCAGGAAACGGCTGCCGAAAGAAAAATTTGCCTATCATTAAATCGGGGCGTTATTTTATGCAGGTTGGACCAGAAGCTGCGTAAACTAATGTTCCGGGGACGTCTTATTAACCTCGATGGGCCAGAGCTGAAAAGCTGCTTTCATAGGGGGTGACGAGCAAGTTCCTGGTGGGTTTATCACTTAGTTTAATGGATTCGCAGCTCCAGAAAGAGTAGCATTCATTTTTTTCCCTTTCCCATTCAAGGCAAATCCATCGATATAGTTTGAGAAAATATAGTTTCTTGATTTAGATTTTTTATCCTCTTTAATGGAATTTCGAGGAACAAAACAATGCAATGAGATTAATGAAATCATTTATGTTGGCTCTTTGTTTTTCTTCTTCTCCTCGTTTGACCTTTTCTGGTTTTCAAGCTTTGAAAGGTTGCAATTAATACCGAATAAGTTAAATAAATAATACTGAGATCAAGTACAGTGAAACCTGGGTAAGTTCACTAGTTGCGGTGCAGCACTTTAGGCCTGCACTGCAAGTGCCCGACAAAAGTGGTCAACTTAGACAGGTGATCAGCTTATAGAGGTAGAAGGTGAAAGGCTAATTCCGTTCCTGAAAAAAGTGGTGAACTTAGACAAGTGGTCAACTTATAAAGGGTGAGGTAGAGGATGAAGGGCTAATTCCGTTCCTGAAAAAAGTGGTGAACTTAGACAAGTGGTCAACTTATAGAGGGTGAGGTAGAGGATGAAAGGCTAATTCCGTTCCTGAAAAAAGTGGTGAACTTAGACAAGTGGTCAACTCATAGAGGGTGAGGTAGAGGATGAAGGGCTAATTCCGTTCCTGAAAAAAGTGGTGAACTTAGACAAGTGGTCAACTTATAGAGGGTGAGGTAGAGGATGAAGGGCTAATTCCGTTCCTGAAAAAAGTGGTGAACTTAGACAAGTGGTCAACTTATAGAGGGTGAGGTAGAGGATGAAGGGCTAATTCTGTTCCTGAAAAAAGTGGTGAACTTAGACAAGTGGTCAACTCATAGAGGGTGAGGTAGAGGATGAAGGGCTAATTCCGTTCCTGAAAAAAGTGGTGAACTTAGACAAGTGGTCAACTCATAGAGGGTGAGGTAGAGGATGAAGGGCTAATTCCGTTCCTGAAAAAAGTGGTGAACTTAGACAGGTGCTCAACTTACAGAGGGTGAAGAGCAAATTCCGTTCCTGGCAAAAGTGGTCAACTTAGACAGTTGGTCAACTTAAAAAGGTGGTCAACTTTACAGGTTTTACTGTACACTCAATCCTTAAATAACAGGGCAAATTAGGCGCAAAGAAGTCGTGTTTTTCAGGTCTCAAATTTATTGTTGAAAGTAGTAATCAACTCTTATATTCAGGGATTTGGGGCAGAGCGCGGAACAGGAATATGGAGCAGCGAGATTTTGCTTGAAACTGGACCGGAGCAGGAGCAAAGAAAGTTGTTTTGCCCACTGCTCCGGTTTTTAAACTTTTAACTTTTTATCATGCAAAAAAATCAAACCAAAAAAAGGAATAATATAATCTGTTAAAATTATTTGGAGCACGGTGCGGAGCAACTCACGAAAATGGCTGCTCCAGATACCTCTCACACGCACAAGTTCGCAGGATCAAACATGGCCCAAGTCGGTATATTTTCATGGTACAGAAAATCGTCAGGGCCCATGTCGTATGATTATGTGGCATGTTAAAGATCCCTTAAGTATGTGTTTGGCTTGGATACTCTCCGCTAAATTAAATTCCTAGTGCAGTTTCGCATCATTTAGATCTCAGGTTCCGCCTATAGGGGAAACTGAAACTCTAAGTTCTCAAGTGGCAATGGCATCCGCCGATATTAGTGCTACTTGGAAGGATGAATTCTGGTTTCCGGGGAATACACTAGGTCTGTAAACGTTAGTGACCATACGCTGCCCCATTGGCAAGGAAAAAAAAAACTTCATTTTGTTGAAATATGAATCGTACTTTCGTCCGACGGGCTGAAATACATATACGCAGTAAAAATGACGTCCATTACTAGGCAAAGTAGCCTCCCATATATGAACATGTTTATTCTGCTTTAATATATACAAAACTAATGCATGAATACTGGTCGCACATGAAGATGGTGATCTTCGATACGTGAGCTTTATTACGTGAAATTAGGATGTAGTGGAATGAAGATGATCAAATGATGAGTCTAATTATATCGATGCTGTGCTTGAGTTTTAGGACTTACTTTAGTTAACCCTTAAGTACGCGCGACGGGCGCATTTTATGCACTATTGTTGTTGCTTTTTCCGTTATATTTTACTGTCATTTAAAAATTAATTCATTCGCTAGAATCCACAGCCACTTAACCCACAGTTTTTTTTATATATATATAAATGACACTTTGAGCAAAAATTCAATGGAAATTCATCAAATAAACACTAATAATACAATTTTAAACTTGCAGGCTGGGGGGACTTGGTTGTATCCCCTTTAATAATGCACAAAGTTAAAAGCCATCTGCAAAAGTTGCGAGGTTAATTTTCTTCAGATACTAATAACTGATTTCTCTGTTTACGAGAAATCTCCAGAACAGGTCGCTCACAAATAGAATTCTCATCTTCTAAAGCTAAATAGAAACAATGTCAAATTTTAACGTGTTGTAACACTGTGTAAGACACTTCCCTGGAAGCGAAAACTGATGCAAACTTATAGCAGAGTCTGAAAAGCAAGAGCAAAATATTGTCCGAACAGTAATTTCAATGCAATAAAAATCTTAAAAGAAAAACCGTAGAGTTATCTCAAGTTTTTTCATTCCTTTCTTCTGGCTCAACAGCTTGGTGAGATCCTTGGCTGCCTGAAAATAGTTTCCTACTGTTTACGGTTTTTAACATATTCTATGAAGCATATTATTTCAATACTCTGTTTCTCTGTCTCCTTCCGCATCAATTATTTTGGTCATCCACGATCTCAATTTTTTTTTTCACGTTTAAGCATTATGGTTTTTTTTTGTTTTGATATTTAATAACTATATGAAATATATAAAAGTGTAAAAAAAGAATTTTGGTCGACAAGATTTATATCACGGTTTGATCGCAGAAATTTTTCTTTATTGACTATTATTCTTATAGCATATAAATGTTTTGCGTATTATGTAGTATTGTTTTCAGGCAGCATTTAAAACATAATTGCTGTTGAATCAATCCGAGTAAGAATATAAATTATGCACAAACATGAAATACTGCTTGATACATAGCTCTTTAATTCTATCACTGGCAGTTTAATTCACTTCTTAGCGTTGCCACTCAATTTTCTCTAAATTTTCTTTTTACTACACGACCTTCTACTGCTAACTGTCCCATTAATATTTGAACTCATCCTTTTGATCTTCCTGTTGTCCTCCTTGAGATACATTTTAAATGAACAATTTGAAACGCATTCATTCTCATGAAATGCGACTACGTTTCACGATCACTCCACCAATTCCTCAAAAGAAGTTAGCTTTGATTTAATCTTGTTTCCGCGGGGAATGTGTTTAGTTGCCGCACGTAAGCAAAGCAACTGTTTTCCCGAGAACGTGAATATGCAAAGCTGCTCAAATATTGAACGGAACAAGAAAACATGGCGTTCAAAACACAGACATGCGCTTATCCCGCTTCCTCAAAGTACACATGGGATGGTATCCGAAGGCACCGATTCATTCCTGTTTGATAATATTTACAAAGCACGATATATTCCTAAAAGTGTAGGCACTTTATAATTTCCAGTTTCATCGGAATCCAATGTCTAGAACCTCTTTTAGCTTCGCGATTGAATTTGAGTGCGCCGGACAGTTTTCAAACAGTGTTTGGTAAAATTCAGCTCAAAACATAGTTATGTTTTACTTTTAAAAGCGGAAAGTACAACAGTGTGTTAGAATTTGTTTGTACAGAAATATCATATATGTGTTGAATTAGTTGTGATTCGTTTAGTCTATTATTAGAATATCAAGTAAATTTAAACCAAGAAAGGAACGATAAAACGTTTCATTTGTCGCACAGCTATTTAATAAAAGTTATAATTTAAAAGTACTTGTTGAGTTTTAGAGACAAAAACTATCATATTAATTAAAAATGGCCTGAAAACTACCTAACGTTGCAGCTAAGAAAATTCCATGGAACCGGTGGTGGGCGCATGCAAACTAGTGGGTAAAACGCTTCAATTTGCGTACGCATTGTTCCTTTGAAGCCTACTTTACTGTAAAAATTAACGCGAAAATTTTTTTTAATGTATTTTTGAATGTGTTGCAGAAAAGATTACCCACAGGTCGAGAGAAAATCTTTAACCGTACACTGCGCAGCGTTGTTTTTAAACACCTCTATTTTCGTTCACAAAGCTTTTATTTTGTATTATTTTTAACAAGTGGTGCAATCTGTCGTTGTATTTTGTATGTAAGATCCTATTAGTTAATGTAATCTCCCTTAGATCTTGTAAACAGGGTTCAAGGCCTTCTTTCACAAAAACAACAACAACTGCCAAAAAAAAAAAGCGCAGTGTAGGGTGTTTATTCCTCTAGTTATTTCAAATTACTGATTTTGAATTTCAGCAAGAAACTTTAGATGTCAGATGATGTTTTCGAATTTCAGAATAATAGCTTAACTGTTTTCTGACTGTTTGCGCAGCTTAGCCATTTTTCAATCATGCAAAATGCTGCAATTCACTCAAACTTGTGCCCTTCATTTTAGTTGATTTCTTAGGCACTTAATGGCCATTGATGTAACTGAAGATTATTTCAATTTTTTAACTGAAAAATTAATGAATTTTTTAATTAATGTAAAATTTTCAGATGATTTTATCAAATTGCCTCATAAAATTGAGACATTACTAAAAATAATAATTTCGCTTTCATTTTTGAAACTATGAAATGGCATTCACTCACACGTAACTTATATCATATAAACATTATAAAACATGCCAGTTCTTACTAAAACAACTTTTATTATATATTTTTCCTGTCTCAATTTTGTCTCTTAAAATTAACCCTTGAAGTTTTATTTATGCACGCATTAGAATATTTCTACTTTTTTTTTGTTGCCGTTTATATTTTTAAGCATTTGTATGTAGCAGAAGGATTTGTAACTAACATTTCGAATCATTCCCTCGCAAACTTTAATTCAGGATGTTTCAGCTATGTGACATTATTATACAGGTAGAAGAAGTACCTATGATTGCAAACACATTTCACAATCAGGCCTGTAAAACAAAATCTAGACAAGTTGTTCTTGTCTTCAAGGAAAGAACGTAATAAATAGATTGGCTAAATGTTAAGATGATAGCATCATTTTCTTACTTAAATTTATGAATAAAATTATTTCCTGAAAGTAATCATGGTGTTTTAATTTTCCTTTAAAAAATAATTTGGCAATACAATTCTTTTTAAATTTTAACTATGGGTATAAGTTTTGGAAGCCAATATTTTAAAGTTTATTGTTCCCTCACGTGAAGAAATCCCTGTTTTGCTTTTAAGGACTTGTTATAAGGATATTTTAGTCTTTTTGAAAAACAACTAGTGATTGACTTATCCTAAAACATTTCAAGATAAATTTTCAAACAAATCAAAATATGTTCAAAGCAAATTTTAGATTTTTTCTTCACCCTTTTTTTTGTCTATGGGCGATCCTATACGTGACGGTATGACATTTTAACCAAAATCTAAGACATTACGGTTCACCCGTGTTAACAATTCGAAGATGATAAAATGCTAAAAAAAAATTACTTTTAAATATTTTCTTGAACATGCCTAGTGTTTTGTGACATTAAAACTATCATTTTTGACATGTGGGCACATATATTGGAAGAACACATTCTCTCATTTTAATATTATATTTTCTAATATTAAGTATGAGGGCAATTCTTTTCTCACCAAGCAATTTCTCTGGTATCTTGCTACCAAAAAATGAAGATATCTTCAAAAATTTTCTGATATGTTTCACTATTAGTGCTTCGGAGAACCGAGCTTTGCTCGACGTTTTCTTTTTTGTAACATCATGTTTTGTCGGAGGAGGTACTTATCTAGATAAACTTAACAACCAAATTTTCATCCCCAGCGTTAGAGCCGTTTTTCGGGATACGAGCGATATAGAGTTACATATAAATATTTCATGACCATCATCATTTCAGCCGCAAAACGTCCACAGCTGAACATGCTTTCCCCATTAAAAAAAAAAAAAAACATTTAAAATTAGAAGATAAAATATTTTAAGGAAACATATTTTTTTTAGAAAAAGGAAAAAATGCATTCTCATTGATTTTATTTTGTGTCGAAAACATTGATGCTGATTAGGGTTAAAATCTGGCTAGAATTTAAATTTAAGAGGAAATCTTCCTGGGCATTTACTTTCAAGACAAAATAGAGCTGGTAATTTTTACAGAATTCGAGCAATTAATATTTTTTGCAATTACATACTAATAATGTCTTTTGTCGCAAACCTTAGTTTTATTTTATGCAAATTAAGTATAGCTATAATGATTATTGCTGTTATGCTTCACAAAAAGTTCAAAAATAAAATTGGAAATGTGATCTATAATGTAGTGTGTTGTTTTTGGTCGGCAAGTACATATGCTTTGGTAGTACGCCTACCACCAGTGGTACACGAAGCTTCTCCATGTGGTACACGTGAAGAAAAAAAAAAGATGAGACAGACTGAACTGGTTCAGATGGTACTCGGGCAATGACAGGGGAACACGGAGGAGTTTTTGCCGAAATGAAATTTCTTCGACAGAAAGCCACACTTTTGTTCATTGCAGCATTCATAAACAACAGTTGGTAACAAAGGGTATGCCTGAGCCATTTAAATGTGTTTTCCAGGAATCTGTCCAGGTGGTCCAACTTCATTAAATCACGGGCACTTCGAAGGTGTGCTCTAAAATTGGCAGTGATTATACTTAGTTTGCTACTGCACACTGAGGTGAGATGGCTTTCTCTAGGAAAAGTTTTCAGTAGATTGTTGAAGTGCCTACGCTCCGAGGTCAGCTGTTTCTGATGGGTTCCAGTTTTGAGTTGCGTGAATGCTTTAATGACGAGCTTTGGATATCTACCCTTGCATACATTTTAGTCACATGAATGGCTGAAATTTAAGTTTGCAAGGTAAAACCATAAATATATTTTTAGTTGATGACAAAATAAAGCTTTTATTTTTAAAATGTCGAATTTTTACTAGTAGTAATTCGACTGAATTCTTGCCGTCGTTTCCAAATTTGGAAAATTTTACAACAGAACATTGTTACATTGAACAACGAAATGAGCAATAATATGAAAAACCACGGCCAAATGCCAGCTGAATCATTTGAAAAGTATTTTAATGAAGACTATTCTGAGTATTATTCGATAAGAAATCTATTCGTGTGGAAAACACTACCCGCAACACTATCAAGCAAAGAACACGAGTCGTTAATAGAACTATCATGTGACTCAGGATTGAAGATCGAATTTGCCCAATTACAGTTGGAAGAATTTTAAGCTGAAAGTTAAAACCGAATTCTCGTTATTCTCAAGAAAAGCATTGTTGTTTTTAATCCCGTTAACAATCAATTATCTTAGTGAAACTGCATTTTCTTATATAACAGTTTTTAAAAATAAATATAGAAGCAAATTAAATGTCGACCCGAATTTGAGGTTAAAACGAAGTTCTACTGAATCAGATATCACCTCGCTTGTATCTGCCATGAAGCAGCAACCTTCTCATTCATTTCGTTTTTTCCTTTTCTTTTTACATGTATTTTGTACTTAAAGACGTACTTCTAATGTGTTTTGGAAGTACGTGTTATATATATATCATATATTTTATTTTATGTATACAGCTTTATTTTAATAAACGCTTTTTCTGCTTTAATAACTATCAAAAATTGTGTACCTTCTAGTAGTCCTAGTTTTTTCTATAATTTATTGGAATTCTATTCTATATAATAAGGGTATATTCATAGTGGTACACAAATGGTTTGCTAGAAAAACAGAGGTTCTCGAAAAAGCAAAAAAGACTGGGAACCACTGGCCTAAAGAATTCAACTCATCCAGACATTCTCAATCTTTAAAAATAAATCAATGTATAAACAAGTAGAAAAAGGGTTACGGATACAGAAGATAAAAACTGTTTTTAAAAGAAAATCATTTTTAATTAAAAAGAAAAGAGAAATAAATTATTGAATCTATTTAACACTTTAAAAAATGAAAAGAAAAAGTAAACTAACCACTCAAAAGAAATTATGTGTCAATCGATCGACCTGTCTGTCCATCCACTTACCGGAAACTTTGAAGAAAATATCTGATTCAGACAGAATAAAAATTAAAAGTATTTTTACTATTGTTGTAAATACGTATTACGCAACGGAAATCGGAAGAAACTAGTCTTTAAGCTGAGAAAATAGCTAAAAGTAGTCAACATCTGTGATACCAGTGCAAAAAAAGTACAAACGAGTACTTATGTGACGTTTTCCTATGTCATCCTCCAGTCGTTCTACGTCACGTAGATTACGAATGATGTCATTTACTATTTCTAAACTGATCATATAATCTGGTAACCTTTTAATTGGTAATCTCACAGCTGCTCCTGCTTTCGCTGAAACTAACCTAACAACGCAGTAGAGCAGGTATGGCATGTAAAATTATTGGTTTAGGATATATTATGTCTTTTGGCTGATTTTAGTATAACCTAAATCAGTTATGATAAATTTTCAAACGATTTTGGACATTTTCAGTAAACTCAGTTATTAAATTGCTTTACTTTTTTATCCTCAAAAAGATTTTTTATTTTTTTTTCCTTCTCTGCTATTATACAAACTCTCTGAGTAGCAAGTGTGTTAAAGATATTGTTTCGGTTCATGTCAGCCATCTATAAGGATAAGACACTACGGAGTAAACCAAACCTAAAGGCCAGAGCATCTTCTGTGCCGAAATGCTGTTGAAATGCATTAGTTTCTAAACACGAGATGGCATCAGCGCTTCTGGCGGAGATCTTCTCAGATAATTGCTTTAGGACAAGATGGAGCGGAAGACCGCACACTTTCGCCACGGAACTTTTAAGTGCTGAATGTTAAGGAAAGTGCTTTCCACTCTCCTTGAAGGTCTCTTCGAAATTTAAAACGTTTATCCTCTTTTCACGTGAAACTCTTTTTGAAGTATATTAAAGTCGTGTTGAAACATGTGCCGGCATGAGTTTGAAAACGAAAAGATTAACAAGAAAAGTTTTTAAATTTGTGTTTCTGCAAAACAAAATACAATAACTGCACCCCAAAAATAATGCGTTTATGTATAATTGCAATAAATACATTAATATTTTCATTATTATTTTTATCGTATCAATTGTAAATATGATTTTAAACTAGCAATACTTAATGAATAGCAGATATTAAAACATTTTTCACAATGTACAATACACACAACTTACTTCCAACCTCAAAAGTTTACAAAATAAAGAAATATATAATAATAAAAAAAATTATAATTTTCATTTTCTTTCTTCTTAAAATAAGAGACCCAAATCTAAACCCTCAGCTAGTATGTAAATTATCTGTGCATCGAAGAAGGATGTGCATATCCTGTTACAAAATATGCAATTTTTCCGCTTAGGAAGCGAATCGCAAGCTCTCTAAGATTTATTAATTCATAATAATATAAATTCTGATCAAAATGCAAACTGTTAAACTGAACTAATTGCCAAAGACACTGCTTTTGCTCTGAGTACCGGTAGTTTTCTTTGCACTAGGATGCAGACCAGTTAAAAAAGACTTCCGAGGGCTGCACGCTTCTGAAGGGGCTGGATTAAATACTTTTGTCTTTTATATTTTCGTCCACTGCAGGCGTTATGGAATTCTTCTCAGAATGAGTTTTGACAGAGCTGGGGAACCTCTTTCTTTATGGCCGGACATCAACCCAGGATTGCCTGGCTGATGGACAGCGGCCCACACCACTACCCCAGTGATTTTCAGTCGCCAGTTTCGCTGATGGACAGTGGCCTAAACCACTACCCCAGTGATTTTCAGTTACCATGCGTTACGCCCCTGTGGGTAATCATACATTAGCGACGTCACTTAGGTTACTTGACTCGGTTCAACCCAGAAAGGATTGGCTAAACTAATGCGCATGCGCATGGCTATTACAATTCTGTACTGGTTCTGCATTCAATCCAGACCAAACAATATATATCCGTGCACTTTTTATAACTTAAATGCAATAACAAAGAGTAACGAAAATAAGCCGTGAACAAACTAAAAATAGAATTTTAATTAAATTTTTTGGTAAACAATTATTTTCTTCTTCATTTACACTCGCGAAAATGAAGTAAAAGTAATGCACAGTCACGTTTTTCAAAATTTAACTAGCACTTTTATAAATGAACATTTGAAAAGAGAAAAAGAATTAAAAAAGCTATTAATTCGAAAATAAAAAAGGACAGGCTTTTGACAAACATTTTTTTTTTAATAATAGAAAGAACTATTTTAATTGGAAAGCAAATTTCAAAATAAACTATTCAGGGTAGGAATAAAAATTGTTTCTAAAATCTGTGAAACATTTTAAATACTCTGATTTGGCCTTTATTTTCTCTTTAGAAACAGCGCTGTGCGATTTAATTCAGAAATAAGAAATACAAAAGCGTTCCATGGTTAAGGATTTCTTTTTATGTTTTCCTATAAAATTTAAACTGACATCGCTTAATAACAACTACAACTTTTAAACGGCATATTTTTAATTCTGCATCGAGCTTTAAAAATGTCTAAAGATCATAACTAGCAGCGCTAAAAACCTATTGTTTCATATTGTGTCAATGTGCATGAACTACCCATGGTATTTTCAGCACAGTCTAATAAATTCTTATATTTTTGATATTTTTTTTTAATGTAAGGAAAAGCATAAACGTAAACACCGTGTCCCTAATGAACTTTGATTTGTAATTAGAAAAATATCAAGAATTACGAGAAAAAACATTTCGACCTATATGTAATGCATACTTATTTAATTTACACAGTGTTGGTAAGAAATAAATTTTAACTGCATTCTGGCAAAATGAGGTTCTCCCTTCGAGATTTCAAAAATATTGCTTTTGGTTGTTGCGCCATTTAGTCTTACGAAAGACATTTTATTTGCGATGCAGTTAAAATGCAGCACGATTTGAGGCATTTTTATGTTTTTCAAATCCACATTTTCAGAAGAAATAAAATCACACTTACTAATCGTATGCAAAAGCTCATACCTTTTATTTTTTAAACTACATTTGATGTTTTTGATTTTCCCCGACAAAAAAAAAGGGCTTCAGTAGATTCTGCTATGCCGTTTCTTTGACTACTACTGCATGGTGCTGCCATCTATTCTTTATCAGACACCGGTTTTATTTAGCGTGCCTGTAGTAATAAGAGTGACGACAACGGATTTTACCAGCTTTAACTTTTTACCAACGCACCTGCGCATCTTTTACAGCGCCTCTTGGCGCTGCGCAGGCGCTGTGGCAAAAATATTGCGGCGGGGATCATGCGCAGTAGCCATTGTCATCACTCTTACTACTTGAGGCAAGCTATTTTTATTATGAAGACTATTCGCTCCCCCAAAAGGAACTAAAAATATGCCCTATGTCACCTAGACTATAATAGCGATTCGATTGACGCATCATTCATTAAAATCGGATGAGTTGTTCAAGCGCCACGGTGGAACACATGTAAAAACAAACACATGTATTACATACCTACTTACACCGCTAAAAAAACAGCACCTTCTTTTTTTTGACTTTGCCACAGTCGGGAAATAACCTATGTTAATATAAAGTCATCTTAGGGGGCTTTTATACCAAAAGTGACAAAGAAATTTTTTTTTCCAGGTGCGCAACCGCAGAGCATATTTTTACCTTCAAAAACATGCCTTGCGCTTGCGTAAAGGAGAAAAGACAAATTTTTGTCTTTGTCGCTTTTGATATGAAAACACCCTTACAGTTGCTATCACACAGCATGTGACGCGTTAATTTGAAAGCTTTTCATAAATATTTTTTACATTTTAAGCTTTATAAAAAAAATCTCATAAAGTATGCTCCAATTGCACGACGTGACCAGTATTTATCCCACTAAAACTTATTTGCTGCCTTTATCTATTTATGCCCACGTTGACTGATTTTATTTCCGCGCCATTATAAAATACGAAATGTAGAGCTTTCGTGCTTTCAGGTAGAAATTTGATATTCCAAAAAAAAAAAAAGAAAGTTTCTTGGTTAATGGTAGTTAATATTATGATGATTGATCGTTTCATTAGTATTTAAACACATTTTGGGCTTTTCAGTGACTGATTCTACTGAAAATGAACTTAAGATTTCAAAAAATGTACATTGACATAATACTGAAAACCTTTAAAACCAAAAATGTTTTTAAATTGCAGTTTTTATCATTTTGAAAAACGTAACTGATATCCTTGCTCGTACTAGTAATTGCTGTCGTGAGTGCTAAACCCTTCACTTTCATATTTGCTCTTAATTTATTCATTTTCATGCAAACTTATAACTTAACTTTTTAAATTTCTGACTGATTTATAAAATGCAAGATGCAGAACTTTATGCTCATTTAGTAAGGAATTTTAGGCTCTAGAAATACTTCATGGTAACTTAATTTAGGGAAAAGGTTTTTCTTTTCCTTTGTGGAATTGGGAATGTCCGCCATTTAACATGGGATGGGCTCACCTGTGCACTGATGACAATTTGTAAAATCATTAAAAATGCTTTGTAATACATTTGCTTAAGAGATAGGTATTTTTATACGGAGTATGCAACCTGATCTTTCCAGATCTAAAATGAATTTGATGTCTGTTTCTTTCTGCTGTTCTGTGTTCTCTTCTTTTTTACGTGAAACTCGGAGTTTCTTTTAAGGCGAATAAAATCAATTCCGGAATCAATAAAGAACCCCAAGTTAATACTATTTCGGAAACAAAAGACACAAAAAAGACGTAGTGGGAAGTTTTCCGAAAGGGTGCGAGTTCTTTGGCAAGTGCATTAGCTGGCTATTTCGGAAACACTTCTGGGAGCCCATGAGAATCACTTGCGGTTAATTGTGTTACGTCAGCGGGAGCGAGGAGCGAATATGAGTGGAGTTGAAACCACTTTTCGTTAGCCACTGAGAATAACATATGATGGCTCGGATATCCTTGGACTGAGATAGCAACGAACAACAGATTATGAGAAGTCTGCTCATGTATTACCCACCCTCACAACCAGCGTTGGCGGATCTATATCACTTGATACATATCATGATTATATATCCAGCCATCAATCCATATATCCCTTAACGCGGACCAATTACGATTAAATTTTGCGGTACGATACGATACTGACATCAGCAAAAAACAAACTATCGTAAAATGATATATAAAAATTAGTTTAAAGCCTGGAAAAGTGACATAACATTTGTAATTATGATCGTAACTTACGAACTTTAATAACCTTAATTCTACTTCTTAAACGTATTTCCACGCATAACTCAAATTTTTAATTTCCGATTCTTTGTAGTTGCAGCCCCTATGTTTGTTTATTATTGAGCGATTATTCT
Organism: Octonoba sinensis; assembly: GCA_038502835.1. Lineage (NCBI taxonomy): Eukaryota > Metazoa > Arthropoda > Arachnida > Araneae > Uloboridae > Octonoba > Octonoba sinensis. The sequence continues at coordinate 1,422,969 of CM076606.1, read as the reverse complement.
CATATAGACAAATCACAGGGTCATATTCCTGAAAAAAATGTGCGTTTATCTACTAATTTCCGATTCTTTGGAGTGGCAACGCATTAGTTTGTTTACATCGAGCGATCATTCTCATATAAACAAATCACAGTGTCAGACTTCTGAAAAAATGTGCGTTTATCTACTCATTTCCGATTCTTTAGAGTGGCAACACCTTAGTTTGTTTACATCGAGCGATCATTCTCATATAAACAAATCACAGGGTCAGACTTCTGAAAAAATTTGCGTTTATCTACTCATTTCCGATTCTTTGGAGTGGCAACACCTTAGTTTGTTTACATCGAGCGATCATGCTCATATAAACAAATTGCAATGTCAGACATTTGAAAGAAATTGCGTTTTTCTATTGAAATCAGTTTTTTGTCACGGACAGTTGTATGTTGCCTTCTTCCGAGCAAAGTCTTATAATGCACTCAACGTGGTAGCAGACAATACAGAACTTGAAAACTTTTCGCAGAAACGTTCAGGAAGTTTGATCGTTATACTTACAGCCAGCAGAAGTTCTGCGGGGACCAGCTATTTTATATAATTTAAGTTCAGACATACTTGGATACTCTCGCTAAAATTAAATACCTAGTGCAATTCGCATCAAGTTAGAGCTCAGGTGCCGCCATCTGGGGGAAACTGAGCGTCCAAATTTTCAGTGGCAATGGCATCCACCGACAGTGGTGCTACTTGAAAAAATGGATGCCGATTACCGGGGTATGCACTAGGTCTGCAAAGGTTAATGGCCATACGCAGCCCCGCTAGAAAGGAAAAAAAGAGCGAAACAAAATGTTTAAACATTTAAAGTTCATCTTTGATTAGCCTTATTGACTTGCTTCTAAGTTGATGAAAATGATGAGAAAATATAATTATGTAAGAGGAAGCAAAATGGTACCAGATTTATGGTGATGACTGAGAATCCGAAAGTCAACAGTGATAGTGACTCTCTCTCTTCCAAAGTTGAGGCTGATTCACTCATGACACAAGTAAGAGACCAAACTGATAGTGTAAAATTATTTTATCAAACTTAATTTTCTAACATTAAATATGACACCAATCGCTATCAATAGAAATGTTTGCTGTTGTATTTCTAAAGATATAGTATTATATCAAAATGAGAAATGCATATCAGTTACTGCATAATTGATATTTTCTCATTATGATTAACAAATTTAAATTGGTTACATAGCTTGTAAATATTAAAAATAAAATGTACCACAGACATCGTAAGGAGTACACATTTTTATGTAAACGTAATTTTGTTTTAAGTGAAGTGGTAGTGATACTTACTGAAAACCTTTATATAGTAATATCTTTTATAATTAGAATCAAATTTGAATTTACTAAGTGGGGTAAATCAGTGATTAACCCATGGTTTCACTTATTTATTTTTTTCAAATTTTTGGAGGCTCTTACAGAAAATTTATGTAAATATTCTGGTTTATATGACATGTGGTATTAATATGTGCTTTATTCTGGTTTATATTAAAAAATATTCTGGTTTATATGACATGGGGTATTAATATGTGGTTTATTCTGGTTTATATTAAAAAATATTCTGGTTTATATAACATCACATAGAAATAAGCAAAGTTTTAAAATTGTTTGCGTGAAAGAATCTGTGATATATATCATCGATATATAGCATAAATGTACGATATTTTGGTATTTATCTAATTATCATGATCTTTTCCAACGCTGTTTGCAAAATTTTGCTGTCGTATTGTTTAGCAGTTAAATTTTTGTATCTATTGCAATTACAAACATCTACATTCATATGATTGTGATCTGTGTATGTTTTGTTACATTTCTAATTAACTTAATAAATATCTATTTTCATTTAAGAAAATGCGTAGAATGTTTAAAACATTACAAAAAATTATTTTCTTACACATCTTATGTACATTTCTTTCAAAAAAGACAGTAATCAGAAATGAAATTAAAAAGTATATTGAACTGCATCATTTTATATGCAGTTTTATTATATCAAATATATTTTTAAATCAACAATTCCTTTCATATATCTAAGGAAAGAAAAACAATCAGAGGTTTTTTTTTTTTGGTGCGTTGTGTGTGTGTTTTAATCATCTTTTGAGGCTTACTTCCAGTAAAAACTTGAGCTTTCATTGCATGTGTAAGTTTCATATCAGGAGAAAAACATCAGCAAAAAGTTCTTTTAAGAAATAATACATTTCGATGCGCAACATATTTCAACTTAACATTTGGAACAAAACCTTTATTTTGTTATTCCGTTGTGGTGGACGACGACGTGCGGACACGGTGGTGCTGTGGAGCAGAGGTATGCCGGAGTCGGGGACAGAGCCTGGGGACCTCCAGGGTGGAAATGGCAGTACTTCCACGCTTTGCCAAAACGTCCCAAATGGCCAGGGCATAAGTCGGCTTATGAAGGCGTCGAATCGTACCGCCACAACGTTTTAACGACAGATTTGTTAATCTTCCTTTACCATATGATTTTTATTGATATATTTGCTAAATTTTTGGTCTTGGTAATAAATGCAAAGGAATTTAAAGACACTGAATTCTTCAAGCAAGCAGCTACGAAAAAAAAATCAGTAAATAAAGAAAAGAAAAGAAAAGCTAAAGATTATTATCTGCCGGACTAATTTTCTAGTAGGTCGTACTGGAAGAAATCCTACTTTTGACGTGATCGATTTCCTAATTACTACGTAAAATTATTTCTTTTTGAAGGGAAGGGGAGGAGCATAGTATGCATTGCACGCATCAATACACTGTTGCAACATTGCCTTGAATATAGTCACAAGCGTCTCAAACTAAATCTCATATACAGCATTTCTGTTTGACATGTGCATCACTCTCTTAACAACCAAATAATAATTTGAAGAATTTTATTTATTTACTTATTTTTCTGAGCCTTTCCATAAAGCATCAACTAAAGTAGAAAATTTACCATAAATTTCGGTCCAGCCTCGTGCTTAATTTATTTATCAGAGTCCATTTTTGGAGCTTGTCACACTTGACCATTTTTTGTCATTTATTCGCTTCACCATTGAAAATTTACAACAACAATTTGGGACAGGAGCAAATTAAATGATGCCATTTAACTGATGCAAGATCGGGAAGGGGTGTAAAACGGTCGATGTGAGACTGGATGAAATATTTTCTAGAAAACACCATGTTCTAAAAGTTTCTTAAATGATATTAGAAGCATTCGAAGTGCATTTCGTAAGTACTCAATTCACATTGGGCGTATTCTCGTCGTAATAAATGTCTGCTTCGAGTACTGGGGCATTGCTTTAAGTATGCATAGTAAATTACTCAAGTTTTAAAATAAAGGTCTCGGGCAGTCAAAATGCACCTATTTAATTTTTCAAATTTTTGGAGACTCTACAGAAAATTTATGTAAATTATTTTGTCCCCCCTTCCTTGGGATATTTGCGTTGATCAAGTCGCACTTAAAGTAGTGAATGAAAAAAAAAAAGATTAATATTATGCCAACCTGTATCACAAAAAATAGTTGTATAATTTATAACGTAAGTCTACTGAGAGAGAGAATTAAAAAATGGCAGTTAATTATGACGAAATTTTGGTTAAATGAAATGAAAATTAAAGAACATTTTACTATGCAGTTGTATAACTTTGGTCTCACGGAATGTGTGAACTCCTTAAAATACGTAGGTTGTTTGTAATCACAGCTGAGTCCCACATATATTCGTAAAAAATTTAATTACCATAAAATTACTTATTTTAGAATAACTTCCCCAGTTATTTTAAGCAAGCTATCGTTTAAACATAGGTTAATATAAAGTTAAAATATAGTAAGTACAAGAAGATTTTGGATTACCTTGTAGAATAAATTTACCCATCCCAAAGCTGAAAATATATGGAAGTCTAGTTTGCATAATTTTCAGACACGGCACGAAGAAAGCTACACAAAATGGTTTTGCAGTTTAGTAGAAAGTTTTTTAAGGTTTTGAAGAATGAGGAATATCATTAGAAATGTATATTGAGTTTTGGTTTTCTTTGGAAATAAAATAATTTTAATGCTTATGCAGGTTGTATTTGTGAAAGTTAGTGGGGCATTCGGAAAGCGTATCGGGGGGAATTTTCTCGACAACCTGTTCTTTCGTGGTAATTAAATGTTCAGAGGTACCACGAGTAAGTCAACTATTTGTTAGGTGGTTCAGATAGAACTCATGTGGGTTATAAACTAGACAATCAAATTCATTTTTATGCCATGCCCGATTTTACTTTAATTTTGTTTTCTCTATTAAAGTTCAAACTTGTTCAACTTGTATACATATTGCACTGAAAAAGTTTACTTTAAAAATCTCACTGGAGAACTTTGTACCTCCCACAGGCGCATTTTTTCCCGCAAATCACAAACTTTTTTATCATTAAATGCTGGTTACACGCGTCTGTGTTCAGGAGAGTTTTTATTAATACCTACATCACATTTGCGTATTATAGAACGGAAGATCAGCTGAGCGCCGGGGAACACTTCACAATGTTGAGACAAACATTTCATCTAGTTTTGAATCCCAGATCTTCATATTCCTAGCGCGTTGCATTGCGTTTGATACTTGAGTAAATTTGACAGTCAACAGTCATATATGCAACAGCTCGTTAGCAAGGTAGTAAAATTATATTGCATACAAGTGTAAAAATTCCATAACAGTAAGAAATTATTTAGTACTTCTTTTCTCTGAATAGTTAATCACCCATGTTCAAAAAATCAACCATTTGAATTTCTCAGTACTCTGATCAAGTACGCGTTCTAGCCCGCAATGAAGTAAATTTATGGGAGTATAAGAGAAGTCTCGAACATTTGTTCAACGAAACACCGCCAAGTAATGGAAACGCTTTGACATCAATCAACTCGAGTTGTTCGGAAATTCCCGCACACAATTCGCTAGCAAAATGCACCGTTTTTCCCTCGAAAAATAATTACGCATAAGTTCGGATCTCGTTGCAGTTGGAACTCGCACGTTCCGTCACCCCCGAGAAGCTCATTAAAGATTAATTAATTAACTCCCGCGGGCGAGGCAAAATATCCTGTGGGGGTTCAGTCAACATGGCTAGAAGAACAGTAGCGAGTTCGAAAACAAAACCCCTGACCGTGTGGGCTGCATTCATTTGTCACTCCCTGCTGCTGCCGCCTAATGAATGGCGCAGCCGGCTATTGACTACTGGCGGCATTTTCGATCGCGGAAGACAGTTGGACTGTCGAAATGGCGAATGGTGATTAATGGATGTGACATTCGAAATAGAACGCCACAAAAACCACGTTCATGATCGGGATCCGATTGTTCGTGAATACAGTACAGACAATTGGATAGATTAAAAGGCATTTAATGAACTATATTCAGTATATGAGAACGCAAGTAAATCAGCTTCATGAAAGTAAAATGTTTCGGTTTCTTTAACCTGCGACTCATTCTACAATTTTTTTCTAATGATACTGCATATAAATATCAAAATACTAACGCTCCTCCAGCAGAATTTAAAATTGATCATCTATATCAACCAACAAGCTAGCCTGTATATATATATAACAGGGATCTGGAGCCGACAGGGATCAGGATCGCGGAGCAACGAGGATTTTCTCGAAACTGGAGCGGTGCTGAAACAAAGGAATTTCCTGTGCTCCACTGCTCCATTCTTTAAAACAAAATTTATTTATTTTTTATCACATAAAACAACAACTAAAAATAAAAGAGATAAATAATATGATAAGCACTAGATTGGCCAGACCAGTCATTTCGAAGCTTCCATTTTGCATAGTTTGTTACTAATTATAGTGCAGCTTTCAATTGCATTGGCTTTTCCTAATACACGGTAGTTAGGACAAGTTAATGTGAATGAAAGTTTCATTGTAATTATTAGCAACTTGGTGTAAAATGAAAGTTTAGAAATGGTTCAAAACGGTCTGGGCAATCTAGTGTTAAAATTATTTGTAGCAAGGAGCGGAACTCAAAACAGATGGGGACACCAGATCTCTCATGAAAAACTTTATGTTCGTGAGAATAAAAATAAATAAATATGCGGACAAAGTATTTCCGCCAGGGCGTTTCCCGGGTTCAAAATGTAAAAACAAATCACCCAAACGCGCTCGACACAGAGGTAAATTTTTCTTTGTTATACAAATGGGGTTTTCATAAAAACGTTCAATGCACCAAACTAACACAAACCGTTTCGGTACGTACTGCCATACTTTACAAAATTTACTCTTACTATACTTTCCGGCGATGTCAAATACATTCCGCTGCAAAGTACAAGACAGGCAACTAGCTCTCCATGAGCAGCCAATTCTGAACGGACGATACAGCGAATATTGTTGTCTATGGGGAGAATTCTTCGAGCATGAATGCGTTCTATTTTGAGTGGGCCAATTTTTTCTTCTTCGTCTTCGCAGCCATGTAAGGAGAGAATTGAAATTTAATTTCCTCGGCTGTCATTCGCATCCCCTCGCCCATTCTTATACAGAAAGTTCAGCAAGTTTCTTGGAACTTTAAGAAAAGATTTTTATTTTATCCAGGCCGCCAGCGTTTAACCATTCATTTAGTTTAGAACTCTTGCTCGGGACAGGCTTTTGTTTCCATTCATCGAAATGAATTTTTTCAATTTCAAAATTTCGCCCAGTAATAACTTTCAAAAATCAGTAATTCTATCAAGTTTTGCGACTGGATTTATGGTCTTTGCAGAATGTTTTCCATTTAAATTTGTTTGTATATTTGCTTTCAAAATTAAAGTATTTCCATTTGAAGTCTTCCCGAATAACCGCATCGTTTTTGAATGAAAGAATAAAACTCTTTCGGTGCTTTTTTGTTTAATTTTAATAATCCATCGTATTTCGTTTTTTGATATATTATTATTATTATTATTATTATTAGGGCTGCTACAATGATTGGGATTAAAAAGTCAAAGTACCCCTTTTTTAGCAAACTTTCCCGTAAAGGAGAAAAAAATAAACTAAGAATGAAAGAAGGCTTAATGTATCGTAAAAATATCGTTAAAAATAAGAAAAAGTAAAAAATAAATTAAGTAATTAAATAAAGATTCATGTTGATTTTGAAGGATGTTTCCAAATGAATGAGTGAGTGATTGAATGAATGAATGAATAAATGAGTGAATGAGTAAATGAGTGAGTGAATGAATGAATGAATGAATAAATGAGTGAATGAGTAAATGAGTGAGTGAATGAACGAATGAGTGCATGAATGTGTATAAATCGCCGAAAAAGGTGTATTTGAAGTAATAAAGAATAAAGCTAAATGAGAAAGAGACAGAGACATACGTAGATTATCAATTTGATATTGATGTATATGGAAAAGTAGACTAGTAGGGTAGACCGGAGGATTGCCGCCACCCGGGGCATTGCCGCCACTCCCGTTATTCTACTCAAGAACACCGGTTAGCCGGCCTGACAGCTCCTGACCTATAGCGAACGATGCTACAACTAATGCCCCGAGTGGAAGGTAGACATTGCGCGAGTTGTTTTGTTTTTGCAGTAACGAACGTTGTTTTGAAGAAGTTTGATCTTATTTTCCCACTTTGAATAAGCTGAGATATATACCTTTAGATGTTACAATGCCTGCATTTAACTAAGTATTTTAGCCTACATTTTGATCAACAATATTGATCACTTCCGTTTGTTTTGATGTCTTTAAATCTACGTTTCTTTCATCTTGTCGAAACGGGGTTATGACGCCACCTCTCCAGGGGTGATGCAGCCATGGTGGCGGCATTATATACCCCAGGACACGTTTTTCCACTATATAAATCAAAAACAATTTTTTAAATCAGCGAAACCTCTGAAAAGAGCATTCAATAAGAAGTGTAGCAAGTTTATGAGAGCAAGCACCTACAAGTAAATCACTCCTTATGACATAGCATCAATCTTTTATGGCGCTTATATGTCAGTTGCAACAATAGAGAAGGGAGTATCAGGATTTAGCAGCGCTGGGATCTTTCCAGTAAGCTCAAACACCTTCAAGGAAGAAGATTTCCTCCCGGTTCAAAACCTGGAGCCAATATGCATCGATGATGCAGATGACACAGAATCTGAAAATCAAGAACAGGCAGAAAAGATGATCTTAGAAGAAACTGGTGAAGAAAATAATCTTGTAAATGCGAGCAACAGTTGGATTACTAGATGTAGAACCTTGTTCATCAAAGAACGTTCAGGAAGGGCCTCAAAAAACGTTTCTTCAATCGTTAGAAAAGTTTTCACCAATTCCAAAATTGGCAGCAGAAGGGTAGCCGGAAAGTTCTAAAAGAAAAGGTCACTCGTCAATTTTAACGGGAACCCCAATGAAGGCAGTTTTGGAAGAAACAGTAGCTAAAGGAAAGGAAAAGACATTGAAAAGGAACAACCCGAAAGAAAATCTGCAGCTAAAGTTTTGGGACTGTCCATCATCATAAGGTTTTGTGAATCCAAGGCAAGAAAAGAAAAAGCAGTGAAAACACTGCAAAAGAAAATGAATAAATCTGTTAAGAAAAGGGGCAAGCGACTTTTAAGTCTTGAAAACTCTTCAGATGAGGAGGACGTCGACGTCAAAAAGTTGTGTGAAGACAACGATAATGATGGCCTTTTTGATCCAAGCGATCCAAACATTCAACTGCATTCAGAGTGTAGCGATCAGTAGTTCAGCTGAAACAGCTGAAAACTACATTTGTGATTTTTGTAAATTTTAAGAAATCACCTAAATTTAAAATACACTGTTTTTTTACTCATATAAACTAAAAATGTCACTTCTTTTGCTTTTCAATTCCTATATTGTAATGCTAATTGCATATAAGATTTTCAATAAATTTTCCTTTTTAGTATTTTGGTCATATTGGCTAGTGGTGTCATTACCTCAGGTTCTTGGCGGGATTACCCCAGCTCCCTGGGTAATACCGCCACAGTGCTGAGGTTAATAAGTTAATTTTTTTTGACTATTTCCTTTAAAGATTTATTGATGAAAAAATTTGTATACATTCTTAAGATTACGTACTATGTTCCTAAAATTGATCTAGCCCATAAATTCTATTTTTGATGGTGATAAAAATTGAAGTTTCTTAAGGTGGCGGCATTCCCCCGATCTACCCTATAGTTCTAGACGAAGCTTCTTGTTTAATTTGTATACATTCTTAAGATTACGTACTATGTTCCAAAAATTGATCTAGCTCATAAATTCTATTTTTGATGGTGATAAAAATGGAAGTTCCTTAAGGTGGCGGCATTCCCCCGGTCTACCCTATAGTTCTAGACGAAGCTTCTTGTTTAATTTTCAAACCTGCTATAACCATTAATACCAGTCTTGAATAATAATAATAAAAATATTGGGAAAATATTTGAAAAAAAAAACCTACTTCAAATTAAAAATTTGCCCTCAAAAGGGAAAAATAAATTAATTCTTTAAATCAATGCGACTTTTAAACAAGATTTTTGAAGTCAGGGCGAAATTGTGACAATCTAATGATCTACTTTACAGTGTAACTGTTGCAAACTTTGCGCCATTTATATTTGTAATTGACTCATGATTACAAAGGATTTTATCTATCATAATTTTGCACCGACTTTAAAAATTATGTTTAAAAGGCGTATCGATGTTGTTTAAAGCATTAATTTATTTTTCCCTTTTTTGCACAGTTTTTCAATTTGAGGTCGGTTCTATTTTTTTTTCCAAAATTGTTTTTTTATTTTATTATTTTTAGTGTACACAATTTTTTACTATGAATACTCTATTAAAAAAAAGAAAAACATGTGAAATGGCACACCCACATTGAGTAACTCACTGAAAAATGTACATTTGTGTGATAAATTGCATTTTGGAATTGATTTTAAAACGTCCAGAACATACTTCAGTCTTAAAACAAACTGAATTAATTTTATTATTTTTTTTCAGCGAAGCCTTCACTCAAACTCTTATTATAATTACTTTTAATATCACTCCTTAATGTTAACATGGTAACAAATTCTTTTTGACAATGAGTTTGAAATATATATATATATATATATATATATATATATATATGTATATATATATATATATATATAACTCTAATGCTGGTGTCGATGGAACCAATTAAACAATAGCTACTATGATAACAGCAGCCTATCTGAAGCCAAACCTTATCAGCGGCGTATGCGTTTAAAATTATAACAATGCCTTATCTTGACAACTGAAATGATTGTTATGCGTTTCCTTTATTTGAGATATTTAAACTACTTTGCAGTTAATATCTAAAGCTGCCGAAGCGATCTGAAGGAGCTGCGTAAACAGTTTTGGGGGTTACTGAGCAATAGCTAGCAAGGGAGTGTTACCTAATAATTTATCAACAAAGAAATATCAAGGTAAGCCCTTTCTAATTAAAAGAAAAAAAATATTTTTTATTCAAGACATTTTTCTAAAGGACAGTTGTAGTCAAATCGATATACAATATTTAAGTTAGAGAGCACTCTGTCGATTAAATTGGTTCATTTAATCAAAAGTTATGGATGAAAAAAAAACTATTTCCGCCTTTAACTTTGTTTTAAATTATTGAAAATGGTCAAACAAAGGACCGGGACCTATGGGAGACCACCCGCGATCGATTAAAAGAAGAATCATGAAAATCTGCTCCTCCGGTGAGAAGTTATGGACGAACAAACAAGCAAAAAACTGACATACAGGAATGTATAATGTCTTCCTTTGGAAAGTCGGCTAAAATTAGTGAAAACCATTATTTTTGTTCAAATAACGTAGGATGTAATAATAAAATTAAATAAAAACTTTTAAGTCTGCTAAAACTTTTTTAATACCCATAAAAACATTTATTAATCTTAATTTAGGAAGTAAGTAATTATGACTTTTTGCTCTGTTTAATTTAAACTAAGGAATTCAGAGATAAAAAATAATAATGTAATTTATGCTCCATTTGTCTTTTGACCTTTTATTTTCAGTTGCACAATTTCTTCTATTTGTCAATGCTTAATCGTATTTTTTAACTCCGACTCGTGAAGCAATAAAAAAAAAAAAAATGAAATTCGGAATACTCCTAAGCGTAAAAAGATTACGCTTGAAAGTGAAGACTTAAGAGACACGGTATTTTAAGGGCTGAAAAGATGTCACCTTTGTTAGTAGAAAAGTCCCGAGTAATTCGGAGCATGAGGGTGAAATTCTAGTTTAAAGTAATGATAATCCTTAGTTTGGCTTAGTAAAAGAGCATCAAAAAGGCTTTTAGCCCCTAAAATAGCATTAACGAAAATATGATAAAAGAAATGCATTCCACGATTATTATTTTTTTATTTGCTCAGTAGTAAACATGAAGCTTGAGTTACACAAAGTACGCTAAAGTTACAGGAAATTATCATTTGAACGATGTTTTGAAAAAACAAGAAGAATAAGGCAACAATAAAAAACGCTATTTCTGCTTAGTTACCGTTCATAAATGATGTCACGCTTTTTCCAAAATATTTGACCCCCCCCCACCCCCCATGTCACAAAATGTCACACTTCTTGTTACCCTCTCCCCTTGTCACAATTTCACGAACCCCCCACCCCCTCAAAGCGTGACATCACTTATGAATGAACCCTTATCCCTCTGTCGGACTCAATGCATTGACTCTGTTGTTCGGGAGTAATTTCCTTGTATTGACTCTCGGTCTTCAGGTGCAAAGTATCTAACGCCAACCAGCACACGGTCAAAGTTAACTATAACCAATACTTTAAAAAATGGATATGTGACGAGAACCATTTTCAAGGCTGTTTAAAGAAAAAAAAATCAATTAATAGTTGCTGAGAAAAAAATGTTTCTGGCTTAACATTGATTTAAAAAGAAAAAATAGTCGATAATAGACAAAATGACTGACTGATCAGATGTGCCCGACGGAGCGTTAAAAATGCTAAAGCGGTATCAAACGATAGTGCTTGTTGAAATTTAAAGAAATAACTGTTTGGTTTGTTTGTACTGGAGCTAGTTTCTTAATTGCTGGCTGATGTATATGGGTTTTGACTCATTTGGAACAAAAATCTTGTGGTTTAAAGATGAAACGGAATTAATATAATTTTATTCGTATTTTGCATAATTAGGATTTAAAAATTATTTTCAAACCTTCTTGGTTTGGTCGTTTGGTACAAATATAAAATTATTTTCTTTTTATCTCTCCAGAGAATGTCCTTTGAAATTCTTATAAAATAAACTGAATTCCTCAAAGTTATCCGCTTTAGAAAAGAAAAGTACATAAATAAAATAAATAAGTAAATAAAATGAAAATTTCTCTGGAAACACTCATGGTCATAGAAAGTCTATATGGAAAGAAGCTTGCAGCGAATAATCGTGTCAGTTCACTCTTTTAAAAATTACGCACAATAAATTTCAAAGGAAAACTTGAAATTTGAAAGCTTTTCGTCTATTTCTTTTTTTAACCGACTTCACAAAGGCAGGAGGTTATACATTCATATTGTATGTATGTCATTTTTTTTTGTTTTTGTCTTTTTTGTTTGTTTGTCCACTCATAACTTCTCACCGGATGAACCGATTTTCATGAGTTTTTTTTAATCGATCGAAGGTGATTTCCCATAAGTCCCGAACTTTCATTTGACCATATTCGACGATTGGAAAAAAAGTTATGGGTGGAAATGTAGAATTTTTTTTGTTTTTTCATTCATAACTTTTGACAAAAAGAACCGATTTTGATGATTTTTTCTTTAATCGATAGAGAGTCGTCTAACTCAAATATCGCAAATCAGTTTGACTACATTTGTTTTTTAGAAAAAACGTCACGGGCGAAAAACAAGTATTTTTTATTTTAATTGGAAAGGCTTGGCTTGATTTTTCTTTGTTGGGAAAACTATTAATACATATAAAAGTCATTGTTAAAAAAGTGTTTGTTGCCATTGGGCAAATTATTACATATTAAAAGCAATTACAGCAAGAGTTTGACTGAAGGCTTCTCTGAGGCAAAAATTAATCCAATCAGTTTGTTTTGCTAAAATCGACTTCAAAATGGAATTTATCATACAAATGATTAGTTTTTAGTGCCATTCATTTAAAGAAGGTTTGCCCTTTGATATGGATTTTTTAGAAATAGAGTATTTACACAAAACATGTATTTACAATAAAAAGAATAAAATAAAATAATTTTTATAAAAAAATAGAACCGACTTCAAATTATAAATTGCGCTAAAAAGTGAAAAATAAATTAATTCTGTTAACAACATCGATGTGACTTTTAAACATCATTTTAGAAGTCGGTGCAAAATTATGAGTCTAGTTACCACTACACCATTTTTTACTTCACATTGGAACTGTTGCTAATTCTGCGAAAATATATATATTTGTAATTGATTCATGATTACAAAATATTTTATCTGTCCTCATTTTGCACCGACTTCTGAAACTATGTTTAAAAGTCACATCGATGTTGTTAAAAGAATTAATTTATTTTTCACTTTTTAGCGCAATTTATAGTTTGAAGTCGGTTCTATTTTTTTATAAAAATTATTTTATTCAAGATTTTGAGGGAAAGAAATGTTATTAAACTTGAAATCAAGGAAAAAATAATTTAAATCTTTGATGGAGACTTAATAATACATTTGTTTTCCAGGTCAGTAAGTCTTGCACGAACTTTTAAATAAATGCCGAAAAAATGAGTATATGTTCGTATAAATACCATGATAGAATTAATGCTTTTTCGCATCGAATGCTGCCCAAATTATTAGTACTATGAGTCTTCTATAAAAGTGCTTTTATACCATCAATTTCGTCTAGATGTCCTAAGGTTGACTCATTTCGCCGCTCAGTGGCAAATTTGTACTTCTTCCATTCAAATCGTGGTGGTTCGAATCACACTTAAGACGATAGTTTTCCCAGTAATCCATAACGGCACATCGTGCTCGGCGAGAAAGTCTGAAGAAATGCTTAAGAAATCGGTCCTCTGTCCCAGGACCAGTTGGTAGAAGCTCTTTTCCCGCAGAGCACCGAAAGTGAAGCAACATTGCCTCGGTCAGTGTAGTGGAGGATGAACACGACACTCTCTCCATGGACCGTGCACGTTAATGGGAGCTGTTGCACGTAAAATCCGTCTTGACTCAAATGTCCTCCAAGTGAAACGATACCTCTGGTGGCGCCAACCTTGGTGATGGTCTCTCATCGGGGAGCTGATTCAAAATTAGGAGATCCAACAAAAGGCAAGGCGTAACGTATGCATACCTCTTAATTTAATGTTTCAAGCACCTAGAATAGAAATAGAAAATCATCACTGTGAGTGACAATGCTATAGGAGATGATTCACTAATATGCAACCAAAAAAAAAAAAAGAAATCATATTAAGTATGGTTTCAGTTAATCTTCAATAAGCAGTTTTCTGCCCTTGCTTTATCATGGACACCCTCTTTTTAATGAGACTTTACGCTGCACATTGATTCATAAACGTTTAGACAATACCTGTGCGGAAATTGTGACTATAACCGCATAAAACATTTATTCCACAAAGCTTGGCCGCAAATATTAAATACTGAGCGTTTTCTTTCGGAACGAAAGCCTTCGTGCAAATTTCCATTTGCAAGCGGTAAAAAGAAGACAAAAGCTTAATCACCCAGACCCATCTTCCTCGCGAGTCAAATTGTCTCGTGAGTTCTTGTTATATGCAAATGAAACTTCGGGGGTGGAGTTGATGGGTGGAGGGGAAATTTTATTTCAGTCGCTTTTTGTACTTACATAATAAAGTATAATTATTGTGATGTCGGTAGATGCAACAAGTAGAGGAAACGTGCTCTATATGACTGATGTTGTTGGAGTCGATACGGGCTCAATTTATCATGCATGATGCACATCCTTATGTATGTATACATATGGAAATGTGTGTATGGGAATTTTTTTCCCATTTAAGTACTTACTTAAATTATATGCGAATTGTACATTCAAACCAAGGCTGAACTTGATCCAGTTAGTTAACTGTAAACAGTTAAACATCAAGTTCAGCCTTGTTCAAACTCGCTCGGTCGAACTAATATCAAACATGCTCGATGCGTTACGCGGCTGTACGAAAGTCAAGGAATTTGATGTTGTCATGTAAAACTGGTGAGGCTACTTTTGTTATTTCTGTTTTATCTGTCTGTTTCGCCTTACATAAACATTGTCAAGTAATTGATACCATTATAATAAAAAGGTGCTAAATACAGGAAAATTTGACCAAACAAAGTGAGAACTGATATAAATTTATTTTACATGCAAGCCCCCTTCAAATTTTATGCATTGAAATTTAATAAGAAAAAATATCAATCAGTCCACTAATGGTTGAGACCCTATGCCAATCACTAGTACATAGTCCAGTAAATGATCCAGTAAGTGACATAGCTTATTAATTTATAAAAATACGAAAAACTTATAAAATTTACATTTTATTAGCTCAGTATGTACATCTAATACTTTTAGAATTGTAAAGATTCTCGGGGTACTGACGTCGTTTCTCGCCAAGCTTGGCGCCATCTTGGATCGCGTGATAGATAATTCTAATCTTTAATGGAAATTATGTCACGTAATTCGCGATGGTTTATAAATAGCTCCGGCAAAGAGTAGAGTTTAGTTTTTAGTGTTAGATTTTGGCAATAGCCTGACAATCTTAACCGTTGTACTGCGTAAGCTTTGTTCTTGTTGATATTCGTCTTTTGTAAAGTAAATACGTGATTACCGTTGATTTATATGGGGATGTGTGAACTCCGAGAAATGTGCTTATGTGAAAAATTTGTATATAGTGTAAATAGCTTGTGAAATAAATTGCTCTGTGTAATTTTGTATAAGGAAGTAGTCCTTGAGAAGCTCAAAGTAAAGTAAGACGTAGAACCCGTAACACTTTTTAGATATATTGCTGAAATTAAGGTACTTACGTATTATCGCAACCAGGTTGGCGAGATTGGCGACTTATATACTTACTTATGGTTACCATAAACGCCTTAGATAGGTACAAAATCCGAGATGCCAATTTGGCGCGTTATCTCCGAATTTTGGCATGGTTGCGATAGTACGTAAGTACCGAAATTAATTAAGATGTAACACCTTAAGTCTCCAAGCAAGCTGAACACAAAAAGTGGCTGTGTTTTTCACATCACATGTTTTGCTTACAGTTTTATAGTAGAAACTAGCGGTACCCGCAAGGCTATGCCCGTGTTAAAAAATGAAAAGACCAGTCGGTTTGCTATTGTGTATAGGGTGATAACTTTTTTAGGTGTAAATTATGTTATGTTATTAAAATGTATAGCATTTCACATCATTAAAAATTAGTTGCCCACGGCAATCAGCCAGAGATCTTACACATTTAAGCATTTTTTTTTTTACAAAACACACACAATAAAAAATTAAAAAGGAAAGAAAGAAACGAAACAAAACAAAAAAGAAAATATTTGACAGATAACGCAATTTGTTTGTTTAGTTCAAGTACCCACACAAAAAGAACGATTATAATAAATTAGAAGAGTTTTAATTGAAAAATTTTTTAGTATAATTAATTTTTATCTATTATTTGTTGACATTAAAGCCGGGTCCAGACGCTACGTTTTGTACAACCTTTTGTCTGCGCAGTCTTAAGACTGAATGAAAACGTTGCAGTTTTTTATGCGTCTACATGGTGCAGAGATATCTGTATATTTCACTCAGTTTTGTGCGATATCATCATGAAGGAGGTACTACTCTGGTCAATTTTGGCATGGTGTCATGTTAAAAAAAAAAGACTGGAACGTCTCAGAAGTACTCGGCGTTCAACGTGTTCAAATGATTACATAAAATATATATTTTTTGTCGCCTGTTCTGGTGGTTCGACAACTGCAGTCTCTTTGTTTTCATCCATGGTATTCCTAGACTGCCTTGGTGTCTCCTGATCATTTAGGATATGTAACAAATCAAAATACCAGAGAGATGGCTTGTAGATTTCGTCCCCAGCCCCAGATCGACGCGACTTATTAACTTTTGCCAATTCTTTACGGTAAACACTTCTCAAAGAATTAATTATTTACAACTGTTTCTCTGTTTGCGGTTGCATCAATTTCTTTGAATTTTTCCACTAAACTATCATAAGCCTCCCCCTTTTTATCCCTGTCACTATACTCCTTGGATTTGACATGCCAAATGCATGAGAAACGTTCGCATAATGCAATAATTTCTGTGAGAAACTCCCGAGAACATTGCCAAAAGTCGGCCATTGTCGCCTGATGAATTGAAACTGAGAAACAAAATGAATCGGAAAAGGGTGCTACCGCGTACATGTGCCGATTTATCTGCACAGTTCAAAAACATCTATGCTTTCTAGCTCAGTTAATCGCTGCAACTGTACAGTCTTCGCACCGGACTCAAAACTGCGCACTTTTCCAATCTACACGCAACGTTTTATCTGCAACGTGTTGAACTACGCAGACAAAAGCTTGTGCAAAACTTAGCGTCTGGACCCGGCTTAAAACAGAAAGACGAAATTTTGTAGCTTGCAGAAACAAACAGCAGCAAGCAAAGCTTTGAAAGCAGAATAAACTTTTCATCCGAGCTCAAATTGGAAAATAACATATGTGCTAATTCACTGGCGGAAAAAAAATGAAAGTATAAATAGTAATAATAAGCTGGAGTAACAAAAATCGCTATAAAGGATAACATTTCTTTTAAAAACCACTGTGCAGTATGGAAAATGGTCCCGTAAAATAGATGTCAAAATAAGGAAATCAAAATAAAGCTATCAATCGCCTGTGAGCCGCAGGAAATAAATTTTAATTCGTTTCAAAAAAATAATAATCAAAATCCAAAAAAATAAATAAATAAATTAAAAATCGGCTGCTTCTCAAAATGCTAATAAAATAATTTTATAAAAAAACAGAACCGACTTCAAATTATAAATTGCGCTAAAAAGTGAAAAATAAATTAATGTTTTAAACAACATCGATGTGACTTCTAAACATAGTTCTAGAAGTCGGTGCAAAATTATGTGTCTAATTACCATTACACCATTTGCTACTTCATATTGGAACTGTTGCTAATACTGGTAATATATATATATATATTTGTAATTGATTCATGATTACAAAAAATTTCATCTATCCTAACTTTGCACCGACTTCTAAAACTATGTTTAAAAGTCACATCGATGTTGTTTAAAACATTAATTTATTTTTCACTTTTTAGCGCAATTTATAATTTGAAGTCGGTTCTATTTTTTTATAAAATTATTTTATTTTATTCTTTTTTGTGTAAATACATTTTGTATATAAATACTCTATTTTTAAAAAATCCATATCAAATTGCAAAACTTCTTTGAATTAATGCCACTAAAAACTAATCATTTGTATGATAAATTCCGTTTTGAAGTCTATTTTAGCAAACAAACTGATTGGATTAATTTCTGCCACAGAGAAGCCTTCAGTCAAACTCTTTCTGTAATTTCTTTTAATATTATAGCCCATGAAAACAAACATGTTTTTAACAATGAATTTTATATTTATTGATAGATTTCCCAACAAAGAAAAATCAAGCCAAGCCTTTCCAATTAAAATAAAAAATACTTATTTTTCACCCGTAACGTTTTTGCTAAAAAACAAATGTAGTCAAATTGATTTGCAATATTTAAGTTAGACGACCCTTAATCGATTAAAGAAAAAATCATCAAAATCGTTTCATTTAGTCATAAGCTATGGATGAAAAAACAAAAAAAGTACTACATTTCTGCCCATAACTTTTTTCTAATTATCGAATATGGTCAAACGAAGGTACGGGACCTATGGGAAACCACCCTCGATCGATTAAAGAAAGAATCATGAAAATCGGTTCATCCGGTGAAAGGTTATGAGTGGACAAACAAACAAAAACAAAAAAAAAAAACAAAAACGACATACATACAGTATGAATGTATAACCTCCTTCCTTTGTGAAGTCGGTTAAAAACTGCAAGCAATAAATTTTAATTCGTTAAATGAGAAAAAGATTAATAGTCAGTCAGCATGGTAACAATTAAAATTAAAGTTACTTACCGTGAAAAAATAATTTCGAACTGCAGAAAAAAATGCTTATAACTTCTTTTCTAGGTAATTTAGAGAGTTCGAATTTTCGCACGCAGAGCGAAACTCGTTCCCGGGTAATCTTTTACGCGCATTTCAACGGTATCAAGCTCGAAGCGATGCGATAATTCCTTCCCATAGAAAATGACTATTTTATAAAACTTTCGGCTATAAATTAGAAGAAAAGAAGAACAAATTCGAATTTCAGAAAAAACTCTCCGAGGTGCTCACCCCCATGTTCCGAACTAATTTCGTGCCAAATTTCAGGAAAATCCGCTAGACAGTCTGGGCCCTACGCCGGACACAGACAGACACACACTCACACATACTTGCTGCTTTATTATTAGTAGAGATACCATCTGGTGAGCAATATAGTAATAAAAAATAACTCAGTTATTTCATGAAGCAAATATATAGGTAACATTTAAATGTTGATTTATCATATTTCTTACTGATTAATTATTTTGGGCAAAATATGTCAATCACTGGAGCAGATCAATCACTACTGCACTCACCCTAACAATCTCTACTAATAATAAAGCAGTAAGTATCGGCGTAGGGCCCAGACCGTCCAGCGGATTTTCATGAAATTTGGCACGAAATTAGTTTGGAACATGGGGGTGTGCACCTCGGAGAGTTTTTTCTGAAATTCGAATTTGTTCTTCTATTATTCCAATTTATAGCCGAAAGTTTCATACAATAGTCATTTTATATGGGAAGAAATTATCGCATCATTTCGAGCTTGATACCGTTGAAAAGCGCGTGAAAAACTACCCCGGAAGGAGTTTCGCTCTATGTGCGAAAATTCGAAGCCTCTAAATTAACTAGAAAAGAAGTTATAAGCATTTTTCTCTGCAGTTCGAAATTATTTTTTCACGGTAATTAACTTTAATTTTAATTGTTACCATGCCGACTGACTACTGATCCTTTTTTCTTTTAACGAATTAAAATTTATTGCTTGCGGTTTTTAGCATTTTGAGGAGCAGCCGATTTTTAATTAATTTATTTTTTTGGATATTGATTATAATTTTTTTAAAACGAATTAAATGTTATTTCTTGCGTCTCACAGGCGATTGATAACTTTATTTTGATTTCCTTATTTTGACATGTATTTTACGGGACCATTTTCCTTACTGCACAGGGGTTTTAAAAGAAATGTTACTCTTTATAGCGACTTTTGTTATTCCAGCTTATTATTACTATTTATACTTTCACTTATTTAATTTTTTTTTTGCCAATGAATTAGCACATATGTTATTTTCCTATTTCAGCTGGAATGAAAGGTTTATTCCTAAAGTTTTGCTTGATGCTGTTTGTTTCTGCTAGAAAAGCTACAAAATTTCGTCTTTCTGTTTTAAGCCGGGTCCAGACGCTACGTTTTGCACAATCTTTTGTCTGCGCAGTTCAACACGTTGCAGGTAAAACGTTGCATGTAGATTTGAAAAGTGCGCAGTTTTGAGTCCGGTGCGAAGACTGTACAGTTGCAGCGGTAACTGAGCTAGAAAGCATAGATGTCTTTGAACTGTGCAGACAAATCGGCACATGTAAACGGTAGCACCTTTTCCCGATTCCTTTTGTTTCTCAGTTTCAATTCGTCAGGCGACAATGGCCGACTTTCGGCAATGTTCTCGGGAGTTTCTCACAGAATTTATTGCATTATGCGAAAGTTTCCCATGCATTTGGCGTGTCAAATCCAAGGAGTATAGGGACAGGGATAAAAAAGGGGAGGCTTATGAGAGTTTAGTGGAAAAATTGATGCAACCGCAAACAGAGAAACAGTTGTAAATAATTGATTATTTGAGAAGTGTTTACCGTAAAGAATTGGCAAAAGATAATAAATCGATTCGATCTGGGGCTGGAGACGAAATCTACAAGCCATCTCTCTGGTATTTTGATTTGTTACATTTCCTAAATGATCAGGAGACACCAAAGCAGTCTAGGAATACCATGGATGAAAATAAAGAGACTGCAGTTGCCGAACCACTAGAACAGGCAACAAAAAACTATTTATCTTATGTAATCATTTGACCACTTTGAACGCCGGGTACTTCTGAGACGTTCCAGTCTTTTTTTTTTTTAACATGACACCATGCCAAAATTGACCAGAGTAGTACCTCCTTCGTGACAATATCGCACAAAACTGAGAGAAATATACAGATATCTCTGCACCATGTAGACGCATAAAAAATTGCAACGTTTTCATTCAGTCTTAAGACTGCGCAGACAAAAGGTTGTACAAAACGTAGCGTCTGGACCCGACTTTAATGTCAATAAATAATAGATACAAATTAATTATACTAAAAATTTATTAGTAATTAACACTATTCTAACTTATTATAATTGTCCTTTTTATGTGGGTACTTGAACTAAACAAACAAAATGCGTTTTCTTTCAAATATTTTCTTTTTTATTTTGGTTTCGTTTCTTTCTTTCCTTTTCCCTTTTTTATTGTGTGTGTTTTGTAAAAAAAAAAAAAGTGCTTAAATGTGCAGGATCTCTGGCTGATTGCCGTGGGCAGCTAATTTTTAATTATGTGGAATGCTATACATTTTAATAAAATAACATAATTTACACCTAAAAACGTTATCACTATATACACAATGGCAAACCGACTGGTCTTTTCATTTTTTAACACGGGCATAGCCGTGCGGGTACCGCTAGTGATAATAATAAAATTGGAAATATATCATTTTATGGTATTGTATTCGTATTGCATGAGAATCGCCCATAATGTGCTCCGCACATTAGCAAAATGTGCAGAACAGTCAAGTTTTCGCGTAAAACAATGCACTGCACAGCGTTGTCACCTAAAAATGGCCTCGACCTCACAAAAGTTACACCATTTTTCTTATTTCTTTATTTTCCCCTGCAGACGCCGTCTAGAACGAAAGAAAAAATTTGCGTCCTTTTGATATTGTTATCTCTGGTAGTTGCATATAAATTAATATTCATATTTGCAATCATAAAAAAGGATGCTTATTGTTCAGGTCAAAGGGTCATATAATTTAGAAAGTTTAGTGACATTTTGTTGAGGATATTCCTATGAAATACGATCCCTACTTGTGCACACATAGGCATTAATATTCCAGGCATCGCGATTTGCTCGAATTGTGATAGTTGACTAATTGCAGAACTTTTGCAGAGAATCGCAACAGATGCGAGGGGAAGCCATTAGCTTATCGAATATTGAAATTGTGCTCAACACATCTCGCTCGCAAATGTGTTTCGCGCATCAATTTTCCGTTTCCAATGGAAATTCGCACTCTTCCAGTTTTAATTCAAAGCTAATAAATATATGTTTCCTGAAAAGGTCCCAAACACTGCAGGTTTTAGAGCTCTGTATTTGCTTTACTTTATTATAGTATTTTGAACCTTTAAAAATTGCCATAAAGAATTTGGCCAATAACTAGCGCAAAAATTATTTTAAAATTACGCAAGTTAAATTCGAAGTAACATTAAACGTGAGTTTGACCATTTTTTTTAAAGATTAGGCGTAACGTTCGTAACGTAACGTACATCAATGTTGAAAAAAGTAAACATTTTTAAGCTTTGATTATCAAATTTTTCATTTCGTTAAAATAAATTTGCTTCAAAGATATTGGAAATCAACTGTCAATAAATTGCTGTAAGTACCAGGATGATCAAGAATTCAACTTTAATAAATTTTAAGTTATCTTGTTCAATTTGTAATAATTTCCTAAAAAATAGAATAAGGCATAACAGTCCCGACGCGCGTTCTCACTGTTAAATTCATTATTTTCTTTGAATACATTGTTTTAAAATCTTCTGAATAGGCAAAAGAAATAATTTTCCGTGCTTGTGGTAGGTTATTTTCTTAGTAAAACGTTTATTGTCATCTGCTATGGTTAAATTTATGTGTGATTAACAAAAACGTTTTAATTTATTTTATCTATGTGCGCAGTATGTTTTCTTTTCAGCATGTTGTTGGAGTTTCATAAATGGTGTTGATTTGTACATTAATTTAATTTGATGTAATACAAATTGTTCGTTTAATTTGGAATGCACTTCATGGAAAGGCAATTTTTTCACCCATGTTAATTCAGTTGTTTTCACATGTACTCCTCCCCCCTGATGTTTAAAACAAAAGATAATTCATTAATAATTAAATCCTAATTACTTTAGGGGAAAATCTGTATAAAATTAGCAAAATGAGTTATGAGTAATGTTAATGACTGAGAAATTGTTCACTATACGTATAGTTTAGTTTATCTTTTGAGTTCATTTCATTAAATCACTTTACTAATGTTTGAACTTTACACCGTTCTTCACAATAAATTGTTCACTGAAAAAGCACATTCATGGATATACCACGAACAGGGTTTAATTCACCCTGAATCTCGATTGATTTTATAGAGGCCGTTCCCCCCCCCCCCCCAAAAAAAAAAAAAATATTATCAAGTATGACAGAAGGCTTAATGTATCGTGAAAATATAGCTATAAATAAAGAAAAGTTAAAAATAAGTGAAGTAATTAAATAAAGAATGAAAAATAAAAAATAAATTTGAAAGTAGGGTTTTGAGATGGAAAAAATGTGTGGCTGTCCTGTTGTCTGGAAAGATGTTATAACGTAGAATAAGTACAGATACAAAGTTCATCCAGAGCTAAACGAGCCTATGATCCTATGAAATTCTTTGCTCGGGGATTTTCAAGCATATTTCTGAATGAATAAATGAGTGAGTGAAAAGATGAATTAATAAAAGAGTGAATAAATGAAAAATTAAGTAAATGCGTTTATAAGTACATGACTGAGCAATTGAATGAATGAATAAATGAAGTAGTGAGTAGATGAATATGTATTGAGTTGAAGTAATTAAGAACTAAAGCTAAATGCGAAAGAGAAAGAGAGAGATAGCTAGATTATAAATCTGAAGTTGGTGTATACGGGAAAGTAGGCTCTTATAGCTCTAGAAGGAGCTTCTTGTTAAGATTAGTAATTACAATGTACATATGCAAAACTAGATGGTTTTGGCGTAATAAAGTGACAATTGAAAAATTCCCTAAAACCTGCTACTCAGCGAGCACAGATTTTTCACAAAACTGCAAACGGGGATTCGCAATACCAGGAGACCCAATCAATATATTAAAAAATCAGAACTACATCCCGCTTTGCTACTTTTCCTTTTTTAAGATTTAAGTTTCGAATTGACAAAATCAGCAAAGCAGCACAAAAAATATTTATAAAGAAGCTCATAACTAAAATTTCACTTTTCGTGATACGCCTTACTTCCTTGGGAGGGCGGTATAGTGTTATAGCAATGCTCAGACAAAATGCCAAAAAGAATTTCCGCAAAAAGTATTTTAAAATGTTTGTGGTAGCAAAATGTGGCTGAAATAATCCTCAAATTTCCTTTGAATTCCAATATAACATATTGCAAATATACCTCTAAATTTGGATGCGTGGTAAACAATTTTTTGCTTATTAGAGACGGAAAGATAAATGCTTTCAGAAAAGAGCATGCGTTCGCAACTTGTCTCAACGGGAATGAACGCATGAGTTACGAATTTACATTTGAGATTACATTTTGTGAAAGTCCTTGCTTTGAATCGAAACCAAAATGAAAAAGGCGGCATGTAAACTTTTGCTCGGTTCGGCTTGCTTTTCCATTATTTACCCTCAAGTTCCGGCCTTCTCGCTCCCGAGCAAACATTCGCTTGATTAACGCCCGGTCCACATCTCACCTGATGCCACCGCGAGGATGGAAATGTGGACTTTTTTTCTTTTTTTTCCCGTGCTCCGCCGCTTGGCCATTTGCCAGTTCCCAACGTCGCGTGACTCCTTGTAATATGCAAATGAAACGGAGATCAGGAACTGTAAATGGTATCTGTGGATGTTATTGGTATTTGAGGGGGCGAGGAGAGCCCAAAATCGCTGATGTAACAGGTTGTGCGTAAAGAGATTTCTTTACTCTTTCGAAGGGTGTGGCAACGTCTCTTTTAGTCCAGAAAGCAGGATTTTTTGGAATAGCTCATGCATTTTTAATGAAAGATTCTTTACATGCAACAATTGCAAAAGATTACAAACCGTGGTTTTCAGCATTCAAAAAGCCCTAAAATTAAATGAAAAGGAAACATACGGGATATGAAACAATGTTTGCTTCACATTTAAATAATCAAATTACGTTCTTGCGGTTCTTTTATGTCTTAGAACGAACATTTATATACATTTATTTGAAAAAGATCAAAGGAATATAAACTTTTAGAATACAATAGCATTTTGAAATCCATCCCACGACTCCGCATCTGTTCTCATAAAAAAAATTCAGACCACCAGAGAAAAACATTCATTTGGATAATTTGGCCAAAATTCTTCTCGAAACTGAAAATAAAGAAACATTGAAATTTTAATGAACATCTAATTTAATTGAGATTTTATGTCAGTGTTTTTTTGAAAGCAAAACTGCGCGTTTGATTATTTACTGGTAAAATGTCAAATTTAATGTTGAAGTTCAAGGATTTAGGGAAAATCAACATAAATAAACGAGATGCCAAATCAGGTTGAATGCTTCATGGTACAGTTTTGTTTCGTTCAATGTGAATTTGCTTAAGTCAAATAATACATGTTTTGTTTCTATGCGTTATTGTTTAATAAACCAGGATATATTAATTATTGTCTCAAACTTTTGGTATTTTTAATTACGTTGAGTAATCAATTCGCGTAATTTTCTTTATTTACTTTAAAGAAATCCCTGTTCCTTTAAATTTGTGTTATGCGTCAACTGCCAAGAGGTTGAAAATTTCCATTTGATGTCAATTTAACATATTTTAACTTTCGTGCCATTTTCAGTTCGGTGGAATTAATATATTTCACAAGAGTCTTTACGATCTTTACGCTGTCCTTCCCTTTTTCGTGTCGATAAACTGAACCGCAGCAAATTGACTAAAATCTTAATAGTGTGCGTCATCTTCCATGAGGTGGGAGGTGAGTGTAATTAAGCCGCGTAACTATATAGCGAAACGAAGTTGCCGAAGTTATTTCCTCGGTCCGCCATTTGGGTTTCAAGCAAACTGGAAAGCGTGGTCTCGGGTCTTTCGCTTACATATTTCCAAACTCGCTCGAATGTAATCTCTTTTCGCTGCTAACTCGGGGCTCGACTCATTAAACCCAAACGGAAAGGAGTTTCCTTTACTGCCCGAGGGTTAAGAAAAATGAGAGAGTGCTGCTTGCCTTCCGTAACTGTTCTCATGGGATGCAAAATGGTGCAGAATTAAGGATCTCATCTCAATCATTTTGTCAGGCGGAGGCTCTGCGGGGACTTTTATTGGATGTACCCTGCCTCAAAACTTCTTACTGCATCTATTACGAGGTATTTAATCCAAACAAACAACATAAAAATTAAATTGCTAAGCACAATACAACTCGTACGTAAGCTCCTTTTTGGTATTGCTACATCAGTTTTCGAGATTCTCATGACAGATAGGGATTCGGTTTAACTAAAATGTATTATTCAGTTTCTCAGTGCATGAAACTTGCTACTAACAAAATTTTAAGTGAAAAAGTGTCGCTATTATATTATGATACATTCTCCCCCTATTTCTTGAATACTAATTCTTCCAGAGGTGAAACTGTTAATAAAAGTATATGTGCTGCTTTTGCGTAAAATAAATCTTAGCAATCAATATAAGGTTAAATGAAATATGCAGGACAAGGTTTAAGCAAGTTTAAAATTTTTATTTTATACTTCTTTTAAGCAAATGCTTGCTTTTTTTTCCCGCACAAAAGAGTTGCTTTATTAATGAAAAAAAAAAAAAAAAAAAACGGAAAATCTCATCCTTCTGTACAAGTTCGTATCAATTAATCTACTTTTCAATCGCCAATATCAGAAAACTTCCACAAAATAACAGCAAAATGGCACTAAAAACGTCTAGCTCTAAGGAGGATATGTGGATTTCTAAAAGAATTTTCCCCCGATATTTTGCAAATAACAAAATATAATTGATTTCGTTTCTGTTTAAATATAAATGGGATAAAAAAAAAAAAAAAAAAAAAAAAAACATTTGGCTACACGTTTGTTGCCCACACATATAATATTGGCGACATTTGTTGATGACTTGGTGACAATTGTTGCCTCGTCGTCTTGCTGACGCGAACTCTAATGCAGAGCACCAAACTACTAAAAATTAGGGATCCCTGCGTCTTAAAAACAGCAACAGCTTCAAATTATTAACAAAATCTTTTTTATTTAAAAAATGTTTCATCCACAGAAAAATATCGATTCTTCGTCAATAAATCACTCGTCACTTCATCACAGCGTTAATTAAACCTCTCAATTCACTGTGACTTCTATTATGTAACAAAGATTTTACGCGACGAAGAAGAATACCATTCCATTATACATTGATAAATGAATCTAGTTTTAAAATTTCAGTTATTAAACTCGCACAACGTAGAATTTATTTTCTAATTGCGTAATGAGGCCTTATACCTTCGACAAAGCTGGATTTGTCTGTTTTCTGATTATTAATTCATCTTTTAGAAATATAATCTATATTTTACAGTGCGAAGGAAAAAAATCATTCCGTTATAGTTCTGCAATTCTGCAATTAATTTTGGAAGGAATTTCTTACGCAGCACTACGAAGGCTTTTCTCAGCGAACCGAACTATACTTCTGTTCATAAAACAAGAAATGTTGAGCTGTGTTGAAATTAACAGTAGCGTATAAGATGGAGTTTCAATACTCTTGCCTGGACAATACATAATCGAGTTAAAATGTAATGTAAGGGGAGAGAGAAAATCCTTTGTGACTTTTGATTGAGCACTCTGTTCTTGCTTCACCTAAAATTTACATTTCAATCAGAAATTGCTGCTTATTATTAAGAGTTTAATAGCTTAATCGAATTGCACCAATACAGGAAATTAACAACTTTTTTCGTGTTTCAATTTACAAATGAGTTCACGAGTATCATTTCCTTCAGATAAAATATCGAAACTTAACGAGCCTATAAATTCTTTTCAGCATTCCTTTTTGAAATAAGAACCTTCCTAATTGTCTCTCAAGCTATTTCTAGATCAAGGTAAAAACTTTGAGCCATTTATTAGTTTAGCATTTCTTTGAATAGCTCTCTCAAAAAAATCACTAGTATTTTTCTAATCATTAAAAATTGCTTTGTATTATTTTGTTTTAATGCTCTTAATTCATCGAAATCGCTCTCTTTTGATAACAAGACAACGTAATCTTACCCCGCTCCAGATTTTTCATTTAGATTACGATGGGGGAAAAGTTGCCTGGTATCTTAGGCCCTCAGCTCCTTATTCTGAAGATAATAAAACATGTTTTTATTCGAGCAATGAAAAGCTACGAGCCTCATTTTGAATACAAACAGTTTGCTGTGTGTTTTCCCGATATTTATCGAATGCCTCCTATCAACAAGGAACCATCGCTTCGATCCGAAGGTTCTATTTTTAGAAACACGGACGGGGGGCGTCTTCTGTTTTGCCCAAATTAGCTGCCCTTCCACATGCATGCTCCCTATATAGTCGTCACTCAAAGAATTCAATTACCAGCTCGGAATCTTTTATCGGAGGGCTCTGAACTTCGAGCATTCTTTCGTTCAATGCCGTTGGTGCAAATTGTGTGCATTTAAATCCATTTTTAGCATCAGTAACGTATTTTTATTTATGAGGTAAATGCAATTTCTTGAACACAGCGAGAAGGAAAGATCACATTAACTGAATAACATAAATTCGAAGTCTGCATGGCTGTTTCGGCGCCGCATTTGTCAACAGAATGAAGAAATAATTATTATTCATAAGGGATTTCAGATCTGCGAGTTCGTAATAAATTTTGATGTAACTTTCATGTAAATATCATATTTGTAAGCAACTCATATGTGGGTAATAGGTATTTAAAACGATGACAACACTGTCTCCTATTTCCTCAGAAAAATTTTAATATGATAAGTGAGTAACTTTCTGTTCTGATTTCAAACATGAATTCAAGCTCTGATAGGTTAGCTTGGTATTTATGTTTTTGTATTGCAACCATTTTCCCTTCTTATAATAAAATGGAAAAAATAACTTCTAGCCGAAATTTTGTCATTGTTTTATACAAATTAGGATTTCTATTTTGAATTTCACGCTTATAATTCTATAGAGCTGCATTGAAAAAAAACAAAGGCCGCGTTTGGCGATCCCTGTGTACAAGGGTCGTGCATAAGGGATTGCTACAATATCGTTCGCAACAGCACTAAACACGACACCACAAGGGAAACCTTTGAAAGACACATAAGTGCGCAGTAGGATATCTATGTATTATTTTCGGGGGGGGGGGGGAGGAAGGATGTATCCCGATATTCAGGGATCCCATATAACTGATGTACTACTTTTTTTTTGGTTAATAACTTGTACTCCCGTTCTATGACAACATTTGTGTGAGGAATAAATAAATAAATATATGTGTAGTATGATAACATTTGTGTCATCCATTTCTCTAAGACCTAAATGCAATGAAAACAATTTCACATAATTTCCTATTCTCACACAACTGAAAGTTAATTTAGCATTTTTTCCTCCCTATCAAGCTTTATTTCGTGTTTTAGCGCATTAGGGTACTGATCTTACAAAAAAAAACGGTCCCATTCCCACTTCATATCGAAGTCGTAGTTCCTCCCCATAAACCAACTCCATGTACATTTTCGGTATATCGAGAGGATTTTACGGAGTTAGATTGAGAGGATTTTGGGAGACGCAGTGACGTCAATCTGAAGCGAAATTATGCTAGTATAGGGTCCATTTATTTTCCTTCATTCTGCATGATTGTCTGTCCTTTAAATTGCAAATTTGTACCTCAGTGCGTTATTTTGTTAAAAGCGGCAACTACCTGTTAGAAAATGCAAAGCTTTCGAAAAATGAACACAATGAGAGGGAGAGGGTAATCTTAATTAAACAAAAAAGCTTTGGTCTACATACATTATTATAACGAAGGAAAAAAAAGCAAGCGCTTAATCAATTTTGTACGAGGGCTGCGAAAAAGGGCTAAAGCGACGAAAACAAGTACGAGTTGAATACACTAGAGATCTATCGATTTCAACATTATCGTGAACCATTAACAAAATTGCAGAAGTTCACTCATTTGCGTAAAGTGTTATTCGAGCTTCAGCTTCAGCTTCTTACCTTTTTTTTTTTTTTCACACAGAGGCTCCCATTTCTTAATTACATCAACGGTCTTATTAACTTTCTTTTTGCTTACTAGTAAACTGAAAATATCCCCACTTGTTTTCCGACGCTAGCAGAAATGAACGCACTTTAAGATTAAAAGTTTTCTTATTAATGTTTCCCTATTAGCAAACCATTAATGATATTTTAAGTTCTTCTACTATTTATTTTTTAATTTTTTTGGTGCATTAGATGTTTTAATATACAATTTTACACACGTGATGAATACTCTAGTTGCAGCTAATCGGAATAGATTCGGTATCGTTTTGACCAGTCACGCTACCAAATCTTATCTAATTCTGCAATCAGATTTCAAATTCGTCACGTGATCGGATCGAAAACGATAATGAAGCAAATCCTAAGCGTACGAGAAACAGACAGGATGACTCAGCGCATCCAAAGTGGGTAAGGGTCTTTCTTTTCCCCATCTCGGAGAAGTTCTGTGAAAACTTAATTCTTTGGACTGGGACCTGCTGTGCTGAAAAGTTAATAAATGCATCGCTGGTCACGTTGTAATGATGTAAAAAAACATTAAATGAAAGACGACTTTTGTCGTTTTTGTCAGAAGTATATTCTCGAGAGACTAGATGTTTCGTCACTACCGATTAATATGCGAAAGATAATAAGTCAATATAGATCTCTTAATGAATTTCTCTTTTGTCTGAATATTTTGTTCTTTTTTGCTGTAGGATAGCAAGTTGCATCCATGTCTGAGATTCGGCGGTTGCGCACTGTTTTCAATGCGTGATCTTTGCCCTCTGGGATTATCGTCTTATTGTGAAATTAATAAGTACAATTATTTTTGGTTGGGTTTTTGAAACAACGAACACATATTTTAAAAACTCTCTCAAGGTGTAAGATTAAAATTTACCATCGAAGTTTCTGGTACATTTTTTATAACCTTAAGATAAGGCTTAAGAATCTTTTATTCCGTACACAAATCTGAAAATTAATAACTAGTAATTCAGCAGGGCGTCGAGAGAGCGTCATGTCCATCTTCCGAGATCCCTCTGCATGCACATGAGTCACATGACAGACGCACCAGTAGGAACCAAAATCCACAGCAAGTGCCGTATGACGTGCGAAGAGATCTCCCTGGAGGTAAATCCAATTCCGTCTCCGGCATTTTCTCTAAAACGTTGCACTTTACCGTTTCACGCCCTGATTCTTTATTGCACCCGCTTAACCTAAAGCAGTTCTCGTGAAAAAGTCTCCGACCAAAGTGGGAACAAAAACTTGATAAAATAAATATATGTCCTTTCAGTGGAGAATTTATGAAAAAGCTTTTTGCCTTTGCAATCAGTTTATTTGGAAGTGGTTTATACCTCGGTGATACAGAAATATATTTTCTTTTTTCTTTCTTTTTTTTTCGTCATTACAATAATTATTCGTTCGCCATGGTTATATTAGCTTGCCTTCTTTATGCCACAGTAAAGCATGTCATGTTAGTTTGGCAACCGTGCGATTCATTTATTAACTCTGCTTCGGCAAACCCTCGGTATGGAAGGACGTATTAAAAGTGATGTAATTTATTTTCCCCTTTACACACGGAGAGGGGTACACCTGCTAAAATTTCATTTTCTTTCCTTAATGTTTTCTTGCGTCATATTGCGATCCCAATGCAATAGGACCAGCCCCGTCACTTAGGATTGTCAGCAAGAGCGTAGCAGTTTAAAGATCATGGGAGGGGCTTAAACAGTTTTATTTCCAAATGCTCAAAATTATTTCTAAGGGAAACCAATTAACAATTGAAAAGTAATTAGTATTATTATTAATATTAGTCACAAAAAATCACTAATAAATGAATATTTTTATGGATCGTTAAAATAAATTCACAGTTTTCACAAAATAACCGAAATCGTTACGCAGTATGATTTTTAATGGGAGGGGCTTAAGCCCCCTGAGCCTCCTCCCCCTTTCCTACGCGCCTGATTGTCAGAAGGGAACAGTTGAAAATACGATATATTTGTGTAAAAATGTGCATATATTGTATTGTTTTTAAAAGCAAAACATCAGTACATGCACCCCCTCCCCCCACATAAAATTTTGAAATGACGAGCTCCTAAAGCACCCTAACTCAAATCCGACTTATTTTTCATCAGAGGCTTTAAGGAAATTTTTAGCATGATTTTAAATCGTAGTTTTCATTTTAATTCACATTCATTTCAGGTTGAAAAATATTTTGGCCTATGTTAACTTGTGTGAATATTACTATTCTTAATTACTTATACAGATCTTGAATAACTTTAAAAAGTAAGGCAAAGACACATGTGCAATTAGTAACTCAGCTAAGCATAAATAATTCTGAATTTCTGCCATTCGGGTTACGGGCCCTTATTCGGTGCAGCATTGAAGAACCGTAAATCATCATTTCCTTAAATTATCTTCCTGTTAAATATTCCACAATATTTTATTCCTTTATAAATATTATATTGTTATCAGCCGTGTCTTCTAAATCAAAACCCAATGGGATCAGATGTTACAATTTCTACTAATACTGTATCATCAAACACAGCTGAGCAACAACTGGTAGGGAGAGTTCTCCGCCCCCGACTCCTCCGTCGAAGAGCTAAACATACTAATCCCTTTCCTCGGAAGAGCTTCGGAGAACAGATGTTTTAAATGATTGTCTTCGTTTATTTCCAAAAAGAGGATTAAGAACGAGGAAAGTTAAGGCCGACTTTTTTTTTCTTGGAAACTTCCCCACGAGTTATTTTTGGCTTTATCCTTTACGTGGAGCTCCTTGATAGGCAGGCGTGCAGCGATTAAAAGATTTTATTTGTTTGTATTCAATAGCAATAGTGACTAACTAAAATACATTAGAAATCCCGAAGAAGCATTTTAACGCCATTCCAGGTTTCGAATGGAGAATGATATCATCTAACAATTGCAGTTATTTTTGTTTTTAGTTTTTTATATTCTGTTTCCTCGTACAGCAAGGCTCGTTCTAATATCTATGTTATACAAGCCATGGGGGTTTTCCCCTTCAGTGTTCTGTATTATAAATAAAAATAAACATTAAAGTCAATCATTAAATAAACACAAAGTCAATTTCCCCTCCTCAGAATTTTAAGCTCCAACGGCGAAGCACCAAACATGTGTTGGAGTTAGACTTGAACGTATGGCACAAAGAGGGTTTAAACTGGTATGTATTGGAACAGTTTGGATGATTTGGGTAGATTTATTAACGTTGAATCTATACTGTTTCCCCTAGGGAGTGAAAAGTTTCTTTTGTCTTTCTTTCTTTTTCTCTTTTTACTTTTTTTACTTTTTCTTTCCTTTTTTTTCCCTGTTCTTTTCTTTCTCCTTTTTATTTTTCTTCTTCTGATCCTTATTATGATTATAATATTTTTGAATATTTAAGTATATGATTCTTTTTATTATTCTATTTAGTAATAATCTGATATTTAAGCTTAAAATATTAATTCAATTTTGATTGGTGAAGATTTTTGCACAAGTCTATGAAAAATACAGCAACAAGCGAGGAACAATTTTGCCTTTAAAGGAATGTTATATACTGCGTACAGAAAGAGAAAAAAATCTCATGATCTTCCCATCGGCAACTTTGCTGCATTGGAAACATTCTCCGTTCCGGCAATCAGTCTGCAAGATATGTAAACAGGCGATGGATTGAGACATGAATTTATAACAACATCGATTATTTTAGCCTTTCGAAAAGCTGTGTGTTGGATGTTCAATATTGTTGGCCTTTACAGTAACGTTGCCGAAGAAAATTTGTTTGTGGCAATTTTAATCACCTTTCCTAACCACATATTGTAAAATTCAAGCTTTTTACTTTTATATAGAGGGTTTCACTTTATGGATAACAGTTTTCACGATACAATTTTGATACTTTCATGCGGGTAAGCAGAGTTTAAAAATTGAGAGCACCCTAGTACTGTAGGTCTAGAAGTTAGATTACAAGCCAGGAGGGGTACTGTTATACTGTAAAAAAATTATGCGCTTAAAAATTAGAAAATACACCATCTTACTTTTTAAAAAGTAATTTTGACTTTAAAATGAGTATGCGTGTTCTCAGGTTTTAAATGCCGATACTTACTTAGAAATTATAGCTGCAGAGAGAAAAAGTATTATTTTGTTTTCCTGCAATAAATTAAAAAATCATAGAGCATAGTTACGTTCATAGTTAATGCAGGAAGTTTTTGACTATCACGTGCTCAGAACAACAGTATTCGTATCAAATTAAGGAGCTGTTATCACGTAACACGTCAGAACGATTCGAAATTCTGAGTAGTGGGTTCGTCTCTCGGGAGCACGAATACGATATGAATAAGTCTTCGTATTCGGATAGGACGCAGGAAAACGAGAAAGCAGAATAGACGGGGGGATAAATAATGGTTTTCTGGATTTGAATATGAATAAAATTGGAAAGGAAGTACTTTACCTCCAGCAGCTGGCCCGTTTGGAACATCAACCAACTTTTCCTTGCCCGCTCGATCTCCTCCTGTCAGAGCGGAAAAGCATTTTGGCTTACAGTCAGGGCGATCCGAATTCTAACTGCAGCGTTGGCAACGGCTTAATGTCCCAACGACGACGTGTTTTTGATTCACATATGTTGAGTTATTTCTGATAGAATGTTACCTCAAAAATGTGGAAACATCTTTTTTTTTTTTTTTTAGAATTATTTTTGGAGTACACTGTTAAAAATTTCCGCAAGGAAATAATAAAATAACCATTTATTTGCTTCTTATTTTACCATATTTAATTACAACAATTGAATAACTATCAAAAAGATGGCACTCAAACCGCTGATTGAGAAAAAAATCGTTTATTCTCTGTTTATCCTAAAGAACGTTTAACTAACCGTAATTTTCAACGCTCAATAAGAATCGGGCGTCCATCTTGGTTGCGAAACCTTGCCGGTCGTACGTTGTTGTTAAAATATGAATAAAGATTTATTAGTTCAAATCTGCAAGTGTATAGTATAAAAAAAGAAGAAGAAAAAGTGGCTTAAGTAGTGGTTACTAAATAGAAACACATGACACACGCAAATCAAAAATTTTTGACATCGGATTCCCGAACTCTTTGCGAATGAGCGAACCTATAATTTGAGCTGCTGAAGTTTGTTTGTATTTTAATTTTTGCAGCAATAAAATGATTGTCGTCAATATACAGTAAATTTAGACCCAAGATGGCTTTAGATCCAATCAAAAACTGAAATCTCAATTTTAATGCAGTTTTCCTGTTGAAAAGGACGATTTATTGCTCTTTGTGTGGTGCAGATGGCCAAATGGTTAGAGAGCAAGACTGGTATTCCATACACCCAGGTTCGATTCCGCAAGCTTCGTTTATGGTTTCTACCTCTCAAAAACGATAAAAATTTTGTTTTGAAACCATTTTTGAATGGTTATAAAAACGTAAACGTTTGTATTTACGGCTTTTTAACCAAGCTGATTAGAAATGGTTAGGTCCCGTAAATATAGCAAAATGTTTCAAACCGTAAATTTAACGGTGAATTAGATGGACAGACTGCTTCCGGTCATTTAACCGTAATTTCATGATGAAATTTCGAACAGTGTATATGGTAGTGGTGTCTCAAAAATGAGATCGCTACGAATCATTTTTTTTAAGAAATGGCGTGCTTGAAAATAAACCATTATAACTCAGTAATGAGAATTTTGATTAAACAGTGTAGACTTCTATAATTTTTTTTAATTAAAAAGCATAAAGGGGCATTTTAAAGCCATCTGAGGTGTAAAATTAATAAATCTTAAACGTAAAAATATACTTTGCCGGTACGCAAAAATAAAGAAACGAACATGAGCGAAAAGAGCATGACAGATATTGTGATCTGTGAGTAATTGAGTAATTAATTACCTTTAGAGGAATAATGGTACTGAAATTTGTAATTAAGCTGTCAAATATCTGCTTCTCTGAAATACGTGACACAGATGTTGCTTCATTTGAAAAAGGTTTTGTTAGTTTATACTTAAATTCTCGAAGACCTTTTAAGATTTTCAGCTCATCAATTCATTTGCTGATAAAGCTGATAAATGCTCAATTGTATATGGAGAAATCTATAAGTCATATGCCCAAATGTTATGTTTCCCCCTCTTTCTTAACTCCGTTAAATAAATAAATGATACGATGCACAATTATTTAAAACAAAAGCAAAAAAAAAAAACTTTGAATGATTAAAAGGTTTATTTCAAAAAGATAACAACCCTTAAAAAATAAAGTTTTCAGGAGATACAAGAAACTGAGCTATGAAAATTTGGTAAACGTTACGAGCCTGATCTTTACCGTTTTGTTTTGTTTTGGTAGGTAATAGCAATACTAGCGTATTTAATTAAACGATTTTTGATTAATTATGCCATAAAAAGTAATGCACGAAAACTGAGAGTTGTTCCTTTTTTAGGTTACTTTCCCGTAAAAAAAAAAATAATAATAACAATAATAATAATAATAAAGCATGAAAGAAGGCTTAATTTATCGTGAAAATATCGTTAGAAATCATGAAAAGACAAAAATAAGTTAAGTAATCAAATAAAGAAGGAAAGTTAAAAAATTTGAAAGTAGGGTTTTCAGATGGGGGAAAAAGTGTGTCGGTCGGCTGTCCCCCCTAATAACTTTTGAAAGAATTGTCCGATTCGAAAAATTCTTATTGCATTCGAAACGTCTCGGCGTGGACATCTCATTTCCATATTTTACTTTTTGATTTGAATAAATTTTTGGTTCAACTTTGAACAGCTCAAAAAATTTCAACATTTGCGCCTATGGGCAAAAATGAATCAAATTATGTAAACTCTGGGCACAACATCCAAATTCCTATGAGAAAGCTTACTGGAAGAAGCTTTCGGTGTAAAATATTGATTTGAACAATTTTTGTTCATTTTTGAACAGTTAAAAAAAAAAAAAAAATAGCGTCATTTTACCGTTATCTCGGTGCAGGCGATAGATTTGCCAATAATGATGCAGCCAACGCCAAATGGAATATCGCCTCTGGTAACCTTTTTCGTGCGCTGTCGCCAAAAAGTCTGCTTGGTGAGATTTGTGCCGTGATAATGGAAAGGTACAAATTAACATTAGCTCCTACGGGAAATTTCAATCCCATATAAATTCTGATCTAACCGACGGATTTGCTTGCAACAAACGTTATCGGAAAGATATTACGCTGCAGAACATGTACAGATACGAAGTTCAACAAAACAAGAACTGAACGAGCCTATTTTTCTATGAATTTTTTTTGGTCGGGATTTTTAAGGATATTTCTCAATGAATAAATGAATCAATGAATGAGCGAAAGAATGATTGAATGAATAGATGAAAGAGTAAAAGAAAGAATGAATGAATAAATGAGTGAATTAATGAATAAATACATGAATGAGTTAATGAATGAATGAATAAATAAATAAATGAGTGAATAACTGAAAGAATGAATGAGTGAATGAATGAATATGTATTATCCGTTGAACAAGGTATATTTGAAGTAATTAAGAGCTATAGTTAAATGAGAAAGAGAGAGAAAGAGATAGCTAGATTATAAATTTGTATTTGGTGTATACAGGAAAGTAGACTCGTATTGTTATAGACGGAACATCTTGTTCAAAATGGATATGCTACCTTTTCGAAATAGCGGTTCACTTATATTCCAGTAATTGTTTAAATATATTGTGCTAAGAACTACAAAATTTCAAAAAAATAAATAAATAAATAAATAAATAAATAAGTAAATAAAAAATAAAATAAATAAATAAATAAAAAATAAAATAAATAAATAAATAAATAAATAAATAAAAATCAGTCATTTCTTAAATTGTTAGTTTTTATTTATTTTACAGAATGATGAGGGTTCTTTCCCGTGTATTTTCAATGCTTTTAAAAATCCCTATTTCTAAAAATAATAACTTCTAAAAATAATTTCCTACTTCTAAAAATATCTAGCTAACACGTTTGACTCATTATCATTTATGTTTAAGCTGGTTTTCTTTCCAAAACCGATGTGAATTTTAATTATTTAACAGTTCTAAACCTTCGTGTTTGTGATATTTAATTCTTTTATAATTTTAAGCACCATTCAAGGGTTTTGTTTTCCCATAGAAAATACGAGAAGTGATATGGTAATATATGTGAAGAAATACGGACAATCCAATACGCTTTATCCCGTGGCATGCTCGAGTATTATCTGTTAGCCCTGTAAAGAAATCGACAGATTTAAAATCTGTTTTATTTTTACAATTGTTTCGTTAATTGTAGAAAAGGCCCAAGTCATTTTTCAAATCACACCAAGCATAAAAATGTGTTAATGAGACAAGCCCGTCTTAAATAAATTCTATTTTCCATCGTTAATATCAATAAATAGGTTCGAGTTAGAAACGCTCTTTACATGCCATTTTAAAACATAATGCGGCGCGATTAAAATGTATTTTTATCGAAACATCGAGTTTCAAAAATAGTGGTATATGTTCTTTCTAAAATAAAGGATTTGCTTATTTTACATAGCGGTTATATATGTCAGTAACATAATTTCTTGTGCATAATTTATATATTTACATTAAAGAAGCATGACATACAATGTAGTTACAGATAAAATTTCGATACTGCACAATGTTTATGAAAGGGTGAATAGAAAGGTATAAGAAAAAATAATTTTTCAAATTTACAAATGGGCCGGGGCGTGAAAAGGTGTCGTTCAGCGACTAAAAATAATTAAGAGTAAAATTAAATGCCATTCACATAGAATCATCATGCTCTGCATAGCGGTCAAAGTTTACTAATTGAACCCACAAATGTGGTTTTTCCTAACGAATGTATTAGTTTTTATAACTTAGCCATTATTATTATTATGTTGGTAAAAATATGAAAAAATGTGCAGGTCAAGAAAAATACAAAGCAAAATAAAAATACCATAAGCGTTATAATTATTCTATTTATCTTTCAGCTAAATAAATTACAGGTAATAACACTGAAAGAAGATCAACCTTATATTACTTCAATAAAGGGAACATTTTATTGCGAAATCACTCTTCATTAATACAAAATTAAGAAAAAAAAAAAAAAAAGAAAACTGAAAAAGAAAAAACTCAACTACCTTAGTTCAAACAGAAATTCTTGGGGAAAATTAAACTGAAAATAGTGATTTCGTATTAGAAGTATTCATGATTTTTCCTGACTGAATCTCAGCAAAAATAAAGCTAGGTCGTTTTCCCTCTCCACAGACTTTACTTGCGAATTCAGTTTCCTTTTGAACTGTTGCTTGAGTGTGACATGGAAACTTAGGAGCAGAAAGTTGAAGCCCGTATTCCTGTTGCGATATTGAAGTTATAGTTTCAGAATCTATGATGCTTTGAGTTATTCATATTTTTCAATTTCTTGCCACTTAACATGGTTTGTGTACTCACTTGCATCAAAAGGGACATTCGGTATAACGACTTTTCTCTCACAGACTGTAAGATTTTTTATAATTCTCTCTCTGAGGACACATTTCTTCTTAGGGCCAGCAGCCGCATTGGTTTCTTTCATCTACAATCATTTTTTTCCATTTGTAATGAGGCTGCGTATGGTCGTAACTTTTGCAGACCTAGTGCATTTCCCGGAAACTGGCAACCATTCTTTCAAGTATCAACACTATCGGCGGATGCTGTTACCACATGAGAATTTTGACGCCCTGTTTCCCCCTAGCTGGCGGCACCTAAGCTCTAAATGATGCAAAACTGCACTAGGAGCTTAATTTAGCCGAGAGTATCCAAGCCGAACATATACTCAAGATATCTTTAACACGCCGCATAATCATATAACATGGAGAAGGTCAGACTAGCAGAAGTCAACTATTCGACGTTATTAAGGTATTTTCGCAACTTACAATATTTCGACCAGTTCGCCACATGTTTCAATAATTTTACACTTCGGTCTACATAGATACATGTGTACAACATAGTTTCTTGACCACAATGCATGTACTTACATAAAGTCGTATGAAATACAGCGAATTGACAGCTGAGCATTTATATACAACATGTCGTTTGCTTTTAGATCAGTTACTAAGCCCGCTAAGCAAATTATACCAAATTCTGCACTCACTTAGTTATTTCATGACATAAACCACTTATACTAGAATTTGAGAAGAATTAGAACATGAATGATGCGGCTGGGTGGCTTTGTGGTAAGGCACTGGCCTCATTAGCCCAAGTTCGCAGGATGACACCTGGCCCAAGTCGGTGTATTTTCAAGATGCGAGAAAATCGTCAGCGCCCAAGTCATATGATTATGAAGCATGTTAAAGATCCCTTGAGTACCTGTTTACCTTGGATACTCTCGACTAAATCAAATTTCTGGTGCAGTTTCGCATCATTTAGAGCTCAAGTGCCGCCATCTAGGGGAAATGAGCGTCAAAATTCTCAAGTGGTAAAGGCATCCGCCGATATTGGTGCTACTTGAAAGAATGGATGCCAGTTTCTGGGGACTGCATTAGGTCTGCGAAGGTTAGTGACCACACGCAGCCCTATTAGAACGATACTATGACACCAGTAAAACTACTCTAAGTATTGAGGGTATTTGCCTGTTTACGATGCTCCTTTTTATTTTGTGTTTTGTTTTTGTTCTATTGTATTAGTTCAATCTGGCCCTATGTGATACTCTGTGGCGCATAGGGAGCTACTTTATCTGTATAAAAAGTATTAAGGATCCGTAAAATGAATATTAATGTTTTTACAACGTTTCAATCTTTAAATTGTCAACACTTCAAAACAAGAATTTTGAAATTAATGACTTTTACTTGAACAGCTACATTGTGAAGAAAGAGACCAGCATCGTTCCTTCGTATGCGCAAGTATTCCGTGTTTAGAATTACCTCACGTTTTAAATACCCAAGAGTTGAGAGTGGCATTAATTTTAAACTGTGACACTGAATATGATATGAATGGAAAGTGCTCGGAAGCAAAAATCGAATTATATATATCTTTTCGCTCTGAAATCAGACGTCAGGAGGAGGCGCTTCTAAATATCAGTTTGGGCTCCATTGAGCCACACCAGATACACAGTGACGTGTCACTCCGATTGAGCAAGTCGGCCGCTTTACTTAATTAAATGCTGCAGAATTATCATTTCGACGTGACAGGTGTGGAAGGAGATACAAAGGCTTTCGTCCGTGGCGAGTCTCACTCCGCAAACAAACCAGAGTTTTATGAATAATTAATGGATGCCTTATTGTTGTCGCTACTGTCTCAAAAATCTCGAATCATCCGTAATGCTTTTATTTTATACTTCCTAAAAGGACGAACTGGCTTCTGTATTTTGTTATTTTGCTTCAAAACAATCTTCTGGAAGTATCCAAATGAAGCAGGAGATGATTTTAACTTATCTAAGAACACAAATGTTAGAACAGCAGAGTTTTGCGGAAGCGTTTGCAAGAAAAGTATTTCAAGGTCTTTTATTAATTATTATTATTTATTTGTTTATTTATTTCTATTTGTAATCTAGGAAGAGCCATTCAGGAGAAAAATTTACAGTATTCAAAAACGAGGTGTGCTGTAAGCATTTACAGATTGGAAACGCTAACAAAACTATGTTTTCCAGGAAAAAATAAGAACTTTAAAATACTTATATAATATTCATTCCAGTAGGATATTTAAGGACTTACGAACACAAAAACAAAATTTAGGAGATAATAGATTATGATTGATGCAAGTAGCGGGCATAATGCAGCAGGAATGTCCCCGCTTTTTTCTTTGAATAGATAGTTCAATGAATTGCTGATGGTCGATTTCTATAACTTAAAATGCAAGCACACATGGCACACATTTGCAATAATTTTAACCTTTGCATAAAATAATTATTACATAAATATTTTCCTTTTAAAAAAACTCTACGCCTTTTATTTCAAATTCGTTTTCCGTCACTTTTCTTTTTTTTTCTTATGTGAAATATTTAACTTATTTAATTATCTCCTTTGGAATAAAAAATGTAACATCTGTAATGGGCAGTATTTTCTACAATACCTAAAGTTTTAGGTTCAATCTTGACAAAAGAGCATTTGGAAAGCTTTGTTAGTAGCTTGCATTTCAGTTTTTTGTGATCACTTCATGCAGAATTGGAATCTGATTAAGTCACCAAGATTGCTATGAGTAGCAGTGCAGTGAAATTAATAAAAGGAACTTTGTGCACAAGTAAAGTTAAAAATTGCACGTTATTTATAGCCCAAATAAGCATTAAAATGCAGATATATGTTTCGGATTGCTAGGAGTCCCTTTTTCAATGTGATAGTGGAGCGTCTAGATGCAAAAACATCCAAATGAAGATTTTTGTGCATCTAGAAGTTCCACTATCGCATTGAAAAATTGATTCCAAGAAATCCCGAAACATATGTCTGCATTTTAATGCTTATTTGGGCCATAAATAACGTGCAGTTTTTAACTTTTCAGTGAAATGTTATTTCGCAAGCTAACTGACGTCAATGAAGTAGTTCGTCAGAGAAAGAGATATGGAGCTCTAAATTGTCCAATCCGCTTAGTATACTATTCTTGCTAAGTGGAAAACCAACGGGGTATTCAATAAATCGTCTGCAAGAGAGATAATGATAAGTAGTTTTCTATTATTATTATCATTTATTTTGTTTTTATCAAGTGCCGATTCCTAACGAATTTCTGAAGTACATATGAAACATGAGATTTAAGTAGTACAAAGCTGAAAAATCTTCCCAGGCATATAAATAAAATCTGTCACAGGTATATCTAGAAAACATCAGAGAATTTCGTTTCAGTTTTATGATTTGTGTCATCGCTGGTTTTGGAAAGAGCTGTGTTGACATAACTAATGGTTGTTGTCAAATACTTAGTTTCATTTTCAACATAAAAGTATCAAAAAAGATCTCATTCTAGAAACATGTTTAGTACCACCCATGTTGAAGCTTCGCACGCATCGTTTAAATTACTTCAAAAGAATTTCAAAATTCACGAAAGCAAGAATTATGAATGCTCGAATGAATACCTTGCAGCCTATCAAGCGCTTTTAAGCTTGAACAGATGCGGAATTAGTTTGTACTTTATATGTGAACTACTTTGCTTCTGATTTAAAATTACTTTGATTTGGTATGCACTCGAAGTACTACTCGTATTTCACTATTCGACTACTCGCTCCGAACTCGTAACAAGACTTTAACGGGAAAAAAAAGAAACATTAGACTAACGATGAGCGGTTGATGACATTCGATGTATATTGAGTGGTTCATTAATTTTGACTTTTAAGCAACAGTTACGGTTACGCTTTCGTAAATATACGTAATTTTTATAAGTTAGCTAGGAAAGTAATAAATGCATCATTTCAAAATTTCATTTCTGGCACACATCAGCTAGAAATAATTTTGTCTGCTGTATTTTCAGGTAGTATTTCTAGCTATTTTTGTGTTGTAATGACTTTTGATTTCCTGTGTAGATACTTTCTTTAGATAAAGCAGATTTTAAACATAATTCATTTTATATCCATGAAAATTAATCTTCTCTATATGCAATTTCAAATTCAAAATTACTATTACATGTTTCGAGAGCAATGAAAATTATCTTTCGTCAGAGCATTAAAAGTGTAGTTGTTCTTTTTAGGCTTCCTTCCCGTTAAAGGGAATAAAGAGAGATAGAATTAGAAAACGAAATGGCAAATAATTGAAGTAGAGCTATGAAGTGGGGAAAATATGTCTTTCGATCTGTCTGTCTACCAACCCTCTCGCCGCAAGCGTTCTTTGCGTATATATACTAAAAATGCACGTGGAAAATAGTACTTGAATTTCAAATGTTATTAATAAAAAAACACAATATTTTCAGATTACAGAAACATAAAGCAAGACATTTTGACGGAATAAATTTCATATCACTTTTCTACCTCCAGATAGAATTCTTATTTAGTTTTGTGTTTAAAAAAATATATTTTCAGTAGAAAAGGCATTTTAAAAATAATTTTGAGCCTTTTCTCCAACAATTTCGTACAACTTAAAGTTAAACTTTAGTATTGCTATGCATTTCCTCCCTGCGCGGGAGAACTGGCAGGTTTTTTCTGAAGATTTAAATCGAGAATTTCTCGTAGAACGAGAACATTGTACTGAAGGTGAAATTTGGAGAACAATCGAGATTATTCTTCTTTATTAAAAGTAAATATGAACATCATTAAGGCGATGAAGGAGAATTCCTTTAGATGCTTTGACAGTTGCAATCGTACTTCGTTTCATGCCGGGGATCCAGCCCAGGTCGTCTCGGTGTAAGACAGCGGCCTAACAAGTACAACATATGGGGAACCGCTTCAGAGCCTAAGAAAGTGTCATAAACATAACTGATCATTAAGAAATAAATGTTAATGTAAGGTAGATTTGGATTGTTCACCTTTGGATGAAATCATTAAGGTCTGCAGTTTTTGAAAAGATTGTTTCCGACGATTACACTTTATAATCGATTTTCTACTTAACATCCTAGTACATTTTTTAAAATTGAAGTCCTGATCAGAGTAAGAATCTAAGGGACAAAGATAATTTAATATAACATATTCCTTCCCTTTTGAAGGCTTAAAAAATAAGTGGCATCAGCCTCCATAAATCGACCGAAACGGTGTGCGAATGCAACCTTATCACAACGCAAGGAGAAATTGTTGTTGTGATGAAATTAGTATAAGCCTGAGATTGCCGCTGAAGAAGAATTTTA
This sequence comes from Octonoba sinensis, assembly GCA_038502835.1. NCBI lineage: Eukaryota > Metazoa > Arthropoda > Arachnida > Araneae > Uloboridae > Octonoba > Octonoba sinensis. The sequence continues at coordinate 1,378,156 of CM076606.1, read as the reverse complement.
CTTAAGGGGATATAAATGAACAATACTTTGTTTTTTTAATACAAGGATAGTATCAGTCGTTATGAACGTGGCCGCATGCAGATGGAAGTATTTGGGGCAATTAGTAACTAAACAGTGATAAACCGCTATTTAGATAACTCTTTCAAGAGGTTAAAAACGAAAGTTCCACTACAGGTAGTTTTGGAATTATAACCCCATTGCACAATAAATACCGAAAGGAACTCGCACAGTATAATTGTCTCTTTAGGTGCTGGACAGGATGCTGGATCAGGTGACACTCCAGTTTCGAGGTCTGCTGTTTGACATTATTCAAAGGGCCAACATTGCTATACAGTTAAATTATTTTTTAACGTCCCTTATTCCTCGTGATAAGCTTATACATGTACTCATTATTAATTTTAAGGAACAATTTTGAATTCCCTTTCAACAATTGTAAACCACAGCTTACTAGGATTAAACTTTGAATTGACTAAACAAAAGGACTCTCTAAAACCGAAAACTTGAAACAAGTCTTTTTTTCCGCTCCACATTATGAGACCGAATTTACTGCAAATGTTTTTAAGTGCAACAAGTACTGCTACAACCATTATTTATTGTCACTAAACCAATTGAATTAGTGTAGTGCTTCAACAACACACTATTTATCGCTAAAAGTGAGTTTTCAGAAAGTTAGTTAATGCGACTAATGCTTGAAAAATTGACGCATATAGACAACGAATGATTTGTATTGTTATCCTCCTTTCTCTCAAAAGTATATATATATTACTCTCTTCTTCAAGTAATATTTTTAAAACTTTGCAATGACTTTTCCATCGTCCCGATAGGTATTGTACGTTCCAAATGGCCGAGCTTAAACACAATGCCTCACGTCTCACAATTGAGTTCGTTGTCTTGGTTCAATTTCTTTGAAGTTAGTGATATTGTGCACTTTTCTTTCTGTTAGGATATTTTGAAAAAAGATTTTAGGGCTAGAGTAGAATAAGTCAATTTTGTGGTTTCGAAAAAAAAAAAAAAAAAGGCTTAACTTGACATTTGATTAAAACTCGTAGAATGTGCTCTTTTCTAAAAATAGAAGTAAATTACTTTGCCATTTTAAATAGAGAAGGAAATTATATGGTAGACACAGCATTTGAAACGCATTTAGTTTCTTAGTGTAGCGTTTACGGCTTGTTTAACGAATCTGATCAGAAGAATATTAAACAGGTGTTTGAAATTTGTTTGCCATATTTTGTATTTCCTTTTATTGACTTTCTTTCCAGTCTTACTTGCAAGGGGCAGCACAAAAAGACCCTTTAACGTTGGGCCCTCTCCCCTGGCCCCATTTGGACTGGCCCGGCAGAGGGTCTCTCTCTCGCAACAAGTGAAATGGATCGATGTTTCACCCTTCCACTCACGGGAGGCGAGTAACGATTTTTCCTCCCTCAATCGAACACTATTCCACACCCGTTTCTTGCCTACAACAGGTGAAGGACACTAAAATGTGATGCCTCTAAGTGAAACCTTCGACGTTGAGTTTCCACGTTACTTTTAGCGATGCCCAAGTTGCTTGAAAGAAATTATGCACATCTGTAGTCTAAAACAGTCGAGTTCAACTTTTTTTGAAAAAAAAAAAAAAAGAAAAGAGAATATAAAACAAGAAGTTCGTCCAGAGCTAAATGAACCTATTTTTCCAGTATCGAATTTTATATATTAGCGATCTCGGTCTCTCTCTTTCTCTCCTACTTGGCTTAGGTTCCAAATTTGTTCAAATTTAACTTTCAGTTGTAACAATTATCTCAGAACCAAATAAATCTATTTCATGCGTAAAGAAAACTAATAGGCATTTCGAAAAGGATGTCAAGTTCATCTCCTGAATCGGTTAGGTGTTATATTTCAGTAATTTCTAACTATCATTGTTTTAAATAAGAAACCATTAAACAACAAAATGCTGAAGGTAAAGTAAAAAATCCTCCCCATATAACCCCCGCTCCCCCTCCATAATTGAGTAGGTCAAAATATATAGAAAGTAAGCAAATCTTTATAAAGTATTACACAAAAACACTTATATTATTTTAAGCAAAATATATTGAGATTGCGATCATTTCCTCCATAGGAAACAAATTTTTTCAGATTTTAATCGTTAATGTCACTAAGTAATAAAAATACAGAGTAAATTATAAAAATGTACCTTAGTAACGACTTGCATTAATACAAAATGTTTGCGAAAGTCTTTCTTTTGAGTTAAAGCAAAATAAAGCAAAAAAGGAAAAGAAGAAATCTTACTGTAAAAAATAAAAGCCATATACCAGCACCGGTAACTTTTGGTTTGTTTTTATGCAAAAATAAAGTTTCTCAGGCTATTGTCTAGATTAAAGAAATAAATATTTGAGTTTGTTCTTTAGGTAGTATTAATGTCAGAGATTTTTGAATTGCCCTGAAAAACCCCTTAGAAGTCCCGAATATTTTGTTGTGCATAATACATTCCAACAGCTGTTTTGGTACCGTATTAGTTGGAGCTGTGCAGCCACTCTGTATGACGAATTTAAAACATTTTCTTTTTCTAGTCCAACGTTTAACAAGTTCTACAGGCCTGATTTAATGCCCATGTTTTGTGTAATTTACCAGGCCTAATTTCACAGTAAAGAAGATAAGCTGTTTTGAATGAATCACTAACAATTTTTCCGTGTTCTATTATGTGTATTCTCCGCATTTGTCCCAAAACGTTGGGATGATTTACGCAACTTTCTCAATTAGACCTAATATTTTTGCTATACTTCAGTTCATATACAACAATCTTCAACATAGTACGGTATAGGTTAACTTTATAACAACACTTTCCTAAACCAAATATTACATGTACATTCTTGTCTATCCGTAAACTTTATACAACATTTCAGTATAAGGTCAAGGCTAACTCATTGAACCAGAGCACAGCAGCGACATATCGCACAGTTTGTTTTATTGTCTATTCGCGTCCATTCATTTTATATTATTCAATATTTAGCTAATGAATTTTCATTTTTGCGTCAATTAATTAGTATTTTAAGAGAAATCCGAGTGTAACAGCTAAATGATTCGCAAAAGTTTTGAAATTTAATTTCAACTGAAGTGTTTTTCAGTAAATAGTCTTGTTTCTAGTCTGCCTAGAAAATGCATCTTCTTAAAAGTATTTGTGTCTAATGGTCATGAAATAGCACAGTTAGTAAAATCTTTACTGTGCGTTTTAACTCTAAAATACAGTAAAGAAACTGTTGCTAGAAAGTGTGTGGAAACAATCTAAGGAGTCACTTTGAAATATCGCAGCTTTACATGCAAAACTTTCTAAAGGTTAACTATCGGAGCTTCAAATAATAATGTATAACATCCTTTTCTTTGTCTGTATTTATAGGTATCCATTATTTCTACACAATTTTGGTTACTGTACTTTAAACACTTGGAATGTTTCACCAATTTATAAGCAAATTTGTTTGGTTTAAAGACATTGGGAATATGTATATTATAATAAAAGACTTATATTCTGTGCAACTGATGAAGTTTATATTTTTCTTGCAGGATTCAACAGTTGGTACTCCAGTCACACTCAGAGTGGATAAAAATGGATTCTTTCTCTATTGGACAGATCAAAACAACGTAAGCCTTTTTACATTCTCTTTGATTATTCCAGAAACTAACGAAATCAGTCGTTAAATACTATGCTAAAAAGCTAAAACGATAGAAAAGTGTAAATGCTAAAGAAACATCAAATTAAATGAAATACATGTTGAAAATCACATATATTAATTTCCCTTATGTTATGGGCTACCTCTTGGTTAGGCTTTTCTTCATCCTGTTTTGCTTATTTTTCAGTTAATTATTTTTTAGCAACACATTGGCTGAGTGGCAACACATTGGTTAGGCTTTTTTTGTTTTTCTGCTTTGTGTGTTGTTGATACCCAGTGTAAAATGGCCCCGTTTCATAAGCCCCAGCTTTATGAAATGGTAAGTAAGTTATCATTTCAAAGAAATATAGGGTAAAATTCATCAGAAACTCACCACAATTGCTACACACAATTGGTTCCTGAGAAACAAGGAAATGTTTTCTAAATCAATACTGGATACAAGATAGATACCACTAACATGTCTTGACAAAAAGCAAGGTGTGTTGGTGTTTTTTAATAATTATTTATTTCTAAATTTTTGATTTTGTCACTTCACTTTGCTTCTGAAAGCCTCAATTCTACTTTGAATATGAAAAAAAAAATAATTCGCATTCTAAAACTCAAAACTTGGTAAGTACAAATGTCAAAGAAAGTATCTTGAAGCATCCTATTGTTTGTTATTCAAATTTGAAATTACCAGACAGCATCTGTGTACATTTGTTTTGAAAATAGAATAATACTTCAGTTTCGAACAATGTGAAGTTTGGAAAATATTATCAAACATCTTTGTTAGATCATTTTAAAATTTTGAAGAGATATTTTTTTTTACAAATATAAAGTATAAATAAAACTACGGGATTATTCCAATCAACTCCGGCCGCAGAAACTTCAAAAAAGAAAGTTTTATGTACTGCTTCAATATTTAAAGAATGCTAAACCTCATTAGAGCCGCAAATTATAAAAACTGAGCTTTACTTTTTGCAGTATTCTTTCTCTCTTTGAAACAGAGGCATCGGCGATTGGCGAACATTCTTTCAAAAATGAATAATTCGGATTCAATGCTAAAAATTTGCATTTTTCATCGCAAATGTTTCTCTAACCGCTACATTTTGTTCTTCTTTCCCTTTAACTGCATCTTCAACAAAGATAGAATAGCAACAAAGGATCGTTTTGTATTTCTTTTAGCGCCGCCTTTCGAAAGAATGCGGAGGGAGAGGGAAGGGATGGCTCTGAATCGAGGCGCTAAAAAAGTGTATTGAGCGATTCACAGACAAATGTTATCGTTCGCTGTGATAAAATTTAAATCGAATTGGACGGTTTTAGCGCGCAAATATTTTTTCATCCTTTCAGCCTCAATAATTAAATATGGCACACAAGTATTGAAAAAGGGGGGAACATTTTTTTCCATGTGAGTGAAATTTTATTAAATTATCGAACAAAATCCTGAAAAAGTCCTACATAATGAAACTAAGGTTTAAACTACATATAAAATATTTAGTACGACAAAATAATCCTTTTTCATGTTTTCACATTCAAAGCCATGTCAACACGAAAAGTATTTTTTTTCCTTCTGTACATATACTACTAATAAAGCAGCAAGTATATATGTCTGTGTGCGTGTGTGTGTGTGTATGTATATATGTAGGTATTTTTTGTGTCTGTGTCCAGCGCAGGGCCAATTGTACGGCCGATTTTCATGAAATTAGTATGGAATATGGGGCGTTTTTTCTAAAGTTGGAATTTGTTCTTTTTTTAAATTCCAATTTATAGCCGAAAAATGCATAAAATGGTTCTTTCCTATAGGAAGAAATTATCGCATCGTTTCGAGCTTGGAACCAATGAAAAGCCCGTAAAATACTGTCCCAGAAAGAATTTTGCTCATGATGCTAAAATTCGAACTCTCTAAATTAACTAGAAAAAAAAAAAAAATAGAGGCGTTTTTCGCTGCAGTTCGAAATTATTTTTTCACGGTAATTAACATTAATTTTATTTTTTCCCAAACGATTAATAAAGCGCTTTAGTTTCATTTTAATTGGAACGTTGCCAATTTGTCAACATGCATATTTGCTTATTTAAATTTCAATTCACAATATTTTTTTTCATTTTGAGGCGCAACCGATTTTTAATTTATCTTTTCCCTTGTTTTAGCTTTTAATTATTTTTTCCTTTTTAAACAAAAAAAAAATATCTTTTGCAGTGCTCGGGCGATCGATATCTTAATTTTGATTTCCTTATTTTGACGGGTATTTTTAAGGGAGAGTTTTCCATTCTCAACAGGGTTTTATTAAGAAATATTATCCGTTATAACGACTTTTGTCATTGCAAATTATTATTACTATTTATATTTTGATTTATATTATTTTTTCCCTCTCTATTGATTTAGTACATATGTCCTATTTGGCTATTTGAGCTCAGATTTTTTTCCGCTTTCAAAGTCTTGCTTGCTGCTGTTAATTTTTGCAAGCAACAAAATTTCGTCTTTCTGTTTTAGTGTCAATGAATAACAGGTAAAAATTAATTATACTAAAATTCATGAATGGTTTATAATCCTCCTTCTTGTGTGGGTACTTGATCTAAACAAATAGTATGTGCTTTTTTATTTTAATTTTTTATAGTTCCCCTTTTTCAGTTTCTATCTTTCTTTTTAAATGTGTGAGTTTTGTATTTAAAAAAAATTTGTTTAAATGAGTAGGATCAACGATTGATTGAAGTGAGCGGCTAATTTTCAATTCTGTGAATACATTAAAAAAAAAAAAAACATAATTTACACCAGAAATGTTACCACTGTATACGTAATGGTAAACCGACTGGTCTTTCACCTTTTAACACGGGACTGGCCGAGAGGGTACCTCTAGTACTCAATAGAACAAAGATGATATGGTTTCAATAGGAATATATGTTGTTTGAGGCTCTTGTGATTTATTCCAGGAATACGTTTGTTTTTATGTATATAAATTCACTATGTAATTTATTAATTAGAAAACTTGTATTTCCTATTAAAGTTTTCAAAGAAAGATTTTTTCACTTAAATTCTTCTTCTTTTCTTCGTTTCGTTTCTTTTGGCGCGATGAAGGTAAAATTTCAACATGAAATAAAATAGAAGTAATAACGAAACGGGCGTAATGTCCTTTATCGCCAAATGGTTGCCAACTTGGCGAGCTTTAACTTAGAACTCTATGCTAAGTATTTAAAGAGATTCCTGTTGAGTATCTGTGTAAAAACTTTTTCTTTCATTGGTCGCAGCAAATGATGAAGTGTAAAAATATTAAAATTTCCTCTTCTCCGCTCTAAAGTACTTTTGCAGAGTATTTTTGCTCTTTTTACATAAATTTGGCTGTTGTGATTGCAAATACTGACATGTTTTCAATGAATATAGAAAAGTGTCTAAAAATTTATAAAAACAATAAAACTCTATTAAAAATTAGGGATTTAAAAAGTATAAACTCAAAGGCGTATGTAGTGAAAGCTTATTATTATTATTTTTTTGTTATTTTTTAATACTTATGTATATAATTCTCTTCACATTTCTCTATTTGAATAACAGTGACCTATAATAATAAAATTACACGTTAATTTAAAGCACAAATTAACGTGTAATTTTATTATTATTGTTTACTTGCACAAAGTTAAATTATTTTTAACAGTGACCTAGTGATCGCGGTGGAAAGGTAAATTCTGTGCATCTTAAAAAATTACATTAAAACCGAACTATAAAACTGCAGCTACAAGAGCATAAAATGACGTAATATTGAATTATTAATTCAACATCAGTACTTAAATAAACAACCGTACATTTCTAATGATATCAACAACTCAGTCTTGCAAAAAAATGTATTATCATTGCTCGTGAACGCGGAGCCCAAACCAAAGACGACTTATTAGCCAACTTTTCCCCGTAAAAGTTAAAAAACAAAAAGTATGAAAGAAAACATAATGTATCGTTAAAAATAAAGAAAGTCAGAAATAAATGAAGATTGAAAATAAAGATAGATTAAAGGTTTTATAAAGATTAAATAACGATTGAAAAGTAAAAAAAATGAAAGTAGGTTGTTAAGTTGGGCAGACAATGTGTGTTTGTCAATTCTCCCGCCCCCCCCTCCCTTCCTTAATATCTTTTGAGAGGTTCGACTCGAAAGATTTATTTTGCCCTCGGAAGATCTCGACCAGAACATCTTATCTCCATGTTTTATTTTTTGATTTGAACAGTATTTCGGTTAAAAAAATTTTAACATTAGCGTCTATGGGGAAATGAGAAAGAAATTATCTAAACTCTGGGAATAACATCCAAGTTCCTATAGACAAGATAATTGGAAGAAGCATCGGCGCGAAATACGTTTTTGATTTAAACAATTTTTGTTCAATTTGAACAGTTCAAAAAAAAAACTTTAGCTCCTACGGGGACATTTCAATCCTGTACATATCCTGTTCTAAGAGACGGATTTGCTTGGAACAAACTTTATCAAAAAGATTATGTGACATTTAGATAAGAAGTTCGTTCAGAACTAAAGGAGCTATTTTAACACGATATGTTGGATCTGTATTTTTAAGGATGTTTCTAAATGAATGAATGACTTAACAAATAAATGGATAAATAAATACATGAGTGAGTGACTGAATAAATATATGAATGAGAGAGTGAATGAGTAAATGAATGAATAAGTGAATGAGTGAGTGATTAAAAGAATATATATTAACCGTTGAAAAGGTATATTTGAAGTAATTAAGAGCTAAAGCTGAATGAGAAATAGAGAGATAAATAAATTATAAATTTAATGTTGGGTGTATGTGGAAAATAGGCTCGTACAGGTTCTAGATGGAACTTCTCCTTAAAAAACTAACTTTAGAAGCGTTTTCAATCTATGGTTCCAAGAAATTGTTTATTACGTAATATATGATTTTTAGTATCAAAATATTTCTATAATTTATTGCAAAATTAAAAACGAAACCTTAATAACGTTATTTCAGAATACGTTAATGTAGAAAACATTTAAATCAAACGCAATTCCGGTTCTATCTGATTTAAAAAATAAATAAATAAATAAATAAACAAACTGAGTCTAAGCTTTTATGTTTCTAGTTTCCATACAAAGGAAACAAAAAAGGAAACATCCTTTAGAGGAATCTTCAATGTTGTTTTTGTGCTTGGTGTCTGTGCTAAGATATCATGAATAAAATCATTAAAGATTGAGTCTATATTTTAAAAAGTCGAAGTACTGTCTGAATATAGGTGAATAGGATAATTAAAATATCGGCTTACCTGCCCATGTTTTCTCATTCAGAAGAAATATATGCAATGAGGTGTTATTTTAATAATTAACATTAGTAAAAAAATTAAATTAAAAAAACCTGCAAAATATTTTATAAGCGTGGAAATCAGAGTTAGAGAATATTTTACTTCGTAATTGATATTGTATTCTAAATGCTTTGCAGACTAGTTACATAAATGAATTTTATAATTACATACAAAAAAATTAAAAAGAAAAAATAATAATATGCAAAAAAGTTAATAACAATATAAAAACTATAGCAAAACTTGTAATGGAGGCAATTTACCGCAGAGGGATCCATGAACGATCATCGTTATCACGTGATATGCGCTCTTTGTTTACTAAGATTTTTCATCGAGTTCTACTTGGAGTTCTCTAGGCAAAATTAGTCATCCTAAAATTAATCAGATTATTTTCACAGCTTTTTCTGATTATAACCCAGTATTTACATTTAATTTAATCATTATAAAAGAAATTTATTAATTATTGCAATAGTTATAGTGTTTTATTTAGTGTTAATTTTATGTAATGAAGAAGAACTTGATTTAGGTCTAGTTTTTAATTAGATTTGTCGAACTCGATGTAAAGCGATGTCCTTTGTTCACATTGCGTTGATCGGTGTCACATGACCAATGACGTTGCTTGAATTGCCTCCATTATAGTAATAATAATAAGTATAATAAAATACTACTTCATCAACATTTTCCATCATACTTAACGCAACTAAAATGTGCAACTATGAAAGTTTTGAACTCGAATACATTTTAGTTAAATTTATACACTTTATATCTTTAGATTTAATTCAAAAACATTCTATTAAAAAAACAATTAAACTAATTATTAAAACTTAGTTAACAAAAAGCGTTTTTAACTTTACTTTCCACAAAATGAATGAATAAATGAATAAATGAAATAAAATAATAAGAATGATTTTTTAAAGGTAAAAACACATAAAAACGTAAAAAAATGAGTCACATTTTATGAAAACAACGCTACAACAAGAACTGAACAATTTTTCACAATTTTGAGCAGTTCAGGTCTTAGGCTGTAGAGAAGGCAATAGAGAAAAGTTTGAGAAAGCCTAAACGTACAAACTGCATCGGAAAAAACTGTTGGCATAGAACATGTGCAGAAAAGAAATTTCTGTTTATTTTTTACTTCATTAAATCTAAAAATTCGCAGAACTGCATCATTTCTGAACATAGATTTAGATATCGATTGCAATTCGATTAGCGATAAGCCAATCAAAAGAAGTACCATGAGGTCTGAGATTTGCCTGAGCCAATGAGGATTAACAACCTGATTAATGCACAGCCAACCTCTTTGAATTCGTTCCTGTGAAGAAATCCTGAAACATGCAGGCGAGACTTTGCCAGAAACACCCTGAACGGACCGCGGTATAAGATCAGAGATAACAGTTGTGTTATCCTATATTTTGAAACTTTAAAACCTTGGATTCTGACGGTGGTAAGTTTGTTCAGTAATTTCATTTTGAGCTTTTTATCTTTTTACTCTACTACTAGGTCAAAGCAGGGTGATTATAATTAAAGTTATTCTGTTGAAACCTGCAAAGAGCTAGTAAATAATGTCGTTAGAACTTGGTATTTTAAGCGAAATTTGCCTTAAGAATGTAGTAGGTCAAAATTTTGTCACACGCTCAGGCTTCCTTCTTCTCTAGCAATTGCAGTAATCAACCGCCTCCTTCTTTCAATTGATATAAAAAGCCTTTAAGTTACTGCTGAACACGCTATATCACACTTTGAAGTAATTGACGCAAATGGAACGAAAAGTTAACAAATTTTGTGTTGAAATAAAGTTTTTTTGTTTTAAATTCGTTCTTTGTTCTACATGCATCTCCTTCTCACTTGTGGATGAAATGCTGAACAAGTATTTTCTTACTTGCATTAGCACGATAAAGGCCATCAAGCAAGAGTTAATGAAACGGAATTATAACGGAAAGTGACGGCATAAATTCGCGACCATTTGGCTACAACTTGGCGATAGGAATATTAGAAATAAAACTTCGGGCATACACACATTCACATTTTTCTTTTGAAATGCAGTTGGAGCAAAAATTGGAGTCTTACGCTTTTCACTGTTTTTCCGAGAGACTGAAAATAACATTTTTAAAACCTTTTTTTTTCTTTTCTAAATATATCTCTTTTCGTTTCCGAGACCGAGTTTACGTAGTCTGAGAAATAACAGTATTCTGACCTAGTACTGAAATGTACTTGGGAATGCAGGGTACATTAAATGATGGATGTTTTTATTACTAGTTGCTGACATAAATCATTTCCTGGACTGCAGACTGAAATAAGAAATTCACTACGTTCATATCCAGAAGCAATGAATTATTCATCGCGAATATGAAAGATGAATTTTCGAACGCGTTTTTGCCGCTATTTATCTTTCGCTCGAGGTCAATTTTTTTGCGAAAGCATTTTTTCCTCTGCCAGATTTTACAAACTTTGTATGATCTGACACTTAATTTGATATTGATAACTCACCATGATATAAAAGCAATTGAATAAAATATTTAGAAAACCTCTCACAAAGAAGTTTTGTTCTTGGACTTAGTAGTTTAAAATAAGTGAACGTTTCAAAAATTGCATAAACTTCTAGATATGTTAAAACTGCTTGTTAAAGTGTTGCATTAAAATTTGAATTCTTCATTGAAACGATGCAATTAATGCCTCAATTAACGATCACAAATTTTAGTAGCGCAGCCGTTTAACAAGGAAAGAGTATCTGAAGTGCCGACTGTTACTTCTATAGGACTGTCAAAAGTGAAGGATGTAAGCTTACAATAGTTGAAAAAAAAATGACACTATGATTCTTTTAGTTAGATATAAGTTGCTCTGGAGCCTTTTCCCCCTCCCCCCGTCTTTTTTTTTTAAAGATGTAGAACACCGACAAAGTACACTGAACGGGAAAACTAATCTTGCTTGGTTTAAAATGCTGAAAGGTGACCGAATACGAAAAAGGGTTGTTCGTTTCGAATACGAGAGAGTAAAACATTATAAAAAGGTTAAGCAAAGTACAATAATATTAAAGAATAGGGCTCGACTAATGGCATTTTTTGGCCGATGGGCCGATGCCGATTGTTGGCCGATTTCGCAGTATTATCCCTTGTATAGTATATCCCTTTTTCATAACCAAGAAATACTGAATATTGCTTTGAAAACATAGACGTGAGATTTTTTTGTCAATACAAATGAATGCTGGGTCTTAAGAACTAATTTTATTAGAATTTTTTTTCTTGTGAGTTGAAAATTACACTGAAATACTTGATTTGTTCTTTATACTTTTATGAGAACAATGTAAGGTCACCGAAATAAACCAATATTTTGAGCACCAGCAGTTTTCTGTTGAAAAATAATCTTCTGAAAACACGTGATCGTTTATAAAAATTAAGATGTATTTTGAAAAAAAAAAAATTATATACGTTGACAATTTTTGAAATTAATGAAATTGTAGTATTTTTATTAAGAAATTATTGTTCCACCCTGTATTCCAAACTCGTTTTTAAAGAATTAAATTTTTGAAAATTGCAAGTCGAACTTGGACACATAAAATTTCGATCAATAAACATTTATACTGAAAAATTGATTCATATTTTTTATCAATATGTTCTATGTTGTACAAGAAATATGCTAAACTGAAAGCAGATGCAACGGGATTGTTGTACAATAGCAGAAAAACTGTCAACTGTCTAACACGTGGCATCAAAGAAGCCAAAAAAATGCTCTAAAAAACGAAGTATAAACGGGGAAAAATTAAAATAATTATCGTATAAAAAATGTTAAGATGTATTTTGAAAAAAAAAATGCATTGATCAATTTTCGAAAATAAAGAAATTTTAGCATTTTTATTAAGATGTCATTAAATCCTGCGCGCGAACTCGCATTTTGAGAACTCAATTTTTAAAAATTGCAAGTCGAACTTGGACACATAAAATTTCGATCAATAAATATTTATACTGGAAAGTTTTTCTTATTTTTGACCAATCTTTTCTATGTTGTAAACTAAAAATGAAATAATGAGAACAACCGCACACTAAAAGCAGATGCAACAAGATTGCTGCACAATCGCAGAAAAACTTTAACACGTGGGATCGAAAAAGCAAAAAAAAAAAAAAAAACCGCAAAGAGAAAATGTTTACGCTGGTAAAAATTAAAATTATTATCGTACTTTGATTGAGTTGACTTTTTATTGTTTACAATTTCGTAATAATAAGAAACATGACAAACTAAAAGCAGATGGTATAATATTATTGCACAATGACATCTAATGCATTAAGTCATTATTTTAAAAAAACGGACAAAAATGAGGCAACTAACCTAGTGCGAAAAACAAATAGCACTCATAAGACGCCTCTATGACTTTTACTTAAACATATTCTATTTCGCGAACATTCTGCTCAAAGAGACCTATTTTAATAACGAAGGTTTTCGGGCAGCGATCGCTTAAACTAGTTTTCCGAATTTTTTATCAAATACTTTGTAGAATGACATTATTTTTGCGTTTTTTTTTTTTTTTTTAACTTATGTGCTGCCTGTTATTGTATGGAAATAGAAATTGAGCTATGAAGAAAAAAAGAAAGTGAAAGACAGAATGTTTTCTGGAAAACTGTCACTGCGAAAAACATCGGCTTCTAGATGTTTTTTACGGCCGATGGGCCGATGTTTTTCTAAAGTTAACATCTGCCGCCGATGCCGATGGCCGATGGCAACTTTGTTGAACAATCAGCGCCGATGCATCGGCGAGGCCGATGCATCGGTCGAGCCTTATTAAAGAAGATAAAAATGACTTCATTTTATCCTGAGTCATTTTTATCTTCTTTAATATTATTGTTAAATAATGTAGCTCGCATTTCATTCTGGAGACTATACTGAAGTGATACTGCAACTTTTGATGCTTAAAAGTTACTTAAAAACCTATAAAAAAAACTAACCTATGAAAAAAATTACTATGAAAAAGAGGCAAAAAAGTCACTCTTTTCAATCGTTTTTTCAACAATGCACTTATATCTGTAAAATAAATTCCCTTGCACCGATACCGTTGATGCAGTGAAACGGAAAACATGGATCTTGCGCATTTCTCCTTCCTACTGCAGGGACTTTTCCGGGAATTTGTTCCAATTCTTGTAAAACATGACAAACGCGTAATTGTAGCACTGAAAAAAGTATAAAAATGACTTTATTAGTCTGTATATCATTTTTATTTACCTATGGATTTTAAGCTAAAAGCAAGATACCATACAATTTCTAAGAGAAATACTATATACATTATTAAAAAACTAGTGGTCGAGAAATGGTGGAAATTTGACGGTAATCCATTTAATTTTTAAATTTGAACGTTCTTTTGTAAAGAGTGTATCAGTATAAAAAGTTCTATATAATGTTTCTAAATTTTGTTCAATAACGCCAACTGCGAGGGTTAAAAATGGGCCATAATGCATTGATTTTCGAGTTATTTGCAAAATACGAACGATAGGAAAAACTATAAATAGCTTTTCCAAGCATACTTAAAAAAATAACTTGTTTTCTGATTTCTTTTTTTTTTTTTTGCTGGCTAGGTTTCCTTAAGCCTACGCAGTTAATTTTCCTAGCTTTTTCAAGATATATAAAATTTAAACATTCATTAAAAAATGAAAAATGAAAGCATGCATGCTTTGTTTTTGTGTATTAATATATATGTATATATATATAATGTGAGCGTTTCAAGAACGCTGGCATTTATTTGCTCAAATCTTTATTTATTTATTTATTTTTTTGCTATTTAGTTATTTTCAGGAAACTTCAGCATGCTTGCGGGAGATCAAGTTTAGCGATAACTCTATCTTTCTGTGTATATTTATATACTTGCCTACCTCCTTAGCTACATCTATTTACCTATCTAGTTCGCTATGTACTGTCTGTCTGAAAGACAGAGGATACGTTAGCGTACGTGCATTTAGGACATTTTCCATACACTTTCTCTTATTTTTTTATTTATTTATATTTTTGCCATTCTGTTTTTATTTATATATTTATTTATTTTTGCATTATATTTCTGTGTAACTCTATTCGCATTTGTTTCATACAGCTTGAACGCAATACATGACCGCATTTTGTCTTTTTCCTTTACTATCAGGTATTACTACGTTTTTGCACTTTTCATATTTTATTTTATCCATACTAAATATAGATAGATAGATAACGGTAAATGGGATTCAAGAGCATACCGTAACCGTGACCTTTCGAGGCATAAGCAGCTAACTATCACCAAGGAGCCTTCGGCTTTAAACTTCGTCGCAGTAAATCAATTATACTTCCTATCATAACGCCCGGTTCTTTTCAGAGCAGGGACTCAGATCTGGGCAAACAACAAAGCCGAAAATGGGCCTCCCGCTTGATTAAAGCATCATCCGACGGTGCCCCCAGCGTGTGCTTTCGCTATTCACGGAACAAAAGAAAGCCTTATTCACAGGTTCACTTCTTCCTTGGGTCAAGTTCTAATGAAGATTTGACGGCGGGATAATGTGCAAATGGCTTTCGCTGTTCGTCGCAGGGCAGGAGGAGTTGTTTTTCTTTTTGCCATCGCGAAGAGAAAGAGATGCTGCGGAAAATAAACAGCTCATCATAAAGCTCTCACAGCTGAGGCTCGCTGTTTTCATAAAGTTTCTTTTTTGTCAACACCAAGATGATCCGTTGTGGGCTAATAAGTTTGATATTACCTTAATAGCCTTGATATCACTGGCAGGAGAGCAAGTAGCATAAGGATGCTCAATATCAGGACTTTTTCAGCTACTACGTTCATTTACATAATTTAAAATTTTAGATATTTTTTCCTTTATTTTTCTTTTTGTGCGATTGGTTTCAAATTTTAATAGCATTAATGTTGATAACGTTTCTGAAGCTTTAACAGTTATTTTCAACGTTTCTGAAGGTTTAACAGTTATTTTAGACATTTTAAATTTAATTTTTGAACTACAGTAAAATTCCCCCAAACGGATACTCCGAAAACAAAGCATGACGTCTAATGTAATTAAAACTGCTTTCTACTGGACATCCTCAATTACGAAGGTGGACATTATTTGGGGAGAAAATGAAACGGGTGGAGTTCTGCGTGCAGACATTGTTTCGGGAGTAAGAAATTTAAAACTCTGGAATTAAATAAATAAATGTTGCGCAGTAACAAATGTTGATGCACATTATACGAATAGTTTAGAAATTAAACGAATTTAAACATTAATTAACAATTACATTTGTAATCATTTACACCGCACTTTTTCGGTCTTACGATAAAACATATTTCTTTTCAAGTTTTATTTTCTTCTATTTACTGTTTTCTTTACTCTTTTAATTTTTCTTCTTGCTTATTCCCCTCATTTGACTGGAGACTACTAGCAAGTTATGTACCTTTGGAGTACCATTAATTATATATATTGAATACAAAACATAATTTTACAGCAAAAGGCATCAGTAATTCAATTGTTTTTGGAATGGCTGTCACTGCTAAGCTCTTTCGTCATGCTCTTTTGTCAAAGCTAAGAACTAAAAAGATTTTCGAAAAAGTATCAAATAAAAAACAATAGGTGTACCTAGCATTGCTAAAAGAGCTGGTAATGAACAAACACAGATTAATTTCATCTGTGTTTGTCATTAAAATTGCGTTTTCCTTTCACTTCAATTTCTCCCCTCCCCCTCCCCAATTTTCTCTTTTCTCCTCTTGCTACCAAATAGGATTAAATTGTGCCCTTTGGGTGTTAATTTCGAAAAAAATATACTTATTTCCCCTAACAACACCAAAGATAATCAAATATTGTACTTTTGGGACTTCAGTTTCTAAAGGGGAGTTCCAGTAAAGAGAACCCAATGTGCGTTTTTTCCCCGGGGGAGGTAGTAACCGTACTAGGAACGCCGCTGATATACATATATATATATATATATATATATATAGAGAGAGAGAGAGAGAGAGAGAGAGATAGATAGAGAGAGAGAGTATATTTTGTTTCCATAAGAAAACAGAGTATTTTAATATCGTTTTAGACTTCAGAATGAAATAGAATTCCAAAAAAACACTACATATTTTATCTCTTTATTTTTTGTTATTGAAATAAGAGAGTGATAGATTAAGTGTAAGTTGCCAACAAGAGATCGTTTTTCTGATAGAAAGATTAGACTTAAAAAATGGGTGCTCAGCTCAATGTGTTGAGATTTTGTTTCACACTTCCAGAATATTCCAACGTCTGCTTTTCTTTTGTAAAAAGAAAAGAAACTGTGTAATTTACTCGGCATTGCAGTGCAGAACACCAGAAATAAAATCTGAAAAAAGCCTTTCGTTTGAATTAAAAATTCTTTATTTGTAATTTGAGTAACAAAATTCCCCATTTTCTTCTCTAAGTTTTTCGTTTTCTTTAATTTTTTTTTTTGAAATATATATTGCAAAATAATACGTTCTCTGTCACATTCTATTAAGAGTGACAGTATGGAAAAATCTCTTGCGGTCGACCAATGCGGCAATAAATCATCCCTTTTTCTTTTTCATCACAAAACCGAAACTCAACTGATAATGAAACTGGCCCTCAACAACATTCTAACGGTCAAACACCGTGAAACTATTAGCAAAAAGAAAAATTAGCTCCAAAAAAAAAAAAAAAAAGCCGGCTATTTCATTTCCAAGGAGTGAGAAAGAGCTTTCGACAGTAGAGAGCCCGAGTGTAAATTTTTTTCTTTGATATTTCTGTTTGATCTTCCTTGACTAGAATTATTTTTTTCATAAAGGCAAAGGAAAATAGCTTGTAGCTGACTTTTTATTCCAATATCTTTTTATACTTAGTTTATTTATTTATTTTGTGCTTCATGCGTTTTTTTTTCCACTTCATTTTTTCCTTTCTTTGAGAAAACTAGCCGCTGCAGGGAATAGGAAATAAAAACTGTACACGGTTAATATAGTAAACGCATCAACATATTTTTTGAATGAATTATATTTTGCTTCATAGTTTTTTCTTTTTCTCAAAGTGACTAAATAAACACCTGCGACGGAAAATCAATGAAGCTATTGGAGTCAATGCAAAACATTTTGATACTTTAAAACTGACTCTCTCTCTCTCTCTCTCTCTCTCTCTCTCGTATAATAAAAGAGAGCGAGAGATAAATGTATGATAGAAGTGAACTGTTTTCTCGCGTAAAGAGGGTTGAACTCCTTATTGCGCTGCGGAATGGCTGGGATTTTTGTTCCTGATTTGCCTGGACAAGTCACATAAACCTCATCTCTCTGCCATCTGTATACACCATTATTTGTTTCTGATGCGCAGTGGTTTTGCGAAATCCAAAGCTGTGATATTTTAACGAATGATAAAATACAAGCTTTAAAAAGAAAGTTGTTGATTTTCTGCACATGCCGAAACAAATTGCGTAGCGGTAAAGAATTTTGTTTTAATGATTTTTAAAACTGAATTAAAATGCTTGAATTTTGTGGGTCCTATGATTTTTATAAATTTATATTAATGGTAAATGTAATTTTTTATTAACAAAATATTTATAACGTAACGTAAATTTTCAAAAGCAGGTAGTTATACATACATTTTTTTCATTGAACCACATATTCGTAATGACAAATAATTTACCTTTGAAGGACAAGACAATTTTTCAATTTTGTTTTTCTTTCTTAAATATTACCAATGTTATTTTAGTCATTAACGCATCATCTTTCAGTCTTTATTTCCGTAATTTTTTTTTTTTTTTTGTTTTAAATAACTCAAGTAATTTTGACTGTTTTATTCTTGTCATTAAAAAAAAAAAAAAAACTTTTTAAATGTATTTATGTAATGTTGCATTCAACGTTCGATACACCATGAAAATCTTTTCTTTATTGGTAGGATAGATTATTATAATTTATTCGTTGTACTCGGATGTCATTAAGTTAATGTAGCCCCAAAATCCCCCCCCCCCAAAGAGCACTTGAAAATACCCAAATCAATAAGACTCAAATTAACTGAAGTTTGTCTTCTGTGTTGTCAGAGAGTTGGAAAATATTTCCCCCAGCAAGAAAAGGCGCGAAAACTTTGGCAAAGTAAATAAACACATAAGAGGCAGAGAAGAACGTCAGTCCCCGAAAAATTGCGAAGTTCACGTACAGGGTTTTTTTCTCCCTTGCTTTTTGCTTTCACTTTGCGTTCGGGCTAGACATTAAAGCTTACCTTTCAGTTCTCTAGTCTGAGATGGGACGTGATTTTTCCTTTTGTCATCACGATATATTGAAGTCCACCAAGAAATACTTAGATTTCTTTTTCATAAGACCTTCGAGTTTTCAGAAAATATTTATGACCTTTGAAAATGGGAGGATTTAGAAATATTTGAATGGACAATGATTTTAAAGATTAACTTCGATGTTTGAATAATTATATATATTAATGATTAATTCTATAAAAATCGATGGACGCAATATATTGTTTTCAGTTAAAACAAGTTGACCAACATTTTCGAAATTTCTATAAATTAAAATTGTCTTTGGATGCTCTGAAAAAAATTCAGTCTCAAACTTAAACAAGAAGTTCCGTCTAGAACTATACGAGCCTACTTTCCCGTATACACCAGCTTCAAATTCATATTCTAGCTATCTCTCTCTCTCTCTCTCTCTTTCTCGTTCAGCTTAAGTTCTTAATTGCTTCAGATATACCTTTTCAACGGTTAATGCATATTCAATCAATCACTCATTTATTCAGTCATTCATGTATTTATTCACTCAGTCATTAATTCATTCTTTTGCTTATTCATTTAATCATTCATTAATTCAAAAATATTCTTGAAAATCTCGATGAAAAAATTTCATAGGAAAATAGGCTCGTTAGTTCTGGGTGAACTTTCTATCTGTACATATTCTACGTCATAAGAGCTTTCCGATAAAGTTTGTTCCAAGCAAATCGGTCCGTTAGATCAGGATTAATATAGGATTGAAATTTCGCCGTAGGCGCAATGTTAATTTTTATGAACTGTTCAAAAATGAAAAAAAAAATGTTCAAATCAATATTTCACGCCAAGAACTTCTTCCAGTGAGCTTGTTCATTGGAACTTGGATCTTGTACTCAGAGTTTACATAATTTGTTTCATTTTCGCCCATAAGCGCTAATGTTAAAAATTTTTGAAGCTTGCAATTTGTTATTATTTAATCGTCAAATTTGCCTTTTTGAATTTTTTGTGTTTTTATCTGAATTGATAACAAAAAAAAAAAAAAAAAAACTAAAGAAGTTTTTAAAAAAAATGTTATTTTTTATTTTTACATTAATGGTTGATCAAAATAAGATTCTACTTATAAATTTTATTTCTAATCGCAATTTGAATTAGATGCATACATTGCTTTTTGTCTAACTGCTATAAGAAAAAGTAATTTGGAAAGAGGTACTCCGTCCGTTAATCAAAAACTTTTTTTTTCTTTCAGATCAGAAAATGTTTCTTCTCTCGATATTAAGTGTAAAAAACAGTATCCTTTTTAAAATTAATAATAAGTTGCGAACCTTAATACAACATGCACGACGCATCCACGTGGATATTGAAAGATTAAATTCTCAGTTTAATTTGCACCTACCAACACCAAGGTCTGATGAAGACAACAAAATTATTCACATTTATTTAAAGTCCGCTAGTTACGCTATTTTTCGAATCACTCTCCAAGAATCGAGACATACGACAAATATATGTGAAATCTACGAAAATGCGATTCTAAGCGAAAAATTAACAACGGTAAATTAAAAAGTACATTCTTTTTCGAAACTAAAGACTCATTTCACTCTGATCTGTTTTTCTCATTAACTATTCTACTCGATATTTGTATTCAAAAATGGCGAAAAAGTGCTCTTCGAGATCATGTTTAACTTTCGAATTGTCTCTCCTATGCCCCGCAGATTTATTTTGGATGTTGGAACTGAGTGCATGTTCAGTTTCTCTCAGAAAACTGGGAAAGTCTCTCTACTTACTCAAATTCTGATTTTCTCTTGATTTTTAGATTTTGTCAAAATGTAGTTTCCAAGGAAGAATCTACATTTAAAGATGTATTGTTATATTTGCATCAGTGCAGCCCACGCTCGAAACAAAAAGTAAAAACACAAAAAATGAGTAAAAATCAACTTTTTAAAGTCCCAAGAAAAGAAAGAAAAATGATTCGTTTAACTCTTTGTCTTGGTTTCAATTTATTCCCTAGAATTTTCAGTGATAGTTACAACAAAACATATGGGAGAAACTTTCCCAAGACCAGGACCACGTGCTTAGCGTTTAGCCATATAGTAAAAAACCATTATGAGTGAAAAGATCAAATCATGAAAAATACACAATTTTATTCTCAGAAAATTAAGTATTTTTCATGATTTGATCTTTGACAATTTTATTTTTTTATAAAATTAATTATTTTTATTTAAAAAAGGCTTGCTTCATGTTTTTTTTTTTTTCAACTTTTAAAAACTAGTACTTTTTTTTCTTCCTAAGCGTCTGAAAATCCAAAAGTTTCCCAAGTCTTCTTAGCATATATTTAAATAAAACTCTAATAACGTATGCGGCAGAAAATTCCGCTGAATTTAATACAAAAATAAATACAAATACAAAAGTGGCGTCAAGCAACAGCCACAGGGCCCAGCAAGGCTCGTCCTAGTCAATTTAACAATCTCCAACGAACATCAAGAGCCTTCTTAAAAGTGTTTGCCCCCCTGCAAGTAAAAGTCGCTTCCGGTAAATTATGATTCCAACTGCCTACAACCCTACTGCTTTTCTAACGATCAATTTGTCTTTTTTTTTTACAAATGGAGTTGGGGCACGATCTGTTTTTAATTATTAACGGAGTTGAGGCTATTTTCTTCCCACACATTTTGAGGTTTTTCTTCTTTTCTTTTTTCTTTTTCAAATTACAAAGTGGATTCATTTCAAAATGCAAACGCATAATAAAAAAGGGAAGAAACGTTCCTGTACAATAAAGATATATAGATAAGTAGTAAATAGTGACAGATAGATTATGTAGATAGATAGAATAAGTATAAATAATTAAGTAAATGCAGGACAGATGGATGTAGATAAGTATAGATAGATGGAATATAAACAGATAGATAGCCATAAATAGAAAAAATACACATTTATAGATCGAAATATTTATACTGCCACAAAATCTACTTAGCAGCCTACGCTCCAGAAAGAAAAAAAAAAGACGCGGAAGTCACCACTTGAAACGAAACGAAAAATGGCATAAAAACTGAATTTGCGTATGTCTGGCCGGAACGGCTAGTACTGTTGCAAAAGTTATACAAGTACCTTAAATACTTCATTTCTTTGATTAGTTAGTTACTCTCTTTCTTCACGGAACCGAATTTTTCACTCAAATTGCCATGACCTTTTTCGTCGAAGTGATTAAAATGTTTCGAACAAAGATACAGTATTAATGACTAAGTATGGTTTGTTTTAGTCGGAAGTCTGTGTTCGAAAAAGAATTCCGTAAGATGTTAAAAGGTTGTTTCAGTGCTCATTACATTCAAAATAGAATTCGCTAAACAGATCCGATATGTTCCCATTACGGGTTGAAGCGCATTCCATTTGCATCTATACATTATTCAACCCTCACTAGGAATGAGTGCCATTATTAGAAGGAATAAAAATTTATTAATTGCTTTCGTTTCAGAAATTGAGTTTTATTTTATTTTAATTAAAAACTTTTAATAATTTATCACATTTTAAAAATTCATATTTTAAAATAGTTTTAGCGTAGCGGTTTGAGATAGAGAAATTTTTTTTTTTTTACTCATCTTGGTCTGTTCCAAATTTCTGCAGGTAATGCGTGTTTTTTAAAAAATATATAAACTATTTGTATAGATGTTGTTTTTGTAAATACACTCTTATTAGTGAGCCTCTTATTAATGAGCACTCTTATTAATTTTGTAATTACGCATTATTAATGAAACAAGTTCAACTCAAAAAAAATCGTACGCTCTAAGAAAAAATCTCCTGAAAATAACGGGAAACGTACGGCAGCAGAGTTGTCGGAAATATTCCGTTTCTGATAATATTTTCCCGAGATTTGACAGAATTCCCGAGATTTGACATTTCTTTTTTTCTCCTCTAATCCAAATTAGGTTGTGAAAATACAGCAACCGTAAAACGGAAAAGTTCCGTTCTCGTATTTTCAGGACGTGATATTTCCGTTTTGGAAGAAAAAACCATGTATTGAAGCACTACGAAAATCTTCCGTTAAAATCAGTCAAAAAGCACTCTGAAAATTCAGGTTTTTTTTGGCAGTGTATAACATTGGTCTAAGAACGTAAAAAGTACAGATTCGCCTCAAAAGCTCACAAACACCAATATCCAGGAGGATTAAATTTTCGCGAAATTGCTCATGAAGGTCTACACGAGTGTTGAGAAACTGCAAAAAATTACTGAGAATTAAACTAAAAAAATATTCAAGTTTTACACTTGCTTCCTTCTCCACTGCAACAGTAAATTTCAGGATGAGATAAAGTTAACCAAGTGGAGGATTTACAATGAACGCGTGCAAATAATTTACTTGCCTCGTTAACTGGCAATAAACGCCCTTAAAATACCATGTTAAACAAGTCCCTTCCTTAGATAGCACTTGTCTGACATCAGCCAACTAATACATCTATTAATATTTTAGCTACAAGGGAAAATATTCTACACATGAAAATTCTCCCTTCAATATAATTATCTTGCAAAAGCTAAACTGGGTGAAGTTATTTCTAACCCCGCTCATCTGATTGTCAATATTGTTACGGGTTCTGCGAACTTTAAACAGACGATTAACCCTTTGCAGAAACAGATCAATTTATTTACAAGTTATATACACTATGTGCGGATTTAGACACACAGAAATATCTCGCAAACGACACATGTTGCGGTGAACCAAAGGTAATCTCGTATTTTCTTAACAAATACTAACATAATCAAGCACGGAAACTGAAAGTACAGCGGCTCAGACTGACATGCACTCGCCAAAGACTTAAAATGAACTGCACTTTTAACTTCTCGCCAGAGCTCCTTATCTAGCATCTCGGATCACGTGACATGAAGATTCCAAAAAAAAAAAAAAAATTCTAGAAAAAAAAAGAGGATTATCTAGCATGATCCGAATGTTGCCAAGCTTGCCGAGAAACAGCATCGGCATTTCTAATTTCGTAACAATATGTTTTAAAATTAAGATAAAAAATTAATATTGTGGAGATTGGGAGCATTTAGTGAGTGCATGAGACAGAGATAGAATCAGGAGTTTTGTTGTGGCACATGTGTTGTTTGTGCAAAATTTATTCATTTGGTCACTACCGCTTTTTACGTATAGTTTTTTAAAATTAAATATAAATATTTAAACAGGCGGATTGCAGTCCTGTGAAAAACTTCTCCAGATCCATCTTTTTACATTGGAGAACCAACTATTCGGAATACTCAGGATCATGGCTAGAACGAATACCTGATTATTGCAGTTTTCCCGATCGCCAGAAAACGTCATTTATATAGTTTATCAAACTGCAATTTCAAAAATAAATAATAACAAATAGAATGAATTTTAAAATAAGAAGAAAATAATAAAGCAAAACGCTATTTAGAAGATTCAAAACAAAAACCTCTGAAAGTTTAAACATTATCTATTTTAATGCATTTATATCGTAAAAGTATTTTTTCCTCAATGATTTACACGATATATTTTTTATCTACACTTACAGTGAAATACGCATTTTTAAGAGCTTTCGGAAAACTTGGCTTTCATTTTAAATCAGAGATGACGTTTTTTCGGGCACCGGGAAAAAAAATTCTGCACTGCTCAAAATTTGGCCACAATTTTTGAAATCATGCATCCTGATGTTTAAGGTTATCTGTTTCACTATAGTATCTTCAAAAATTCAAAGGACATCAAACATTTTCTTGAATCCTACGGGATAGTTTTCCTCTTCTTTTCAGCTGCGTCCAACGTACTCGTATCCATAAATTCAACACGACTTTCCGCACGAAATATCTAAGCTATTCTCTTTCGCAAGAATTTCTCGAGAATTCAGCACTATGAAGGAAAAAACACTCTTTCTAAAAACAAAGAAATATTCCTATCTTTCTAGCTCTTCCCGCCAACAGTGTTTAATGAATGGAACGATAAGAGAGAGGACTATATAAAGCAGAAAGTGCCTTTAAATGAAAAAAAATGTAGAAGTTTTTCGTCTTCTCTTTTGTGTCTTACTTGGTAAAAATATTTTCTTAAAGGGAGACGACATTAAGTTTATCGGGCGTTTTCTTCTTTGAATATAAATATTATTCCATTTAAATAAATAATAACATAGGAAGAAACCCGTTAAATTTGCCTGTTAGTTTAAAAGTTATATGATGTTACGAACGGAAACTAAGTGCTGCATTTGCCTCTTTTAAAAATATTGGAAGAATTTTAGTCTAGTAAATAAAATTTTGAATAATTCATTTCTTGGAATTAAAATTAATGCACTGTTTTTTTAAGTAGGCATGCAAATGCGTAATACAGCAAAATGTATTTATTTATTCTAATACTTAGAACCTTTTTTTTTTTTCTTAAACCATTTTATTTTATTTTTTTTTTCTAATGGGGCAGCGTTGGTCCCTAACCTTCGCAGACCTAGTGCCTTCCCCGGAAACCGGCATCCATTCTTTCTAGTAGCACCACTATTGGCGGATGCCTTTACCACTTGAGAATTTCGACGCTCAGTTTCCTCCTAGATTGCGGCACCTCAACTCTAAGTGATGCGAAATTGCACTAGGAATTTTTAATTTTGCCTAGAAAATCCGTGGCAAATGTCTACTCAAGGGATCTTTTACACCATATAATCATACGACATGGGAGCAGACGATTTTCTGCATGATGAAAATCCACCGACACTGAGAGGATCTATCCTGTAACCTGGGGCGTACGAGTCCCGCGCCTTATCACGACGGAACTTTGCCGGTATACTCAGAACTTGAAACAAAACAAAAAAGGAGAGACAGATATGGCAACAGACGCATGGAGTTAACCTGCTCAGATTTTGCACAGTTAATCATCCACCGCACTGAATGAAAATGGAAATGTAAAGAAACCGGCGGTAAAATTAGTGGAAAAATCATTAAAGTCACAACAAACGACAGTGAAGGTTGTAACTTTGATTTGAATTTCAAAAGATTTAATTTTTTAATCAATACGCGCCATGGAAAATTGGTAGTTTTTGCCACATCCGACTCAAAAGAAAATAGAAAATGTCTAAATGTATAAATCCAACGAACCCCATTCCAAATTAAAGGTTTATGCAACATTCAAAATATTAATTAGAAAAAAAAGACAATTTTTTCCCATGTAATGAAAGGATTTCTTTTTATTTCGCATTTCGCTCTATGCCCAGCCTACTTACACGATACTCCCATTTCGCTCCACCGACTTTTCATGCTTTCAAATGATCCGCATAACCCTAAAATAAATGACTTTAACCTTATTATGGAAAATAATTTGTGATCGGGGCGACCCTTTAATCACAGAGCTTCATTAACTCCCCGGAAGTGAGTGATTAAACGCAAGTGTTCATTGTTCTTTCATGCGGCAGAGGTGAATCACCACAGGAATGCCAGGCACGGGCCCTTAATGAAAGTGAATGCTGCTGTGTTTGCATTCCATTAAGGTAAACAAAAAACGGCTCTTTCGCGTTGTTTGTAATCAAGAAAGGGCGTGAACTTCGAGTGTTTCAATCTGTGAGACAAATCAGCAAAAACTGTTTTTTTATGTTTTTTTTTAAATTTTCTTCATGTTATTTATTTATTTTTTACAATATGAACCAAAGCAAACTTTAGTTAAGAAATAAGTTCTTGTTGATGTGATGTGGGCTAAGACAATTGTCGGGACGGTGCGAAACTAGTAATAGTAATAATAATAATAATAAGAAGAAGAAAGTAAAATAGAGAAGTTATCCCACAGAACACAAGTAAGGTCAATCGACGTTGATTAAAGCAAGGGTTGCTGATTTCAATCTGCTTAATTTCGAGTATGATAAACTCACTATTTAAATTACTTTGATTAATTGAAAAAAATCAGATTTAAATCAGGAATAAAATGTTGTTCTTTTAGAATGTTTATTTCGAAATTTATGCATGGAATTTAATAAGACTGAAAATCCTACAAATAATCCTACTTATTATTTGATTCAATAGACATCAGTTTTTGCAATTTAAAGGAATGTAGATGATCTTGTTCAGAAACGAGAAAATTGCACAATCTCTAGATCTAGTGAAAGAAAGATAGTTGTGCTATACATATATATATGAGAACAACCACATGTATATATACAGTTAGACCTGTGTAAGTTGACCACTTGCGGTGCAGCACATTAGTGGTCAACTTATAGAGGGTTGAGTTTTTTTATTTTTTCATATTTTACACTATTCATTCACTTATTTATTATTACTTATTCATTTGTACCTAATTAAAATGTAACTTCATGTATTAACATTTTACTTTAAACTTAGTAATTAGCTATTTTTTCAATTATCTAAACTGTTGTTAGAAACATTTAACTTGAATGACTCATGTATCTGATGCAACTTTAAAATTAACGCACTTAGTTCAAATAAAGATAAATATCTTGTAAATTATGTAAGTTACTAATTTGATGGTAAAATTTTCCCAAAAATACATAGGTTTTCAAAATGGCTGCATCAGTTAGAAGAAAGAAAGAAACTTATTTGAAGAATAAAAGACTGCTCACAGTAGTTTTTCCATATGGTTAACTTACAGAGAGGTTTTGGCAAACTTTATATTGATGTTTCATCCGCTCAGACAAAAAAATGGTCTAACATTATAACATAAAAAATTTCCTGGAGAAGTTATTTAAGTTTTTTTTTTAATCTTTTCAATAATATGCCCCTACCCAATTATAATACTCCCACCCAAATTTGGTGTATATAAGTGGTCAATATAGACAGGTGGTCAAATTTGCTGGCCAAGTTACACAGGTTTCCCTATATTATATAATATAGGGCTGGTTCCGTTCCTGACAAAAGGGTCAACTAGACAGGAGGCTAACTTACAAAGGTCGTCAACTTTACAGGTTTTATTGCATATATAAGGTAAATGACTCGGTAGTGGACACTGCTGTACTAGTGGACACTTAGATCTTGAAGCTCCTAAAATAAGCGAATGTAACATTAAACTTGAATGAAATTATCATAACCTATAACGAGCGATTCCGAGTGCTGGTTAATAGAACTAAAGTTGGCGTGGAGCATCTATGCAAGTGCATGGATCATAATATTTAATAGCTGCCTCCACAACAGTCACATTTGCTGCTCTTTACTAAAGCCGATCAATAAGAAGGTTAGGGATTTGTTGAAAATATATGGGAAAAAGCGTGACATCATTTATGAAAGGTCCCTTGGTCATTTTTAATATTATTTCTCCAAGTTAACAGCATAAAATTGATGATGATCATTTCTGTCCACTACTAATGCAAATACGTGTCTTATAAATGTCCACTATAGATACAAATTAAGCGTTTAGTAAATTTGACGTAAAAATCCTAATTTTTCATCAAATTACATTTTATAGGTAATTAATTTTTAGAGAAATAGTTGGCGATTAAGCTAAATATGCAAATATTCATGTAAGTCCCTTGAAAAAAATTTGCCACGTAAAAGAGCACCAAAATTTTCTTAACTGTGTCCACTACCGGGTCATTTATCTTACATATATCATAGCCCCCTTAACTAGATGCCTTCCGAAATGGAGCGAAACCCATTAAACTACCGACAACGATTTTCTCTCACTGACAAAGAAAACGCCGCTAGAGGGCACTACCTATTTGCTATTGGAAAACGATGTTTTACTTGTTAACACTTGGTAAATTGCGATAAAAAGCGGTAAAAATTGTTCTTTTAAAAAAATCATTTGAATTTTTTAAAATACTTAATAATATGACTCATTTATTACATTCTTTTTTCGCTCTTACTTCATGGTGCAGTAAAACAGTAGAAAATTAAGTGATATTATTTATTTTTGATATCTGGTTAGTCTAGGAACATTTTAACGGAGCATCAACTTAAAACTTTTGTTTTATTAAAGTGGTTTTCCCCTAACTGCAGGTCTTTTAAAAGAAAAATTTTGTTGCACAAATGAACAGAATTTTTGTTAAAGTAATGATTTAATTATTTTAGTCTGTGAAATGAATCTTCGCTTAGGAGACAATTATTTTTTTTAAATTTGCAAACGTGCTGTGCAGCAAAATAAAACCTTATTTCTGTAATCTATAAATGTAGTTAAAATTATAATTGCACGTCATCACTTATTTTTAATTTTATTATTATTATTTTCGAGTTAAATGGAATATATATAATATATAAAGTGTTAAAAGAAGAAATTTTAAGCATTTCCATTAAAAAAATATTTTTTGGGAATTTTTTCTATAAGAACAGTTGCAAAAGTCGAGAACTCTCGCGTACTTAGCCAACCTGTACCACAGACAATGCATCAAATTTCGATTACGAAATACTACTTTAAATACTTTCATATCTTAAATCGAAATCGAACTTATGAAATTTTAATTTTGTTACAATCGAAGGTTCTATTGCAACTGAATTAGGTAGTTGATCATAACATTTAAACTAGTACATTATAAAATGTTTTTTTTAAAAAATAAATAAATAGATAAAAATGCAGTGAAAAAAAAGAGATAATAATTATTTATGCAATTCATACATAAAGAATATAATACACTTAATTTCAATAGAGCATTTTTAGCGTTGTAAGAAAACAAACAAAAATCTAGTTCTTGATTAAAACTTTTAATTTTAATATTTGTGTAAGAACAATGCTATAGATAAAATAATTAAAGACTTATTTGGAGCATTTTGAAAATTTTTGAGAAGATGTTGTTAACTTTAGAAGTTACCTCTGTTTATCAATTGTGCTCTGACTCCATTTTTGAAACGAACATTTATTAGTTGAAGCAAAGGTTAAACACCGGTAAAAAAGGTTAAAATCTAGTAATAACAAAAAGGCTATAACATCATAGGAACACAAGAAATAGGAGCAACTCCAGCAGCCTCTCAGCTTCCATTTAAAGGTAAACAGGTAAGGAAAACTCTCTTCACTTCTTCGCTCATTAGCATAAAGATAGTTTCTTCTTCTTGCCGGTTTGGCTGGATTAATGTCACGCCACATCACTCCCCTCCCAGTGACAACGCGTTATGATCCGTAACGGTCCGGAAAGTGCAACTGACGACCAGACCTAGTCGTGTACCAATGTCGATCTGACGTACTTGTGGCCTGTGGTTGTTGCAAATCAGTTGTGGACCGAGACGGTTGCACTTCATGGACAGGAGGAGATGGGAAGAAAACTACAGGATGTTGATCTATTGCATCAGGAACTACATCGAAGAATGCCGGCTTGAGACGGTCTATGTTGACAGTCATCTTGTTGACACCATGTTGAATTACAAAAGTTTTTTCGCCCCTAGTTAGCACTTTATGTGGGCCTGTGTAAAAGGGTTGAAGACTACTGCGATGACTAGCACTTTGGCGGAGAAAAACATGAGTGCAAGACGTTAGCGCATCATGTACGAAAACACTTTTTCCGGAACGGTGGTTAGTTGGAGTAGGACGTAGGGTTGACATAGTGTCCCGAAGCTTGCCTACGAAAGACACTGGGTCAATGTAGCTTTTCGACGTCGAAAAAAATTCCAGGGAGGCGAAGTGGTTCACCATATAGCAGCTCTGCAACACTTGCTTGGAGATCCTCCTTGACGCAGGATCGCAGGCCAAGGAGTATTGTTGGAAGAACTTCCACCCAGCGTTCGGTAGCGTGACAACGAATGGCTGCCTTGAGGCTTCTGTGGAACCGCTCGACGAGTCCGTTCGATGCAGGATGATATGCAGTTGTATGTATGTGGTGGGATCCCATAATCTCCGTCAGCGACTTGAATAGCTGTGATTCAAATTGGCGTCCGCGGTCAGTTGTGACACGAAGAGGAACACCAAATCTGCAAATCCATTCAGAGTAAAATTTTGAAGCAGTATTTTCAGCAGTGATGTCAGGAACTGGTATGGCTTCAGGCCAACGCGTGAATCTATCCACCATCGTCAAAAGGTATTGGCATCCTTTTGAAAGTGGTAAGGGCCCAACAAGATCCAGATGAACATGCTCAAAACGAGACCTGGGAAGGGAAAATTCTCCAATAGGGCTAATTGTATGGCGAGAAACTTTACTGCTCTGGCAAGGGATACAACATCGTGTCCATCTGGTGATGTCGGCTGTCATAGATGGCCAGCAAAAACGCTGCTTGATGAGATGTAGGCTTCCTTTAACGCCAGGATGAGACAGACCATGTAGACCATCAAAAATTTGTCGACGCATGGACTTAGGGACAAAAGGACGAATTGTAGTAGTCTTCGTATCACAAAAAAGTTCCAGGGAAGAGTCTTCTTCTAAAGGAAACTTTTTGAGCTCTAACTTTGAAGTAGACGGATCGTTCGCCAACTGTCTCAATTCTTCATCGTTCTGTTGCTCCCGGGCCAGGACTCTAAGGTTGATGGCTGGAGGATTACGAATGCTATATACTCGTGAGAGTGCATCAGCAATGCTGTTGTTGCAACCACTGACGTGACGAATGTCCGTTGAAAACTGGGAAATAAAGTCTAAATGACGGAGTTGTCGCGGACTACACTTTTCAGCTTTTTGAGAAAACGCAAAGCACAACGGTTTTTGGTCTGTAAAAATAACAACAGTTCTTGCTTCAACCATGTATCTGAAGTATTTTATGGCCTCATAAATCGCTAGCAACTCACGGTCGTAAGCAGAATATCGCTTCTGAGCAGCTGAAAGTTTCTTGGAAAAAAATGCTAAAGGTTGCAGTCCTTGGGGAGAATTTTGATGCAACGCTCCACCGATAGCAGTGTCAGACGCATCCACGTATAAGGATAAACTGGCAGAAGGGTTTGGATGAGACAACATGGTGGCATCAATCAGCTTTTGCTTGCATGTTACGAAAGCCTTGGTAGCATTATCCGTCCACTGAATCAATCGTTTATCGTTTTTTGTAGAATTAGGGAGAAATTCATTGAGTGGAGCTTGACAGTTAGCCATATTAGGGAGAAAACGTCTAAAAATTAATTGGACCTAAAAATCTTCGAAGTTGCTTAACAGTCTCTGGCTTGGGAAGCTCTGAGATGCACTTAACTCTCTCAGGTATAGGTTTGCAACCCGCATGCGTCACGAGATGTCCCAAAAATTGCACTTGGGGAACACAAAAAATGCACTTAGAAACATTGATAGTTAAGCCGTACTTGTCAAGTTGCTTTAAGACTTGTCTTAAGTGGCTTTCATGTTCTTCTTGAGACGAACTAGCAATTAAAATGTCATCCAGGTATGGGAAGCAAAAATCCAGACCTTGTAAAACCTCATGAATAAATCTTTGAAAAGTCTGGGCTGCATTTGAAAGGCCAAAAGGCATATATACAAATTCAAACAATCCAAAAGGGGTAGTGATTGCTGTTTTTGGTATATCACTGGGATTCACGGGTATATGATGAAAAGCCCTCACTATATCGATTTTTGAAAATATCTTTCTGCCGTGTAAATTTTGAGTAAAATCCTGCAAATACGGAACAGGATAGTTCTCAGGGCGCGTAATTTTGTTCAAAGCTCTATAGTCGCCTGTTGGTCTCCAATTCCCTGAACCTTTAGGTACAAGGTGCAAGGGTGAGGCCCAATTCGATTTGGAAGGACGACAGATGCCCTGGTCTAACCATATACTGGAATTCGCGTTTAGCAACGGCTAGCTGAGCCGGATGCAATCTCCTAGGTTTAGCAAAAACAGGCGGTCCAGTAGTTTCAATGTAGTGGTACGTGCTATGAGCAACCCTGTCATTGAAAGGGCGGGGACGCTAAGGTTAGGAAATTCATCCAGAACTTTTTTGACAGATAATTCGTTTGATATAGTTTTGATTGAAGTAAATATACCCTGAACATATTGACTTTTTGTTGTTAATTTGGTTAAAGGATCAATGAGGCATTTGTTTTTTAAGTCTATTAGTAAACCAAAATAAGCCAAAAAATCGGATCCAATTATGGGCCGTTTAACATCAGCAACAATGAATTCCCATTTAAAACTTCTGCGTAATTTTAAATAAAGTTCAATTAATTTTTGGCCAAAAGTTGAAATTTTAGTATTGTTTGCTGTGAACAGGCAGAAGGATACCGGCTTATTTTTAGTGTAATTAGGAATAACCGATACATCAGCGCCAGAATCAATAAGATAATTTGTTTTGCTAGAAGGGTCATAAATACATAAGCGACTGTGCAAAGTAGGTCGTGTGCTATCACATGTCGCTACTGTGATGCACTGGCGTCGTTTCCCGAAGTGAAAAATGAGCAAGGTGGTTCGCATTTACGAGCACGATCTCCGAAACGATTGTGAAAAAAAACAAATACCATTCCTATGTGTCCTATGACCTCTAGAATTGATGCGATACCTAAACGAATTGCTCCGGTACGTACCACGAAAAGGTGCGCGAGAACGGTTACGGAAATTTTGAGCGATTGTTAATTCCTCAATTTTTTTAGAAAGTTCCAAAATCTGTAATTGCAAAATTTTGTACTCGCTACTCTCGGTTACGGCGGCAATTGTATCAGTATTACTGTAACGAGGTTCACTTAACTCAGACACCTTGTCTGCAAGTAAGGCTAATTTATCGGGCTCATCTCCGCTAACAGCAAGTACAGTTTGAATACTTGTTGGCAAGCGTTGAAGCCAAAAATTTTTCAAAAAATCTTCTGAAACTTGATCCGAAGCAAGCTCTTTCATTTTACGAAGCAAGACGCTTGGCTTCTGATCCCCTAACGTAAGTTCCTGCAGTAAGGCTTTAGTATTTTGTGCAATGGAGTGCTCAAAAGTTTTTAATAGCCTATCTTTTAACGTTGTGAAAGGTTTCTCAGTCGGGATTTTAAGAATAAAGTCACTAACAGTAGGCAAAATATCTGTGTCGAGGATGCTAATCAAGTAATTATATTTAGTCTTTTCATCATCAATTTTGTTAAGAATAAATGTTGCATCTAGCTGTACGAAAAACAATTTAGTATTATGCTTAGAAAATGCGGGAAGTTTAGACTGCATTGCAAGGATTTCGTTGCACTTTTGCGACTGCATATTTGAGTAAGACAATTTAACAAAATGTAAATAAATAATTGAATTTGCCTGAACAATTGCGCGATAAAAGGTGAGAAAAAAAATTCCTAGTAAAAATCATTAAGCCATGAAATACAATATTAAAAAAGTATACCGAACATAAAAATGACTAGGTAACGCATGGTTTAAAATGCACATATGTCATAAAAATAACTACGCAATTCATAAATCACTCATTACGGGCAGTCAGCAAAAAAACAATAGCTTTCAATTTGAACAATACGCTAAAAGTTTAACGCCTGAATACAACACACATTAGATGCACTAAAACTGGATATTAAGACCAAATTGAAAATATGCATTGAAAAAAGGGGAATTCACAACCCATACCTGGAGACAAAATTGCAACAACAATAGCCACAAGCCTGAAAACTAATGCCAGCCACGCATTCTAGAACAGGTCACCACTGTTAACTTTAGAAGTTACCTCTGTAAATCAATTGTGCTCTGACTCCATTTTTGAAACGAACATTTATTAGTTGAAGCAAAGGTTAAACACCGGTAAAAAATGTTAAAATCTAGTAATAACAAAAAGGCTATAACATCATAGGAACACAAGAAATAGGAGCAACTCCAGCAGCCTCTCAGCTTCCATTTAAAGGTAAACAGGTAAGGAAAACTCTCTTCACTTCTTCGCTCATTAGCATAAAGATAGTTTCTTCTTCTTGCCGGTTTGGCTGGATTAATGTCACGCCACAGATGTAATGTATAACTTCCATGATCGATTAACAGCAAAGCTATACATGTGATACATATTTGAGTAGATACTTATATGGACTCATCTGTTTTAGAAAAAAAAATGTCTTTTTATTATTATTATTTACTTGTAGTGATCTTGAAAATTAAATCTTTTCCCTGAATTTTAAAAGTCAAGAATTTTGCAAAGACTCTGAAAAGATGTTCAAAGTTTTGAAAAGCTTTTAAGTGTACTTGAAGTAGCAGATATATTTTAGTACTATCTTTTATATTTTCCAAGAAATCATTGCTTCAAAAAACGAGCAGAACGATGAGGACGTTAAATGTGGGAACTTTGAACCAAACTCTTCATTTAGCCGAGTTATAAAACATTTGCATAAAAATCAAGTTTTTACTCTTATAATAGAATCAAATTTAATCTTATCATAGAATCTAATATATCCCTCCCCCCCCCCCCCGAAAGAAAAACTAGTCCTTTTGGTTTCAATAAATAAAATTATAAATAAATAAATAAAATATATACATACATACAATAAAAATGTTGAAATATGTGAATAATTACAATTTATAATGCATTGCACTGAAGTCATAAAGCATATGGTTAGAATTAGATTCTATGCATGAGTAATAATTTAAATTTCTTTTCTTACTAATTTCAACTATTTCTTATTGATCCATGTATGCCTTCGTATAACTAGTTAAATTTTTTAAATAAAAAATCGATAAGCTCAATTTAATTAATATTTGCATATAAAATGCATCATAATATATAATCATTCGTATTCCAAGGACAAGACAGTAAAGATTGGACAACATAATAAAAAATGTACATTTATATAAAAATAGCTTTGCACTATATTATTAATTAATTAATTAATTTTTATTTTTTTGCCAAATAGACGCTATGAAAGACACATACAAAGTAATAATAATAAAAATAATTCCCTTGTCTTGACATAGCGGAGATCCATATTTCACGCAAACTAATGTCCGATTGAAACTATTTTTTTCTTTTACTGAATTTGTTGTGAAAAATAGAACAACACAGTAAACCCTCTTTCATTTAGTTATATTGGTCCTGAAAAGCACCGTTTTTATTCAAAAGAATAAAATTATTAGGGGAAAAGAAGAAATAGCAATGAAAACCAATCTTCTACCCTTCAAACTAATGTAAAGAGCGCGATTTGTTATAGCAGATAAGTAGCGTTCCTGGTGGGGGGAAAGGTAACTAAAATCCGCGGCTTACTTTCCCCGCAAATCGCGAGGCATCTAGTTAAGGGGCTATGCATATATATATGTGCGTGTGTGTGTGATCCTTTGAAAATAACTAACAATTACCAGTAACTTATTTGTACTTACATTCAATAAATATGAAGTTTATTTCACAACATCGTAAACAAATTGTAGGGCAGTCGCGTAACTACGGAGGAGGGGGTGGTCCGGGTGCCCCCCATTTGTGGGGGACACCAGCAAAATGGATTTAAGAGTTTTTTAAATATGTATGCCCATTGGGGTTCATTCTCCCCCATATCATATGAGTACCTATATTTAGTCTTTTTTGTAATTACAACGTACTTCTGCCTAAAAATCATTACCACCTTGTTTTTATGATTATGTATTATTATTTCAGAATTTTTTTTTTTTTTTGGGGGGGGGGGGGTCACTCCACAGGTTACCACATCGGATGACACCCGTGCTAGGAAAGCCACTGCACTAGGGTCACCTTATTTGCTAACCTATTTAATACATATCCCCAATATTCTTCAATATCATTATTTTAGTACTGAGATTCATAGCGCTGAAACAGATCCTGTCTTTGATTTCCTTGTTTAGAAAACGCTTATTTCTCAAATGTCTTTCTTCTCTGAACCTATTTCAATTCACGATTTTGTAAATCAGAGCCAAAAGTAATATAGCAAATGTTTACTGCTGCTGCAACAGTTGCATCTGTGTTAAGACTTACTTTTCATTTTTCTGTTTATGGTTTGATTCATTATTCACATAACAGCAGTTCATTTAAGGGAATTTCAGTTTTACACATACGTATAGCATTGTTTAAATGACGGGGGAAATGTGTCGAGTTATTTCTGTGTAGACTTACTAGGTTCTACTTAATCAAAATTTTATTTTCTGAAAATTGTTCATACATTTCTAAAGGGAAAGTTATTTCATACCTATTACTTCTCATATATATTCACATTTAAATTGAGAAAAGGCATTTTACTTGCAAAGTAACCAGTCAGATAGTCTGAATAAAAAAATCGATCTAAATTTTAAAAAAATCGATTTTAATAAAACAAATCTGATTTACATTAAAAAAAATTTTTTAAACATTTTATTAAAAAAAAAAACATATTTTTCAACCTTGGATTGAAGTCTTGTGTAAAATTGCTAATACACAGTTGAATAACTTCAGACAATACTTTAATTGAAGCCTTGTATGAAATTTAAATAAAGTATAAGCTTGCATCGACAAAAATCATTTTTTTATAATCACTGAGATCAAATTTTGATAAGGAGCTTGCATATGCACTAAATTAAACACTATTTTCGAAATTTTGATTATAAAGCGCTACGTTTGACAAAAAAATTGAGTTTTATCATGTTCAAATTTTACAAAATGTGAAATTTGATAGCAATTTAACCGCATCCCATCACAGCTGAAAATATTCACTATGGGATCATCACTATACTAAACATAATAAATTACAGTTCGGAAGCCATGTAGATATGCAAATGAGCATCAACATCATTTTAAAGAGAGTATAAATATATTATATTCGTCACAATGCGTAAGCTTTCAGTAACTCCAAGAAAAATACGGTGATTTTGTTTAAATAATTTACTTTTACCACTGAGGAGAAACTTACAATTTGCTAAGAAAACTAAACCAAAAGTAATTTTATCATACTCTTAATAAAATCATATTTCCCTCAACTGGAGGATCCGTGAGATTCGTGGACTGGATTCGTGGACCAGCAGGATTCGTGGAACTGGATTCATGAAAAATTCGGTACCCGCACGGCCATGCCCGTGGAAAGGTGAAAATACCAGTCGGTTCACCATTATATATACAGTAGCAACATTTTGACGTGTAAATTATATTTCATTAAAATACATAGCATTTCACAGAATTTAAAAATAGCCGCCCTTTTTTTTTTTTTTTTACAAAACACACCCATTTAAAAAAAGAAAGATAACTAAAAATATACTATTTAAAAACGCATTTTGGTTGTTCAGTTCAAGAACCCACACAAAAATTATGATTATAAGCCATTAAAATAGTTTCAAGTCATGAATATTTAGTATAATTAATTTTAATTTATTTTTCATTGCCAGCAAAACAGAAAGAAGAAATTTTGTTGCTTGCAGAAACTAACAGCAGCAAGCAAGAGTTTGAAAGCGGAAAAACATTTCTTCCGAGCGCAAATAAGCAAATAAATAATGGGCTAATTCACTGGAGAAACAAAATGTACAAATAGTAATAATAATTTAGAATAACAAAGATCGCTATAAATGATAACATTTCTTAATAAGCCCCTGAAGAGTACGGAAAACGATCCTGTATAAATTCCTGTCAAAAAAAAAAAGCTAGCTATCGCCCGAGTGCTGCAAGAAATAAATTTTCTATCGTTTATTAAAAGGACAAAGAATCAAAAGCCAAAAAAAAAAGGGGGGGGGATTTAAATTAAGAATCGTCTGCGCATCAAAATGATAAAAACATTATGAACAGAATTTTATTTAGGAAATATGCCTATGTGTAGACACAAATTTCAAAATTACACAAAACTAAAGACGTTCCAAATATTAAAAAAAAAAACTAAAGCGCTTTATTGGTCACCTGAGGAATATAAATTCAAATTTAATTGCCGTGAAAAAATAATTTTGAACTGCAGCGCGAAAAACGTTTATAACTTCTTTTCTAGTTAGTTTTGGGTGCTTTCACATCGAAAGCGACAAAGACAAAAAACATGTATTTTCCATATCTGCGCAAGCGCAGAGCAAATTTTTACTTTCAAAACTATATTCTGCGCTTGCGCAAATGAGAAAAGACCTCTGTTTCGTCTTTGTCGCTTTTGGTGTGGAAGCACCCTTAGAGGATTTCAGTTTTAACACAGAGAAAAAAAAACTCTTTTTAGATCAGTTTTTTTTTTTGGGGGGGGGGGGGTGGAGATTTCCAACGACACCACTTCCGAAGCGATGCGATAATTTATTCATGTTGTAAAGGACCATTTAATTAAATTTTGGGTTTTGATTTGGAATAGAAAAAATTCGAAATTTCTACAAAACTTTGCGAGATGCACACTCTTATGTAACAAACTAAGTGCCAAATTTAATAAAAATCGGCCAAACGGTATGGGTTCTACATGAGACACACACGCACATATAATTGCTGCCTTATTTTTGTAGGGAATATACACTTAAAATTATTAATATTATTATTATTACAGTTAAACTCATTCTTAATGGACGCCCCCAAAATGCGGAAACCCCTTTCAAAAGACAGTATATAATTCCCCGGCAGCAAATCATTGAGAGTTAAAAAAAACCGTTTGCGGATGACCCTCTATTATGGACAAATGTATTTGTCCCGTTGGTGTCCGCTATAGAGCGGTTTTAATGTTCTTGTATTATTGTTAATATTATTATTATCTCCTATTTTTGAGGTGAGGTGAAGTGATCAAGAATCACAATAAATAAAAGTGTATCTTCAAAGTAATTAACTGTGAAGATAACATTTTTTGAAAGATAAAATTAGCCTAATAAATATGACAATAGGGAACTCTCAATGCTATCATTTCCGGCAGCCCATTGTCAATAAAATTCAATGTCGAAGAGCTCACACTAAACGTCGCTTCAGCAATATTACATCATGTGATACCACCCAAACAGCCAATGGAGGAAAGATAAAAGATGTCGAAAGCGAGCCGGCGGATCATAATTGTCATTGAGTTAAGGTGATTACTTTTAATGACCGACAACGATGCATGTTAAAGACTGTAACGGTAGATAATAATCGCTCAATTCGCCATTGGTATGCTATTTCCTGCAGCCTGAAATGGGTGGCACTGAAATAGAATATTTGGACATGTCCTTCTCTCGAACTATTATAGACCATAATTTTTCACGAGTATGTAACACAGTAAAATGCATCGCGGTTCATTCCGAATTCATTTAAGTAATTGTGTTTTATTTTCTCTGTGGAATGTTAATGATTAAAATAGACATTTTCGCGTACGTTTTAAGTTCAATAGTTGAAATATGTTTGGTATTTGCATGGAATATTATGATAAAGCTTTCACAAAAAAGTTTTTCCCTCGTTTTTAAATTCAGCAATACAAATAAAATATTAAAGAGTGTTAATGTGTTTGGTGAGAAATTACGTCCTATATCGTTGTAAGTTTTCAAAATCCTGTCTCTTTAATTAATAGAAAACGTTTAGCAATAAATTTAAGCATCAGTTTGTTTTAAGGGATTTGATATAATTTTTGAAGGAAAGTAACCTACCTGGATGTGAGAAATATACTGAATAAGTTTTTGAGCAATTAACCTTCGTATACTATTTTATTTCATATTTTAAGCCTTATAGGAAGTGTACAAAGTTAACTGCAGGCTAGATTTCAACTAAATTCATGATGTTTGTGAGCTAGATTAGTCACGTTAATTTTCAAAATCAAAGTTCTTGTGCTATCTCAGAAAACCATTTACAAAATGTGTTATCTTTTACGTATAATACTTTTACTGCATTATACTCTCATGAATGAAGAATTTTTGCTGAATGGTTACTATGGTCCTTAAACTTTTTTGCATAAAAAAATCTGACGTAATATTTCTACTAGACAAGTGGTATTAATATGTATTTGTTAATAGTGGTCATTTACAAATGCTGTCCCGATTCAAGGGTAGAAGCGAGTTCGAGAAATTGTGAGTTTGTGACAAGTGGTGGGGAGGGGTAGCGAGAAGTGTGACATCACACATTTTAATTAAACTAAAAACATTTAAAATCAGAAGATTCAATATTTTTACACAATTTATATATATATTATATATATATATATATATATATATATATATATAAATAACATTGAAAACTAAATAATTTTTTTAGACCCCTTTTTGAATTCTGTTTCGTTTTTGAAACATTGATATTTTTTATATGTTCCCCAGCCCGGGAAACTTAGCAATACCGGTGCATCATCACGTGACATGTAGCTCCAGAGCAGGCTTGGAGTCGATTACAAAGAAACGTAATCGATTACGATTACGATTACAAAGGGAGAAATTGAGAGATTATGATTACGATTACGATTGTAATCCTTTGCCAAAAAGTAATTACGATTACGGCAGCGATTACAGTCGTTGAAAAATGTAATC
The DNA here is from genome assembly GCA_038502835.1 of Octonoba sinensis. NCBI lineage: Eukaryota > Metazoa > Arthropoda > Arachnida > Araneae > Uloboridae > Octonoba > Octonoba sinensis. The sequence goes on along the minus strand of CM076606.1, from coordinate 1,337,017 downwards.
GATTACGATTATGACATCCGATTACGATTTTGATTACGATTAGATTAGCATAAAATTATCCGATATTATGCATACAACTCTCATTTTCACAATAGTGTCATAAATCAAAAAGTTATGATTTTTAATTAAATTTTTGATTTAATAAGAGATAACTAAAATGATGATGAATGCAATTATAATGAAATAATTTCAACATCACAGTTCTGGAATTATGACGTCGTTGCAGAAATGAAAAATTTGTAATATATATATATATATAAAATCAGGAAAGGCACATTCCGAACTTTTAAAATTCATGTGAGGGATAACTACATTGATCATATTTTGTATATAAAAAAAGACGATGCACTAAATGTATATAATGCATAAGTGATTTACCTGGTTCATTGTTATTTTGTGTGCATACAATCAAAATTTTAGCTGGCCGCAATTTCTAAAAATGTAGTATATTTCACACAACACCAATTAATTTACTGTAAATAATAATTTTGTATGATTCTGTATGAAATCACTTATAAGAGGTGTATGGATTGCACGAGATAACAAAATATTCAGATAGTGTAAGAGATAAATAATCCTTTGAAAATAAATGCTGCATTTTAGAATAATTTCAAAAAATTTGAACATGAACATTCAAATAACTCTTAAAAAATTAGTAATCGTTAAAATGTAATATGAAGAATAATTATAATATGAATGACTATAATATTTTAATATGATTTCTTGTGGGAATTTTTTTTTTCCATGTAACTGTTTTAATAAAAAAATAAAGGGCAAGTAATTTTACAATACAAATTTAACGTACAAGATTAAACTGAAATACAAAATTCAGTTGAGGTAATTCTAAGAAGGAAAAGATAATTAACTGTTTAAAGTAATTCATAAATATGAATTCATGCATGTAAAAAACAATTATGAGAATGTCTGAACATAATCTCTTTTTCTTGTACATGCCTATTAATTAAAAAGAATATTAGCATTAAAATATAAATAAATTTAAGATTTAAATGTATGTATTTTTTTAAATATTCGAAGAACATATTTAAAAAAAACAATAATAATCACACGTTTCCAGGATTAAGATTTCATACATAAGCATAGAGCATCATGTAACACCTAGTCCTAAATTGCTGATGTGTAAATGTGATATTCTTTGGAAAAATTCTTCACTTCCGCCGTTAAAGAAAGGAGACAAACGCCAAAAGGCATTTCGTGACATTCTCTTTCCACTAGATTTTCGGGGGGCAGTCTGCTTCGATTATTGAAAGGTAAAATGGGGCGTCCATTTCATGCCGGCTCCAGACTCTCGCCTATTGCTCAACCGTTTGCATATGTTTTGAAGGGGTAATTTGTGCTTCCCCTTTCTTATCTACCCCGAAATCTTTTTGACTTGCGGACAGATTACCGCTCTTTTAACCGAAACTGGACGACGCGAGGAGACCCCTTGAGAGCCCCAAGGCGATGCGAGTGACATATCCAGAAGTCCTGTATATAGACCCTTTTTTCTCGGGCTCTCCAGCAGCCATTCCCCGCTGAGAGTGGAGCCGCAATTAAGAATTTTGAGAAACCGCAACAAGCAGGACAAGAAGCGTTTCTGGCAGACTATATGGTCCTGCCATCAAGGGTCTGCGACCGCCACACAGAACCTTTTATATTATGATCGCCCGTAGGTTACAAACCACTTAGGATAGGATAGGTCGCCTCAGTACACAGCTTGAATCCTTTTTCTTGTAATCTTATCTCTTCTATTCAATGGTAGAACTAAAAATTTCAGCTTTCAGCAGGTCAAGATTACACGATTATAGGACCAGCAGATTACGGATTTTTTCCTTAAGATTACGATTAAAATTACGGGAGAAAAGGGATTACGGGATTACACAATTTCGATTATGATTATAAGAAGATGCCACTGTCAGATTACGATTATGATTACGATTTTGTCAAAATGTAATCGATTACAGCCGATTACGATTACGTAATCGCGATTACTCCAAGCCTGCTCCAGAGAGTATAAAAGATCTCGCTAGCTTTTCGCGGGAATTCACGATGTAAATACTGTATATAGAAGAGCGGGGATTCACGATGTAAATATTCTTTTAAAAACGTTGATGTTGGTGTTCGTCTTTGTATTGCTTTGAATGTGTATTTCCTATGATGAAATCCAAATAAACCAAGGATTTCAATAGACTCTGGTCACGACTGTTTCCCACGATGACTTCATAGACGGACATGCGAGAAAATGAAATGCTGATGTAACCGCCATGTTACATATATATATATATATATTAATGTATTTTAAAATTAATTTTATTATCATTTTAGTTTATTTTCCATTAATTAATTAATTACTTTTTTGTATTCTTTTTTGTTTTTGAAAGGAAAACATCGATTCTGATTAAGCTTTAAATTAACTTCTAGTTAAAAGTTTAAATTTAAGAGGAAATGTTCTTGGGCGCATGTCATTTTTATAGAATGAGAACAATTAAAATTTTTTTTACAATTATATGCTATGATTTTTTGAAAACCTTAATTTTATTTAATACAAAACTGACACACATGTAACCATTACTATTACTATGATCACAAATCTCATTAAAATTTCAAAAATAAAATTGGATCTGTAACGTAAATGTGATCTATAACGTAGTGTTTTTTTTTGATCTGACAATTCATATGCTGACGTGATGTAGCGTGTCATGTGGCAGAAGGAAGGCATGTTGAATTGTGATGTGACAAAGGGTGCAGGGGGCAAACTACATTGAAATAAAGGGTGACATTATTTATGAACAACCCAATATCTAAAAATTGTCTTACGTTGAAATCTGTTAATCGAAATTTTTCGCGAGTGTAAACTGCGTACAATAAAGTAAGAGAAAGATATCAGGAGATCTGTATCGCGAATGCTTGACAAGTAGCGCGATAATTTACTTTTATTTTTGAGATGGATTGAGTAATTAATGCCTTGGAGAAAATCTCTTGCTACAAAAAAGCTCGAAATCAACATCGACTTCACAGATAGCAAGCAAAAAAAAAAAGAAAGAAAGAAATAAATTAAAAGAAGAAGGGAAAAAAAATAGACAAAATTAATTTCAAGATGAATAAAATATACCTTTGCGTTGATATCTGGGAGTTAAAAAACAATATTAATTTCAATTCGTTCGAAGTGGTAGAAAGAGCGATAGCTTCCCAAAATTTATTTAAATTCTGTTACTGGTGCTATACATAATTTTTTCTACTTAAGTTTTCATTTGTAACTATGCGAAATGCTAAATGTGAAAGAGAACACACACAATGCTCACGAATTAATTAGGTCTCATAATTTACGATACATATGACCATAATTGAAATAAATGCATAATTTGCATAAAGCTACTACTAGAATACAGTTCTTAAGTTCTTTACCATGCAAAATTAAATACGAATTTTTAACCGCTAATAATAAATTATAATATTTCGCGTAGTTTGATTTATTAATATTGGACATGAAAGGAATTTTTGTCTCATTAGGCACGATGGGCAACTATGAAATGCGGAATAAAGGAGCCTGGCATTACTCACACAGAATACATTTACAAATTTTTAGAAGAAAAAAAATCTGTATTTACTATTCACATTTATCGGAATGTTGGCAAACATGAAGAGACTCTTTCTCCCAGAAGAAGAAAGAATTATTTACATCTGTAAGAATAGAATTTCAAGTGGATTTACGGAAATAGCTTTCCATTGAAACTAAGGAAGAAGAAAAATGTTGGGAGATGAGTTGAAAGCAAAGCGTTTTACATCTGAAATGGTTCTGCGAACGCTGTCTTGGAGGAGTTGTTTACTATTGTTGGAGTGTTTTCGCAAGCCTTTCGCCCTTCATAATTTTATTCCCCTTCCGAGCACTTTCTGAAAGAAACATTTTTCTTTGCCCATCTACTTGTAAATAAAATCACAGATTTTATTTTTTATTTCGTTTTGCCAACTTAAAATTTGCATGCCTAACAATTTAAGGTTAAGGCTCTTTTTGAATAATTTGATCATAATATTTTTTAAATTTTTTAGTTATGATTAGAAACCTCATTTGAAATGAGAAGAAAATTGCGCATATATCTATAAATATCCAGGGCAGGACACAAAAGAACAAGTCATCTAAAGTTCAGCATACCGCTAGTTTCGGTTTCCAACATTTTAGCAATGAAAACTTTGCGGCATTTTAATAAATACGCAAATAATTGTTAAAATGACACTACGGATTAGTTGGCCTAACACAATATGTAAAATTTTATTTAAAACCTTAATAAAAAAAACAAATCTTACTTTTTATTCGTATTTCAATTATTTAAAAAATAATCCAACATTTTTACAAGTTTCAATTGATCTTTTCATGACTCGTAAAACAGTAAATTCTTTAGTTTTTTTTTTTTTTTTTTTTTTTTGCACTTGCGTAAATACAGTGGTCTCTATTCTCTCTCTACCCTCTACGTACTTCTGCAGAACTTCAAACGCAGCAAGCGCTTATGATATGCTAGGGACCGGCATCTTTAATGTTTTTTCATTAGTAGCACTCTCATCATTTCCTTCCTTGTCTTGTACAAAAAGCACCGATGTTTTCTTCAAAATTTATTAATTCCGAGTGCTCGAATTCTGCTTCTTCAACTTATTCAGTAATCAGCTATGCGCTGTGGGGTATTTCTTTAAAGAAATCACACTGTGAATAGTTCCATACATCACTGTGAATAGTTCCATACTGTAGCTTCGCATATGTCATTATTCCAAGCACTGGAAAGCAAATCAATCTTGAATTCGATATTTTTTTCAAGATCGTTTATTACTTTCCACACAAATCGTTTTCGACAGGAGTTTTTGAATATATTTTAATGGAATTGCTACAGAAAGTGAAAGCATTTTTCACTTTGTTACTTGTAGGATAAGATTTTTCTGCTATATTAGCTATCAATTTCGAGAGTCATCGTTGAAAGAGCTCCGAGTTAAAGGAAGTAAATAATCAAGATTTGGAGGGGAGAATAATAACATTGTCAAGAGAAGAGAAGCTGGTCAAGTTGAAGAGAAAGCGGTCAGGACCGGGAAAAAAAATCGAGTTACTAATATTCGTGTTTTAGGGTTATCGCGAATGAACGTATATATAAGTATATATATATATATATTATGAGGAAATAGTTTATTTATTTAAACGGTTTCAACGAGTACGAGCGCTGGGTAAAATCCTCCAACCAAGTCACATTTGCCGGGCCCCAATAATATAATTACTTTCCGGGTGTGTTGGTTGTGGTCTGTCCAAGATGATTTTTGCTGACGTTTCAGCTTACACGTCTCAGGATTCTTTAGACAATTCATGAATTCCAAGGAGAAGAGTTGCAGAAAGTGTCCATTGAAAATTTTGATCAAGATCCCAATGAACTTGATTCATTGGGATCTTGATCAAAATTTTCGATGGACACTTTCTACAACTCTTCATTACTTTTCCCATCATCAGAAAGAATCTAGGGAAATTTTTAAGCATGCAAATAACTTTAGCAGAACGAAATTTCAAAAATTACGTCTTCCAGTGCGTCCGAATGCCCCAATCAGATCTGCTGTGAAGGTGATAAACCAGTCCATATAATTTTATTGGTGCTCTGTCCATCGACAATTAAGATTCATATCAACATTTTGTCAAGACTTTGCTTTTGAATTCATTCGCGCTCTGAAGAAGTCGGGTATAAAGCAGGCGAAACGTCAGCCAAACAGGTTGGATGGACCATCGCCTATAAGTCCTGAAAGGCAAGATGGCAGCCGCCTGAATAAGTCCTGATGGCAGCCGCACCAAGGGACTTCCATTGACCGCAGTAAGCTGAGCCCATTGCTCTTCGGTACGTTGAACCTACAGGTTAAACTTTGTGTAGAAACTTTCAGATGCTTTCTCAAATGCTGTACTCGCAGAAACACATTGCTGAGTACCAACACGATTTATTGATCAACGATTGCGGTCAATTCAACGTTATACTGACGTCAGTTCAACCAGATGAAAAGTTTTCATACACCTTCTACTTTTACCATTCCAGTAACAAAATGTCCCTACGACCGACGTAAAACATAATAGTTCTCCCAGGTAGACATTTTGCTTTCTTTTATATGTTTGCTTTTTCCTTTTCGTTGGAACGTAATGCTAAGGAAAAAAACCTCATTCACTTTTATGATTCTAGTCATGAAATCAAGTTTATATCAGTTTTACACCTTTCTTACTAGAAAGGAAGAAGCTCATAATTAAAATCATTTCTCTTTTATGAGTTGTTAGTTGGCAGTATCATGGAATGAAGTATGTAATGTTATTTTCATGAACAGTGATGTACAGTTCAGCGTTCTGGTCAAGTCAAGTAAAAGTTACTAAATAAAAAAGCTCCATATGTCAGATATATTCAGTTTAAACTTTCGAAACTTTAAACTTTCTTTTTTTTTTTTTTGTTGCAAAAAGTATTAAAAAACATTTTAAAGACACTCTAACTCCTACAATAAGGTTACTTATGTGAGTTATAAATTGTGTAATAAGTTAATATCACAAAATAAGTAACAACAAACTCGAATTCATTTATTTTCTTGCTTTTTTTCTTTCTTTTTTTTACTGAAATGTACTGAAATCATTTCTTGAGTTGCAATTACTTGCTGGTATTTGCTGTACAGATGAATAGTGTGTAATTAGAAGTTTGTAAATACTTATTCATAATAGGGAAATTTTAAGATGTATTACTATTCCAGTTATATAAACTAACTTTCTGCCAGTATTTCGGAAAGAAAAATCATTGAGTTCATATTTAGGATTAATAATTATTATGTTTCTCAAGCTTTTTGTCCCGCTATTGATGCCAGTGATATAAAGTGAAGAAATAGAAAAAAATATTCAAAAAAAAAAAAAAAGTGCTATAACCCGAGCTCCTGAAAGATTATTCAAAGTAAACCTCGGAAAAATATAGAAAAGGATGGTTGAAATACTAAAACAAATTTAAATTGAACTCGAAATAAGTTAGATACTTCCTGGATGCATGTAAAATGTTCTGATAAATGTTGCATGTTTTACATATGGGCCCTTATTCGGAGCTTAAATGTCCTTAAAATGTATCAAGAAGAAATGAAGGAAGACTCTTTGCTTTTTGGAGACAATGAAGAGGTACATTCCGCAGTACCAACATTAGAATTATTATAAACCTCAGTCCAAGACATAATCACTTCTTTCAAAACAATTGTGTAAAAACTTGTTATATTTCTAAAAGTTACTAAATATTCTTCTAACAAAAGTTGTTAAAGCGAAGTTAAGTGTAATAATGTTTGTCATGGTGCGGAGAAGAAGCGATCGCAACGATTCCAGCAGGGCTATGACTTCGATTTTATGAGGCTTATTACAACAGCGCACAAGTAGCGTTTATGGCTCTCTTTACATCTCTGCGTCGAGCGAGTGAAAGAAGCGCTGATGACTGGGCCGGCAGCATTTTTATGAACTTTCTCTTCAGCAGGAGATTGATTCTGCGGAGATACCCATTGTTGGCGACTTTCACAGGTGCTTGTTTTAAGTGTTGTCGCGCTTTACATATTTCGGCTTTCAAGTCCGTCGTAAATACCTGGATGGAAAGGTCGTATTAATAACAAGGGAAAGTGATTTATTGGCGATAGGAGGAATGGAGATAATGACAGAGATCTCAACTCCTTTTACCAGTTAATGATTCTTCAGGCATTTGGAAAAGGAAGCGAGCCCATTATATGTGTCGACGGTGGAGGAAATAAAGGGATGTATTAAAGAAAAGGATAGAGGTTCGGGATAAAATGAAAGAATTATAATGCACGCAGATAACACTTAAAAGTTATAGCAATTTCCCCCTTTTAAAGTTAATGGGATAAGTGAACCCAAAAATTATTAATGCTTCCACTGAAAATATATCAGTGGTAGTGCATCCATAGTTAATTAAGAATTGCAATGCTCATGCTTGATTTCAAGCCCACGAAGGGTGCCGGGATCGGGATAGTAGCTGTACTTATTCTAAAAAGGATTTTAAGGGGAAGCTTTCGCTATCTTAATAAGGATTTTTAGAGAGAATGAGAGCTGATACCCTAATTTTATTTTTGGAAACTATTGTGCTAATTCTGCTGAAGATTTTTAGCAGGGCCACTATTGTTAACTAAGAAATTTTCTTCATTCGAAAAGGAATTTTTTGGGAATAATGTCGTGGATATAAAGGGGATTTTTAGGGATTGCTGTCCTTACTCGTGTATGGACTTTAAAAGACTCTTGCCATTATTCTAATGATATGCACGCTTTTTCTTTCTTTATATAGAAAAAAGTGTTGAAGAAGTGTCAACATGACATCACCGTCTTCTTCCATTGGGGAATGACGCAATATTCGAGATGGGCCATAGAACGCAACTAGTGTTTAATGTGAAATAAAGACATCTCTTCACACTCGGTCATTTTGATACCTCTTGAATTTTCTAAATGCTTCATTTCTTAAATTAAATATGTATATCATTTTCATTTGTAAATTCTTACTTTTTCAGGGCCATAATCTTTGATAATTAAAAGATTTCCGGACTGTTTCAAAATCAAAATGAAAAATCGTGTTGACCCTGTCTGATTTTTATTTATTAGTTTCTTCCCCGCAAAGAATATCCCTTCCGTTTCCAGTTGCTTTCTTCCTTTTCCAAAACCAACGACGTATTTGCTTCCTTTATTGCGGTGCCCGTCAGGTCACAATCTCGCATTCCTTAAGCTGTAAATAAAGAATTGTGGAACTCTTCGAAGTTTCTTTTACTTTCAAAATGATTGTCTGTTCGTTTTTTCTGCTTTTTTTCTTTCTTATTTATTTACTTATTTTTCGGGCACGAAGTTTTTCAAGACAATTGTTTGCTTATTTTTTGTTTCTTTTATTTAAATGTGCCTGTAATTCAGCTTTGTTTCTTGAAATATTCCTCAGCAAAAGGATAAAATCCATTAGCTGTTCATTTTACTGATTCTGAATCACAAATATTTTCTTTTACTGCTGGTTATTTGTACCTTTAAGAAACTAAAATGAATATAAGAAAAAATGTACCTATTTATTGAAGTTTTTCTTTAGGTTTGATAAATAATAACGTAACATTAGTTCTTTTTTTATAATCAGTGTAAAATCTAGAAACATTCACAGTTGGGAAACTTTTGACTATAAAATATGTTTCTTCATGATGGCAAGGAATCCTTGCTCATTTAAGAATACAGCAAGTATCCTGCCCTCACTATAGTGGCAACTTTGACTGTTGTCATCTGCGTTAAATCATAACAAATTTGTATATTTTGATTATTGAAATGAAAATGGTTGTTTTTCTGGAATACAGGTGCATTTAATTCTAAAGATTATTCATGGAATCATTAAAGATTCAATAACCTAAACCTATAAATCCGAATGTCTTGTTCGTTGGTTTGAACGCAATACTACAGTCCAATTCAATAACTCCTGGAAGGAATTATTATCGTCAAGGCTCTATTTCAAAACTCCAATAATGATTCTCTATTTATTTCAACTTTAAGAATTGCTTTCACAGTTAAAAAAAATATTCTTGTAATCTTCTTAAATTTAAAAAGTAAATTCTGCCTATTGACCCATGATTCTCCAAGAGGCTCAAAAGATATTTCTGTCCTGCAAGGGGTCTACGTTAATGAAAGAAAAAAATAGGTGATTCACGAAATGTAAATAGGCATTTAAAAGCCTGGATTAGATTTTTCACCAACTTTTAGCAATCATAAGTATAACAATTATGTACTTATATCACAGATTACTTTGTTTGCCTATAATTACCTATACGAAAACAAAGTAACTAATTACATAATTATTAAGTATATTTCAAAGATTGTAAGTTGGTGCGCCTATGCTCTTTGTGCTCGTAACGTGCAAAAACTTGCACTTTTGATGTCAGTAGCAGGGACCCCAACCAACACCACCGAAAGATAAGACCTGAGGTCTCAAGCCTAATTTCATGGTGACGTCATCACTAGTAGGTGAACGCTAACAGCCAATAATAGCTGTTTGAAATATTTCATTATTGTATTCAAACCAAGATTATTTTAATCGCCAAATATAAACTGTCAATGTAAAAAATGGCATCAATTCTTTTTCTTTGATTCTTTTGAACTGATATAGTAAGAAAGCTGGTATGTAAATATAAAGATGCTGTTGAAGCGATTAATCTATGCCAATGCATGAGATCACTCTTCATGTGTGTAATTAAAGCTGCGTAACCAGCAACTACTTCATAATTTAATCGCAAAAATGTTATTCATTTGTTGCGTTCCTGGATGCAAGTTCAGTTACAGCTTAAACAAAAAGATATCCGTTTTTAAGTTTCCAAGTGAGCTGTCACGGTTGGATAGATAGTTGAAATTATTAATTCCATGGAAAGACTTCAAACCAACAAAATCGTCTAGAGTAAGTCCAGATTTGCTTTTTATTCACAGCATGCACTGAATATTTAAGTACAATTCTGTTTAATGCCCCACCCTACAATTATTTATGTGCGTCGTCAACACTAACGTTAGCGATAGTATGTAAATACGGACAGATGCACTCAATATTCACTACAAAACATAGGGAAAAAATTGAATCATAAATTTACTGCAACATTAACTTTGCATTCGTGTGTTCTATGTCTGTTATTATGGCGCATGAAACTAGACTGTACACTATAATGTAAGATAACTTAGAAGTCGTGAAACATATTCTTTTGAACAACATAATTTAAGAATACGAAATGGCAAAAAGAAATCCGTTCCTTAAAATTATTTCAAACAACTAAATTTACTAATATGATGAATCCTACTTCCAAACTGAAATATTTGGCATAAGAAACAATGGTATTTTCTTGTAACTGCATGTCAAAAATTATCGCCAAAGATTTATAAACCTTATGCCAGGGATATATCGCCAATATTGGATGAAAAAAACAGTAGTGACCTTAAAAATATATATATATTTTTAATTATAAATGCGCCAATGAAAGAAAATTACCAAGTCTACGTTGACGATAAAAAATGCAAAAAAAAAAAAAAATGCTTTGTAACAAAAAGTAGTTAGAAATTACTAAGAAACAAATGTTATGAACAACCTTTTCTTATTGAATATGCATGCACCACTGAATATTTTAAGTCATATGTAAGCTGACATAATTTAACAACTTCTTCAAAATTTAAAAACAAAAGAAAAATGTTTCGAAACTAAAATGTTGTCGGTCACATTTTGGGGGGAAAAAGGGAGGTCTTTAATATATGCTTTCCAAAATGTTTTCGAATTTTAATAGATAAGTAAAATAAACTTCGTGTTAACGATGATTTGCTGACACTTTCTCAGACAATTAATTTAAATGATTTCAATGGTAGAGTACAAACATAAGTTTCTTTCTGAATTTTTCTTAATTACTTATATTCACTTTTTTGTTATTATTTGCGAATGATGAGTGTGAATTACACTTTTCTAGTGATTATTTGCTCAAAAAAGAGGTAGTAAAAATATTACCCGTAATAATATTCTTAACAATGAGCGTTTAGGATATGACGAATGTTTGTATGAACACACAATATAACTAGTTTGAAAGTTTATGGTTAATACCGCAACGAATACTTTTTTAAAGAACTATTGAATAGAAAAAAATGATTTCAAAACTCCTACTAAGAAACAAAAATTACAGACATTAACAAATTCTAAAACCAATGCATAATTTTGTGCTGAAAATGTAACTTTAAAAAAACTCATATGATGATGCATTCATATTTTAAAGTGTTTTAACGATTAAAGCATATTTACATTTTAACAAAATTTTTAGGTATGCCTTTTTCTACCAAAAGTGAAACCTTTCACTTTTTTTCAAAATCTTATATTCATGAAACTGAATATAAGATTTTGAAACCTTTGAAATATTAATATGAAATAAAAAGGGGAAAATGCATTAAAAATTTTATGTTTAAAATTTTCACTCAAAGTACGTTTTTAAAAGAGTTTCTAAATGTTTCATGAAGGTGTTTTTCAAACAAGTTTTAAAGCTGCAAAAACCATACTTTAAAAAAAAAGGTTTTCAAAGATTTTTTTTTGGAAACCATCAAAAGTGTTTTTTAAAGCATCGTTTTACTCATATAATTATTGAGTATGAAGAAGATTATCAATTACAGTAACAAATTGTTCAATGACCGTTTTCTCGATCAAGAGTTTGCTTTTAAAAGCGAAATCGTAATTTGTGATTTGATTAAAATATTTTCTTTTCCACCGGTTTTCTTGTATGCTTGATTTATATTTCTAACAACATAAGTCTAGAATCAATTCTTAATTACCATATTCATAGAAAATGGTCCGAAAAATATGAAATACTGAAATGTTTTAAAGCACTTAAGGAGACCTATTGTTAAAGTTTACCTACTTGTGATGACGTCATCGACGAAGATAGTTATCCTTGTCGTTCGGTTGTAGGCATACTCTTAAGCCACGCCCCATACGAGCTTTATTTATACGAACTTTTCTACCAGTAATCGTATAAAACTACACTATAGATAATGAATCGTAAACTTCATTAAGAGTAAAATAGATTTTTGATATACTAGTAATAAGGTCCTAACAAAATGGGGTGGGAATTAAGAGGGCGAACCTCATTACTGCATTTCCCTTGCAATAAAACGATTCATTAGAAAAATTCAGCGACATTCTGAAAGAACAATTTGCTTATAACGCACCTTAATTTTCACGAAGTTTTATATTTCCGTCTGGTGTGAACTAGTTCCCATGCATACATGGGCAGATAAAAGAAATTAAGGTCTTTTTCTTTGTTATTTGCTTCTATCTTCGCAATGACGTGTTGCATTTAAAAGCCGCACAGAGTTGGGATAACAGTTACTAATTAAATAAACGTCTGAAGGATGCCCAGAAAATGCAACTTGAAGTTCTGTTAAGAATCTCCTCTAGAATTAAATGTTAATCTGCATCTTTCGGAACTTCGACAGATTTTAATTATGTATTTTCCCTCTGATTAATGGATTATTTCAAATTAAGCACCTAAGACTTAAATCTATCATTGACGCATTAATGCTGCTTCAATTATTAAGTAAGGTTTAAAGTGTTTCTTCATTTATGTCTTATTAGTCTAAGCACTTATGTAACCTGCAGAAAGTTACATTGATGAAAACAAAACAGCACTGTTAGAAATTTCATCATGAAATTACGGTTAAATAACCGGCAGCAGTCTGTCCATCTAATTCATCGTTAAATTTAAGGTTTGGAACATTTTTTCTATCTTTACGGGACCAAAACCATTTCCAATCAGCTTGGTTAAAAAACCATAAATACAAAAGTTTACGGTTTTAAAACCATTTAAAAATGGTTTCAGAACAAAATTTTTACCGTTTTTGAACCACTTCGAGACGTAGAATCTTCGAGGCGCAGAAACCGTAAACGAAGCGTTCGGAAATCGAACCCGGGTGTATAGAACACCAACCTAGCTCTCTAGTCATTCGGCCATCTACACCACGTACAGCGGTCGTTTATTTATCAATAAATCTTCTTTTCCATCAGGAAAACGGCCTTAAAATTGAGATTTCAGTTTTTGATTGGATCTAAAGTCATTTTTGGTCTAAATTTACTGTATATTGACGAAAATCATTTTATTTGCTGCAAAAATTAAAATACAAACAAATTTCAGCAGCTCAAATTATGGGTTCGCTCATTCGCAAACAGTTCGTAAATCCGATGTCTCCAACTTTTGATTTACGTGTGTATGTGTTTCTATTTAGTAACCGCTGCTTAAGCCTCTTTTTTTCTTCTTCTTCTTTTACATACACATGCAGATTTGAACTGATAAATCTTTATTCATATTTTAACAACAACGTACGACCGGTAAGGTTTCGCAACCAAGATGGACGCCCGATTCATCTTGAGCGCTTGAAAATTACGGCTAGTTAAACGTTCTTTAGGAGAAACAGAGAATAAACGATTTTTTTCACAATCAGCGGTTTGAGTACCATCTTTTTAATGGTTATTCAACTGTTGTAATTAAATATGGTAAAATAACAATCAAATAAATGGTTATTTTACTATTTCCTTACGGAGATTTTTAACAGTGTAAGTAAGGTTTAAAGTGTTTCCTCATTTAGGTCTTATTAGTCTAAGCACTTATGTAAACTGCAGAAAGTTACAATGATGAAAACAGAACAGGAAACTAATTCAGAATCTTAGGATTTTTTAAATGTTTACTTCAGTTTGGTGCTATTTATTATCCTTGCATAATTTATAGCTCATCATTATGTATTAGTTAAAAATTCGCTATTATTTAACAAGAATCGAAGGTCATTTGTAAAACAATAAATATTCTAATATATTATTTTCCTTACAGGAAACAGAATTTTTGGAAATATCGTCTATCAGAGATAGCAGAACTGGGAAGTACTGTAAAACACCCAGGGTAAGTGTTTTACATTTTGTACAGTGGAATATATTTGTTCTTCTTTTTAACTATTAATTTTGCGGTTATAGTGAATTTTGTAATACTAAAAGAAAGGGAAATTAAGTAATATCCGGGGTCACCTCCATCAAAAAGATATGTTTAAACTTAAATCCATGCTTCCCAGCATGGGGTGCACGCCCCCTTGGGGGAGTTTTGATTTATTTCAGAAGGCAATCCAAGCATATTTGTAAGATTAATTGCTTCGGCAGTCAGTGTTTTCCTTTCGTTGAAGGCGACTGGATTTGGTTGCTGTCCTTTTTGACGTTTGAATTTTTTCCTCCAGAAATATACCGGACGTTTTACAACTGAAATCATGGTAGCATGAATTGAGATCTTTCATTGAGCTTCATGCACATATTTTGTATTTCTTTAAATTATGAACATTGACTATAAAAGATCAAATTTTCAAAAGATCAAGGAAGATGGGCTAACTTGCCCCAATCGTGGAGTAGGCTGGCTCGCGATCTGGACCGCAGATAATATGTTAGGGAAGGTATAAATTTTACAATGTTTCAGAAAGAGCAAATTAGTTTTAACTCAGAAAACAGATTATAAACATATTTTTCTAGGGCAATTTGTGAGGCTTGCATCAATCTTAAAATGTGAATTCTGAGAAACCATAACGACTTCGCCTATAATTTGCATTTTTGATATTACCAATATATCTTACTTCGTCAGAAAACATCATTTCGAGTATAGAATAGTTAAATACGAATAGCCAAAGTACCAGTGAACAGGTTACACCCAAGATTAAAAGAAAACAAATTAGTGAACTTAGAACTTCAGAACTTCCGAGAAAATGCAGTGGGTCAAAGACACACAAGAGGCATTCCAGTGACACGCCCACAGGTGCATATTAAATAAATATTATTCGATCACATTCGCTAAAAACAACGTTTCAAAAGATAAATAGAAGAACAACAAAGATAAAAGAAAATATAAGGGGAAAAAAAACTTCCGAGACTAGGAGCCAGTTTGCGAAAATCGATGATCTTCAAAAATGTTTTTTTTAAGTAAGACTAACAATTAGCTGAAAATCTTTTATATTTCACCTAATTCTAAGCTTGACAAAAAAAAGTGAAAGGGCCCGTAGCATGATCTGGCAAAGGGGTCCTGTAATAAGCGTGAAGGTCATGATATGCCAATAAACCAGATTTTACTTGCAACAAAAAAAAACTAGGAAAAGTTTAAGATTACTGTTTTCTTTATTAGTTTAAATATGCAATATCCCATGAAAAATAAATCTTCCATCGCGACCGGTCCATTTTATTCTGCCATCCCTTTCTGAGAGGCGAAGAAATGAACTTGTCAGATACACATGACGAACTCGCAGGCAAAATGCAAAAGAAGAAAAATGTATTTCTAAACGTAAGGCAGGTGAGTGGCACAAATATTTTCCAACCCGCTCGGATGGGATGGTGACTGTCACCTTCTGTCTGAATATTATCCAGCTGCTTTGCCCAGGAAGTTGTATCTGTTCACTTACAGATTTACAACTTCGGACACACTTACATCTTTGGGCTGGTACTGAACGTTTCGAACTTGGCAGAGATTGGTGATTTTTATGATAAATTCTAATAGCAAAATGGCTGAAGTCATTTATATAATAGCTTGATTCTATTCAACAGTATCATCTCGTTTCTATATTTTATTATTTGATTTGAACAGTGTTTCGTTCAATTCTGAACAGTTCAAAAAATCTTAACAGAAGCGCCTATGGGTAAACATAAAACAAATTATGTAAACTCTGGGCATAAGATCCGAGTTTGTTGGAACAAGTCATTGCAAGAAGCACTCGGTGAAAAATATTTTTTGATTTGAACAATTTTTGTTCCATTCGAACGACAATAGAGCCTATGGGGGCATTTGAATCCTGTATAAATCCTGTTCTAGCAGACGGATTTGATTGGAATAAACTTCATCGAAACGATGCTATGACATAGAACATGTACAAATACGAAATTCATCCAGAACTAAGCGAGCCTATTTACCCACGGAACTTTTTGCTCTGGAATATTAAGGATATTTCCGAATGGGAATGAATGAATAAATGAATACGTGATCGAATTTATTTAAACCGCTGAAAAAGGTATATTGGAAGTAATTAAGAACTAAAGCTAAATGAGAAAAAGAAAGAGAGATAGCTTGATTATTAATTTGATGTTGGTATGTACGGAAAAATAGGCTCGTATAGTTCTAGACGGAACTTCTTGTTAATTTGAACAATTTGACTTTTTAAAAGTATTCTGGGTAATATCGATCAGATAAATAATTCATAACAATGTGTAAGGGGAAACTGAACATATTTCTACTTGGGATTGAGTAAACGTTCTTATGTTTGTACCCAAAGAGCAACGTTTCTTAATTTCTTTGCTACATAGAACCCTTTTTTTAAGGTCGGTTTTCACCACGGAGCTCCTATTTTCTTCAAGATTTCTCAAAAGGTTTTGAAAAGGGTTCATTGGTTTTGAAAAGTACATTAAAAAAAGCAGTTCAAACAAAATAAGATTTTAAAAGGAAAAAAAATATTGAAGTGACTTGTTTTTGCGATTGCAGATACTTCATTTTAGACTTTGAGGGTGAATGTGGAACTCTTATGTCAGATTGAGGAGTAAGTTTTTTGAGGCAGTTATTTTCTGTCGGCACATAAGTTGTGGAAAAAGTTTCGCACTCATATGTAAGTTTCAGATCATTCAAAGTGAAGACATGGCCTTTTGCGACGATGCAGAAAAATATTCATTTAAACTGCACCAAAAGTTTTCGAAGGACTTTAATTGTTGAAACCAGCAGCGCCGAATATAAAATCTCAAGGGTGTACTGGGGAACATAAATATTTTGAAAACCAAATTTTCTGCTTTAAAACTTCCTAGGAATCAAGTGCCCCAATTACCCCCGTTACCCCTATGATTGCAGGTATAAATTTCACGTCATTTCAATAAAACGTTCGTGTTCTTCTAATGACATATAGTCAAATGACATAGACTTAAAAAACGTTGCCCTAGAGAAAAAGCAGAATTTCGTCCAAATGAATTGTTTAGAAAAGTAATTTCTAAACTGTGTTCGTGTTGTAAGAAAACTTCAAGCTTAGTTTGATTTTGCCCAGGGAGTTGACGGGATTTTGTTTGAATTTATGTTACTTAACCACCTAATAAATGTTCGCTATTCTCCTGTTACAAGCTCGATGTCTCGATGCTCGATGTAACCAATCCGCACGTGTTCTGTGCAGTGGCATAATAATATGAAGGTTTCGGGCCTAACAATTCTGACAAATAAAATACATGTTTCAAGATTTTTAATGGGGTAGAGAGGGGGCGGGGGGGGGGGGGTGTAGTTACGGATTTTTCTTTAAGTGTTTAATGGTTGCTGTAGACAGTCGTTCAATGTTTCGTACTATGTTTGAGACGCATCGTCTGCAATTATTTTACAAAGTGAAACCTTCAAAACCTAAGCATACATGAAAATTCAAATCAGCAATATTTCAATTCGTACTCTAGAATAAATCTATTTATAGATTTTATGTAGAACAACGTAATTTTGTTGGCACATATTTTGGACAACGGGGAATCACTTTTTTTTTTTTTTTTTGTTATTTCTTGAATTCCAAAGACAAGTATGGGAAAACATAACTTTTTCTTAAATTATGAAATGTTTTTGTTTGTATGCATACCATATGAAATAAACAATAAGGTAAAACCTGGTGATATTGACTTTTTGGAGGGAAGAGGAAGTGTGAGTGTACTGCGATTCCAAGCAGTTGTACAGCTGCAGTGTCTTCTCGATTACATAATTTTTTTCTCTTAAAGTCGTTTTTATTGCTTGCTTTCCAAATGTAAAGGCTTGAATTTACATTACTGCTCCTCTGATTTTCATTGTGCAGAGGGTACTGCTGGATTATTTTTAATCAAAAGATATTTTAGCTATTTTGACAATTTACTTGCAGTTATTATTAATTTAACTCACTTGTTATTGAAAGCCATCTCCCGCGTGTGTGAACCACCCATGTGCGTAATCTCAAACGCCCTATAGCGAGAGAAGCGAAAAATATCTGTCGGCTTTATGCCTGCTGTCGTTTTAAATTACAGCATAACAAACAAATGGTTATGGAAATGC
This sequence comes from Octonoba sinensis, assembly GCA_038502835.1. Taxonomy (NCBI): domain Eukaryota; kingdom Metazoa; phylum Arthropoda; class Arachnida; order Araneae; family Uloboridae; genus Octonoba; species Octonoba sinensis. The sequence goes on along the minus strand of CM076606.1, from coordinate 1,318,432 downwards.
ATAACAGAACAAATGAAGTCTACAATATTCACCAAAGGTTTGGCAAAAACGTTTTCATCATGTTTTTCACCAATTGTGCGCCAACTCTACCGGCTATACTTTATATTTCGAATATTTAAACCCGGTTATAGGGGGAGGGGACTGAGTTATAAATAGTGTTAGTTACTTTCTATTTTATGTGAAGAGTAGTAAATAATATCAGTAACTTTTTCTTTTATTTTACTAAGAATCATGAGCTTTTCACACAAAAAAGCCTTTTATTGACTTAAGGCGGTATTCTAGTATAGAGGCATGAATTTCGCCCGGTTTTTGAAGCACCGAAAAAAGGAAGCAAAAAATATTTTTACTATACATTTTTTTATCATTTGTTATTTATTATTACATACAAAAATTAACCAAAAAAAAAATAATGAAAATTGACAAAGTTATGAGCAGTCAAAGTGGGGGCTCCAAAAAAAGAGGGTGTCCCGGCTTGCATTATGCCAAAGTCCAGACGGACTGTCGCCGTCGGTTGTAAAAATGCCCATCAATTTGGGACTCCCATATTTCTGTTACGACAAGACGGATTCTTAATTATTATAGATGCCGCTATCGTATGAACCTTGGACAAGTTAAAAGAAAATGTTTTTACAAAAGGTGGCTGTTTGGAAAAAAAAAAGTCTTCTTTGTGTACTTTTTTAACAATTACGAATTTTTTAAAAATACTAAATGAAAAGTTACAATTTTGGGCAAGGTTCCCTCGATAAAGGGATGTATAAAAAACATCCTCTCCAAATTTTAAGTAAATCGGTCCATTAGAACTCGAGATATCCTTACCGCCAGCTCGACAAAAGTAGTTTCTAGAAAAACGCGTTCGAAGTTTTGAGACAAGATTTCGGCAGTTTTACTTATAGAATGGTACAGTATACTTACATATTTTTAATCGACGATTCCTGCTCCATATAAGAAAACTTCTTCTACTTCAAAATGCTCATTCTCCGATGTTCTCTTGTGAAGACGAGCTGCAAAAGCATTAGCTTCTGGACCAATCATGATTCCCATAACATCTAAGATTTTTAATATGGGTATAAAACCTTCATTAAAAATACTAACTGCGAAGGCTGGTACGAAAGTTGGCTCAAAACCTAACTTAAAATAAAACTAAAAGGAGAATATTCCAACAAAACAAGTTTCTATGTCCTTCAATTAAATATAGATTTAAAAGGGATACTATACAATAAGGATTTTATAAGGGATATTCAACCGTATTGACTCGGGAACGGCTATCGTCTTTTGTTGACTTGTAGCGGTCGGACGGGAACCGATGGATGCCACGTCATTAAAACGGCTATAACTCATGAAATAATAAGAATTTTGAAAAATCCTTTTAATGACATATTTCTGAATGTCTAAAATTTGGAAATATGAAAAAAAAATTTCGATTTTTCAAAATTCTACACTAGAATACCCTCTTAAAATTTTAACAAAAGGATTTTTTTTTTGTAAAAAGCGCATGGTTGTTCTGCAGGCAAAAGCAAAGGGAATTTCGAGTTTTAGAATTGTAAAACTTATTTATATGCATTGAATTATATAGAAGTTTTTATTTCCGAAGGCAAATAAAAAGAATGAAAATCAAAGCATATTTTTGAAATATATTTTTATTCTTTCTCTCCTTTCATTTTATTTTTTGCTAATTCGACACTGGAGCTATTAAGTAAATAGTTTCTATTGTCAGCCAACTGCACTGTCACTGTCGTCATTTGTCACCTTTCAAGTTGTTCTACTAAAGCTGCTGTTAAAGCAACTGCCTGCTGAAAGAGTTTGTTCGTTTCTCTCACTTCTTGTAACCGAAACTACGTTTGCCGCTAGTAATGTTCCTGCAGAGTGCGGTAGGACCGCCATTAACTGGCAGAGACAACTTTTAACTACTGAACAGGAACTCGCTCTCGAAACTCTTTTCTTTCCAATTTAACTCTCGGCGAGACTCTTCAATAATTGAGGAATTTATCCTTTCGAATCGCGTCCACGACCACACAGATTCTTTTCGCCATGTCCGAGCACCGCTAATGAATTGAGATTGGCGTGGTTGAAGGAGGAGGGTGGAATTTTATGGCCCGGACGTGTTTCGAATGAGTTTTCGTGTCTTTGATGTCAGAAGGGATGGCGTTTAACACTCCACACCTAAATGAAATGAAGCTTTGTTCTGAAGTCACTTTGATTCACGATGTTTCTTTAAAAGGAAGCGCACATCGTCCGACATAAAGACGTGGCCTTTATTTAAGTATTTTTACCACAAATATTTTAATTGAGACTATAATAGAAATTTTCACATCGCATATTATTATTTTTAAATAACTATCTCGGTAATAAATCGTCAGGAAATAATGGTGAAGCGCTTATCAAACAGGTATCTCGAGAAAAGAAATGAATACGCATAACTTAAAACTTTTTATGCATTCTTAACGATCTAAATATCCCATTTTATATATTATTAATTTCACTTTAAAAATTTGCAAAGGCTGACGAGATTTTTTCTTTAACGTGGCATTCACAAGAAACGTTTCTATTTATTTCTTTTACGAAAATTACCACTTTTGTTACAAATCACCCAATTTTGTTTTAGCTTACATGAAATAATAAGCACTTTGAAAGCATTGTTATGATGTCAAAGTTACGTAGAAATGGAGGATTTTTTTTTCCTTCCTATACGATTGAATCACTTAATCGAAAACTACTTACATGAGCAAAATAATTCTCGAAAGGGTTCCAAAGTTAATCTAAACAGCACATACTATTATAAGTTAAGACTTCACGTTGTTAACCCCAATTAAAATAAGCATTAGTTTTATTTTTTACTTTAGAGATCACAAGTAGAATCAAGATTTTGTGGAACCTTAGGGTTCCTGAGGACCTTGGTTACAAAACGCTGATTTAAGGTGTTTACTTCGGTATAGTACCTTCGGAGCATTGTTTTCAGAAAAATATGAAATTTTGTCAAAACACGGACGTTTCCAGGTATAATAAGAAATAAAACTTTAACTTAATGAATTTTTCATTACCTTTTCAAAATTAGGTGATATTTTGCATAATTATAATAAGAATTAATACTTTCCCAAAGCCCCTTCTATACCAAATTCTGTACACATATGTGTGTTCTAAAGAAAAAAAATTGTAAAAACTTTCAAAGTTACTGAAATATACCAACTTTTATTCTCACAATATGATTTTTTATCCGAAATTATCATGTTTTCGAATTAAAAAAACTCTGTAGAAATAATAAATACATACTTTCAAGCTATTTTGTGCTTCATAATATAACCCAAAATGCAATCAAAACGTCATTTCAATATCTTAAGAAAAAATAAATCATGCTTTCCATAAAATAAATAAACAAATTAATTCATCAATTAATTAAAAAACAAAAAACGGAAAATTACAGCTCTGCAGAAAATGAAAGATAATTAAGTAAATAAACAAATAAATAAATGAAACATATCTTAAATTTGCTATGAAAAATCGTACAAATTGTAAGTATTCAAACATTAAACATACTTGTAACGAAACTTTTTTTTTTTTTTTGGCTTCAGTTTAGGCTGACTTAATTTATTTTGATTTTCTTCCAGCCTTTAGTATTCCCATACCCTAAAGTATGACGGTAAAATCATCAATGATTAACTGATGAAATAAATATTAAGTGCAGCTTTCTTCGATTTTAATCTGCAATCGGAATTTCATCACTGAAGTCAAAAACTTAAAGGAATCGCAGTTTCCCAGCCATCACCGGTCACGACACTGTGCCACTTTCGTACGGGGCTTCCCTGCCATTAAGCTGCTTGAAGATCCGAATATTGACTTTTAAAACCGAGATCGCCCATTACGAGGCGCTTATCCGGGAACTCAGCTCTTAAAGGAAGTTTAAGAGGCGATTTCCGATCGTAATGATTCCGGACATTGACTGAGTATTTCTCTATCGACAGATGTTGGGAAATTTTATCCCAAGTCCACAAAGACGCTGGACATTCCTCGGGAATTTGAACCTTGTATTTATTCTATTTATTTCCCGTTTCCTCCCGTGAGTCTGAAGTGCTTAGTAGACTTTAACGCAGCTAATAATGATTTTAAAACATTTGAAATTTTCCATTTTTCTTCAATAAATGTTTCAAAATATGACTCTCATAGGCGTGCGCACCGGGGTACTAATGGGTACGCACTATTGGGTACTCCCATTAGCACGTAAAGACGAACGCTAATACGAATCGGGCCAACTTTTTTTGTTCTAAATTCACTGATTCCATATCTCACAGCATTAGAACTGCTTCTTTTTCCTTAACTTGTCAAAAATTTTCATGGAGGTGGACCTGGAGCTCTCATCATTGGATGTAATTTGATTTCTCGGCATTTTGTGATCGCGTGTGTGTGCACGCTTATGATCACTCTGTCTCCAAAATCCAATTCTTCACTAGTTTCCTTTTATATTCTTCAAATAATACAACACTAAAAATACTTTAAAATATTTTATTTTTATCTCTTCGATACTAATAAACGAAAAATTTCGAAGGCAGATCGCGAGACATCGCGTCAACATATAGATCTTTAGGTTGGGCGCGAGTTGTTGGCGCCAGTGTTATATTCAATAACATTTATTATTCAAATAGCATGTATTGAGAACACGCATAGTTCAGTGACATGAATTAAGAGGGGAAAAAGGAAAGAAAGAAAATCCAAACTGCTCTATTGCGGATTGTCTTACTGAAGTCTCTGTTATGCTTAAAACAATTTTAAACAGCAAAAATATTGCAAGAGTAAGTCTATTTAAGCGGCTAACAGAACAAAAGTCTCGCTTTCAGATCTAACTATTGATCTTAATTAAAGATTCACTTTTTCTGAAGGACAAGAAGGAAAACGTCTGGAAACTTAAAGTAGCAGCTCTGATTTTTAAATTGTACTTTTTTTTTTCTTATTGAAATAGTAAACTTACTTGGGATAAGTATACACACTAGAACTGAGTCAAAAAGAAATGAAGCAGCACTATTGTAAACTCTGAAAGTTTTTGCAGAAAATACTTTTGAAATACTTTTCAGAAAAATACAAGGAAGTACTATTCAGGAATATCTTCAACTTTTAAGATGACTATCATTCTGTTTACTTTAAAGAAACTTATATCGTTCTTCGTTCACTTCGCATTCTCCGCCGCAGTAGTGAAGAGACAAAACTTTATAGCGTCGAACGCGACGCGTGAAAGATTCAAAACTGAGCACTGCTGCTAAGCCGGACGCAATCCTTTGATCTGAACTTAAGCTGCCGTTCCCTTCAATAATCCGAATATCTTTGAACAAAATGTTCCAGGAATGTATTTTCAACCGGAACCCATCGCTCTTTTCCCATCGATGATAGAATCTTTCCGAGGGAGGTTGTCGCGCGGAACTTTAAGTGGGATTACGTTCGAAACGGGATCCTTATCCTTCCTTGCTTGGAGAAGAAGGAAAACTTATAAAGATGAATACTGGATAAGCAGAGGGTCAAAAAAGAAAGGCGGAGGGAAGCAAGTCGACTAGATCTGGCAGTACCCAAATCCTCTTGTCGGCTAAGGCACAGTTTTAAACTTTTTAATAGAAATATAAAAACCGTTTTTCCACTTTATTTGAATTTCTATTTCAATTCAGCCTGGGTACTTGCACACTACAAAACGTTTCTGTAAGAGTGTTTCTGTAAGTTTACGAAGCACTTGTTTAACCTCAAACAATCAAGTTTCTTGATAACTGTTTCTCAATAAAATTCTTTTTTTTTTTTCGCACTCGGCACAACTTACCCGTAGAACTCCCATGTTAAAGCATTTGCAAGCATTAGGATCTTGTAAAACTGTCTTTCCTCTATTGTTTCTCAACAAACTAGTATTCTTAAGAGTTCCAAATACTCTTTACGCCTCACCTTACGGCCTGCTTACGTTGTATTTTTCTTCCCTTTTGCAGATTCTGCTCAGTTACTGTTGTGTTTTAATTTAAGATTTCTCAGGCCAATAGAAAAAATAACGAATTCCTTTATTCCTGGAAATGCTACTCTCTATATTGTCTACATTTACTATAATGCATAGGTGTAGGGAAATAAACTGAACTAAAAATCTATTTAAAAAATAGTGCAACAGAGAAATATTATTTTTAATGTACGTATGCGATACACGCGCCTTTTTTTTTTAGTTCTTAAAAATGTATATTATATTTAGTGTAGTACAAGGAAGTCACGTGATGCACACATCCGCTCGTTTTTATATATAAAAGTAAGCAGAAAATGAATTGGGGCTAAAAACTTATGTACTTAGTAATTTTAAATAAATTTTGTGAAAGCAAATGTAAAATTTTATTTCCATTTACAAATACAAATACAAATACAAAAGTGACGACCAGCAACAGGCTCAGGGCCCAGCTAGGCTGGTCCTAGTTAATTTAGCAGTCCCCAATGAACATCAAGAGCTTTCTTAAAAGTTTTTACCCCACTGCAATTAATAGTCGCTTCCGGTAAACTATTCCAACTGCCTACAACCCTATTGAAGTAGTAGTTTTTCCTAATTTCAAGATTAGCCTGAGATTTGAAAAGTTTAAAACAATGACCTCTGGTTCTACTTTTAGCACATAGCTGTAGTCCATCAACGTTTCCCGTTTTAATGAATTTAAACAACTGAATCATGCCCCTCTGATTCTCCTTTGCTCAAGACTATACATATTGAGCCTTTTAAGCCTAACCTCATAATCTAAGTCTGAAAGACCACTTACCAATCTTGTAGCCCTCCTTTGAATCCTTTCCAATGAGGTAATATCCTTTTTTAGGTACGGAGACCAAAACTGAACAGCATACTCCAAATGAGATCCTACCAAACTTCTGTATAATGGCAATACAACTTCCCTAGACCTGTTCGAAATAGCCTTATTGATAAACCCAAGCATCCTGTTAGCTTTGTTACTTACTATGCTACACTGCTGACTGGACTTGAACTCATGACTAATCAATACTCCTAGATCAACAACTGCTTCTGCTTCCCTAATGACAGAAATTTGTAAATAATAGGTTGCATGTTTATTCCCATGACCAAAATGAAGCACTTGACATTTCCCAATATTAAAAGACATACCCCACTTAATTGCCCACCTAGAAATTAGATTCAAATCCTCTTGAAACTGATTGACTTGTTCCTCCGTGTCCACAATTCCCATGATTTTGACATCATCAGCAAAAATATTGATGTTCCCAGAAATACTCTGAGTAATATCATTAATAAAAATAATAAATAATATTGGCCCTAGAACTGAACCTTGTGGAACCCCACTCAAAACATCAATCCACTGAGAATAATTGCCCTTCACTACTACTCTTTGTTTCCTCCCAGTCAGCCAATTTTTAACCCAAATGAAAGTTTTTCCACCAATACCACTATAAGCAAGTTTGCTACGAAGAGCTTCATGCGGTACTTTATCAAACGCTTTCTGAAAGTCAATGTAAACAACATCTACGCACTTTTTATTGTCTAATGCCATGGTAACCTTGTCATAGAAATGCAACAAATTAGTTGTACAGGACCTACTTTTTCTAAAACCATACTGAAAATCAGTCAACACTCCATTTGCCTCCAGGAAATTCACTATTTTTGATTTTTATCAGAGTTTCAAAAATTTTACAAAGAACGGAAGTAAGACTCACAGGCCTATAATTTCCTGCCTTAGTTTTATACCCTTTCTTGAAGAGCGGCGTTATGTTTGCCAGCTTCCAATCCACTGGCACAGTCCCCGAGTTATATGAAGATATGAAAATAGTCAAGACAACATCCACTAATTCTTCTGCACATTCTACTAAAATTTTTGGATAAACATTATCAGGTCCTGGAGCCTTATTTGTTTTAACCTTTTTCAAATGAAACAACACATCATCCCTAGAAAATACAAAATCCTCAAGCTGTGTATTAGCTTGCGTCTCACTTATGTCAACTGTTGAGATACAGTTTCTGTTAAATACACTGGAAAAAAAATTGTTTAGAATATCAGCAATATCTCCCTCATTTTGAATCAAGTTCCCGTTCTCATCCACTAGTGGGTCTACCTGAGTATTACGAGCTTTCCCTGAATTAGCATAAGGAAAAAATTTCTTAGGATTCCTTTCGATGTTATCTGCAAGTTTTTGTTCCAATTCCCTTTTCTTACTCCGTACCAAATACTTGAAAGTACGTCTAGCTTTACAATACAAAATCCTATCAGCATGGCACCCAATCACTTTAAGTCGCCGAAAAGTGGCTTGCTTATAATTGAGAGCTTCTTTCACCTCCCTAGAGAACCACATGGGCCAAATTTTCGTGAAATCCCCTTTCTTTCTAAAAGGAACATAATCCATCACTGTTTTCTCCAATTTCCCCTTAAACTCTTCCCACTGAAGATCAGTTTCACTATTCTCCAACCCAGAAGAAAAAACCTCTTTCAAACCCTGCCTAAGTGCAACGTAATCAACATTCCTGAAGTTAGGTACAAATCTGAAATGCTCACCTTTGTGAGCATTGAAGCTGGTCCAAAACCTAATAGTATTGTGATCACTATCTCCAATATGTTCCCCTATACTCAACCCCTGAACAGAACTTCCGATATCACAAAAAACTAGATCCAAAACAGCACCATGCCTCGTCCTCTGGGTAACAACTTGATCCAAAAAAGAGTCCCCAATCACTTTCAGAAAATCTTCTTCCCTACCATTGCTAGTGTAAAAACTATTCCAGTCTATGCCCGGGAAATTGAAATCCCCCATCATGATGACCGAGCCCTTACCACACATGTCCCTAATCACACTATACATCTCCTCGTCTTGATCCTGACTAACATTAGGCGGCCTGTAAACATTTCCCAAATGTAACTTCTTCCCCTTATTGCTCACCAACTCCACCCAGACCATTTCAATATCATTAGGCTTATTATTAATGACCAATTCATTGCAAATAAAAGTGTCCTTAATATAGAATAAAACCCCTCCACCTTTCTTACCCAGCCTGTCTTGCCTAAACAAATTGAATCCAGCAATGCTCACTAAATCCTTATCATCATCAATAACCCATGTTTCCGTAATTCCAATAATATCCAACTCCTCACCTGCGATAACACTATTTAACTCGTCCATCTTATTCCTGATACTGCGAGCATTAGTATATAGAAACCTGAGCATGCCCATTTTGCTTGTCTTAAACATTTTATGATGCCTCAAATCACTACTATTAATGTTACTATTGCTTAATATTTTACCCTCATTTTTAAAACCTCCAGAACAGAAGTCAACACCATGACATTCTCCAATCCCCCCATCCAAAATTAATTTTTTGATTCTGAAGCTTCTAAAATCATATCGCTAACCTTAACTACACCCCTAGAACTAAGATGCAGACCATCCCTCGCAACCCAATCACGCTGACAAGAACTCCAAACATCAATGAACCTGATTGAATGCTTTATGCAAAGTTTCTTAAGAATCAGGTTCATGCTCCTAGCCCGCTGATTTAACCAGCCCCTATGCACCCCATACCTGGGAAGCAAACCAACTACCAAGCCAAGCAAACAACGGCAGTTTATTCTGATTTCAGTCGTTACATTTATAAAAACTCTATCATAGTTTCCAATGTTTTATAAAATAATAGCACATAATATAATTAAAGAATTAAATCAAAGATAAATTAGACATTTGCGATAAATATTTCCTATATAAAGATACACGCATCGCACTCTCTATTTATTTTTAATTACTCCTTAAAAATTCACATCTTTAAGGCATTCATTTTTCCTTTTCTTTTTTTTTTCATTTTATTCGACTTAGAATTTAATACTCGCTATATAAAGAATGCGTTTTTAAATAAATTGATTTATTTGGTATGACTCTTCTGTCCCATATTTCAATTCATGAAACTCAGATTTATAGGGAAAAGAAAAGAAATATTAATCAAGATATTTATTGAAATTCTTTTAAAATTTAGTAAGCATACAGCTATCAGGATCGAAAATCCATTCGAAGTCACTAAAGAAGTATATACAGATTGGAGGAAGTTGTTGGGAGTTCGCATTCTTCTCTTCTTTGATCGGTATTGCGGATAGAAGGTATGGGTTTTCCTGCGACTCGAAATCAATCTTTATCCACAAGAAAGTTTAATAGGGCTATCTCTTCCTTATTTCTCTGGAGAAAATTTCAGGAGAACTTTTAGTCGCCAATGAACTCTTTTTCCGGAGTTCCAAGAATGCAAAGGCCTAGCTTTTCCTAGCCTCTATAAAGACGCTCCAGGATTTCCTAAACTTCGAAAAAAATCTGTTGATTCGTCAGTATAATTTGAGAAGATAGGCGAGGAAAAGTTTGGAGGCCCATAGTAGTTGAATACAAAGAAAAGGTGGGATTAAATTCTCGGAGCAAAATAGCATTTTTGATTTATTTCATACATGATTAATGTATATGTTACCAGCAAAGTATGAAACGCCGGTATTCTATAGCATGCTTAGGCATTGTATACTATAATGCCGGACGTTTTTAGGCAAAGTACGAAATATGAAAAGTATTACATACTTTCCCTAGGCATTGTATATAATACCCAGGCATTCTATAGAATGACAAATGCTATTTGGGCAAAGTATGAAAAACAAGTCCTGATGAGGTTATATGATGTGCATTTCTCAAAAATAAAAATGTTATTCTGAAAAAAAAAATGAGAGTGCCATTAAAAAAAAATAATGTTTGCTTTCCACCATCATCACATCGTAGCGATTCAGCAGCCAATAGTCCCTGGGTTCCTTTTTAGCCTACTTTCCCGTAAAAGTAAAAAAAAATAATAATAAAGCATGAAAGAAGGCTTAATGTATCGTGAAAATATCGTTAAAAATCAAGAAAAGTCAAAAATAAGTGAAGTAATTAAATAAAGATTGAAAAATAAAAAATTTGAAAGTAGGGTATTGAGATGGGGAAAAAGTGTGTCTGTCGGTCTGTCTGTCTGTCGGTCTGTCGGTATTCCCCCCTAATAACTTTTGAACGAACTGTCCGATTGGAAAAATTCTTTCTGCATTCGAAAGATCTCGGCGAGGACATCTCATTTCTATATTTTACTTTTTGATTTGAACAATTTTTTGTTCAATTTTGAACAGTTCAAAAAATTTTAACATTAGCGCCTATGGACAAAATTGAAGCAAATTCTGTAAACTCTGGGCACAAGAGCCAAGTTCCTATTGCAAGCTTATTGAAAGGAGTTCTCGGCGTGAAATATTGATTTGAACAGTTTTTGTTCATTTTTGAACAGTTCAAAAAATTAACACAGAGCTTACGGGGAAATTTCAACCCTATATAAATCCTGATCTAACGGACCGATTTGCTTGGAACAAACTTTATCGGAAAGCTCTTATAACATAGAACATGTAGAAATAGAAAGTTTATCCAGAACTTACGAGCCTATTTTGCTATGAAATTTTTTGATCGGGATTTTCAAGGATATTTCTCAGTGACTCAATGAGTGAAATAATGAATGAATGAATAAATGAAAGAGTGAAAGAATAAATCAATGAATAAATGAATGAGGAAAAGAATGAATGAATAAATTATTGAATAAATGAAAATATAAATAAATGAGTGAATAAATACATGAATGCGTAAGTGAATGAATAAACACTTGAATGAGGTAACGAATGAATGAATAAATGCATGGCTGAATAAATGAAAGAATGAATGAGTGAGTGAATCAATATGTATTATCCGTTGAAAAAGGTATATTTTCAATAATTAGAACTAAAGATAAATAAGAAAGAGAGAGAAAGAGATAGCTAGATTATAAATTTGAATTTGGTGTATACGGGAAAGTAGGCTCGTATAGTTCTAGACGGAACTTCTTGTTAGTAGTCATTTTTGTACATCATTTAATATTAACTTCTGGTAAGTAGTTTCGGTTAAGGAAACACTTTTCTGCAGCGTTAACTCTGATTTTGCACTTACGGACGGAGTTCTTTACGAATCGCAGATGCATTTTACACTTTGCCGGTTTCTCATTTGGTATTCTATAGAATGCCTAGGAAATATGTGAAATATAAATAGTTTCATACATTGCCGGCTAGTTTTAGGAATTATATACAATGCCTAGGCATTGTATAGAATGCCGGATTTCAAATTTTTCCGGTAACATATATATCAACAACGGTTTTTATTTCCACTTAAGTATAATGCCATCTTACATTGCAAAAGTTTATGTTATTTTTTCGTTTAATATTTGGATTTAACATTACTGATCTATCGGGAAGCCAGAATGCCAGATAGCATTATTATCAAAAGCGAAGTATGTTGAAGTTCGGAGGCGTATGTGCAAGTAGTCTAAGCAGTCCTCCTGTTTGAATTGCTTTAATGTTTAATGAAAAATATGTTTTCTTACAGGATGGGAAATTAAAAGATTCTATCAGCATGGGAGCCCCAGACACCCCACTAGAAGACAAACAAGTACAAATAATATACGGACCAGACATGGTAAATACGACATGCATCAATTTCAGCTGCAATTGTAAAGAAGTTGCACAGGTAAGTCGCGCGTCTGTAAATATTAAGCGCTATGTGTAACTTAAGCATCTTAATAAAAACTTGCAAAAATGATATTTAGCAAGATTTTCAGTAGAAAATTCTGGAAGTAACAACAGAAAAATACAAAATTAATCGGAATGTCTTTTAATTCTGTCTAGAGTAATTTTTAAACTAGGCATTGATTATTCAATGCCCTTTTAGCTTACTTTCCCATAAAAGTTTTAAAAAGAAGCAAAACAGGATGAAAGAAGGCTTAGTGGTAAAAACATCGTTTAAAATAAGAAAAGTCAAAAACGATTAAATAATAAAATAACTGTTGAAAGAGAAAATACTTGAAAGTAGAGTTTTGATACGGGGGGGGGGGGGGGAGAACATGTGGGTCTTTCGATCCGTCTGTCCTAATAACTTTTCAAGGAATCACCCGCTTCCAAAGATTTTTTTACATTTGAAAAAGCTCGGCGAGTAGTTTCTCATTTCTACATTTTAATTTTTTATTTAAAGAATTTTTCGTTCAACTTTGAACAGTTAAAAAAATCTGAACAAATTATGTAACCTTTGAGCATAAGATCTAAGTTCCTTTGAACAAATTTATTTTAAGAAGCTCTCAACGGGGACGTTTCTTTATTTGAACAATTTTTAAGTTAGAAAAAAAAAATTCATTAATGCCTACGGGGAAATTTCTGTCCTGCATAAATCTTGTTCTAACAGACGGATTTGCTTATAAGAAACTTTATCGAAAAGATTTTATAACGTAGAACATGCCCAGATACGAAGTTCATCCAGAACTGAGCGAGCCTAGTTTCCGACGAAAGTTTTGACCTGGATATTTAAAAACATTTCTGAATGAATGAATGAATAAGTGGGTGAGTGAATAATTGAATGAATAAATGAATGAGTAAATGAATAATTGAATGAATAAATTAATGAGTAAATGAATAAGTAAATGAATAATTGAATGAATAAATGAGTGAGTAAATGAATAAAGGAATAAATGAATCTGTATAAACCGTTGGAAAAGGTATGTTTGAAGTCATTAAGAACTAAAGCTGAATGGAAAAGAGAGAGAAATATTGCTAGATTATCAATTTGATATTGTTATAGACGGAACTTCTTGTTGAGTTTTGCAATTCATAAGAAACTTTCCAAGTTTAGATAAGTAAAGAAAAATTTCAAAGATATTTCATTGGCATTTACGCTTTCAAATTTTATGAATAAATGAATTTATTTTATTGATATAATTCTTTCGGAAGCTGTAGGTCCTGCTCCATCCAGTATATTTCTCGTTAACCTTTCGTCTGACATATCTCAGGCTTCTTCAGATCACGGTAAAATTTTAGGAAAATTTACAAAGTTCCATTCTTATTCTTTATTGGATAGAGCACCAATCTCTTATATGATACTACTGCTTGTAACTGGTTTATTGGCTTGTAACTGTTTGTTATTGCCTGCAATTTTTCGCTCTTGATAGAACATATTGTTGGTGAATCTGACGAGTGATGGTGTTTGGTATGTGTCTCTTAACAACTCGTAGCTGAAGGTCCACGATGGGTAAAAAATTTCGCACTTCTTGGAAAGGAAAACAGTCAAACTCTCTGGATCACGGAATATCATGGCAAAAAGGGACACATGCAAAGTTTCACTCCCTTGCAGTGAAGTGCTACACTCTCAGAAACGCTAAACGCATGCTCAAATCTCACGAAACTTTCGTCGTATTTGACGAAATGGCTTCGTGAAAAATGCTCCGAGTAAACCTTTCGTCAAATTGGCGAAATGTTTGTGGTAACTTTTTTAAGTCACGTGATCGCACGAGGAAAGAATCGTTATAAATGACGAAATTTTCTTGACGATTGAAGAATCGTCGAAAATGAGGATTCTATTTTTGAGAGTGTAAGGTCCGTAGATGTACCCTATATTTTCGACACCAACTTTTGTTATCTTGCTGAATATTTCGATAATATAGGGCACAGCTACGGTCCTCAAACGTCAAAAAAGTGACAGCAGCTGCGCCCATTCCCAAGAATGCAAGTAAGAGGTGGCATAGGTACTGAATAGAACCCATGCCATCAACTCAAGTGCTCGTCCGGTAGGTCCCCCATTACAGTAAGAAAATCAATCTCATGACCTTAGACTTCCTGTGAACCTCTGCGACATTTTGTTTCTGAGCTGTGGGTCACCTTTCAAAAGCAAAATGGACTAGCCCGAACCAGTATGGCAAGTGGAGAACACATTGTAAAAATACAGTAAGTCTGTAAATTTAGCAAGATTTTGTTTAAATTCAAATCTACGTTCTTGACAATGGTTTCTTAATAAAACTCGTTTTTCCGCACTCTATACAACTACAGAGAAAGCTCTGCTACGTTACGCAAGTGCTCGGTCAAAAACCGTGAATCAGGTTTGTCGGTAATCTGTCGTTACAAGTTTAAAATTTGTCAAAAAATGCATTATATGTTGTCCATGTACGGTTTGCTTCCAGCTTTATCGAGCAACCTGGCCCTCCCAACTCCGGAGACCTTTTGATCGAATGGTATCAGGACGCAGGAATCACAGCAGCATGAGTTTAAGTTCTGAACTCACCTTCGGCGTTGGGTGCAAGAAATAGTAATTCAGTGTTCTTACAGATGGTACCCTTTCTGCGGCATATTATCTGTTGCTGACAAATTTGCGGAGTCTGTTTCTCAGTCTCTGTAATTATATTCTTTAAAAACTTTGCAGTGTCCTGTTTTTAATTCTCTGAAATTTTACACTAAACTCCGGAGAAAAGATTTCCAGTAGATTTTTATGTATTTTCGAGTAAAATTTTCTCACTGGGAAAGACAGAACAATCAGAGCAAAACGAATCGCTGTCTCAATAGGTCGGTGAAAAACTTAAAGCACTTATGACTGAGATATAAGGAGGGTGGGGAGGGGGTACATTAGTTAACCTGCCTCAGATTAAGTAGAACTCTGATTAGCTGATGTACTGAATAAATCAAATAAATCATTCTGTTCTACTGAGCATTAGCAAGAGAGAGGATTAAAATTTTTGTTGAATATCCCAAGAAGTCTGACTTTTTTTCTTTTTTTTTTTTTGGGGGGGGGGGGAATAATAACCAGATTACAATTCCCCTTCTACAATTTTTATCATACTTAAGGTGCACATCATTCATACTAAAACCGTAGTAAGTGCTCATAACGATTTTTACTACAACTTTAATGAAATGTAGCATTGATTTTTTTCTTTTTCTAATTTCATCTTCTCCATTTTAAAAATACTCCTTCAGATCTTCTAACCTTCGTTATTCATTTTTTATCCCTATGATTTGAACTTTTAAAGTAGGCGGAACCGATACTTATCCGTAGTTAATGTTTGTCAAGGTCTCTTAAGGGAAAATAAAAACTATTGAAAAGGATGTTAGATTCAAAAAACCTCTTTTCAATTTTTTTTTTTTTTTTTATTATATCTCCACAGAAGTTATTTTAGGTAAACTCTCATTTAGTATTTTTAATTACGTATAGAGGGCTCAAGTGCTACTTCAGCTAATAAATTAGTTGAAAGAAAAAAAATTCTGACCGTATTAGAAAGAGAGCGCTTAGAGTTAGTATTTCTTCTACGTTTCGAATTTTTATTCTTACATTCGTATATCTTCACAGTATAAACATTTTGTTTCAGAAAAAACGAAATTTTTTTTACCTGCCATAATCTACTAGAAATGCAAAAACGTTTTAGCATTAAAAAATGAAGAAAAAAGCTAATTAAACAATTGAAGAGTGTTTGTCGAAAACTATGAATGCAAAATTTTTTTTTCAGATTTTGCATGGAAAACGTTCTGTTGTAATTGACAGGGTGGCGTAGTGGTAAGGCGCAGGCATCGTACGCCCAAGGTCGTACAGTCAGTGGATTTTCAAGATGCAGAAAAACGTCTGAGCCCATGTTTAACAAATATTAAGACCAAAACTAAACGAAACCATTTTTTGGCACATGAATTTAGTAACAATAGGTTATTATACTATTTGGCTCTAAATTCAATTATGCGACCGATTGCTAAATTGGTCGAATAATCAGAAGAAGATAATCAAGAGCCAAATAAATTATATGAATGATTGTTTTTCCTATTAGAGATGCACCGATTTTTAAATTGGTAGAATAATCAGAAGAAGATAATCAGCAGCCAATTAATTATATTAATGATAATTTAAAATGGAACAATTTCTCCACCACCATTCTTTTTGTTTACAATTTGTGACTTTTCAAAGCCCGCACAGGCGATAGATTTTTTTTTCCTTTTTCCATAATATTTAAAACAATATCTCCAAGTAAAAGTTCCCCTTTTTTAGAAAAAAAAAAACTAACAGTAAACCTTGCTTCTTTCCAACAGCTATGGACAGACAGCCTATTAAAGATGGCTTATAATCTCATGGCCAACAATGCCCCAGCAACTGTGTTCCTGGAGAAAGCCCATACAAAAGTGCAGCTGTTAACAGATAAAGAAGGAAAAATACCTGTTAAAAAGCAAGTGCTTTTTTTTTCTTTCCATTTTAACTTCTATGTTTATATAGTGGTTTAAAAACATATCCGTCTTAGGTTAAGACTGCATATATAGCTTATCAGTACACCTCAGATATTCTAGAGTTCTTATATTTTGTGATGTTTTACATAGTTGGTTTGCTCATTAATTGCTTCTGAAAAATGGTAAAAAGTTTTATTTCTCAGAAAATGTGTAACTTTTAATGTCGTATCAGACTAAGGATCTTTGCTAAAGTTGTTAAGACATCTTAGCAAACACCAGAAAAAAAACGAGCAAAAATATGTATATTTTTTCTATTACAAATCAGCAAAAAATATAATATTTACACATCAAAAACGTGTATATTTTTTCCTATTACAGATCAGCGAAATATAGTACATATTTACCCAATAAAAATATGTTAATTTTATTGTAGTAAAAATCTATTAATCTGCTAAATGCTATGAAAGTCGAAACTGATCAGCTTAATAAGATATATTTCGGACGACATATAAATGGTCAATATAAACAGAAATCCCCGGAATGTTCAAAATTAACAGGAAAATATAGAATGTCATTGTAAAATGTCGAATATTCCATTAACAAGAAAAAAGAAGAAACATGCGATGTCAAACTGCTGACATACTAAATATATTTTTGGTAAACAATTCAGAAAGTAAATGATAAGGGGCCGTTCATAAATGATGTCAAGCTTTTTTCCCATATATTTGACCCCCCTTCCCCCTTTGTCACAATGTGTCACACTTCAGCGCCATGTTGCATAATGCATGATGTCACATTTTTTGTTACCCCTCCCCTCCCTTTGTCACACTTTGTCACAATTTCACGAACCCCCTCCCCCTCGAAGCGTGACATCATTTATGAATGATCCCTAAAAACTTATGCTCGGCTGAAATTATTATAGGATTATATGACATTTAACGGGAACGTCACATTTATTTTATAGTTACTTAAGAAAAGATAAAAGAAAAATGTATTCAACTGAAATGTTTTCTATAAACGTAATATTAAAAGTCAATATATACACTTATATAATTGTTTACAAATAGATTTTACAGTGGTCGTTTCTGAATGGTGTCGAGAAAAAGATTCAATTGCTAGATGACCGACACACATATACTTGACTAAATTGAACTTAAATACTTATTTATTTATTTTTTTGTTTATATACAGTGGCTCACACAAAATTTGGCTTTGGGGGGGGGGGGACTCATGGTCGGAATTAGAGATTTCTCGGATATTGATTTTGCCAGACATCGGATATCCGATGTCCTTCGTCTGACGGATCTTACCAGATACCCGATCTGTTTGAATCGCATAAGTTCGATAGATATTTAAGCATCTTTAATTTACATATATTCTTTCAGACATGCTAATTAACCTTTTGCTGTCATGCCCGAGATTATCTCGGACACAGCACTGGTGCTCCAAAACGTCACGCCCGAGTATTATTCCTGGTAATTTTCTTTTCTTGTTTTGAATGCATCGTGTGCTCTCAACGACTGTTGAGACTGCACAGCAGTCAACGGAAGACAATTTACGCACACAAATCGTCAAAATAAATTGACAGTTAAAGATTAATTAAATTTCATTTATCGAATTGGGCATTCCGGATAACAGGAAATTTAATGCAGTGGTCGGATGAAATGTTGGATATTCGCTCTTCTGATGTATCGCACAAGTCAATTGGATACCATATATCCGATGCCTTTTGGGGGTGGGGGGGAGGGGAACGGCCCCGTTCGCCCTCCTCGTCAGTTCACCTCTGCACATACACAAACGTATATATATATATATTATATATAGTTCGAGCACTTTTTTTATTAGAAATTAAGCCCTGTATATATAAGCTTTTATGAAGCTTTGCGGACACGAAGGGTAAATGCAACATTGGGTCTGAAAAAAAACGGGTTTTTTTTTTCGTCATTCGAATTATAAATCGTAGTAACTTTCGCCTTATAAATAAGCTATATTCTTTGGCATCAGAGCCAACAACTGCGAAGATTTTCTACTTTGTTTACATTTGTTCATTAATGCGCAAAAATGCAAGCACTAATGAGCACCATTATTGAAAGAGTAGTTATTAGTGGAGTATTCACATTTCAGAGACGACGAAGAAAAAAAAGCGTTGCATTTTGAGATTGAACAAAAACTGTTAAAAGCTTAATAGGTAATAGAAGTGAACAAGTCAATCGGGCAGCACTTTTGCGAACATATGTCACTTAGAGATAAAATTCTTCAAAGGTTATTAAAAGAACTGAAGCTCAGCGCACTTTTTTTGAATATACAGCATCATTTCTGCTAGAAAAAAAAGTAGAAAGAATCCCATTACCACCGGTTCTTTCCTTTTTTCTTGCGCATTATTGGAATTCCTCTGTTCAATGTGGAGACAAAAATGCGAAAACAACAATCATTCTTTAACGCGATCATTTGACATCATTTCTTCCTTTCCACATACAGAAAAAGGAAGAAATAATAATAAATACCCCTTGCGAGTAAAGTTAATAATCCTGTCAGTTCAATATCTTTTTTTGGAGCAGTGCGGCACTATTTGTATTTCTAGACAGTTACGAAAAAAATCATGAAACATTTTTCCTGGTTGGAATCTTATAAAACTTCTGTGAACCACGGGAGGAACGTCTAGGGCAGCGTTTCTCAATCAGTGATTCGCGAACTCCCAGGGGTTCGAGGGGTGTATGAAGAAGTTTCTCTAAAAAAATATTGCAATGGCGAAATTTTTAATTGCTAACGTAAGTAGAATAATAAAATAATAAATTATCATATGTACTAGGACGAAGCATAAGAAGGAATCTTTTGGAAATTGCTTCCCCGATATTGTCGAGAAGTTGTGGACAGCATACGTGCAAAATTTGAAAACGCGTATTTCTACTTTTACCTGATTTCGAAAAAGTAGATCACAAAGTGGTAGCGGAAGAAATTCATCTTAAATTTTTAACGTATGTTTATTCTACAATTTCCCACCTTTTATGCACTAGCGGGAAGAAAAGGTCGAAAACATGAACATTTACTAAAATATAAAATTTTGCATTATTTTCGTATATAGACACAAAAGTGGAACCGAAAGATATTTATTGAATAATTTTCAATTTTGCACTCACATTTATCACACTTTATTCCAACCTTCCGTCATTATCTCTGAAGGAGTTTGAAAATGTGTAAGATTTAGTATTTCTGTACATTTCCAATATTTGCGAATTTTGTATATTGCCACCCGAAAAGATATTTATTAATTAATTCAAAAATTTTTATTTTTTATACAACTCCACGACGTATTCGTACTATCCGGAAATAAATTATTATTTTTTCTTTTTTGCGAATACATACTTTACAACCCTATTAATAATTCAAAAAGAAAAAAGAATAAAAAGGAAATAATTAAATACATTCATTTTCTTGGAGTTTTTTTTTTAGCTTTTATTTAAGCTTAGATCCTTTACAATTATGTTTTCATTTCTTATTATGAGCGATTGTGCAACATGGAAAATAAATGTGCAAATTGATACTTAATTTTGCTACTAAGAGCCACGGAAGGAGGTTTGCAAGGAAAAAATGTCGGGAACCACTGCACCAGGGTAATTACAAAAGAGAGGCAGTGTTTTCTCTTCGTTGTTAAAATGTATATATTTGCATAGCTTTTATTATTCACTGTAAGTAGAATACATTTAATGTATAAAGTTTTTTTATATATATAATATCAATGTAGAAGTTTATATTGTTAGGCTCCGTTTATACTAACTCATATACCGGCAAGTTGGGGCTATTTTTAAACCAAAATAAGAAAATTGGTTGTTGGCTCACGAAAATCCTGACATGCACATACTATGCAACCAAATTTGGTGAGGCAATATAGCTTCAAACCAAGAGCTCTAAGGAGTTGCCCTCCTCACCTCCAACTTTAATGCTCCCCTGTGACTTTTCAGTATATATGAAAATAAATTATTTTCTTTAGTTCTTAATAGATTATATCATAATGTATTAAAACATTTCTACGTACCGTAGGCAAATTTTTCTTTGGGTTAATGTGTTTCGTGCCCCATTGAAGTTTTCAACACAATACCGCTCTGATGAAAACTTTCGTTCCCCTTCTCCCTTCCAACCCTCTAATGATACTCTTTAAGCGTAGAGGTATCAAGGAGGGCCAGGTCCACACGGCAAGAGTTACTTAGGCTGGGCCCGCGCCTAGCAAAATTGTCTGGGACCGGTAACGAGATCGGGCATTCGTCAGACTTCACTTACCCCTGCCCGGGGGAGGGCAGCCCTAAGGCCTCGTGCTAACACGGTAGAGGGATGAAGTAGAGCCTTTATAAAGAAAGGTCAAAAACTATTAATAAAAATGGACAGGCAATTAACTTATAAGTACTTCTGTCTACCTGCAGAGGGCAGAATAATCGCACATTATTCCAAGCAGTGAGTAAACTTAGAGGGAACACACTGTATTCAATCTGCTTATTATTTCGTCTCTATAATTTTCGATGCATTTATTTTTGTTCCAATCTTCAGCATAGTCATCCTAGTCTTCACCTATTTCTTGAATGTTTATAGACATTTCAAAGTCGTATAAGGGCGAATTTAACAAACCCCCCTCCCATTTGTTTCCCCTTGGTTCTCAAAATCATTTTCACATTAGGTAAATTTGAAATGAAAGGTTTGATTGGTCCGTTGCATCCGACATTAATTCAGGCAAGTATTTTTCATCTGCTTCTCTTTCCTGATCGTATAGGTGAAGAGTGCAGCACGCCTTTAAGAGTTAACAACTTTTCAAGAGAACGGTATCAATTGCTGGAACAGCTATGACAATTACTAGCACATAAACAAAAGGAGGAATACTACGGCTTATTTTATTTTACATATTTGTAAACTAACTACAGTAGCACACTTGTGCAATTCACACGCACGAGTTGCATTTTGGTATGCAAAGTTTTATGTAAACCCCTTTGGGCTCACCCGTAAGGGCTCACCCACTCTATAAATATATATACGTACACACGCATATATATACATTTTTTAAAAAAAGAAAGAAATTTGTAGTAGTAAGTATGTTACATGTACTTTATGTACACACCATTTAAGGAAGTATTATATTTTTTTATAAATCCTTTTTAACATAAAAACTAAGGTGACGTAACTTTAACTCGTACCTCAGGCGTCACGTGCTCTTATTTCGCATTTGATGACGGGAGTCCAGCTTCACTGAAGTTTCCTGTTGTCGCATTCACGTAAAAAAGGCATACAGTAAAATCTGTAAAATTGACCACTTTTGTCGGGAGCGCAATTCGCCCTTCACCCTCTATAAGTTGACCAAAACATATTGATGTTTTTATTTATTTATTATTATGATTATTTTGTTGTTATTTTTATTATAATTTAGCATGAGCTTATGATGAAAACAAAACATTATCACGTAACACCACACACAATGCTGTGGCTATGGACATAATATTAAATTTGGGAAAATTGGACGAAATGCGAGCAGAAAGCAACTTTTGAAAATCAATAAATGTGATCTACAACTACTACTGGCACAAATAATTAAATGCTGTCGAATATGAAAAAAAAATGATATTGAAGGTTTATTGTTCTTTCAAAATGCATATGACTTCAAAATCTTTAGCCGAATGTTCAGAGTTCGGTAAAAATCACTAATTTTTGTCCCACCGAAAAACGTTTCAGCGGGGACCGATTCACTGCGCGTGACGCAGGTTTGGAAACCACTGTGAAAGCGGATACGTATTTCGTTTCCGCAACACGTTCCGCAAACGCAAAACGGAGAGACGAAAACGCTTCCTTAGAAAACATTGCTTAAAGTACTTTTAGCATCTGTTTTTATTGATAACATAAATTGGAAAAGTGATCAAAATAAGATATGATTTAAGATTATGTCTATGGAACTGTCTGACAATTATTTTTCAAAGAGTTACAAGAAATAAAAAAGAATGCAATATTTGTGTCTTTGCACTAGTAAAATCCACTTGTGCAAAAACTGGACTAATGCACAATTCTGTCGATAGCTACGGAGAGATTTCAACAGTTTTAAAAATATTTTTAGCAGTATTTTTGAAAAATTCTATAAATTGATAACTCAGAGAAAAATATATATATATATATATATAAAAAATAAAGAAATTAAAAAATAAGAAAAGTGTAGTATGTTTTCCTTTAATGCTACTAGTTTAAATACTTCTTTCTATCTTTTACGGCAAGGTAGACGGTTATGTGATTACAAAGCAGATTAGCTGATTTACACAAACACATCTTCGTAGCACATCTATTTGGAAAGTTGCATTTTCTAAGTAAAGCCAAATTTTTTAGTATTTCACGTAAAATTATTTCTTCTGTACCAATTCTTCTATGTTTAAATTTTTTTCTTTCCAAAAGGTAAACTACGAAATAAAACGTAAACCATTGAGCTACAAAGTGAAATATAAAACTCAACTTAAAATAAAGCACAAAATTTGAAAAAAATTACAGACACGTGTTTCGAGGTTACCAGAAACCATTTTTTCAATGCAAAATAGTGAGGTTCTAGATGAAAAACATCCCACTGAAGCCTTAAGCTTAGCTTTTCATTTAGAAGCTCGCCCAGTTTTTCCCCTAGAAGCTTCTGATGTTCCCTGTCTCAAAGAACAACACGTAGTTTAAAACAAACGCATTTTATTCACATAAACAATCCACGGTCGGAAACCCGACTGCACTGACTCACTCACACAACACACTCTTATATGTACAATGGCTGTTGCCAGATTAATTTGCATATCCCTTACAAGCTCACTTTTTTTGTATGAAAAAGGGGTTCCTTGTCAACTCAAAACACTTGCAGGTAAGTTTTTCAAATTTTGTGTTTTATTTTACGTTGAATTTCAATTTCTACTAGGTGAACTACGATTTCTCGTGTACAACGGTCTTAATTTATTAAATGCATGTAGTACCAAGAACGTAATACTCACATCTTTAATATCTGTAATAAAGGCTGATTTTGGATCCATTTTCAATCAATATCAGGTACTTTTATTCTAACATGGTAACAGTAGGTTTCGGAAAGTTTTTAGTACACGCTTTATTTATCATCTTTGCCTCCTTCTCAAGTCCTTGAAGTAATATTCAAGAGACGATTTAAATCCCTCGTTTCGAGCTTCCGGTAAACAGGCAAAAGCTTCAAGCTTCCTTTCAAACGAAATTTTGATTTTAAAATTTAATTAATTTGCCTGATTTGAAAATATACGTAAGTTATTAAAAACTTGCAATGGATTTGGAAGCTTTGAGGTATTTAAAAATATGTACAGAATTTATGAGTTTTAAACATCAGGGGGGAGAGCCGGATATCCGACTCTTATCCGTCAGATCTATTCCTGACTTTGCCCCCCCCCCCCCCCATCCAAAGTAACATCATGTGTACACTTAATATATTATATATATTTTGCAAGCATTGTGCATTGCAATGATGCCCAAACTCAATAATTGAAATATTTAACTTGTATGAAACTGGTCATGAACTCCTCTTCTAGTCAAATATTTCGTCAGTATCGTGCGAAACGAACATTTCGCTTACCATAAATATGAATACTGATAGCGCAATATAAATTACTAATTTAGGTAAGAAAAGGCTATATAAACTGCCGTGGAAGAAGCGTTTTTATTTTCCATCGACAATATTTGCATAAAACATTCATTATTTCGTTTGTCATTCTTTCTGAGTGTTTTCAAATTTGGGGGCTGGTCCTCATCGTCTTCCGGACACCGGGGTTAAGTAAACCCCTTTCTCGTTTCGCGCCTCCTTATCGACTCGGATATAAATCGATGGAAAGTCTTGACGTCACGTGACGTCAGCTGCGCGGGATCTCGAGAAGAGCTCTGCTACTTCTCCGGCCATTTTCTTTGGTCTGTTAGGGTTTGATTAATAACGGGGAAAAAATGATACCTCAACTGTGAAATTTGAAATGCATGAATTTTTCGTAACACACAGCATTTCTTCCTGGAAAAAAAAATCCGATTAAACTCTAAAACCGTAAAATTGAGATTTTCATGGATTGTTGAGAAAAAAATTTCTTTCTATTTAAATCACTCCAAAGAAAAGAAAAAAAATCAAATATTAACATTGCTTTCACACATTATAACTGAAAATTCGTTTCAGAAAAAGTTTGAAATTTAAAAATTCAAAACGGTTTTTCCCCCAATTTTTTTAAAAATATGTTTTACAGTTACGTGGGCATTTTAAAGAAACATGCTTTCATACATTTTTATGTGCGAAATGGTCCATTTCTTTCGTCATCTTTAGAAATAGTACTCTAAATTTCTAAGAATTTAAAACAAGATTGAACTGAATGTTAGATTTGACAGCATAAGTATTTTGAATCTTTCTAGCGCAAAACTGTTTTTTAAATTTAATTGTAATTTTTACCACACACAAAAATCTGACTGAACCTTGGTTCACGATTTAGGACCGATATGCCAGTTGAGGCTTAGTTAAAACAGATGCTTAAAACAACATATTGCTGTAGAACAAGCATCATTTTTATGAAAGTTTCTAGGTTCGTACGAAATCTGTCAAGATTCTATATTGTTTACACTATGCGTCTCTAAAGAGTAAAGATAAATCAAAGAAACAATTAAAAAACACAGTAAAATTACATATTTTTTATCATTGAAAAATATATCTGCTCCTCCAAGATTTACTAAGGTAAGTGCGCAAATAATATCAAGCAAGGTTCTAACATCTCGTTCCGGTCATTTATGATTCCATTGACTCCAACTTTGCAAATTCATCAGCTGACTCATGAAATATAAGAAAAAAAAAATCATCTGAAAATTTAAGCTTCAGTTATGTTTGTCAGGAGTTTTAACAAAGAAAAGTGATTTGGTCGTATTAGAAACATGGGTCCCCAATAAGGACAACTCTTGTCAAGGATTACCTCACGAAGAATTGAAAACAAGCAACCCAGACAAACAAACAAAAAAAACGCCAAAAAGTACTATCAAACCAAAAAAAAAAAAACAATTCTTTATTACCGCTATGAAATATTCAACCACATTTTATAGACTCAAAAATATTATCAAAATTCCATATTTACTTCAATGGAAAGGAGAAAGATCTATCTTCACATTCGGGGCACAGAGACTTCGTTATTTCTGTTTTTTTATTTTTTTGGTCACTCATGCGCAGTTTGTGCACATATATGCAGCACAGGATCGCATCCTTCCTCTGATCCTCCCCGCAGATGAAGCATAAAGCCATCCATGGCCTTATTGGGCTACAATCTACTTTTCTAGGTTATCAAATTATAGGAAAAATGACGGTACACAAGGACAATTTTCTTTCTGAATTCTTTAACTACATAAATTAAATTACAAAAACAATAAACAGCTTTTTTAATACTAGTAAACTACTGTGAACAACAAAGAAACGAAGACTTACCAAAAAAAAAAGATCAGGTAGTATCGACAACACTCTTCAATACGTGCCCTGTTGCCGGGTGATAACAAACTGCTTGTTGAGAACGCTTTATTAGCAGTTAGGCTTTCTGATGAAGATAAAATTGCGATCTTGCGAAGTTTTGTTATACTACGTCGAAAAATGGGGTCCTGGCCTTATTTGGTGCACATTTTACAACAAATCAGAGAATATCATAGAATTTCTTTTTAATTACATAATATGTGTATTTAAAGAAGGGCTTAATAACATGCATGATATTGTCAGCGTTAAATTCAGTACCGTACACAAACGTGATTCACCAGAGTGAGACTTTTGGGTGCACCCTCTATATCCTTACTAAACATTGAGTTCCTCCTACATGAGCTACATTCACCAACTAATAGCGATAGCAAAGCAACAAGAGAATCACGTTCGGTGAAAAAAAAAAATCAGGTAGTCTCGACAACACTCTTCAATACGTGCCCTGTTGCCGGGTGATAACAAACTGCTTGTTGAGAACGCTTTATTAGCAGTTAGGCTTTCTGATGAAGATAAAATTGCGATCTTGCGAAGTTTTGTTATACTACGTCGAAAAATGGGGTCCTGGCCTTATTTGGTGCACATTTTACAACAAATCAGAGAATATCATACAATTTCTTTTTAATTACATAATATGTGTATTTAAAGAAGGGCTTAATAACATGCATGATATTGTCAGCGTT